>CM066316.1:58805603-60165603 GCA_033807775.1 Saussurea involucrata
ATGCCCAATCAATGTGAAGACCCTTCAACAGTGCATACCCCATAGCCTGTTGAGGTTGTGATGCTTGGTCAGTTGACCCGGTTTTCACTGTTAGGCAGCTGATCAAGTGAGCGAAGATGAAGTTCATCTCGCTGGGCATCTTCGATTTCTTGATGTCGGTCAGCTACTTCTCCTGTATCCCATACATTCTTCATTGCATCAAAGAATGCAATGAAAGCTTCTTTATCATTGGGGTTCTTGGGGTTTGGCAGAGGGACAAAGCGTTTTTCTTTGGAACTACCAGGAAGGTTCAGGGCACGCCTGATAGTACCAGGGGTGATCTTGGAGGTTCCATGTTTGGTGTCACAAAGAATGACATCAAGCATTTTCTTTGGGTCTTTGGTTGAGGGTACCTTAGCTCTTCTGGCAGTATACCAGAACTGAGCTAGAAGACTCCGATGAGCAGGGGGTGCGATGGTCAGAGCCGTGGAAAGAGGACAGGTTTTGAGAAAGTTGACAGCGTCATCAAGGTGTGTGACCTGCTTCTTTTGAGGGAAGTCGAAAAGAGCATAAGGG
Source organism: Saussurea involucrata (assembly GCA_033807775.1). NCBI lineage: Eukaryota > Viridiplantae > Streptophyta > Magnoliopsida > Asterales > Asteraceae > Saussurea > Saussurea involucrata. The sequence goes on from CM066316.1 coordinate 58,806,159, forward strand.
TTGTTGCTTTGAAAGGTGACTTGCTCGAGTTTAAAATTAACTTGAGGAGCTTTCGTGAGTTCAGTACTTTCAGCAGCAGTGGGGGACTCAGCAATAAGAGCTTCAGTAGTAGATGCCATTTTTGTTTATATAATATAATAATGAAGAATATGAACAGAAGTTTCTTAAAATGGATAAAGTTCCAAAATAAGGGTTTTTAGGGAAGTGTAATTTCTATTTAGAGAAAGAAATAGAAATTAGGGTTTTTCTAGTTTTGAAAAAAATTCAAAATCTAGTGAATGTCTTATTTTCTTGTTTCCTTTTAAAGAAAGGATTCTGTAAAAACATATGAAGATACAAGTTTAAGAATTTTGTTTTAAACTTGAAGAATAATCATGAAGATTGTGTGCATTAAATCATGAAGAGAAATGATTTCATTTTAGAAAGTTCCTTTTGTTTGATCTTTTTAAAAACAATAATAAGATCAAAAACAAGTTTATGTTACAAAATAAAAGAAATATTAACCTGTGATGTTGAGGAAGATGAAGATGAAGATGAACAAGTTTTTGAGTTAATATTTTGAATGCAATGATAGGGCGGGTATCACCCCCCTAAATCTTACCGCAAGTGTACGGGGTTGAATCAAGTAATAATGTACTGTAAGTACGAGTATCGAATCCACGGGAACTAGGAACTGAATATCACAATTACTATAATCACTATTAACTGAACTGTCGAAATTGAGAGATGTTTGGTTTATAAACTAATTGCAAATAAAATAAATCAACACAAACGAGACAGTAGGCAGCTTAAGGAACTTTGATAGAGAAAACAGTTGAGGGTTGGAAATCCTTAGGTTTTCACATACGAACTTCTGACTTAAAACGATTACTAGTTATTTCCCCTTAATGAATACCCAAATCTTGACAAACACCGTTATTCTTTCTCGAGTAACAACAGGTTTAGTCTTTATAAATCACCGTTGCTCTTTCTCAAGCAACAACAGGTTTTATTCTGAAAGGCACAAGTTTTATCTCTCGATCTCACCTATGGCATTCAAAACACATTAAGCATAAGATTTAACGGGACTAAAGCTTACTCGGTATATCTCTATCACCTTTCTCACCTTAGGCATGCAATTTATAGTTCTAAGTAGCAATTAATTCTCTCGAACTTAATTGGAACAAACAAATCAGATGTAAATTGGCCAAATTCACAAAAGCATTAAAAACTAAATCACAAGCTTAATTAAATTAGGAAAAACTGATAAAAGTCGTTCGTCATCCGTTCATATGTTCAAACATAATTCAATCCAACCCCCAACATCTAAAGATTAGTTCATGATGTTTGGGGATGCAAACGCAAGAAACGGGGATGAAAAAGTGTGTGCAAACATGATAATCGTGAATGTAAAAGATGTAATGGTGAATGTGATGATGAACTCCCTTCTCCCGGCTCTAATCCGTGTCGCGTCGTGAACTCCTCGTCGATCCGTCCTCTATTGTGGCTCCAAAAGCTCCACAATGTCTCTGAAAATCGCCCCTGGACTGCCCCTCGTCGTCGTGTGTGAGTAGTGTACTGAATAATGACCTAACACCCGGAAAATAAAGCTGAAAATCGACAAACAGGCACTTACCCGACCTTCCACGCGACCTGCAAGTCGCGTGGAAAACCGCGCGCCTTTTAGATTGTGCGTGGGTCGGTTTCTGGTTCGCGGTTCGGGTCCTAGTTCGGGCACGGGTCTTGGGATTCCGTTGGGCTTCGTATTGGCTCTCTTTTGGACTCTTTTTAGCTTCTTTTCTCGATGATCACTGCCTTTTAGATAGCCTGCACATTTCACTAGATAAACCCTAAAAACCACGCCTTTTTGCTAGAACACAAGCCAATCTCATTGGGTTGAGTACCGAAAATAACGCCAAAAAGTGGCGTTATCAACAACCCCAAACCGAGCGTTGCTTGTCCCCAAGCAACTTAGCGATAAAAATAGAGTAAAATCATATATCAGTGAAACAATAATAACAGCACAACTCCCAATTGGGACCACGTGATGCACTGGTGATTTCCTATACCCGTGAATGCTTAGCTCACTCTCGCCTCATTCTTATTAATAGTCTGATCTATGACCTTCCATTGTGAGTTGAACTCGTGACTGTTCCGATTACATTAAGGTTGTACTAGGTCCAAACATACTAGGGAAAACATTTCGCCTCGACCCTACCTCACGGGATTCTCTCATTTCGCTCGAACCTAGGTTATCGCACGTGTTGTCATGTATAGGAAGTTATGTACAAGAATACTCAAAAATCACATGACAACTTTATTGGAAGACGCACAGATGTCCAAAAATTGATCTCAGAAAGGAATCAAGTAGCAAGACAGGGAATATCAGCAAAGGTGGTCGCATACCGTAATCACGTTTTCCAGAAGATCATCCAGGTCTTTACGGGGGTTGTAACGGGGCTAGGGTACCGGCTAAGAAATGAAGGGTCAAACGGTTCAAAGATCCTTGGTGTGTCAAACATTAACAGTTCTGAACTTCATCACATTCTATCTTTTGGCCCTCTTTATCACTACTGGAGTCGCTTTGACTCTCTTATTTAGCTGCTATCAATACTATTTAACTAACTGATTTTTTTTGTGGGACTTCATTGGTCCTTTTTATTTGATTGGGGCTGCATTGGCCCTCTTTTCTATTTATTCTCATGACTGGCCTGTATTATTTCTTTTCTGCTCTATTCTCTCTATTCATTACCGCCTCTATTTGACACACTTTCGGATAGGGTTGGCTAAGGATTAATGGCTATTGGTTAAATGGTGGGTTTAAAATGAAAAAGGTGAGTGTTTGGCTTCAAAAGGGGTTTTGGATACACACAAATGGGTGAATAGGGTACGATAGCTAAAAACCGTGTTCAACAAACACACAATGTCTGGAATCATCACTTAAGGTCCACACGAAATGGTCTACTACACCCTTACCAAATATCCCGATGGTTGTCTTTGCTACTCAATGCAATAATATAGCGAGATCATTCTATATTCACGACAAGGAACTCGAAATGTGTATATGAACTAAGTGTATGAATCCCTCGAAATGAAAAACGTCTTTTAGGCTCAAATCTCACTAATGGGTGGTCTCCACTAATGTCCCTAGTCATGTCTTTTCCCAGTCCTTCCCTAATGGTCACGTTACTATCACAAGATTCTTCCTACAATGGTTGGTCTCAATCATTCAAAACAAAAAATTTAGCTAAAGTGATCTAGGTACTCAGAAGTGCAGGAAATCTACGTGCATAACGTGGGCCCGATTGGGCAACCCCAAACCTTACCCACACATTGTCCCCAATGTGCAAGTGTCAGCGTAGGTGATACTAAACCAAGTATCGTTGTGCGGTTATTACAGGTAGTAAATAGGCAAGACATAACAAGTAAGCACAAGCATCAAAGAGCTATTCTCATTAAACTATGGCCACCCCAAACCTAGGTCGTGGCCTAGGTTTGTCAAACAAAGCCAACCCCAAACCTCGGTGAAACTGAGGTTTGCACAGGGATAAAAGTGAGTGTGTAGATGTTTAAAAGGTGAGGCACCCCAAACCTAAGTGAAACTTAAGTTTGTTGCATCTCGTTGACTACTAAGAACGAACATCATACCCCACTCGTTAACTACAGAGTTAGAACGTACCTGTTTGCCCGGGCGGAGGAGATTCTCTTAAAAGATTTGAGCGCCAATCAGGGGAGATGGGGAGCGAGAATGCAAACACATAAGAAACAAAGCAAAAGACAAAAGAAGAACAGAAAAACAAAACACACAAAGCAAGAAAACGAACACGACACGAAAACAGGGGAACCCGCGCGGTTTGGCGCGCGGGTTGTAAGTCGCGCAAGAAGTCGCGTAACCCCCTGTTTCGAAAACCCACAGAGAGCCCCGCGGTTTGCAAACCGCGGCCAAAGCCGCGTAAGTCCCTGTTTCAGCTATTTTTGATTTTTTTGATTTTTTGTTTTTTTTTTGCTTTTTCGTAACTAAAACACACTCAAAAACTGGAAATTAAAAAGAAAACTAACCTCGGTGGGTTGCCTCCCACCCAGCACCGTAGTTAAAGTCGTGGCACGACTATGTGGATCTCAGCTCGGCTTGGTATCCGCGGAATCGAATCGCCCACACTTGCGGTTCTTCGCGGATTCTCCCTCATCTGTAACTCCTTCGTCAGCTCCATCTCTAAGCTTTCCACTCTCGAACATCTTAAACACCGCCTTCTCGTCACCAACCCTCAGGGTCATCTCTTCTTTCTCCATGTCGATCAGTGCTCTACTCGTGGCCAGGAATGATCTCCCCAAAATGAGCGGGACCTCTACATCTTCATCAACGTCCAGCACCACGAAGTCCATCGGGAAGTATAATTTGCCAACTTTGATCAACACGTCCTCTACCACTCCATACGGGTACACGATCGATCGATCCGCGAGCTTGAGCGTCATGTACGTCGGCTGCACTTCTCCCAATCCCAGTTTCCTGAAAACAGATAAAGGCATTAAATTAATACTAGCTCCTAAGTCACATAATACCTTATCAAAAGAAAACTTCCCAATTTGAATAGGGATCGAAAAACTCCCTGGATCTTTGAGCGTCGGGGGAAGCTTGTTCTGAATAATTGCGCTGCACTCCTCAGTAAGTGCAACGGTGGATTGGTGATCGGTCGCCCTCTTCTTGGATAGAATCTCCTTCATGAATTTCACATATGAGGGCATTTGTGCCAGAGCATCTGCAAAAGGGATGTTAATATGCAACCTTTTAAATACATCAAGAAATTTATATAAATTTAGATCCTCCCTTTGGGCTTTCAGCCTATCCGGATATGGTAGCGGTGGTACAAACTGTTTGACTATCGGCTTGACCGACAGTTGCTTTGGGACCCTTGATTGCTCCTTATTTTTCTCTTCATCCTTCGGGTTTTCCTCCATCTCGATATCTTCATCGGCCTCCCACTCATCTTTGTCTGCCGTTTCAACCTCTTTCTCTTTATAATCAGTTTCCTTTGATGGCAATTCTTGTGTAGGCTCCACGATCAGCTCTTTGCCACTTCTCATATAGATGGCATTACATTCTTCCCGGTTTGTCCTTTCGGTTTGACTTGGAAATTTCCTGGGTGCTCGGTTTGTTAGGGCTTCCAAAATCTGCCCCACTTGTCTTTCGAGGATCTTGATTGATGCGGTGTTCTGATCAGTAGCTGCCTTGACTGTGCTCACCGTGCTCGCTAACTCTCCAACCGTGCTCTTCATCTTTGTCATGAACTTCATCATCATCTCTTCTAGCCCCGGCTTCTTCTCCTCGGATGGTCCCTCATTAGAATTCCTTTGGTGAAAACCTGGATGACGATAGACATTGTTAGTATTAGGATAATTAGCAAAGTGAGAAGAATTACCTTGTGGTTGCCCTTGAGGTTAACTCCAAGCAAAGTTCGGGTGCTTCTTCCACCCCTCATTATAGTTATTTGAGAATGGGTCGTTCCTCGGCTGGTGATTGCGGTTTTGTAGGAACTGAACTTGCTCAGGCTCTTGTGGACTACCTCCCTTCAGATGGTTCGTGATGAAAGCTAGTTGAGCTTTTAGTTCCTTCAGCTAATCATTTTCTTGAACACTGGCGACCCTTCTAACAGACGATCTCGGAGTAGAAAAACTATGCTCAGCCAAGTTTTCAATTAAATCGCATGCCTCTTCATAGGATTTATCCATTAGAGCTCCACCCGCCGCAGCTGTGATGTCATTCTTGAACTGCGGGTGAAGTCCACTGAAGAAAGTCTGAATGATGACCCATCCGTGCAACCCGTGGTGAGGACACTTCTTTAGCATGTCTTTATACCGCTTCCAAGCCTCATATAACGTCTCTTGGTCCCATTGAGCGAAATGGGTGATGTCAGCCATTAATTGAGCGGTTCTTCCCGGTGGGAAGAATTTCTGGAGAAACGCAGCTTTCAGGTCTGCCCATGTAGTGATGAGATCCGCTGGTAGGCCTTCTATCCAAATTTCAGCTCTACCCTTTAAGGAAAAGCTGAATAGCCTCAGTTTTATTGCGTTCTCCTCCATCCCATTAATCTTGAACGTGTTGCAGATCCGTTCAAATGCACGAAGATGTTCATGAGGGTCTTCAGTTGGTGCTCCCCCGAACTGATTTTGTTGCACCATTACGATGGTGCTCGGCTTGATCTCGAAGTAATTCACCGCAGTGGTGGGTGCTTGGATTCCTATGCGTGCGGCTACCACGTTTGGATCGGCAAACGACCGCATAGGACGTCTTTCGGGAGGTGGTGGTGGATTGTTACGTGGTCTCTCGTCGCCCATCTTTAATTGTCTTTGGGCTTTGGATGCTTTTCGTATCTGGCGGGCGGTTTTTTCGATCTCCGGATCGATTGGTTCGATTCCTTCCCCTCGGGTTTTCCTTGGCATACACCAATTAGAACCAGAAACGAGAAACAACAAACTTAGTACCCAAAAACTGAAAGTGATGGAACAAGGCAGTACGAGTATCGAATCCCCGGCAACGACACCAAAAACTTGATAGGGCGGGTATCAACCCCCTAAATCTTACCGCAAGTGTACGGGGTCGAATCAAGTAATAATGTATTGTAAGTACGAGTATCGAATCCACGGGAACTAGGAACTGAATATCACAATTACTATAATCACTATTAACTGAACTGTCGAAATTGAGAGATGTTTGGTTTATAAACTAATTGCAAATAAAATAAATCACCACAAACGAGACAGTAGGCAGCTTAAGGAACTTTGATAGAGAAAACAGTTGAGGGTTGGAAATCCTTAGGTTTTCACATACGAACTTCTGACTTAAAACGATTACCAGTTATTTCCCCTTAATGAATACCCAAATCTTGACAAACACCGTTATTCTCTCTCGAGCAACAACAGGTTTAGTCTTTATAAATCACCGTTTCTCTTTCTCAAGCAACAACGGGTTTTATTCTGAAAGGCACAAGTTTTATCTCTCGATCTCACCTATGGCATTCAAAACACATTAAGCATAAGATTTAACGGGACTAAAGCTTACTCGGTATATCTCTATCACCTTTCTCACCTTAGGCATGCAATTTATAGTTCTAAGTAGCAATTAATTCTCTCGAACTTAATTGGAACAAACAAATCAGATGTAAATTGGCCAAATTCACAAAAGCATTAAAAACTAAATCACAAGCTTAATTAAATTAGGAAAAACTGATAAAAGTCGTTCGTCATCCGTTCATATGTTCAAACCTAATTCAATCCAACCCCCAACATCTAAAGATTAGTTCATGATGTTGGGGGATGCAAACGCAAGAAAAGGGGATGAAAAAGTGTGTGCAAACATGATAATCGTGAATGTAAAAGATGTAATGGTGAATGTGATGATGAATTCCCTTCTCTCGGCTCTAATCCGTGTCGCGTCGTGAACTCCTTGTCGATCCGTCCTCTATCGTGGCTCCAAAAGCTCCACAACGTCTCTGAAAATCGCCCCTGGACTGCCCACCGTCGTCGTGTGTGAGTTGCGTACTGAATAATGACCTAACACCCGGAAAATAAAGCTGAAAATCGACAAACAGGCACTTACGCGACCTTCCACGCGACCTGCAAGTCGCGTGGAAAACCACGCGCCTTTCAGATGGTGCGTGGGTCGGTTTCTGGTTCGCGGTTCGGGTCCTGGTTCGGGCACGGGTCTTGGGCTTCCATTGGGCTTCGTTTTGGCTCTCTTTTGGACTCTTTTTAGCTTCTTTTCTCGATGATCACTGCCTTTTAGATAGCCTGCACATTTCACTAGATAAACCGTAAAAACCACGCCTTTTTGCTAGAACACAAGCCAATCTCATTGGGTTGAGTACCGAAAATAACGCCAAAAAGTGGCGTTATCATGCATCAGAGAGTTCTTGCTTTGAAGGAGATGATATTCGCGTAAAAGGTAAAAATATAAACGCAAAGTGTTTATATAGTGAGAGTAGAGAGTGAAAAAAATGTGAGCGAGAAAGTTTTTCATGATGACACGGACACGTCCCTTGAATTTGATTGGACAAGGAAGACGAAACGGGCGAACGTGTCAGAGAAAATGTGCCATGGTTTATCCGTTGTGATGACGTCACAAACGTCCTTTCATATTTTAAAGTGTCTCTGAAGTTTTTGAAAAGTTCAGGGACATTTTGAAAAAATAGAAGCACTGAATAGAAATATTAGTGTTTAGTTTAAAATTTCAAAATATCACTGAAAGGAAGAGATATTCAGCAATGCAATTTGTTTTGAAATTTTGCATTCATAGGCGAACGTCAGCGAGTAAGAGAGAATATACCTTGATATCAGTGAATCAATTTTGTTTAGAGAGTAGGTGATAAATAGGGTTATACAAGTTTGTTTTATCCTTGATCAAATGTGAGCCGTTGAAGATTTTACTCTTCTAAGTTCAGCATTCCAAGCTCGCTGATGAGAAAGTTGAATCTTGTCTTATCAAGAGGTTTGGTAAAAAGATCAGCTAACTGAAATTCAGTTGGGATAAAATGAAGTTCTATATCACCATTCATCACATGATCTCTGATAAAATGATACCTAATTTCGATGTGTTTGGTCTTTGAGTGTAGCACTGGATTGTTGGCTATAGCGATGGCACTTATGCTGTCGCAATAGATTGGAATTTTGGACAACTGAAGGTCATAGTCCAGTAGTTGATTTCTCATCCACAAGACCTGAGAACAACAGCTTCCAACAGCTACGTACTCAGCTTCAGCGGTTGAGGTGAACACTGAGTTTTGTTTTTTACTTGTCCAACTCACCAGCTTTCCACCCAGGAGCTGACAGCCTTCTGTGGTGCTTTTCCAATCCAATTTGCAACCTTCAAAATCACTATCTGAATAGGAGATTAGATCTAACCCAGAGTCTTTGGGATACCAAAGACCTAGGTTAGGAGTACCCTTAAGGTATCGAAAGATTCGCTTTACAGCGATCAAATCATATTCCTTAGGTTCAGCTTGATATCGTGTATAGCAACAGGTTGCATACATAATATCTGGTCGGCTAGCTGTAAGATACAGGAGAGAGCCGGTCATCCCACGGTACGCTATGACATTAACAGGTTTTCCTGAAGGATCCTTGTTTAGTGTCAGCGGCGGTGCCATAGAGGTTTTCATAGCTGAACTCTGAGTTAAATCAAATTTCTTCAGCATATCTTTAACATACTTTCCCTGATGAATGAAAGTTCCTTTTTCATTCTGTTTGATTTGAAGACCAAGGAAGTATGTTAGCTCACCCATCATACTCATTTTATACTCTGCTTTCATTCTATCAACGAAACGAGTACAAAGGTCAGGGTTAGTGGAACCAAATATAATATCATCGACATATATTTGAACAAGAATAATATGACCTTTTACTTTCCTGAAAAATAGAGTTTTATCAATTTTACCACGCTCAAATTTTTCGATTTGGAGATAATATGAGAGAGTGTCATACCATGCACGAGGAGCTTGCTTTAAGCCATAAAGTGCCTTATCCAGTTTATAAACATAACCTGGATGCTTAGGATCTGAGAATCCTGGAGGTTGTTCCACGTAGAGTTCTTCATTTAGCCTTCCATTGAGGAATGCTGAATTTACATCCATTTGATATACTTTGAAGTCTTTGCGTACTGCGTAAGCTATGAATAGACGAATGGCTTCGAGTCTTGATACTGGAGCAAATGTTTTGTCGTAATCTATACCTTCCTCTTGTCTGTATCCCTGAGTAACAAGACGAGCCTTATTGCGGGTTACAGTTCCATGTTCATCCAACTTGTTTCGATAGACCCATTTAGTGCCTATCATTGACTTGTCGGATGGTCTAGGAACAATCTTCCAAACTTTGTTTCTTTCGAATTCAACCAGCTCTTCTTGCATAGCGCTGACCCAGTTTGGATCTTGGAGGGCATCATCTATTTTCTTTGGTTCAATCAGAGAAATAAAGTTAACAAATAAACAAATGTTACCTGCACTTCGTCGAGTCTGAACACCAGCATTTGGATCACCAAGAATTTGTTCAAGATGGTGATTAATAGTCCATCGTTGTCGCTGACTCAATTTGAACTTCTGGAGGAGCTGAAGATGAGGCTTCAGCAACTTCTGGTATATCAGCCAAGAGAGGAAGAGGTTCGCATGTCATTTCATTCACTGGTTGCTGAGAAGTAGATGGTATATCTGAGACAGAGGGTTCAGAAGTAGGCATAGTGTTTAGAGGAACATATGAGACCTATGATGTTTCAGCTTCACTAGTCTGCATGCTTGGGATGATGGTTGGATCATCATCTTCAGTGGGATGAGTATGAGATGGAGGAGTGGGAACATCTTCTGAATCACCAAGATGAGAAAACATCCATTGATTCAGTTCTTCAGTATCAGCAGAAGGTCTAGAGTTCACTGAACGGGATTCGTCAAAGGTGACGTGAATTGTTTCTTCTACAGTTTGTCTTCTTCGATTGAAGACTCTGAAGGCTTTGGAGACTCAAGAATATCTAAGAAAGATTCCATCATCAGCCTTAGGATCAAACTTTCCAAGGGCATCTCTGTTGTTTAGTATGAAACACTCACATCCAAAGATGTGAAGAAAGCTAATTGAAGGCTTTCTCCCATGGAAAAGTTCGTAGGCTGTCTTCTTGAATCTTTTGACAATCAGCGACCTGTTTTGAGTAAAACAAGCAGTGTTGACAGCTGCTGCCCAAAATTGAGTAGGTAGATGAGAATCGCTGAGCATTGAACGTGCAGCTTCGATGATAGTTTGATTTCTTCTTTCAGTGACTCCATTTTGTTGAGGTGTTCTCACTGAGGAAAAGTTGTGAGAAATACCCTTACTTTCAAAGAAGGAATCAAGAGAACTGTTTTTGAATTCAGTCTCATGATCACTCCTTATTGAGCGAACGGTCATGTTGTTCAGGACTTCCATTTTCCTGACAAAAGTGATGAGTTCTTCAGGGGTGTCACTCTTAGAAAGGAGAAACGTTACCCAGGTATAGCGAGAGAATTCATCAACTATGACCAATGTATATTTCTTTCCAGCGATGGATTGTTTGTTAACAGGGCCAAACAGATCCATATGGAGAAGTTGTAGAGGAGATGACACTGAGGAAACTTGCTTAGATTTGAAGCTTGTCTTGGTTTGTTTCCCTTTCTCACACGCTGAACATAGAGACTCCTTAGCGTATGATTGTTGAGGTAGATCAGTGACCAACTCTTTTGAAGAAAGAGTATTCAGTGTCTTGAAGTTTAGATGAGAGAGCCTCTTATGCCATAGCCAATTGACATCAGATGTGGCTTTTGAGAAGAAACAAGAGTTCTCAGTGGTTGTAGAGTCCATGTTTATAACATAAACATTTTCCATACGGTATCCGCTGAGAGCTATGTTCTCCTTTTTGTCAGTGACAAAGCAGGATTCCTTAGTAAAAATCACTTTGTTATCCTTGTCACATAGCTGACTGATGCTTAGAAGATTATGCTTCTGAAGGTTGTTGTACCATTAGAGAGTACACCAAATCCTCGGGTATGGCTTTTTCTGTTTCCACCGAAGGTCACTGAGGGACCCTTCTCTTCCTTGTGATTAGTGAGCATGTTTTTCTTTCCAGTCATGTGTCTAGAGCATCCGCTATCGAGATACCAGATACCCTTCTTAACCTGCAAACAAAGGAAGATTAGTTTGACTTAGGCACCCATTTAACCATGGGCCAACACTTGTCAGTGGTGGTAGAGGAAGTGGAAGGTTCATCAATCTTCACAGCATTTGAAGATTCAGCTTCAGAATTATTCTTCACTTTGGTTAATTTCTTAACCTCAGTGGACTTCTTTGCCTTGGGGGCATTGATCTTCACCTTAGCTAACTTTTCAGCTTTGGTGGCTATTGGGCACTTACTAGCAATGTGTTCGGTAATTCCACAGTGATAACATTTCCTATAGCTAAAAGTAGCTTTAGGACCATTTGTATGCTTAGCCGTTAATTTGAAATGAGCAGGGCCAGCACCAAGTATACCTTTGGCATTGGAAATGGGAGGAACAATCAGTTCTTCATATTTCTTACCAATAACATCCACTCTGATTCTAGGAGTAGATCGCTGAATGAATCCAGAGATCTTGTTCTTAGAAGTAGAGGGGTAAGTCACTGAAGGTTTAGAAGCATTCAGCTTAGGTACAAAGGTACCCTTCTGAGGTTTTTGGTTGAAAACGTTTTCTTTACCCTTACCTTTAGAAGTTAAGGTAGGTTTTTCTTTAGGGATGGTAGTTTTGGAAGAAGAACACTGAGATGAGGAAGTGCCAGGATTAGAGGACACGAACATTCCAAACTTAAGCATGGAATGATCAGTGGTTGGTTCTTCAGCGTCAGCTTTGTAACCAAGACCACGTTTATCACTCAGGGGAATCGGAGACTTTATTATCTCAGTGATCGTTGTTGAGGATTTACACCATCCTTCAACAGTAGCTTTTTCAGCCTTTAATGTAGCGATAGCTTCTTCACGTTCGATTTTGACAAGTTGATTTATATGAACTTGATCTTTTAAATCTTCTTTAATTTTAGAAAGCTTTTCTATTTGAAGGTGACAGTTTTTAAGCTGCTCAGCGAGATCAAGGTTTTGATTTTCAGCAACGGTTTTGCCATTCATGGCATCATATAAACTCATAGTCAGAAGATCGATTTTTCAAAGACTATCAGCTTCATCAATATCTGAAATATTAGAAAAGAAAGAAGTTGATACCTTAGTAGCAGAGGATGAAGTAGAGGGAATATCATAATTTTCTTCCTCTTCTTCGATTCTTGCCATAAGGCAGAGATTGGCCTCATCATCATCTTCAGAGTCAGATGATTCTTCTTCATCAGAGGCAGCCCAGTCAAAGTCAGCCATCAGGCCTTTGCCTTTCTTCTTAAAGCTTTTCAGCTTTGCATACTTTTCTTTCAACTTTTGATACTTGTCATCTCTAGCCCTGGGGTTAGAGGTTTTCTTGGAGAAAGCTGAGGGTTTAGAGACTTTCTTTGACCTGCATTCACTAGCAAAGTGTCCTACTTTTTCACAGTTAAAGCAGGTAGCGGTAGCCTTATCAACAGGGGTTGATGATCTTGGCATGTCAGTGAGTGCAAGGGGTTTGTTCCTTCTGAAGTTACTCTTTCTAGCGAATCTCTTGAACTTGTTAGCCAAGAGTGCCAGAGATTCATCAAGATCTGAAGAATCAACATCTGATGAGCATTCAGAGTTAGTTTCCATCTCAGTGACAGTGATAGTAGATTGATGAGTGGAAGGTGACTCTGAGAGTAAAGCAACAGGTGTGCTCTTGGAATCTTTTACAAGATTCTTCTTAAGATGACACGACTGCTCATGATTGAGCATTGTGCCACATAAGGTAGAGAGAGTCATAGATTTTAGATCCTTTGATAGCTTGAGACAAATTGAATAATTGTCCCAGCTTTCAGGTAAACATTCTAAGAACTTTGTCAGAACTTCAAAGTTAGTATATTCCTTACCAACGGTTTTCAGATCAATAATTAAACAGTTAAACCGCTCATGTACTTCAGAGAGAGATTCATTCTTACCACAAATGAAGCTTTCATATTGTCTTACCAGGTTGATCTTTCTTGAGTCCTGGACTTCATACGTACCTTCATATTGAACACAGATTGTGTCCCACATGGCTTTGGAGGTTTTCATGTTCATGACGGAATGGTAGATTCGTCAGGAAGAGCCATATAAAGGATGGACCTGGCTTTAGTGTCGATAGCCACTTTCTTCTTATCTTCTTCAGACCAATTGTGAGGTTCCTTAGGAATGATTCTTTCAGGAATGGCAGCTCTAGTAGTAGTGCCTAGAACTTCAGGATCAATCCTAACAGGAATATATGGGCCATTTTCGAGATAGTAAGGCATAGTAGGGTCTACACCTTCTAAGAAGAGTATCATCCTATTTTTCCATAGACTAAAGTTATCTCTGGAAAATCTAGGGGGGTTTGCAAGAGAACCATTGTCAATATAGTTTGTGTTTGTGTTGGTAGCCATTATGAGAAATAGCAAGGAAGAGAACATATAAGTATAAGCAAGATCTTGTTTATGGGTTTAAACAATCTGCTCTGATACCACTTGTTGGTCCCGAATGGATTATACAAGTTTGTAGAAGGGGGGGGGGGGGGTTGAATACAAACACACATATTTTACTTTTCTAAATTGTTTATTGATATTTATCAAACAATTTACAACTTGTTGCGGAACAAGATTAAGGAATAAACCTAATCTAAACAAGTTAAGAGAACACTAAGATTTATTGCACTAAGAAATAAGAAAGAAAAGGAGATAAGAATATTAAGTATAATATTCGAACACAAAGTAGTAGAGAGAAGAAGATGGCCAAGCACTTCATTTCTGAAGTAGGGTTCTTCTTATATACTACATGCATTAAATGCATATCAGTACAACTTTACATGTGGCAGCAGCTGATTGGTTGCATGGTTTGACCTTTGTAGACAACCTAGTAGCCACATGATGAACAGTGTAGAATCAGAGTTGGTTGTACGATTCTGGACAAAAAGGGATGTCCTATTCTGACAAAACGTACAGAGGCGTGCAAGGGAGGTAAGACAAAAGTAACTTGTAGAGGAAACTTCATGATCAGCGTTCACTAAATAGATCTTTATCAGTGAGTGATAAAGTTCAGCGTTCATTGAAGTCTTCTACTTGATACTTCACGTTGAGTGGACAAATCTTGGCTTCGCTGATATCTGCATCAGTTCATTAGTAGACTTGTCGCTAGTTCTTGGGCTTGATCTTCGACTTCAGCATAGAACTTTGTTGACGTGAAACTTTTCTTCAGGGATCATAAGTAAACAACTAAAACTATCAGCGATCATCAGTAAGACTGAACAGGCTCAGGGCTTGCTGATGAACATGGTTCGCTGAATATGTAATTTAAAGCGTATGTTTTATCAGCGATACTAAATAGACTTAGTATTTTCTTTGATGACAAAACATTAATACATATTGTCTACTTACAATTTTCACTAAGTGTTTCTCAGAGGGTCATTATCAAATCACTGAGGGTTTGGATCAACAGGCCGAAAGCCAATTATGATTTGAGAGAAAAAAGATTTTGGGAAAAATACGTATTTTGGGTTTATGTAACCATGTTGGCTCCCGCATTTAGCCAAACGTTTATTATGCCTATTGGGCTTAATTTATACTCAAATTAGTCTTTGGGGGTATTTGCTCAGTTTTAGTAGCTCGATAAGGAGCCTTGGAAGTATTATGTACTTTATTTCATTTTATGACTTTTAACAAATGGTTATTTGATCGGTTGAGCTTATGGCTCGTTTGTTACTTTGTTGGGTCTTGGGGACATTTGTCCAATTTTGATAGCTTAATGTAAAGATTTGGTTATGATTTGCATGTATTGCATCTTATTTGAGAATTACATGTTTTGAATACGTTAGTTCATTCGTTGGAGTCATGTAATGTTTTAGACTGTAATGCAATGGATCCATAGGCATAAGAGTCAGTGAGTTGATTTAAATGGGAACTTTATCCTTGTTTTGGAACTAGAGATATATAGGGCCATCGGAGGACTCGAGGTATAGATCATGGGTGGTTGAACTCGATGATCGTGTAATCCCTAGCGGAGGACTCAAGGTACAGACCATGGGCGGTTGAACTTGATGACTGTTGACTCATTTGGTGTACCCTTTTTAAATACATATAGCCAAAAACGCATTGTTTATTAAACTATATCCTTTAAAACTGATAGTAAATAAACCTTGACGCAAGTATATATCTTAGTCTATTATCGTCTCAAAACAAGTAATAATGGTACAAAAGTACCGGATATCGAACCAACAGGGAAGCGTGGAAAAAGTTTCTCTTTAAAAGTCCAGTTTGTAAAAGCGAGTTTCAGATGGCGAACTCGAAAACAATATTTTGGAGGTTTGATTAACAACTAATGACAGAAATCAGTTATAAAGAGAAGCACAGGGTATAAAGATCCGCTGGGATGATAATAATAATTAAATATAGCGATGAGACCGCATTCCTTGGTTATCTCAGACGTCGACTATTTCATGATACAACGAACCAGGTGTCAATTGGTCAATTGTGATACACCACAAAATATAACATTGATTTAAATAACTTCGGACAATCATGTAGTACGCGATACCTTTCAATTTAATTATCAGTCTCGGTCCCACATTCACATTATACCCCGAACTAGGACGCTTAGCCCATCATCGTTTGGTTTCTAATTATAAAGGATGAGTAAATCTGGAAAGCAAATAATGGAGATGGACAATGCATGAATAATAAAGACGTAACTTGTTATGCAAGTAACGACGGGTTTATCTAATGAGAAGTTAACGACAGCTTGGAATTTAAGTTGAAAGTCTTGTTTTAAATGTAAAACTTGAAATGGGAAGCACCTTTAACAACTAACGATGATGCGATTAAATCTACTTGCATTGAACAATAAATAAACTTGAATTGTAAAGCAAGATTAGCAAAAATTAACTAACTAAACTATGAGTTTAAGGGAAGAGAAAAGCAATGGTAACAAGCAATTAAAAACCGTGAGTATCGAAATAAAGCGAGATTAATTAGCAAGTTAACAAACTATAATCGAAAGTAAGTAAACGAAATGGAAAGCAACGAGTTTCTAAAAACCGTAAGTAACGAGATTAGCAAGATTAAGAGTAAACTAATAAAACCGTGAGCAATGAAGATGGTTAGTATCGATATTATAAGCTGCAGAAATGAAACCGTAAGTAAGCAACTAAAAACCGTATGTAATAGAACCGAAAGTAGTGTAAGTAAGCAAAGCAATGATGACGAGATTGTAATGGTAACCGTAAGTAAATGGATTAGCAACAAGATTATCGAAATGAGATTAGTAGATTAATAAACAACAAGAGAGTCTTCAATATCGTGATCGAACCGAACCAAGAGTGAACCAAATTGGTTCAAACCGTGAGCAAGAGCCTCGGTTTAGCAACCGGCTCTAAGCTCACTTTTGTAGCTAACTAACCAAAGCTAACCTAACAAATGGTATCTAATGATTCATAGTATCCAAGTATCAGTGGAGTAGGTGTTTTTCTTCATTACACATCATGCATATATATAGCAACAAGAATTCTTGGAGAAGAGGATAACAACCATGGGTTGCACCCATGGATCTAGAGCTCCATGGGCCGAAATGCCAAAGGCCGGTTGGAGAAGCCCATCAACAAAATCGATCCAAGCCCAATCAAAATGTAGGTTGCATGCTATGTCTTCGGCCCAAGTACTAAGATAAAGCCGACCCAAAAAATCACAAAAGTCGATCCAATTTGAGAGTACCCAAAAACGTAAAAGCCCGGTCCTCAAAAGTTGGAGTCTTCGGTTTCGTTCCAAAACTGTTGCTATCCGCAATCTTCTTGATTTAAAAACTCCAAAAGACCGTCTTCACGCAACCTAAAATACACAAAATATGAAATAAGCGATTTTGGACATTTTCATGCATTTTTATATGTTTTTGGTCAACCTTATACTTAAAGGCATCGATTGTTTATTTTACGTAAAAGTTACTATAATTAGCTAAAACTGACTCATTGGGATAACAAAATGGCTCAAAAATTGGAATTATACGCCTTAAATAGGGTTAAATAAATAACCCTATCACAACCGCAAATTCAAACTGTTGCTTGTCCTCAAGCAACTTTATTAAAAACACAATTTTTTAGCGAAACAATGTTGTGTCAATATCGAAAGTGAAGATTTACTAAATTCTCAAGAATCCCACAAGCATGCATTTGTACCAACACAACGAAATTGTTACTAACTTTTGCTTAGTTGAGAAAAAATAGCCCTTCATAATTCAATGTTCCTCAACTCATTCTTTAAAACACATCAACCATAAGCTAGCCGAACAACTCAATGTCTAATTGGAAAAACAAAATTGCACATGACTTGCATGGTTTGGCAATTGCCTTTGTACCACTTTCTACATATGGCAATATTTCTACACATTGGTCCTTTAAGTGTCTTTGACACTTGACAAGTATGCACGGAAAACATTTGTAGAGCTTTGCTCTTTTTGAGTGTGTATGTGTTTTCACGTTTTGTGCATTTTTGAATGCGTGGATGTGTACGTGGGTATGCATGGAGATATGTGCAAAATGATATGGTATGAACAATAACCATATCTCCTCCCCAAAACTTTGAAGGGTTCAATGTCCTCATTGAACATTGAAGAAAAATCGAACCAATTGTTGGTAAGATTTGTGTATCAGTGTATGGTGTGCGCAAAATATCTTTTTCCAACAAAAATTGGTGAGAGCAAAGAGTTAGACGGCTAGTTCTAGATATGTGTGAAAAGAATGAAATTAAGAAAACAAAGAAACTATTTGAGTCTATGGAACAACTAAATAAAAAGAGCAACAAATCGTGCATGTGATACGTGTGCATGGATTGCATGAACTCATGAAAATATTAGAAATAACACCTTCCATAAATTGCAACAAAAGAATTCCCAAACTCTATAACTAAAGCTAACTACTCGACAAGAGATAAAATAAAGGGATGATAGGAAGAAGCTGGCCTACTCGGAATGAGTAGGGTGTTGCCCAACAGGCTGCCATAATAACTGCATCGGAAAGGGGGGTAGTGTCTTCAAAATATCTGGGTGCTCTTTACTCCAAATCAACCGCATGGCATCATCTTTTGCTTTCTCATACTGTAGCCATGTAGTTCTTTCCTCTCTGTCCTCTCTCCTCCATCTTTTCAAAGTGCCCCAATGGTCGTCAGGAATGCTAGTGATCTGTGTGGTGATAAAGCGTTGTTGCTCTCTTAGTGTCGTCTTGATTTCCTTTTTAAAGGAGCGAAGGGTTGCCTCTAAGGAAGCTAGACTTTCACTTTCACTCTTCGATTGGAAGTGTGTGTTGTTACGTAACAACCGATCGACGTTCATTTTATCCATGACCAACTTATCTTTCGAGAAGTGATCAGTGGATAAAATGCGTAACTTGGATTGAGCCATGAGAGAGTGTATTATGGTGGGATGTGGCATTCTTGCATTAGCCCTATACGCACCTCCAAGGATGTTGTTGGAGATGAGTCGGCCGACATCAAACTTATGTCCCTCCATAATACAGTACAGAATGAAAACTCTAACCATGCATAGTCTAGTGTCATGCGAGGTAGGAAACAACGTGTGTCTTAAAAAGTAAAACCAGACATTTGCTTCTGGGTTTAGACAATGAGTGCGTAAAGTACGTGTGGTTCCTTGAAAATCCCAGTCTAACCATTCATGAGCAATCCTTTTAAGGACTGCCTCCAAGTCGGCATCAGTCGCATGATTACAAAGACTCCAAAACTCAGATGAGTATGGGGGTGGCACCAATCCCAAAACTTTATTTATTTGATAAGCTGAAAAACAAATTGGGGTTTGTCGGACAGTGATTTCTATTTCATTAGTGATAGAAAGTTCAGAATAGAAATCACGCACCCAATTTACATTGTAAGGACTAGGGATACTACAAAGTGGCTCCTATCCCAATTTGGTGATCGTGTGTTGAAAGTGTGGGTGTGCAAGTAAAATGCGATGATGAAATCCTTTTGGGGATTAACCTAGTTTATTTGCAAAAGATTTATGGTGAATCAAAGCCTCATGACAACTAAACATATGCATGTGAGTAATACGAAGATTACAGATGTTACCCACTTTCTTTTTAACCTTTTCTTGTGTTGTGGCCGAATGTGGGAGTATCACAGCTTGATCATCCGCAACCAAATCATCATCCGAGTCCTCACTGGAATCGCCAATTTCTCCTTCCTCCAAATCAGTGGTGGTCACGCCCATATCACCTATTTTCCTCTTTTTAATGGGTTTTGCACTGGTTGTGGCCACTGTTTTACACCTACGGGTGTATTGGATCGGTCGTTTAGGTTGGGTAGTGGGTACTGTACTAGCGAGGGTAGATGAGGTGAGTGGTGGTGCGACAGAAATAAGGTTCGGCGAAGAGGTGGGTGTGATGTCATTAGGTTCGGTGATGACGAGAGGTGTAGGTAGTGAAATGGTAGGTGTCGGAAGACGATGGTCTAAAGGAATGGTTGTGGGTGCGATAGGGGGGTACTCGAGGTTTAGTCTCGGCTGTCGCCGGACTGGTCTGAATGCAGATGGTCGACTTAAAATGGGTTCTCCATGGGAATCCAATACGATCGCAGAGGCGAAAGTAGGGGGTGGGGATGAACGAGTTTGAGAGCTTTGAGAACCGTACCTTGCGATAGGAAACCCTGGTGGTGGTAGCGTCGCGGCGGCGAGTGGAGTCGCCAAGAGGTATCTCTAAATCTCCGGTGGTGCTTGATGAAACTGAACGGGTATATCACCTAGTCCGAGAAAGTCTCTCGTGATCACATGTGGTTGATTTCGTGGTAGGTGCGGTGATTGAGATGTACCCGTGCCCAAACCGAAGGGGTAATAGATGTTGGGATTTTGATTTTCCATTTAGGGTTTTGTTCTGATCGTAGTGAAAGTGAAAACAATGATGGTTGTTGAGAGGAGCGTAAGTGATGAATGGATGGTGGTAACGAGAAAGCACAAGAAATCGATGATGGAGCTCGAAGCTTCTGTCGATGATCGATGGAATGACCGGAGGTCTTTGGTGGGTTTGGGGTTTTTAGGTGGGTGATTGTAGAAGTGGGTTTGTTCTTCCAACTGGATGATCGAGTATAAGAGGAAGAAGACGAGGGGTTGAGAGTCTTCATTGGGAAAAGAAAATAGTGGCAGGTCTGGTGGCGGCAGTGGCAGTGGTCAGCGCCGGCGATGACGGGTCGGCGTGAGTGGTCGAGAGAGACGAGTGTAGAGAAATAGAGAGAGCTTGTTTGTTCAGTACGATGAAGTACTATTTACTTCTCTACATTGTTCATATTCTAAACACTGAAAAAATATCTATAGTGTACTTGATAAAATCTACCAACCAAATCCAAGTTTAGCTAAAACCAAATTAGATTAGTTCACCAAACCAATCCATAATTCAGTTTAAAAAATCACAGTGGGCCGAAAATTTAAATGGGTTTGAAATTAGACATGGGCCGAGATTCATGTAATCTTAAGATTGGGCCGAGGCTAAAATCAAACAAATCAGATTTGGGCCACAGTAAAATGAATCATAAATCAACTTTTTATCGGAACGTTTAATCTCGAGTGATCATTTTACCGTGCATGCCTGAATTACACTTCTTTCTAATACCCAAAAGAACTATTCATAAATTTTTTGGCTATGGGCCGAAAAATTTTCATTTTCTTTGCTAAAATGTGGTTCCTCATTATTTCTCACTCGAAATCATCCTATCCTATTTTTATTCTTTTCCGTTTTCGTTAAAATAACAGACTGGTCTTAAAAAAATTTGAAAATCTTTTTCTTTCTTTTAAAATAAAATTTACAATCTCTTGGATTATAAAAATCCAAGAGCTCTTAGGATGTTTCTTAATTCAGGAGATGAACAACCTCAAGAGGTTGTTGTATCAGTGCATTAGGCTCAATGAAAGGTTTTACCCTTTGACCGTTTACTTTGAAAGTGTCTCCCTTTTCTGGATTAATTAATTCGATAACACCATAGGGATAGACTTTTGCGATCTGATACGGTCCAGTCCACCTAGAATTCAACTTTCTAGGAAATAACTTAAGGGGCTGTTTGGCAGTTGCTGAATGGTTTAGTGCAGAATGGTTGAGAGGTCAGAATGGTTGAGAGGCTCTGTATGGTTGAGTGCAGAATGAAATTTGGTTGTTTGGTAACTGTTCTGAATGGTAACTCTGAATGACAACAAATTACCATTTTAACCCTCTACCATTTTTTTCAATAGAAGTAAGAAAACCCATTGTTTCAATTTCTGGAACAAAGCATATCATGGAACAAAGCATATAAACACATTCTTGTAAGAAATCTACAATTTCTGGAACAAAGCATATAAACATCATGGAACAAACCAAATTTCTTTGATATTTCAGAAAGCATATCATGGAACAAATAAACATACAAACACATTTGTTGTAAGAAATCGAAAATGTCTGGAACAAAAGCATATAAACATCATGGAACAATACAAAATTTCTGAAGAGAAGAAATCAACAGAAGAGAAATCGACAGCAGATTCGAAATCAACAGAGAAGAAACAGACAGAAGAGAAGAAATCAATAGTAGAGATAGAAGGTATACCTGAGTAATTGATCGGCGGCGAGATGGAATTGATCGGCGGCGAGATGGAATTGATCGGCGATGAGATGCAGCGGCGTGATGGAATCAATCTGGTGGCGAGATGGAATCGATCTGGTGGAATGGTGCAGGTGGCGAGATGGAATCGATCTGGTGGAATGGTGTGGCTGAGAGTTTGTGAGAAGGGTAGATGTGGAAAAAATTAGAAGCTGAATGGTTGAGTGGTTCCCTAGCCACAAAATGGTTAAGAGGCTTTTGTCACCATTAAGAGGGTAGATTTGTTTTGCCAAACACCCCTGACCTGTTAGCGATTCAGAGGTAGGCTCTTAATGTAACCATTAAGAGCCAAACAAACAGCCCCTAAGTCTAGAGTTAAACAATAAGACTTTCTGACCCTCAAAAAACTCTTTTGGAACTATTTTCTTGTCATGCCATTTTTTGGTATTTTCTTTGTGAAGTTTGGCATTTTCGTAAGAAAAATTCCTGTGTTCTTCTAGTTCACAAAGTTGTAGAGTTCTTTTTCTTCCAGCCTCGTCTAGACTCATGTTAAGTTCCTTAATAGCTCAGTAGGCTTTGTGCTCTAGTTCAACAGGTAGGTGACAGGCCTTTCCAAAAACCAATTTATAGGGTGACATACCAATAGGGGTCTTATAAGCAGTCCGGTAGGCCCACAGGGCATCATCCAATTTGGAGGCCCAGTCTTTTCTGTGTGGCTTAACTACCTTAGGTAGAATACCTTTTATCTCCATGTTGGACGGTTCAGCCAAACCATTGGTTTGCGGGTGATAAGCAGTTGCCACCCTGTGCTGAATCTTATATTTGTCCAGGACTTCCTCTAATAAATTGTTAATAAAGTGAGTGCCTTCATCACTAATTAAGGCATGTGGTGTACCAAATCTAGTGAATATATGCTTGTGAAGAAATTTGACAATTGTCTTAGCATCATTCGCATGGCAGGCCATAGCCTCTACCCATTTGGACACATAGTCCACAGCTACCAGAATATAGGCACAGTTGCTGGACAGTGGGAAAGGTCCCATGAAGTCAATGCCCCAGACATCAAATAATTCTACTTCTAGAATTCCATTTAAGGGCATTTCATTCCGTTGAGAGATGTTTCCCCTTCTCTGACACTCACCACAACTTTTTGCAAAATTGTGAGCATCATTGTTTAAGGTGGGCCAATAAAATCCTGATTGAAGAACTTTTGCAGTTGTTCTTTGTCCACTAAAATGACCACCACATGGTCCTGTGTGGCAATGATGTAAGATGGATGTCACTTCTTCCTTTGGGATGGACCTTCGTATCACCTGATCTGCACAAACTTTAAACAAATATGGATCATCCCAAAGGAATTGTCTAGAGTCACTGATAAGTTTCTTTCTTTGGTGTTTGTTAAGTTACTTAGGAATGATCCCACAAACCAAATAATTAATAATATCTGCAAACCAAGGTAATGCAGCATGTTGCACGGCTAAAATTCCCTCATCTGGAAAAACCTCACAGATATCACTAATGTGTTCCTTTGTGTCCTATTTTTCCTGTCATGACAAGTGATCAGCCACTTGATTATTTATACCCTTCCTATCAACAATCTCCAAATCAAATTCTTGCAACAACAAGACCCACCTGATTAGCCTAGGTTTTGCAACTTTTTTGGAAATAAGGTACTTGATGGCAGCATGATCAGTGTGCACAATTACTTTGGCCCCCATCAAGTATGATCTTGTTGGTCCCGAAGGCCTATACAAGTTTGTAGAAGGGGGGGGGGGTTGAATACAAACACACAGATTTTACTTTTCTAAATTGTTTATTGATAAATCATTAACAATTTACAGCTTGTTGCGGAGACAAGATTAAGGATAAACCTAAATCTAAACAAGTTGGAACACTAAGGTTTCTTGCACTAAGAAAGATAAGGAAATTACTAATAATAACCTATCTTGAGATAAGAGATTTGAACTTGTCCAGAGTTAGCAAGTTACTTCAAATGAAGTGAGTTCATCTCTTTATATACTGCATGCATTTAATGCAAATCAGTATATACTTTACACGTGTCATCAGCTGGTTGGTTGCATGTCATTGACCTTGGTTGACAACCTTAGTAGCCGTAAGGATGAACAGTGTAGTATCAGAGTGGTTGTACGATTTCAGATATTCGGAGGTTCTTTTCTGACATTTCGTACGGAGGCGTGCAAGGGTGGTTAAGACAAAAGTACTTTGTACGGAGGACTTCATGACCAGCTTTCGTTGATTCAACGATTATCATTTACTATTCAGCAGATGATAAAGTTCAGCGATAGCTGAAGTCTTGTACTTGATACTTCACGTTGAGTGGACAAATCTGAGTCTTCGCTGATCCGCATCAGTTCATTAGGAGACTTGTCGCTGGTTCTTGAGCTTGATCTTCGACTTCAGCGTAGAACCTTTGTTGACGTGAAACTTGTCTTCAGGGATCATAAGTAAACAACTAACTTATCAGCGATCATCATAATGACTGAACAGACTCAGAGCATTAATGATGAACAGTGTTCGCTGAATGTTTAATTTAAAAGAGCGAGAGTTCCTATCAGCGGTACTGTAAGATCTTAGTACTTATCAGCGATAGTGAAACTCTGATACATATTGTTTACTTACAATTTTCACTAAGTATTTAAGAGAGGGTCATTATCAAATCACCGAGGGTTTGGATCAACAATCTCCCCCTATTTGATTATGACATAGCAACAAAGAAAATTGCTATTTAATGAAAACATAAGGATAAAAAGAACTCATAAAATATTTGTCCCTTTTACTGTTTTCTGGGATCTTTTCAGTACTGATGGAGTAAAGTACATTCGCTGAAATCTTTCTTTAAAACTTTGAATCAGGTTACAATGAAGAACAGAAAGATTACAAGTACGAGCGAAATAAATTACAAGTACAGAAGGATAACTGATACAATAGAGAAAAAGGCGATTATATCAGTTTTCAAAGGGTTCTTCCTTAATGAGAAGTTCATCAAGGGACTTTTTAGTGGGGATCATCCAGTCAGGAACATTTACTCCTTGATTCTTTAACTTCAGAGCAGCTTCAAAAATCAAGGGCTTCAGGTGTCTAGCTTTTATGTCGCGTCTGACTTCACACCAGTGAACGAGATCTCTGAGTTGTTCGATGGGAGCGATTTGGAGCTCAGAGACACGTTGAAAGTGATGATTTCCATCATAGTCTAAGAAGAATATACCATATGGATCACTTACCAATGTGCCAGGGATGAAAATTTCTCCAGGTGGTAGGGAGGTGTCAAGCATTGAAAGATCAGCATCAGGGCCAAGAACTTCAGCACGAGAGAAACCAATACCTGTTTCATTTCGAATGATTGGACCTGAATCAGAAACTTTCTTCTTCTTAGCAGAGGCTTTCTTCGGTTGAGGAAGAGTAGGAGGAATATCTACAGCAGATGAAAGCAAGTCGATCTGTTTGTTTAAGATCATCTCAACATGGATTTTGAATTTTGAGCGTGATCCCTGAATGGCTAATTTCGTTTCTAACCATTCAGAGAGACCAAACTTTTCTAATGAAGCAGCATAGAAGGTTTGCTTGGTTTCGTCATCTCTGTAGATATCCACTTCAACAACAGGAACATCAACGAACATTTTTCCTCTGATGTTGGCTTTGATTATCTTGGATGGTCTTGATCGATAGGTCAGCATTTGATTAGCCCATTCCAAAGTTGTATCAGAGACCTTTGTCTTTTCTCTAACGATTTCTTGAGCATCATCCCAGAGCTGACGTTGAACATCAATGGGAACTCTTTTCAGCTTGGGGTCTTTGATTGATCGTTGAGTAAGCTTGATGGCGTATTCTCTGTCTTTCTCTTCAGCTTCCTTCCTTTCAGCAATAAGGCGTTCAGCTCTAAGGTGTTCCTGGTATTCAGCTTTGGAGATTTTTAACTTTGGAGGAACTGAAGGAAGTTGATCACGCCTTTGAATGATTCGCTGATCCTCGAATCGTTTTATTATTTCTTCTCTTCTCTTTTGATCCTCTTCACTCAGCTTTTGAGGAGCTGAGGAAGGTCTGTTTCTGTGTGAGAGAGGTTGTTCTTCTGGTTCATCAGTCTCAGAGATCAAATCCAAGACTGGGATTATTTCTTCAGCGGCAGCTGGAATTATTGGTGAAGTCGCAGTTGTGGAGCCTGCCTTCAGCGATATCCTCAAACAGGGGAGAGGACTAGCTGAAACACAGCGATCTTACAAATAAGAACTTGGGTAGAAACAGATAGAGAGAATTGGTTTAAGTGTATAGGCTTGGGTAGAGGAACTGATAGTGTATGATAGAGGAGGGATGGAGTAAGAGATGATTAGTGTACCTGAAAAACCGGCTTTTCAAGCAAGATCGTCAGATTGTCATCTTCAGCGACGCTTTTGCCTTTGCCTTTCTCAGCTCCAGAGGCTGAGGGCTTTGTCTTTGTCTGCTCCCCTGAAGGTTCATTTATCGAGATTCCCTTAAGAGCTTTGATCCTTGGGGCAGGTTTGACGATAAAGAAATCATCGTCATCTTCGTCATCATCATCATCATTATTTGGAGAAGAAGATGGTTCATCATCAGGGATGTCGACGGCTTCATCATCATCTGCTTCGGATTCTTCAGTGTCTTCTTCGAGTTGCTCCCCCTCAGATACAGAGGCGAGCTTCTCGGTTCCCTCAGGGTTTTCATCTCCCTGAGGTCCAACAGCTGCTTCCGCTTCAATAGTCTTCTCACCCTCTTCAGCGAAGGTGAGGTCTTCGTTCTTCTCTCCCCTGATAGATTCATCATGGGAAAGGTCTTCAGCGCTCTTTTCAACATTTTCAGCGCTCTTCTTCGCGGTATGTTCAGCGCTCTTCTCCCCCTCTTTTTCATGATGACTGGGGGAGGAATGGGTAGACTCAGCATTTGTATTTTCTCTGTCTTCTTGGCCAGAGATTTTAATACAACTTTCTATCACTGCTAATCTGTCTTCAAGGCCAGATATAGCAGGATTGATCTTTTCCAACTCTTTGCGATCCGCCGCTGTGAAAGTTTCCAATACAGGGGCAGGGGCAGGTTCAGGAGCAGGAGTTCTTGCCTTGTTGAGCAGCTCTTCAATCATTGTTTTCATCGAACCAACATCGGTCTTTACAGAGCCTAAGTCAGTCGTCAGAGTTTGAACATTTGTCTTCATAGCAGACATATCACCCTCTAGTGCTCCAACCGATGTCTTCAGCGTTGTTACCTCGCCGGACATGGAGGAAACTGATTGTTTGAGTGAGGTGTAGTCTGTGTAGATATCAGTGAGCACCTTAGCAAAGTCGCTGAGAGTCTTATCAACTTGCTTCAAGTCATCTGTGGAAGCTTTCTTCTCCACCACCGTAGTCAGCTTTGTCAAATTCTCTCCAGCGTTTGTTACAGCTGTAGAGTTGTCGGAGAGTGTGGTGGTGAGACCGGTCAGCTTTGTTTCCACGTACTTCAGAGACTCGTTGATGACTCCTAAATTAGGACCTGTAACACATAAGTACTTGTGAACAAAGGAAAGCTCAGAAGTTTCAGGTTTAGTTACAGTGTATATGGGTTGATTTGTACCTGCAGGAGGATTGACGAAATCATCAAAGTTGCGGATTCCTGAATAATGTTCCATATCTTCTTCAAAAGTTCGGTGAGGTATGGTGATCTCTGCAGGTCATGTCTTCATCATTCGTTGAGAAGCGTCAGTGGTGGCTTCTGGAATGATGGCATCTCCAGTGTTCTTTGGAGGAGTGTCCAAGGGAGTGGGAGGAGAAGCGAAGGAGAAGAAAGGGGTTCGGGTACTGAGTTCAGCGTTGGAATCGCTGAGAATCACTTCATCAGTCTTTTGAGAGACTGAGGGGGGTTGGGTAGGTTCCAAGTTTCTAACCTCAGCGTTTGGAGACGCTGAAGTCTGGATTGGAGGGATGGCTTGAACGGGTGTGGCAGAGCGTACCACGGAACTTTCCTTCAGCTCGTCAGAATGAGCTGAGGAGTCTTCAGCATGGAATTGTTGGGGTTGCTCCTTGTTTTTCTTGATCCTTTTGGAATCAAGTTGGGTGTGAGAGGGTTTCCTTTTCTTAGAAGGAGAGGATTGTGTGGCCGGGGTATCAGCGATGGGTATTGTCGCTGAAGGAGCCACAGAAGTCGAAGAATTGGGGTTAAGAAGAGAGAAAATGGTAGAGAGACGTACCTCATTGTCGACAGGTTTGAAATCGAGCACCTTAGGGCCAACCTGAGAAAGTTTCAGGTCACCCTCTTGAGGATAGTTGTCCTTCAGGCCATATTGGAAGATGGCGCTGATGAAACGGGGGTAGGGAACCCATGCAGGTCTGTCAGCAGCAGAATCTACTCTTTGCACTAGGTCATCATAAATGATAGATGCCCAGTCAATATGTAGACCTTTCAGCAGTGCGTATCCCATAGCCTGCTGAGGTTGAGCAGCTTGATCAGAGGAGCCGGTCTTCGCTGTCATGCAACTGATCAGGTGTGCGAAGATGAAATTCATCTCGCTGGGCATTTTGGACTTCTTTATCAGCGTCAGCTTCTTCTCGGGCTTCTTGTCCCTTCCAGTTTCCCAGATGTAACCCATTGCATCGAGAAAAGCAATTATTTCTTCTCTGCCAGCATGCTTCTTATGGTCAGGGAATGGAACAAACGGTTTTTCTTTGGTAGCATTGGGAAAGTTCAGGGCTTTTCGAATGATAGCGGGGGTTATCTTAATTGTACCATACTCAGTATCGCTGAGTATGCAATCAATGGTTTTGGAGGGGTCTTTGGCGGAGGGTAGCTGAGTGTGTCTGGCAGAGTACCAGAACTGGGATAGTAATAGCTGACTTGCAGGAGGTGTGATGGTCAGGGCTGTTGAAATGCAGCAGTTTTTCAGGAAATTCACAGCATCATCCAGATGTGTGACTTGCTTTCGAGGAGGAAACTCGAGAAGCGCAGAGAGGTTGTTGACCTTGGTCCAATCTAGTTGATCCAGTGTGAACTTAACCTGAGGGGCTTTGAAGAGATCGACTTCCTCAGAGTCAGCGGAGATGTTCTCAGCGGTAACATTGATCTTTGAAGTTGCCATTTCTCTGTATTATCAGTTCAACCAAAGATGTTAACAAATAAGAATTATCTTAATGTGGAAAGAAATTTCCATTAAGATGTTTCGTATTTTGTCCATTTCATTCAGACATAAATGTCTTAATGAAGATTAGGGTTTTTCATGATTTTGAAATGAAATGTAAAACCCATAAAGTCTTGTATTCCAGTTTCTAAAAGAAAACTGGATACGAATGAAGAACAAGTTTAAGATTTAAGATTTAAAACTTGAAGAACAACCATGAAATGGTTGTGTTCATAAAACCATGAAAGAAATGATTTTATTTTTGAGTTCTTTTGTTTGATCTTGTTTAAAACAATGATAAGATCAGAAACAAGTTATCTGCATTTAAAAAAAATAAGAACATATTAACCTTGATGTTTTGATGAAGAAGATGATGAACAGTTCTTGAAGTTTTTGTGAGCACAAATGCAACAGAGGATTCTTTCTTGCGGAGGAAGATTTGATCGCGTAAAAAACAAATATAAACCAAGAGTTTGTTTATATAGAGAGTTTTAGAGAGAGAAAACCTTGAGCGGGAAAAGGTTTTCATCATGACACGGACACGTGTTTGCATTTGATTGGAAGTTTGAACGAAACGTGCAAACGTGTGTCAGAAAGAAATCATGCCTAGTGTTATCCGTAGCAATGACGTCACAACTGTCCTTTCACATTCTTTTAGGATGTCTCTGAGGTTTTGAAAGCTCAGGGACTCTTTTGAAAAACATGAAGCACTGAATAGAAAATATCAGTGAAGGTTTAAAGAACTTTCAAAATATCGCTGTTAAGGAAGAGATATTCAGCGATGCAATTTATTTTGAAATCTTGCATTTATATGCGATTGTCAGAGAGAGAAAACATACCTGGATATCAGTTTAACCAAGTTTATTCAGAGAGAAGATGATGAAATGGATTATATAAGTTGATTTTATCCCGAAGGCTATACAAGTTTGTATAAACGTATCGCTGATCAAATGTGAACCGCTGAAGATTTTACCCTTCAAAGTTCAGCATTCCACGCTCGCTGATGAGAAAGTTGAATCTTGTCTCGTCAAGAGGTTTGGTAAATAAATCAGCTAACTGATAATCAGTTGGGATAAAATGAAGTTCTATATCACCATTCATCACATGATCTCTGATAAAATGATATCTGATTTCTATGTGTTTTGTCTTTGAGTGTAGCACTGGATTGTTTGCTATAGCGATGGCACTAGTGCTGTCGCAATAGATTGGAATTTTGGAGAGCTGAAGATCATAGTCAAGTAGCTGATTTCTCATCCACAAGACTTGAGAGCAACAGCTTCCAGCGGCTACATATTCAGCTTCAGCTGTGGAAGTGGACACTGAGTTTTGCTTCTTACTTGTCCAACTTACCAGCTTTCCACCCAGGAGCTGACATCCTCCTGTGATGCTTTTCCTATCCATTTTGCAACCTGCAAAATCACTGTCTGAATAGGCGGTTAGATCGAATCCTGAGTCTTTGGGATACCAAAGACCTAGATTCGCTGTACCCTTAAGATATCGAAAGATTCGCTTTACAACTTTCATATGGGATATCTTAGGTTCAGCTTGATATCGTGCGCACAGACATGTTGCAAACATAATATCGGGTCGGCTAGCTGTAAGATACAATAGTGAGCCGATCATCCCACGGTACAGCGTGACATTGACAGGAACACCCTTTGTGTCCTTATCAAGTGTCAGCGGTGGTGCCATAGGGGTTTTCATAGCTGAACTTTCAGTTAAGTCGAATTTCTTCAGCATATTTTTAACATATTTTCCCTGATTTATAAAAGTTCCTTTTTCAGTTTGCTTAATCTGAAGACCAAGGAAATATGTTAGTTCACCCATCATGCTCATTTTATACTCATCTTTCATTTTATCAGCGAAACGAGTACAAAGCTCAGGGTTAGTAGAACCAAATATAATGTCATCAACATATATTTGAACTAAAATGATATGACCTTTCACTTTTCTAAAAAATAGAGTTTTGTCAATCTTACCTCTCTCAAATTTTTCAATATAGAGATAAGTAGAGAGAGTATCATACCATGCACGAGGAGCTTGCTTTAAGCCATAAAGTGCCTTGTCCAGTTTATAAACATAACCTGGACGCTTAGGATCTGAGAATCCTGGAGGTTGTTCCACATACACTTCTTCATTCAGGTTTCCATTTAGAAACGCTGACTTAACATCCATCTGATGTACAGTGAAGTTTTTGTGTACAGCATATGCTAAGAAAAGACGAATAGATTCAAGTCTTGCTACTGGAGCAAAAGTTTCGTCATAATCTATGCCTTCCTCTTGCCTGTATCCCTGAGCAACAAGACGAGCTTTGTTGCGAGTTACAGTACCATGTTCGTCCAACTTGTTTCGATAGACCCATTTAGTGCCTATCACCGTTTTGTCAGTTGGTCTACGAACGAGTTTCCAAACTTTGTTTCTTTCAAATTCAGTCAACTCTTCTTGCATAGCACTGACCCAGTTTGGATCTCTGAGGGCATCATCTATTTTCTTTGGTTCAGTTAGAGAAATAAAGTTAACAAATAAACAAATATTACCTGCACTTCTACGAGTCTGAATACCAGCGTTGGGATCACCAAGAATTTGATCGATTGGGTGATTTACAGTCCATCGCTGAGCCGGAGCATACGTCGCTGCTGACTCAGTCTGAACTGTAGAAACTGAAGATGAGGCTTCAGCTACTTCTGGATTATCAGCTAAGAGAGGAATGTTTGCATTTGTCACTTCATTCACTGATTGTTGAGAATTAGATGGAATGTCTGAGACATTTGGATCAACTGCAGGTATAGTGTTTATAGGAACAGCTGAGACCCATGATGTTTCAGCTTCACTATTCTGCATGTTTGGAATGATAGTGGGACTATCATCTTCTACTGGATGAGCATGAGGAGTGGGAATATCTTCTGAATCACTCAGATGAGAAAACATCCATTGATTCAGTTCTTCTGTATCAGCGTTCGGTTTAGAGTTCGCTGAACGGGATTCGTCAAACGTGACGTGAATAGTTTCTTCTACAGTTTGTCTTCTACGGTTGAAGACTCTGAAGGCTTTGGAGACTGAGGAGTATCCAAGAAAGATTCCATCATCAGCCTTAGGATCAAACTTTCCTAGGGCATCTCTGTTGTTCAGTATGAAACACTGACATCCAAAGATGTGAAGAAAGCTGATTGAAGGCTTTCTCCCATGAAAGAGTTCATAGGCTGTCTTTTTGAATCTTTTAACTATCAGCGACCTGTTTTGCGTAAAACAAGTAGTGTTGACAGCTTCTGCCCAAAACTGAGTAGGAAGGTGAGAATCGCTGAGCATTGAACGTGCAGCTTCAATAATTGTTCTATTTCTTCTTTCAGCGACTCCATTTTGT
Source organism: Saussurea involucrata (assembly GCA_033807775.1). Lineage (NCBI taxonomy): Eukaryota > Viridiplantae > Streptophyta > Magnoliopsida > Asterales > Asteraceae > Saussurea > Saussurea involucrata. The sequence goes on from CM066316.1 coordinate 58,838,804, forward strand.
TGCGGTGTTCTCACTAACGAAAAGTTGTGAGAAATACCCTTACTCTCAAGGAAGGAATCAAGAGAACTGTTTTTGAATTCAGTTCCATGATCACTCCTTATTGAGCGAACAATCATATTGTTCAGAGTTTCCATCTTCCGAACAAAGGTGATGAGTTCTTCAAGGGTGTCACTCTTAGAACGGAGAAACATTACCCATGTGAAACGAGAGAATTCATCAACTATGACCAGCGTATATTTTTTTCCAGCGATGGATTGTTTGTTAACATGGCCAAACAAATCCATATGGAGTAGTTGTAGAGGAGATGACACTGAGGAGACTTGCTTTGAATTGAAGCTTGCCTTGGTCTGCTTCCCTTTTTCACACGCTGAACATAAAGACTCTTTGGCGTATGAATGCTGAGGTAGACCAGTGACTAACTCTTTGGAGGAAAGAGTATTCAGTGTCTTGAAATTTAGATGCGAGAGCCTCTTGTGCCATAGCCAGTTGACATCAGAAGATGCCTTTGAGAAGAAACAGGAGTTCTCAGTGGTTGTTGAGTCCATGTTTATTACATAAACATTTTCCAAACGATAACCGCTGAGAGCTATCTTCTCCTTTTTGTCAGAGACACAGTAGGATTCCTTAGTAAAAATTACTTTATTATCCATGTCGCAAAGCTGACTGATGCTCAGAAGATTATGTTTCAGCCCTTCAACATATGCAACTCTTCTGAAGGAGGTTGTACCATTTGAAAGTACACCATACCCTCGGGTATGTCCTTTTCCATTTCCACCGAAAGTCACAGAGGGACCCTTCTCTTCCTTGTATTCAGCGAGCAGGCTTTTCTTACCAGTCATGTGTCTAGAGCATCCGCTATCGAGATACCAGATACCCTTCTTAACCTGCAATACAAAGGAAGATTAGTTTTTCTTAGGTACCCACTTAACCATGTATACACGTTTGTCAGTGGAAGTAGTTGGAATGGAAGGTTCAGTAGTCTTCGCAGCATTTGAAGATTCAGCTTTGTCTTTCTTCACTTTGGTTAATTTCTTAACCTCAGTGGTAGAATTCACCTTGACCTGATTTGCACCAGGGTTGGTCTTCTTTGCCTTGGGGGCAATCTTCACCTTAGCTATCTTTTCAGCTTTGGTGGCAGTGGGGCACTTACTAGCAATATGATCGGTAAGTCCACAGTGATAACATTTCCTATAACTAAAAGTAGTTCTAGGACCACTTGTATGCTGAGCTTTTAATTTTGAATTAGAAGTGCCAGCACCAAGTAAACTATTGGCTTTAGAAATGGGACGAACATTCAGTTCTTCAGATTTCTTACCAAGGACATCCACTTTGAGTCTAGGAGTAGATCGCTGAATAGATCCAGAGATCAGCTTTCTAGATCCAGAGGGGTAGGTCACTGAGGCTTTAGAAGCATTCAGCTTTGGTACTAAGGTACCCTTCTGAGGATTTTGATAAATAACAATTCCTTTACCTTTGTCTTTAGAGACAGAGGTAGGTTTTGAATAAACCATTTTCTCCTTACCTTTTGAAGAGGTAGGAGTTTCCTCAGGGATTGGTGTAATGGATGAGAAGCACTGAGATGATGAAGTGTCAGCGACTGAGGATACGAACGTTCCAAATTTAAGCATTGAACGTTCAGTGGTTGGTTTTGGAGTATCATATTTATAACCCAGACCACGTTTATCACTCAGAGGAATCTGAGCCTTAATTATCTCAGTGATCTTTGTTGAGGAATTACACCATCCTTCAACAGTAGCTTGTTCAGCTTTTAATGCAGCGATAGCTTCTGCTCGTTCGATTTTGACTAGCTGATTTAAATAGACTTGATCTTTAAAATCATCTTCAATTTTAGAAAGCTTTTCTATTTGAAGGTGGCAGTTTTTAAGCTTTTCAGCGAGATCAAGATTTTGGTTTTCAACCACAGCTTTGCCGTTCATGGCTTCGTATAAACTTCTAGTCAATAGATCGATTTTACGGAGACTATCAGCTTCATCAATATTTGCAATATTGGTAAAGAAAGAAGGTGATACCTGAATGGTAGATGTTGAAGTGGAGGGAATGTCTGAACTTTCTTCCTCTTCTTCAATCTTGGCCATGAGACATTGATTTGCTTCATCATCTTCAGAATCAGATGATGATGCTTCTTCATCAGAAGCAGCCCAATCATAGTCAGCCATCAGGCCTTTTCCTTTCTTCTTAAAGCTTTTCAGCTTTGCATACTTCTCCTTCAGCTTTGAGTATTTGTCATCTTTATTCCTTGGAACAAAGGATTTCTTTGTAAAAGCTGAAGGTCTCATGATTTTCTTTGACCTGTACTCATTAGCGAAATGACCTGTCTTTTCGCAGTTGAAACAAGTAGCAGTAGCCTTATCAACAAAAGCTGATGTTTTAGGCTTGTCAGCTATGGAAAGAGTTTTGTTCTTTCTAAACATTTTCTTCTTGGCGAATCTCCTGAACTTTTTAGTTAGGAGAGCCAAGGATTCATCATCATCTGAAAAATCAGAATCTGATGACCTTTCAGAGTTACTCTCTAACTCAGTGATAGTGACCGAAGGTCGCTGAGTAGAAGGTTCCTCTGAGATTAAAGCAACAGGGGTGCTTTTGGAATCTTTTACAAGATTCTTCTTAAGATGGCTAGATTGCTCATGATTCAGCAATGTGACATATAAGGTTGAAAGGGTCATTGATTTAAGATCCTTTGACAGCTTGAGACACATGGAATAATTGTCCCAGCTTTCGGGTAAACATTCTAGAAACTTTGTCAGCACTTCAAAGTTAGAATATTCCTTACCAACAGTTTTTAGATCTATAATTAAGCAATTAAAACGTTGGTGAACTTCAGAGAGAGTTTCATTCTTACCAGAAATGAAGCTTTCGTATTGTCTTACCAGGTTGATCTTTCTTGAGTCCTGGACTTCAGACGTTCCTTCATACTGAACACATATTGTGTCCCACATGGCTTTTGATGACTTCAGGTTCATGACGGAATGGTAGACTTCGTCAGGAAGGGCCATGGATAGTATGGATCTGGCTTTTGTATCTATAGCCACTTTCTTCTTATCTTCATCGGTCCACATGTGTATTTCCTTTGGAATCAGCCTTTCTGGAATAGCAGCTCTAGTTGCAGTGGCTGGAACTGAAGGATCAATTGTTACAGGGATGTGTGGGCCGTTTTCAAGATAGTAAGTCATAGTAGGGTCTACACCTTCTAAGAAGAGCATCATCCTATTTTTCCATAAGTTGAAGTTATCTCTGGAAAATCTAGGGGGTTTTGCAAGAGAACCATTGTCTATATAATGTGTGTTTGTGTTGGAGGCCATTTTCAGATAATAGCAAGGAAGAGAAATATCTTAGATTAGATATTGTTTATGACATTAAACAAATCTGCTCTGATACCACTTGTTGGTCCCGAAGGCCTATACAAGTTTGTAGAAGGGGGGGGGGGGGGGGTTGAATACAAACACACAGATTTTACTTTTCTAAATTGTTTATTGATAAATCGTTAACAATTTACAGCTTGTTGCGGAGACAAGATTAAGGATAAACCTAAATCTAAACAAGTTGGAACACTAAGGTTTCTTGCACTAAGAAAGATAAGGAAATTACTAATAATAACCTATCTTGAGATAAGGGATTTGAACTTGTCCAGAGTTAGCAAGTTACTTCAAATGAAGTGAGTTCATCTCTTTATATACTGCATGCATTTAATGCAAATCAGTATATACTTTACACGTGTCATCAGCTGGTTGGTTGCATGTCATTGACCTTGGTTGACAACCTTAGTAGTCGTAAGGATGAACAGTGTAGTATCAGAGTGGTTGTACGATTTCAGATATTCGGAGGTTCTTTTCTGACATTTCGTACGGAGGCGTGCAAGGGTGGTTAAGACAAAAGTACTTTGTACGGAGGACTTCATGATCAGCTTTCGTTGATTCAGCGATTATCATTTACTATTCAGCAGATGATAAAGTTCAGCGATAGCTGAAGTCTTGTACTTGATACTTCACGTTGAGTGGACAAATCTGAGTCTTCGCTGATCCGCATCAGTTCATTAGGAGACTTGTCGCTGGTTCTTGAGCTTGATCTTCAACTTCAGCGTAGAACCTTTGTTGACGTGAAACTTGTCTTCAGGGATCATAAGTAAACAACTAACTTATCAGCGATCATCATAATGACTGAACAGACTCAGAGCATTAATGATGAACAGTGTTCGCTGAATGTTTAATTTAAAAGAGCGAGAGTTCCTATCAGCGGTACTGTAAGATCTTAGTACTTATCAGCGATAGTGAAAATCTGATACAAATTGTTTACTTACAATTTTCACTAAGTATTTAAGAGAGGGTCATTATCAAATCACTGAGGGTTTGGATCAACAGATCTAAATTTTTCAAAAGCAAAAACCACAGCTAATAATTCTTTTTCAGTGGTGGTGTAATTGATTTGAGCTTTATTGAGGGTTTTACTAGCATAATATATGGAGTGAAAAACTTTATTCTTCTTTTGCCCTAAAACAGCTCCAACCGCCCAGTCACTTGCATCACTCATGATTTCAAAAGGCAAAGACCAATCAGGTGCCAATATTACAGGAGCAGTGACCAATGCTTCCTTTAAGATTTTAAAAGCCTTTTTACAATCTTCATCAAAGTTGAAAGCATGGTCATGCTGTAGTAGTGAGCATAGAGGTTTGGATATTTTGGAGAAATCTTTTATAAACCTCCTATAAAATCCTGCATGTCCTAAAAAACTTCTGATCCCTTTCACAGTGGTTGGTTCAGGCAAATTTGCAATTACTTCCAATTTTGCCTTATCAACCTCAATACCTCTATTGGAAATGAGATGTCCTAACACAATGCCCTCTTTAACCATAAAGTGTCATTTTTCCAGTTTAAAACCAAATCTGTTTCTTCACATCTTTTAAGGCTTTTTTCTAGGTTTTCTAAACATAGATCATATAATGTACCATAGACAGAAAAATCATCCATGAAGACTTCCATGGACTGTTCAAGCATATCTGAGAAAATAGACATCATACACCTTTGGAAAGTGGCAGGAGCATTACAAAGTCCAAAAGGCATTCTTCTAAAAGTGAAAGTGCCATAAGGGCAGGTGAAAGTGGTTTTCTCTTGGTCTTTCGGTGCAATGGCAATTTGATTGTAACCTGATTAACCATCTAAGAAACAATAAAACTCTTTTCCCGCTAGTCTGTCCAACATTTGGTCTATGAAGGGTAATGGAAAATGGTCTTTTTGGGTTGCTTGGTTAAGCTTCCGGTAGTCCATACATATCCACCAACCTGACACTACTCTAGTGGGTATAAGTTTGTTTTTCTCATTTGTTACCACAGTAACTCCACCCTTCTTGGGTACACATTGCACTGGACTGACACATGTACTACTAGCAATAGGATAGATTATGCCAGCATCAAGCCATTTTAAAATCTCTTTTTTCACAACCTCCTTCATCATAGGATTGAGTCTTCTTTGAGAATCAACAGAGGTAAAATCTTTGTTTTCTAAAATGATTTTATGTTGACAAATGGTAGGGCTTATGCCCTTCAAATCAGCTATGGTCCATCCTATGGCTTTGGTGCGTTGTTTCAACATACTAACCAACTTTTCTTCTTGACCAGATTCTAAGGATGATGAAATAATGACTGGTAACTTCCCTGGTCCTCCTAAAAAGGTATATTTCAAATGTGAGGGAAGTTGCTTCAACTCTAAGTCTAGAGCACATTCTAAAGAATGAATACGGGTTTTCCTATCCTTATTTTCTAATACTTCAACAACAGAGGTGACATGTATGTCTTCTAAGTCATCAAACTCTGCTACATCATCTTCACTATCAGATTCTCCAATTCCCATGGCCTCCCCAAAACTTTGGTCTTGACACTAAGATTCAATCAAACCTAAGGTAGAACATTATTCTCTTTCTTCAGGGTATTTAAGGGAGTCCAACACATTAAAGGTTACCTGTTGGTCTTGCACTCTCATGGTCAACTCACCTTTTTGTACATCTATTAGAGTTCTGCCTGTAGCTAGGAAAGTTCTTCCTAAGATAATTGGGATGTCTTTGTCAGCTTCAAAGTCTAAGATGATAAAATCTGCAGAAAAAATAAACTTATCAACTTGGACAAGGACATCTTCAATCTTACCCTTAGGTCAAGCTATGGACTTATCTGCTAATAAGAGAGAAATAGTTGTTGGTCTAGCTTCACCTATGCCTAAAGTGTTAAAAACAGATAAAGGCATAAGGTTTACACTGTCTCCTAAGTCACACAGGGCTTGTCCTACTTCTTTTCCTCCTATGGAATATGGTATTGTAAAACTACCTGGATCTTTCATCTTTGGAGAGATTTTATTGGACAACATAGCACTACAACCTTCAGTCAGAGCTACAGTCTCATACTCATTAAACTTTTTCTTCTTGCTCAAAATGTCTTTCAAAAACTTTGCATAGGTTGGCATTTGTTCTATGGCTTCAACCAAAGGTATGTTTATATGCAACTGTTTAAAAACATCTAAAAACTTTTTGAATTGCAATTGCTCTTTCTCATTTCTCATTCTTTGTGGATAAGGAATGTAAAGAGGAACTGTAGTAGGAGGTGTAGTCTTTTGAAGAGTAGGTGCTGGTGTTGAAGGTAAGGTGGTGTCTTTCCTAATGTCACTAGGAACTTTGGGACTGTCACCAGCTTGTGACACATCCAAAACAAGTTTTTCTTTGGTTTGTAAATCTTTCTTGGGTTCATCTGTAACATCCCTTAATCCCAACATACAAGTTTCATATAATTCACCACAAAATAACATATCATAATCCAAATACGGTCCCTTAAATTCTACAATTTGGTCTTTCAGTACAAACTTTTTCGAATAAAGTAAAATACATAACAACTACTAATTATAACTGAAATCTTCATAATCATTCAACATCCACAAAAGCTAAACATGAGAAATCCTATCATAGTCTTTTGTTTGCTCCTTGACCTGGAATACATATTTTAAAACAAAAATGAGGGTTAGACCTTGAGGTCTAGTGAGAAAAATACCCGTTAGTAAAAGAGAACATTTGCACATAATTCACGTAAGAATACCAAATATGACTCATGCATCATGTATCTTTCCATCTCTATCTCTTTTCTTTTCCTTGGCCATATTAATTGGTAGCAAGCCAATTAATTACTTTACACCGCTGTACTAAATACAGCCAACACCACTGTCCCTTTGTACAGCCAACTTTCACCGGTCCTAAGCCCGGCCAACTAGTACTCATACAATGTAATATTCATATAAACACTATATGCACCATATTACATTTAATCACATATATGTATTCCATTTAAAAAAAACATTTCAAATAAAAACTCACCTTGTTTTTATCACAAAAACCCTTCCAAGATAACTCACGTACGTCGATCTTTCACCAAATCTGAAATCAGATAAAATACCAAATATCTCTTTTAATACTTAAACTTACAAAATTCCCAATTGAAATCGCAATGAACAGTACCAAGTCGCAATCTCCTATGGCGATTCCACTTTGAAGTCGCAACCCCTTATTGCGATTCCACCCTGGAGTCGCAACCAACTACTGCGATTCCAAACTCGAATCGCAATCAACTACTGCGATTTCAAGCCAAGTTGCAAACGACCATTGCGACTTCAATGCCAAGTCGCAACCAACTGTTGCGACTTCGTTGAATGTCGCAGTCGTCTATTGCGACTTCGATGAATGTCTCAGTCTACTGTTTCATCCTAAAACCCAGATTTTTGCAGTTTTAAGCTATGCATGTTTATGTAACTTTGCAGATATGTTTAAAACTAATATCACAACCTAACCATAAACTTAGACTTCCCAAAACATCCATTTTTAACAAAACCCACTAAGAACTTAAACTAGTAAATTCAAGAACACTATGAGGAATTAAAACACAAAAAGGTATGGATTGTTTACCTTGATTACTTCAGTTTAAGTACTTAAATCTCTGCAGAAACCTTTGAATTCCTTCTTCCCTTTGAGTTCTTTCGATTTCTTTCTTTTTTGTTTCAACACCGAACACACACTCACACTCAAACACTTTTGCTAATAGTGTTAAGAAGGAGACACCTCATCCTAATAGAATGAAAGTCGGTTGTAGCTAGCAGGAGGTGTCATCCAAATACCAAATATACCTTAAACTTGTTCCACTTAACAAAATATACCCCTAACTTCTATTAAACTTTTAAAACTTACCCCTTAACTTCTTACTCCTTAAAATACCCATATAAACTTATAAAATTCCAAATTTAAATTAAATAAAATACCTGGTTATTACAACATCTCCCCCTTAAAAGAATTCCGTCCCGGAATTCGATTAAGCGAACAGATGAGGGTATTTGGCTCTCATCTCCGCCTCCGATTCCCATGTTGCATCCTGACCCCTATGATGTTTCCACTGGACCTTTACTTGCTTGATCTCCTTATTCCTTAATACTTTAACCTTGTGATCAACTATAGCTTCCGGTTCTTCTACGTAGTTCAGCTTTTCATCAACCTGGATATCCGGTAGAGAGACTGCCTGGTCCGGCGTGACTAAACATTTCCGAAAATTCGACACATGAAACGCGTTGTGAATCCTGCTCAATTCCAACGGAAGATCCAATCTGTATGCTACTGCACCAATTCTTTCTGTAATTTCAAATGGCCCAATATACCGCGGACTGAGTTTACCTTGCTTCCCAAAACGTATGACTCCTTTCCAAGGTGAAACTTTTAACATCACAAATTCCCCAACCTGAAATTCTAACGGTTTCCGGCGTCGATCTGCATAACTTTTCTGTCTGTCTTGTGCCGTTTTCAATCTATCCCGGATCTGAGTAATCTTATCTGCTGTTAACTGTACTATTTCTGGCCCTGCTAACTGCTTTTCCCCCACTTCATTCCAACACAAAGGCGTTCGGCATTTCCTACCATACAATACTTCAAACGGTGTCGCCTGAATACTAGAATGATAACTGTTGTTGTAAGCGAACTCTATCAAAGGCAAATGTTTATCCCATGATCCTCCAAAATCAACTATACAAGCCCGAAGCATTTCTTCTAACGTCTGAATTGTTCTTTCACTTTGTCCATCAGTCTGTGGATGATATGCTGTACTCAACTTGATTTGTGTTCCCATCTCTTTTTGAAAGCTTCTCCAAAATCTAGAAGTAAAACGACTATCTCGATCAGAAATAATCGAAATTGGTACTCCATGTCGAGTTACTATTTCATTAATGTACAGTTTGGTCAAACGTTCCAAAGAATCGGTTTCTTTTATCGGCAAGAAATGAGCAGACTTCGTCAACCTATCCACAATCACCCAAATAGAATCGAATCCCTTTGAAGTTCTTGGTAACTTGGTAATGAAATCAGTTGTGATCTGATCCCATTTCCACACTGGAATATCTAAGCGTTGTAACTGACCAAACGGTTTCTGATGCTCAATCTTTACTTTCTTGCAGGTAATGCAGTATTCCACATGCTTAGCAATACTTCTTTTCATCCCCGGCCACCAATAGAATTGTTTCAAATCTCTATACATTTTATTTGTACCTGGATGAATGGAGAATCGAGATTGATGAGCTTCTTGTATTACACGATCACGTAATCCACCCAAACGAGGTACCCAAATCCTATTCCCCAAACACAACAACCCACGGTTATCTTTCCCAAGCAATGCTGATATCCCAACCAACCGTTCAGATTTCAAACTTTCTTCTTGATAAGCATCTAATTGGCACTTCAGTAATTCGTCAAAAATGTTTGGAAGAAGTTCAGCTCTTAAAGATATCGCCTTTATCGTTCCACTTCTTTCTTGTCGACTTAGTGCATCTGCCACCACATTCGCTTTTCCTGGGTGATAAAGGATTTCACAATCATAATCATTCACTAACTCTAGCCACCTTCTTTGCCTCATATTCAGTTCCTTTTGATCAAAAAGATGTTGGAGACTTTTATGATCAGTAAAAATTTGACATTTGGAACCATACCGATAATATCTCCAAATCTTCAATGCAAAGACACCCGCTGCAAGTTCCATATCGTGGGTAGGATATTGCCTTTCATGATCCTTTAATTGACGAGAAGCATAGGCAATTACTTTTCCACGTTGCATGAGTACACATCCCAAACCTAACTTAGAAGCATCACTGTAGACCACAAAATCATCCGAACCTTCTGGCAATGCTAAAATCGGCGCGCTGCAGAGTTTCTCCTTTAATATCCTGAATGCCTCGTCCTGTTCTGCCTTCCATTTGAACTTCAGATTCTTCCGAGTCAGCTTCGTCAACGGTGTGGCAATACGAGAGAAATCTTTTATAAACTTTCGGTAGTAGCCGGCCAAACCCAGAAAACTTCGTACTTCTGTTGCTGTCTTTGGCGGTTCCCATTTTTCAACTGCTTCCACTTTCATCGGATCGACTTGTATACCCTTTTCAGAAACTATATGCCCCAAAAACTGAACTTCCCGCAACCAGAATTCACACTTTGAAAATTTCGCATACAACTTTTCTTTCTTCAATAATTCCAAAATCAAACGAAGATGACGTGCATGATCCTCTTTGGATCGGGAATAAATAAGTATATCATCGATAAATACGATGACGAATTTATCAAGATATTGCTTACATACCCGATTCATTAAATCCATAAAGGCGGCTGGAGCGTTTGTCAATCCAAATGGCATTACTAGAAACTCATAGTGACCGTACCTGGTGCGAAAAGCAGTTTTCAACACGTCTTCTTCTTTGACCTTCAACTGATGATAACCGGATCTTAAATCAATCTTGGAGAAACAACAAGCTCCAACTAATTGATCGAAGAGGTCATCAATTCTAGGTAGGGGATACTTGTTTTTGAACGTGCGCTTATTCAATTCTCTGTAGTCGATACACATTCTCATCGAACCATCCTTCTTTTTCACAAACAAGACTGGTGCTCCCCACGACGAAGAACTTGGTCTGATGAAACCCTTATCGGATAGATCTTGCAGTTGTGCCATCATTTCTTTCATTTCTGGAGGCGCCAAACGATACGGTGCACGGGCCACAGGGGTGGCTCCAGGAATTAAATCTATACCGAACTCTACCTGTCTAACGGGCGGAAGACTGTGCAAGTCTTCAGGAAATACTTCTGGAAAATCACTAACAATTGGAATGTCTTCCAACTTACTCTTCTCTAGCTTAGTATCTATTACATAAGCTAAGTAACTCTGACAACCTTTACTAACACACTTACGGGCTTTTATCATGCTAATAAGATTATACTGATGATTCCTACGATCGCCATAAATCACTATCGGCCCTTTTTCAGGTAACACAACGTTTATTAACTTCTTATCACAATTTATATTAGCTTGGTTCTCGGCTAGCCAGTCCATTCCCACTACCACATCAAACTCAACCAGGGCTATTGGAAATAACTGAATCGGTACTCCGCACCCTTCTATATCTATCACACAACTATCAAATACTTCTTTAACAGATACTTGATTTTCATTTTCCGTATCTACCATTAAAGCATGATCTAACACTTTCGGCTTTAAATGCATATGAGCAGCAAATGAAGGAGACACAACCGATCGGTTTGCACCGGAATCAAATAACACCTTAGCACGTGTAGAATGTATTAAGAATGTACCTGTAACCACGTCCGGAGTTTCCTCCGCTTCTTTTGCTGTCATCTGAAATGAACGGCCTCTTGCTCTTGCTGGCTCTAACCTCGGTACTGTTGGTCTAACACCCGTTGCTCTTGTTGACGTGCCACCCGATGGTATTCTTCCTAGTGGACAATCTGATTGGAGATGATTTGGCGAATTGCATGAATAACAAAATCTAACCACCCTACAATCTTTAGCAATGTGCCCAAACTTCCCGCACTTAGAACAGTTTCTAGGATCTACTTGACAGCTTCCTTGGTGAAAACGGTGGCATTTTGGGCAAGGACTTTCAGCTGTTCGAAAAGGTGGACGACTATCAAATCGCTGAAACCCAGACTTCTTAATATCGTGTGGTGGTCCTTCCCATTTTCTCTTTCCTGCACTCTTATCCCCAACATCCCTCTTATTGTCTCGCTCCACATTTTCCGCAGCATTTACCGCTTCTGAAAAAGTATTAGGCCTCGCTGCAGTCACTAACTTTCTAATCTCTGAGTTCAATCCGAATACATACCTTTCCATCTTCATATTTTCTGTGGCAACATAATACTCCCCAAAACGCGACTTTTCTAAGAAACGGGCAGTGTAGTCTCTTACTGACAAATTTCCTTGTTGTAAGCTCAAGAATTCCTCTTCCAACTGTCTAACTGCGGCTTGCGGACAAAATTGTTCTTTAAATGCTCTCGAGAATTGGCCCCAAGTAAAAGTTGAATATACCTCAGGTCCTTCAGAGTCAATAAGGGCCTCCCACCAATACAAGGCGTCTGCTTTCAACATTGTTGTTCCATATAACACTTTATCTTCTTCCGCGCATTTACTGGTCTTAAATACAGCTTCAACCTCCTTCAGCCATCGCATTGCTTTTACTGGATCTCTGTCCCCTCCATAAGTGGGTGGTTTACAACTTAAAAACATTTTATAATCACACTTTCTTGGTACTGATGTGACAATAGGTGCGATAGGCACTTCGTTTTCAAGGGTAGGGTCTGGTATTGCTGTTTCCGTATGATGAGTCTGGTTAAACATGGCTTGAATATTTGCCTGAAGTCTTCCCATTTCAACCGCTAGATCGTCTCTCGTAACAAACTCCGTGCCTCGCCCCTGTACACTGCCCCCTGTCCTACCTCTGCCTCTTTCTCCCCCTCTTCCCCTTCCTCCGGCTGTTTGTCTCGTTCCACTTGCCATTCTGTTGATTCAAACAAGGTTAATATACACATAAGCACATACCCCATATAATAAAGTATTCTGGTTCAAACATGTACCTGTAAGATCATAATTACACTGGCCAGGTGTAATCTGAAATTACCTTACATGATGTTCCTTCTACCTTTTTATATTTAATATCCCAAGGTTCTAAAATAACAAGGACATCCTACTTCGCATGCAGTTTAAGTCTAGGTACAGATACTAATACCTAAATCTCTTAAACTAAGGCTCTGATACCATCTGTAACATCCCTTAATCCCAACATACAAGTTTCATATAATTCACCACAAAATAACATATCATAATCCAAATACGGTCCCTTAAATTCCAAAATTTGGTCTTTCAGTACAAACTTTTTCGAATAAAGTAAAATACATAACAACTACTAATTATAACTGAAATCTTCATAATCATTCAACATCCACAAAAGCTAAACATGAGAAATCCTATCATAGTCTTTTGTTTGCTCCTTGACCTGGAATACATATTTTAAAACAAAAATGAGGGTTAGACCTTGAGGTCTAGTGAGAAAAATCCCCGTTAGTAAAAGAGAACATTTGCACATAATTCACGTAAGAATACCAAATATGACTCATGCATTAATTACTTTACACCGCTGTACTAAATACAGCCAACACCACTGTCCCTTTGTACAACCAACTTTCACCGGTCCTAAGCCCGGCCAACTAGTACTCATACAATGTAATATTCATATAAACACTATATGCACCATATTACATTTAATCACATATATGTATTCCATTTAAAAAAACATTTCAAATAAAAACTCACCTTGTTTTTATCACAAAAACCCTTCCAAGATAACTCACGTACGTCGATCTTTCACCAAATCTGAAATCAGATAAAATACCAAATATCTCTTTTAATACTTAAACTTACAAAATTCCCAATTGAAATCGCAATGAACAGTACCAAGTCGCAATCTCCTATGGCGATTCCACTTTGAAGTCGCAACCCCTTATTGCGATTCCACCCTGAAGTCGCAACCCCTTATTGCGATTCCACCCTGGAGTCGCAACTATCTATTGCGATTCCACCCTGGAGTCGCAACCAACTACTGCGATTCCAAACTCGAATCGCAATCAACTACTGCGATTTCAAGCCAAGTCGCAAACGACCATTGCGACTTCAATGCTAATTCACCACAAAATAACATATCATAATCCAAATACGGTCCCTTAAATTCTACAATTTGGTCTTTCAGTACAAACTTTTTCGAATAAAGTAAAATACATAACAACTACTAATTATAACTGAAATCTTCATAATCATTCAACATCCACTCACACTCAAACACTTTTGCTAATAGTGTTAAGAAGGAGACACCTCATCCTAATAGAATGAAAGTCGGTTGTAGCTAGCAGGAGGTGTCATCCAAATACCAAATATACTTTAAACTTGTTCCACTTAACAAAATATACCCCTAACTTCTATTAAACTTTTAAAAATTACCCCTTAACTTCTTACTCCTTAAAATACCCATATAAACTTATAAAATTACAAATTTAAATTAAATAAAATACCTGGTTATTACATCATCAGGGGTTAACAGTGGCAAAATAGGAATGGTAGTGGAATTATTGGGCACAACAGTGTTATTTGTTCCAATATTTCCACTAGATTGAGCAGAGTTTGAAACTGTGTCTTTCTTTTTTGATTCTGCTTTGTTTGGGTTTTTAAAATCTTTTTGTAAATTTTCTGGTAAATCCTTACCATTCCTCAAAGTTACAGCTTTTACATGCACTTTTCCGATTCTTGGGGGCGTTTCAGTGTCACTAGGCAAAGAACCGGGAGGACGTTTCCTCATTTCCAAAGCCATTTGACCCATTTGGGTCTCCAGATTTTTAATGGATGCCTGAGTTTGGGACATGAATCCCTTCATCATTGCTTCCAAAGAAGTAGATGACTCGGCATGATGGTTTGACTTTTGAAAAGCATGTTGGTTGTTCTGAGAATTTGCGTGCTGATTGTTTTGAGGTCTGTGCTGAAATTGCTTTGTTTTGACCTTGCAATTTTGGTGGTGGTGGATTCAAAGATGGACTATGCCATGAAAAGTTAGGATGGTTCCTCCACTCAGGGTTGCAAGTTTGAGAAAAGGGACCTCCTTTGTTATTGTTATTATTATTATTATGACCATTATGACCAACGTAGTTGATATGCTCAGGATTTCCAGGACAATGTTCAAAATTATGGCCATCACCACAGTATGTGTTGGTCCCGAAGGGTTATACAAGTTTGTATAAGGGGGGGGGGGTTGAATACAAACACACGATTTTTACTTTCTAAATTGTTTATTGATAAATCTCAAATAATTTACAACTTGTTGCGGAACAAGATTAAGGATTAACCTAATCTAAACAAGTTAAGAACACTAAGTTTCTTGCACTAGAAATAAGATAGAAAGAAGATAAGGAAATTACTAATAATATCCTCACACAAAGATAGAGAGAAAGAAGATGGTCGAGCACTTCATTTTGAAGTAGGGTTTCTCCTTATATACAACATGCATTTAATGCATTTCAGTATTACTTTACACATGGCAGCAGCTGATTGGTTGCATGTCTTGACCTTTGTAGACAACCTAGTGGTCGCATGATGTTATAGTGTAGAATCAGAGTTGGTAGTACGATCATGGACAAACGGGATGTCCTATCTGACATAATCGTACGGAGATGTGCAAGGGGATAAGATAAAAGTAACTTGTAGAGGAAACTTCATGATCAGAGATCGCTGAATGATTTCCTTATCAGAAAATGATAAGGTTCAGCGTTCGCTAAAGCTTTCTACTTGTAACTTCACGTTTGAGTGGACAGGCCTTGGCTTCGCTGATATCCGCATCAGTTCATTAGTAGACTTTGTCGCTGGTTCTTGGGCTTGATCTTCGACTTCAGCGTAGAACCTTTGTTGACGTGAAACTTGTCTTCAGGGATCATAAGTAAACAACTAAAACTTATCAGCGATCATCATTAAGACTGAACAGGCTCAGCGCTTATGGATGAACAGTGTTCGATGAATGTCTAATTTAAAAGGCACAAGTTTCCTATCAGAGGTACTGTTAAGACATAGTACTTATCAGCGATAGTGAAACTCTAATACATATTGTTTCCTTACAATTTTCACTAAGTGTTTATTAACGAGTCATTATCAAATCACTGAGGGTTTGGATCAACAATCTCCCCCTATTTGATTATGACATAGCAATGAAGGAAAATTGCTAAGTATGAAAACATAAGGATAAAAAGAACTCATAAAATATTTGTCCCTTTCACTGTTTTCTGAGATCTTTTAAGTACTGATGGAGTAAAGTACATTTGCCGAAATTTTTCTTTAAACTTCGTAAAGATTACAGAGGGAGGTGGAAAAATTACAAGTACAACAAATAAAATTACAAGTACAAAAGATATTAGCTGATAAAGATAGAAAAATTACAGAGAGAAATCCTATCAGCTATTCAGGTTCTTTCTTGAGTAATTCATCAAGAGAATCAGACTTTGGAATCATCCAATCAGGGACAATGATTCCCTGTTCCCTTCGTTTCTTCGCTTCGCGATATATGTGGGGCTTCAGGAGTGATCCAAGTAAACTGTGTCGGTAGTCGCACCAAGTAATTAAATCTCTAAGTTGTTCAATCAGAGTTTTGTATAACTCAGAGAAGCGTTGAAATCGTGGGTGACCAAGATAGTCATAGAAGAAGATGCCATAGGGTTCACTGATAACTTTACTGGGAATGAAGTCTTCACCAGGAGGTAGAAATGTGTCAAGTCCGGAGAGGTCAGGGTTAGGGCCAAGAACTGCTTCTCGAGAGAAACTGATACCTGTCTCGTTTCTTAGAGCGGGTCCTGAGGAGGAAGCTATTTTCTTCTTTCGAGCAACTTGTCTTTTCGTAGATGGTGGAGGAGGAATATCAACCGCTAAGGACACTAAGTCAATCTTCCTGTTTATGGCTTGAATGACATAGGGTTTGAAAGTTGAGCGGGAGCGCTGAATTGCTATCCTCATTTCCAACCATTCAGAGAATCCAAACTTGTCAATATCGGACATATACCAGGTTCTGAATTGGCCGTTCTCTCTGACAACTTGGAAATGGACGATCGGTACCTTTATGTTGTTCTTCAGAGCGTATCTTCCTCTTACGTTAACAGTTTTTATTCTTGAGGCATGTTGTCTGAAGTGGCAACTCTTCTTACACCATTCAAGAGTGGTACCGCTGACTTTGGTCTTCTCTTGGCGAGTCTTCTGTGCGTCCTTCAGCGGTTTTTCTTGGACAACAACAGGAAATTTATTCAGGTCTTGGTCTTCGAAATAATGTTGAGCGAGCTGTAGGGCATACTCTCTGTCTTTTTCTTCAGCTTTCTTTCTTTCGGAAAAAAGTTTCTCAGCTCTGAGAGATTCAACGACTTCATCTTTTGAGAGAATGTTAAGATGAGAGGGAAAACGTCGCTGATCCTTGAACTGTTTGATCATGGCAGCTCTCTTGTTCAGGTCATCTTCACTTAGCTTGTGAGGTACTAAGGAAGGTCTGTTTTTGTGAGAGAGCAACTCTTCTTCTTCTTCAAAAATGTCATCAGTCTCAGTGAGGTCTAAGACTGGGATTATTTCTTCAGCTCTTGTGGTTGGGATTATTGGAGCTTCAGCAGGAGAAGCTTCAGCAGGATCCTCAAGCAGGGGAGAGGACTAGCTGAAACACAGCGATCGTTTAAGTAAGATCATTTGGGAAGAAGGTGATAGAGAAAAGAATGAGGGTTAAGTGTTTAGAGGTTTTATAGAGAGAAGAACTGAGGTTAAGAAGGGATAGAGGAGGGATGCAGTATAAGGGAATAGAGAGTAAGTTACCTGACAAACTGGCTTTCAAAGCAAGATCGTCAGATTACCTTCTGCATCGAGGCCTTTGTTTTTGCCTTTGTCAGCTTCAGACACTACAGGCTTTTTGGTGGTCCCCTTCCCTGATTGTTCTGTGAAGACAATCCCTTTTTGAGCTAGGGCTTTCTCGATAGGCTGGATGAAGAAGAAATCGTCATCATCATCATCATCATCATTGTTTTTAGGGGATGATGATGGTTCATCGTCAGCGATGTCGATTTACTCATCGTCTTCAGCTTCTTCTTCGGATTCGACCTCAGAAGCATAAGGTTCGTTCACATCAGCAACAGCTTCAACATGTTGCTCTTCCAGTTGCTCCCCCTCAGATCCAGTGGGAAGTTTATCCGTTCCCTCAGGGTTTTCAACTCCCTGAGGTTGTTCATGTGAAACAGCAGCAGCAGTAGTTTCTGTCTCCACCTCAGCATTATGGGGAAGACTTTCATCGTTCTTCTCCCCCTCTTCCACATGATGAGTGGGGGAGGAATGCAGATTATTAGTAGTAGCAGCATCAGTGTGCATTGGGTCCCTGTCTTCGAGGCCAGAGATCCCAACACATGTTTCAATCCTACCCAATCTGTCTTCAAGGCCAGATATAGCAGGACTGGTCTTTTGAAGGTCTTCTCGATCAGCCTGAGTGAAATGCAAAGGAGTTAGGGAATTCAGGCGATCGAGAATCTGCTGAAGTAGATCTTTGACAGTGCCAACTTCAGTCTTGACCGAGGAGACCTCACCCGTTAGAGTTCCAACCTCTGTCTTCAATGATGTGACTTTATTGGACAGAGTGGAGAAGTTTGTAGCAAGGGTGGTGTTGGTGAAGTTGAGATTGTTGATGGCTTCAGAGTTGTCATCGAGAGTAGTGGCAAAAGATCCAATACTACCTGACACTTTCTCCAGATCAGCACTGGAGGCCTTCTTCTCCACCTCAGTGGTCAAAGACTTGAGATTCTCTCCAGCGTCTGTAACCGTTGAAGAGTTAGTGGAGAGAGTGGTGTTGTAAGATTCCATCTTTGTCACCAGATCTTTTAGGGAGGTGTGAATATCTCCCAAGTTAGGACCTGTAACCGTAAACAACTTGTGAACAAAGGAAAGCTCAGAAGTTTGGGGTTTTGAGAGAGAAGTGTTTGGGATTTTAGGTATACCTGCAGGATTGTTGATGAAGTCCTCGATATTTCGATGACCTGAGTAGTGTTCGAAATCGTCTTCCAGTGTACCTCGATGTTGGGAAGTTTCCGCAGGTCCTGAGTTCCGCGCCATCATCTTCTGAAGGTGATCAGCAGAAGTAGCGTTGGGGATGATGTTTTGTGCAGAGAATGGGGGGAAAATAGGTGGAGTGTCCAAAGAAAGAGTGGGAGGAGTGACGGTTGAGAAGAGGGTTTTGGTAACAGGTTCAGCGTTGGATCCGCTGAGAAATACTTCTTCAGTCTGTAGAGAGTCTGAAGGATGGGGGTTCAGTTCCAAGTTTATAACCTCAGCGTTTAGAGACGCTGAAGTTGGGATGGAAGGGGTGGCTTTTTCAGCTGTAGCAGAGCGTACCACGAAACTATCCATCGACTTCTGTACAGAAGGAGTCGAGGAGTCTTCAGCCTGGGAAGGCTTGGGGGTTGCTCCTTGGTTTTCTTGATCCTTTCGGAATCAAGTTGGGAAGTAGAGTGTTTCCTTTTTCGAGAAGGAGTAGAGGGTGCAGCCTGGGTATCAGCAGTTGGGATTACCACTGAGGTAGCCGCAGAAGTAGAAGAAAGAGGTCTGAGAATAGATAAGATAGTAGAAAGACGTACCTCATTTGGCATGGGGCTGAAGTCGAGCACCTTGGGGCCAACCTGAGAAAGTCTCAGGTCACCTTCTTTTGGGTATCTGTCCCCAAGTCCATGTTGAAAGATGGCACTAATAAACCGAGGATATGGAACGCATGTTGGTCTATCAGCCATGTCTACTCTGAATGCAAGATCGTCGTAGATGATTGACCCCCAGTCAACATGGAGACCTTTCAGTAGTTCATAGCCCATGGCCTGCTGAGGTTGAGCAGCTTGGTCAGAAGAACCAGTTTTAGCTGTCATACAGCTTATCACGTGAGCGAAGATGGAGTTCATCTCGCTGGGCATCTTTGACTTCTTGATGACAGTCAGCTTCTTTTCAGTTTGTTCATTTCTCCCTGAGTCCCACACATACTTCATTGCATCAAAGAATGCAATGATTGTTTCCCTATTAGCTAGGTTTTTGTGGTTTGGCAGAGGTACAAAGCGTTTTTCATTTGTTGTTGCAGGCAGGTTTAGTACACGCCTGATAGTAAGAGGATTGATTTTTTAGGTGCCATACTTGGTGTCACAGAGGATGACATCAAGTAGTTTCTTTGGGTCTTTGAGAGAGGGTACCTGAGCTCTTCTGGCAGTATACCAGAACTGAGATAGAAGGGATCGATGAGCAGGGGGTACGATGGTCAGGGTTATCGATATAGGACAGGTTTTGAGAAAGTTCACAGCATCATCAAGATGTGTGACCTGCTTTCTTTGAGGGAAATCGAAGAGAGCGTAATGGTTGTTGTGCTGAAACGTAACTTGCTCAAGTTTGAACTTAACCTGAGGAGGTTTTGTGAGAACCACTTTCTCAGCAGCAGTAGGAGCGTCAGTGGAAGATTCCATTTCTGTTTATAGAAGATTATGAACAGAAGATCTTAAGATGAATAAAGTATTCAAAATAAGGGTTTTGTAGAAATTAGGGTTTTTCTAGTTTTGATAGAGATTCAAAACTAGTGAATGCCTTATTTACCAGTTTCCTTTTAAGGTAAGGATTCTGGAAAAACATGAAGAACAAGTTTAAGATTTTTTCATTTTAACTTGAAGAACAATCATGAAGATTGTGTTTATAAAACAATGATAAGAAAATGATTTTATTTTAAGAATGTACTATTGTTTGATCTTTTAAAAACAAAGATAAGATCAGAAACAAGTTAATGACAGGTAAATAATAAGAATATTAACCTTAGTTGTCGAAGAAGAAGATGAACAATTTCTGGAAACGAGAGTTCAAAGTTGCAGCAAAATTCTTTCTTGAAAGAGAAGTTGTTCGCGTAAAGGTAAATTATAAACACAAATGGTTTATATAGTGAGAGTTAGAGAGAGAAAAACTTGAGCGGGAAAAGTTTTTCATGATGACACGGACACGTCCCAAGAATTTTATTGGACAAGGAAGTCGAAACGGGCGAACGTGTCAGAGAAAACGTGCCATGACTTATCCATTATGATGACGTTATAAATATCCTTTCATATTTTAGAATGTCTCTAAGGTTTTTGAAAAACTCAGGGATATTTTTGAAAATATGAAGCACTGAATCAGAAATATCAGTGTTAGAGTTTAGAAATTTCAAAAGTATCACTGAAAGGAAGAGATATTCAGCGATGCAATTTGTTTTGAAATCTTTCAGTTCTAGGCGAAGGTTAGCGAGCAAGAGAGAACATACCTTGATATCAGCGAATCAATTTTGTTCAGAGAGAAAGTGATAGAATGGGTTATACAAGTTCATTTATGTCACTGATCAAATGCGAACCGCTGAAGATTTTACTCTTCTAAGTTCAGCATTCCAAGCTCGCTGATGAGAAAGTTGAATCTTGTCTCATCAAGAGGTTTGGTAAATAGATCAGCTAACTGAAAGTCAGTTGGGATAAAATGAAGTTCTATATCGCCATTCATTACATGATCTCTGATAAAATGATACCTGATTTCGATGTGTTTGGTCTTTGAGTATAGCACTGGATTATTGGATATAGCGATGACACTAGTGCTGTCGCAATAGATTGGAATCTTTGAGAGTCGTAAGTCATAGTCCAGTAGTTGATTTCTCATCCACAAGACCTGAGAACAACAGATTCCAGGGGCTACGTACTCAGCTTCAGCAGTTGAGGTGGACACTGAGTTTTGCTTTTTACTTGTCCAACTCACCAGCTTTCCACCTAGGAGATGACAGCTTCCTGTGGTGCTTTTCCTATCCAATTTGCAACCTGCAAAATCACTATCTGAATAGGCGATTAGATCAAACCCTGAGTCTTTGGGATACCAAAGACCTAGGTTAGGAGTACCCTTAAGGTATCGAAAGATTCGCTTTACAGCGATTAAGTGAGATTCCTTGGGTTCAGCTTGATATCGTGCACACAAACAGGTTGCATACATAATATCAGGTCGGCTAGATGTAAGATACAGGAGAGAGTCGATCATCCCACGGTACATTGTGACATTAACAGGTTTTCAGAAGGATCCTTGTTGAGTGTCAGCGGTGGTGCCATAGGGGTATTCATAGCTGAACTCTGAGTTACATCAAATTTGTTCAGCATATCCTTAACATACTTTCCCTGATTAATGAAAGTTCCCTTTTCATTTTGTTTTATCTGTGTAAAGCACGTGTCCCGATATACATTTTTTTTATATTTAGTTATAATGTTTTTTTTAGCGAATCTTTTAACGGGGTTAGGTGACAAAGACCTAAAACGTTTATGTGTGGGGATATATGGTCATTTGCTAAATCCTAAGATAGGAGGGAAAGTTTGGATAAATCTCATAAATCCAGGGACCAATTGTGACAACAAGTGAAAGTCTTAAGCATGGGGGGGGGGGGGGTTCGGCCCATGCACAACCGAGCCCATCTTTCCTTGTGTTTTGTTGATGTCGTGGATGAAGAAAGAAAAGAAAAACAAAAAAAAACAATCTACACTCTCTCCCTCTCGTTTCCTTTTCACGCAAGCAACACAACAAAAACCCTACACCCCCTTGCTGGCGCCGTACCAGCCGTCTCCGCCGCTGTTTCAGCCGGCGAGAGAGAGAGAGCAACGGCGAGGTAAAGGGAGAGAAGCGAGAGAGACGACCGGGAGAGAGAGAGGAAGCCGGAGTGTGTTTGCCGCTGGATTGTCGGCGCAAGTTAAGTTCTTCTCCCTTTCGTTCTGTTTCGTCGTCGCCGGACCGCCGGGAACCCACCACCGCCGTGCGCCACCAGTTCAGTGGCTGTGGAGGGCGGGGTTGTTCGGGTTGAGCGTGTGCGTGTGTGCGACAAGGTTAGATGGTCGGGTTTTTCGTTTGGTCTCGCCGGAATGCCGTAAACCACCATCGCCACCGCCGCCGGCCGCTGCCGCCGCCGGCGACCACCACTGCCGGAGGGCAGAGGGTGGTGCGTGGCCATGTCTTATTAATAATCACCGTAGAATCCGTTAAGCCTTGACTTAATCGTTTAAGCCGTTTCGTTAAAACCGTCGTTTTTATAATCATCAATTCATGTGGAAAATGGTGCAGCCACTGTTTTTACGACGGCTATAACTTTTCCGCCGTAACTCCGTTTGAGCCGAAGTTGGCGCCCACGGTTCAAGTTCGGGGTCGGGCACGTTTTCCGTGTTTTAGCGGAAAACTGGTTCGGTCTCTAGCTGGGCGAAAAAGTGGTCGCAAGTTCGGTGAATCGTCATTTCATGTGAAAATTTCTGGAATCTGCCTTGATCTTGCGAAAGCCTTAACTTTTCACTCGTAACTCGTTTTGTCGTGAATTTGGTGCTCAAAGTTCCCAATTTGAGTTGGGGAGGTTTTTCGTGTTTTGCCGAAAGTCTGATTAAGCCCGTAGCTAGGCTGTTTCGGGCTGTTTGCGTGGCTGGTCCGAAAACGGACAGTTTTTGTGGTCGTTCGTATTTAATTCATAATAAATTGTAGAAAAATCGTTAGGAGGCGTATAATATGTCCTTGAAACCCTATCTCAGAGTAATTTCTAATAATAAAATAATATTGGGAATTTTCTGGGTTTAAAGGGGTCGAAACAGGTCCCGAACAGACCTGTTTGGCGAGAACGGAAAATAGTTTTAGTGACGGTTTAAGCGTGTGTCGTGTCGTAGGGTCCGGGTCTCGTATTGACACGTTTTAACATGCGTTTAGGTGCTGGGAAGTGACCGTAATTGTGAAGCTTGAATTGTATTGTTAAGCTAGGCGCGCATTCGCGGTGAGTTCTCTCACTATATCTAATAACGGTTGTTTTATCATTGCTGTAGTACGTGTGTGGTAGCTTTATGTGATTGTGTTGTGGAACTAGATAGTGGGGTGTCTAGTTGATACTATGTTGTCATGTTAACTCGGTGGGACCGAGGATCCGGTGGGGCCGGAGATTTTATACGCGGGTGGCGTAGAGACTCGGTGGGACCGGGGATTCGGCGGGGCCGGAGATGTTATACGCGGGTGGCGTAGAGACTCGGTGGGACCGGGGATTCGGCGGGGCCGGAGGTTTTATCATGTGGTCGGTGGGACCGACTTGTGCCTTTTAGGTGGGTGGGTGTGGATATACATGTTTATGATTTGTTCGTAGACCTGTATGATCGTTTATGTGTCACTATCTGTTTTAGGGGTAGTGTGGAATAACTGTGTTATTTATGGTGTTTGAATTCACTAAGCTTCGTGCTTACCCTTTCCCAATAAACTGTGGTTTCAGGTACAAGTGGCTCTAAGGCGTGACGAGTACACACTGGCGCGCGGGAAGAGCTGATTATTATATCGTTTTATAATTATCATTTTTTTACTATTTATTCCGTTGTTGACTGTTTTTAGAGAATAATTATTCTTGGGTTGCAAACGAAACGTTTTGGGTTATTTAACGAGTTTGATTAATGAAATGTCATTTAAAAAAAATTAAATTTTCTTGTAATTTTTGGGACGTTACAATCTGACGACCAAGGAAATATGTCAGCTCACCCATCATACTCATTTTATACTCTGCTTTCATCCTTTCAGAGAAACGAGTACAAAGGTCAGGGTTAGTAGAACCAAATATAATATCATCGACATATATTTGAACAAGAATAATATGACCTTTTATTTTCCTGAAAAATAGAGTTTTGTCGATTTTACCACGCTCAAATTTTTCAATAAGGAGATAAGAGGATTGAGTGTCATACCATGCACGCGGAGCTTGCTTTAAGCCATAGAGTGCCTTATCCAGTTTATAAACATAACCTGGATGCTTAGGATCTGAGAATCCTGGAGGTTGTTCCACATAGACTTCTTCATTCAGCTTTCCATTTAGGAACGCTGACTTAACATCCATTTGATATACCTTAAAGTCTTTGTGTACAACGTAAGCTAAGAATAGATGAATAGCTTCGAGTCTTGCCACTGGAGCAAAGGTTTCGTCGTAATCTATACCTTTCTCTTGTCTGTATCCCTGAGCAACGAGGCGAGCCTTGTTGCGGGTTACATTCCATGTTCATCCAACTTGTTTCGATAGACCCATTTAGTGCCTATCACTGACTTGTCGGATGGTCTAGGAACACGCTTCCAAACTTTGTTTCTTTCGAATTCAGTCAGCTCTTCTTGCATAGCGCTGACCCAGTTCGGATCTTGGAGGGCATCATCTGTTTTCTTTGGTTCAATCAGAGAAATAAAGTTAACAAATAAACATATATTACCTGCATTTCGTCGAGGGTGAACACCAGCGTTTGGATCACCAAGAATTTGTTCAGTAGGGTGATTAATAGTCCATCGCTGAGCCGGAGCATGAGTCGCTGACTCAACCTGAACTGGAGGGGCTGAAGATGAGGCTTCAGCAACTTCTGGTATATCAGCTAAGAGAGGAATGGGTGCAGATGTCATTTAATTCACTGATTGCTGAGAAGTAGATGGTATGTCTGAGATAGAAGGTTCAGAAACAAGCATAGTGTTTAGAGGAACAGTTGAGACCCATGATGTTTCAGCTTCACTAGTCTGCATGCTTGGGATGATGGTAGGATCATCATCTTCAGCAGGATGAGTATGAGGAGTGGGAATGTCTTCTGAATCACCAAGATGAGAGAACATCCATTGATTCAGCTCTTCAGTATCAGCAGAAGGTCTAGAATTTGCTGAACGGGATTCGTCAAAGGTGACGTGGATGGTTTCTTCTATAGTCTGTCTTCTTCGATTGAAGACTCTGAAGGCTTTAGAGACTGAGGAGTATCCAAGAAATATTCCATCATCAGCCTTAGGATCAAACTTTCCAAGGGCATCTCTGTTGTTCAGTATGAAACACTGGCATCCAAAGATGTGAAGAAAGCTGATAGAGGGCTTTCTCCCATGAAAAAGTTCATAGGCTGTCTTTTTGAATCTTTTGACGATCAGCGACCTGTTTTGAGTAAAACAAGCAGTGTTGATAGCTTCTGCCCAAAACTGAGTAGGCAGGTGAGAATCGCTAAGCATTGAACGTGCAGCTTCAATGATAGTTCTATTTCTTCTTTCAGCGACTCCATTTTGTTGCGGTGTTCTCACTGAGGAGAAGTTGTGAGAAATACCCTTACTTTCAAAGAATGAATCAAGAGAACTGTTTTTAAATTTAGTCCCATGATCACTCCTTTTGAGCGAACGGTCATGTTGTTCAGGACTTCCATTTTCCTAACAAAGGTGATGAGTTCTTCAGGGGTGTCACTCTTAGAACGGAGAAACATTACCCAGGTATAGCGAGAGAATTCATCAACTATGACCAGTATGTATTTCTTTCCAGCGATGGATTGTTTGTTAACAGGGCCAAACAATTCCATATGAAGAAGTTGTAGAGGAGATGACACTGAGGAGACTTGCTTAGTCTTGAAGCTTGCTTTGGTCTGTTTCCCTTTCTCACACGCTGAACATAAGGACTCTTTGGCGTATGAGTGTTGAGGTAGACCAGTGACTAACTCTTTAGAAGAGAGAGTATTCAGTGTCTTAAAGTTGAGATGAGGGAGCCTCTTATGCCATAGCCAGTTGACATCAGATGAGGCTTTTGAGAAGTAACAGGAATTCTCAGTGGTAGTAGAGTCCATGTTTACTACATAAACATTTTCCATATGATAACCGCTGAGAGCTATCTTCTCCTATTTGCCAGTGACAAAGCAGGATTCCTTAGTGAAGATCACTTTGTTATCCTTGTCGCACAACTGAATTATGCTTAGAAGATTATGCTTCAGTCCTTCAACATATGCAACTCTTCCAAAGGTTGTTGTACCATTAGAGAGTACACCAAAACCTCGGGTATAACCTTTTCCATTTCCACCGAAAGTCACAGAGGGACCTTTCTCTTCCTTATATTCAGTGAGCAGGTTTTTCTTTCCAGTCATGTGTCTAGAGCATCCGCTATCGAGATACCAGATACCCTTCATAACCTGTAAACAAAGGAAGATTAGTTTGACGTGGGCACCCATTTCATTTTGGGCTTAGATTTGTCAGTGGTGGCAGAGGAAGTGGAAGGTTCAGCAATCTTCGCAACATTTGAAGATTCAGCTTCAGAACTTGTCTTCACTTTGGTTAATTTCTTAACCACAGTGGTCTTCTTTGCCTTGGGGACATTTGTCTTCACCTTAGCTAATTTTCATCTTTGGTGATGTGGGGCACTTACTAGCAATGTGATCGGTAAGTCCACAATGATAACATTTCCTATAGCTAAAAGTAGCTTTAGGACCATTTGCATGCTTACCCTTTAATTTTAGATGAGCAGGGCCAGCACCAAGTATACCTTAGTAGCAGAGGTTGAAGTAGAGGGAATGTCAGAGTTTTCTTCCTCATCTTCGAGTTTGGCCATTAGACAGAGATTGGCCTCGTCATCATCTTCAGAGTCAAATGATTCTTCTTCATCAGAAGCAGCTCAATCATAGTCAGCCATCAGGCCTTTGCCTTTCTTCTTAAAGCCTTTCAGCTTTGCGTACCTTTCTTTCTGCTTTTGATACTTGTCATCTCTAGCCCTAGGGTTAGAGGATTTCTTGGAGAAAGCTGAGCTTCTAGAAACTTTCTTTGACATGCACTCGCTAGCAAAATGTCCTATCTTTTCACAGTTATAGCAAGTAGCAGTAGCCTTATCAACAGGGGTTGATGATCTAGGCTTGTCAGTGATAGCAAGAGGTTTGTTCTTTCTGAAATTTTTCTTTTTGGCGAATCTCCTGAACTTATTAGATAGGAGAGCCATAGATTCATCAAGATCTGAAGAGTCAGTATCTGATGAACATTCAGAGTTAGTCTCCAACTCAGTGATAGTAATAGAAGATCGCTGAGTGGAAGGTGACTCTGAGATTAAAGCAACATGGGTGCTTTTGGAATCTTTTACAAGATTCTTCTTAAGATGACTCGATTGCTCATGATTGAGCATCGTGCCATATAAGGTAGAAAGAGTCATAGATTTTAGATCCTTTGATAGCTTCAGACACATTGAATAACTATCCCAGCTTTCAGGTAAACATTCTAAGAACTTTGTCAGAATTTCAAAGTTAGAATATTCCTTACCAACAGTCTTTAGATCAATTATTAAGCAGTTAAAACGTTGGTGAACTTCAGAGAGAGTTTCATTCTTACCACAAATGAAGCTTTCATACTGTCTTACCAGGTTGATCTTTCTTGAGTCCTGGACTTCAGATGTACCTTCATATTGAACACAGATTGTGTCCCACATGGATTTGGAGGTTTTCAGGTTCATGACGGAATGGCAGACTTCGTCAGGAAGAGCCATGGAGAGGATGGATCTGGCTTTGGTGTCGAGAGCCACTTTCTTCTTATCTTCATCAGTCCACATATGAATTTCCTTTGGAACCAATCTTTCTGGAATAGCAACTCTATTCTCAGTGGATGGAACTTCAGGATCAATTCTTATAGGAACGTATGGACCATTTTCGATGTAATAAGGTATAGTTGGGTCTACACCTTCTAAGAAGAGTATCATCCTATTTTTCCATAGATTAAAATTATCTCTAGAGAATCTAGCGGTTTTGCAAGAGAACCATTGTCAATATAGTTTTTGTTTTTGTTGGTAGCCAATATGAGGAATAGCAAGTAAGAGAGAAAAGATTAGTATAAGCAAGATCTTGTTTATGAGATTAAACAAATCTGCTCTGATACAACTTGTTGGTCCCGAAGGGTTATACAAGTTCGTAGAAGGGGGGGTTGAATACAAACATACAATTTTTACTTTCAAAATTATTTATTGATAAATCTCAAACAATTTACAACTTGTTGCGGAACAAGATTAAGGATTAACCTAATCTAAACAGGTTAAGAACACTAAGTTTCTTGCACTAGAAATAAGATAGAAAGAAGATAAGGAAATTACTAATAATATCCTAACACAAAGATAGAGAGAAAGAAGATGACCGAGCACTTCATTTTGAAGTAGGGTTTCTCCTTATATACTGCATGCATTTAATGCATTTCAGTATTACTTTACACATGGCAGCAGCTGATTGGTTGCATGTCTTGACCTTTGTAGACAACCTAGTGGCCGCAAGATGTTACAGTGAAGAATCAGAGTTGGTAGTACGATCATGGACAAACGGGATGTCCTATCTGACATAATCGTACGGAGACGTGCAAGGGGATAAGACAAAAGTAAGTTGTAGAGGAAACTTCATGATCAGAGATCGCTGAATGATTTCCTTATCAGAGAATGATAAGGTTCAACGTTCGCTAAAGCTTTCTACTTGTAACTTCACGTTTGAGTGGACAGGTCTTGGCTTCGCTGATATCCGCATCAGTTCATTAGTAGACTTTGTCGCTGGTTCTTGGGCTTGATCTTCGACTTCAGCGTAGAACCTTTGTTGACGTGAAACTTGTCTTCAGGGATCATAAATAAACAACTAAAACTTATCAGCGATCATCATTAAGACTGAACAGGCTCAGCGCTTATGGATGAACAGTGTTCGCTGAATGTCTAATTTAAAAGGCACAAGTTTCCTATCAGAGGTACTGTTAAGACATAGTACTTATCAGAGATAGTGAAACTCTAATACATATTGTTTATTTACAATTTTCACTAAGTGTTTCTTAACGAGTCATTATCAAATCACTGAGGGTTTGGATCAACAGTATGTGCATTGTATAGACTGGACAGTAGGAGGTGGTGCAACAGGGTTGAGTGTCACAGCAGTAAGGTTTTTAATTAGAGATGCCATGTCACTTAACTGTGAAGATATTACTGCATAAGCATCAGGATCTTGCACTCCTGCTGTCCTTCTAACTGGTAATGCACGTGGATCAGCCCACTGACCATTGTTGTTAGAAATTCTTTCAAGGATGTCATAACCTTCATTATAGGTACAAGAGGTGAATGCTCCGTTTGCAGTAGCGTCGAGCATTTGTTTTGCAGTGATATTTAAACCACTGTAAAGTGTCTCTAACTATATGCAGTACGGAATGCCATGGTGAGGGAATTTTCTCAAAAGCTCGGTGTACCTATCCCATGCATCAGGAACTGCTTCATCATCCATTTGTCTAAAATATTTTTTTAAAAATTCCTCATGGGTGGAAAATATTTTTTTTAAAATTTCTCAGCCATTTGGGCCCATGTAATTATAGAATCTGGCTTCAAAGAGTTGTACCAAGATCTTACACTATCTCTTAAAGAATATGGAAAAAGTTTTAATTTTAGTGCATCATCTTCAACTCCAGGAATCTTAAAAGAATCTGTAATTTCCATGAAGGACCGTAAGTGAGAATGAGGATCTTCTGTTGCCAAACCAGCGTATTGACCGTTGGTTTGTAACATATGAAACATTATTGGCTTCAACTCAAAATGGTGGGTTTGCAAAGTTGGTTTTAAAATTCCTGAGTGTAACTGGGTTAAAACAGGAACGGCGTAAGACATAATACCACCATCCTTGGAATTGGCCAACCGAAAAATGTTTTGTTCCTCATCATCAACATTATTAACAAGCCAGTTTTCTGGAATCTCCTCATTATTATTAGGACGCTCATTAGGACCATACCGGCGATTTTCCTCCTCATCATCTAACGAAGAAGAATAATGTCCAGACATCTCGGGAGAATTTAAAACTGTGTTAGCTCTTTGAATTCTTCTTCGTTGTTTAAACGTTCGTTCAATGTCAGGATCAAATTGGAAAAGTTCACCGTGAGGCAACCTTGGCATACACTATTTTTTTGGTTTTCTAAAAGATGGTAGAAAAACTTGCTTCTAAAAACTTTACTTTAAATAAAAGAAAAACTTCTAGCGTGCTTCCCCGGCAACGGCGCCAAAAACTTGTTGACTCATTTGGTGTACCCTTTTGAAATACATATAGCCAAAAACGTATTGTTTATTAAACTATAACCTTTAAAATTGATAGTAAATAAATCTTGACGCAAGTATACATCTTAGTCTATTATCGTCTCAAAACAAGTAATAATGGTACAAAAGTACCGGATATCGAACCCACGGGGAAGTGTGGAAAAGTTTCTCTTTAAAAGTCCAGTTTGTAAAAGCGAGTTTCAGATGGCGAGTTCGAAAACAATATTTTGGAGGTTTGATTAACAACTAATGACAGAAATCAGTTATAAAGAGAAGCACAGGGTATAAAGATCCGTTGGGATGATAATAATAATTAAATATAACGATGAGACCGCATTCCTCGGTTATCTCAGACGTCGACTATTTCATGATACAACGAACTGGAAAGCAAATAATGGAGATGGACAATGCATGAATAATAAAGACGTAACTTGTTATGCAAGTAATGACGGGTTTATCTAATGAGAAGTAAACGACATCTTGGAATTTAAGTGGAAAGTCTTGTTTTAAATGGGAAGCTTGAAATGGGAAGCACCTTTAACAACTAACGATGATGTGATTAAATCTACTTGCATTGAACAATAAATAAACTTGAATTGTAAAGCAAGATTAGCAAAAATTAACTAACTAAACTATGAGTTTGAGGGAAGAGAAAAGCAATGGTAACATGCAATTAAAAACTGTGAGTATCGAAATAAAGCGAGATTAATTAGCAAGTTAACAAACTATAATCGAAAGTAAGTAAACGAAATGGAAAGCAACGAGTTTCTGAAAACCGTAAGTAACGAGATTAGCAAGATTAAGAGTAAACTAATAAAACCGTGAACAATGAAGATGGTTAGTATCGATATTATAAGCTGCAGAAATGAAACCGTAAGTAAGCAATTAAAAACCGTATGTAATAGAACCAAAAGTAGTGTAAGTAAGCAAAGCAATGATGACGAGATTGTAATGGTAACCGTAAGTAAATGGATTAGCAACAAGATTATCGAAATGAGACTAGTAGATGAATAAACAACAAGAGAGTCTTCAATATCGTGATCGAACTGAACCAAGATTGAACCAAATTGGTTCGAACCGTGAGCAAGAGCCTCGGTTTAGCAACCGGCTCTAAGCTCACTTTTGTAGCTAACTAACCAAAGCTAACCTAACAAATGGTATCTAATGATTCATAGTATCCAAGTATCAGTGGAATAGGTGTTTTTTTTCATTACACAGCATGCATATATATGTTTTTGGTCAACTTTATACTTAAAGGCACCGATTGTTTATTTTACGTAAAAGTTACTATAATTAGCTAAAATTGTCTCAATGGGATAACAAAATAGCTCAAAAATTGGATTTATACGCCTTAAATAGGGTTAAATAAATAACCCGGTCACAACCGCAAATTCGAACGGTTGCTTATCCTCAAGCAACTTTATTAAAAACACAATTTTTTAGCGAAACAATGTTGTGTCAATATGGAAAGTGAAGATTTTACTAAATTCTCAAGAATCCCACAAGCATGCATTTGTACCAACACAACGAAATTGTTACTAACTTTTGCTTAGTTGAGAAAAAATAGCCCTTCATAATTCAATGTTCTTCAACTCATTCTTTAAAACACATCAACCATAAGCTAGCCGAACAACTCAATGTCTAATTGGAGAAAAAAAAATTGCACATGACTTGCATGGTTTGGCAATTGCCTTTGTACCACTTTCTACATATGGCAATATTTGCCATCTTCTCATTTTGAGGAATTGCATATTTGCCTTTATATTTTCGATTTTTATTCCGCATTGATTGATTCTTCAAAATAACACCGATCAACGATCATAATTTTTCTGGTAACAATGTCGATGTATTGCTTTACTCCTGCATGTAAAGACATTATAAGAATGCATGAAGAGAATTGGATGCGAGCAAATGAAACGTACAAAAAGCACATTAAAGAACTGAAGGAACAGAAAATGCAAATATCTGAAGGTTCTGAGAAACTTCTTAAGTCTGAAGAAAAGGCAAAGACCTTAGAATCTGAAATCACTTAGCTGAAAAGGAAGATTGCTGAATTGTCATCGCAAGACGACGTGAAAGCACCTGAATAGAAAGAACAAGAAAGACGATATGAAAATCACATCAAGCAAGCAGATGAATTGATCAGCAAGTACATCAAAGAATTGAAGGAACTAAAATCTCAAATCTGGATTAGTTCTGAGAAGCTGGCTGAAGAAGAAGAGAAAGGTAAACTCTTGAACTGTGAAAATCTTGAGTTTAAAAGTAAACTAAATACTCTTGAAAAGGTTTTTGAAAAGGAGAAAGAAAGCTTTGAAAAGGAAAGACAATTGCTTACACAAAAGCAATCTGGGCTTTCAACCAAATCTCTTGAAAAGAAGAAGAGACTTGAGCTTATGTGCTTAAAACTTTCAAAACAGATCTCAGACTTTGAAAAAGTTTTAATTTTAGAAAGAGAGAAGTTTGAAATAGAACGCAAATCTTTTTTTCAAAAGAATGGAGAACTTTCCTCGAAAATAACTGATTTGGAAAACGAATTAGACGCTCTAATCAAAGAGTCTGAGAAAGGGAAAGTTAAAGGTTTTAGGGCTAAATGCTTGAAAGATGATTTTGAAAAAGAGAGGAAGATCTTTCGGACTGAGATTTCTAAGCTTACAAAGAGATTATCTGGATTAGCAACCGAGATTTTGAAGGAACAAATGGTTAAATCTAATTTACAAAAGAAATTTGATTTAATTCTCAAAGAACGAAATGCCTTATTCGATAAAGTCAAGAAACTTGAAGAAAGCAAGATCAAAGGTGTTCAACCTTCTTATGCTTCAAGTTCTTTTTCTACAAATCGTTCTTCAAAGAATTTTGTCAAATCAAATGATTTTTCAAAAGATCAGATTCGACCTTCCAATATTTTCTATAATTCTCGTGTTGATAATAAAGATATTCAATCTTTCAAGAGAGTAAACATGGTTTGGAGAGTTAAAGGATCCACTCCTGCTCCAAAATCATTCGTCGATGTTAAGAGTGACAAGAACAACAAAGCTTTTCATGCTAAACCTTTTGTGAAATCTGATCGTGCTTACTCTGTTAATAAGATGATCAGATTATCTACTCAGAAGCTGTGTTGTTCTTATTGTGGAACAAGTGAGTTTGTAAAGAAAGATCGTGCTAACTATTGGTATGGTACTTATAGTATCCCTGGTCCTCATAGGGCATCTAACCAACAAGAATCCATCCTAAGATGGATACCAAAATCCCTCTAATCTGTTTTGCAGGAACGTCATGTGCATTTAAATTAGAAGATTCTTTTCACATGACGAGCATTCAAAGGTTAGCCCACATTTGAGGGGGAGTGCTATGAAAGGTAAGTGAACTTCAACTGAATTCAAAAACCGTGGTAATTTATTCTGAGTAGCTTACTTGTGTTTGTTATTCTCAATGTTAACTTCCATGATTGCCACGTGTCATTTTTCTTGAATTAGTTATTTCCATGTCTCACATATTCGTTGATTTTCGATAGAAATACACTCGTTTGAATTCCTAGTTGTTTTGCAAAGTTCGCTATTTTTGCAAATGATTCCATTCTTATCTGTTATATTAATTGTGACTTGTTCTTCATAATTAAACTTTCTGATCATTGTCTCATTTTTGCAAATACTATGCTTACTGAGTCATTCTGTTTTGCGATTGATTATGTTTCTTGAAATTCTGGTATTTCAAATTTGACTTCTGAATAATTCAGTTCAGAACTCGTTCTTAAATGTAATGACTTCTGATCAACTCAGATCAGAACTCGTTCTTAAATGATGTGACTTCTAAACATTTCAGTTTAGAACTCGTATTTCATTGTTTTCTTAAATGCTTTACTCGATGCATGAAAGGAGTGTTAGGAATTACATCATTTCTATGGTCTATCCAGCACCGGAAGGACCTACCCATGAAACACATCCCTTATAGACTACAGTGAGGGGTCTAGATGATAGATGAGTTTGGAGAAAAAAGAATATGGTGAGGCTGTGACAGGACTTAAAAGAATTATTGGTCCTTACCAAACCGAGTCAGTTATCCGGGTAACCACACAATCTATTCATTCTCGTTCTTTGGAGATGAATATTGAAACAGACATGGACCCAGTGTCGATAACTCGTGTCACCCCACCCAGCCACTCAAGTATCTCACAACAGATGCTTGTTTCATATATTCACGGAGAATTAGCACATAATCTATCTATTCCTCACTCGGAGGTCTTAGATATTGAAACAGGAAGACATCAGCTCCGGTCTCCGAACTTCATATTCTATCACTGTGTCTATTGATTTTAACATGCGCCTTAGGTTAAATCAATTTTTGAGCCTAATTGATATAACTTATTTCTTTCACACATGCACGAGTCTTTGTGATTCCCATTGCATATCTTCGTGATATTACCGGAACAGTTTGAGAGGTTAATTATTAAAATTTTACTTCAGTGATAACTGGAAGTCCTATCAGAGATTCCCCATTGCCAACTTTGAACATAAGCCACACAATTTTTTAAATTCTTGTGATAACAGTTACTAATGTGTTTCTGTGTTAGCTGATTACCCTGGTTACTATATTGTTTTGATCTGGAATTTTTGCTACTCGTTACTATTGTCTTTGAACGTGCATGATGCTCCAGATGCTCCTACTCATCATGAGGGGGAGAAAGGGTACAGATTCAAAGATACGGATTATCAAGTTGAGGGGAAGTTAGCAAAAGCCGAGGGGGAGTAAAGAAGTCCCCATGCAAAAGTCGAGGGGGAGTAACAGTTCCGAAAAGAGTTTAAAGTGCCTACAAGTGGTAAATTCTTCTCATCCTTCATCAAGTGGTGTTCGCTACAAATCTTTATTTCCTCAATCGAGCATAGTGGTTCTACAAGCTGAAGCTGAAAGCAAAGTCAACACGCGGTTCAAAGTCAAATTCGTTGTTCACCGAATCTGGTTACAAAGTTGAAGACATGAAGACCAAGAGCTTTATTCAAAGGGGAGTACTGAAAAGACATGAAGACAAGCAACACCGAAGTTTTCAAAGATTCAAGAAGAAGAGAAGATCAAGACCTGAAGGTTTCAAGTCCAATTTTTATTTATATATCTTTAGGGGGAGATTGTTAGGACCATAAATGTCCTACATATTAGAAAGATATATAAATAATTATATAGGTTAATTATAGAGTTTATTTAATTAATTGTAAAAGCCTTTAATCATAAATGGGCTTAGATTAGGTTGATGGGCCATGGGCCTTTGTGTTTAAAGCCTTAGTATATAAGGTTAGTGTTAACCTTGAATTAGGTTAGACGATTCATTAGAGAAATTAGAGCTTATTGTTTAGAATCGTTTTCCTTTACTTTGATTGTAATATTCTCATAAGGATACTTTGAATGAATACGAGAGGGATGACGAGTTGAAATCATCAGTTGTTCGTGTTCATATCCATTGATTATATTGTTACCTGTTAAATCTGGAACTAACAGTCCTTTAAGTGTCTTTGACACTTGACAAGTATGCACGGAAAACATTTCTAGAGCTTTGCTCTTTTTGAGTGTGTATGGGTTTTCACATTTTGTGCATTTTTGAATGTGTGGATGTGTACGTGGATATGTATGGATATATGTGCAAAATGATATGGTATGAACAATAACCATATCTCCTCCCTAAAACTTTGGAGGGTTCAATGTCCTCATTGAACATTGAAGAAAAATCGAACCAATTGTTGGTAAGATTTGTGTATCAATGTATGGTGTGCGCAAAAAATCTTTTTCCAACAAAAATTGGTGAGAGCAAAGAGTTAGACGGATAGTTCTAGAGATGTGTGAAAAGAATTAAATTAAGAAAACAAAGAAACTATTTGAGGCTATGGAACAACTAAATAAAAAGAGCAACAAATCGTGCATGTGATACGTGTGCATGGATTGCATGAACTTGTGAAAATATTAGAAATAACACCTTCCACAAATTGCTACAAAAGAATTCCCAAACTATATAATTAAAGCTAACTACTCGACAAGAGAGAAAATAAAGGGATGATAGGAAGAACCTGGCCTACTCGGAATGAGTAGGGTGCTGCCCAACAGGCTGCCACAATAACTACATCGGAAAGAGGGGTAGTATCTTCAAAATATCTGGGGTGCTCTTTACTCCAAATCAACCGCATGGCATCATCTTTTGCTTTCTCATACTGTAGCCATGTAGTTCTTTCCTCTCTGTCCTCTCTCCTCCATCTTTTCAAAGTGCTCCAATGGTCGTCGGGAATGCTAGTGATCTGTGTGGTGATAAAACATTGTTGCTCTCTTAGTGCTGCCCTGATTTCCTTTTTAAAGGAGCAAAGGGTTGCCTCTAAGGAAGCTAGACTTTCACTTTCACTCTTTGGTTGGAAGTGTGTGTTGTTACGTAACAACCGATCGACGTTCATTTTATCCATGACCAACTTATCTTTCGAGAAGTGATCAGTGGATAAAATGGGTACCTTGGCTTGAGCCATGAGAGAGTGTATTATGGTGGGATGTGGCATTCTTGCATTAGCCTTATCCGCACCTCCAAGGATGTTGTTGGAGATGAGTCGGCCGACATCAAACTTATGTCCCTCTATAATACAGTACAGAATGAAAACTCTAACCATGCATAGGCTAGTGTCATGCGAGGTAGGAAACAACGTGTGTCTTAAAAAGTAAAACCAGACATTTGCTTCTGGTTTTAGACAATGAGTACGTAAAGTACGTGTGGTTCCTTGAAAATCCCAGTCTGACCCTTCATGAGCAATCCTTTTAAGGACTGCCTCCAAGTCGGGATCAGTCGCATGATTACAAAGCCTCCAAAACTCAGATGAGTATGGGGGTGGCACCAATCCCAAAACTTTATTTATATGATAAGCTGAAAAACAAATTCGGGTTTGTCGGACAGTGATTTCTATTCCATTAGTGACAGAAAGTTTAGAATAGAAATCACGTACCCAATCTACATTGTAAGCACCAGGGATACTACAAAGTAGCTCCTATCCCAATTTGGTGATCGCGTGTTGAAAGTGTGGGTGTGCTAGTAAAATGCGATGATGAAGTCCTTTGGGGGATTGACCTAGTTTATTTGCAAAAGATTTATGGCGAATCAAAGCCTCATGGCAACTAAACATATGCATGTGAGTAATACGAAGATTAGAGATGTTACCCACTTTCTTTTTACCCTTTTCTTGTGTTGTGGCCGAATGTAGGAGTATCACAGCTTCATCATCTGCAACCAAATCATCATCCGAGTCCTCACTGGAATCGCCAATTTCTCCTTCCTCCAAATCAGTGGTGGTCACACCCATATAACCTATTTCCTCTTTTTAATGGGTTTTACACTAGTTGTGGCCACTGTTTTACACCTACGGGTGTATTGGATCGGTGGTTTAGGTTGGGTAGTGGGTACAGTACTAGCGAGGGTAGATGAGGTGAGTGGTGGTGCAACAGAAATAGGGTTCGGCAAAGAGGTGGGTGTGATGGCAGTGGGTTCGATGATGACGAGAGGTGTAGGTAGTGAAATGGTAGGTGTCGGAAGACGATGGTCTAAAGGAACGGTTGTGGGTACGACAGGGGGGTACTCGAGGTTTAGTCTCGGCTGTCGCCGGACTGGTCTGAATGTAGATGGTCGACTCAAAATGGGTTCTCCATGGGAATCCAAGATGATCGCAGAGGCAAAAGTAGGGGGTAGGGATGAACGAGTTTGAGAGCTCTGAGAACCGTACCTTGCGATAGGAAACCCTGGTGGTGGTAACGTCGCGGCGGCGCGTTGAGTCGCCAAGAGGTATCTCTGAATCTCCGGTGGTGCTCGATCAAACTGAGCGGGTATATCATCGAGTCCGAGAAAATCTATCGTGACCACATGTGGTTGATTTCGTGGTAGGTGCGGTGATTGAGATGTACCCGTGCCCAAACCGAAGGGGTAATAGATGTTGGGATTTTGATTTTCCATTTAGGGTTTTGTTTTGATCGGAGCGAAAGTGAAAACAATGGTGGTTGTTGAGAGGACCGTAAGTGATGAATGGATGGTGGTAATGAGAGAGCACAGGAAATCGACGATGGAGCTCGAAGCTTCTGTCGATGATCGATGGAATGACCGGAGGTCTTTGGTGGGTTTTAGGTTTTTATGTGGGTGATTGTAGAAGTGGGTTTGTTCTTCCAACTGGATGATCGAGTATAAGAGGAAGAAGACGAGGGGTTGAGAGTCTTCATTGGGAAAAGAAAATAGTGGCAGGTCTGGTGGCGGCAGTGGCAGTGGTCAGCGCCGGCGATAACGTGTCGGCGTGAGTGGTCGAGAGAGACGAGTGCAGAGAGATAGGGAGAGCTTGTTTGTTCAGTACGATGAAGTACTATTTACTTCCGTGTACTGTTCATATTCTAAATACTAAAAAAATATCTACAGTGTACTTGATAAAATCTACCAACCAAATCCAAGTTTAGCTAAAACCAAACTAGATTAGTTCACCAAACCAATCCATAATTCAGTTTAAAAAATCATAGTGGGCCGAAAATTTAAATGGGTTTGAAATTAGACATGGGTCGAGATTCATGTAATCTTAAGATTGGGCCGAGGCTAATATCAAACAAATCAGATTTGGGCCACGGTAAAATGAATCGTAAATCAACTTTTTATCGGAACGTTTAATCTCGAGTGATCATTTTATCGTTCATGCCTGAATTACACTTCTTTCTAATACCCAAAAGAACTATTCATAAAAAATTTGGCCATGGGCCAAAAAATATTCATTTTCTTTGCTAAAATGTGGTTCCTCATTCTTTCTCACTCGAAATCATCCTATCCTATTTTTATTCTTTTCCATTTTCTTTAAAATAACATACTGGTCCTAAAAAATTTTGAAAATCTTTTTCTTTCTTTTAAAATAAAATTTACAATCTCTTGGATTATAAAAATCCAAGAGCTCTCAGGCTGTTTCTTAATTCAGAAGATGAATAACCTCAAGAGGTTGTTGTATCAGTGCATTAGGCTCAATGAAAGGTTTTACCCTTTGACCGTTT
Organism: Saussurea involucrata; assembly: GCA_033807775.1. NCBI lineage: Eukaryota > Viridiplantae > Streptophyta > Magnoliopsida > Asterales > Asteraceae > Saussurea > Saussurea involucrata. The sequence goes on from CM066316.1 coordinate 58,878,580, forward strand.
ACTTTGAAAGTGTCTCCCTTTTCTGGATTAATTAATTCGATAACACCATAGGGATAGACTTTGGCGATCTGATACGGTCCAGTCCACCTAGAATTCAACTTTCCAGGAAATAACCTAAGTCTAGAGTTAAACAATAAGACTTTCTGACCCTCAAAGAACCCTTTTGGAACTATTTTCTTGTCATGCCATTTTTTGGTATTTTCTTTGTAAAGTTTGGCATTTTCGTAAGAAAAATTCATGTGTTCTTCTAGTTCACAAAGTTGTAGAGTTCTTTTTCTTCCAGCTTCGTCTAGACTCATGTTAAGTTCCTTAATAGCCCAGTAGGCTGTGTGCTCTAGTTCAACAGGTAGGTGACAGGCCTTTCCAAAAACCATATTATAGGGGGAGATACCAATAGGGGTCTTATAAGCAGTCCGGTAGGCCCACAGGGCATCATCCAATTTGGAGGCCCAGCCTTTTCTGTGTGGCTTAACTACCTTAGCTAGAATACCTTTTATCTCCATGTTGGACAGTTCAGCCAAACCATTGGTTTGCGGGTGATAAGCAGTTGCCACCCTGTGCTGAATGTTATATTTGTCCAGGACTTCCTCTAATAAATTGTTAATGAAGTGAGTGCCTCCATCACTAATTAAGGCACGTGGTGTACCAAATCTAGTGAATATGTGCTTGTGAAGAAATTTGACTACTGTCTTAGCATCATTGGCATGGCAGGCCATAGCCTCCACCCATTTGGACACATAGTCCACAGCTACCAGAATATAGGCACAGTTGTTGGACAGTGGGAAAGGTGCCATGAAGTCAATGCCCCAGACATCAAATAATTCAACTTCTAGAATTCCATTTAAGGGCATTTCATTCCGTTGAGAGATGTTTCCACTTCTCTGACACTCACCACAACTTTTTGCAAAATTGTGAGCATAATTGTTTAAGGTGGGCCAATAAAATCCTGATTGAATAACTTTTGCAGTTGTTCTTTGTCCACTAAAATGACCACCACATGGTCCTGTGTGGCAATGATGTAAGATGGATGTCATTTCTTCCTTTGGGATGCACCTTCGTATCACCTGATCTGCACAAACTTTAAACAAATATGGATAATCCCAAAGGAACTGTCTAGAGACACTGATAAGTTTCTTTCTTTGATGTTTGTTAAGTTCCTTAGGAATGATCCCACAAGCCAAATAATTAACAATATCTGCAAACCAACGTAATGCAGCATGTTGCACGGCTAAAATTCTCTCATCTGGAAAAACCTCACAGATATCACTAATGTGTTCCTTTGTGTCCTGTTTTTCCAGTCGTGACAACTGATCAGCCACTTGATTATTTATACCCTTCCTATCAACAATCTCCAAATCAAATTCTTGCAACAACAAGACCCACCTGATTAGCCTAGGTTTTGCATCTTTTTTGGAAATAAGGTACTTGATGGCAGCATGATCAGTGTGCACAGTTACTTTGGCACCCATCAAGTATGATCTAAATTTTTCAAAAGCAAAAACCACAGCTAATAATTCTTTTTCAGTGGTGGTGTAATTGATTTGAGCTTCATTGAGGGTTTTACTATCATAATATATGGAGTGAAAAACTTTATTCTTCTTTTGCCCTACAACAGCTCCAACCGTCCAGTCACTTGCATCACTCATGATTTCAAAAGGCAAGGACCAATCAGGTGCCAATATTACAGGAGCAGTGACCAATGCTTCCTTTAAGATTTTAAAAGACTTTTTACAATCTTCATCAAAGTTGAAAGCATGGTCATGATGTAGTAGTGAGCACAGAGGTTTAGATATTTTGGAGAAATCTTTTATAAACCTCCTGTAAAATCCTGCATGTCCTAAAAAACTTCTGATCCCTTTCACAGTGGTTGGTTCAGGCAAATTTGCAATTACTTCCAATTTTGCCTTATCAACCTCAATACCTCTATTGGAAATGAGATGTCCTAACACAATGCCCTCTTTAACCATAAAGTGGCATTTTTCCCAGTTTAAAACCAAATTTGTTTCTTCACATCTTTTAAGGCTTTTTTCTAAGTTTTCTAAACATAGATCATATGATGTACCATAGACAGAAAAATCATCCATTAAGACTTCCATGGACTGTTCAAGCATATATGAGAAAATAGACATCATACACCTTTGGAAAGTGGCAGGAGCATTACAAAGTCCAAAAGGCATTCTTCTAAAAGCAAAATTTCCATAAGGGCAGGTGAAAGTGGTTTTCTCTTGGTCTTCCGGTGCAATGGCAATTTGATTGTAACCTGAGTAACCATCTAAGAAACAATAAAACTCTTTTCCCGCTAGTCTGTCCAACATTTGGTCTATGAAGGGTAATGGAAAATGGTCTTTTTGGGTTGCTTGGTTAAGCTTCCGGTAGTCCATAGATATCCTCCAACCTGACACTACTCTAGTGGGTATAAGTTCGTTTTTCTCATTTGTTACCACAGTAACTCCACCCTTCTTTGGTACACATTGCACTGGACTGACACATGTACTACTAGCAATAGGATAGATTATGCCAGCATCAAGCCATTTTAAAATCTCTTTTTTCACAACCTCCTTCATCATAGGATTGAGTCTTCTTTGAGGCTCAACAGAGGTAAAATCTTTGTTTTCTAAAATGATTTTATGTTGACAAATGGTAGGGCTTATGCCCTTCAAATCAGCTATGGTCCATCCTATGGCTTTGGTGTGTTGTTTCAACATACTAACCAACTTTTCTTCATGATCAGATTCTAAGGATGACGAAATAATGACTGGTAACTTCCCTGGTCCTCCTAAAAAGGCATATTTCAAATGTGAGGAAAGTTGCTTCAACTCTAAGTCTGGAGCACATTCTAAAGAAGGAATAAGGGTTTTCCTATCCTTATTTTCTAATACTTCAACAGCAGAGGTGACATGTATGTCTTCTAAGTCATCAAACTCTGCTATATCATTTTCACTATCAGATTCTCCAATTCCCATGGCCTCCCCAAAACTTTGGTTTTGACACCAAGATTCAATCAAACCTAAGGTAGAACATTCTTCTCTTTCTTCAGGGTATTTAAGGGAGTCCAACACATTAAAGGTTACCTGTTGGCCTTGCACTCTCATGGTCGACTCACCTTTTTGGACATCTATTAGAGTTCTGCATGTAGCTAGGAAAGGTCTTCCTAAGATAATAGGGATGTCTTTGTCAGCTTCAAAGTCTAAGATGACAAAATCTGCAGAAAAAATAAACTTATCAACTTGGACAAGGACATCTTCAGTCTTACCCTTAGGCCAAGCTATGGACTTATCTGCTAATAAGAGAGAAACAGTTGTTGGTCTAGCTTCACCTATGCCTAAAGTATTAAAAACAGATAAAGGCATAAGGTTTACACTGGCTCCTAAGTCACACAGGGCTTGTCCTACTTCTTTTCCTCCTATGGAACATGGTATTGTAAAACTACCTGGATCTTTCATCTTTGGAGGGATTTTATTGGACAACATAGCACTACAACCTTCAGTCACAGCTACAGTCTCATACTCATTCAACTTTTTCGTCTTGCTCAAAATGTCTTTCAAAAACTTTGCTCAGGTTGGCATTTGTTCTATGGCTTCAACCAAAGGTATGTTTATATGCAACTGTTTAAAAACATCTAAAAACTTTTTGAATTGCAATTGCTCTTTCTTATTTCTCATTCTTTGAGGATAAGGAATCTAAAGAGGAACTATAGTAGGAGGTGTAGTCTTTTGAAGAGTAGGTGCTGGTGTTGAAGGTAAGGTGGTGTCTTTCCTAATGTCACTAGGAACTTTGGGACTGTCACCAGCTTGTGACACATCTAAAACAGGGTTTTCTTTGGTTTGTGAATCTTTCTTGGGTTCATCAGGGGTTAAAAGTGGAAAAATAGGAATGGTAGTGGAACTATTGGGCACAACAGTGTCATTTGTTCCAATATTTCCACTAGATTGAGCAGAGTTTGAAAGTGTGTCTTTCTTTTCTGATTCTGCTTTGTTTGGGTTTTTTAAATCTTTTTGTAAATTTTCTGGTAAATCCTTACCACTCCTCAAAGTTACAGCTTTTACATACTCTTTTCCGATTCTTGGGGGCGTTTCAGTGTCACTAGGCAAAGAACCGGGAGGACGTTTCCTCATTTCCAAAGCCATTTGACCCATTTGGGACTCCAGATTTTTAATGGATGCCTGAGTTTGGGACATGAATCCCTTCATCATTGCTTCTAAAGAAGTAGATGACTCGGCATGATGGTTTGACTTTTGAAAAGCATGTTGGTTGTTCTGAGAATTTGTGTGCTGATTGTTTTGAGGTCTGTGCTGAAATTGCTGGATTTGACCTTACAATTTTGGTGGTGGTGGATTCAAAGATGGACTATGCCATGAAAAGTTAGGATGGTTCCTCCACCCAGGGTTGTAAGTTTGGGAAAAGGGACCTCCTTTGTTATTGTTATTGTTATTATTATTATTATGACCATTATGACCAACGTAGTTGATATGCTCATGATTTCCAGGACAATGTTCAAAATTATGGCCATCACCACAGTATGTGCATTATATAGACTGGACAGTAGGAGGTGGTGCAACAAGGTTGAGTGTCACAGCATTAAGGTTTTTAATCAGAGATGCCATGTCACTTAACTGTGAAGATATTACTGCATAAGCATCAGGATCTTGCACTCTCGCTGTCCTTCTAACTGGTAATGCACGTGGATCAGCCCACTGACCATTGCTGTTAGAAATTCTTTCAAGGATGTCATAACCTTCATTATAGGTACAACAGGTGAATGCTCCGTTTGCAGTAGCGTCGAGCATTTATTTTGCAGTGATATTTAAACCACTGTAAAATGTCTCTAACTGTATGCAGTACGGAATGCCATGGTGAGGGCATTTTCTCAAAAGCTCCTTGTACCTATCCCATGCATCAGGAACTGCTTCATCATCCATTTGTCTAAAAGTACAGATTGCATTTCTGGACTTAGCATTCCTCGTAGGTGGAAAATATTTTTAATAAAAATTCTCAGCCATTTGGGCCCATGTAATTATAGAATCTGGCTTCAAAGAGTTATACCAAGATCTTGCACTAACTCTTAAAAAATATGGAAAAAGTCTTAATTTTAGTGCATCATCTTCAACTCCAGGAATCTTAAAAGAATCTGTAATTTCCATGAAGGACCGTAAGTGAGAATGAGGATCTTCTGTTGCCAAACCAGGGTATTGACCGTTGGTTTGTAACATATGAAACATTATTGGTTTCAACTCAAAATGGTGGGTTTGCAAAGTTGGTTTTAAAATTCCTGAGTGTAACTGGGTTAAAACAGGAACGGCGTAAGACATAATACCACCATCCTTGGAATTGGCCAACCGAAAAATGTTTAGTTCCTCATCATCAACATTATTAACATGCCAGTTTTCTGGAGTTTCCTCATTATTATTAGGACGCTCATTAGGACCATACCGGCGATTTTCCTCCTCATCATCTGACGAAGAAGAATAATGTTCAGACATCTCGGGAAAATTTAAGACTGTGTTAGCTCTTTGAATTCTTCTTCGTTGTTTAAACGTCCGTTCAATATCAGGATCAAATTGGAAAAGTTCACCGTGAGGCAACCTTGGCATACACTATTTTTTTGGTTTTCTAAAAGACGGTAGAAAAACTTGCTTCTAAAAATATTACTTTAAATAAAAGAAAAACTTCTAGCGTGCTTCCCCGACAACGGCGCCAAAAACTTGTTGACTCATTTGGTGTACCCTTTTTAAATACATATAGCCAAAAATGTATTGTTTATTAAACTATATCCTTTAAAACTGATAGTAAATAAACCTTGACGCAAGTATACATCTTAGTTTATTATCGTCTCAAAACAAGTAATAATGGTACAAAAGTACCGGATATCGAACCCACAGGGAAGCGTGGAAAAGTTTCTCTTTAAAAGTCCAGTTTGTAAAAGCGAGTTTCAGATGGCGAATTCGAAAACAATATTTTGGAGGTTTGATTAACAACTAATGACAGAAATCAGTTATAAAGAGAAGCACAGGGTATAAAGATCCGTTGGGATGATAATAATAATTAAATATAGCGATGAGACCGCATTCCTTGGTTATCTCAGACCTCGACTATTTCATGATACAACGAACCAGGTGTCAATTGGTCATTTGTGATACACCACAAAATATAACATTGATTTAAATAACTTCGGACAATCATGCAGTACGCGACACCTTTCAATTTAATTATCAGTCTCGGTCCCACATTCACTTTATACCCCGAACTAGGACGCTTAGCCCATCATCGTTCGGTTTCTAATTATAAAGGATGAGTAAATCTGGAAAGCAAATAATGGAGATGGACAATGCATGAATAATAAAGACGTAACTTGTTATGCAAGTAACGACGAGTTTATCTAATGAGAAGTTAACGACAGCTTGGAATTTAAGTGGAAAGTCTTGTTTTAAATGTAAAACTTGAAATGGGAAGCACCTTTAACAACTAACGATGATGTGATTAAATCTACTTGCATTGAACAATAAATAAACTTGAATTGTAAAGCAAGATTAGCAAAAATTAACTAACTAAACTTTGAATTTAAGGGAAGAGAAAAGCAATGGTAACAAGCAATTAAAAACCGTGAGTATCGAAATAAAGCGAGTTTAATTATCAAGTTAACAAACTATAATCGAAAGTAAGTAAACGAAATGGAAAGCAACAAGTTTCGGAAAACCGTAAGTAACGAGATTAGCAAGATTAAGAGTAAACTAATAAAACCGTGAGCAATGAAGATGGTTAGTATCGATATTATAAGCTGCAGAAATGAAACCGTAAGTAAGCAATTAAAAACCGTATGTAATAGAACCGAAAGTAGTGTAAGTAAGCAAAGCAATGATGACGAGATTGTAATGGTAACCATAAGTAAATGGATTAGCAACAAGATTATCAAAATGAGATTAGTAGATGAATAAACAACAAGAGAGTCTTCAATATCGTGATCGAACCGAACCAAGATTGAACCAAATTGGTTCGAACCGTGAGCAAGAGCCTCGGTTTAGCAACCGGCTCTAAGCTCACTTTTGTAGCTAACTAACCAAAGCTAACCTAACAAATGGTATCTAATGATTCATAGTATCCAAGTATCAGTGGAATAGGTTTTTTTTCATTACACAGCATGCATATATATAGCAACAAGAATTCTTGGAGAAGAGGATAACAACCATGGGTTGCACCCATGGATCTAGAGCTCTATGGGCCGAAATGCCAAAGGCCGGTTGGAGAAGCCCATCAACAAAATCGATCCAAGCCCAATCAAAATGTAGTTTGCATGCTATGTCTTCGGCCCAAGTACTAAGATAAAGTCGGCCCAAAAAATCACAAAAGTCGATCCAATTTGAGAGTAACCAAAAACGCAAAAGCCCGGTCCTCAAAAGTTGGAGTCTTCGGTTTCTTTCCAAAACTGTTGCTATCCGCAATCTTCTTGATTTAAGAACTCCAAAAGACCGTCTTCACGCAACCTAAAATACACAAAATATGAAATAAGCGATTTTGGACGTTTTTCATGCATTTTTAAATGTTTTTTGTCAATTTTATACTTAAAGGCACCGATTGTTTATTTTACGTAAAAGTTACTATAATTAGCTAAAACTGACACAATGGGATAAAAAAATGGCTCAAAATTTGGAATTATACGCCTTAGATAGGGTTAAATAAATAACCCTATCAATGACGGTGTGAGCTGTAGTGGGGGACTTGAGCTATCAACCGTAAGTGTTGGAGCTTGATGACCGTCAGGCCATAGTTATTATTATTTTTAGTGAACGAGTATGGCTAGGATCGATGGAGGACTCGGACTATGGATCGTGGGTGGTTGAACTCGATGACCGTGCGGTCGCTAGCGGAACTTTATAATATAGATATGTAACCTACTTTCGTGTTCCGTCACATTCAATGGAATCGGGTCTCCCCCGTCACCAAATGATGGATTTTGGATCCATTATTTGGAGACAAAGATTATTTACGTTTTGTCACATTTTATGTTATGAAATGTTTATATCGTTGTTTTAGGGTGTTGAGTATAATCCATGTTTTCGGTGACGTATTATATTTATATGGATTGTTTTCCATGATTTATAGACGGTGTATTATGTCTTATCCTTGTTTGGATGTTTCGAGTAATAGAGTTTTATTCACGTTTATATTATTTGGAAATTTATTATTTATTCACGTTTTAAGTGAGTTTTGGATTTGAGTTCATCAGTGAGAAATGCTTTATATTGGAGTTTTCGTCACGGGATTTGTGTGCGTTGAAAATGGGTTGTTTGCACGTTTAATATAAATCTTTTTGGAAATCATGATTTATGTTGCATTCTTTTCATTTAACGAATTCTTTTATCATGATGAAAACTCTTGAACTCACTAGGCGTTAGCCTAACCTTTTTATTTGTCGGCATGTGGAATAGGTTCCGATTGGGAATAGTTCTACTGATACTGTGAAGAGATGAGTGATAGTTGAGTGCTTGAGAAGCGAATAGCTTGGTGGAGTCTTCCGCATTTATTTTGGGAATAGCAACTTGTATTTGGGTTAAGTAACACCCGACTTTATTTAGTCTCAGTGTATGACTTATGTTATTATATGTTGGAGTTGTTATGTTTTAAATTTTGAGGTATTTCCAAGGATGCATAGTAGAAGTGATTTTGTCCTTATTTGGTTATTTTATCAAAGTTTTTATTTAGTTGCTTTTTCTAATTTTGAGGGTGTTACAATATCAAAAAATTGTTATTTTGATGGGTTATTTTTAAGGTTTTTCTCTTATTTTTAAGGTTTCTCTTATTTTTAAGGTGATATCAACATATGCATGTATATTAGATAATAGAGTGAATTATGAATTATGGATGTGGTGCTTGTTAAACCTTAAAAATAAGTCTTGTAACCGTATACAGTGAATTGTGGATTGTGGATTTGGTCCTTGTTATTTGTATTGAGAGAGAGGGGGGGTAATAAAATGAATTTTGGATGTGGTCCCTCTGATTTGTAATACGTGAAATAGATGGGGTATTGTGAGGGAAAGATAAATGGACAATAATACATGTTTGATGGTCCCGAAGGGTTATACAAGTTTGTAGAAGGGGGGGTTGAATACAAACATACGATTTTTACTTTTCTAAATTGTTTATTGATAAATCAAGACAATTTACAACTTGTTGCGGAACAAGATTAAGGATTAATCTAATCTAAACAAGTTAAGAACACTAAGTTTCTTGCACTAGAAGGAGATAAGGAAATTACGAATAATAACCTAACACACAGATAGAAAGAAGAAGATGGTCCGAGCACACTTCATTTCTGAAGAAGGGTTCTTCTTATATACTGCATGCATTTAATGCATGGCAGTATTGCTTTACACATGGCAGCAGCTGAGTGGTTGCATGTCATTGACCTTTGTAGACAACCTTAGTAGCCGCATGGTGCACAGTGTAGAATCAGAGTTGTTGTACGATCATAGACAAAAAGGATGTCCGTTCTAACATTTCGTACGGAGACGTGCAAGGGAGGTAAGACAATAGTACTTTGTAAGGAGACTTCATGATCAGCTTTCCTTGAAACATTTCTTTATCAGCGAATGATAAAGTTCAGCGATTGCTGAAGTCTTCTACTTGATACTTCACGTTGAGTGGACAAATCTTGGCTTCGCTGATATCCGCATCAATTCATTAGTAGACTTGTCGCTGGTTCTTGAGCTTGATCTTCGACTTCAGCGTAGAACATATGTTTACGTGAAACTTGTCTTCAGGGATCATAAGTAAACAACTAACTTATCAGCGATCATCTCATAGACTGAACAGGCTCAGAGCTACTCGATGAACAGAGTTCGCTGACTATTTAACTTTAAAGAGCGAGAGTTACTATCAGCGGTACTGAAACAGTCTTAGTACTTATCAGTGATAGTGAAACTCTAATACATATCATTTACTTACAATTTTCACTAAGTGTTAAGAGAGGGTCATTATCAAATCACTGAGGGTTTGGATCAACAATCTCCCCCTATTTGATTATGACATAGCAACAGAGAAAATTGCTAATTAATGAAAACATAAGGATAAAAAGAACTCATAAAATATTTGTCCCTTTTACTGTTTTCTGGGATCTTTTCAGTACTGATGGAGTAACGTACATTCGCTGAAATTTTTCTTTAAACTTCGTAAAGATTACAGAGGGAAGTGGAAAAATTACAAGTACAACAAATAAAATTACAAGTACAGAAAATGTAGACAGATAAGGATAGAAAGAATTACAAGGCGATCCTATCCATCAAAAGGTTCTTCCTTAATGAGAAGTTCATCAAGGGTCTTTGATGTGGGAATCATCCAGTCAGGGACCGTTACACCTTGATCCTTTTTGTTCTTTGCTTCTTCAAAGATCAGGGGCTTGAGGTGACGTGTCTGAATGTCGCGTCTAACTTCAGACCAGTATATTGTTTGATGGGAGTGATTGGAAGCTCAGATATGCGTTGAAAGTGTTGTCGTCCATAGCAGTCTAGAAAGAAGATGCCATAGGGTTCACTTAAGACTTTTCCAGGGATGAAAGTTTCACCAGGAGGCAGGGAGGTGTCAAGTACTGAGAGGTCACGGTCACGACCAAGTACTTCTTCGCGTGAGAAACCTATACCTGTTTCATTCCGTATAGGAGGACCTGAGTCTGAGGTTTTCTTTTTCTTTGCAGAGGCCCTTCTTTGTTGAGGTGGAAGAAGAGTGGAAGGAGGAATATCCACAGCAGAAGAAACCAAGTCGATCTGAGAATTTAAAATTTTCTCGACATGGCTCTTGAACTTTGAGCGAGATCGCTGAATGGCTAATTTCACTTCCAACCATTCAGAGAAACCAAACTTCTCTAATGAAGTAGCGTAGAAGGTTTGCTTGGTTTTGTCTTCTCTGAATATGTCAACTTCAACAACAGGAACGTCTACAAACGTTTTTCCTCTGATATTTACCTTGATGATTTTGGATGGTCGAGATCGATAGTTCAGCATTTCTTTACACCATTCCAAAGTCGAATCAGATACCTTAGTCTTTTCTTCAACGATCCTTTGGGCATCATCCCATAGCTGACGTTGGACATCAATGGGAGTTCTTTTCAGCGCGGGGTCTTTCACCGATTGTTGGACAAGCTGGATGGCGAGAGCCTTATCTTTTTCTTCAGCTTCCTTCTTTTCGGCGAATAATATTTCAGCTCTTAAATGATCCTCGTATTCTTTCCTTGATATCCTGAACTTTGTCGGAACAGGGATTTTGTCACAAGGAAGAATGATTCGCTGATCTTCAAGCTGTTTGATCATTGCATCTCTCTTTTCTTGATCCTCTTCACTTAGCTTTTGAGGGGCCAAGGAAGGTCTGTTTTTGTGAGATAGCAGCTGTTCTTCAGATTCATCAGTCTCAGTGGTTAAATCCAAGACTGGGATTATTCGTGTAGTTGTAGGAGCTTCAGTGGGATCCTCAAACAGGGGAGAGGACTAGCTGAAACACAGCGATCATTTAAGTAAGAAAAGTTGGGAAGAAAGAGAAAAGAATAGGGTTAAGTGTATAGAGGTTTTATGGAGAGGGTGATTGATATTGAGAAGGGATAGAGGAGGGATGCAGTATAAGGGAATAGAAGATATTGTACCTGACAAGCTGGCTTAATGTGAAGGATATCCAGATTGCCTTCTGCAGCGAGGCCTTTGTTTTTGCCTTGATCAACTTCAGATGCTGCAGGCTTTGCCTTCTCCCCTGATGGTTCGTTTATCGAAATACCTTTCTCAGGGACCTTCTTGGGCTCAACGAAGAAGAAGTCATCATCATCGTCATTATCATCATCTTTAGGGTATGATGATGGTTCTTCATCATCGATATCGATGGGTTCTTCGTCTTCAGCTTCTTCTTCTTCTTCAGACTCGACCTCATCAGCAACGGCTTCTTTGTGTTGCTCTTCGAGTTGCTCCCCCTCAGATACAGAGGGAGGTTTCTCGATTCCTTCAGGGTTTTCAACTCCCTGAGGTTTTGAAGTAGAAGCAGCAGTTTCATTTTTCTTCTCCCCCTCATCATTATGGGGAAGGTCTTAAGCTCTCTTCTCCCCTCTTCTACATTATGAGGAGGGGAGGCAAAAGGAATATCAGCAACACCAGCAGCATCAGTAGTATGAGGATCACTGTCTTCTTGGCCAATGAGTCCCATACAAAGTTCAACCGCTGCTAATCTGTCGTCGAGGCCAGATATAGCAGGGGCGAGTTTCTGAAGATCTTCTCTATCGGCCTGAGTAAAGTGAGACTTTGGAGCATCTAGGCAATTGAGTATCTGCTGAAGTAGATCTTTGACCGTCGTAGCCTCACCCTTAAGAGTACCAACCTCTGTCTTCAATGATGTGACTTCATTGGACAGAGTGTTGAAGTTTGTTGCGAGGGTGGTGTTGGTGAGGTTGAGATTGTTGACGTTTGAGGAAGTTTCAGCGAGGGTGGTAGCAAAAGTTGCAATGCTGCCATCCACCTTCTCCATATCAGCTTTAGAGGCTTTTGTATCAACAACCTCGGTCAGCTTCTTGAGGTTCTCTCCAGCGTCTGTAACCGCTGAAGAGTTGGTGGAGAGAATGGTGTTGTATGATTCCATCTTTGTTTCCAGGGCCTTCAGGGAGGTGTTGATATCCCCCAAATTAGGACCTAAAACATTTATTAACTTATGAACAGGGGAAAGCTCAGAAGTTTGGGGTTGAGAGAAAGAAGTGTTTGGGATAATGTGTATACCTGCAGGCGGGTTGGTGAAGTTGTCGAAGCCTCGTAACCCTGAGAAAGTTTCATAGTCGTCTTCAATAGTTCCTTGACGACTGGAAGTACCTGCAGGTCCTGTGTTTTGTTCTATCATCCTCTGAAGATGTTCAGCAGTAGTGTCGCTGAGGAAGATGTTTGTTGAGGAGAATCGGGGAAGAGATTGAGTGATCAAAGGAGAGGTGGGAGGAATGATGGTTGAGAAAGTGCGTTGGGTGCGGGGTTCAGCGTTGGATTCGCTGAAAATCACTTCAGTCTCTAAAGAGGCTGAAGGAAGTGGGTTCAGTTCCAAGTTTATAACTTCAGCGTTTAGAGACGCTGAAGCTGGGATGGAAGGAGTGGCTTGATCAGCTGTGGCAGAGCGTACCACTGAACTATCTATCAGCTTTTCAAGATGAGCTGTGGAGTCTTCAGCATGTGAATGCTGGGGGGGTTGCTCCTTGGTTTTCTTGATTCTTTTGGAACCAAGTTGGGAAGTAGATTGTTTCCTTTTTCGAGAGGGAGTGGAGGGTGCAGCTTGGGTATCAGCGGTGGGGATTTCCACTGAATGAGCCGCAGAAGTAGAAGAAGGAGGATTAAGAATAGATAAAAGAGTAGTAAGACGTACCTCGTTTGCCAGCGGCTTGAAGTCGAGCACCTTAGGGCCAACCCGAGAGAGTCTCAGATCACCCTCTTTTGGGTACTTGTCCCCAAGTCCTTGTTGAAAGACGGCGCTGAGGAATCTGGGATATGGAACCCATGAAGGTCTATCAGCCATATCTACTCTGAATGCAAGGTCGTCATAGATGATTGAGGCCCCGTCAACATGTAGACCTTTCAGCAATGCATAGCCCATTGTTTGCTGAGGTTGAGCAGCTTGATCAGAGGAGCCACTCTTCGCTGTCATGCAGCTTATCAGGTGTGCGAAGATGAAGTTCATCTCGCTTGGCATTTTGGACTTCTTGATGAGGGTCAGTTTCTTCTCAATCTCCTTGTCCCTCCCTGTGTCCCATGCGTAACCCATTGCATCAAAGAATGCAGTGATGGTTTCCCTATCAGCATGGTTTTTGTGGTTTGGCAGAGAGACAAAGGGTTTTTCTTTACTGGCAGTGGGTAGGCTGAGTGCTTTCCTTATAATGGCAGGGTTGATTTTGGTAGTGCCAAATTTAGTGTCACAGAGAATGACATCAAGGAGTTTCTTAGGGTCCTTTGAAGAAGGAACCTGTGTGTGTCTAGCAGTATACCAGAACTGAGATAGAAGAAATTTATGGACAGGGGGTACGAAGGTTAAGCCTTTGAATAGGCAGCAGGTGTGTAGAAAATTCACAACTTCATTCAGATGTGTGACTTGCTTCTTCGGAGGAAAATCGAAAAGCGCATAGAGATTGTTGGATTTTGAGAAGTCTACTTTCTCAAGCGTGAACTTGACCTGAGGAGCCTTGGGAAGATTCAGTTTCTCCGTAGCAGGAGATTTCTCAGCGGTAGGAGCAGCAGTAGAAGATGTCATTTCTGTTTATCATATCAACCATGAATCATAGAGAAAAAATACAGTCTTAATGTGGAAAGATTTTCCAATAATATGTTTTCGAATTTTGTCCATTTCATTCAGACAGAAATGTCTTAATGAAGATTAGGGTTTTCTTGTTTTGAAAAAGAAATGCAAACCCAGTAAAAGTCTTGTTTTGCATTTTCCTTTAGATAAGGATTCTGGAAAAACGAATGAATAACAAGTTTAAGATTTTGAGTTTTAAACTTGAAGAACAACCATGAAAAGGTTGTGTTCATAAAACCATGAAAGAAATGATTTCATTTTAGAAAGGTTTCTTTTGTTTGATCTGTTAAAAGCAACAAGAAGATCAGAAACAAGTTAAAACAGGTAAATAATGAAAATATTAACCTGGTTGTCGAAGAAGAAGATGAACAGTTTTCTGGAAAAACTCGAGTTCAATAAGCAACAGTAAATCTTTTCTTTCTTGGAGGAGAAGTTCGCGTAAAGGAAAAATATAAACTCGAAATAGTTTATATAGGGAGATTAGAGAGAGAAAAAAACTAGAGCGGGAAAGTTTTTCATCATGACACGGACACGTGTTTGCATTTGATTGGATGGTAAACGAAACGTGCAAACGTGTGTCAGAAAAAGAACGTGCCAAGGTTTATCCGTTGTGACGATGTCACAAACGTCCTTTCATATTTTAGGATGTCTCTGAGGTTTTGAAAGCTCAGGGACTATTTTGAAAAACATGAAGCACTGAATAGAAATATCAGTGTTAGTTTTAGAAATTTCAAAGTATCACTGTTAAGGAAGAGATATTCAGCGATGTGATTTGTTTTGAAATCTTGCATTTACACGCGAATGTCAGCGAGTAAAGAGAGAACATACCTTGATATCAGCGAATCAACTTTGTTCCGAGAGAAGATGATAGAATGGGTTATATAAATTGCTTTTATCCGATCGTTGATCAAATGTGAACCACTGAAGATTTTACTCTTCAAAGTTCAGCATTCCAAGCTCGCTGATGAGAAAGTTGAATCTTGTCTCATCAAGAGGTTTGGTGAACAGATCAGCTAACTGATAGTCAGTTGGGATAAAATGAAGTTCTATATCACCATTCATCACATGATCTCTAATAAAATGATACCTGATTTCGATATGTTTGGTCTTTGAGTGTAGCACTGGGTTGTTGGCTATAGCGATGGTACTTGTGCTGTCGCAATAGATTGGAATTTTCGAGAACTGAAGGTCATAGTCTAGTAATTGATTTCTCATCCACAAGACCTGAGAACAACAGCTTCCAGCGGCTACATACTCAGCTTCAGCAGTTGAGGTGGACACTGAGTTTTGCTTTTTACTTGTCCAACTCACCAGCTTTCCACCCAGGAGCTGACAGCCTCCTGTGGTGCTTTTCCTATCCAATTTGCAACCTGAAAAATCACTATCTGAATAGGAGATTAGATCAAACCCTGAATCTTTGGGATACCAAAGACCTAGGTTCGGAGTACCCTTAAGGTAACGAAAGATTCGCTTTACAGCGATCATATGAGATTCCTTAGGTTCAGCTTGATATCGTGCACACAAACAGGTTGCGTACATAATATCGGGTCGGCTAGCTGTAAGATACAAGAGAGAGCCAATCATCCCACGGTACAGCGTGACATTAACAGGTATTCTATTTGAATCCTTGTTTAGTGTCAGCGGTGGTGCCATAGGGGTTTTCATAGCTGAACTCTGAGTTAAATCGAATTTCTTCAGCATATCTTTAACATACTTTCCCTGATTAATGAAAGTTCCATTTTCATTCTGTTTTATCTGAAGACCAAGGAAATATGTTAGCTCACCCATCATACTCATTTTATACTCTTCTTTCATTCTATCAGCGAAACGAGTACAAAGGTCAGGGTTAGTAGAACCAAATATAATGTCATCAACATATATCTGAACAAGAATGATATGACCTTTCACTATTCTAAAAAATAGAGTTTTGTCGATTTTACCTCGCTCAAATTTTTCAATTAGGAGATAAGAGGATAGAGTGTCATACCATGCACGTGGAGCTTGCTTTAAGCCATAAAGTGCCTTATCCAGTTTATAAACATAACCTGGACGCTTAGGATCTGAGAATCCTAGAGGTTGTTCCACATAGACTTCTTTATTCAGCTTTCCATTTAGAAATGCTGACTTAACATCCATTTGATATACTTTGAAGTCTTTGTGTACAGCGTATGCTAAGAATAGACGAATAGATTCTAGTCTTGCTACTGGAGTAAATGTTTCGTCGTAGTCTATACCTTCCTCTTGTCTGTATCCCTGAGCAACAAGTCGAGCCTTGTTGCGGGTTACAGTTCCATGTCCGTCCAACTTGTTTCGATAGACCCATTTAGTGCCTATCACTGTCTTGTCAGTTGGTCTTCGAACAAGATTCCAAACTTTGTTTCTTTCGAATTCAGACAGCTCTTCGTGCATAGCGCTGACCCAGTTTGGATCTTTGAGGGCATCATCTATTTTCTTTGGTTCAATCAGAGAAATAAAGTTAACAAATAAACAAATATTACCTGCACTTCGTCGAGTCTGAACACCAGCGTTTGGATCACCAAGAATTTGATCAATTGGGTGATTGATAGTCCATCGCTGAGCCGGAGCATGAATCGCTGACTCAAATTGAACTGTAGGAGCTGAAGATGAGGCTTCAGCAACTTCTGGAATATCAGCCAAGAGAGGAGTAGGTGCAGATGTCATCTCATTCACTGATTGCTGAGAAGTAGATGGAATGTCTGAGACATTTGGTTCAGAAGCAGGCATAGTGTTTAGAGGAACAGCTGAGACCAATGAAGTTTCAGCTTCACTATTCTGCATGTTTGGGATGATAGTAGGACCATCATCTTCAATGGTATGAGTATGAGGAGTGGGAATATCTTCTGAATCACCAAGATGTGAAAACATCCATTATTCAGCTCTTCAGTATCAGCAGAAGGTCGAGAATTCGCTGAACGGGATTCGTCAAAGGTGACGTGAATAGTTTCTTCAATAGTTTGTCTTCTTCGATTAAAGACTCTGAAGGCTTTGGAGACTGAGGAGTATCCAAGAAAGATTCCATCATCAGCCTTAGGATCAAACTTTCCAAGGCATCTCTGTTGTTCAGTATGAAACACTGACATCCAAAGATGTGAAGAAAGCTAATTGAAGGCTTCTCCCATGAAAAAGTCCATAGGCTGTTTTATTAAATCTTTTGACTATCAGCGACCTGTTTTGCGTAAAACAAGCAGTGTTGACAGCTTCTGCCCAAAACTGAGTAGGCAGGTGAGAATCGCTGAGCATTGAACGTGCAACTTCAATAATAGTTCGATTTTTTCTTTCATCGACTCCATTTTGTTGTGGTGTTCTCACTGAAGAAAAGTTTTAAGAAATACCCTTACTCTCAAAGAAGGAATCAAGAGAACTGTTTTTGAATTCAGTCCCATGATCACTCCTTATTGAGCGAACGGTCAAGTTGTTCAGGACTTCCATTTTCCTGACAAAGGTGATGAGTTCGTCAGGGGTGTCACTCTTAGAACGGAGAAACATTACCCATGTATAGCGAGAGAATTCATCAACTATGACCAGCGTATATTTTTTTCCAGCGATGGATTGTTTGTTAACAGGGCCAAACAAATCCATATGGAGAAGTTGTAGAGGAGATGACACTGAGGAAACTTGCTTAGACTTAAAGCTTGCTTTGATCTGCTTGCCTTTCTCACACGCTGAACATAAGGACTCTTTGGCGTATGAGTGTTGAGGTAGACCAGTGACTAACTCTTTAGAAGAAAGAGTATTCAGTGTCTTGAAGTTGAGATAGGAGAGCCTCTTATGCCATAACCAGTTGACATCAGATGAGACTTTTGAGAGGAAACAGGAGTTCTCAGTGGTTGTTGAGTCCATGTTTATTACATAAACATTTTCCAAACGATAACCGCTGAGAGCTATCTTCTCCTTTTTGTCAGCGACAAAGCAGGATTCCTTAGTAAAGATTACTTTGTTATCCATGTCGCAAAGCTGACTGATGCTTAGAAGATTATGCTTCAGCCCTTCAACATATGCGACTCTTCTGAAGGTTGTTGTACCATTAGAGAGTACACCAAACCCTCGGGTATGTCCTTTTCCATTTCCACCGAAAGTTACAGAGGGACCCTTCTCTTCTTTGTACTCAGTGAGCAGGTTCTTCTTATCAGTCATGTGTCTAGAGCATCCGCTATCGAGATACCAGATACCCTTCTTAACCTGCATTATAAAGGAAGATTAGTTTGTCTTGGGTACCCACTTAACCATGTGTACACACTTGTCAGTGGGGGTAGAAGAGGAAGTAGAAGGTTCAGCAGTCTTCGCAGCATTTGAAGATTCAGCTTTGTCAGTCTTCACTTTGGTTAATTTCTTAACCTCAGTGGTCTTCTTTGCCTTGGGGGCAATGATCTTCACCTTAGCTATCTTTTCAGCTTGGGTGGCTGTGGGGCACTTACTATCAATATGATTGGTAAGTCCACAATGATAACATTTCCTATAACTAAAAGTAGTTCTAGGACCATTTGCATGCTGAGCTTTTGATTTTGAATTAGAAGGACCAGTACCAAGTAAACTTTTGGTATTTGAAACAGGAGGAACATTCAGTTCTTCGGATTTCTTACCAATAGTATCCACTTTGATTCTAGGAGTAGATCGCTGAATAGATCCATGCTGAATAAATCCAGGGATCTTATTCTTTGAACCAGAGGGATAAGTCACTGAAGCTTTAGAAGAATTCAGCTTTGGTACAAAGGTACCCTTCTGAGGATTTTGATTAAAAACAATTCCTTTACCTTTGTTTTTAAAGACTGAGGTAGGTTTTGGATAAACAACTTTCTCTTTACCTTTAGAAGTTAAGGTAGAGATTTCCTCAGGGATAGGCGGTTTAGAAGAGGAACACTGAGACGAGAAAGTGTCAGGGATAGAGGATACGAACATTCCAAACTTAAGCATGGAACGGTCAGTGGTTGGTTCGAGAGTATCAGCTTTGTAACCAAGACCACGCTTATCACTTAGAGGAATCTGAGACTTAATTATCTCAGTGATCTTTGTTGAGGAATTATACCATCCATCAACAGTAGCTTTTTCAGCTTTTAATGCAGCGATAGCTTCTTCGCGCTCGATTTTGACTAGCTGATTTAAGTGAACTTGATCTTTAAAATCTTCTTCAATTTTAGAAAGATTTTCTATTTGAAGGTGACAGTTTTTAAGCTGTTCAGCGAGATCAAGGTTTTGATTTTCAACAACAGTTTTGCCATTCATGGCTTCATATAAACTTCTAGTCAGGAGATCGATCTTTCGAATACTATCAGCTTCATCAATATTTAAAATATTGGTAAAGAAGGACCAGTACCAGGTAACGCATCCCCCGTCCCACCCCGTACCCGATATTATTTATATATTAGTTTAAATATATTATTAATATATGATATATTTATTTACTTATTAAGTTACTTTAATGAGTTAATCGTTGGAGTCTTTATAATTGAATCTTATTGTTTTATATATCATGATTGAAAGAAACATACTTGAAACAAAGACGATAGTAGCACACTTTAAAGTTGAAACAAAGAACACACTAAAGAAAATCTTATTCATGGATAGATGCATACATAAACCAGAAGTCTTGCTATGCTTTTACTTTTACTCTTGTTTACATATCAGCGTTCACCATGTGGGGTTTTTCTTTTGCCTAGTACTTTTACAAGCCATTTACTAGGACTTCTTGTGTAGCATATTCTTTATCAAACCATGAACATTCTTATTGATGGCAGAAAGCACTTAAACAGGACTAGATTACAAACAAGGGAAGAAAACAAGTTTGGTTTGTTGGGTTGGAGGACCAAGTCTAGACCGAGGACGGGGAAACGGGGGTTTGATCGTAAGTTTGACCGGGGATGGGATATTATTCCGCATACCCGACCGGGGCCGGGGCGGGGGATTGTAAACCCCGCCCCATACTTTCCCCATTGCAATGCCTACTTTGATGGCAGTTCTTCCGTTATGATCATTGTGTCATCAATACTTCATGACCTACATTAAAGAAACACATAGAAAACGCTTGTCGAGAGTTAATTAATCATGGTCGCAAGGAATCTTACGATGGTCGTGAGATTTTACTAAGGAACTTGGTCGCTCACGACCACCATCATAAGTGACGACTATGGTCTCGATCATGAATGGTCGTCAAGACCTTGTCGTACATTAGGTGTTGTTTAATTTTTGGCGTCGGTCGTGACATGTGGTTTTTTTCCTAAACAATACCCTTGTAGAAGATGCCTTTAACCATTAAAACTTAACGGTGTTAGTGGTGAGGGACCCTAGTCACAATAGATTGCATATCATAAGGACCACATCCATAATAATATAGAATGAGGACCGTGGTCAAAGAAAACACAAAACCACAGGACCAAATCCACAATTCACTCTTATTTTTATTAATTACCATCCGCCAGAAATCCGCTGTTTTTTAAAGAAAAATCAGCCCGAATATATATATATATATATATATTAATCAAAAATATATCCGTCGTAAAATAAATCAGGAAATTTATTTTTTATTGATTTTTCCGACGGATAATTTTTTTAAAAAATGAAAAAAAAATTACATCTCCAGGAAATCCGCCGAAAATATAATATAATTATTTTTTTTTACTTTTTTCGACGGATTTTAAATCTTTTTAAAAAAAAATATAAATTTAAAAAAAATTCTAGCAAGCATTTAATGATAAATCAAATCAATTTATTTAAATGATTAAATATATCGACAGATTTAATTTTGAAATTAAAATCTGTTTGTAGATACACTCGGTTCACATAATGGTTCACAAACATACATATATGTGTGTGTTCATATAGCGGCACACATGTGTGACTTCACATGTATATACGTTTGTTTGATCATGGGGTTGAATTGGTAGACCAACGTAGTCTACTAAATTTGAGAGACCAGATTTTCACAACTCTCATCATCTATGATCAAGTTGCAAACTATTTTTTTGACAGAGCAATAGGTCTAGAAATGACTCTTCCTTTGGCCCTCCTTTTTTGGAGATAGAAGGACTGGTTGAAGCATGATGTTCACCTTTTCTTCGAATTCTTCTTCCGTAAATTCAGCTTCTATGTATTCATCCTCTCCCCCACATTCACTTTGCCCACGAGGCCGACAGTTTTTGGTTGCGACACTCGTAGCATCTGCGGCCATGTTGACCACAACGATAACATCTAGGATCTGTTGGTTTGGCATAGGGGTTGACCATTTTTGGTGTGACGGGCTTGCTTTGAGATCCAATAGTGTTTGAAGGAGGATTATGGTCTCGAGGAGTTTGTCTTGGGACTACGCTTTTACCCTTGTCGAGTGTAAAGCCAGAAATTTCAGTGGGAGTTTGTGTAGATACATGCGATAAGATGAGGCTTGAGGACTTCTCCATGAGTTCTGATAGGGTTATTCTATTAACCCTATTTAGACGTTTTAATTCCAATTTTGAGCTAATTTTAGTTTACCCATTGAGTCTTTTTGGTCACTTTAGCTTTTATTTGAGGAAATAAAAATTTAATACTTTCGGGTGTTAAATTGGTTTAATTTTCATAAAAATTGCTTCGAAAATCTAATTTTATATTTGTATATTTTCAGGTAGAGAAATACGGCCATTTGGAGTCTAATGTGAGCGAGAAGCAGTGAAGAAATTTTTGTTAACTGTAATTTTTGGACTAAAACCGAAGACTCCGATTTTTGTGGGACGGGCTTACGGATTGCGTTTGAACACTTGGGCCGGCCGAAATATACTTGGGCCAAATTATGGCTTGTGATGTTAAACATTTGTTGGCTTTTTGTTACTTGCATCTTGGGCCCCCATGGTTTATTCTTGGGCCCCAAGTATTCTAGCTACTATATATATGTTTGTGTAGTTAACATAAAAAAAAGGATCACTTAGCTAGTTACCATCTTTGTATTAGACATCACCATAGTGGAGTGAGCTCCAAGCTCAAGGTTGGTATAACCGTAGCTTCGGCTCACGGTTCGAACCCCTACGGTTCAACCTACTTTTGTTTACATAATGCATTAATCGTTTCGTTACCATCTCGAAGTTTCTTGTGATAATTGTTAGTTTCTTGCTCGGACTCTCTTTTCTCACCTACGGTTTCCATACAATCAAAACTCACGATTTTTCTCTTCTTCTCACGGTTTTACATTTTTGGTTTCACAATCGATTTTGTTGCCATCACTAACTGGAAGTCCGAATTATCATTTCGGGTCCCCAATCTCATTTGGTTCACGGTTTAATATGGTTAATTTAAGTGCTTGAGTTTCCAACGATTGGAATCTATTTCCTTGTTACGTTAAGTTTTCTTTTATAATTCACTTGTTAATCATCAATCTCACCAAAAGATCATTTTCACGTTATTAAATCATTGTTAATTAATTGTTGGGCTTTTTAAGGAACCAAATCCATAGCTTAACGATTGGAATTTATATTTCAATCGTAACCGATGGTGGTTTACTTAAGGGTTCCAAGTGCATCGTTTTAGAAAATCTCGTTATAATTCCACATTTCCATGCAAGTTACTAACTCCGTCGTTAATTTCTTGCTTTATAATTCATGCTTTATTTTATTGTCAATTTACTTATCGCAATTTAATTTCTGCACTTTACTTTACGCAATTTAATGTTCCCGCTCTTTAATTTACGCACTCTATTTATTGTCGTTTATTTCATGCAATTTAATATTCGCGTTTCTTTCAAGAGTTGGTTACTTGCATAACAAGTTACATTTTCTCAAGTGGAATTATTGTGATTTGTTTGATGCATTGTCCATCTTCATTATTTGAGACCGAACGATGATGGGATAAGCGCCTTAGTTCGAGGTATAAAGTGAAGTTGGGACCGAGACCGATAACAAAATAAAGAGGTGTATCGTATGACATGATTGCCCAACGTTATCTAAATCAATGTCGTACTTTATGGTGGATCACAATTAATCACTTGACATATGGTTCGTTGTATCATAAAATATAGTGACCTTGAGATAATGAAGGGATGTTGTCTCATCTTTTTATCTAATTATTTGTTTTACCCCAACGGATCTTTATACCATGTGCTTCTCTTTATAATTGATTTTTCACTAGTTGTTAACCAAAACCCCCCAACAAAAGATTATCTTCGAATTCGCCTTCTGAGACTCGCTTTTACAAACTAGACTTTTAAAGAAGAACTTTTCCAAGCTTCCCTGTGGGATCGATATTCACTACTTTGTACCATTATTACTTGTTTTAACACGATAATAGGCTAAGATGTATACGTGTGTCAAGGTTTATTTATAAACGCTTTTAAGGTACACCCAACCTAACCAACAAGTTCACATTTCATGATTAAACATGATGCTTTTGTTACGGTCCACACAGTTTGGAGTCTGTATTCTTTTGTATTGAACTTCTTAGTCCGTTGATGTATCGGGAAACCTTTTGTCCCTCTATTTCGTTGATTTTGTTTCGTTCGGAGAGTCATAAGAACTCTGTGGTGGATTCAGTTACGGGTCTCGAGCCTTGTGAACAATCCAATTACATCTTGTAAAAGATTTGCTCATAGTCTTCTGGTAGAAATCGTTCCATCATTAGTTGCCTCATTCTCCTCCATGATCGTACTGGGGATTTTGTTCCCTTTGTCTTTGTGCTACTAGGATGTCCCACCATACCGCGGTGGTGCTCTATAAACGGAAAGCAACCATATTTATTTGCTTGTGTTATGGGATCTCCATAATATCGAAGAAACGGTCGACCTCTATTTACTGGTCTAGGAACTTTTCTATGCCCATGGTTCCATAGAAATAGGGGATATTGACCTTCATCCAGTAATTGGGGTCTTTTCGGGGTGGCTCGCCTACCTCCTCGGGTTTCGAGTCAGAACTTGAACTACTGGTATGTTTGTACCGACCACCTTGTGCTCGGTTTCGATCTTCTTGCGTGTCTCGTCTCCGTTGTTCAGCGTTGTTGGCGTTGATCTGATTGGCGAAGGTGGTTGTCAGCGTGTTGAGGGCTATAGTGAAAGTCGTTGTGATCCCATCAAGATTTGATCAGGTGAGGGGTGGTGGTGGTGGCGACTGGTCTGCCATCTTAAAGGTGAAGAGACAAGAAAGTTTGTGCTTTGCTACCAACTGATGCAATAGGAATACACGGAATAATTGGCAAACGTCAAATTCAAAGGATTAGCGAGTTTACAAACTTAAAACTCACGAACTCTTGAGAAAACTAAAACTCTCCAGATAGAACTTTTATTAAACTGATAATTGATGAAAACAATAAAGAGAATAATCTTATTTATAACTAGGCTTAGAGATAACTATGGAAAGAAACATAATTGTAACTAGAAAAGATAATGATGAAAAATAAATTAATAACATTGTTAGAAGCGATACATGAATCGAATGACAATTAAGAATGATTATGAGAGAGCTTGATATGGCTGAAAGCAGCAATCTTGAATATATTGAATGTATGGTTACGAAGGAAAAGCTAAACTAATCAAGAAAACATTGATAACTATATATACTAGCATGATACAGAGAAATACAAAACTAGCCCTTATACTTTTACATATGTACCATAACTCTAACACCCCCCCCCCCCCACTCAAACTCAAGTTGGGTATGAGTGAGCCAAGTTGAGTTTGGAAACAAGATCCCGGAACCGCCCCGAGAGATGAGCTTTGGTGAAGATGTCCGCAGTTTGGTCGATAGTAGAGATAGGGAAAAGTTGAACAGTCTTGCGAACCACATGTTGACGAACAAAATGACAGTCAATCTCAATGTGTTTCGTACGTTCGTGGAAGACATCATTGTGGGAAATTTGAATGGCACTATTGTTATCACACCACAATGGTGTCGGAGAAGTCTGAGGAGCCCCCATATCATATAGTAACCAGCGTAGCCATACGAGTTCTTGCGTAGTGTCAGCCAAAGCCTGATACTCAGCTTCAGTACTACATCGAGTTGTCAGAGATTGTTTCTTGTTGCGCCAAGAAATAAGAGAGTCACCAAGGAAGAAACAGTATCCGGTAGCAAAGCGACGATCGGTTATGTCGCCATCCCAGTCAGCATCAAAAAATCCACGAAGAGTCAAGGACGATGTGGATGAGAAGTGTAGGCCATGAAACATGGTCCCTTTGAGATACCTAAGAATGCGAAGAACGGATGCATAGTGGTCAGAGCACGGAGCATACATAAACTGACTGACTATATGTACCACATGGGCGAGATCTAGGCGAGTAACAGTCAGATAGACAAGAGATCCAACTAACTGACGATATAATGTAGGGTCCCGCAGTGGAGTTCCGACACTAGAAGCAAGGTGTAGATTATGCTCAAGAGGTGTAGATGAAACTTTGTTGTCAGTAATACCAGCATTCGATAGGAGGTCTGAAATGTACTTGGCCTGACAGAGATAGATGTCGGAGGTGTCTGATAGAACTTCAAGACCAAGGAAATAGTGGATCTTGCCAAGATCTTTCATTTCAAAACACAAATTGAGAGAATGTTTAAGATGATCAATGCCTGTAGAATCACTGTCGGTGATAATCATATCATTTACATACAGTAAAAGTAGGATGGTGCCTGCGATTGAGAAGAGCTAGGATCCATAGACTCGACAGATGGCTCAGAAGTAGTCGTTGGAGATGGCACAGATGATTGATCATGATTAGAGGGTACAGATTAAGGTGAGTCAGGTGAGGGTGGTACGTTATTAGGACACTCGGGTGTAGGTATGGAATTTAATTGGAGTGAGTCCAGGGAGATGGAGGTGTTGGTCAAGAAATGTGTAGAGGAAATGGATGTTCCCTGGAATTTGGACAAGGAGGAGAATGGGAGATGTTCCCAGAATGTAACATGGCGAGATATGCGAAGTCTCCGTGAGATTGGATCCCAACAACGGTAACCTTTGTGTTCAATTCCATAGCCAAGGAAACAACATAAGCGAGAGCGAGGTTCGAGTTTGGTGTGTTCATGAGGTTGCAACTGAACGAAACACGCACAACCCCACACTTTTAAAAGTTCATACGCAGGAGATACTCCATGAAGTACTTCATAGGGAGATTTCTGATTAAGAATGGGAGTCGGATGTCGATTTATAGTGTAGACAGCAATGCAGGAAGCTTAACCCCAAAAACGTTCCAGGCACTGGGCTGAGATTAATAGTGTACGGACAGTATCAAGGATGGGCTGGTGTTTGCGTTTGGCACGACCATTTTGTTGAGAAGTACCTGGACAAGAGTAATGAGAGAGAGTACCTTGAGATTGAAGAAAGGTGATAAGGGAGGATGCTTTATATTCCATAGCATTATCTGCTCGGAGAATCTTTACAGTGTAACGACCCGGTTTCCAAACATGTGTCAAATAACATATTTTACATAACATTACTTCATATCATATAACATGTACGGTCCCATAGTCTTTACAACCATAATAAGTATTTCATTACAAACTTTTTGCTAATTAATTTACATTATGACTAACAACAAAGTCATAAGTACAAAACACTTATTAATCTTCATAACATAAGTCTCCCCAAAAGCTATTCAACGGTTACCCTTCTTACTTGCTTTTACTTGAGCCACGACCTGGAATACATATTTTAAAACAAAATGAGGGTTAGACCTAGAGGTCTATGTGAGAAAATCCCTGTTAACTCCAAATCATTTGCACAAACACCATATACATCATTCAGATATAAATACCAATTATAACCCATACATCGTGTACTTTCCTGTCTCATTCCCATGGCCATATTAGATGGTTGCGAGCCAACTAATAAATTTACTCCGCTGTACTAAAATACAGCCAACACCGTCGTCCCTACGTACAGCCAACTCCACCGGTCCTAAGCCCGACCAACTTGCACTCGTATAGTGTAATACTCGTATGAATATAATATACACTTCAATATATCATACTTCATACATATGCACGTAATTACACAATTATCACATTCTCAATCCACATATATGTATTCCAGTTTGAAAACATTTCAAAGTAAAACTCACCTGTTTGCTTATCAAAACGCTTCCACACTTTTCTCAAAACGATTGGATCTTTCACCCAAAATCCACCGAATCTGAAACATATTAAATACACATATTCCTTTACCAATCAAACACATAATACTCTCAAAAAGGCTAGTGATTCTAAATAAACATCAAGACTCCCAATTCATAACAAACCTTATTTCTCAAAGAAGAAGAAATCAAGGTTTCCTTATCAAATCACCACCAAAAACATCCTCAACAACACAATATAGAAAGAAGATGAAATCAACAACAATAACTCACTAGAGTAGGGAAAGATTACCTATTTCCACTTGAATCCTCCAAAAATAGCTCCTAAAATCCCAAAAAGCTTCAAGCTCTTAAATGGTCATCAATGGTGGAAAGGGTTTACTTTGGGTAGAGAAGATGAAGTAAAGAGGGAAGGGATTTTGTGGTTGCCTTGGTAAACTTTCGATTTCAGTAAGTGAGAGAGGAAGGGAGAGTTAACAGAGAAATGAAATGAGGAAGAGAAAGAGAAGTTGGATTTTAACATCTAGATATTTTTTTCCAGCAGACCTCGGGCTCCCGCCATAACACCCTCGGGAGCCCGCCCTCAAATATCAAAAATTCTGAAAATCGTTCTGTTGCTTCCGCGGGAGCATCGCGGGAGCCCGACCTACACTTGGTGGGAGCCCGCCAGTCCCAAAAAAAAAATTTCCAATTTTAAGGTTTTTACACTACGCAACTCCAATTGGAACCTCTATGAACTCTAAATTATCCAAATACCCTTAAACTTAAGAACAACTAGCCCAAACTTACCCTAAGCATTCTCACATAAAGTTAATAAATTTAACAGACAGGTAATTTAACTAACGAACTTACCCGAGGTATTACAACATCTCCCCCTAAAAAGAATTCCGTCCCGGAATTCGGTTAAGCGAAAAGGTATGGGTACTTAGTTCTCATTTCTGATTCTGATTCCCAAGTAGCATCCTGCCCTTTATGATGTCGCCACTGAACTTTTACTTGCTTGATCTCCTTACCATTCCGCAAAACTTTGACTTTACTGTCAACAATGGCTTCAGGTTCCTCCACGTAATTCATCTTTTCATCAACTTGTATATCCGGTAGAGAAACTGCCTGAACTTGCGTAACCAAACACTTTCATAAATTTGAAACATGAAAAGCGTTGTGGATTTTGCTTAACTCTGGCGGAAGTTCCAACCTGTAAGCTACTTCACCGATTCTTTCTGTAATTGCAAACGGTCCGATGTACCTTGGACTAAGTTTACCTTGTTTCCCAAATCGAATGACTCCTTTCCAAGGCGATACCTTTAACATCACAAAATCTCCAACTTGGAATTCTAACGGTTTTCGGCGTCGGTCAGCGTAGTTTTTCTGTCTGTCTTGAGCCACTTTCAATCGTTCCCGAATCTGAGTAATCTTTTCCGCAGTTAACTGAACTATATCTGGCCCCGCTAATTATTTCTCTCCCACTTCGTTCCAACACAGAGGAGTTCGACATTTTCTACCATACAGAACTTCGAACGGTGCTGCTTGTATGCTGGAATGATAACTGTTATTGTATGCAAATTCAATCAACGGCAAATGCTTATCCCATGATCCCCCAAAATCAACAATACAGGCTCGTAACATATCTTCTAAAGTCTGAATCGTTCGTTCACTCTGATCGTCGGTTTGAGGATGATATGTTGTACTCAACTTTATTTGCGTCCCCATTTCTCTTTGAAAACTTCTTCAGAACCTTGAAGTAAAACGACTATCACGATCAGAAATAATCGATATTGGAACCCCATGCCGAGTTACTATTTTGTCAATGTACAATTTGGCTAGTCTTTCTAACGAATAGGTTTCTTTTATCGGTAGAAAGTGAGCGGACTTTGTTAATCTGTCGACTATCACCCAAATGGCATCAAATCCTTTCGGAGTCTTTGGTAACTTCATGATGAAATCTGTAGTAATTTGTTCCCACTTCCACATAGGTATTTCTAAACGTTGCAACTGACCAAAAGGCTTCTGATGTTAATCTTTACTTTCTTACAAGTGGAACAACCTTCCACATGCTGAGAAATATTTCTTTTCATTCCCGGCCACCAGTAAAATTGTCGTAAATCTTTATACATCTTATTCGTACCTGGATGAATAGAGAAACGAGATTGATGAGCTTCTTGTAGTACCCGATCACGTAAACCACCCAAACGAGGCACCCAAATTCTGCTTCCCAGACATAGTAACCCACGATCATCTTTTACAAGTGAAGATAATATACCCACTAACCGTTCCGGTTTCAATTGCTCGTCCTTAGAAGCTTCTACTTGACATTTCTTTAATTCATCAAAATGTTAGGTAAAAGTTCAGTTCGTAGTGCAATTGCTTTTATTGTTCTGCTCCTCTCTTGGCGACTCAGTGCATCAGCCACTACGTTCGCCTTTCCAGGATGATAGAGAATTTCGCAGTCGTAATCATTCACCAATTCTAACCATCTTCTTTGCCTCATATTCAATTCTCGTTGATCGAAGAGATGTTGGAGACTCTTATGATCGGTAAAAATTTCACATTTAGAACCGTATAGATAATGTCTCCAAATCTTCAGCACGAAAACAACTGCTGCAAGTTCCATATCATGTGTAGGATACTGTCGTTCATGATCCTTCAGTTGTCGAGAAACGTAAGCAATAACTTTCCCACGCTGCATTAATACACATCCCAATCCCAGTTTGGAGGCATCACTGTAAACAACAAAGTCATTGGAACCTTCAGGTAGTGACAGAATCGGTGCGCTACAAAGCTTTTCTTTCAAAATTCTGAATGCTCTATCTTGCTCCTCTTTCCATTCAAATTTCATATTCTTTCGGGTCAACTTGGTTAGAGGCGTAGCGATGCGGGAGAAATCTTGTATAAATTTTCGATAGTAGCCGGCTAAACCCAGAAAACTGCGTACTTTGGTTGGTGTTCTCGGCGGTTCCCACTTTTCAACTGCCTCTACTTTCATCGGATCAACTTGAATACCCCTCTCGGAAACTACATGCCCAAGAAATTGAACTTCTCGTAACCAGAATTCACATTTAGAAAATTTAGCATACAACTGTTCCTTTTTCAACAATTCCAGAATCAAACGAAGATGTTGTGTGTGTTCTTCTTTGGATCGGGAATAGATAAGGATATCATCGATAAACACAATAACAAATTTATCGAGATATGGCTTACATACCCGATTCATTAAATCCATAAAAGCAGCTGGAGCGTTTGTCAATCCGAAAGGCATCACTAAGAATTCATAATGACCATACCTGGTGCGGAAAGCAGTTTTCAGAACATCTTCTTCTTTAACCTTTAACTGATGATAACCAGATCTTAGATCAATCTTGGAGAAATAGCAAGCTCCAACTAATTGATCAAAGAGATCGTCAATTCTGGGAAGCGGATACTTGTTCTTGAACGTACGCTTATTCAGTTCCCGATAATCAATACACATTCTCATTGACCCGTCTTTCTTTTTTCATAAACAGAACCGATGCACCCCACAGAGAAGTACTGGGTCTTACAAAACCTTTATCAGAAAGATCTTGCAGTTGCGTCATCATTTTTTTCATTTCTGGAGGTGCCAAATGATACGGTGCACGGGCAACATGAGCGGCTCCCGGAATCAGATCTATACCAAACTCTACTTGTCTAACAGGTGGAAGACTAGTCAAATCTTTTGGGAAAACTCCCGGAAATTCACAAACGACAGGAATATCTTCCAGCTTAATCTCTTCTAGCTTAGCATCTATCACATAAGCTAAATAACTCAGACATCCTTTGTTGACACACTTACGTGCTTTCAACATAGATATAAGACAAGACTGACGATTTCGACGGTCACCATAAATCACTACTGGTCCCCTCTCAGGCAATACAACATTAATCAATTTCGTATTGCAAACAATATTAGCTTGATTCTCGGCTAACCAATCCATTCCCACTACTACATCAAACTCGATCAAGGCTATAGGAAATAATTGAATAGGCACCCCACACCCATCTATATATATATCACACAACCATCAAATACTTCTCTAACCGGTACGTGGTTATCATTTGCAGTATCTACCATCAACGTATGATCTAACACTTTAGGCTTCAAATGCAAACAAGCAGCAAAAGAAGGAGACACACATGATCGGTTTGCACCGGAGTCAAATAACACTTTGGCACATGTAGAGTTTATTAAAAATGTACCTGTAACCACGTCAGGAATTTCTTCCGCTTCTTGTGTTGTCATCTGGAAGGCACGACCCCTAGCTATTGGTAACTCTGACTTTGGTACTACCGGTCCAACACCCGTTGCTCTTTCTGACGTACCACCCTGCTGTACTCTCCCCCGTGGGCAATCAGACTGAATGTGATCAGGAGAATTGCATAAGAAATAGAATCGAGTTACTTTACAGTCTTTAGCAATATGGCCGCTCTTTCCACACTTGTAACACACTCGAGTATCAACTTGACAATTTCCTTGATGAAAACGGTTGCACTTTGGACAAGGCCTTTCAGCTGGTCTGAAAGGTGTACGACTATCAAATCTCTGAAATCTTGACTTCTTGGGATCATGTTGTGGTCCTTCCCATTTTCTTTTTCCAGTACTTTTATCACCAGTATCTCTTCCTTTATCCCGTTCCACATTTTCCGCGGCATCTACTGTGGCTGAGAAGGTATCGGCTCCCTTAGCAATTACTAATCCTCTGATCTCGGAATTTAACCCGAAAATAAACCTTTCCATTTTAAGAGCCTCCGTTGCCACATAGTATTCCGCGAAACGAGACTTCTCTAGGAAACGAGCAGTATAGTCCCTAACCGATAAACTCCCTTGTTGTAGGTTCATAAACTCCTCTTCCAGTCGTCTAACTGCTGCTTGAGGACAGAACTGTCCTTTGAAGGATATGGTAAATTTGTCCCATGAGAAAGTAGAATACACATCAGATCCTCTAGAGGTAATAAGAGCCTCCCACCAAAATAGAGCATCTGCCTTCAACATCGCTATTCCGTATAGCACCCTATCTTCATCGGCACATTTACTTGTCTTGAAGATAGCTTCTATTTCTTGTAGCCATCTCATGGCCTTCACTGGATCTCTTTCCCCTGTATACGTTGGAGGTTTACATCTTAAGAACATTTTATAATCACACTTTCTTGGTATCGGTATAACAGTCGGTGTAATGGGCATCTCGTCTTCCAGACCAGGATCTGGTATCTCAGTTTCATTGTGACGAGTTTGGTTAAACATGGCTTGTATATTTGCTTGCAGCCTTCCCATTTCGGTGGTCAGATCATCCCTTGTAACAAATTCCGTGCCTTGAGACTGAACTCTACCTCTCGTTCTGCCCCTGCCTCGTGCTCCACCCCTTCCCCTTGTCCCGATTGTTGGGTTCGTTCTATTAGAATTTCCTCCTCCCTCTCTATTCGTATTTCGAGTACTGCTTGCCATTATGTAGATTCAGACAAGATTAATATACACATAAGCACATACCCCATATAACAAGGTATTCCAGTTCAAACATGTACCTGTAAGTTCATGATTACATTAGCCAAATGTAATTTGAAGTTACCTTACATGATGTTCCTTCTATCTTTTATATTTAGCATCCTAAGGTTCTAAAATAATAGGGACATCCTACTTCACATGCAGTTTAAGTCTAGGCATGGATCCGAATACCTAAATCCCATAAACTAATGCTCTGATACCATCTGTAACGACCCACTTTCCAAACATGTGTCAAATAACATATTTTACATAACATTACTTCATATCATATAACATGTACGGTTCCATAGTCTTTACAACCATAATAAGTATTTCATTACAAACTTTTTGCTAATTAATTTACATTATGACTAACAACAAAGTCATAAGTACAAAACACTTATTAATCTTCATAACATAAGTCTCCCCAAAAGCTATTCAACGGTTACCCTTCTTACTTGCTTTTACTTGAGCCACGACCTGGAATACATATTTTAAAACAAAATGAGGGTTAGACTTAGAGGTCTATGTGAGAAAATCCCTGTTAACTTCAAATCATTTGCACAAACACCATACATATCATTCAGATATAAATACCAATTATAACCCATACATCGTGTACTTTCCTGTCTCATTCCCATGGCCATATTAGATGGTTACGAGCCAACTAATAAATTTACTCCGCTGTACTAAAATACAGCCAACACCGTTGTCCCTACGTACAGCCAACTCCACCGGTCCTAAGCCCGACCAACTTGCACTCGTATAGTGTAATACTCGTATGAATATAATATACACTTCAATATATCATACTTCATACATATGCACGTAATTACACAATTATCACATTCTCAATCCACATATATGTATTCCAGTTTGAAAACATTTCAAAGTAAAACTCACCTGTTTGCTTATCAAAACGCTTCCACACTTTTCTCAAAACGATTGGATCTTTCACCCAAAATCCACCGAATCTGAAACATATTAAATACACATATTCCTTTACCAATCAAACACATAATACTCTCAAAAAGGCTAGTGATTCTAAATAAACATCAAGACTCCCAATTCATAACAAACCTTATTTCTCAAAGAAGAAGAAATCAAGGTTTCCTTATCAAATCACCACCAAAAACATCCTCAACAACACAATATAGAAAGAAGATGAAATCAACAACAATAACTCACTAGAGTAGGGAAAGATTACCTATTTCCACTTGAATCCTCCAAAAATAGCTCCTAAAATCCCAAAAAGCTTCAAGCTCTTAAATGGTCATCAATGGTGGAAAGGGTTTACTTTGGGTAGAGAAGATGAAGTAAAGAGGGAAGGGATTTTGTGGTTGCCTTGGTAAACTTTCGATTTCAGTAAGTGAGAGAGGAAGGGAGAGTTAACAGAGAAATGAAATGAGGAAGAGAAAGAGAAGTTGGATTTTAACATCTAGATATTTTTTTTCCAGCAGACCTCGGGCTCCCGCCATAACACCCTCGGGAGCCCGCCCTCAAATATCAAAAATTCTGAAAATCGTTCTGTTGCTTCCGCAAGAGCACCACGGGAGCCCGACCTCGGAAGCCCGACCTACACTTGGCGGGAGCCCGCCAGTCCCAAAATTGTTTTTTCCAATTTTAAGGTTTTTACACTACGCAACTCCAATTGGAACCTCTATGAACTCTAAATTATCCAAATACCCTTAAACTTAAGAACAACTAGCCCAAACTTACCCTAAGCATTCTCACATAAAGTTAATAAATTTAACAGACAGGTAATTTAACTAACGAACTTACCCGAGGTATTACATATAGGCTTAGAGAATTGGGTTAATATCATGCGAGCAAAAGTAATGTATATTTGAGGTAGTTCTGAGTGGTGTTTCATGAGATAAATCCAAGTGAAACGTGTGTGATCATCAACAAATATAACAAAGTACCGAGCACCACCTATAGAAGGGTGTGGTGTTGGACCCCACACATTAGAATGAATAAGATCAAAAGGAGAAACAGATTGGAATTCATTTATTTGAAAAGGTAAAGCATGTTGTTTGCCAAGTTGACAAGATAAACAGGAAACATGTTCCAAAGTAGTGTTCCCTAACAATCCAGAACTAGCTAACAATTTTATTCTAGCTGATGACAAATGCCCTAAATGAGCATGCCACAAATCAAAAGAATAGATACTAGAGAGTAGAGACAGAGGCAACAAAATTTGACGAAGACAATGGTAGACGAAGATAGACAAGTTCAATCATCCGACCAACTTTATGGCCTACTCCAAGTATATGCTTGGTCTTTGGATCCTGCACAACACAACCAGAGGAATGAAACAAAACGGTTAGACCAGATTCCATAAGCTGGGTGATGGATATAAGGCTCAAAGATAGGTTAGAAACATGAATCGCATTAGGCAATTGTATATAGGTATCGACATTTTGAGAAAAATATGAAAAATAGGATTTTGGATTAAATCCTATATTTTATAGTCTTGTTGGATGTAGAATTCAAATACGAGTCCAACGGTTCTTTCCGGAGCAAAAACGGAGCTTAAACGAAGAAGTTATGACCGAAACAAGTTTTGGTACATCATGTGCTATAGTGCCCGCGATTGTGACACTGTCACAATCGCATGTCACAATCTCCAGATGCCAAAAACTCTCGGTACAACCCGTGCGATTATGCCAGCGATTGTGACACTGTCACAATCGTATGTCACTATCGCTCGGGGGTACGTGGACCTTAAAAACGCGATTTTCACCCTTTTTCTCATTCCCACTTCACCCATTTCGTTTTTCTCTCCCAAGAACTGAAACACTTCACCCCCAATGTCGATTTTGAGCCATTTAGACCCCAAGAATCAAGTTTTCAAGTGTCCCCTCTTCATCTATCATGGTTTTGAAAGCTAAAGCAAGAATCCTTTCATTTCATCTCCCTCATCAAGTTTTCTAGGGTTTCATCCAACCCTTTTTTCTCCATTTTGAGGATTTGGAGTTTGTGGTTCATTTTGGTAACTCTAGAGGTGTTTGGTTGGTGGATCCAAGTTGTGGTTAATGTAATCTTCTCTTTTCTTCATCAATGGAAATTAGGGTTTTGGTATGAGTTGAGATATTGATGTAAAATATTTGGGGAACGATTCTAAATGGTTAAATATGATTATTGATTGTTGGAAACTCATGGATCTAGGTTTTTGGAAGTTTTGGCTTGAGGATTCAATTTCTTCAAAGGAGCTCAAGTTTGGGGAAAATCTAGATTTAGCCTAAATCTAGCAAGGTGAGTTTAAGTTGATTTGTGAAAACGTTGTACATGCAAAAAAATGTTATTTTTCAAGTAATTGTGCGTTTTACATAAAATTATCAATTGTTGTGTTATTTGGTGTGTTTCGATCTTTTGAAGTGTTTAACTTTATAAACTTTGTAAAACACTCAATTTTAGGATTTTCGGACATTTTAATAAGTAAAAATCATAAATATGTCCTTAAGCGATTTACTGTTCAAATGGAGTTTATTCAATGGTTTAGACACGTTGGCATAATTGATTTTATAAACCATTTGAGAAAATGCACATTTTCGTGTTATGAGACATTTTGGAATTATAAGGGTATGAGTCCATTTGGGAAACCATTTGTCCTAATCTGTGATGAGTTTTGGGTTAATAATGTCTTTGAAGTATACGTTTACTTAAGTGATGTTTAAATGCATTTTACATTATGAGGACCGTTATTTATTGGTCTAATGGGTTTTGAGCATTTTGCTCAGTTTTGAATTTAAAGGAGTCTTGTTTCTTCACTCAGCAGTTCCATGATAGCGTCTTCAAGTGTATGTAAGGGATGTCTGTGTAGCAATGAGGCTCGAACGTTCTCAAAACGATCAGTGAGTCCCATTAGGATAGTGATCAGATGCAGTTGACAAAATAGACTGTAAATTTTCGAGTAGTGTCATCAAAAATTTGAGGTGCACCCAGACTCAAGTGATCCCTAAGAGCTTGCATCTCAGAGATGTACGAGTTAATCGACTGATCAAGTAGTTGTCTTTTGTTCTGAAAGGTAGTCGACAGTTGATACTGATGTGATAGACCTTTAGAAGTGTACCTTTTGGCGAGAAAGTCCCAAAGTCCTTTAGCCGTAGTATAACCAAGAAATTGTTGATTGATTTCAGCGGTTGTGGATGCATTAATGAATCCTAAGATACGAGCATTCATAATGTCCCATTCGTTCATGCGTTTTGCAAAATCAACCGCATTTTCATTTGCACCTTGGACTGGAGTTTGAGTAGCACCCGTGACATAGGTATACAACCCATGAGACTTGAGAAGTATAGTCATATGATGATGCCACAGAATATAGTTATTGTCATCGAGAACTACGGAGATAGGATTAGAGCGACTTGAAGTGTGAGCAATCTGAGGTGGAAGATCCGGGTAGGTTTCCGGATAAATGTAGTCCGGAAAGGGTAGTCCGAAAAAGGTACTCCGAAAAAATGTGATTCGGAAAAGGTTCTGGAAAGGTAGTCCGGAAAAGGTTCCGGATTCCGGGTGGTTTCCGGATAAAAGTGATCCAGAAAAGGTAGTCCGAAAAAACAGGGTTCCGGAAAAGGTTTTCCGTCGTAAGAAAAAATTAGGGTTCAAGAGATGGGTTTCTCGAAAGATTGTGATTCCAAGAGCAAGCCAACGATTATGAGTAAATCTGATTCCTGATAACGGGCTTGAATACAAAGAACACGGGTATATCGATTTGTGAATCAAATCGATATAGATTCAGGTCGAGAACAGAGAAGAAACAAAGAGTTGAATCGATCAATCAAGAGACGCAATAAAACATACATATTGCTCTGATACCATGTTAGAAACGATACATGAATCGAATGAAGAACAATCAAGAATGATTATGAGAGAGCTTGATACGGCTGAAAGCAGCAATCTTGAATATATTGAATGTACGGTTACAAAGAAAAAGCTAAACTAATCAGGAAAACATTAATAACTATATACAGAGGTGTAACCTGCAGCCCACCTTATGTATCTAACATATGGGAAAAAATATTGTAAGACATAATTAAAAAAGATAAGCCAACCCCCCCCCCCCTAATATTTTGGCCCAATCAGATTTCAGCTTTAATTTGTGTAGCCACCTCCATTTATTTAGCTGCCGCCTCCATTTATTTATTAAACCTATTACTTTGTGCTCCAAGACAAATAAAATACTCATCATTTTGTTTGACATCTCGATTCAAGATTCTTCAAAGTTTAAACCACCACTTTACCATCCACCAAGGTAATATTATTATGTATTTATAATTTATATATTGTTTAATAATGTAAAAAATAATATGATATGTTTATGTTAGTGCTTTCAATTTTTTAGGCATATAAAAGAGTTAAAATCTAGTTTTTTTTAATTCTTTGTGATTTTAGGTTCAGTCATGAGTAAAAAAAGAACTATAGATTCTTTTTTCAAACGAAAGGAAGACATTGTTAATGACCCACAACCAAATCTTGACAATGATAATCCTGTGGATGTTGATATGGAACCTGAAAAGAATGGTGTGCCAGATTTGGCGAATGTCAACATAGATTCTTTGATTCGTGATCCGGGCGCACAACCTTCAATCCTAAGTTATCCAAGTTCCCAACGTGATGAAATTAGGCAAACATATATTAAACTTGGACCATATCAACTTCATAAATCGAAGTATACTTTTAGTCCGACCGGTCCAAATGGTAATATGCAGAGTTTTCAAGCAGCTTGGTTTAAGAATTTTTGGTGGTTGGAATATTCAGAGAAAAACGATGATGCGTTTTGCTTTCCTTGCTATCTTTTCAATAAAAAGCCTATTGGACGAGTCGGGTCTGATAGATTTACCGTATCAGGGTTCAACAAATGTAAAAAGGTGAATTGTGGAAAAGATTGTGCGTTCGTCATTCATGAAGGTAAGACCCCAGCCTCAGCACATAATTTTTCAGTCAGATGTTATGAAGATTTGAAAACCCAGTTGTGTCACATAGAGAATGTGATAGAGAGGCAAACCACTCAACAAGTTATGGACAATAGATTGCGCCTTAAAACTTCTATTGAGGTTATTAAGTGGCTCGCTTTTTAGGCTTGTGCTTTAAGGGGACATGATGAGCGGCCTAATTCAAGAAATCAAGGGAATTTTCTTGAATTGATAAAAGTTTATTGCTTCTTATAACAAGAATGTTGAAGACGTCGTGTTGAAAAATGCTCCTCAAAATGCAAAGTATACATTACCATATATTCAGAAAGAAATACTACGTGTTTATGCTAGAAATGTACAAGAAGCAATCCGTGATGAGATTGGAACGGCAAAATTTTGTTTGATAGTTGATGAGTCTCAAGATGAATCTAAGAAAGAGAAAATGGCTATTGTTGTGCGATTTGTCGACCGAAATGGGTATGTCAAAGAAAGGTTTTTGGACTTGGTTCATGTCAAAGATACAACTTCATTGACTTTGAAAAATGAGATTTTGTCGTCTTTATCTTTTCATAAGCTTGATGTTCAAGATATTCGGGGACAAGGATATGATGGAGCTAGTAATATGCGTGGCGAATGGAATGGGCTACAGGCTTTGGTCTTAAAGGAATGTCCTTACGCTTATTATATACATTGTTTCGCCCATCAACTGCAATTGGCTCTCGTTGCGGCATCTAAAGATGTGACCGAGGTACATCATTTTTTTAAGAATTTGAACTTTATTGTTAATGTTGTTTGGTCTTCTTGCAAACGTAATGATCAATTGCAAGCTGCTCAAATTGCTGAAATTTCCCATCTAACTGAAATTGGAGAGCTTGAAACCGAAAAAGGAGCAAATCAAGTTCGAACTTTGCAAAGACCCGGAGATACTAGATGGAGTTCTCATTTCAGATCAATATGTAGCTTGATGAGATTGTTTGGTCTGACTTGTGTTGTTTTGAATGACATTGCTACTGAAGGGTCTGCATCTTCTCAAAGAGGTAATGCTAGATATGCCCTTACTCATGCATTATCATTTGATTTTGTAATTGCTATTCATGTGATGAAAGAAATTATGGGGATAACTGCCAGACTTTGTCAAACTTTACAACAAAAATCTCAAGATATTGTTAATGCTTTGACTTTGGTTTCTACTACAAAGACATTGATTCAGAAACTTAGAGATGAAGGATGGGAATCACTTTTGGATCAAGTTGTTTCTTTTTGCAATTGTAATAGCATTCTAGTCCCTGATATGAATGGAGTTTACAAATATATAATTCGATCACGTCATAAGAAAGATAATGTGACCATTGAGCATCATTACCGTGTTGATGTATTCATTGCTGCTATTGATAGTCAATTGCAAGAGTTGAACTCCAGATTTAATGAGACCGTAACAGAACTTCTTCGTCTTAGTGTTGCTCTGGATCCAAAGAGGTCTTTCAATATTGATGATATATGTAAATTGGCAAAAACTTACTATCCTGACGACTTCACAGAACAAGAGAAGATCTAGCTCAAGCTTGAGTTGCAACATTATAATCTGGATGTGCCTAATCATCCACAACTAAAAAATGCATGTACACTTTCTGAGTTGTGTAGAGGCCTCCAGGAAACGGGGAAGTCAGAAATTTATCCATTAGTTGACAGATTGGTTCGTCTTATTTTAACTCTACCAGTTTCTACTGCAACTACTGAAAGAGCTTTCTCAGCAATGAAAATTGTGAAGACAAGACTTCGTAGTACCATGGATTATGAATTTCTAAAAAGCTGCTTGCTTCTTAATATTGAAAGGGAGATTGTTGCTTCCTTTTCCGCAGATAAGATAATAGATTATTTTTATTCCATGAAACAAACACTTGCTCAACTTAAAATACAGAAGGTACATTCCTTACAATTTTTAACTTTATTGTGTCCAAGTTCTTAATAATTGTTTTATTCTCAACAGATTAGTCGATGAGAAAATGGATTGACGATGCTTACGGCAATTGGAAGATTCACGTGTTCGTCTAAGATGTAAGTTCTTTTTTTATCAAAAGAATTATTTTGTTTGAATACAATATTTTATCGTTATTATTTGATCAAGGTACGACTTCAAAATTTCGGACCCCCTATCATAAATTCCTGGCTCCGCCCCTGACTATATATACTAGCAAGATACATAGAAATACAAAACTAGCCCTTATACTTTTACATATGTACCATAACTCTAACAAACATAATTAGGATAAATACTAAGAAAACAAAAAGAAATAGAAAACTCTCAAAGAAAAAGGAAAAATGTCCGGGTTAGTTTCGGCGCTAGTTAACTAACGTGGAAACTCACATGGCTCAAATTAGTTTTGCCGCTAGTTAACTAACGTGGAAACTGTCGGTAGCCATTGTTGAAGGTTCGGAGAGATAGAGGTTGGGGCGACTTTCGGCACTAGGTAACTAGCATGGAAGGTCACGGTAGTTGTTGTTAATTTGTCCTTTTTTTCGATGCAAGTTTCTGAGTCTCTTTCAAACTTGTTTTCCTCTTTTTCGATTTTCTGCAAAAAAAACATAATTAACTTTTAAATTCTCTATGTATCACAAAAACTACGTTATTAACATAATTATAAGAGTTTAAATGCGAAAAGAAACTTTTTTTCTTTCTACGATTACATAATATAGAAAAAAAAATGCAATGGCGTTTTTTATTATCATTATCCACTTCATCTAATTTTGGACCCAAATAGCCAAATTTGTTGGCTCAAAATTAGACAAAGTTCACCTAAGTTGGACCAAAACATTGATGGTTTAATTATGGGACAAAATTTTAAAGTGGGGATAGGAGGGAGGTCAAAATCACACA
Organism: Saussurea involucrata; assembly: GCA_033807775.1. Classification (NCBI taxonomy): domain Eukaryota; kingdom Viridiplantae; phylum Streptophyta; class Magnoliopsida; order Asterales; family Asteraceae; genus Saussurea; species Saussurea involucrata. The sequence continues at coordinate 58,920,174 of CM066316.1, forward strand.
AGAAGAGACAATAATAAAATTAATGAGTGGGGTTCGTATCTCCCAATTCAGCTACATATCATCTCTCCTTCAGCACGTTTGTAATTTAGTTATTTCCAATAATGATGTATTCAATACTCTTTAATTAATGTTTAAAAAAATATAACATCCGTAATTTATTGCCCGTATCATGTTTGCAACTACTTGTTATAAATACTTCAAATATATATACACACACTATACAAAGAGTTGGGTTCCGATGAAAAGTGTCAAATTTCGTGAGAAGCGGTTATCAACCGTTGAATGAGAAATGGACGAATACAGGAAGAGATGTACCGAGATAAGATGCACCAGATCAATTCTATTTTAAGCTGCAATTAGGATGAGATGCACCGAGATATATAAAATGCACCAGATCAATTCTTTTTTAAGCCGCAATTCATGGGAAGGTATTTGATTAAAAGTGATCAACGGTTTAAAAGCACTTCTTACACTTCTTATCAAAAATGGCACTTCGTACATAATCATCTCATGCTCTATATTGAATATGATTATATAAAAATGTGTATATATGTTTAATTTTAAAACACTATTTCAAGTATTAATTTGTATGTATGTATAGTATAGGGGTGCATGGTAGAAAGGAAATTAATGGACTAAGAAATTAGAAAAGAATAAGATGGTGCAACCACCAAACTAAAAAAATCACCCTCCATTAACAGAATTCTTCTAGTGAAGTGGACGCAAAGATACCTAGATTTGTTTTTAATTCAATTCTCTCTCTCTCTCTCTCTCTATTATATATCTTTCCAAAGCTTCATTACACCTTTCAGTGTGTGTTTTGTGTGTGCATGCATGTGGTTTTAATTAATTAGGGTTTTTGAAACATTAAAGATTCTATATATATATATATATATATCCATGGAGATGATGAAGATGGAGATGGAGGAAGGATTGGTGGTGAGAGGGAGGGCGGAGATTGATACGCGGCGGCCGTTTAAGTCGGTTAAAGAGGCGGTCAGGTTGTTCGGAGAAAAAGTCTTGGCCGGAGAAGTCTATGCTGGACAGAAACTCAAACAGGTTAATTCACTTTTCTCCCTCCCTCCCTCTCTCTCTCTCTCTCTCTAACATGGTGTGTGTATGTATATATGTATATGACTTGCATGGTAATAACCTAGCTATACATATAAAATAGATGTATGTATGTGTGCATATATATAGATATATAGATTTAGGGACAAGTTAATTAAAAGCCCTAAATATTTTGAGAGTATGGAAATCAATCATTTCTTGAGTTATTCCTATGAATAATCTTGAAATATAATGAATATTCTTCATCATAAATATCATGCACTTTTATTATTAATGATATTCATAATGAATTACCAGAATGTTATTAATTTTTTTTGATAGGCAGTTAACACACACACACTATCCCGAGGTATCCGGGCTTCCACTTAAGGGTGCAACCCGACTAATCCCTGTCGACCCGTCGACCCTATGGATCGACCCGACCCGAAGCGGTCCTTTGGACTAACACTTCTTGGGCCCCGGACCCGGCCCCAAAGGACCAGGCCCAAGGTCTGGATACCGCGGAGACTTATACCCTCCCAAGGTTCGAACTCGGGTAGCACGGCTTTCACCCCGTGCCCCCCGAGATGTTACCTAGCCACTGGGTTGGAAGCTCGTTGGTTATTAATGATATTCATGGTGAAACAAAATATGCTCAGAGATTTTTTAAATCTTAATAGACTACTTTACATAATTTAATTAAGCTTATAAAATTAAACAATTGTACATCCTATATAAAAATGTTACAAATTGGAAGCTAATATGTATTTGGATATCCTAGCAAGTTTTTTTAGGACAACTTTAAAATGTAAAAGTCTTAATTATTTTTTAATATAACACTTTTAGAAACGCCTTATGAACACTTATATTTATAGGATACTTATTTTTATAAGACATTATTCAAAGATTGTCATATATATAAAAAGACTAATATAACAATTTATTTCAAAATTGTCCTATAAACTTGTTAAGACGTCTTCAAGCGTCAAATCAACTTATTGTAATACGTTTATATAAGAGCACAATTGTTTGGTGCTATTATAAACTTAAGTCATATTAAATAGTATATTATGACGAGGGTCGAGGACGGCGGGTCGGGCATACGCCCAGGGCACATGAGAAATAGGGGCCCCATTTTGTTTACTATATAGTAGTAGTAGTAAAAGAATATTAGTAAATAAAGAAGTCAAATTATTTTAGTATCTGACAGGACCAAATAATTTCGTATTATATTAAGGGCCAAACATGTTAGTTAATTACACTGAAAAATAAAATATGTAAAATGTTATTGGTCGTTCATTTTATAGTATTGATTGTAGTTTCTCTAATTTTTTTATCTAGTACCAAAGTCTAAAACAACTTACCTAGAAAATCTTCATATATTATCCTTCATTCCTCTCTTACCGAATATATATATATATATATATATAAAAGAATATAGTAGACTTCTTGTGATTTCTTGTTATTAATTCAGAGAATTCCTATCTTTTGAAGAAGAAAAAAATTACCAACCAAATGAGACGGCAACTTATATTTTTATCATTGTTTTTCCAAACATTAACGATGCTTTGTAAAAATGATATGGTAGATAATACATTATTAATTTAGAGTTAATTATTGATTGATTTTGCGTATAAGAATACTCGGAAAAACAAATTTATATAAATTACTAGTATTTCTTCAATTCAATGTTATTTTTTTTTTTGATAAAAACACTATATTAAAGATTTTTTTCGTACTTATCGAGGACCCTATTTTTACATCTCATCCAGTGTCTATAAATTGTCAGGAACGGGCATGATTATGACACCTAAAGGTTAAACGTAATATGGCTTTTTATAAAACTAACTTTGCCGTAACATGTTATGAATGTTCGGTACATTCCTTTGTTCTTTGATGAGTCTTGATGGGTTTGGTCACCCTTTTGTTTGAAGAACAAAAGCTTTCGAATTTCGATATGCAAAAGATTATTGGGTTTTAAAAGAAGAAATTGACATAGTTTGTGATTATATACATCTTTATGGTTGTTCGTATAACTCGTTTTGGTAGACGGAGAGCGTAGAAAGGGAAAACAACCATCAATATCGAACAAAAGTAGGAGCGATAGCAGCCGAGCTCGAACAGACTAAACAAACCCTAGAAAAAGCAAAAGAAGACGACACATGCATGGCTTACTATCTCGCATCGCTCAAACAAGAGCTTGAAGAGACTAAAACCGAGCTCAAACAATTGAAGTCGAGAAGAGAACCTGATCACCTAAAACAGTTTTCGCCTGTTGTTAAGGAGATAGAAGAGATCAAGTTCACCGGAAATCCAATCAGAGTTGGAGTAAATCATCCCGAGATCGACGAAAGCGACGATGAAAGCAATGAGTTATTCGTGTTGGAAAAGAAGAGATCAGTCAAGTTTGCTAGTCCTCCTTCTCTAACCAAAGTGATGGTGGAAGTACCCAAAATGCAAGAAACAAGCCCATCTTCACTCAAGAAGAAAGCCCTTAAAAAACCTCTAATTCCTTCACTTGGTGGGATTTTCTCAAGAAAGAAATCTCTGAAGAAAACACCTAAATCTTCAAAATGAATGAAATATGTTCTTTTTTAAATTGATTCAGAGCCTGTTTCATATTCAATTATGATCTTCGGGTCCAGTTTTATTTTAGTTGGGATAGAAAATAAAGTGAAAGTAATCTTGTACCGAAGATTTCAGATGTGTTAAATATTGTTATTTTTCAAGTTTTGTATTTTTAATTCCTATGTAATAACATGTTATAGTTTATGCTTGATCATAATAACAATAACATCTTCAACCTACTGAATAAATAGACAAAAAAGTTAGGCAAAATCTTTTTTAATGTACAAAATATGACACAAGTGAGGTCTCATTTAAATGAGAGTAGAAAGTAGAGATGGCTAAAATTTGGTCAGCCATCCCATTTATGACCCAACGGTCCTAGACTAGTTACAAGTTGTATAGAATTTCAAGTTTTAGGGATTTTTTCAAGTAAATGCACGTAATTCAATGTTAAATTTCAAAAATCGTAATTTTAAAAACATTAATTACATTGTGTTAAAAAAATTAAAATGTATATTTTTTTTAAGCCAGTTACCAAACCTAGGATCAGTCCTATGACTTTTGGTAAGAGGAGCCAGACCGATTTGAGACTGATTTTTGGCCATCTCTACCCCAACTCTAAAACACTTCCCCACCCGATCAGAAAGCGAACGCTTTAACTGTTACCGACTGAAAAACTAGGCCCTTCTTGTTGCGTATTACACCTGAAAAATAAAATCTCTCGCTATCAAACACCTTATACAGTCATATTCATCATCATCCAATGTAAGAATCAATTAAGGGCTCGTTTGGTTTAAAGAAAAGTCCGGAATTGAAATCCCACAAACAATAGCCAATATATATACAAGGATGGAAGTCTTGATATATACTTACTTATTGCATTTGGACCGAGATGCATAATTGTGATTGCTACAATTCGTGCACATCCAATCCCCATCACGCCATTGTTTTGCCCTGCCAAGTTTTAGGATACAAAATGTTACTTAGAAGAGCCGTTAAGACAATCCATGCTATATCAAAACTATCTTTCAAATTATGTTTTCTAGCATAAATATGCATGTCAAATTCTACAAAAACTGATGACAGAATCAAAACAACTCTACCAAACTTAGCATATATGAATTTCAACTTTAGTTAGATGGCATTTTTAAGTCAGAAAATTACTTGGATACTGTAAACAGCATGCATGGACAGTATTACTCTACATAAGATGACAAAACTTCAAAATACCAGGACCACAGATGCACACTGAAGTAATGTTAGGGGTCGTTTACTAAACGAGTAAGCGTTTGCTGGGTCATTTATCTTACCGGATGAATATGGCAAGGGCCGATAATCTTACCCAGTAAAAGCGATGAAAGGATGAAGGTTTAAAATTTTAAATTAATTGCATGTGGAGAAAAAAAGGGACTGTCAGAAGTTACCCTTTCCCAGGAAGTGCTGGCATTGTCACTAATTGAGATGTTTGCAGGTTAAGTTGTAATGTTTGTTCTGCCGTTGACCTTCCAACAGGATAGCCACCAGCTGTCTCATGGGTGACAAAATTCGCTATCTGAGTAGGTGCTGAATACGAGGAACTTGGTAACTGACCAAGTGTTGGATATGATGGCTGAATCCCAAATGTCTGCATATTCAACAAGTTGCAAGGTGAAAACTCTCACAACAAAGTTATCAAGTTTTTATCCCATATCACAAAGTGGTTAATCACCTGCCCAGCATTCAGTCGCTTGTTATCCCAATCTTGAAAAAGTTCTTCAGATGCTAACCGTTTTGTTCCCAAAGCTTCACCACAAATTGGAGAATAATTTACTATTACATATATACACATATTGTATATAAAATATGTATATATATATATTGGTGTATATATATATTACCTGGTGGCATTGAAGCATCGCACTTTTTGCACTGTAAATCAAGCAGAAGCCAAATCAGATGCAAAATAAAGTAATATCCAAACATAATAATATCAGTTGGTGAATGACCACAATACCTGAGCTCGAGAAGCATAGTTGTGAAAACCACAAGCACAAATCCAGTCGCCGTTACGCCATCCTTTCGGAACCATAACCTGGCTGATCTGGTTTATATATGGAATTGTATTAGTGGTATTTCCAATTCCACCCAAAGGCCATGTGGTAACTGTTTGAAGCCCAAATTTATCAGCTCGGCCTAAAAGCCAATGAGAGGTCAAAGGTAGGGACTGATTCAGAGCTCCATTCAGCAATCCCATATTCAATCTGTGGTCCTGTACTCCTTGTGCCCTGGGGTAATAATGTAATTGGGTTCGCAGAGTGGGCCCCGGCATTGCAAGTGCTGGCATAGCTGCTAACTCCTTTGGTTGTCCACATTTTTTGCACTTCTCTCGCGAGGCATAATTGTTGTTAGTGCAACCTATTTTGATTGATTGCCACACACACCAACCCACAACGCAGCCAGGTAGAGATACAGGAATCCAACAATACGCACACCAACCAGCCAATCACATACCAATAAAATACACATAGACAGAAACACAAACTGCTTAACCTGAATGGTGGCAGTTTTCTAATCTAAATAGAAAACATATTCAACGAACGTGATTCATTAACAACCAGAAAATTACTCCACTTCACTAGCTATATCATATATCCCTTCCGTGTGAAAACTAGATATTGAATCGTATACACGTCTGATGCACTCTAAAAGCCAATTCATAGGATTAAATTCATGTTATTAAATAGCTCTTCGGGATTAATAAAAAAAAGTTTATGAATCTTATGACAAATTGAATAATAATACTGAGAAACAAGGATGTATATGGTGTTTACAAGCAATAGAAACAATTTCTTTACTTGGGACAAAATATAAAGTAGCTCTTCTATACACACACACGGCGGAGGATCATGTGAGAAGTTGAGGTTAACGTGAGAAGCATGAGAAGTGGATATGAACCATTGATCAATTTTAATCAAATGCCCTCCATGAATGGCGGCTTAGAAGGGAATTGATCCGGTGCATCTTATCTCGGTGCATCTCATCCTAACTTGCGTCCATTTCTCATCCAACGGTTGATAACCACTTCTCATGTTAACCTTAGCTTCTCACCAGAACCCAACCCATACACACACACACACACACACACACACATATATATATATATATATATATATATATATGTAAAGTAGTGTAACCTATATTTGGGAGAAAAGAGGAATGAGATAATCTACACATATTTGATATACATGGTCAAACCACCATTGAAGATTGGACCACACACTCTTGATGGTTATAACCACATCCAATGAGTCTTATTGAAACATGACTAAACATTATAAAGTACAAAATTATATGCATCATATACAAATACAAACGAACTCATTATACATTCACATTTTCGTAGTATGGTAATTAAACAGTAGAGAATCCCATTTACAGCAAGCTAAAAATAAACTTAGTTCTCTGTAACATGAACATACATGGTCCATTTAGTGGGTTAATATAACGGTCTCCATTTAGATACCATTTCGAAGTGGCGTATGCATTAAACTGAAGCTTGAGATTGCATCTAACACCAAGGTTATAAAACTACAAGGGCAAGTGAATCAAATGGACAGTATTAGCAGCATGAAAGGTCACAGGATAAAAAAGAGTTGTACTTTTGAATAAAAACTTTGGTCTATAAAACCTATGACCTATCATCCTATCAATATTCTATTTACTACTACAAAGATTGTATCAAATGAAGAAAAAAATACAAAAATAGAAGTCTAGAGAAATGCAAGAAGATTTTAAACAGATTTTATTTTAGCTCTTGAACTTAAAAGTATTTATAAGAAACAATTGTATTAAATATATTTTCAAAATAATTGTGAAACTTCATAATTGTTAACTATATCTGTGTGAGTGCATGTGTACCTCTTTTTCTGATGATCTTTATTTCGATTAACACTAATACTCCGGTAATTTGCATCTGGTGTGATAAAAAGTTGTACATTGCTTCGATTTCTATTCAGAAAAAAGGCTAGTATCTTAAAACCTGTTGCTTTAAATTGTTTCACATGAAGAAATTTGTTGGTGGATGCAACCTCATTTCCACTTTGGTATCTTTCATTTTCAGAAACTGTCGGAACTATATGCTCATGTAATTGTTTGGTCAGGGGGTGTTAATATGCTGATGGTTCACATTAATTGGTTCAAGTGTAAGTGATTGTTTTCAATAAAGGTTGTTTTACAAAGGAATTGTTAGAAGTAATGAGTTTTCTAACAAAATAAAGTTTGACATTTTATACACTTCATTTTCTAACGACTTTCTCTTGGGCAAAAGGTATTTTTATTCAAAGTTACAAAATCTGTAGAAAATAAATCTTCAATGAACTAATTCACATTGAGGAAGTAAATAGAAACTAAAATAAATATAAATAATTCAATGACCAAAGAAAATGCATTAGAGTTCAATGGATTTTTATGCAATAACCTCTTCACAAAAAGTGCTAGTTTTGACTATGAACGATCTCACTCTCACACATTTCAGATCCAAGAAAGGTTTTCACACCTAATCCTAACCTAATATACAATTTATCATCTTCGAGGCCAGTTTTAACACATAAAACTCGTGACTTTCACTTAGCTTTTCCCATTCTCATGAACCATCCTCATCACAAACAAATTGTTTTGCAAACTTACAACCAACATAAAGAAAGAATCTATAGTCACGGACTAATAATATCAATTTACATGCATCAGTACAAACAAACAAAAACATACCAAACAAATTCGTCGAAAATTTCGTGAAAGAAAACATACCAGTACAGATCCAATCGCCAATACGAGGAAGCCATTTAGAATCGGCAGGGGTTTTGGAATCAACGAGGAGTCGAGGCTGCTTGCACCTGTTACAAAACGACCTGAAGGCATAGTTTCTGTTTCCACAGCCATTGCATTCCCAATCTCCTTCTCTCCCTTCGCCTCCTCCCATTCTAGCCCTCACTAAAACTCTACCGATATGCCTCTATCTAGATAATATGTTCGTACAGCGCTGCCGTCAATATCTCCGGTCGAGGAGTGTGAGTCGTCGCCGGCGGATAATGGTCGGAGAGATTCGTATACCAGTTAGCGCACACGTGTGTATACTCAACTAGCTAGCCGACTTAGGGTTTTATTTCCCAAAATCAAAATACATACTTCAATTTGTTTTATTACTCTAAAAAAGTAAGAGTAAGTTACTGTTTTGGTCCCTGTGGTTTGTCAAAAATTATGAAATTGGTCCTATAACTTTAAAAATTACAATTTTGGTATCTGTGGTATGCATTTCGTTACGAAATTGGTCCCTCGAGCTGACGGCCTTCTATTTTCTTCGTTAAGTCGAGGGTAAAATGGCCTTTTTATTTATTTATTTTCTTTTAACATTTTTTAATCAATTATACCCTTTTGCTTTTATTTTTTAATTTCTTTTCTTCAATCTTCATCTTCTTCAATGGGTTTCTTTAAGAACACCATGAACACAATGATCCTTACTTGAATATTCATCTTCTCCAACAAGATCATGATGAACACTATGAAGAACACCAAGAAAATCAAACTTTAAATCCAATTCAAATAACACCAATAACATTTGACAAGAGAACACAACGTAATTTTTCAAAAGAATCTCAGATCTGCAAATCTGGAATCGGACAAAGGGATCAGACACCGCCATGGTTGCAAATATGCAAATCTCGATAATTTTTCGGTAACAATAGGTGACAACCTCCGATATACCTCTAAGATCGGAAAATAAAACCAATCTCGGATTAATCGGAAGTAGTTGTAAATAAGCAACCCAAACAGCACCTTATATATATATATATATATAGAGAGAGAGAGAGAGAGACCATGGATCTCGACTAACATCTTGTTTTCTTTCTTCTTCTACTTCTTTATAAATATGGGTTTTGATTTAATTTTATAAACTTGGGTTTTGATTGTATGATTAAGGGTTTTGATTTATATGATATTTTTTTGGATTGGATTTGGATTTGTCAAATGTTATTGGTGTTCTCAGATCTCGATATCTATCTCTTTTCTAGATATCGAATAGCTTGTTTGGTGTGGTTGCTCTTAGATGATTTAAGGATCATGGTGTTCATGGTGTTCTTGAAGAAACCTGTAACACCCGGAATTTTCGGTAAGTAAGAGTCACCCCATACATTTTTACAACTTTCAAATGACGGGATTTATGTTAGGAAATATGTGCCTTGAGTCCCTATAATTATCGGGGGTGTTGGTGTCGAAAAAGTCGAGTTTCGGGGCTTGGTACAGTTCAAGCTACAATGACCGGCGACTATGACAGTGTCACGGTCGCGTGGCATAGTCGCAGAGAAGGGGTAGCCTTTGGTACACCTTGTGCGACTGTGATGCTCAATGTCGCATGGCAATGTCGCTAAGATGCTCCAGACTGCAATAAATTCGGGATTTCAGCCTTCTTTCTCATTTCTCACTTTCAACCTCCTCCATTTCTCTCCCAAATCGTTTTCCCTTCCTCCCTCACTAACCCTAACTAATTTTGGGGTCCTTTCATGAAGACTATAGTGTTCTTTCACCATCTTATGCTAGTGGTTTCATCTCTTAATGCAAGGATCAAGTTTCATCTCCAACATTGAAGATTTTGGGGTTTTCTAGGTTTTCATCAAAACCTTAGTGGTAAGCTAATCCTCCTAGTTTCTAAAGTTTCACATGAGTTATAAATGCTCCATTTATAACTTCCTAGTGTTTTATTCCTCAAGTTTTTGGTTTAGATGATTTTGGGAAAGTTAGGTCAAAATTAGGGTTTTGGTATAAATGGAGATGTTGTTGATGAAAATGTTGGGGAACGATTTTCTATGGTGGAATATGATTTTGATGGTTGGAAACTTACGAATCTAGGTTTTTGGAAGCTTTGGCTTGAAGATTTAAGTTTCTTTAAAGGAGCTCAATTTGGGGAAAATCTAGATTTAGCCTAAATCTAGCAAGATGAGTTTAAGTTGATTTGTGAAAACGTTGTGCATGTCAAAAGTGTTCTTTTTCAAGTATTTATGTGTTTTGCATTAAATTATCAATTGTTGAGTTATTTGGTGGATTTTGATTATTTGAAGTATTTAACTTTATTATAAACATTGTAAAATACTCATATTTGGGATTTTTGGGTAATTTGATAAATGAATTATACATGAAAATGTTTAGATGAATTATTGCATAAATGGAAGTTAGTTGGTAAAAATGCATTTCGGTGTTTGTTGAGATTATGCAATAGTTATGATATGTTACGTTTTGAAAATGTGAACGTGTGAGTTGGGGATTTTGGTCAATCTCGGCCTTATGAATATTTTGAGAGTTATAAACCTTTTATTTTGGCCAAAGGCCAATTAAGAATTAAAAGACAAAGATTTTGGGTAACGATGTATTTTGGTTTACGTAACTGTGTGGTCAACGGGTATTTAGCCAAACGTTTATTTTGCCTTTAAGGGCTTGATTTATACTCTTATGGGACTTTTGAGTGTTTGCCGGTTTTAGTAGCTCGAGGTGGAGCCTTGGATGTGTTATGCGCTTATTTGTGTTTTATTTGAGAATGTGCCCCTTTGAGTGTTTTGTTGTAACACCTCGAAATTTCCATAGTCAGTGTACTTTTATTTTGGAAAGAATGTTTAAAATAATGAAAGTATTATTTTAACGAAATGATGGAAGAGTTGAAATTATATTAGACCAAAGTTTAAGCTACTTTTGGGAATTACAAATCTTGGGGGTTGAATTGGTCTTTTGGGATAAGTTGGTATTGTATAAAAGAGGGAGGTCGGCTAAAAATTGAGGTAATCTCAATTCACAGAAAGGTGAAGTCGGTTTCCACTCAAGCAAGAAAGAAGGAATAAGAAATTGAAATCGGATTTGCTAGGTGAGGATGATTATTCCGTTTATCCAATATGAACCACTTGAATCCAAATTGGTGTTTGATTTAGGGTATTGATTTAGTATTGGTAAATAGGATTGGAGTTGAACCTGGAGAATCAAGTTTAATACAGAGTCAAGAACTGCTCAGGTGAGTTCATCCTTTAATTTTGTCTTAATAAGATTGATAAGTTGAACTAAATGGGTTATGTTAAAGTAATGATATATGTATGAATGATACAAATTGAATTTTGAGTACTGAATGAAAAATTAGAGGAACTGAGTAAAATGGGTGAAGTCCGGAAGATGAGTACCGGAATCGATACCGGATTCCGGATTGGTATCGGAATTGATACCGGATTCCGGATTGGTATCGGATTTGATACCGGATTCTGGATTGGTATCAGAATTGATACCGGATTCTGGATTTGTACCGGGTGGGTATCGGATTCCGGGTAAGTTCCGGATTTGATACTGGATGATTCTGGACTTTGAGTCCGGATGAGTTTTCCGGATAGTTCCGGATAAGGGATTTTTCCTGATATAGTTTCCGGATGTGTTATCTGGTTAAGCTTTTTCTAGGGGTGTTGCCCCCAAACCCCGCAAGGGCGTTGTCCCTTGACCCCATCCGCTAACCGGGTAGCGGAACCCCCGTGCTAAGTCGCCGAAGAGGGACAATTGAGAATAAGGGTACGATATATTATTTGGGATTCTTAACTTTGAGAATGATATGAAATGTTTGAGCATTTGAGTAAATATGCACGTATGCTAGTAAGTGTAATGGATCCATAGGCATTGCCATTAAGTGAAACGTAGACTAGGCATAAAGTAATTTATAATTTTCGTTTACCTGAAATGAGGAATATGCATAAAGTAAATTGTAATTCCCATTTCGTAAGGTGATGTGAAATGAGGAATAGGCATAAAGTAAATTGTAATTCCCATTTCGTAAGGTGATGTGAAATAAGGAATAGGCATAAAGTAAATTGTAATTCTCGTTGACGTGGAAATGAGGAATAGGCATAAAGTAAATTGTAATTCCCATTTCGTATTGTGATGAGAAATCTAGGAATAAGCGTGAGTTAATACTAATTCCTGATTTCCATGGGAAGGTAAGAGATAGGCATAAAGTAAATTGTAATCTCTACTTCCACTCTAAGAAATAGGCATAAAGTAAATTGTAATTTCTTAGACATGAGCAATGATCTCGAATCTATGATGATTTGTAGTAGGCTCTCGAACGTGATGATATGACTTACCGAGTGTTAGTCATATTCATGGAATTGGGTATGTTCCCGTCATCGCAAGATGTGTATGTGTACGGTAAGAATGGTGGCAAACCAGGTTTGTTTATACGCTTTGTTTACATTGGTTTTCAAAGCTTATAAAGTTTTAATTTGAAAATGGATGTTCTCACTAGGCGTAAGCCTAATCTTTCCAAATTAATTTTTTTTACCAGGTACGAGCTTGGGGAAGTAACGGGAAGAGGGACGAGTGAATTTTGGCATTCAACTTTTGGTGGTGAGTGGAGAAGTTAGCATATACGAGGATGTTTTGATGAATGGTCTGAACAAAAAGTATAATATAGTCTTAATGTTTAGGATTAGATTAGCAGGTTGTTTTGATAATTTCAAATTTTACATACGAACTCTCATTATTAATTCTCCATTTATGTATAAAAGTTGGATGAAATTATGGTTAACTTGTGGACTTTTAAGGTTTAGATTTGTCCTGGTTTTTGGACGTTTCATTTGTCTTACATGTGAAGACCATTTGACAACTATGTATTCTTGATACTTTTGGGTCTAATAAACCATTAAGGATTGCATACATTATCATGTTATAAAGGATTCGAGTATACTTACACACACACACACACACACACACACACACACATATATATATATATATATATATGCATGTATGGTTTGACTTCATTAGGAAAGTGGCAATGAAGGGTTTTGAGATAATCATGCCTCGGAGCATGTGTTTGCATGATGTGGGTTAGATACACTTCATTTGCATGAATTGACTTTTGATAAACGATCATTGGATCTTTTGAGCTTATGGCTCGGTTTTGGACTCTGTTGGGTCTTGAGGGCATTTGCCTGGTTTTGATAAGCTCGACGTGGGCTTGGGTTATGACTTGCATGAATTGCATCGTATTTGAGAATTACATGATTTGAATGCAGTGGTTATTCTTTTGGGGTCATGCATAAATTTCTAGATTAAGTAAGCTTGTTTTGGATGGTGGGATTCCAAGGTAAAGATCAGGTCGGGTTGAACTTGGTGGTTTTAGGCTAGAGATCCAGTTTGGGTTGATGCCTCAATAGACTAGAGATCCAGTTTGGATTGATGTCTCCGTGGACTAAAGATACGGTTTGGGTTGATGTCTCACTAGGCTAGAGATCCGATTTTGGGTTGATGCCTCACTTGACTAAAGATCCGGTTTGGATTGATGTCACAATAGACTAGAGATCCAGTTTGGGTTGATGTCTCCTTAGACTAGAGACTCGGTTTGAGTTGATGTCTCCCTAGGCTAAAGATCCAGTTTGGGTTGATGTCCAAAATTGACTAAAGACCTGGATAGGGTTGATGTCATATGTTTTTCCCCATCCATGAAAAGTGCTTATAATTTATAATTGTGGTTTAGCTTATGTGTTTGCCACATTCGATGAAATCGGGTCTCCCCCGTCACCGAAGGGTGTTGTTTTCGAGTATTTTGTCTATCCATATTGTTGGCATCGTATTGTATGCGTATGGATTGTTTTTCCATGAGTTATGGGATGTACTTTATGTCTTATCCTTGTTTGGACGTTTCGACTATTGGAGTTTCATTTGTATTGATTTAATTTGGGAAATTCGTTATTGATTTACATCGTGAGTGAGTTTTGGATTTGAGTTCATTGTTGGGAAATGATTTTCTTTGGAAACTTTTGTCACGGAATTTGTGTGTGTTTGGAAAATGGGTTGTCGGTATATTTAATACAAATCCCTTTTCGGAAATCGTGATTTAAGTTGAATCTTTTGGTCGAACAAATTATCTAATCATGATGTAAACTCTTGAACTCACTAGGCGTTAGCCTAACCTTTTTATTTGTCGACATGTGCAACATGTTCAGGTTGGGAATAGCTTTAGCGACACTATGAAGAGATGAGTATTAGTAGTGTGCTCGAGAGGTGAATTGCTTAGTGAAGTCTTCCGCACTTATATGGGGGATTAGCAACATGTACTTGTGTTAAGTAACACCCGACTTTATGTGGTCACATAGTATGATTTGAGTTATTAATTGTGATAGTTGTTACGTTTTATCTTGAGGTTATTCCATGAATGTTTTGTAGAAGGAATTTTATTCCTTAAGTGGTTATTATCGAAATTTTTATTTAGTTGTTCTTCCCAATTTTGAGGGTGTTACAAAACCCATTGAAGAAGATGAAGAGTTTGGTGTGGTTGCTCTTAGATGATTTAAGGATCATGGTGTTCTTGATGAAACTCATTGAAGAAGATGAAGATTGAAGAAAAGAAATTAAAAAATAAAAGGAAAAGAGTATAATTGATTAAAAAATGTTAAAAGAAATAAAAAATATATAAAAAGACCATTTTACCCTCGACTTAACGGAGGAAATAGACAACCGTAAGCTTGAGGGACTAATTTCGTAACGAAATGCATACCACATATATCAAAATTGTAATTTTTGAAGTTATAGGACCAATTTCGTAATTTTTGACAAACCACAAGGACCAAAACAGTAATTTACTCGAAAAGTAATTTTCAGTTTCAAATTCATGTTAAAATATTAATCAATCATATACCTATATATTTAATCTTATATTAGTATAAAGTATTTAGGTAAAAATATAAATTCTTATAATACAACATTTTATAAATCATTGAGTACAAATCATTTATACATTAAATATTTATGGTTTGTTGATGATTTTTGGATGAAAATACGGGGAGCAACAAAAGCTGCATGCATGTAAAAAAGTCAAAATCTTTGGTTTCAAATCGTTGAAATCAAATACATTTCAAATATTGGATGATTTGTTTTATTATAAAGCGTGGAAATATAAGTTAAATCTTTGAAGGATGGGTGTGATTAAGAGTTGTTTCAGATATTGGAATGATTTTTCAAATACTGGATTTCCTTTCTTATTCCCCTACAATAATAAATAACACATTCAAAGGCTTCAATATTAATCAAAATACAAAATCAATTGGAAAAAATTAAATTACAAACAAAGCCCTAATAGCCAGATGCAATTTAGGGGTGTGCAAATGGTCGGGTCGGTCGGATCGGGGCCCAAACCCCACTACCCAATCGGATTTTGGGGTGAGGTTAGAGCACCCGAAACCTGTCCAAGACTATCTTCAGGTATCGGATTTCGGGCCATTCGGGGCCGGTTCGGGTGGCTCGGGTTGGGCCTCATTTCCAGCCCACTTTTTCACCTGTTTTTCGGCCCACTTTTTCAAACTACCATATTATATCAAATGTAAACAACAATATTTCGTTAAACACTTAAAGTCTTAGGGGCTGTTTGTTTACCTCTTAATAGTTCCATTAAGAGGCAACATCTGAATCGCTAAGAGGTGAATCTTGTTTGGCAAAAAAAGGGTCTGCCTCTTAATGGTTCTAAAACCCTCTGAATGATTCTATATCTTGGGCCTCTCTTAACCATTCAGAGCCCTAATTTCATTCTGAATAAGTTCCAAACAACCAGATTTCATTTATACTATATCATAAAAGCCTCTTAATCATTCTAACCACTTAATCATTCTGCACCAAACCATTCAGCAACTACCAAACAACCCCTTAAACTACAATATTATAAAACGTAAACAACAATATTTCGTTAAACACTTAAACTACAATAATTCAAAGTTTCAAACTACCAACTACCAAGTACCAACCGTCCAAAGTCCAAACGTCCAAATGTCCAAACCACAAAGGCACAAAATCAAATCCACAATACAAAAAGTCGAAAACTGAAAATGTAAATGTTCCAAAAGTTTAAACTTCAAACAACCAATTTGCAACTTAGCACTTGCAACCAAAGTACCAAACCAAATAACCAATCCTGTAAAATAAAATGTAAATGTTCCAAAATCAATAATCATAAATGGGAATGATGAATCATAAAACTCGTAGTGTAGTGTATTCGTACCTTCAAATCATGAATCGACTTCAAATCCCCCTAAATCGTTTGAAGCTTGTGTACTAGGACTATCTTCAGTACCACGGGCCAAAGAAGTTTCAATCCTTAAATTTTCCATTTCTGCACGTTTTAAAATTAAAAGCAACAAATATTAAAGTAGTTTTTATAATTTATAAATTATCAAACTCATAAATAAATGTCGTACTCGTACCTTTCTCAAACTTCTCAAGATCCTCCAAATTTTCTTCGACCGCAAGTGGTTCAGAAAACATATGAGTTCTAAAACAGTAAAACTAACATAATTTCACATTAAAGAAATCTGGAGTTCTGGATTGAAAACAAACAATTATGCCTCAACAACAACAGATGAAGTATAATAATCCCAACAATAAGAATATAAGATCGAAAATTCCAACAATAAAGCAAGAAATGAAGAATACCAGCAATAGCAATAGCAAAGCAAGAAAAACGGTGATGCGGTGGTGCTTACTGGTGGTGGTAGCAAGACAACGGTGGGTGGTGGGCGGCCAACGATGGCCAATCCCGTTGAAGGCTCTCCTGTACTCCTGTTCGTCTCTCTTGTTCGTTCGTCGAAAGCTTTAGAGGTCAGGTTCGAAATAGGAAATTAGGTTTACAGAAGGAAATGGAAATCAATTGGGTATTTGGGTTAAAGTAGCGGTATATATATTTTAAAAGATTTCGGGTTTTCGGGTCGGCTCGGGTGGGTATACCCTGACCCTAACCCGATCCTACAAACCCGGGAAAAAACCGGGTAGCGAGTATTCGGGTTTTCGGATAAGCACGTTTGGGGTGTTTTCGGGTTCGGGATGGGTCGGGTTTTCGGGTTTTGCTCACCCCTAAGATGCATCACATTACACTAAGTCACAAATACACTGCATTTTCATTAGCAGGTTTTTTATTCTCAAACTTCACCCGACACTAACCTCAGATGTCCATTCTGCACAAATATCTTTTTATAAAGATGATATTTATACACATTCCCAAGACACAGGGAATTTTACCAAATGAGTTGATTGTTTCTTGATGCTACTATCAAAAAGTTATACACACCGAGTGAAGAATGTATGTCAAAGGTGTTGGGGGATTCGGTGGGATAGTCGTGAAAGAGAAGAGTGAGAGGTGATTATAATAACTTGGATATAACCAGAGATCGCGTAGAGCTCGCTTTCCTTAAGAGATATTTCGACCCTATTCTGCCAGGGTATCACGAAATTCTCTCGAGGATAATCTCTATGTTTCGGTGTGTCGATCAAGGCAGTGATCGATTCATACTTATACACCTTTAGAGAATCGTAACAGACCAATATTGAATCAGGTAATAATCTCTTAATTAATGAGATTGATTGTGGAATTAAAGATAGGAGTTACAAATGAGAGAAGCCTTCCAGACGCCGGCGCTAGTTTCCGCGCCAGCCAACTCACGCCGAAATGAGCGCCAAACAGACCACGGCGCCAGTAACCGCGCTAGCCAACTAGCGCCCGTATGCGCGCCAAGCACAAACCAGAGCCTGGCACCAGTTTGGCGCTAGCCAACTGGCGCCAGTACTGGCGCCAACTCTCATTTCACAATCCCACTTTGTAACGTGCCAATCTTAACCGTCCAACAATCTCGGGTTCTAGTTAGCTTACACGAGTGTGCACTCCACACCTCCTAACTCATGTTATAGCTTAGCTAACAACCCCATTATTACCTTTGTGAATCCAACTACACAAAATGAACATGATGATTTCACTAAAATCACCAACATTCCTCCCCCATTTTAGTGCAATCCTTGATTCACAAAATAAAGTTCAATACAGGTAAACAAACTCATGCATAAATGAAAATATCTAAAAGATTGAATTTCCATCTTAGTACATTACACATTTCAAATACTCGAGAATCCGGGTGTCCTAAGGATTGAACCCGTCAACCCGTTTGAGTACCAGAAAATAACATACACATGAATTTAAATGACTCTCTAAAGTATAAACTTGACACTATACAGGCCATGTGTCCTTATCCATTCGTGAGTGTATCAAAGCCAAGTCCAAGCTTCTTGAAGCGGCCACACTTCACACTCATATAGGTAGTTCTTTTCTTCATGCACCTGCACATGCATTTTTACAAAAGGACAATTACCTCCTTCACTTGCAGTACCGAGCACACACCTTGGGATAATCATCTTGTGCTACAATCTCTTAGAGTGAGCTTTCCCATTGAATTCAACTTCTAACGTTGTATTAGAAGGGAATTGGGTATCTCACCGTTAGAGATTTAGATGGACTTTAATCCCATCCCTATCACCGACTTATGAACAAGGTCCCTAGCTAACCCCTTCGTCAAGTGGTCCGCTAGATTTTGTTGCAACCGAACAAATTCAACCGAAATCACCCCATTCGTGATTAGCTCACGAATCATGCTATGTCTAACACCTAAGTGTCTAGACTTGCCATTATACACTTGACTATAAGCTTTAGCCAAAGTAGCCTCACTATCACAACGGATAGAAATTGGTGATATTGGTTTCGGCCATAATGGAATTTCATGGACCAAATTCCTTAGCCATTCCGCCTCTTTACCGGCAGCAGCTAATGCCACAAATTCCGACTCCATAGTCGAACTCGTGATGCAAGTTTGCTTCTTGGAAGCCCATGAAATGGCACCTCCCCCAAGAAAGTACACCCAACCACTCGTTGAAGAGTGATCTTCCAAATTGGTGATCCAACTTGCATCCAAATATCCCTCCAATATTGAAGGAAACCCGACATATGACAAACCATAATCAATGGTTTTATTCAAGTATTTGAATACTCGTCTTATCGCTTGCCAATGATGAATACTAGGATTACTAGTATATCTACTCAACTTTCCTATGGCAAAAGCGATATCCGGCCTAGTGCTTGTCATGGCATACATCAAGCATCCAATAGCCTTTGAGTACTCTAGTTGTGACACCGCTTCACCCGAATTGGGCATAAGCTTCACACTCGGATCCCATGGAGTACTCACCAGAGAACAATCAAAGCAATTAAATTTCTTTAATACTTTCTCAATGTAATGAGATTGTGTAATTGCAATCCCTTTGTTCTCACGCTTGATCCTTATACCAAGGATCACCTCCGCCTCTCCCATATCTTTCATGGAGAAACTTAACGACAATAACTCTTTGGTTTTCCCAACTTGATCTTGGTTGGTGCCAAAGATCAACATGTCGTCAACATATAAGCAAATGATTACACCGTTACCGGATGCATCAAATTTGCTATATACACACTTGTCCGCTTGGTTTATCATAAAGCCGTTGGACAAGATAACCTCATCAAATTTCTGATGCCATTGTTTGGGTGCTTGTTTTAGCCCATACAATGATTTTACAAGTTTACACACCTTATGCTCCATTCCGGGCATAACAAAACCTTCCGGTTGTTTCATGTAAACTTCCTCCTCCAAGTCACCATTCAAGAATGCCGTTTTGACATACATTTGGTGAATCACCAAATTGTGAATAGCGGCTGTTTGGGCAAAAATTCACAGGTCTCGACCGCGACCAGAAAAGGTAAGACGCGCGTTATGAGTTATATCTTGTATTAAGATAAGGTCCCGACAAAGACCCAAAAACCTCCCGTCGTCCCTTCTAAAAGGTAAGTCGAGACTTCCTCACGACATTCGACCACGACGTCACCTGTTCCGCACGACCATCACACGAAACCATGCGACCTTAACTAACATGATATACGACTGTTACGTTTGTTTGATGATTAATGCAGGAGTCAAAGTCATTAATGAGCAACGGTCGTAACCGACGAAGAGCAGTTATGAAGAGTTACAACCTGGCGACCATTATAACCATTAATGAAGCAATCAATGAGTTAATCAAAGCACCTGAAGGCTATATAAGATCAAGTTAAACCTCAGTCTCAGGGGACCGGAGTATCAGTTAACATCGAACAACAGAAGATAAACATCCGAGCTTAGAAGAACACTACAAGCGAAAGGCTCTCACTCGAAGAACCGTTCTCGACGCACGACTTTCGCTCTCGACTAGCAGTTTACACCTTGTTTTCACACACGACATACACTTGTTTTTACATTCCAAACACTTGTACTTTACATTTCGAAGTCTTTTCCTTCATTTGTATTGTAACCTCTGTACGATCGACACCAGTGACACCAAGGACATCGCCCCTGATTGGCGACCATAGTGAAGCGACGACATCCATTGTCGTCCGCAGGTTTTTTCCTCGTTGAGGTTTTAGGTGCGTCATCAAATCCTCTGTCTCATTTACTTTCTTGTCCTTGTCGCACGCCTTTGCCGAAAGATTCCTTTCTTTAGTTGTTAAAGTCCACATCGACCTTAAGTTGTCCCTTTGGTGCGATTTTTGGCATTAACAGTTTGGCGCCATCCGTGGGACCCCATCTAGAGAAAATCTTCGACAAACGTGCGTCGTACTAACAGTTTCTTGGAGTTTTCTCTTGTTTTCTGTTACAGGTAAATGGCAGCCCCTGGAAATCAGCAGCATGTTATTGCCCAGATGTATCAGGAGCTTGAAGTCGCTCGGAATCAAATCAATGCTATGGCCGAGCAGAGTCGCAGAGCAGCTGAAGAGATCGCGCGACTGAAAAATCCCTTTGGACCTCAAAATGGTCCTAGGCCATTCGTTCAGAATCCAGGTCCAGGGCCATTCGGCCAAAATGGTCCCCGACCATTCGTACAAAATCCAGGTCCAGGATCAGGTCCGTCCGCTCAGAATCTGCATCCAGGTCCGTCCATTCAGAATCAGCAGCTGGGGCCGTTCAACCCAAATCCCCAGTTCGGGACTGTTCCTCCTCAGCACATAGGGCCACCGCCCATGCAGAGTGGATCGCAGCCATTTCAGCAGGGATCGCAGCCATTTCAGCATGGACCGCAACCATTCCAGAATGGGTCGCAGCCACATTTTGTCCCTTTCAGTGGGGACACCCATGGTTCATCGCATGGCAATGGCACCAGTTCAGGAATCAATCCCCAGACTGGTGCGCATCCTGACCCTGTTGATCCTGTCGTCCAACGACTGAAAATGTTGGAAGATTAGAACGAGAGAGTCCTATCTTTGCTCGCCAACCTGCCTGGGGCAGCTGTACCCGTCGACGTCGAGCCTCGGTCAGGCTTTCAAGCGTCGCCCTTCATCGATGAGATCGCGACCGTTGAAGTTCCGAAGAAATACAATGTCCCTGCCTTCACACCCAAGTATTCGGGAGTGACTGATCCGACAGAGCACGTCGCGCAGTATAAGCAGCTCATGTGGACAATCTCGATCCCACACATGTACCAGGAAGTATGCATGTGCAAAAGCTTTGGTGCGACTCTCACTGGTCCTGCACTCCAGTGGTTGATCAATCTCAAACCCAAATCCATCGGATCTTTCGCTGAGTTGGTCAACCAGTTCTCTCAGCAATTCGCCAGCAGTCGCAAGATGGAGAAGCAGACCAGTGACCTGTATTACGTCGTGCAAAAGACCAATGAGTCTATTCGAAGTTATTTCAATAGATTCAATGCAGAGATGATCAGTATTCCCAACTGTGACGTCAAGACTGCGATCGAAGCTTATAAGCGTGGTCTAGACGATAGCTCAGGTTTGTATACCGACCTAACCAAGTATCCTCCGGAGAATTTCGAAGACGTCCGAGCCCGAACTCTAGCATATATGAGGGTCGAGGACGACGTTGCCTTTCGTCGCAAGCATACTGACGACAAGAGGTCGTTAGGTGTGAGGAAGCCAGAGTTCAAGACAAAGGCAATTTCCAAAATAGAGCCCGCGCGCCAGATCTCAAACGTTCGATTTAAGACGAAAGCAGAGGCCAAAACCGCGACCAAGTTTCCCCAGTACCCCAAGATATCCTCTTACGGATTCAAAGGGTCCACTAAGGAATTGGTCGAAGCCTTGAAGACCACCCAGGCAACCATCCGATGGCCGAAAAAGTCCGATCTGGACGACGCCAAGAAAGATAAATCTAAATGGTGCGACTTCCATGTCGACCACAGTCACACGACAGATGATTGTATAGCTCTCAAAAAGGAGCTAGCATATCACGTCCTGAAGGGCAATCTCAAAGATGTCATCGACGACGTCGTGACCTCAGCTAGCGACCATCGACCGTCAACCCCCGAGCATGCAAAGGTTGTCAATTGCATCACTGGTGGCTCCGACGTATGTGGTCTGACGTATTCCGCAGCCAAGCGTCACACCAGCCAAACACCTGACGATCTACCTGTTCCGCGTTCATCAAGACCCAAAGGAGATTTGGAGTTGGAAGCTATGAAGATCGTATTCGACCAAGACGACCTCGGCAACTCGTATCAAAAGCATCATGATGGGTTGATCATTCAACTCACGATTGGTAACTGTTTAACCCGACGAGTCCTGATCGATGCGGGCAGTTCAGCGAACGTCATTTTCCTTGACACCATTAAGGCCATGGGAATCGATCGTTCGGAAATCACCCGACGCTCGACAACCCTGGTTGGTTTCAACGGAGAAGCGACGAGCACCTATGGAGATATTATCTTGCCAGTCTACGCCGGAGGAATCAACAAGCAGGTCAAGTTCAGCGTCATCAATTGTACGTCGGCCTATAACATCATCTTAGGTCGACCATGGGTCCACGAAATGAAAGTTGTTCCTTCGACGTATCATCAGACCCCGACGTTTCCCACGCCATGGGGAGTCCAAGAGATCAAAAGCGAGCCGAAAATCACTCGTGATTGCTATAAGACCACTCTGAAGCCGCGAAAGTAAACCGTCTAGTAGTCGCGACACGACATTAAGGTCTCGACAGGTTTGTCCTTCTATCCTTGAGCACAAACAAATCCCTTTCCTACAGAAATAAAACGACCATCTTGCCTTGTCGCGCGAAAACACGGTCGACTCAGGCATAAGAGATATTTCCCAAGATCTCTATCTCGATCCGTCATTCATAATCTATTTTTTCTGAAAAAATAATATAATAAATGACGGGGGGCAAATAGACATACAAGAAAAAATATATAGAAAGGTACGTCTTCTAAACCCTTTCCTATTCCTTCATACGATTTTTTGTTTACAACGACGATTACTGACTTAAGCATCGAAGGGTCGTTGGTCAGCCAACCTCTGACATTGTCTTTTCCGCATAATCGCACGACAAACGACTCTAGTTTCGCAAGGTCGCACGACGTAGACAATAAGGCCTATGACTTGATTATCATTCTACAGGGACACACGATTCAAGTCCGTCGCACGACTTAGTCGTACGATCGCAAGGTCTAACGATCTTACGACCTAAATTTCTTGTTTCAGAAAAATTTCATACTCTGAATAAATGCTTTGATCACATGTGCTTGTGTTTGTATACACGATTTAAAAGCCTTATAGATTATGTTCTAGTTATTGTGATACAATGATGCCTAAGTCGCACAATTTCTCGGTTATTCCCTACTTAATGAATTTTGCATTCATTCATAAAAACGCAAATTCAACAAAGATATAAGTTTCATTAACAAATTGTCGATTACATTAAAAAGAAACTCGACCACCAATGGTCGAATAGCAGAGAAACAAAAAACTAAGACATCTTTCTAAGGTTGGGTAGGAGCATCGATCGCATCCCTGCCCGACACGTCAACCTGGAGATCCTCTTCCTCCTCGATCTCCTTTTCATCATCTGAGTTAAGGTCTCTCTCGGTCCTGACCTCTCTGAAGAACAAAGCCAACTCGTCTGACGCCGAAACTAGAGGATTATTGCCCAGCAAGTGGCGTCGCATGATCGCCGCACGTGAAGTAAGGCGAGCAAAAGAGAAGATGGATTTATTCTCATACCTCGACTCCTCCAGCTCCTTCTCTAAATCCACCGCTTCAGATTTGGAATCCTCAAACTCTTTCCTCTTCACGACCAAGGATTCCTTCATCCCTTCCAGTTTCTCCCTTTGATTATGCATCAAGGATAGAGATTCCTTTAAACGTGAGTTTACATCATCTCTTGCGTGCCCAAGAGACTCCAGCTCATCCAAGACATCATCGAGTTTCGCCGATGCCGCTTCTTCGCGTTCTAAAGCGGACTTTTCCCTTCCTAACGCCACATCTTCTTTCTTGGGGACATAAGCCATTGAGCTTTCGAACTTTTTCGTTTTATCATATAACGCCAAAGCCGACTGAAATGTCTGAAAACAAATGAGAGCACATTAGCAAAGTATACGACGACGACGATGAATAAAAAAACAAAAGTCTTGAAAGACAGACTTACCATGAATGCTAGTCCAGCAACATGGGCCTCAGTATCCTCGAGAAAAACTCCGTCAAAGCACTCTCTGAAAGAAGAGAGTTGATACTTCCCCAGATGAGGGAACAGTTTCGTCCCGTCTAGGACATTATCATCCAAAAAATCCGATGGCAACGTAAAGTTCACCGTCGTTCCAGAACCCGTCTGCGCACCCTTGCCCCTGTCGGCTGAAGCGAGGCTCGACGTGGCAGTAAGAGACATCGACGTCGGTTGCGCAGTATCCATGGACCTTGTGTCGGAAACCTTCTTGGCAGACACGGTCGATACCTTTGACGGGACAACTCTCGACGAACCGCCCGTCCTTGACGACGGTTCCCTCGGAACAGACATCCTCGTCCTCTTTAAGAGTCCCGACCCAGATGTCGAGACCCCTTTTCTCTTTAGGATTCCCGATCCAGTCGTCGGGGCATCCTTCTCCTCATTTTCCCTCGCCTCGCTAACCAGATCTATGCGAGTCGCCTTCTTGACAGCTGCAGGCGTCGTCTTCACCCAAGATTCCCCTGAACGACAAAGAGAAAGAATTAGACGATCGAGAGCGAAGAAATACTAGATCGACCAGAGAGGATACTTACTAGTTATCTCTACTTCTGACTCTTCCTCCTTCTCTTCTTCCTTCTCTTCGTCTTCTTTCTCTTCTCGACCCATCCGTATCTTGTCACCCAAGAAAACCGTATCGTCATCTTCGTCTACTAAATGACGCGTGACGTACGACCGTTCCTCGACACCAAACTCCAGGAACTTTCTAACTTTAGCCCGGGAAGCGTCGTCCGGTTCTACCTTGTCGAAATTAATATCTACACATAAAAAAGAAGATCAGTCGAAAAAACAACACGAGCAACAAAATAACATAAAATATATGATGAGCAATTAAAAGCTCACCCGTCATATTCCAACCCTCCCTGATCCAGTCGCTATTAGTGTCTAGCGTCGACACCCGTACGAAAACATACCTCTTCTTCCATCCACGGTCATTGACCCCAGTATTTAAAACCAAGGTATGATCACCCTTATGTAGACCTGGCAAACGGGTCGTGTCGTGTCGGGTTCACGGGTTAAACGGGTTGAGAGTGCCTAACCCGAACACGACACGTTTAATAAACGGGTCAGAAAATCTCAACCTGAACACGACCTGATTTAACCCGTCTAACCCGATACGACCCGCTAACCCGTTTAACCCACTAACCCATTTAACCCGTTTAACATTTATAAATATAAAACTTTTAATAGGGTGCTCCAACATAATAGGGTGCACCTACTTAGAGGTCCAAGCCAACGGACTCAAACCACCAAGCTAGGGTCAAGGGGGGTGATGCAAATGAAAATACAAGGGGTGAGATCATATTTATAGTGGGCATAGAGCATAAGGTTTTTGTTTCCCACCAATGTGGGATGGGAGGAAATCCCACTTCCTTATGAAACATACAGAAATTGACAGCTCCTATATGCCATAAGTTACGATATGTTTCTTCCATTTAGAAGCCAAATTGGACACTATCATCTAAATGAAAGTTGTTCATTGATATCTTGGGATTCCATAGAAACTAGATTCACGCAATTCGGAGCTATAAGCAGACCGGTACAACCTTTACAAAAACAGTGCGCAGGTTCTTGTGTATAATGTGAGCTGATTCAAAAACTCAGTGTTTTGACACAATTAAACTCATAATTAGGACTTTAATTCTTCATAAAAGTTATTAAGGACATTCTAAGCTTTCAACGGTATATCGTACACCTCATTTGGACGAACGGTTGATTTTCTATCAATTTTCTAATAACATGGCAGAAACTTTAAAACTCATAATTGACAGCTCCTATATGCCATAAGTTACGATATATTTCTTCCATTTAGAAGCCAAATTGGGCACTATCATCTAAATGAAAGTTGTTCATTGATATCTTAGGATTCCACAGAAACTGGATTCATGCAATTCGGAGCTATAATCAGACCGCTACAACCTTTACAAAAACAGTGCGCAGGTTCTTGTGTACTGTTTGGGTAAAAAATCACACCCTCGACCGACTTGGGAAATCCCCTCGACATGACCTATGGACATTGATTACCCCCGACCGACAAAGATAATACTCATTATTATCATATCCCCGACATACGTTAAATAGCCACGATAATGGACATATTAGATCAATAGTCATATTACATCTCATGATCGCACGTCACGTGTCGCACGTCGCACGTCGCTAACCTCACGTCGCCAGTTACATGTCGCCAGTTACAACTCGTTGGTCTTACGTCGACAGTCTCCTGTCATCGGTGTTATATCGCTCTGGTCCTACGACAACATCGTCCTGACATTCTGGTCCTACGACCAAATGGTCTTATATCTTGGCGATAGTCGTATGTTCTATAAGACCCACATCCGAGACTTAAGATGGTCGTACGATTATACTAACCGTTAACACTCAAACATCTGTTTCTTTTGTTTATTAATGCAGGTCTTGACCACGAACAGAAAAGGTAAGATACTCGTTATGAACCATGTCTTATATTAAGATAAGGTCCCGACAACGACCCAGAAAACATCCATCGTCCCTCCCGAAAGGTAAGTCGAGAGTTCATCGCGACACTCGACTTCGACGTCGCCAGCTCCGCACGACCGTCGCATAAAGACCATGCGACCTCAACCAAGCTAACACATAATATAACTGTTATGTTTGTTAAAGTGTTTAATGCAGGAGTCAACGTCATTAATGGACAACGACCAGTAACGGACGAGTCATCAAGAGCATTAATGACCCGACAGTGGTTACGAAAACCGTTCATCAATGACATTAAAGCTCCCCAGCGGTTACAAGACCAAACATTAAATCATATTTAAAGCCACGAAGACTATAAATATGAAGATCACAGCTTCACTTGGGGACATGGATCATCTAGCAACAAACATCCGAAGCAGAACTCGAGAAACACATACTGAAAGTTATCATCTAGCACTGAATTCCAGAATACTACAGCGCATTCAAGAATAACAGCGGTGAAGAGCTTTCTCTCGAAGAATCAGTCTCGACGCACGACATCAGGCCTCGACCAACAGTTAACACTTTGTATTCACACATGACAAACACCTGTTTTTACATTCAAAACACTTGTACTTTACTTTTCGAAGCATTTCCTTCATTTGTATTGTAACCATCGTACGACCGACGCCAGTACCAAGGACATCGCCCCTGATTGGCGACCATAGTGCAGCGACGACATCCCCTGTCGTCCGCAGGTTTTTTCCTCGTTTGAGGTTTTTCCTGCGTCATCAAATCCCTTGTCTCATTTATTTTTATCCTCGTCGCACGTTTCGTCAAAAGATTATTTCTTTAGTTGATTAAGTCCACATCGACCTTAAGTTGTACTTTGGTGCGATTTTTGGCATTAACAGTTTGGCGCCATCCGTGGGACTTCATCTAGAGAAAATCCTCGACGAACGTGCACTCTACTAACGGTTTCTTGGAGTTTCCTTTGTTATCTATCGCAGGTAAATGGCGAACTATCAAGATCCCATGATTCAACTCCGATCAGAATTGAATGCGGCTCGAAGCCTGGTTCAAGCCCTGAAAAAAGAAAAAATGCTCCGTCAAAGTATCTCATGTATCGCATCATCCAAAGGACTCGGGGGCTCGGAACGCCCGTCACAAAATAGAGAACACCATTTCAAAAATCCTTGGAGAGAGGCGTTTATTGACTCCATGTTACGGTAACTGTGACGTCTCACTTGGATGGAATATGGTATAACAACTCTATATATATACTTTAAGTATATTTTCCTCGTTCAATCATTATGATCTAACGTATGAATGTTGATTTAAGCATCAAAGAATCATTGGTCAAATCAACGACCATCCCCGATTTTACATTGCAGGATTGCAAGATCATATAAAGTGCAGGTCTTACGATTTATATCGTTAAAATTCTCGGTTGCCAATAAAAGCGACTCGCATGTTGAAATCTCATGATCGCTAGTCATGACATATGTCGTCAATAAAGACGACTTGTACATTGAATTTCGCAGTCACCAGTCATGATTCCAAGGGACCAGAATACTCAAACCGACACTTCAGCAAACCTTGCGCATGCTTTGGTCGAACCAATACTCGACAGCATTCCAATCTAGCGACGTCATCCATCGAAAATGACGATGTCATCAAGATGAAA
The DNA here is from genome assembly GCA_033807775.1 of Saussurea involucrata. Lineage (NCBI taxonomy): Eukaryota > Viridiplantae > Streptophyta > Magnoliopsida > Asterales > Asteraceae > Saussurea > Saussurea involucrata. The sequence continues at coordinate 58,949,286 of CM066316.1, forward strand.
GACCAAAAAGATAATCGGTCGAGCGACATCAGAAATCGTCTACGACAATGGATCCCAGTTCGTAAGCGACGGGACTCGACAGTTCTGTGAAGACAGCGACATCAAGCTGACGACCTCGACACCAAGGGGCAAGTGGTCGAGTGACATTTCAACAAGAACGTCACAGCTAAAGTCTTTCAAGAAGGCGACTACGTCTGCCATCGAGTGCTCCGAAGCACTCAAGAGCTTAATGCAAGTAAACTTTTCTCTAAGTGGAAAAGTCCTTATCATATCTTAGAAGTTGTGGGTAAAGGTGCCTATCGGCTCCAAACCCTCGACGGTCGAGATATCCCAAGCAGCTGGAATGCAACGCATCTGAAAAGCCAACGACCAACCTATGACATTGTTTTATCGCAGGGTCGCACGACATTAGTAGCCGAGTCTACTATACGACTTTAGTCTCGCAGGATCGCACGATATATATTACTAAGTCTATCGTACGACTTTAGTACACTTTCACAGGATCGTACGACATAAACGATCGGGTCTATGACTTGATTATCCTTTCGCAGGAACACATGGTTCAAATTCATCATATGATCAAATCACACGATCATAAGGTCTAAGCGATCCCACAGTCTAAGTTCTTTAACTAAGAATAAATTCATGTTCTGAATGAATGCTTTGATCGCATGCGCTTATGTTTGCTTATACGATTCAGAAATATGAAAATCTTATGACTTACGTTCTAATCGTTGTATTGCAATGGATGCCCAAGTCGCATGACTCTTTGTACTTAAAGAATTTTTTACAGTCGACATTACATCTGTCCATGACGTGTAGGAGTCGAAATAATACTCAGGGAGGTAAAACTTTTTACCGATTATCGCTAAAGCGAAACTTACAACTAGCTAAAAATTCTAGACACAACGTAACATAGGTCTCTAACGACCATATCGGCTGTAAGCGCCAGTCCAAAGGTCTTTAACGACTGTATCGGCTCGGAACGCCAGAACATATGTCTCTAACGACCGTATCGGCTGTGAACGCCAGATCACAGGACCACGTCGACTAGGAACACCAACCTGACGACATGGACCCCTGTCTCCTCGATAGGAAAACGCTCCCTGAAAGACGGGAGAAAATATTTCCTCAGATGAGGAAACAACGCCGTCCCGTCTAGGACACCAACAACGTCGTCCTGTCTAGGACACCATCGGCCGATAACCCATCCCCCTTATCGGCAGACGCTGGGGACAACACCTTGGACACTAGCTTCGTCACTGTCTCCGGAAGCGCCGAACTTGCTGGTGTCGCGTCCATCGCACCAGAATGGCTGGATGACGCCCTCGCCTCCTTAGGCGTGACAACTCTCGACGAAATGTCAGCCCTCGAAGACGGTTCCTTCAGGACTACCGTCCTTGTCTTCTTCAAGATTCTCGACCCAGCTGTCGGGGTACTCTTTCCCGGCCTCGAAGGACAAGCACAACTTGCGTCGCCTTCTTTGGCTGACCAAGTCAGTTTTTCTTCTGATGATCTTAGCAAAGTGACACGTCTCCGTAGCAACGCATTAGTGCGAGATCTGAAATTCCAATGGCTTTGAAATTCAGATCTCGGGGGGCTAACTGTTTGGGTAAAAAATCACACCCTCGACCGACTTGGGAAATCCCCTCGACATGACCTATGAACATTGATTACCCCCGACCGACAAAGATAATACTCATTATTATCATATCCCCGACATACGTTAAATAGCCACGATAATGGACATATTGGATCAGTAGTCATATTACATCTCATGATCGCACGTCACGTGTCGCACGTCGCACGTCGCACGTCGCTAACCTCACGTCGCCAGTTACGTGTCGCCAGTTACAACTCGTTGGTCTTACGTCGACAGTCTCCTGTCATCGGTGTTATATCGCTCTGGTCCTACGACAACATCGTCCTGACATTCTGGTCCTACGACCAAATGGTCTTATATCTTGGCGATAGTCGTATGTTCTATAAGACCCACATCCGAGACTTAAGACGGTCGTACGATTATACTAACCGTTAACAGTCAAACATATGTTTCTTTTGTTTATTAATGCAGGTCTTGACCACGAACAGAAAAGGTAAGGTACTCGTTATGAACCATATCTTATATTAAGATAAGGTCCAGACAATGACCCAGAAAACATCCATCGTCCCTCCCAAAAGGTAAGTCGAGAGTTCATCGCGACACTCGACTTCGACGTCGCCAGCTCCGCACAACCGTCACATAAAGACCATGCGACCTCAACCAAGCTAACACATAATATAACTGTTATGTTTGTTAAAGTGTTTAATGCAGGAGTCAACGTCATTAATGGACAACGACCAGTAACGGACGAGTCATCAAGAGCATTAATGACCCGACAGTGGTTACGAAAACCGTTCATCAATGACATTAAAGCTCCCCAGCGGTTACAAGACCAAACATTAAAGCATTTTTAAAGCCACGAAGACTATAAATATGAAGATCACAGCTTCACTTGGGGACATGGATCATCTAGCAACAAACATCCGAAGCAGAACTCGAGAAACACATAGTGAAAGTTATCATCTAGCACTAAATTCCAGAATACTACAGCGCATTCAAGAATAACAGCGGTGAAGAGCTTTCTCTCGAAGAATCAGTCTCGACGCACGACATCAGCCCTCGACCAACAGTTAACACTTTGTATTCACACACGATAAACACCTGTTTTTTACATTCAAAATACTTGTACTTTACATTTCGAAGCATTTCCTTCATTTGTATTGTAACCATCGTACGACCGACGCCAGTACCAAGGACATTGCCCCTGATTGGCGACCATAGTGCAGCGACGACATCCCCTATCGTCCGCAGGTTTTTTCCTCGTTTGAGGTTTTTCCTGCGTCATCAAATCCCTTGTCTCATTTATTTTTATCCTCGTCGCACGTTTCGTCAAAAGATTATTTCTTTAGTTGATTAAGTCCACATCGACCTTAAGTTGTACGTTGGTGCGATTTTTGGCATTAACATGTACAATGTGAAAACTCAGTGTTTTGACACATTTAAACTCATAATTAGGACTAACTCTTCATAACAGTTCTTAAGGACATTCTAATCTTTCTAATGGTATATCGTACACCTCATTTGGACCAACGGTTGATTTTCTATGAATTTTCTAATAACATGGCAGAAACTTTAAAACTAAAAATTTGATTGTCTAGGCCCATATTTAATTGTTCAAAGAATGGCCTAATTTAAACGGGTCAATTTCGAGTTGAATTTTTTAACCCTAACCTTACCCGTTTAATTTTCGTGTCGTGTCAACCCGTTTACTTAAACGGGTTGAAATGTATTACCCAAACTCGTTTATTTCGTGTCGGGTTCGTGTCGGGTTAGCGTGTCGGGTCAGTTTTTGCCACCTCTACCCTTATGCCTTGAAAACAAACTGAAATGACAGTACTGATCGCTTTTGACCTTATACGCCGTCAGTAAGTCCCTCACACCCATGGGTGGATCCCAGTGTGAGGTAAGCCGTTCGATGATCAAGATGACTCGCCAGAACTGGGGCATCAGTTGCCCCGGTGAAAGGTCGAATTCACACATGAATTCCTTAGCCAAAGTCGAATATGGCCAATGGAAACCGATCTTGAACGGATACTCGTATACTACGACGTATCCCTTGGGACACATCTCCGACTGAACATTGCCAGTCCTGTTTATAGTGATCCCCATGGGAATCCTCGCAAGACTTCGAAAGTCGTCAAGGTCATCTTCCTTACTAATAGTGCTCTTAGGCTCTGTCGACATTTCTAACCCTGTCAAGCAAGCCTTTCTATCAATAAAACCCCAGATATCCCAGTTTTTCCTAGGTTTCCTGGCAATAGATTTGCGACGCATACACAAACTGAAAAGTCGCACTTTATATGGTTATCCTAGACCCTGGAAAAACTCTAAATAAATCAAAGATTCTTGCAGGATTGGAAAAAATCAGATGAAGATTGAAAAGAAGTCTGAAACAGTAAACAAGGAAAGATCTGTCACTACCTTTATTTAAAACAGCCGACCATGTCAGGTCGAGCCCTTTGATGGTCGCCGCACGTCCCCCGACCCTTCGTATAACCACCCGGATCATCGACACCTGGCAACGACAGCTGGTAAGCATAAACGTGCGTAAGTATGATGTCACAACCCCGTTCCCTTTTCAACTTCTCGTTCAGTTAGAAGCTGACCAGTCTCGTTCCAAGGCGATTAAGGTAATTTTCTACACTTGTCTTACGCGTCTAACAAGCAAAATTTAAAATTCAAACTTGCTATCCTACTTTCAAATTTTGGGGGCAAACTGTTTGGGCAAACTTGCTATACGACTGTTACGTTTGTTTGATGATTAATGCAGGAGTCAAAGTCATTAATGAGCAACGGTCGTAACCGACGAAGAGCAGTTATGAAGAGTTACAACCTGGCGACCGTTATAACCGTTAATGAAGCAATCAATGAGTTAATCAAAGCACCCGAAGGCTATAAAAGATCAAGTTAAACCTCAGTCTCAGGGGACCGGAGTATCAGATAACATCGAACAACAGAAGATAAACATCCGAGCTTAGAAGAACACTACAAGCGAAAGGCTCTCACTCGAAGAACCGTTCTCGACGCACAACTTTCGCTCTCGACTAGCAGTTTACACCTTGTTTTCACACACGGCATACACTTGTTTTTACATTCCAAACACTTATACTTAACATTTCGAAGTCTTTTCCTTCATTTGTATTGTAACCTCTGTACGATCGACACCAGTGACACCAAGGACATCGCCCCTGATTGGCGACCATAGTGAAGCGACGACATCCATTGTCGTCCGCAGGTTTTTTCCTCGTTGAGGTTTTTCCTGCGTCATCAAATCCTCTGTCTCATTTACTTTCTTGTCCTTGTCGCACGCCTTTGCCGAAAGATTCCTTTCTTTAGTTGTTAAAGTCCACATCGACCTTAAGTTGTCCCTTTGGTGCGATTTTTGGCATTAACAGCGGCTAAGGCTATCAAAAATCTAATCGTGGAGATTCTTGCAACCAGGGCATAAGTATCAAAATAATCGATGCCTTCCCGTTGCCTAAAGCCTTGGATTACTAATCGAGCTTTGAACTTATCGATTGATCCATCCGCTTTCATCTTCCTTTTGAAGATCCACTTGCATCCCAAAGGTTTGCAGCCCAGTGGCAAGTCCGATAATACCCAAGTATTATTCCCCATGATGGAGTCCATCTCATCATGTATTGATTCTTTCCAGAAAGCAACATCTTGAGACTTCATAGCCTCATCAAATGATTTTGGATCCTCCTCAACACTATAACAGTAAAAGGAATTGGGATCCAATCTCATCTCTTGATCCCTCTACCAAGTATACTTGGAAATCGGGACCAAAGGATTTTTCAATCCTTCCTCTTTTGCTCCTTCGATGCAGCGGAGATTCGGTTGGAACAATTGCTTGTTCATCAACCTCACTAGTTTCACTAGTACTTGGAACTATGTCCTTTGGCCTCGGTATTGAAGATAATCTAGTCTCATCAAAAATCACATCTCTCGATTCTATAACGGTGTGAATCGCTATAGAATCATTAGGTTCAATAACATAGAACCTTTAAGCTTTGGAATGCTCGGCATATCCAACAAAGATGCAGTCAATACCCTTTTCGCCCAAAGTCTTCCTTTTGGGTTCAGGTAGTCGAACAACCGCTCGACATCCCCAAACTCGAATATAACTAAAGTTTGGCCTTTTCTTGAACCAAAGTTCATATGGGGTAATCTTGTTCCTTTTATTGGGAACTCGATTCAGCAAATAACAAGCCGTTAGCATGGCTTCACCCCAAAATCCATCATTCAAACCCGAGTAGGATAACATAGAGTTCACCATTTCTTTGAGAACTCTATTTTTCCGTTCCGCCACACCATTTTGCTGTGGTGTATAAGGCGCCGTAGTTTCATGAATGATTCCTACGGATTGGAAAAACATGGGGTCGTAATACTCCCTACCACGATCGATGCGTAAACACTTTATTAAGCCATTCATTTGCAATTCAACCTCCGTTTTATAAATTTTAAATTTAACCAACGCTTCATCTTTTGAGTGTAACAAATATACATAACAAAAACGTGAAGCGTCGTCAATAAAAGTGACAACATACTTTTTATTACCAAAAGACGGAGTTAAATGCAAATCACAAAGATCACTATGAATTAAATCAAGCACCGACGAGTCCCTTTTCACGTTAGGAAAATGTTGTATAGTGATCTTTGTTAACATGCAAGTTTTACATTTATCGGTCTTAATATCAAAAGCCGGAATAAGACCGTCTTTTGACATTTCAACCATACGTTTAAAATTAACATGACCAAGTCTTGCATGCCATAAATTAGAATCAACACAAACGCTAATTGCAATAAAAACAGAATTTGAAACAACATTCTTTTTATTCAAATTCAAATTCAACATAAACATATTATTAAGCAAATAACCAAATCCTACAAAAGAGCCACCCTTTGACAAGATAAACTTGTCCGACTCATAAACTTGCCTATACCCTAACTTATTCAAGATACTACCGGAAACCAAATTCTTTTGAATTCGCGGTACAAACAAAACATTAAAAAGTTCAACTACTTTGCCAGAACTAAATTCTAGCGTAACTAAGCCTCTTCCAAGAATGGGAGCCATCGACTCGTTCCCCATGCGAAGCATTGATCCGTCTTTAACCGGTTCCAAAGAAGTGAACCAATGACGATCTTTGCACACATGACTTGTAGCACCCGAGTCGATCCACCAAGCAACATCATCATCCTGCACATAAAATGATTCAGATATTAGTGGAACATAATTTAAATTTGAATTAAAACCAAAGTCAAGAAACTGACCTTGCCGTGGGTTTTGATCCTTGGATCCTTGCCCACTACCACTCGTGCTTGCTCCACCCTTATTCTTGACAACCCGACAATCCCGCTTGAGATGGCCGGTCATTCCACATGTCCAACAGGTTAATTTAACCTTCTTGTTGGGCCCTTTCTTGGCTTCGTTGAATTTTCGTTTTCCCTTGAACTTGTTAGTCTTACCCTCTTCCACCATGTTCACCGAAGGTGCAGAAACCTTTTTTACTTTAGGTTTCTCAGCCTCTTGCGCCCGAAGAGATTCCTCTATGCGCAAGTGACTACCGAGTTGCACAAGAGACAACTCTTCTTTCTTGTGTTTCAACATGTGTTTAAAGTCTTTCCAAGAGGGAGGCAATTTATCAATTATGCTCGATACGGAGATGGATTCGTCCATCTTCATATTATGTTGAGCATATTGGCCTAAAATGCGAAGGAGCTCATTGTATTGCTCCATCACCGGCCTTGAGTCTACCATTTTGTAATTATTAAAATTACTCACCAGGAACTTCTTACTAGAAGCATCCTCGGCCATGTATTTGGACTCGAGAGAGTCCCATAGCTCTTTGGAGGATTCAACGTTTTGATAGATATCGAAGAGGGAATCACACATATCGTTCAAAATGTGGCCACAACAGATGTAGTCGTCATTCTCCCACTTTCCGCGACGCCGGGTAACCTCCAATGTCTCGTTCTCCATCAGCTCCGGTATCGGGGTGCTAAGCACATACACGACCTTCAAAGTCGTCAGCAAGAAATGCATCTTCTTTTGCCATCTACGGAAATCCACGCCTTCAAACATCTCAAGTTTTGTGAACTTGGAAGTCATGTCTCTTACGGATTGATCACCCGCCATATCTCTTCACGAAGCGGAAATATCTCTTATGATTGTTGGGGGATTCGGTGGGATAGTCGTGAAAGAGAAGAGTGAGAGGTGATTATAATAACTTGGATATAACCAGAGATCGCGTAGAGCTCGCTTTCCGTAAGAGATATTTCGACCCTATTCTGCCAGGGTATCACAAAATTCTCTCGAGGATAATCTCTATGTTTTGGTGTGTCAATCAAGGCAGTGATCGATTCATACTTATACACCTTTAGAGAATCGTAACTGACCAATATTGTAACATCCTAAAAATTCCATTGTATAAAAATAACTTGGTATTATTTATTTAAAGTTTATGAAGAAAGTTAACTAGAAGGGTTAAATTGTTATTTTTGGAAGTTGAGGTATTAATTGGGAAAATGAGTTAATGACTCATCTAATTGGTGTTGAGGTGTCAAATTATGAGGATAAAAGTATTGTAAAATACTGATTGTTGTTGTTGGAGTGTTTCACAAAGAAAAAAAAAGAAGAACAGAGAGATCGAGAGAAAAAGAGAAAGGACGAAGGAAGGAAAAGAAAAAAAGAAATCAGTGGTGAAATTAGAGGTAAGAACTTGTTTTCTTAACTGATTGTGGTTAGGATGTATAGTTTTTAAAAGTCTGTTTATTTCCAGATTGTTGATAAGCTGCCATTAAGCTGTTCGTTAAGCTCTTACGTGAATCAGTGTATAAATCGACTTTTGAGGTGAGTTTAATTGATTCTTGCTTAAAACTTAACATGTAAACAATTGTGTATGTGTTTATTGAGCTTAAATATCATTTTATATGCTTAATGCTTAATCTGGTAAGAAACAGCTTAATGAGAGGCAGATGATGATGAGCAGTGAACGAATCTCGCAGCCTTGGCTTGCGAGAATCAGATAAAATTCGCAACCATAGCCTGTGAATTTCTGAAACTCGCAACCATAGCCTGCGAATTTCTGAAACTCGCAACCATAACCTGCGAACTTCTGAAATTCGCAGCTTTGGCTTGCGAATTTCATGAAACCCGCAATCAGTAGTTGCGAACTTTGATGCTTTTTGAAATAAAAATGCATGATGATTTTATGTGATGTTTTCATGTTATTATTTATATGCTCTTGACATGATTTAATGATGAAGAATATGCATGAGATATTATCATATAAAGAGTTTATATCAGTTATTAAATATAGAGATTTATCTGATATTATTGGCACTATGGATGTAATAGAAAGAGTAATGATACATATTTATTGTGTTGAGATGGCTAGAATTTACATTTGGTCTAGTGGGCAACTTAGTACAGTTTAATGGGAACCGCATACTAGCTGGGACCTATAATGTAGTTCTAGTGGTGGAGTGAATTCTGAATCATCTGTGAGGGTTCCCGGTTGTTGTGATCATCGATGAATAAAATCCCATTGGGAACCAGTGATTCAGGATGGTGAGGTATTGAAATGTGAGAGAATTACATAGAGGTGTAATTCGCATTTCAGGCGATAGGAAGTGTGAGAGAATTACATTAAGGTGTAATTCGCATTTCCGGTGTTTATTAAATAATGAAGTGTGAGAAAATTACATCGAGTTGTAATTTGCATTTCAGGCGATAGGAAGTGTGAGAGAATTACATTAAGGTGTAATTCGCATTTCCGGTGTTTATTAAATAATGAAGTGTGAGAAAATTACATCGAGTTGTAATTTGCATTTCATGGGTTGTTGAGTTTAATTTCTTATAAATCTGGTGGGATTATAAGTAGTTGATGTTGTTATTCTATTTAATGACAAGGTGAAATAGTCATAGTGGTTGGAATTTGATTTGGTAAGATGAAAGATGCAGGTTTGAGACACCTGATGTTTTAATTGTTGAGTTTTAAATTTGAATTGATTAACCTCACTAGGCGAAAGCCTAATGTTTTAAGTTGAATTGTCTTACCAGGTTCAGGTTCGGGAAAGAAGTTTGGGGAGTGAATTTCATATCAAACTTTGAGGTGTTGAAGGATCCAGCAATTCTTTTGGAGATTTTGGGACGAAGCTTAGATAATCTAGTTAAACTATTTATGTTGTAAGAATAGATTAATAAGATTATTTAGGACAAGTTTAAATGTTGTGTATAAAATAATGCTGTAGATCCTTGTTGTTATAAAAGTTTGGTATCTTTAATGATCATAGCATTTATTTTGGGGTTTAAATTTACCCTGTTTTTAGGGTGTTTCAGTATGGTATCAGAGCTTTAGTTTAAGCGAACTAGGTATGAATTTGAGATACCTAGACTTAAGCTGAGATGAGTTAAGTTATGATCCGTGAGTTTTGGGTAGAAGTACTAAGAATGGGTAGTCTTAGAGTCGACAGAAATACGCAAAGTTAGTACTGTAACAATGGTAATGAGAATTCTCATGTATGATATGTTCGCAATTTCAATTAGCTACTGTTATTATGAATATATTCTTGCACAAGCATACTTGTTTCTAATTGTTACAGTGACTGATTAGCGGTAAAGTACGTATTGTATGTTTAGTTGTATAAACCATTAACTGATGAGTATTCTTTTATGCTCCATCAGAACGATGGTGAATACACCCCCGAGGTCTCCAAATTCTTCGATGAATAGGAATTGGTTAGACGATACTGGAGAAAGACAGACTGGATTGGGCGGAGTTCCTGATACGCCAACAGATTTTCTTTCCTTGGGAGGAATGCGAAGTCGAGTACATCCAGGAGGTACTAGTAATGTTGATCAAACGTCGTCAGATTCAGGTATGGAGGGGCGAATAATGGATAATGTGACTCGGCTGATGAATGCTTCAATAGAGAGGCAAGCAGAGATGATGAATACTGTAATGGGGAGACAGGCAGAGATGTTTACGAAATTGATTAATGATCGAAATGTGGAGCCAAGGAGAACAGTGACCGATACTAATGTGATAAATCCGACTGTAAATCCAGGAGTGGAGACAGTTAGAAGGGTTGACAGAAACTGTTCTTACAAGACGTTCCTAAGCTGTAAACCGCCAGAATTCAAGGGAGATGATAATCCAGTGGTTTGTATGAACTGGATAAGAGAAATCGAACAGGATTTTCGTGCCTGCGAATGTACAGATGAGAGATCTAAGGTGAGATTTGGGTCGCAAATGTTACGTGGAAAAGCGTTGCAGTGGTGGAATGTGTTGTCATCAACTGTGACGGAAGCAGCTTTGAATTCTGTAACTTGGAGTCAGTTTAAAGCAAAGATTTTAGAAGAATATTGTAACGAGCATGAGATGGACCGAATCGAAGAAGAGTTTCGGAATATTAAGAAGGGTAATATGTCGGTGAGAAAATATACCGAGGTCTTTATGGAGAAGCTAAATCTTGTGGGGCACGTGGCTTCAACAGAGAAAGAAAAGATTAAGTATTACTTGAAAGGTCTACCAGCAGATATGATGACAAGAGTTCGTAGTTCAAAATCTGCTACCTTGAGGGATACGATTGAAGAAGCAAAGGTGATAGAGGAAATGTATGTAAAAGATAAGGAGGAGAAAGCGCAGGTTGGAGAAAAGAGAAAATGGGAGGGTCGTTCAGAACCTCCTCAGAAATTAAGATTATTCGGAAAGAACATTCGCAATGATTCTCGTAGAGAACCGAGTTGGTGTGCAAAGTGCAGAAGTAAACATTTTGGCCAATGTCGTGTGGTCGGAAATCAATGCTTCAAGTGTGGGAAGATGGGACATATGGTGTCAAATTGTACAGTGCCTGGGTCGGTTTGTTTTGAATGTCAGCAATTGGGTCATTTTCGAAAAGATTGTCCGAAGTTGAAAAGAGGAGGAGACCAGGGAAGAAAGCTGGATATTCCCAAACCAACCGGTCGTGCATTCCAAATGACTGCTGATGAAGCGAAGGGGTCAAAGGACGTGGTCTCGGGTACATTTCTTATAAACTCTATTCCTGCACGTGTGTTGTTTGATAGTGGCGCAAATTTCTCTTTTGTATCCAAGATGTTTCAACATAAACTAGCTATGCATGTTACTACTCTAGGAGATGCTTTAGTAGTCGAAATAGCTAATGGAGTTCAGACTTTGGTTAAGGAGAGCCTGGCCGATTGTAAGATTATGATAGAGGGAACAAAATTTCCGATTAACTTGTTGTTAATGGAAATTGGGAGTTTTGATATTGTGGTAGGAATGGACTGGTTGAGCAACAACCAGGCAGAAATTATGTGCGCAAAGAAGCTTATTCGAATTCCAATGGGCGAGAAAGATAGTGTATTCGTGTTCGGAGAAAAACAGGAGGGAGAAATTCCGTTGATTTCAGTGATGAAGGCACGGAAATGTTTATCGAAAGGGTGTTGGTCTTATCTAGCCTATGTTATTGATACAAAGTTAGAAAAGAAAAATATTCAAGATATCAACGTGGTGCGTGAGTTTCCGGATGTGTTCCCGGATGACCTTCCAGGTTTACCAGTTGAAAGACAGGTGGAGTTTCGTATAGATATTATTCCTGGATCGGCACCGATTGCACGAGCACCTTATCGTTTAGCACCCGCTGAGATGAAAGAGATGATGACTCAGCTTCAGGAGTTATTGGATAAGGGTTTCGTGAGACCAAGTTCTTCACCTTGGGGAGCTCCAGTTTTATTTGTTAAGAAGAAAGATGGTACCATGAGAATGTGTATTGATTACCGAGAGTTGAATAAGGTAACTATTAAGAACAAGTATCCGCTTCCGAGGATTGATGATCTATTCGATCAACTCCAAGGTGCGGGATGCTTTTCAAAGATAGACTTAAGATCTGGATACCATCAAGTGCGAGTAAGAGATGAAGACGTTTCAAAAACAGCGTTTAGAACAAGGTATGGGCATTATGAGTTCCTTGTGATGCCATTTGGGTTGACAAATGCTCCTGCAGTATTTATGGATTTGATGAACAGAGTGTGTCGACCATTTTTAGATAAGTTTGTCATTGTGTTTATTGATGACATACTTATTTATTCAAAGACTGAGGAAGATCATGAGCAACATCTTCGTGAAGTCTTAGAAGTTTTAAGAAGAGAGAAGTTATACGCCAAGTTTTCAAAGTGTGAATTTTGGTTGAAGGAAGTGCAGTTTCTAGGTCATATAATTACTTCTGAAGGAGTTAAAGTAGATCCTTCAAAGATTGAAGCGATGACGAATTGGGAGACACCTAGAAGTGCATCTGAGATAAGAAGCTTTATGGGATTAGCAGGTTATTATAGAAGATTCATAAAAGATTTTTCTAAGATTGCATCTGCTTTGACGTTGTTAACCAGAAAGAATGAGAAGTTTGTTTGGACGGAGAAACAGGAAACAGCTTTCAGAACTTTACGTCAAAAACTGTGTGAAGCACCTGTACTTGCCTTGCCAGAAGGGACAGAAGATTTTGTCGTGTATAGTGATGCTTCAAAGATGGGTTTAGGATGTGTGCTAATGCAAAGGGGCAAAGTGATTGCCTATGCCTCAAGACAGCTTAAAGAGCATGAAAAGAATTATCCTACCCATGATTTAGAGTTAGCAGCAGTGGTGTTCGCTTTGAAGTTGTGGCGACACTATTTGTATGGAACGAAGTGTACTATTTATACTGATCACAAGAGTTTGCAACATGTTTTTGATCAGAAGGAGTTAAACATGAGGCAGCGAAGATGGTTAGAACTGCTTAAGGATTATGATTGTGAATTGCATTACCATCCTGGTAAAGCAAATGTCGTGGCTGATGCCTTAAGTAGAAAAGAGTATGGTGGGTGTTTGAAATCGGTAAACGCTAGAATTGATGTAACGTCAAGTTTGATGGAAAAGATCAAAGAAGCACAAGTGGTTGCCTTGCGAGAGGAAAATCTGAAAGAGGAAGTAATGGGTAAGCAACATCTTCAGTTGACCGAAGATGGTCGTGGGATTAAATTATTTCAAGGAAGAGTTTGGGTGCCTAAAATGGGAGGAAATCGAGAGTTGATTCTCGAAGACGCTCATAGATCTAAGTATTCCATTCACCCTGGGAGTACGAAGATGTATCGAGATTTGAAATTGCATTATTGGTGGCCAGCGATGAAGGTAGATGTGGCTCGAAAGGTAGAAATGTGTACAACATGTTCGTTAGTGAAAGCCGAACATCAGAAACCTTACGGAAGTTTCCAATCCTTAGAAATTCCGGAGTGGAAGTGGGAAAAGATTACCATGGACTTTGTGACGAAGTTACCAAAGACGCAAAAAGGTAACGACACAATATGGGTAATCGTGGATAGATTAACTAAGAGTGCTCATTTTCTAGCAATGAAAGAGGCATCACCAATTGAGAAATTGGCAAAGTTGTATATTGATGAAGTGGTATCAAGGCATGGTATACCGGTGTCAATAGTGTCAGATCGTGATAGTCGGTTTACCTCGAGATTTTGGCGATCACTGCAAGAAGAATTGGGTACTAAAGTTAATTTGAGTACTGTTTTTCATCCACAGACCGATGGACAGAGTGAGCGAACCATTCAAACTTTGGAAGATACGCTCAGGTGTTGTGTTTTGGATTTTGGTGGTAACTGGGATACGCATCTACCGTTAGTAGAATTTGCGTATAACAATAGTTATCATTCGAGCATCGGGAGAGCACCCTTCGAAGCGTTGTATGGTCGTAAGTGTAGAACTCCGATGTGTTGGCTAGAAGCCGGGGAGAAACAGTTTGCTGGTCCAGAGTTAGTACAGCAAACAGCGGATAAAGTAAAAGAGATTCGACAGCATATGAAAGCAGCCCAAGATAGACAGAAAAGTTATGCTGACCCGAAGCGGAGACCAAAGGAATTTCAAGTTGGGGAGCGTGTGATGCTCAAGGTATCCCCATGGAAAGGTGTGATAAGGTTTGGAAAACGTGGGAAGTTGAGTCCTCGTTTTCTAGGACCTTTCACCATTGTTGAGATAATTGGGTTACAAGCTTACAAGTTAGATCTTCCACCCGAGTTGGAAGGAGTTCATAATACTTTTCATGTATGTTATCTTCGGAAGTGTTTGGCCGAAGAGGAAGATGTGATTCCACTCACAGATGTGAGAATAGATGAAAAGAGTCGTTGTGTAGAGGAACCAGAGGCGATTTTAGAAAGATCGGTTAGAAAACTACGTAGTGGTAAAGAGGTAGCTATGTTGAAAGTACAGTGGAAACACCATAGAGGTACTAATGTAACTTTAGAGTCAGAGGAGAGTATGAGGAATAGGTATCCTCATTTGTTTACCTAGCTTTGATTTCGGGGACGAAATCATTTTCAAGTTGGGGAGTATTGTAACATCCTGAAAATTCCATTGTATAAAAATAACTTGGTATTATTTATTTAAAGTTTATGAAGAAAGTTAACTAGAAGGGTTAAATTGTTATTTTTGGAAGTTGAGGTATTAATTGGGAAAATGAGTTAATGACTCATCTAATTGGTGTTGAGGTGTCAAATTATGAGGATAAAAGTATTGTAAAATACTGATTGTTGTTGTTGGAGTGTTTCACAAAGAAAAAAAAGAAGAACAGAGAGATCGAGAGAAAAAGAGAAAGGACGAAGGAAGGAAAAGAAAAAAAGAAATCAGTGGTGAAATTAGAGGTAAGAACTTGTTTTCTTAACTGATTGTGGTTAGGATGTATAGTTTTTAAAAGTCTGTTTATTTCCAGATTGTTGATAAGCTGCCATTAAGCTGTTCGTTAAGCTCTTACGTGAATCAGTGTATAAATCGACTTTTGAGGTGAGTTTAATTGATTCTTGCTTAAAACTTAACATGTAAACAATTGTGTATGTGTTTATTGAGCTTAAATATCATTTTATATGCTTAATGCTTAATCTGGTAAGAAACAGCTTAATGAGAGGTAGATGATGATGAGCAGTGAACGAATCTCGCAGCCTTGGCTTGCGAGAATCAGATAAAATTCGCAACCATAGCCTGTGAATTTCTGAAACTCGCAACCATAGCCTGCGAATTTCTGAAACTCGCAACCATAACCTGCGAACTTCTGAAATTCGCAGCTTTGGCTTGCGAATTTCATGAAACCCGCAATCAGTAGTTGCGAACTTTGATGCTTTTTGAAATAAAAATGCATGATGATTTTATGTGATGTTTTCATGTTATTATTTATATGCTCTTGACATGATTTAATGATGAAGAATATGCATGAGATATTATCATATAAAGAGTTTATATCAGTTATTAAATATAGAGATTTATCTGATATTATTGTCAGGATCGAATCTTAACAAGACAATTAATACTTAGAATTCAGAATTAAAGAATCTGCGGAATAGAACTTTAATTCTCACAATCAATGAACAGAATATCAGAAAACACACAACTGTTTGTATTTACTAAATCAACTCACAAGCTTACAACCAAACCTCAATCTTGATGAACAAGCTCAATCAAGACGACTTCTACTTCTCTAGAAATAGGGTTCTAAAACCTTGAGGTTAAAATCTCTCTAAAAACAAAATCGAATTCTGTTTCTCGTATCTTTAATAGCTATCTATCAACAAATATATATACCGAATAATTACAAGATAACTATCAAAATAAGATTGATCTTCAGAATATTCTTTTAAGTATATCTTCAATCATTCCATCTTTATTTCCTTCAATCTCGCATTCCATGTTCTGATCCCAAGCAGTATTAACTTCATTCTTCTCAAGCAGTACTAATAATCTTCCTGCAGTAGTAATCTTCGATATGCCCAAGCAGTACTAACAGTTTTCGTAAGACACCAGCAGTACTAACTTTTATCTAGCAGTAGTATCTTTGTTCTGACAGTACTAACGTTGATCTGGCAGTATTAATGTAGTTCTAGCAGTACTAACCATACTTAGCATATCTTCAGTTCCCAACAATCTCCCCCTAACTTGACTTTTCAGGATGAGAAGTTAAGTTCTTCAGATGATGCTTCCAAAACCTAATCATCAACGCATAAATTTGGATCCAATCCCAGACTTTGATTGAGAATCCTTTTTACAAGGTATCTTGCCATCTTAGAGTCTTTGTCACTCACCAACTTAGCATGCAGCATTCCATTCAACCTTTTCATGTTGTGCTTGTATAAAACATCCACCAAATAATATTCATGAAATGTATTGTCAAGAGAGATGACATACACTCCACAATTCTCAATGAGCATCCAGTTGGTAATGACTTGAAAATTCCTTGCCATCAAATACTGAACTGCTTCTGGTTTGAACATTAAGCACAAGTATTCAAGAACCATCTTGGTGATAGACATACCTTGCTCTGTCAGCATGTTTCCATATAGCCTTATTCCCACCTTGAACATCTCTTTCAAGTCAGATCTAGAGCATGTTCTGATAAGTTTTCCCCAAGTAGGACAAACTTCAAACTTTCCATCTGCCCTTTTGATTCTGATGAACTCCTTTCTTCCATCTTTCAATGTGTCCCAGAAGATGATCTCAGGAGGCATTGAAGACAATGGTTTAGCCTTGATTGGATTAGTATCAACCACAGTAATATACATATCACATTGAGCATTTGATTGTGATTGTACATTGCTTGGTTGACCTGATGAAGTTGCCACTTCTTCTTCAGCAACTTTTGGATCAGATTTCTCTTTCACTGTTTTCTCCTGGGCTTCTTCTACAGTTGGATCCACCCTTGGCTTCTTTACATCTTTCTTCTTTGGAGCTATGGACTTTGTTCTTGGCCTTTTGGTTGACATCATCTTTGTTCTTTTGAAAGTTTTAACAGCTTTAGGAGTGGTTCCAGCTGTTTCTTCTTTGAGGCTCTCAGCAGCACTAATAGTTTCTGCTGCCTTTTGTTTTTCAGCGGCAGTAACCATTTCTACTGCTATAGCTGTTACTGCTTCTTTTATAACCTTTAATACTGCTGTTTCAACACTATCCTTCACAATCCAATATATCTCTGCATCAATCTCTGCTTTAGTTACTGTAGGAACAGATTCTGCTTTCTTCTCACTTTCAATTACTGCTGCCTCCACAAGATTCTTCAAAATTTCAGTTACTGCTGCTTCAGTCTCAGACACTGCATCATTATCTGTTTCTACTGCTTTTTCAATCTCAGCAGCATTAACTGTTTCTACTGCTGGTTCTGTTTCTGCTTCCTTCTCAATATCAGCAGCATTAATTGTTTCTACTGCTGGTTCTGTTTATGCTTCCTTTGAAATATCAGCAGCAGTAACCGTTTCTGCTGCTTTTTCTGTTTCTGCTTCCTTTGTAATATCTGCAGCCTGCTCAGACTCCCCCTCAACCTTTGTTGGGAACTGAAGATATGCTAAGTATGGTTAGTACTGCTAAGTCTTCATTACTACTGCCAGTTCTTCGTTACTACTGCTGGGCAAAGTTAATGCTGCTAGATGAAGTTAATGCTGCTAGTTGAAGTTAATGCTGCTAGTTGAAGTTAGTGCTGCTAGTCCAAATTACTACTGCTAGACATGGTTAGTACTGCTGAGCTGAGTTACTACTGCTTGAAGACTGTGAAGGTTAATACTGCTGAAGGTTGTTAATGCTGCTGAGCCAAATCATCATTAATACTGCTGAGTTGATAAGTTTGGGATGCGATGCTTTTGGAGACAAATAAGGAATTGATCAAGATATGTTTAACGAAGATTCAGAAGATCAATTTACTTTTTATAGTTATCTTGTAATTACTTTTGTATAAATAGTATTGATAGATAGCTATTAGAGATATACGAAAAAGAAGATAGATAATATACAGAATTCTATATTCAAGAGTGAATTAACCTCAAGATCATAGATCCTATTTCTAGAGAAGTAGAAATCGTCTTGTTGAGCCTGTTCAACAAGATTGAGGTTTGGTGTAAAACTTGTGAGTAATAACTGTTTGATCTATATACAGTTTATTGAATTTCTATTGATTGTTCTTTAATTGATTTAGAGTTCTATTCCGCAAGATTCTCTAAATTCTGTTTCTAAGAAGTTTAATTCTTGTTAAGAATCGATCCTGACAAGTGGTATCAGAGCGTTGGTATCTTAGAAATTATGGACAACTCAATGGATTCTCACAGTACTCTTGTTTCAAAGGTTCCCATGCTCAAACCCAATGAATTTGACATGTGGAAACTAAGAATCAAGCAGTACATTCTTCTTACTGATTATGCAATATGGGACATTATAGAAAATGGCCCATGTAATGAAGGAAAGATTGGAGCAGATGGAAAGAGACCTCCTCCCAAGACAGATGCTGAAAAGAAAGTAAGACAAACAGAGATGAAGGCATTAAGCACTCTGCTTTTGGCTATTCCTAATGAGTACCAACATCAATTCCAACACTGCACAGATGCACAGATGTTGTGGAATGCTCTGGAGAAAAGATTTACTGGAACAAAGAGCACAAAGAGAAATCAAAAGGCTATTCTCAGGCAACAATATGAAAACTTTATGTCTGCAAAGAATGAGTCTATGACTCAAACTTTTGACAGATTTAACAAGTTAATTGGAGAATTAGCAACTGTGGGTGTACACATGGATGCTGATGATGTCAACAGAAAGTTCCTTAGATCATTGGGAGAAGAATGGACCATGTACACTGTCTCATTCAGACAGAATGACCAATTGGAGGACAAAGAGCTAGATGACCTCTACAATGATCTAAGAGTATTTGAGGCTGAAGTTGAAGCCAAGAAAAGGCCATCAGGATTTGTTTATAATGCTGCTTTGTTATCTTCATCCTCTGATACTGCTGCTAATCCTGATTCTGTTAATCCTGCAGGTTCTGTTAATTCTGCTAGTGGAACCAATCAAGAGAAGACCACAGATTCTGTACTAGAAGCATTCTTTTCTAGTCATGTCCACTCTTCTCTAATCAATGATGATTTAGAGCAGATCAATGCTGATGATCTGGAAGAGATGGACATCAAGTGGCAGATGGCTATGCTATCAATGAGGGTGAAGAAATTCATCAAAAGGACTGGGAGAAACAACTTTTCCCAAAGAAGAGAAGATGGTGCAGGCTTTGACAAGTCCAAGGTTGAATGCTATAAGTGTCACAAGATGGGACACTTTGCCAGAGAATGCAGAAGTGGAGGATCACAGACTCCAAATGGACACCAAAACAGAAGCTCCTCTCAAGCCCTTGTTTCTCAACAAGGAATGGGATTTGATTGGAGTGATCAAGCTGAAGAAGCCTGTCAGAATCAAGCTCTTATGGCAGAAGTGTCTGATATCCCCACTGAGGTACAATCTAAACTCTGTTCTCAAGCTTGCATTGATGCTGTTAAAAGATATAGGGATCACAATCAGAGTATGTGTGATGACCTTAAGAGGCTAGAGAAAGATGTGAAAGATTATGTTAGGATTGTAGAAAGGTTTGAGGAACAGATCAGAGCTTTTCAAGCTAATGAACTTCAACACCACTATGATACTAACTATTGGAAGTGGGAGAAGAATGAGTATGAGATTAAGCTGAAAGTGTCTGGGGAGGAGAGTGAGAAGTTAAAAGAAGAGCTTAAAAAGGTTAAACTTGATGTTGAAAAGTTTACCTGTGCTTCTAAAACCATGGACACCATCATTAAAGCACAAATCCATGACAAGATGAAAGTAGGGATAGGGTACAATACCACACCTCCACCCTACAATAACAACTACATACCTCCTAAGTCTGATTTGTTAGAGACCAAGGATAGAAAGGAACCTGAATTAATGATTAATATAGATCCTTGTGAAAAAGAAATAGTTGTTGAAGATGAGACTGACAAAGTAGACTCTGATGAGGAATGTGAGAGTCCATGTGTCAAGAACACAGAGATCAAAAGGACTGAAGAGAAAAAGGAAGTTCATTACACACAGCCCAAAGTTGTGAACTCTAATACTTGTAAACAGTGTTCCTGCAGGAAATTCAAAGAGAACAAGCCCCAAAAACATGATAATCAGAGGGGAAATCAAAGGAACTGGAATAACCAGTGGGCTATGAGACAAGGAGTTGACCTGAAAAGAATCAACAGGCCAAAACCTTGTTTCATCTGTGGTAAGCTAAATCACTTAGCCAAACACTGTTATTTCAATCCTGTTAACCAAAGGTTTAATGCTCAAAGATCTTTTCAAAAACCTGGTGGTTACAGAAAGAATGGTGGATATAAAAAGTCTGCAAAGAAAAATGTGGCAAAGAAACAAGATAAACCCAAAAGCCACATAAAGAAAATGACTGAAAAGGAATGTGATAATATGTGGGTTCCAAAAAGCACTAAAAACAATACTGCTGCTAGCAGTGTTAGTACTGCTAACACTGCTAGTACTGATTCAAAAGTTAGTGCTGCTAGCAGTATTAATACTGCTAGTAATCATTCCAAAGTTAGTACTGCTAGCAATATTAATACTGCTAGTAATCATTCCAAAGTTAGTACTGCTAGCAATATTAATACTGCTAGTATTCAGTCCAATGTTAGTGCTGCTAATACTGTTAGTGCTTCTTCTTCAGATAGTACTGCTGCTAGCAGTATTAACTCTGTTAATACTGCTTCTAGCAGTGTTAACTCGGTTAATACTGCTACCTCTGTTAGTACTTCTGAGGTTAATACTGCTAGCACTGTTAGTACTGCTAGCACTGTTAGTACTGCTGCAAGTGCTGCTACACCAATAATTTTGACAAAGTATTCCAGCACAGCAGTACCAAAAGTTAAAAATCTCATCAAAACCAAGTGTAAGTATTTTGATGAGCAAGGGAGACCCAAGACCACTTCGGCTTGGGTTCCAAATAAAACTAACTGATTTATCTTGATGTGCAGGGCAACCAACAGCTCAAGGGGAAGAGCATTTGGCATGTTGATAGTGGTTGCTCCAGGCACATGACAGGTAACATGTCCTGCCTCAAAAATTTCAAAAAGGTTGATGGAGGACATGTTGCATTTGGGGATAATCCTGCTGGTGGAAAGATAAGTGGTAAGGGTGATGTTTCAAAGGGTAAGATGACC
This sequence comes from Saussurea involucrata, assembly GCA_033807775.1. NCBI lineage: Eukaryota > Viridiplantae > Streptophyta > Magnoliopsida > Asterales > Asteraceae > Saussurea > Saussurea involucrata. The sequence goes on from CM066316.1 coordinate 58,970,909, forward strand.
TTTGAAGATGTATACTATGTTGAACAATTGAGATACAACCTGTTAAGTGTATCACAGGTTTGTGACAAGAAGCATAGTATATTGTTTACAGACTCTGAATGTATTATCCTTGCTCCTGGATACAAAGTGGTTGATGAAAACATGATACTTCTAAGAACTCCAAGGAAGGATAATGTTTATTGTTTAGATTTGGAAAGTGTTTCATCTGATTCATCTCTAAATTGTTTAGTTTCAAAAGCTTCTTTAGATGAATCATCACTATGGCACAGAAGGATGTGTCACATGAACTTTAAAACAATAAATAAACTTGTTAAGAATAACCTTGTAAGGGGTTTGCCATCCAAAGTATATTCATGTGATGATCATTGTGTTGCTTGTCTCAAAGGCAAACAACACAAAACTTCTCATAAGTCCAAAGAGATAAACACTATATCAAATCCTCTTCAACTGTTACATATGGATCTGTTTGGTCCTACCAATGTGATGAGTATTGGCAAGAAATCATACTGCTTAGTTATTGTTGATGATTATTCTAGATTTACTTGGGTATATTTTCTGAGAACTAAAGATGAGACAAGTGGACTGATCAAATCTTTCATTCTCAAAATTGAAAACCAATCAAATCAAAGAGTGAAAGTCATTAGATCAGATAATGGAACTGAGTTTAAAAATTCTGATCTAAACACCTTTTGTGAAGAAAAAGGAATTGAGAGACAATACAGTGCTCCTAGGACTCCACAACAAAATGGTGTTGCTGAGAGAAGGAATAGGACACTGATTGAGGCTGCTAGATCTCTGTTAGCTGACTCAAAGTTACCAATTACTTTTTGGGCAGAAGCAGTTAATACTGCCTGCTATGTTCAAAACAGAGTTTTAGTTGTAAAGCCTAAAAACAAGACACCTTATGAGCTTTTCCATAAAAGGAAACCATATATTGGATTTTTCAAGCCATTTGGATGTCCTTGTACTATTCTCAATACCAAATCTCACTTAGGCAAGTTTGATAGCAAAGCAGATGATGGTTTTCTTGTTGGGTATTCATCTCAAAGTAAGGCCTACAGAGTCTTTAATACCTCTTCTAGAATAATTGAAGAAAGTGACAATGTCAAATGCAATGAGAACACACCAAATCCTATTGGTTCAGGTCCTAATTGGCTATTTGACATTGATTCACTCACTAATTCTTTGGGTTTCAGTGGTGATGTATATGCAGGACAAAGGGATACACCATCATCAGAACACAGAATTCAATCTGTGATATTTCCAATCCCTTCCATTGATCCTGTGGAATTCTGTGAACACCATGAGGAGACTGAACCTATTCAGAATGAAGAAGAGAGGAGAGCAGAGGAAAATCAGTCTTCAGGTTCAAATTCCAGAGAATCTGAGGTGACTGAAGAAGCAGAAACAAATCCAGAATTAAATGAGTCTAATCTGGATGAGGACTTACAAGAGGAAGCTGGTCATCAAACAAGAACTCAGAAAAATCATCCTCCTGAGTTGGTAATTGGAGATATTGCATCTCCCATGATGACTAGAAAGCAAAGCAGACTCCAAGAGTTGCAAGAGCAGCAAAATACAGTTAACACTGTTCTTACTTGCTTTCTGTCCCAGATTGAGCCCAAAAAGGCTTATGATGCCATGAAAGACCCAAGCTGGATAGAGGCAATGCAAGAGGAGCTGCTACAGTTCAAATTACAGGATGTTTGGGACTTGGTAGACCTTCCAAAAGGTCATAGAGCAATTGGCACCAAGTGGATTTTCAGGAACAAGAAGGATGACAGAGGGATTGTAATCAGAAACAAAGCTAGACTGGTTGCACAAGGGTACACTCAGGAAGAAGGAATAGATTATGAGGAAGTCTTTGCTCCTGTGGCAAGGATTGAAGCAATCAGGTTATTTCTAGCCTATGCCTCATACATGAAGTTCAAAGTGTACCAAATGGATGTCAAAAGTGCATTTCTGTATGGAAGCATTGAGGAAGAAGTATATGTCTGTCAACCCCCTGGATTTGAGAATCCATTGCACCCTGACAGAGTATACAAGCTGAAGAAGGCTCTCTATGGTTTGCATCAGGCCCCAAGAGCATGGTATGACACTTTGTCTACCTATCTCTTGATAAATGACTTTGAAAGAGGAGTCATTGACAAGACCCTGTTCATCAAGAGGAGAAAGAGAGGTACTTTACTTGTTCAGATCTATGTGGATGATATCATCTTTGGATCCACCAATGATCAAATGTGTAAAGAGTTTGAAGAATTGATGCACAAAAGCTTCAAGATGAGCTCCATGGGAGAACTTACATTCTTTCTTGGGCTTCAGGTAAAACAGAGGAAAGATGGAATTTTTATTAGCCAATCCAAGTATGTGAAAGACATCCTGGACAAGTTTGGTTTATCAGACTCAAAGTCAGCAAGCACTCCAATGGAAACACATAAACAGATCACTGCAGATCTTGAGGGGGAGGATGTGGATGTCCATCATTACAGATCAATGATTGGATCTCTCATGTATCTCACAGCCTCTAGACCTGACATTATGTTTTCAGTCTGTGTTTGTGCCAGATTTCAGGTTTCTCCTAAGCAATCACACCTTCATGCTGTCAAGAGAATATTCATATACTTAAAAGGGCAACCTAGATTAGGTCTCTGGTATCCTCATGAATCCTCTTTTGACTTGCTTGCATATTCAGATAGTGATTTGGGAGGAGCCAACTTGGATAGGAAGTCTACTTCAGGTGGATGTCAGTTTTTGGGTACAAGACTAGTATCTTGGCAGTGTAAGAAACAAACCACAGTGTCCTTATCTACCACAGAAGCTGAGTACATAGCTGCTGCAAGCTGCTGCTCTCAGGTTCTATGGATTCAGAATCAGATGTTGGACTATGGGGTAACTTTTCTTCACACACCAATCTTCATTGATAACAACAGTGCTATTAGCATTGTTAATAATCCAGTCAAACACTCAAAAACAAAGCATATAGAGATAAGGTATCACTTTATAAGAGATTGCAATGAAAAGAAATTAATTCAGGTTGCTAAAGTTCATACAAATGACCAGTTTGCTGATCTATTCACAAAAGCTTTTGATGTGGGTAGATTCACCTTTTTGGTAACAAGTGTGGGCATGATCAACCTAGAATAAATTCTTGACTTTCTGTTTTTATACCTATATTTCTTCCTGTATTTGGTGCTACTAACTTTCTTTCTCAGGATCCTCTGTTTTCCTCAGATTACCAAGTGAAGAAAAGTGTAAGTGTGGTTACTACTGCCAGTACAGAAGTTACTACTGTCTGTGTTCTAGTAGTTACTACTGCTTGTGCAGTTACTACTGCTCAGTGGTTAATACTGCTCAGTGGTTAATACTGCTAGTACAGTTAATACTGCTAGTGTAGTTAATACTGCTTGGTCGTTAATACTGCTCAGTAGTTAATACTGCTCAGTAGTTAATACTGCTAGTGCATTTAATACTGCTAGTGGAGTTAATACTGCTCGGTAGTTAATACTGCTTGGTAGTTAATACTGCTAGGTAGTTAATACTGCTTGGCAGTTAATACTGCTCGGTAATTAATACTGCTCGGTAATTAATACTGCTCGGTAGTTAATACTACTAGGTAGTTAATACTGCTTGGCAGTTAATACTGCTTGGCAGTTAATACTGCTCGGTAGTTAATACTGCTCGGTAGTTAATACTGCTCGGTAGTTCATACTGCTAGGTAGTTAATACTGCTTGGCAGTTAATACTGCTTGGCAGTTAATACTGCGAGGTAGTTAATACTGCGAGGTAGTTAATACTGCTTCTGATAATCTAGGGCATATAAATACCCCTGTTTGCCCGCCCATGTTCATAACGACTCTTCGCATTTACTTCTTCTCTCTCGTTCTAACCTAGACTCCCCAGCATCTCTGTGCTTTTCTTTCAAGAATCCTTAGGCATCATGGAGTTTGTGGATGAGCACAATGAAATAGCCATGCTTCAGAAGCCGAAACAAGCTGCTGGATTCCACGATATTGTCGATTTTCTAAAATCCTCGCACATCTCCTATGCACTCACAGTGAGCCCAACAATCTATATCGAACACCAGAAACAATTTTGGGAGAATGCCACTGTTAGTGTTGAAGAAGGGCAGAAAACCATTCGAACAAGGGTTTGTGATAAACCCTTGAAAGTCACTGAAGAGGTTATTCGCATCTCCCTTCAGTTGAATGATGCTTCAGGTATAACTTCTATTCCTAATGAAGAACTCTTTTCTACTTTACAAAGAATGGGGTATGAAGGTCCCATTGGTGTTTTTAAATTCTACAAGTCAAAATTTTTCAACCAATGGAGATTTCTTGTTCATACCCTGATGCACTGTATTTCCAAGAAAACTACTGGATGGAGTGAGTTCAGCAGTCCCATTGCATATGCCTTGGTCTGCTTATCCACTGCCAGAAAGTACAATTTCTCAGCAATGATCTTTACTGATCTTGTATCAAACTTGGAATCCAAAAAGACCTTTTTCATGTATCCAAGGTTTGTGCAAGAAGTTCTTAACAAGGAGTTGATGGACTTACCTCAGTTCACTGAGGTATATGTACCCAAATCCCCTAAAGGGAAGGTTTTTTCAAATATGAAAAGACTTCCTAGGGACTCGGAAGGAGTTGACACACCATTGTTCTCTACAATGATGGTTGTGTCCCACCCCTCTGAAGGTATGGCATCAGGATCAAGGCCCTCATTAGATCAACCCACTGATGACCAATCCCAACCTTCCATCTCAAAAGACATCCCACAGTCCATTCTTGAACAGCCCACTCCCACAATCACCAAAAGGTTTCAAAGAAGAAAGGTGCACAAGGCTCCTTCCCTTGTTGTACCTACTCCAAGCCCTACGCCTTTAAGCCCTCAATTGGAGCATTCTCCAATTGAGAATATCATCAGGGAAACCACAGGGGTGTCTCCCAACCTCAAGAAGGTGGTCTCTAAGGAGAAGGATGACCATATGGGTGGTAAGGCTGCCACTACTTCTGCTAGCACAGAGAAGGACAGTGGTAACATAAATAAGACCTTCCCCATGGCAACTCTAAATGAGAAATCATTAGGAGGACCCAGGTGCCAAGAAACCAAGGGGGCAGGTAGTGCTTCTGCTAGGCAGAAGGCTTCTGCTGAAACTTCCAAGGATCCTTTAAAGAAGGTTAATACTTCTAAACAAGGTGAGGATAGGTATAACTATGAGGAATTGATGGAAACCTTAGGGAATATCAACTTGGATGTCATGGCACAAAAGAAAGAGATTGAGCAACTTAAGACTGTGGTCACCTACCAACAGTCTCAAATTGAGAAGCTCAAAAAGATGGTCACCAAGTTGCTGAACAAAAGGAAAAAGGCAAGGTTTGTGCTAAGAAGGAGAACCTCAACTGATGATGCTCCCAAAAAGGGGGAGTCAGAGTCAGAAGCAGAACTGAAACTGAAGGGTCCACAAATTGAGGGGGAGACTGCTCACATAGAGACTGAGATGGAAATGGACTATGCACAGTTTAAGGGGGAGTCCAGTGAGACAGAAAAGGGGGAAGAGTGTGTCAAAGAAACCAAAGCAGCAGAAACCACAGCAGCAGAAACCAAAGCAGCAGAAACCACAGCAGCAGAAACCACAGCAGCAGAAACTGTTAATGCTGCTGAGCTTGAACAAACAGCAGAAACAGTTAATGCTGCTGAAGGCCAAACAGTCAAAGCAGCAGAAACTGAGAAGGAAGCAGTAACTACAACTCAAGCTGAAATAGATGAAGAAATTTACTGGATTATAAAGAACAGTATTGAAGCAGCATCACTACATGTACTAAGAGAAGCAGTAACAGCCATAGCAGCAGAAATGGTTATTGCTGCTGAAAAACTTAAAGCAGCTGAACCAACTCCTGAGGCTGTCAAAACTCTTAAAAGAACCAAGATGATGTCCAAGAAAAGACCAAGAACCCAGCCCATAACTACAAAGAAGAAAAATGAAAAGAAACCAAGGGTGGAGTCATCTGCAGAAAAGGCCCAGGAGGAAACAGTGAAATCTGATGGAAAAGTTGCTGAAGAAGAAGTGGCAACTCCATCAGGGAAATCAGGCAATGTGCAATCACAAACGGATGCCCAATGTGACTTGTACATTACTAGTGTTGAATCTAACCCAATTCCACTTCAGGCTGAACCAATATCATCTAAGGCTCCTGAAATCATCTTTTGGGACACTTTGAAAGATGGTAGAAAGGAGTTCATTAGGATAAAAAGAGCTGATGGAAAATTTGAAGTATTTTCTACTTGGGGAAAGATTGTCAGAACTTGCTCAAGATCAGACTTAGAAGAGATGTTCAAAGTTGGGATGAAGATATATGGAAACATGCTGACTGAGCCAGGGATGTCAATCTCTAAAATGGTACTTGAATTCTTGTGCCAAATGTTCAAACCTGAAGCAGTTCAGCATAGGTTAAACACACAGTTTCAAGTCATTACCAACTGGATGCTCTATGAAAACTGTGGAGTATATGTCATCTCCCTTGACTCTGCAACTCATGAATACTATCTTGTAGATGAAATATACAATCACAGCATGAAGAGGCTGCAAGGAATGCTACACACTAAGCTGACCTGCAACAAGGATTCAGCAATGGGTAGATTCTTGGTAAAGAGGATTCTCAATCAGAGTCTAGGCCTAAGTCCTAATCTGTGTGTACATGATGACTAAGTTTTGGAAGCATCATCTGAAGAACTTGACTTCTTTTCCTAAAAGTCAAGTTAGGGGGAGATTGTTGGGAACTGAAGATATGCTAAGTATGGTTAGTACTGCTAAGTCTTCATTACTACTGCCAGTTCTTCGTTACTACTGCTGGGCAAAGTTAATGCTGCTAGATGAAGTTAATGCTGCTAGTTGAAGTTAATGCTGCTAGTTGAAGTTAGTGCTGCTAGTCCAAATTACTACTGCTAGACATGGTTAGTACTGCTGAGCTGAGTTACTACTGCTTGAAGACTGCGAAGGTTAATACTGCTGAAGGTTGTTAATGCTGCTGAGCCAAATCATCATTAATACTGCTGAGTTGATAAGTTTGGGATGCGATGCTTTTGGAGACAAATAAGGAATTGATCAAGATATGTTTAACGAAGATTCAGAAGATCAATTTACTTTTTATAGTTATCTTGTAATTACTTTTGTATAAATAGTATTGATAGATAGCTATTAGAGATATACGAAAAAGAAGATAGATAATATACAGAATTCTATATTCAAGAGTGAATTAACCTCAAGATCATAGATCCTATTTCTAGAGAAGTAGAAATCGTCTTGTTGAGCCTGTTCAACAAGATTGAGGTTTGGTGTAAAACTTGTGAGTAATAACTGTTTGATCTATATACAGTTTATTGAATTTCTATTGATTGTTCTTTAATTGATTTAGAGTTCTATTCCGCAAGATTCTCTAAATTCTGTTTCTAAGAAGTTTAATTCTTGTTAAGAATCGATCCTGACAACCTTATACTCATACTCCCCCTCAATGTTTGCATCCTCCATGTTTAGATCAGAGTCTGACTCCCCCTTTTTGGAAGCATCAGAGGTTGTTCCTCTCCTTCTCAAAACATACTGAGCTTTCTTCCTTCTTTGTAGCAGTTTGGTGATCAGCCTTTTATTCTTTTCTATCTTGGTGTCTTGATGAATAATCACCTTCTTAAGTTCATCAATTTCCTTCTGCTGATCCATGACCTCAATGTTGATATTTGCAATAGTTTCCATCAATTCCTCATAAGTATATCTATCCTCACCTGATTTAGAAGTGTTTACCTCCCTTTCAGGATCATTGGAAGTTTTAGCAGGTGTCTCTTGCCTAGCAAAAGCACTACCTACCCCCTTGGTTTCTTGGCACCTGGGACCTCTGGATGATTTCTCACCCTGAGTTGCCGTGAGGAAGGTCTTAGTTATTTTACCACTGGCCTTCTCTTTGCTAGCAGAAGTAGTGGCAGCCTTGCGACTCACATGCTCAACCTTCTCCTTAGTGAGCACCTTCTTGGGGTTGGGAGACACCCCTGTGGTTTCCCTTTCGATATTCTCCATTGGAGAATGCTCCAACAGAGGGCTTAAAGGCTTCGGGCTTTTAGGAGATACATCAAGGGAAGGAACCTTGTGTACCTTTCTTCTTTCAAACCTTTTGGTTATTTTGGGAGAGGGTCGTACAAGAATGGACTGAGGGATTTCTTTTGTGATTGAAGGTTGGGATTGGCCATCAGTGGGTGTGTCTAATGAGGGCCTTGACCCTGATGCCATACCTTCAATTGTGTGGGACACAACCATCATTGTAGAGAACAATGGTGTGTCAACTCCTTCCGAGTCCCTAGGAAGTCTCCTCATATTTGAGAAAACCTTCCCTTTAGGGGATTTTGGTACATATACCTCATCAAATAGAGGTATATCCGTCAATTCCTTAGTTATCACTTCTTGAACAAACCGTGGATACATATAAAACTGCTTTTTGGATTCCAGGTTTGATACAAGATCATTGAAGAGCATTGCTGAAAAATTGAACTTTCTGGCAGTGGCTAAGCAGACCAAGGCATAAGCAATGGTACTGCTAAACTCACTCCATCCAGTTGTTTTCTTTGAAATACAGTGCATAAGAGTATGAACAAGAAATCGCCATTGAGTGTAAAACTTTGACTTGTAGAATTTAAAAACTCCAATGGGACCTTCATACCCCATTCTTTGTAAAGTTGAGTATAGTTCTTCATTGGAAATAGAAGTTATACCTGAGGCATCATCCAATCGAAGAGTGATGCGAAGGAGTTCTTCTGAAACTTTCAAGGGTTTGTCACATACCCTTGTTTAAATGACTTTCTGCCCATCTTCGGATTCCACAGTGGCATTGGCCCAGAATTGCGTCTGATGCTCGATGTAGATAGTTGGATTCACCGTTAGGGCATAAGAAATATGAGTGGACTTGAGAAAATCCACAATGTCATGAAATCCTGCGGCCTGCTTCGGCTTCTGAAGCATCGCAATCTCATTATGCTCATCGACAAACTCCATAATCGTCGTTCTTCCTGAGGATTTGGATAGAAAACACAAAGATTCTAGGGAGAAAAGGGTTAGAGCGAGAGAGAGAAGTTGAATGCAAAGAGACGTTATGAGCTTTGGCGGGCTAAAAGAGTATTTATAGCAGTAGTAGCCCTAATTTTCTATAAAGGCAGTATTAACGACTTAGCAGTATTAACGACTGAGCAGTATTAACTGCAAGGCAATATTAACTACACATCAGTATTAACTACACAAGCAGTATTAACTACTTAAGCAGTATTAACAACAGAGCAGTATTAACTACTAAGCAGTATTAACTACTAAACAGTATTAACGACAAAGCAGTATTAACTACTAAGCAGTATTAACTGCAAAGCAGTATTAACTACTGAGCAGTATTAACAGCAAAGCAGTATTAACTACTGAGCAGTATTAACTACAAAGCAGTATTAACTACTGAGCAGTATTAACTGCAAAGCAGTATTAACTACTAAGCAGTATTAACTACAAAGCAGTATTAACTACTGAGCAGTATTAACTGCAAAGCAGTATTATTGGCTAGAACACTGGCAGTAGTAACTCTGCACTGGCAGTAGTAACTACACTTGCACTTTGCAGCACTTGTCAATCTGATGTACACAGAAGATTTTGAGAAAGAAAGTTAGTAGCACCAAATATATAAAGAAATACAGGTATAAAAACAGAAAATCATGAATTTATTCAAGGTTGATCATGCCCACACTTGTTACCAAAAAGGTGAATCTACCCACATCAAAAGCTTTTGTGAATAGATCCGCAAACTGGTCATTTGTATGAACTTTAGCAACTTGAATTAATTTCTTTTCATTGCAATCTCTAATAAAGTGATACCTGATCTCTATATGCTTTGTTTTTGAGTGTTTGACTGGATTATTAACAATGCTAATAGCACTGTTGTTGTCAATAAAGATTGGAGTGTGAAGAAATGTTACCCCATAGTCCAACATCTGATTCTGAATCCATAGAACCTGAGAGCAGTAGCTTGCAACAACTATATACTCAGCCTCTGTGGTAGATAAGGACACTGTGGTTTGTTTCTTACACTGCCAAGATACGAGTCTTGTCCCCAAAAACTGACATCCACCTAAAGTAGACTTCCTATCCATGTTAGCTCCACCCAAGTCACTATCTGAGTATGCAAGCAAGTCAAAAGAAGATTCATAAGGATACCAGAGACCTAATCTAGGTTGCCCTCTTAGGTATCTGAAAATTCTCTTGACTGCATGAAGATGAGATTGCTTTGGTGTAACTTGAAATCTGGCACAAACACAAACTGAAAACATAATATCTGGTCTAGAGGCTGTGAGATACATGAGAGATCCAATCATTGATCTGTAATGATGGACATCCACATCCTCCCCCTCAAGATCAGCAGTAAGCTGTTTGTGTGTCTCCATAGGTGTGCTGGCTGGCTTTGAGTCTGATAAACCAAACTTATCCAGGATGTCTTTCACATATTTGGATTGGCAAATGAATATTCCATCCTTCTTCTGTTTCACCTGAAGCCCAAGGAAGAAAGTAAGTTCTCCCATAGAACTCATCTTGAAGCTCTTGTGCATTAACTCTTCAAACTCTTTACACATGTGATCATTTGTGGATCCAAAGATGATATCATCCACATAGATCTGAACAAGTAGTGTGCCTTTCTTTTTCCTCTTAATAAACAAGGTTTTGTCAATGACTCCTCTTTCAAAGTCATTTTTCAAGAGATAGGTAGACAGAGTATCATACCATGCTCTTGGGGCTTGATGTAAACCATAAAGTGCCTTCTTCAGCCTGTACACTCTGTCAGGGTGCAATGGATTCTCAAATCCAGGGGGTTGACAGACATATACTTCTTCATCAATACTTCCATATAGAAAAGCACTTTTGACATCCATTTGGTAGACCTTGAATTTCATGTATGAGGCATAGGCTAGAAATAGCCTAATTGCTTCAATCCTTGCCACTGGAGCAAAGACTTCCTCATAGTCAATGCCCTCTTCCTGAGTATACCCTTGTGCAACCAGCCTTGCTTTGTTTCTGATCACTATTCCTCTGTCATCCTTCTTGTTTCTGAAAATCCACTTGGTGCCAATTGCTCTATGACCTTTTGGAAGGTCCACCAAGTCCCAAACATCTTGTAATTTAAACTGTAGCAGCTCCTCTTGCATTGCTTCTATCCAACTTGGATCTTTCATAGCATCATAAGCCTTTTTGGGCTCAATTTGGGATAAAAAGCAAGATAGTACAGTGTTGACAGTATTTTGCTGCTCTTGCAACTCTTGAAGTCTGCTTTGCTTCCTAGTCAGCATGGGAGATGCAATATCTCCAATCACCAACTCAGGAGGATGATTTTTCTGAGTTCTTGTTGGATGACCAGCTTCCTCTTGTAAGTTTACATCCGGATTTGACTCATTTAAGTCTGGATTTGCTTCAGCTTCTTCAGTCACTTCAGATTCTCTAGAATTTGGACTTGAAGACTGATTTTCCTCTGCTCTTCTCTCTTCTTCAATCTGAATGGGTTCAGCTGCCTTTTCTTGTTCACAGAAACCAACAGGATCAATGGTAGGGAATGGAAATATCACAGACTGAATTCTGTGTTCTGATGGAGGTGCATCCCTCTGTCCTGCATTTACATCACTACTGAAACCCAAGGAATTAGTGAGTGAATCAATATCAAATAGCCAATCAGGACCTGAACCAATAGGATTTGGTGTGTTCTCATTGCATTTTACATTGTCACTTTCTTCAATTATTCTAGAAGAGGTATTAAAAACTCTGTAGGCCTTACTCTGAGATGAGTAACCAACAAGAAAGCCATCATCTGCTTTGCTATCAAACTTACCTAAGTGAGATTTGGTATTGAGAATTGTACAAGGACATCCAAATGGTTTGAAAAATCCAATAAATGGTTTCTTTTTATGAAAAAGCTCATAAGGTGTCTTGTTTTTAGGCTTAATTACTAAAACTCTGTTTTGGACATAACAAGCAGTATTAACTGCTTCTGCCCAAAAAGTAGTTGGTAATTTGGAATCTGCTAACAAAGATCTAGCAGCCTCAATCCGTGTCCTATTCCTTCTCTCAGCAACACCATTCTGTTGTGGAGTCCTAGGAGCACTGTATTGTCTCTCAATGCCTTTTTCCTCACAAAAGGTGTTTAGATCAAAGTTTTTAAATTCAGTCCCATTATCTGATCTAATGACTTTTACTTTTTGATTTGATTGGTTTTCAATTCTAAGAATAAAAGATTTGATCAGTCCACTTGTCTCATCTTTGGTTCTTAGAAAATATACCCAAGTAAATCTAGAGTAATCATCAACAATAACTAAACAGTATGATTTCTTGCCAATACTCATCACATTTGTAGGGCCAAACAGATCCATATTCAACAACTGAAGAGGATTTGAAATAGTGTTTATCTCTTTGGACTTATGAGAAGTTTTGTGTTGTTTACCTTTGAGACAAGCAACACAATGATCATCACATGAATATACTTTTGATGGTAAACCCCTAACAAGATTATGTTTAACAAGTTTATTCATTGTTTTAAAGTTCATGTGACACATCCTTCTGTGCCAAAGTGATGATTCATCCAAAGAAGCTTTTGAAACCAAACAATTTAGGGATGAATCAGAAGAAACACTTTCTAAATCTAAGCAATACACATTATCCTTTCTAGGAGTTCTCAATAGTATCATGTTTTCATCAACTATCTTGAATCCAGGAGCAAGAATAATGCATTCAGAATCTGTAAATAATATACTATGCTTCTTGTCACAGACCTGTGATACACTTAACAGGTTGTATCTTAATTGCTCAACATAGTACACATCCTCAAAGGTCATCTTACCTTTTGACACATCACCTTTCCCACTGATCTTACCTCCTGCTGGATTATTACCAAAAGCAACATGTCCTCCATCAATTCTTTTGAAATTCTTGAGGCAGGCCATGTTACCTGTCATGTGCCTGGAGCAACCACTATCAACATGCCAAATGCTCCTTCCCTTGAGCTGTTGGTTGCCCTGCACATTAGATAAACAATTAGTTTTTATTGGGAACCCAAGCCAAAGTGGTCTTGGGTCTCCCTTGCTCATCAAAGTACTTACATTTAGTTTGAATGAGCTTTTCAACATGAGGAACTGCAGTACTGGAATACTTTGTCAAAATGATGGGTTTAGCAGCACAAACAGTGTTAGCAGCACTAAAAGAGTTAGCAGTATTAACAGAGTTAGCAGTATTAACACTGGAAGCAGTATTAGCAGCACTAACAGAGTTAACACTGCTAGCAGCAGTACTATCTTTAGAAGAAGCACTAACAGAGTTAGCAGTATTAACACCGTTAGCAGTATTAACTTTTGAAGAAGTACTAACAGTGTTAGCAGCACTAACACCGCTAGCAGTACTAACTTTTGAAGAGGTACTAACAGTGTTAGCAGCACTAACACTGTTAGCAGCAGTATTATCTGAGATAGCAGTACTTTCTTTAGTGCTTTTAGGAACCCACATTGTGACACCTTCTTTTTCAGGCTTTTTCTTCATGTGGCTTTTGGTTTTAGCTTGTTTCTTAGCCACATGGTTCCTAACAGGTTTCCTATAACCGTTTGGTTTTGTAAAAGCTCTTTGAAAATTCATTCTTTGGTTAACAGGATTAAAATAACAGTGCTTGGCAAGATGATTCAATTTGCCACAGATAAAACAAGGCTTTGGTCTGTTAATCCTTTGCAGATCAACTCCTTGCTTTTGTGCCCACTGGTTATTCCAATTTCTTTGATTTCCCCTCCTTTTATCATGTTTTTGGGGCTTATTCTCTTGAGGTTTCTTGAAAGAACAATGTTCACAAGTTTTAGAGTTCACAACAGTGGTCTGTGTATAATGAACTCCCTTTCCCTTTTCAGTCCTTTTCATCTCATTGTTCTTAACACATGGACTTTCACATTCCTCATCAGATCCTACTTTTTCAGTCTCATCCTCAACAACTACTTCATCTAATGGATCTACTTCAGTGGCTCCTTTAGGTAAGTCCTTCCTATCCTTGGTTTCTAATAGGTCTGACCTAGGAGGGATGTAGTTGTTGTTGTAGGGTGGGGGTGTGGCATTATACCCTAGGCCTGTTTTTGTCTTACTTTGAACTTGAGCATTTATTATTGTGTCCATGGCTTTAGAAGCTTTTGAAAACTTTTCAACATCAAGTTTTACTTTCTCAAGTTCACCTTTTAATTTCTCACATTCCTCCCTAGACTCTTTTAGTTGGAACTCCAGACCACCCTTTTCCCACTTCCAGTAATTGGTATCATATGAGTGTTGAAATTCATTGGCTTGAAAAGCCTTAATTTGTTCTTCAAACCTCTCAACAATCAACACATAGTCTCTTCTATCCTTTTCTAGTCTCTTAAGGTCATCACACATTCCCTGATTGTGATCTCTATACCTTTTAACAGTGTCTATACAAGCTTGGGAACAGAGTTTAGATTGTACCTCAGTGGGAAGATCTGAAACTTCAGCCATAAGTGCTTGATTTTGGATGGCCTCATCTGCTTGATCACTCCAATCAAATCCCATTCCTTGTTGAGAGACAAGAGCTTGAATAGAGTTTCTGTTTTGATTGGAACTTCCAGCCTGAGTTTGTTGATGGCTGTTGTGAGATGATCCACCTCTGCATTCCCTGGCAAAGTGTCCCATCTTGTGACACTTGTAGCATTCAACTTTGGATTTATCAAAGCCAGCACCATCTTCTCTTCTTTGGGAAAAGTTGTTTCTCCCAGTCCTTTTTATGAACTTCTTCACCCTCATAGACAGCATAGCCATCTGCCACTTGATATCCATCTCTTCAAGATCATCGGCATTAATTTGTTCTAAGTCATCATTAATTAAAGAAGAGTTAACATAAGGAGTGCAGCATTATGTACATATCCAGAGGGCTTCTTTTTGGCTTCAACCTCTGCTTCAAAGACTCTAAGATTATTGTAAAGATCATCAAGTTCTTTATCTTCTAGTTGGTCATTCTGTCTGAAGGACACAGTATACATTGTCCACTCTTCACCTAATGATCTTAAGAACTTTCTGTTAACATCATCAGCCTCCATCTTGACTCCTACTGTGGCTAATTCTCCAATCAGCTTATTAAATCTATCAAAAGTTTGAGTCATAGACTCATTCTTAGTAGAAGTAAAGTTTTCATACTGCTGTTTGAGAATTGCCTTCTGATTCCTTTTGGTGCTTTTGGTGCCAGTGAATCTCTTTTCCAATGCATTCCACAGAATCTGAGCATCAGTGCAGTGTTGAAATTGATGCTGATATTCATTGGGAATAGCCAAAAGCAGAGTGCTTAAGGCCTTCATCTCTATTTGTCTGACTTTTCTCTCTGCATCAGTCTTTGGAGGAGGTCTTTTGCCATCTGGTCCAGTTCTTCCTTCAGCACATGGACCATTCTCAATGATATCCCAGATGGAATAATCAGTAAGCAGAATGTACTGTTTGATTCTAATTTTCCACATGTCAAATTCATTGGGTCTGAGCATGGGAACCTTAGAAACAAGAGTACTGTTTGATTCAAAAGAATTTTCCATAATGATTGTAGAATTCTAAGAAACACAAGCTCTGATACCACTTGTCAGGATCGAATCTTAACAAGACAATTAATACTTAGAATTCAGAATTAAAGAATCTGCGGAATAGAACTTTAATTCTCACAATCAATGAACAGAATATCAGAAAACACACAACTGTTTGTATTTACTAAATCAACTCACAAGCTTACAACCAAACCTCAATCTTGATGAACAAGCTCAATCAAGACGACTTCTACTTCTCTAGAAATAGGGTTCTAAAACCTTGAGGTTAAAATCTCTCTAAAAACAAAATCGAATTCTGTTTCTCGTATCTTTAATAGCTATCTATCAACAAATATATATACCGAATAATTACAAGATAACTATCAAAATAAGAATGATCTCCAGAATATTCTTTTAAGTATATCTTCAATCATTCCATCTTTATTTCCTTCAATCTCGCATTCCATGTTCTGATCCCAAGCAGTATTAACTTCATTCTTCTCAAGCAGTACTAATAATCTTCCTGCAGTAGTAATCTTCGATATGCCCAAGCAGTACTAACAGTTTTCGTAAGACACCAGCAGTACTAACTTTTATC
This sequence comes from Saussurea involucrata, assembly GCA_033807775.1. Taxonomy (NCBI): domain Eukaryota; kingdom Viridiplantae; phylum Streptophyta; class Magnoliopsida; order Asterales; family Asteraceae; genus Saussurea; species Saussurea involucrata. Next base: position 58,987,101 of record CM066316.1, read on the forward strand.
TAGCAGTAGTATCTTTGTTCTGGCAGTACTAACGTTGATCTGGCAGTATTAATGTAGTTCTGGCAGTACTAACCATACTTAGCATATCTTCAGTTCCCAACAATTATTGGCACTATGGATGTAATAGAAAGAGTAATGATACATATTTATTGTGTTGCGATGGCTAGAATTTACATTTGGTCTAGTGGGCAACTTAGTACAGTTTAATGGGAACCGCATACTAGCTGGGACCTATAATGTAGTTTTAGTGGTGGAGTGAATTCTGAATCATCTGTGAGGGTTCCCGGTTGTTCTGATCATCGATGAATAAAATCCCATTGGGAACCAGTGATTCAGGATGGTGAGGTATTGAAATGTGAGAGAATTACATAGAGGTGTAATTCGCATTTCAGGCGATAGGAAGTGTGAGAGAATTACATTAAGGTGTAATTCGCATTTCCGGTGTTTATTAAATAATGAAGTGTGAGAAAATTACATCGAGTTGTAATTTGCATTTCAGGCGATAGGAAGTGTGAGAGAATTACATTAAGGTGTAATTCGCATTTCCGGTGTTTATTAAATAATGAAGTGTGAGAAAATTACATCGAGTTGTAATTTGCATTTCATGGGTTGTTGAGTTTAATTTCTTATAAATCTGGTGGGATTATAAGTAGTTGATGTTGTTATTCTATTTAATGACTAGGTGAAATAGTCATAGTGGTTGGAATTTGATTTGGTAAGATGAAAGATGCAGGTTTGAGACACCTGATGTTTTAATTGTTGAGTTTTAAATTTGAATTGATTAACCTCACTAGGCGAAAGCCTAATGTTTTAAGTTGAATTGTCTTACCAGGTTCAGGTTCGGGAAAAAAGTTTGGGGAGTGAATTTCATATCAAACTTTGAGGTGTTGAAGGATCCAGCAATTCTTTTGGAGATTTTGGGACGAAGCTTAGATAATCTAGTTAATCTATTTATGTTGTAAGAATAGATTAATAAGATTATTTAGGACAAGTTTAAATGTTGTGTATAAAATAATGCTGTAGATCCTTGTTGTTATAAAAGTTTGGTATCTTTAATGATCATAGCATTTATTTTGGGGTTTAAATTTACCCTGTTTTTAGGGTGTTTCAAATATTGAATCGGGTAATAATCTCTCAATTAATGAGATTGATTGTGGAATTAAAGATGGGAGTTACAAATGAGAGAAGCCTTCCAGACGCCGGCGCTAGTTTCCGCGCCAGCCAACTCGCGCCGAAATGAGCGCCAAACAGCAAACAGACCACGACGCCAGTAACCGCGCTAGCCAACTGGCGCCGGTATGCGCTCCAAGCACAAACCAGAGCCTGGCGCCAGTTTGGCGCTAGCCAACTGGCGCCAACTCTCATTTCACAATCCCACTTTGTAACCTGCCAATCTTAACCGTCCAACAATCCCGGGTTCTAGTTAGCTTACACGAGTGTGCACTCCACACCTCCTAACTCATGTTATAGCTTAGCTAACAACCCCATTATTACCTTTGTGAATCCAACTACACAAAATGAACATGATGATTTCACTAAAATCACCAACATTAAGGAGGGGTTTAAAGATTGTTATGAGAGAGAGTTCACATATTGTGGACTTTGATTCTCCCCTCATACCGTACATACAACTTTTATCATAATACGACCTTCGTCATATGAGATAAAACATTAAAAAAATATTTAATATTTTTTTCTAAAAGGAATACTTGTTTACAAGCTAGTGGTTGAAGTGTTTTGTTTCTTTTTCCTTTTTGAAAATATTAATATAGAGTAAACTACAGTTTTAGTCCCTATGGTTCACACCCAACTATGAACACCGTTCTTAGAATTCAATAAGCACGATTAGCGTTCTTGTGGTTTACCTTTTGTTTTGAAAATTGTCCCTTTCACTAACTCTGTTAAAAAAAATTCGTTAAGGTTGTGTTTGGTACATGGAACATGACATGATAGGACGAGACAAAACTCATTGTCCCACGTTTGGCATCACATGGGACAATACAAAAATTCACTATCCTACGTTTGGCGCAACATGGGACAGGGACAATGACCGGACAAAGTGGGACAGGATGGGACAAAAATGGTCTTTTCTTGTTCCACCAAAATAGGTGGAACAACATGGGACAAAAACAAAAAAATTACTCATGTACCACCATTTGATATATAATCCTAATATGGTATTAGTCTTAAAGGTCATCACCACCCATCGTCGGCGCTACCACCATTGGCGGCCACCGGTAGCCACCGTCGGCCACTTCCACCTCTTCCCCTACTACAAGTCTACAACAACTTCCTCCACCACCTCCACAACCATCGACCGTTACCACCACCACCCATTGTCGCTACCACCACCCATTGTCGCTACCACCATCGACCACCTTCACCTCTTCATCCACTACTACAACATCCTTTACAACTATCCATCGCCACCACTACTACCATCATCGACCACGTACACCTCCACCGATCACTACCACCCATTGTCGTACACCACTACATATACCTCCGCCACATCAACCACAACTACCTCCTGCACACCACTATTATCTACCATCTTCACGTCCTTCACAACTACATTCTTCACCAGCCACCTATCACTGCAGCCACCTCGTCAATTCATAAAGATCTTCCAAATTGAATTAAATATAATATTTTCTTTGTATGAGTCGGATTTTTTCGAACCACCATTAATTATTTCAGACTCTTCATTCAAATTTTGTACTATTATTTATGTATGTATTTATGTATATGAAAATTGTGTAAAAAACTAAAAAAAAACTTTTTAATTAAATTATTTAAATATATATTTTATTTACGTAATTTATAACTATTATACGATATATTTAAAATCATCAAACAGTTTTTAGGGAAACTTGTCTAGTCGTGTCACATCCAATTATAGTCGTACCAAACACAAGGCAAACAAATGTCTTGTCCAGTCCTATCCTATCCAGTCCAATGCTGCCCTCTTCTCTTGTACTGTTCAGGGGGTGTTTGGGAGTGCTTATATTTTTTACTTATTTGCTTATAGCTTCTCCCCACCGCAAATAAGCTATTTGGAGTGTTTGGATAGAAAAAAATCAAAAGTGCTTATTTGCTTCTCCTTACCACAAATAGGTTGTTTTTGATAAGTCATTTCATACCTACTTATTTACTTTTCCTTATTTCCTTATTTCCTTATTTCCTTATTTCCTTATCTATCCAAATTACCTTTTTACCCTCAATTTTTAACAAACACTTTTTAAAAATTGTTTTTCCTCGCCACATAAGCAAATAAGCATAAGTTAAAAATATAAGCACTCCCAAACACCCCCTCAGTCCTGTCTGCGTACCAAATGTTACCTAAACGAGGAGTATCTTTGTGTTTCTACCAGGGACGGTGTTCGTAGTTGTGTGTAAACCACAAGGACGAAATGTGTAGTTTACTCATATTAATATATCACGTGTTGTTAAATTAATAGAATAAATATAGAAATATAAATATATTTTCTCATCAAATTACGGAAAAGAAAAAAACATATGAATTGAATAGGAGAATAAACACATTGAATTGAGAAGGGGAGCTGCGAAGATCATCGTCATCGGCCGATTATGATCATCTCGGCCGCCTCCTTCCCGATAATCGTCTGAACCAAAACTCCGTTTTGAAATCAAAACCTCCCAAGGTTCTTAATCGGATAAAAAAAAGGTAATCCTGAATTCCTCCTTTTCTGTTTCCTCTGCGTTTGAAATTTCCCCAATTGTTTGATATTCAATTTCATGTTCTTGCACTTTTTAATTTTGGTAGATGAATGTATTTTCCTTCGTAATACTGGTTCGTTTCATCATCCTTTTTTATTTACTAGGGATTGATCACGTTTTGTATTTAGGTTTTAAGTGATTAGCATTTCAAGCCACTGTAATTTGCCCAACGTTGTTATATAACCAATATACCTGTTAATATCTAGAAACCAAAAAGAATACTCAATTTGGTTTGATTGTTCCTTATTGTTTATTTAAAGCCTCAAATGATTCGGTAATTTATATTGTTAGATTAGTTGAGATTTGTATATTCTTGTAAATTATATGGTCTTTGTATCTTCAATTTCCTCTGTCTTTTTGGGTCTTATCCAGCACTTGATTATGTATTTGTTCCTGAATAATTAGGGCTTCAAAATACTAGGGCAAATGCAAAAAAATAACACTTAAATTGGCAAAAAAATAACAAGAAACACTAGAAAGAGAACGCCCATTCGTTAGATGAAAACTAGGGTTGTGTTGGATATTTTAGGCCAAAATTGACTATTGGTTGTTTAACATTAAAGTGAAAATTACAGTGTTTCGAAACGTTAATCGTTCTTACCTTTTAAGTTCATTATAAACGTTGCTTTTGCGTTTTCAATATTGAAAAATAATATTCTGTTCTTGTTTTAAATTGAAAGGGAACAGGAGTTTAAGTTGATACATTTATCGGTTTATATTAGCTTATATTTGGTTTTCTTGTTTAGAGAAGTGATGGCAGGTGGGGAGAATATTGACATTTCAACTTTGAACTCTCAATCAAGCCAAACACAATCAATATCGGAACATGAAATGGAGCATAATAATAATTCTCCATTGGATTTATTACAAGGACAACTTGGTGAGGTTACTTCATGCACACGTGAATCTAGCGGAGATGCCAAAACGGAGTTGGAGGTACTTTGGCGAAGAGTAAAGACAACGGCATCTTTATTAACATATCTGAAATCAAAAGCAAGTATAATGACAATTCCCCATTTAGCCCTTACCTCCTGTGGCATCACATACTCAGATGCCATAGGTTTTGTCGATAAAAATGGCACTCCCATGTCTAATTGGTCAAGAAATCTTGATTTTTCCAATTTTGACTGCCCAGATGTTGAAACATGGATCGGTATTAATAACCAAAATGATGAACAAGATGGGGTTTACATCAGTGAAGTGCTGAATAGTGTGCAAATGATTACAGACGTGATGGAGTCTCTTCTCAAAAGGGTATTAATGGCAGAATCTGAAACTGCTGATGAGAAACAGAAGGTAACGTTGAGTCAGGAAGAGATTATTAAGAAGGAAATGCAGATTGAGAGCATGTCTGAGAAGTTAGATGAGATGGATCGATTTGCGTTGGATACAAACTGTGTTCTGAATGAAATGCGGCAGTGGGTTGATGATTTGGTTGAAGAAACTTCTAGACAGAGGCAACGTGCAATGGAGAATGAAGAGGAGCTTATTCGTGTTAAGCGCGATTTTGAATCGTTAAAATCGTATGTCAGTAGTCTCATTAGTGTGAGAGAAACACTTGTTTCTTCAGAAAAGCAGTTTCAAACCATTGAGAAGCTTTTTGAAAGGTCAGTGCACTTTGCCATAGCTATTTAGTTAACGTAAAAGAAAATTATCCACGTCATCAAATGTTACAACATCAGTAGTCAAAATGGGTGCAAAATAAGAAATTTTGAAACTTTGTTAGAAAAAGAATTTTTCCTCGCACTAAATAGGAACCGAACCAAACTTTGTTGCATTTTTATGCAATTTACCCTTAGTTAGTTAGTTTTAAGCATTTCTATCTGGATTTTCTTTCATGTTTTCTTGCAAATTTCCATTTGGGATGTTCCAAATTGTGACATTTGTTTTTTCTTGGCAAATATTTGAAAGTAAGTTTAAAAAATTTGTTCATTGTACCCATTACAGGTTACTAATGCTGTTGATTTTGACCCAGAATTTTCCTCTATATTGTCATTATTCAAGGGTATTATAGTCAAAACACTTTCACTAGATTAAATGCCCAACCAAACATTATCTTTTTATGGATATACTGGGTTGGGTTTGGTTTGGTTCAGTTTAGTTTTATTGCAACTCATTTTGGGACACAGGTGATGCCAAACCTACAGAAACCATAACTCTTGTGATTTCGGAGTTTTATAGGATTGTTGTGTGATTAAGGTTTACGTTCTTGTGTGAACAGGTTAGTTGTAAAGACGACTCAACTAGAGACCGAAAAGAAGCAGAAAGAAGCGGAAATCCAGAAACTTATGGACGAGAATATGAGGTTGAATGCTCTTGTCGACCAAAAAGAGGCCCAACTCGTGGCCATGAGCGAACAATGCAAGATGATGGCCCTCAATGCTTCCAACATCTAACTTTGTACACTTTGCTGAAAATATGTAATCGGAAACGCCCATTTTTTGTGAATTTTTTTCGTTCATGTGAAGGGGAACATGTTGGATTTCAAATAAAGGCCGCTAGAACAGATACAAAAATGGGAAAAAGTTTATGCATTTCAAATAATAGGAATTAAACAAAACAATGTACATGGGGTTTTGAAAAACTATTACCCCGTTATCTCATTCCTAGATATGCATTTCATCTATTAACGGTACATGTGAAGGTTAGTATACTTTGTAATATGTTTCATCCTATATTTTTAGTGTTTCAGTAAACCCATTTAAGATGCCCTAAGCCAATTCTCTCTCTTTCCGCAAAGGGGGAATCAGATCTGAGATATTCTTCAGACGTCATGATCTCCAATCTACTCTTTGCATACACAAATAAGCAACAATCACTGAAAATTTCCATCAAAACCTACTAGGATCATGTTCCTGATCACTTAAAATCCAAAAACCGAAATTAATTTCATAAATTAACAAAGATGAATGACGAAAACCCGTTGAAATTAATCAAAAGCTCTAGATCCAGAAGAAACAAACCTCGATTCCGCCAGATCTGAAGAACAATAGTCGATTCGTGAATAGAGTCAGATACTTGCAGATAGATAGGATCATGTTCCTGATCACTTAAAATCCAAAAACCGAAATTAATTCATAAATTAACAAACATGAATGACGAAAACTTGCAAAAGCTCTAAACCTATAGATCCAGATGAGACGAACACATAAGCAAACCTGGATTCCGCCAAATCTGAAAAGCAATAGTCGATTCGTGAATAGAGTCAGATACTTACAGATAGATCGTGACTAACGATTACCATTCAGCCCCGAACAACGAAGATCATTAGCGACCGGAGATGAATTGATTACGAGTGTAGGCGATTCTAAAACTCAGAAAGCAACCGTGCGCCGGAAAAACAAAAACGTATCCGTACCAACGATGTCTTTCTGAGCTTTAAGAGCCGCCGGCATCGTATGATAATGAGGCGATTCAGGGAGTTGTGCACCGGCAAATCATCAAAACCAATCCTAGCCGTCATCCTTCTTATCATTTTAGCAAGTTGCAAATTTATAGCATAGTAAAATCTAATTTGGTCCTTAGGTTTATTGAAAAGTCTGAAATGGGACTTAAACTTTGATAAGTTTAAGAGCATTCTTAAAGTTCTCATTTTACTCTAAAGTGGTCCTTGATCACTAACTCCGTTAAATAAAGGGTCATTTTGTCTCTTTACCTATTTTCTTAATTTTCTTTTTAAAAGTACTATTTTTCTCACTTTCCAATCTCTCTTATCTTTCTTTCCCTCATCCCATTCCACAACGTCACAAGGCTGAAAGCCTTCCATCTCTCTTTAGAATCTCCGAGCACATCTCAGGTCATTCGATCATCATTGGGGTTTTGCTCTCTCACAAGAAAAACTTGTGATGATCGGTTTCTCTGCTCTCTCACTTTCCACTTTTGATAATATAACACACGATGATAAGAAACCTCACTTTTTACTAGCTCTTGATTTGCCATGCCATCAACCACCTGAAGGTAATCTTCTATTTTTATTTGCTTGAAGCTGTTAATGTCTGTATATGGTCGTCGATTGCAAAAGATGGGTTTGTTTCCACCGATTGCAAAATTTGGAAAATGTTGGTTTGTTTCCATAAAATAAGATAGAATCTGGAATTTACATGGGGAGTTGTTATGCTTTGATACTTACATGTCAGTGAGCAATACGTTGATAAGATAGAATCTTGAATGGAATTACATGTTTCTTTAATGGAGTAGTTTTTCTGCCTTTGATAGGATTTTAATGGATCTAATCTTTTGTCCTTCTACGTTGTTTATGTTGGAATACGGGAGCACATACATGCAACAGAAAATAATTATATTCCTCCATAGATCCATACAAAATGGTACAGGATGGGTGTTTCAAAATTTTACCAGAACGAGTAGCAACATCTGATGTTGTTTCTGAATCTTAGCAACGAACGTTACTCGTTGCCTCCACGGTATCCATGTAAATGTTTCTGAATCCTCTTGTCGCACTACGCCAAGAGAAGATAACTTCTTCCTTCCCGAATGCTAGATACGGTTCTCCAACTTTTTGGAGGAGAAGGGGGAGAAACCTTCTTGGGATATTGAGAGAGAATGAGAGAGACAGAATCCTTTGAGCATTTTTTAATGGGAAATTAATTAATATAGCCATTTTTGATTGTGTGTTAACCTCCTAGCCAATTTCTCTCTAAATTTACTGAAATTGCCTACACCATCGTGAAATCCTTCACAATCACGAGGTCCTCCATCAGCCAAGACCAAATTTTACATCTTTGGCCCTTGCTCGCAAAAAGGTAGCTCGCAAATGCGAGGTTAGCCCCCCACCTAAATGGTTTACGATATAAAACTTGTTATTGATGCGATACACCCCAAAAATTGCAAGGTTGGCCATATACACCAAAATTGCGAGGTTGGCCATACACACCAAAATTGCGAGCCTTAACAAATTTCAGGGGGAAGGATGATTAATTGCAGAGCCTTAACAAATTAACGTAAAATTTGTTAACCAATTTCAATGCTTTTAGGGGTGGCTTGCAATTGCGGGCCTTTTTCACGAGGTAGGGCCAACAATGAATATTGTGGGGTTGACTGATGGAGAACCTCGTAATTGTGAGATCTTTCACGAGTGTGTTTGCTACTTGGGTAAATGTAGGGAGAAAATGGCTATTTGGTAAAGAGTAATGTCTGAATTGGTTATTTTAATTAATTTCCATTTTCGAATCTTTCACAATTCTCATCCGATGATAGATCCAACCTTTCAATGTATATATATATATAGAGAGAGAGAGTCATCTTCAAATGTAAACCATCATTTTCGTGTAAACCGTCGATTTCATAAGTTTTTTTGATGAAATTTTTTATGGAATTGTTTATTTTGATGAAATTGTTTCATATCATTCATTTCTTGATGAATATTTTTTATAAATTTGTAGTTTCATAGGTTTTTATCATTCTTATGAAACTGTTTCATACATTTTCGTTTTCACCTATGAAACTACAAATTTTGTAAAAAAAATTCATCAAGAAATAAATGATATGAAACAATTTCATCAAAATAAACAATTCCATAAAAAACATTTATCAAAAAACCCTATGAAATCGAGGGTTTACACGAAAATGATGGTTTACATTTGAAGATCCCTCTCTCTCTCTCTCCCTCTCTCTCTCTCTCTCTATATATATATATATATACACACATAGGACGATAATCAAATGAGAACTTAAAATAGGTTGAGAACCGTGAAAACCAATCTAAGCCGTTAATTGATTTTAATCTATGGACATTATTATAGGCAAAAATAGGTTGAGAACCGTGAGAACCTATGAATGAATTTTTATGTTTTTAAAACCATAGGATCAAAACCAAATGACGGCTTAGATCGGTTCCCACGGTTCTCAACCTATTTTTGGTTTTCACATGATTTAACCCCTATACACATATATATATACATATATATATATATATATATATATATATATATATATATATATATATATATATGGGAGGTATCCGTTGCAAACCAGTCAGATTGTGCAAACCGTACAAACTCATATCCACCAATCACGTAACTTCTTTTTTTTATCCATAAGGGTATTTTAGGGCTTTTAGCATATTTTTTCATCTCCACCAATCACGTAACTTATTTTTTTATATCCATAACTTCTTTTTTTATATTCATAAGGGTATTTTAAGGCTCCACCGGAAAATATAGATTCATGAAGCCAAATTATATATTCATAAAGCCAAATTTTATATTCATGAAGCCAAAATATAGATTCATGAAGCCAAATTAAAAAAATTGCAGATTCATGAATGTAGATACGAGTTTGCACGGTTTGCACAAACTAACTGGTTTGCAACGAATATTTCGCATATATATATATATACATGGGTTCATGTGAGACCAATGGAATTTCGCAAAACCCAAGAGACCCGTTCCTGACAGTTGGATTAGCTCATCAAAGTGATCAATGGTCATTTTTTTCACGGTGGCATTTTTGTAATAAGTTTGAAGTCTGGTGGCATTGATGAGAGTCCAAAGGTAACTAGTGCAAATGGGATTAAGCGTTCACTGCTTCACGCATCGAAAACCTCTCCAAGATACGATGATTTTCGGCGAACCTTCATTCTCGCTTGAAGGTGAAAGACTCATCATACGAATTTGCTCTTCAATCATCGAATTGTGCATTAAAAGTTCGGCATCTCAACATCTTGTAAGTGAAATTGTATCTAAATATGATTTTTTTTCAAAGAAAAACTAGGGTTTTCTGCTAAAGAAAATTGTGCATCAACAACTACGTTTTGATTTTTATCGTAGAGCTTTTCGATTGATTTCAATAGTTTGACGTGCCATCCGATTTCACTTATGTACACCCACCATAATGATTTTGGCAAAGAAAACATGTTTTTGTTTCGATTTGCATAATGTCTCTGCTCCATTTTATGTTTTTGATCAATATAGTTTTCTTAGGATAGAGTTGAAGCTGGTGTGGTGTGCCATTTTCCCCATATTTTGTGGGTGGTGTATGGTGGGTAGGTTGTAGAGTAGATTTTGTCTACACTAATAAATTTGTCCTTGTTTCACGTTTTGTATGTTGCTGTGTTTTTTTCCTTCAAAAGGCTTCTTTGACTTGTTATCCCTTGTATTACTTTGCTTGATTGAGTAAGAGATTCTTAAATCTTTTGCCATGTTCTTATCTGCAACATTATTTTCTATGATTGAATCCCTTGACAATATTTCAAAAGGCTAACAACCGGTAGTTCAAGGTTTGAACTTTTGTTGCTTTTGTTAGAAAGTTAGTTAGCTGAAAAATAGATAACATGTTTTGCCTACAAGCATTTTTTGTCCTAACCATCCATGAGCATTCACACAAAACTAATTAACATGGTTCTGAAACATACACAAACCACTCTATGATTCATATAGTACTTCTTTTTTCAAGAAAACCTATCTTATATTTATAATTTAAAACACAACCTTATAATATTCATTTATAGGTATATCTCCGAATGAAGTTAGAATACCAGTTGATCACCGGTTGTATATATAATCGATGTTGTATTCTTGTTGTTTAATTGTGTTTGTTATATATTGCCAGATTTTGTTTCAAATTGTTGGAAATCATGGCTTGTTATTGCCGTGTTGTTAGGTGTTCAGATTCTAACGAAAAAACGTGACATAAATAGTCGTTTTTAATGTGTGTTATTATGTTTGTATTTCAATAAACTCTTTAAACTAGCTAATAATGTAGTTAACAAAAAAGATTGTTTCCATGTACAAAAATGGTCTAGAGGAAGACGATGCAAAGATCTTAAACCTCTTATTCCACTTCTGAACGAAAAAATGAGATGAACACTTAGGTAACAACTGAATGGACCTTCACTACAAGTTATTGGTTTGTTGTTTAGATTTATTTGACTGCTACTTTATCTTTAATGTAACTACTAAGTAGAAGAAATATAAAAAACCTTTGAACTCTCCATATTGTTTTTTGTCAAATAGCTCATTCCCTCATATTAAATGAACAAACCTTCACTGCGAACCTATTGTGAAGGTCCATTTGATTTCACTCAGGACCAACTTACCTTTTAAACATTTTTTATAATTCGAGTTATTTGTATTTCAATATTGTACACAAGTATGATGAGGCAAGAACGATGTTAAAACTTCCGGTTAAAACATATTGATAATACTTTACTTGCCTAATAAATCAATAATACTCCACTTTATAAAACATATACTTGAGCACTAGATGTTAGATTTTCCATGTTTTTATTCAGCTCATTAACTAATTATAATAAATTATATGTCCAATGGTTAAATAAATGTTTGTAATTTAAATTGGTTCTACTTTCACTTGAAACAAATAAACCAACACATTATCTTAGCACATCATCTTTGTTGTGAATGTTCAATTTTATTTCTATACTTAGATTATGCACAGACTTAAAGTCATTTCACAAATGACCTTTCCTTGCTCATAATTTATTTCATGCATGGTCATGAACATATGTATCGATATCTCGCCTGATAGATTGATAATACTTTAATTGATTAAACTAAAGCTTCAAGCACCTTTATGTTAGATTTTCTTGTTTTATGTTGATTTTAATAACTAATGATGATAAATTACATGTTCAAGCATTAAATGAGGGTTTATAATATAAATTAATTATATTTTCAATTGAAACATATGAACCTTCACAACAACCTTCTTGTGAAGGTTAAGTTCACAATTACTTTTTAGTTCTTTCTTTTGATAGTCATTGCCATGTGTATTTTTTTTTGTTCATGACACAAGTCGATGTTACACCAATATGGATTCAACTTCCTTTTGAATGTTCTTGTGTTGATCTTATCAATTTTTTTAATTAATAAAGTAACATCTTGTTATTCATTTCCGTAGTGATAAAACAATTGCAACTAATAGTTCTCCTAAATTACTCTGAGTTTTCATTTGGATATACTTTCATAGTGGTTCTACTTTTGTTGTCTGCAATAAATGCTCCAACTTCTTCTTCCCATATTACAAACTTTCACAACAAATATACATTGAAGGTTCACTTGGGAACGACTTATTTTCTATACATTGTTTATTATTTGAACTTATGGTATTGTAATAACAATGGTATAACCTATAGAAAATATCTTCATACAAACGTGATCCATAATGAATTTGAGTGTGTGGTGTGTAAGAGAGAGAGAGAGAGAGAGAGAGAGAGAGAGATTGGCATTCACTGCTTTAAATTTTTGGGAGCATATTGTTTTCTAAATGAACTTTATGAGACAATGATCCTGAGTTATGTGAATGAAATTGTATTTTACCTTCACATAAGTTCAATAACATTCACAATGAACTTACTGTGATGGTTGTGTTGACACATCAATTGCACAAATATGAAAAACATACTATTACTTAGATTAATGAAATTAGTTCATAATTTATGAACACTTCCATCATTTGCTAAGAATGAGGATGGTTGTTTTCCAATGCTAGACTTGATGATCTCAAGTCTCAACATGTTAAAACCTTTAAGGTTGTCATATAAACCTGTTTGGAACTTTCTTGTTGATAAATAGCGATTTCGTTACAATAACTAAACCAAATATTAATCAATATTCAATATTCAACTCCTACAGAACATGATAAAACCAAGCCAAGCCCGATCATAGGTACATTATACTATGACGAGTGGGCATTTTCATCATATGATATCTACATAAGTATTAATCTAATCTATTTAACATATGAGCCATTATCGATCTCGATATACCAAATCGAACTTCTTCATGCCCATGGGAGTAAGGCTACCTCACACAAATTAGTTCATCGAATCCAAGCCAGCCAAGTTTTTTCTTCTTGCCAAACTCTGCAACAACAACAAAATCATGAGCTAATTGAAGAAAAAACATCCCAGAAAACCAAACTACACAAAACATAATGCAAAAGCTATTTTAGAAAGAAAGATAGATGGTGATTAATGGAACCTACTTACTTTGACAATGATTGATTACTACAATTTTTACCACTAGTTAATGAAAGTGAATATTTGCATCCAGCTAATGAAATTTCACAATCAAAAGAATGTCTTCATACTTATGAGGTTAATCCAATAATTAGTGAGTCTTTAGAGTAAGATTTATATGAAGAACAATAATTAACGCAACCCAACCCAAGCTAGTAATACAACCGTTTTATGAACCTTCACAATGGATTTAATGTGAAGGTTCTGTTTCTAATAGATTATGTAAACTAGTAACACAACAATTATCTGAACCTTCACAGCAGAGTCAATGTGAAGGTTAGAAATGGATTACGTATTCTAACATTTATTATAAAACCTGAATGTCACAAACATCATTTGACATGTTGTTACAGTGTTCATCATCATTGGATGTACAATTAACTGAAACTAAAACCATAGATTAATTATCATTGAACATTGTAACCAGGGGTTATGTTTACTCCTATCCCAAACACATTATATTTATCTACAAAAACAAACTTCTTATCCACTGGGTTATGGTCATGACCATGGTGCACCTAACGAGGACCTGCCCAACATTCATATGGACCACATGGTCCTACAACTTTATCTTGCCCGTAAGGTACTAATCCTAGCTATAGGTAGCAGAATCAATACATTAAGTCACCCATATACATTCCACAATAGGTCCCTGCGTTTAACCTTATGGCCAACTCACGCCAATTTATTCGGGAGATATTCTATATTATGGTTCCTTATCATATGCTCGAAATGTTGCACCAACTCAACAACTTTACCCATATGAATTGTAAGAACCCTATTTTTGTAAGTATTGAGTGTTTGGTGGCCAAAGTGAGAAGATTGAAACTATAGTGTCCAAGGGGTGAAAAAGAAGGAAGTTAAATAAGAGAAACCCCTATTTCTTCTTCATTTCTATGCTTCATACGATTTGGAAGAGAAATTGGGAGAAGAGAGGAAGAACTCATTTATGGTGGAAGTGAGGGAGAAGGATAGCACCATGGGAGTGAAGACTTCATCTTCTTCAAGGTATGAACCCTATCCCTTCTTCTTCATAGTTGAGTGTGTTGGTTTGGTAACTTGGAGTTTTGTAATATTTGGGTTTGTGAGTTCTAATCAATGGATTAAGAAACAATTGATTTTAGGAGTGATTTTCCTAAACTATGGATCAGATCATGGAGAAATCTCTTCATCCTTGTTAAGCAATCTCCATTTTTCTATGGATTAAGTTCTTGAGTTCTTAGGGTTTAAATTCATGAATCATTAGATGGATTGGATGGATTTTGTATTGTTTTAAATGTTGGTTTATGTTTCTTAATGGGTATTGTGTCTAAATATCGATTTGGGAGAATTAGAACCGATTTGGGGAAGTTTGGGGATGAGAAACCATTGAGTTTTGGGAAGAAATTCGTGCAGGAAAACCAGACCAGAGGTCCGCGCCGATTGCGGCGCCGATGGACTGGCGTCACCATTGGCGCCGATGGACTGGCGCCACCATTGGCGCCAGATTCTGTCCCTTCTCTTCCGTTGTTCATTTCGTTGTTCGTTCGGGTCTAGGACCGAGGCATCGATTGGAGGGTTGTTTAGGGGTTTTGTTAAGGATGTTTGGGAGTATGGTTAAGTGGTTTAATACCATCTCCGTGGTGTCAAATTCAGGTGTTCGGTATGGACGAATGTGGGTTTCAGAGCATGTGTAGATGTGCTAATGCTAAGGTGAGTTCCCTTAACCATTTTTGGTGCAAATGAAATGTTTTGCCAAGGATTTCGTATCTGAATTTGGTTTGAGCATGATTAAACGTTTTGGTAAGGTTTCTTAACTGATTATGTCTACAAGCATGATGACATGATTAAACGTTTTGAAAAGGTTTTATTGTGCATGATATAGAAATGTTTACAATTGCATACAAGTTGTTTATACATACAGTTATGCGTGAATGTTGAATACATGCTTGTTTGGTTATTGCTATGGGTGGAGTCGGGTTGCACAGTGGGGAACTTCTTGAGTTGTCGTACCTGGCTTTGTAAGGTGTCGAGTTGCCGTGCCTGGCTTTGTAAGGTGTTAAATAGTCTATGTCACTGTGTACACCCTTGTTGAGTATATGTTGATGTGTTACTGTTTTGAAATGAAACGATTTTCTTAAATGGCTTGTGAATACGTTTAAGAGGGAATTCACTAGACCTCATGGTCTAACCCTCGCTTATCAAAAACTAAAACCATTTTCAGGTGATAGTCGTGTTTGGGATTTCATCTGGCGATGATGGAAGTGTGTGGCGTTGTAGAAGAGCTAGAGCCTAGCGAAGACTTGTAGAGTACCGTCGGGCTTCTTGTTGTATCTCAGTTGTGAAGGTGGTTTCCGCTGCGAGTTTAGAGTAAATTTGATGTAATGTAGACTTTGGGACCGTTTTTGATTGAAATGTTAAAACTTATATTTTATTAGATTTTGGGTTGTCACAAATGGCATCAGAGCCATAGTTTAAGGGATTTAGGTGACCGGACGGGCCTAAACTTAAACTTGGGAGTAGAAATCACAACTGAGGATCAGGATATGTGTTAGGAGAACACTATTATAGAAATAGGACTAATAGGGTACTGAGGACTGTCATGTAAGGTAAGTTTGAGATTCCACCTGGCCAGTGTAATTGCGAACTTACAGGTACATGTACGTGCTTAACCTGCCTTATTAACCTACCTAGTGTTATGTCGTGTTCCAGTACGTTAGAATGTCAGCAAGATCCCTGAAGGGTAGACTGAGACCCCTAGTTGGGGAAGTTTCTTGAGAGGTCACTTATGAGGTCATGTGTATATACATCGTAGAGAAGGAGTGTTGTATAGAATATTATGAATCGTATAGAGATAGATCTTCGTGGGTTCGAAGAGATAAAATGATTAATTTTGAGTAAGACTCTTGTTTCTAGAAAGTCCCAGTTCTAGAAATAGTGGGATGAGATCAGTTAGAATGGTAAGGAATATCAGTGTTGAAATTTTGAATGTATCAATAGAACCCCGACTTCTTAGTCGAGCTTTTCAATGGCAGTGTAAATAAAATAAGATACCTATTGTGAAATGAAAGCATGTAGAAGTCGAAAATGAGATAGTGATTAAAACGAAATAGTATGGAAGGGTTGAGTAAGTGAGATGTGGAAAGTGTGTTCAGCAAGTTGTTGTGTGACCGAGAGGGCGACCGTTGGTCGTAGGAAGAATGTCAAGGATAAGCTAAGCGAGTAAAACAGTTGACCTTGTTAGAGTGAGTAGCCTTCAAATGCAAGTAGAGTCTCATGCATGGTGTCCTTTTTATGTAACATGAAATTTGCACGATTTAAGTTAAATATGTAAAGATAAATTTTGATCGAAAATGAGTCAGAATGTGCACGCGTATGTTTAAAGAAAAAGGTGATTTCATTCACATGGCACCATGAAGTTTCGAGTTTTATAATTTGTAAAGTATTTCACTCTTTTCGTGATGAGTTAAATTATTGCAAAAGTCAAGAAAACGATTGAATGCAAAACTTCTATAACCAAAATGAGTAATGACATGTTGAAGTTATTTATGAGTACGAAAACCGACTGGTTTACTTTATGTCGATAATTTCTTTCAGCATGTAGTCGTATGAAAAGATTTTCACTCAAAATATTTCTGTCGTAATTACATGTTTTGGTGAAGTAAGACTGAGTTTATGGAAAGTGGCACACGAACGATCCTCGAGATCGTGGTGCACGACTTTAAATTTTAAAGAGTGATGATGGCATGTGTACCCTATATGTTTTCAAGTGTTGTTTATTGAAAAATGATGAAAAGTACAAAATGAATTATCTATTGATTTGTCATGCATGAAGGCTATGAACTCACTAGGTCGTAGGGTGATGCATTTAAAAAAAAACTAAGAAAGAACTCGTGAGTTATAGTTCATCAAGTTGGGAAAGGACTACGTAGTGAGATAGACTCGATTGTAGTATACAGGAGAATATGAAGGAAAGGGTGAATTGCGTACGAATGACCATGAGAGACTTGGTCGGTAGTGTGATGATAGGAGTGGTGGATGTACGAACGAATAGTAGCTTCAATTGCCAAGATATATGTGTCAGCTGATGTTGTAGTAAGGCGATGTTAGAAAGATGAAGGATTAAAAGGAAGTCCTTTTGGGATTTCGGGTAGGGTGTACGTTTTGCACTCCCAGTTGTTGAAGTACGTGGTTTGTAAGTTGGTGTTTATTTTGACTGTTATCGGAATGGAATGTCGGGGCAGAATTGGGTGATTGCCCAGCTGTGAGACCAAGTTTTGTGGTTATGTATATTGTTAAGTATATTCTTGAAGGCAGAGTAAGTTTAAAGAAAGATGAAGAATGCGTTATGATTCTACCGAGACTCTTACTAAGAATTAATAGGAGAGAATCGACCTGTTAAAGTGAGAAGTTGATGATAGTATGATGGAATATGAAAATTTCAAATTATTTGGTAAGTTGTGAATGGTAGAGTTACTCAGTGGAGTTGTTAATTAAGAAGTCGGTTTAGGCTGATGGATGTGGTGAATGCCAGCATATCGAGATGTGATGCTAAGTTACGACATTAAGTGATTAAATATGATAACTTATGGGTGTTAGAACGAAATGAATTGCAACTAAATTGGAGTTTATCAGTTGAAATGAGTGGGTCGAGTTATAGTTGCTTGTGATAAGGAGAAGGAATTGTACTGTTGGGTGCGGTAAGGATCAGTGGTTTTATTGCACTAGCCAGGAGAGACAGTTGAGTTCGGAAACTGTTGGTGTGGTCGTGATGGGGATAAGAATAATTAGGGAGTGGTAAGTACTGAGATACTTACAACTTGTGTTCTCATGTTATGATTTATAAGATGGAATTTCGGGAGTTCGTGGGAAAGTGTTATTGAGAAATCGTTAAAGAATGAAAAGTGTTCCTTATGCGTGAGGGAATGATCCTAGAAGGAAATAGTTGGAAATTTTGGTTATGTTTAAGGAATGACATGATGATGATTGTGGGTCGGAGCGGTAGTATGATCATTAGTTGATTTGAAATGTCATGATAGAGGTATAAGCCTTTGGTTGGCTGATTAAAATTTTATAGATTGTTAAGTAATGACGTTCATTTGTTATTACAGGTTGCGTTACAATTCTTGGGGAAGCGTTATTGAGATTAACACTGATTGTTAAAGAATTATTTAAGGTAAATCTAAGTAAGAAAGTCGGGATGACGGTATATATATATCTGTCCGATTTTATGATCATGGTGGTCAATCGAAAGAATTGTGGAACCCGAGTTTCAGGGTGTTCCTGAGTTAATAGATCCGTTTGTAATAGGGAATCCAAGGGAGATGGATTATTAGAGTGAATATGGGGCGTACTAAGAAACATGCTTTGGGGTCATTGGAAGTTTAAAGAGGATGAGGGTTGTGTTAGTCAAAATGTGGTGGTGTAGATGTGAAATCCTTAAAGAATGTGAATTGTTGCTTTTGTGTGAAAGAAATGTATGAGAAGGTAAAAGTTGGAGATTAAAGAATGTGTAGTGACGTCGAACACTGGTCTTGTTTCAAGATGTCTTGGTTGAATGCCTTAAGATAAGATCTTAGTGCAACTGTTTGGTTATGTGAGTAATGAGAAAGCGATACCAGCATGTGGAAAGGTCGGGAGAGAGGGGCAAGTAATGTTCGGTGGGCAATGCTCCACGCTAACGTGGGGGAGATGAAGTTAACATGTCGGAATAAGTGAGTAAATTGGAAGTAGTAAACTTGTTAGTAACGCCGAAGGGTGCAATGTTGTGTAGATTGCCATTGATAAGTGTGCGAACCGTTAGAAAGAGTATTAAGGAGGGGAATTGGGTACGAGGTTGTGTAAAAAAAAGGGAATGGATAAGACAGTTGAATGGGTCAAGTTAGTGACTTTGTGAGAAATGTTTAAACGAATTGGTCGTACAGTGATTAAGCTAGTGAGAATAGTATGGTGTGACCATGTTTACTCCTCCCAGTGGAGTGAGGATAACCGGAGTATGTTTTATAAGAAAGAACGAACGTAGCAATCCGGGATGAATTGATGTGTTTCAGGATAAGCTTAATTTGAGTAGGTAAACAATCCAACGATGGGCTTGGAGGTTCCTACCCTTAGTTACGTATGAGTATGGAATGATGAGGCGGTGAGAATATAGGAGATGATTGACGAGCTGTGGTCGAGGTAGTCCGAGGAAGGGTAGTGTTACCTGCATAGACGATTGTTGATTGAGAGGAGTAAATCTAGAACTGCTTGCGTTGCGATGAATGAAACTCTAAATTGTGAATCGTCGGGACGTACAGGGAGGGCCTTGTGCCAAGCTGCCAAGTGAGTGTTTGGTTCTTGGTAAAAGAATTTCTTGTTGTGGCGGGGGATTCAGCCAAGTTCCTCCTTAAAGGAAGTATAGATGTATGAGAAGCCTTAGTTAGTCTTCTGTGGTCAAGATCGATCGAGTAGGAACAATAGCCTACAAGGTAGAGAACCGTAAGAACAGAAGGGAATGCACCCAATGTTCCACGTTGTGAATTTGGGGTGGTTGGCTGAGTTAAGAGTGGCTTTACCTTGGGTATGTGCCAGTATTACTGTGGGCAGAATACCCGCATCTTTTCCCAATAAGGAATTCCGGGACGGAATTCTTTTAAGGGGGGAGTGTTGTAACAACCCTATTTTTGTAAGTATTGAGAGTTTGGTGGCCAAAGTGAGAAGATTGAAACTATAGTGTCCAAGGGGTGAAAAAGAAGGAAGTTAAATAAGAGAAAACCCTATTTCTTCTTCATTTCTATGCTTCATACGATTTGGAAGAGAAATTGGGAGAAGAGAGGAAGAACTCATTTATGGTGGAAGTGAGGGAGAAGGATAGCACCATGGGAGTGAAGACTTCATCTTCTTCAAGGTATGAACCCTATCCCTTCTTCTTCATAGTTGAGTGTGTTGGTTTGGTAACTTGGAGTTTTGTAATATTTGGGTTTGTGAGTTCTAATCAATGGATTAAGAAACAATTGATTTTAGGAGTGATTTCCCTAAACTATGGATCAGATCATGGAGAAATCTCTTCATCCTTGTTAAGCAATCTCCATTTTTCTATGGATTAAGTTCTTGAGTTCTTAGGGTTTAAATTCATGAATCATTAGATGGATTGGATGGATTTTGTATTGTTTTAAATGTTGGTTTATGTTTCTTAATGGGTATTGTGTCTAAAATATCGATTTGGGAGAATTAGAACCGATTTGGGGAAGTTTGGGGATGAGAAACCATTGAGTTTTGGGAAGAAATTCGTGCAGGAAAACCAGACCAGAGGTCAGCGCCGATTGCGGCGCCGATGGACTGGCGCTACCATTGGCGCCAGATTCTGTCCCTTCTCTTCCGTTGTTCGTTCCGTTGTTCGTTCGGGTCTAGGACCGAGGCATCGATTGGAGGGTTGTTTAGGGGTTTTGTTAAGGATGTTTGGGAGTATGGTTAAGTGGTTTAATACCATCTCTGTGGTGTCAAATTCAGGTGTTCGGTATGGACGAATGTGGGTTTCAGAGCATGTGTAGATGTGCTAATGCTAAGGCGAGTTCCCTTAACCCTTTTTGGTGCAAATGAAATGTTTTGCCAAGGATTTCGTATCTGAATTTGGTTTGAGCATGATTAAACGTTTTGGTAAGGTTTCTTAACTGATTATGTCTACAAGCATGATGACATGATTAAACGTTTTGAAAAGGTTTTATTGTGCATGACATAGAAATGTTTACAATTGCATACAAGTTGTTTATACGTACAGTTATGCGTGAATGTTGAATACATGCTTGTTTGGTTATTTCTATGGGTGGAGTCGGGTTGCACAGTGGGGGACTTCTTGAGTTGCCGTGCCTGGCTTTGTAAGGTGTCGAGTTGTCGTGCATGGCTTTGTAAGGTGTCGAGTTGCCGTGCCTGGCTTTGTAAGGTGTCGAGTTGCCGTGCCTGGCTTTGTAAGGTGTCGAGTTGCCGTGCCTGGCTTTGTAAGGTGTTAAATAGTCTATGCCACTGTGTACACCCTTGTTGAGTATATGTTGATGTGTTACTGTTTTGAAATGAAACGTTTTTCTTAAATGGCTTGTGAATACGTTTAAGAGGGAATTCACTAGACCTCATGGTCTAACCCTCGCTTTTCAAAAACTAAAACCATTTTCAGGTGATAGTCGTGTTTGGGATTTCATCTGGCGATGATGGAAGTGTGTGGCGTTGTAGAAGAGCTAGAGCCTAGCGAAGACTTGTAGAGTACCGTCGGGCTTCTTGTTGTATCTTAGTTGTGAAGGTGTTTTCCGCTTCGAGTTTAGAGTAAATTTGATGTATTGTAGACTTTGGGACCATTTTTGATTGAAATGTTAAAACTTATATTTTATAAGATTTTGGGTTGTCACATGAATCAAGTGGACCAATGAAACAAGCATGTGGTGGCTATCCTTCGCAAGCGAATACCCTGTTTCTAGACTAGTATAGGGCAAAAAACACTTGGATATGCACAATCACGATCGAATTCTAGTAACAGTTAGTACCATGGTACACAACAAAAAATGCTGGTTATGAGTACCAAGAAACAACTGGTTGTGGTTATGTTGGTAGTCCATACGGTCCACCTCGTACTGCTTATTCTCAACTAGGAGCTTCACTTAGATTCAATTCGACAAGGTTATAACAAATTCATCCTCAATCAGGTGGTTACTTGTGCAATTATTAAATGTACTGAGAAGGACTGAAATGTGTGCCAACGCTTTATTGTAACATATTAAAGAAAACATGCAATTTATGAACCTTCACAATAAAAACAATTAATCAAAAGAAACTAATGACCTTGATTACATTGTTCATTATCGTAAGCCTCATTCAAGATGTTCCGCCAATCATCTTTATTATACATTCTTTTCCCCAAAATCAAAATATGTAAAAACATTCATTGTAAACTTTTGAATTTTCGCACCTAGTTAATCAACCTTCACAATAAAACCAATTAATCAAAAGACACCAATGACCTTGATTACATTGTTCATCGTTGAATACATCATTATGTTCTTGTGATTTTGTTAACGTTCTTTTACTTGAAATAAAAAAAATAAGTATACCCTAGATTAAAGCAGACATTCTTACAAATCATCTATAGGAAAATAATTAGACGAAATCAGAGTTGTTTATTAAAGGAATCAAGCTGTTCAATAAACGAAATCAAACGTTTCTTACTTGTATTGAAGCAGAGTTTTTCAATAAAGGAATTAGACGAAATCAAATGGCAATTGCTAAATTGAAATTGATAGGAGATTGGTGATTTCAATAGAAGACACACGTCACCAGTGTAGATATTTAATCGACGAAGACCATCGCAGTTCGTCGAATGAAGAAAGTGGAGTACATGGGAGGAAGAAGGTGTTATTCATCGGAGGAAGAAGGTGGAATTCATGGAGGAACATAATGGCAATGGAATGGGAGGGATTGTTTTCTATCGTGTGCAAAAAAACGATGGCCAAAAATACCCCTGCACATTCAATTTTGAATGTAGGATTACAACCATCAGATCACCGACTTGAAAATTTGATCAACAGACATGAGTTGGTCTTACGGGTCTCACGGAAAACTCTTGGTCTCACCGAAACCTAACCCTATATATATATATAAGAGTGTAAAAGTGATATATATCTCATAGGTAAGAGAGTGGCACAATCCTTTTGAAGATATTATATCTTCAAAAGGTTTACTTCTCTTTTACACAACCAAAAGTAATGACATGACAAGTCCCCACTTGTCATATCCATGACAACCTTATATATATATATATATGTATGTATGTATGTATGTATATATATAGACTCCGTAAATGCAAACCTTACATTTGTTACCACCCTTACAAACCAGTGTGCATATGTGAACACATATGCATACGTGCAAGAATATACATATAATAGACATACATTCATATTGGATAATGCATATATGCATCTCAGGTTATGCACATATGCACATTGGTTTGTAAGGGGGTGCAACAAATACATCGTTTGTATCATATATATATATATATATATATATATATATATGGAGCCATTTAAGGGAGAACTTGTTATTTTGTGGTAATTGTGAGATCCAATCTCATCCACTCATTTTAATAATCAATGGTATAAAAAATGAAAAATTAATAATCAAAACCACAGAAACCGACCATTATAATTAATGAAAAGGGTAAAAATGTCAAAACAATATGAATCAGTGATCTAAATTGGGTGTGCTCCGATAATTAGGGAATAGAATCAAACACGACAACTAAAACGTTGAAACAAATCAGATTGTTTCTTCTACTCGATTACCCTAGAATTCACAAGATATTGTATAGGGTTTTAACATGGGCGATTATCGAATGAGATGAAACTGATAAACCAAGATCTAATCAAGATAGAGAAGATATGAATCTGTCATCCATTTCACTCAAGAACACATTACAAGATTAGGAGTTCTGTACAAGTGTTTTTCTCTCTAGAATATAAGAATGTGAGTTAAGTATGTCTAGAGTCCTACTTACAAATACACAACAAAACCTATTTATACTAAACACATTACAAGGTGTAAACAACACAATACAACTCAATACATTGACTTTGACTTTAAACTTTCTATATTTAAACCTTGAAGACATATTGCACTAACAATCTCCCCCTTGGATTCAAGGTTTAAACAAATGCGATCAGCAGGCTTTAGCTTTCTTGAATCTTCGGTCTTCATCAAAGCTTGTCAAAGTCAAAACGTCATCCAATCTTCAAACGGCAAATAACTAACTTCTTTCTTCGAACAGGAGAATATGGATCTTCACACAAAGCATTTTAGAACCTCAAGCACAAGTTCAAGAAAAAGAGATCACAAAATGATCAATCGATTTTCCTCAAACTCTTGAAGAATTCTCCCCATTCCCATTGACTTGAGAATTTCATTCTTCAGTGTCGATCTTCATAAACGCACGAGTTCAAAAGAAAGAGATCACTGAAAGGATTAATCGATTTCTTAAAAACTCTTGAAGAATAAAACTCCCCCTATCCTTTCTTGAAACGACGTCTTCTTTCTACAAATCTCCCCGTTGACATTAAAACGAATCTTTGATTTTAAACTTTCTTTGACATGAAATTGATGTAGACATTCTCCCCCTTTTTCGATGAAAGTGAGCATCACGAGCATCAAAAATCTTTTCAATTTCAGTCACGAACAATCTCCCCCGACTCAAACAGTTCTCCCTCTTGAAAATCACAAACAATCTCCCCATAAACGAAAGATCTTGCTCTCCCTAAAAATAAGAATTGTAGAGCAAATTCATTTTCTCCCCCTGAAAATTTGCATAAAATTTTCATCAGTGCACAATTTACCAAACCTATGTAAGGAAAATTGAATTCATTGAACGACATTTTATAACTACTAACATTTAATCATTTGAACACCAAACAAAAGAAATTCAACTTAATGAAATGTAACAGATATTTCCATCAAGTGAAATCAAATGCATGCGTTTGGATTCAAAAACAAGACATCATCGCATATCGAGTTACAAAAGTTCAATTTCAACCCCTTTATAAAATCTATTTGGTGGACTAGCATACGAAATATGATTAGCAACAAGCAAATGTATTTCTGAAACCTATAAGAATACTTTGCTCTTACTCACATTATTTGTCCAAAACCAGAATTTTCACAAATTTACAGGTTTATCGCGACTTTGTATTTTCCCCAAGTTTCAAGAGATGTGTGCTCTTAGGCATCTTTTCATATTGTGCACATTGGCAACTTTTATTATGTGCACATTGGCATCTTTTATAATCAAACAGTTTATTAAGACTAAGATACACCGTAAACGTAACTTTCTAACTGGTCCTATAGCAGGATTTGGGTCAGCCGATCCCAGAGCAGTTGGCCTTAGGGGCTAGGTGACAAGCACCCCTTGGAACTTACTCTCCCGAACCAGAAAGGCTACATCGATATACCTTAATCCCATCTGTACCAGTAGAACATGGCTTTCTACCTGGTTCTATAGCAGGATTTGGGTCAGCCAATCCCAGATCAGTTGATCTTAGGGGCTAGATAACGAGTACCCCTTGGGACTTAATCTCCCAAACCAGATAGGCCACAGACACAGACTATCAAACTGAATAATTTTATTATATATATATATATATAATATATTTTTTTATAGCATCTCAATCACTTGGTTCAAAAACGTAGTGTTTCCCCCATATTTTCGTTTCCATTCATGATTAAGACAAATAGGCTTTGTGAGCACTGTATTCTGTATAAGTCTAGATTTACACAATTTTGCGCTTATATCAAAATCTCAAACATGTTTCGCTGACCTTTCGACTTATTTCAGAAGCGAAAGTAGAAACAAATATAACTCCGACGATACAAAAATGCTCGTAAAATCATCCTTAACACACATTTTATTCATTGAATGAAAAATTGAAGAATTTCACTTCATTGAATTAAATTTGTGAAGGTTCAAACTTTCAACGTTAATAGAAATAAAATATAACATAATGTTACCTTTTTATCACTTGATTTGAGAAACAAAAAGATATAGCAGTTAAAGTTCAGAAAGATATCACCTGATAAGTACGAGTTCTAAACTGATTTGTTTAGAAGTCATAGCCTTTGAAGTTCGGGTTCTGAACTGATTTGTTCAGAAGCCATTACCGTTGAAGTGCGGGTTTTGAACTGATGTGTTCAAAACCCATTGTCTTTTATCTTTCTCCCCCTACAAAATACCAAAAGATTTGTCATTAATCACATGTATAAAAAAAATTAATAAACTCCCTGAAAATATGTGATGTTCAATATCTTCTTGAATGCACAAGTACTTCATCTTCCGAGAGTTCAACACTTGTCTCTAAATCTGCAAAACAGATTAAATAGATTTTGGTACCCAACGAGTCTTGGGTCCTGACACGTTAAGCGGAGCTCTATAAGAAGGAAAATGGTAAGTACCATACCAATATTGAACATAATTATTATTAACAAAATCATTATTTCCGCAATAAGAATTAACAAAAGAATTAACTTTCGTTGTAAAATTCTTATTTGGAAATGATGATTTTGGTACATCTTTTCCAGGAAATTTATCTTTTACCTTCCATTGCATGTTGACTCTTTTGTAGAAAGGAAGATCAACATAGTATTTGGAAGACATATCCACAGAATGCTCGTAGAAAATGTTAGAAGGACGCATCGGACATTCTGAAAAACACTCGGAGTTGTTGAACGACCTCACTTTGTCTTTTAAGGCATTTCGTTCCTTTGTCATCAACTCGAGCTTCTTCCGAATATCACAATTCACCCTCTTTTCCTTCATGATATCTGTAGATAAACCCGCCAAATTCTTCGTGAGTTTCCGAATTTCTTGCTGAAAAATCTTCCTCTCAATAGAAAAAACATCCTTTACGCTCTTTGACTGAAAATCCGCTTTCTTCTTCTTCTCAAGTTCTTCACTTTCTTTATCCAACTCCATTTGTATTTCAGAAATTTTCTCCGTCAGCTTAGTATTCTTTGCTTCAAACCCTTTCCTTTGAACCTCAAAATCAATCCTTTCCTTTTCCAACTTTTCTTTCTCTAAAAATAAGACTTTCTGAAAATCTGAGTTCTGCTTGGAAAGTCTTAGACATTTGAGTTCAACATCTTTCTTGTCTTTAATTTCTTTAGTCTTTGTCTTCAACGCCATTTCAAGTTCCGAAACCCTTTTAGCAAGACCCATTCTTTCTTTCTTGAAATCTTCTCTTTCCTTATTCAAAAGATTTTCCATCTCTTGCAACTTCTTTGTAAGCTCGATAATCTTCTCTTTATCATCTTCCCTTTCAACTTTCTTCTCTTCTTTTCTCTTGAATTCAACCTTTGATCCATGCATAAGCTTCGTTAATTCATTCCACAAAAGCATTGGATTGTTTTTATACATTTCAACCTGTATGTAGATGTGAGGCGAAATTTTGAGAATAGCAAAGAGTAAGTTTGACGAAGCATCCTTGTCTGCTTTCTTCCGTTTAATCTCATCTTCAGTAAAATCTTCCGCCCTTTTATGTATGATCAACGGACCTTCGGTGAAAGATTTTATCATATAATCTCCGTTTTCTCTCCTCGAAATGAAATCCATGAAGTCGACCGTCCATTTCACAAAATCCGAATCCTTGTTAAGCATCGGAAGACGATTACCTGAAGCTTGAAAATTCATCTTGAAAAAATTATATAAAACTTTTTCTTGAAAAACTTTTTTTAATTCAGAAACTCGCAAGCAAGGGTTGCGAAAAGTAAGGAATTCGCAAGCAACTGTTGCGAGAAATGAAGAATTCGCAAGCAACTGTTGCGAGAAATAGCGAAATTCGCAAGAATCAGAAGCGAAAAAATGTAAATTTCGTAAAAGAAGGTTGCAAGAAAAACGAAATTCGCAATGATCAGTTGCGAATTTCAGGTGTTAGAACAATGACAAAAAATGATCTCTGAAGTTCGCGAAAGAGAGAAGCGAGAAAACTGAATTTCGTAACTGAGGGTTGCGAGAAATCCAAACTTCGCAACTGAATTTCGTAACTGAGGGTTGCGAGTAATCCTGAAGTTCGCAACTAAGGGTTGCGAGATTCACACTTAACTTTTGATAACCTTCACGCAACGATGAATCTTGCGAGAAAAATGATGAACTTGCGAACTTTTCAGATCTTGCGAGTTTTACGAAGAACTTGCGAAAATTTCAAATCTTTCGAGATTTTCCAAGATACGACCAAAAATCACTGAAAAAGCTAAGAACTCTGAAAAATCCTTCACAGAGATGCTCGAAATCGATGTCTGAACACTTTATCTCTAAACAAAAACCTCTGAAAACCACTGAATCTTCAAAAAGTCGATCGAACAGTAGCCTCGTACCAAAAACTCAAAAAACTGACAAAATCTCAAAATTGAAGCCTCAAATCTTGAAATCAGCCTTCGAATCCTTCTTTAACGATGTTCCAAAACTGATGACGAATCTACTGAGCACAATCTTGAAACAATTCGATCACAAACAAAGAATTTTTGAAAAAATCTCAAGAAAACGAGATTTCTTGAAAAAATTCAAGAAATCGATCAAATTTTCTTGATAATCTTCACAAAAATTTGTGTATGATCACAGAAACACTCTCTGAATCTAAGATCCTTCTCTGATACCAATTGATAAACCAAGATCTAATCAAGATAGAGAAGATATGAATCTGTCATCCATTTCACTCAAGAACACATTACAAGATTAGGAGTTCTGTACAAGTGTTTTTCTCTCTAGAATATAAGAATGTGAGTTAAGTATGTCTAGAGTCCTACTTACAAATACACAACAAAACCTATTTATACTAAACACATTACAAGGTGTAAACAACACAATACAACTCAATACATTGACTTTGACTTTAACCTTTCTATATTTAAACCTTGAAGACATATTGCACTAACAGAAACCATAGGTTTTCTAAAGAGTCGATGAAGCCATTGACGTTTAGATAACAATGTTTGTGATATACTGGGGTGAGCAAACCGTGAGATTAAACTGGTGGTTCCTAAACTATTTTGGGAACATTTTATGTTTTGTTTTTGTTCTATGTACTATCTTTAGTGTAGAATATATGGAATTTGGGGGTTTTAGTGTGTTTGATCATTTGGAGAGATGTAAGTAAACCGAAATTGGTGATACATTGTGACACATTATGGTAATCCAAATGTGTTGTTCCTACACTGTGATACAAATACTACCTTGTGATACGTGTTGTTCCGACATTATGATACATTATGATCATTCAACAATGTCTGTGAACGTTTGTGATACATGTTGTTCTTATATTGTGATACATTATAGGCATTCAACATTATGTACACACTTAAGATATTTGCAAGGGGTGTTTGTAATATGTTTATCAAAATGTTTGTAATTTGTGAATGAATACTCGGATACCCACTCTAATACCACTATGATACCCGTTGTACCCACTGTAATACCACTATGATACCCCTTGTACCCATTGTGATACCATTTTGAAAATGGGTTAAGACCATAACTAATATGGGTTTTAGACTACATGCACATAACCATTGTGATACCAACTTGAGACCATATCCGACTTTTTGTAAACAAATGAGTTGACCCTGTAAATCTTGAGGATGGTAACGATGATGATGATGATAGGGATGGTGAGATTTGAAATTTGAAGCTATGAAGATGATGGCTATCATGAGGTTAAGAACACAAAAAAGAACAGTGGTGCATGAAGGCTATTGCCATTTATTCACCACCACTCACCATATCTTCTTCATTGTATTTTCTTGATCA
Source organism: Saussurea involucrata (assembly GCA_033807775.1). NCBI lineage: Eukaryota > Viridiplantae > Streptophyta > Magnoliopsida > Asterales > Asteraceae > Saussurea > Saussurea involucrata. The sequence goes on from CM066316.1 coordinate 59,017,118, forward strand.
AGATGAAGATGAAGTTGTGAACGTAACTGTGATGGAAACATTTAAGGAAATTACCTAATAAAAGAAATTAAATTTGAATTTTAACTACTAAAATTACTAATACATCCTTTATTAATTATTTAAATACAAAATTAATATTAATAATTGATTGGTTGAGGTTGGATCTCACTACTATCACAAACTGTTGAGTTCTCATTGATTAGGCCCCTATATATATTGTAACACCCGTAATTTTTGGGTAAGTATAATTTCAGGTCAGTGTAGAAATCGATATTTCAAGATAAATAAAAGAAATAGGATTTTGAATTTAATCATAGATTATATAGTCTTGCATTGGATGGAGAATTCCAAAACGTATCTAACAAGGCTTTCCAGAGCGAAAACGGAGCTAAAACGAAGAAGTTATGATCAAAACAGTGATCGGGCAATAAACCAGTTGTGGACGTCCGCATAGGGAAGCAAGTGAACTTCCGCATTAAGTGGAAGTCTGTAATACCCCGGGTAAGACCATTAGTTGAAATCCCTATTCCGTTAATGTTATTTACTCTATAATTGGTGTTTAGGGTAACTATGGGTAAATCTTTAAGCTTAGCGATGTTTGGGTTATATTTCAGAAGTTCAAGGTTCATTTGGTAATTGTGGTTTGATATTACCTCTTAAGCCGTAAGATATTACTCTGATAACCTAAATTAGAAGGAGTGTGTGTGTGCGGGAGTTCTGAAGGCGAAAGAAAGCAAGAAGAAGAAAACATACGGTGTAGGCTTCAATCGATTGGGTTAGAGACGATTTCGAGGTAAATATCTTTACATTTTATGCCTGTAATCTTAAGTAGAAGATGTTTACCGGTTTAGAAATCACGATTCCATCGATTGATATAAGTTTCAATCGAATCTGGGTATTTTGAAAACCGACTGTGTTCTTGAGAGTCCCGGGGAAGTCCCGGTAATATCGACTCCCGGTATTGTGAACTCCCGGTATTGTGAACTCCCGGTAGTGTAGAATCCCGGTAGTATGAACTCCCGGTATTGTGGACTCCCGGTAGTGTAGAATCCCGGTAGTATGAACTCCCGGTATTGTGGACTCCCGGTAGTGTAGAATCCCGGTATTGTTAACTCCCGGTAGTGTAGAATCCCGGTAGTTCTGGTAGTGTCCGGATATAGTTTCTGAATGTATTGTTGGATTAAGTTCTCCGAATATTTCCTTGCCCCTTGACCCCATCCGCTAACCGGGTAGCGGAACCCCCGTGTTAAGTCGTCGTAGGGGAACATTTGAGGATAAGAGTTTGATAGGTTATTTGGGATTCTCAGTCTGCTAGAGAGTCTTATGTGTTCAATGTGGTAAAGAGGTATTGTATTTGAATTGTTTTCAGATACTGTGAATCAGAGGTGAAAGATAAATCTGTTGGAAAAGACTGGGAAGAGTTTTATTAATCAAACAGGTGAGTTTTGCTTTAAAATGTTTTCAACCGGAATACCTACTCGTATGGAATGTGAATATGGTAAAAAGATGTATTATGTGATTATGTATGAAATATGATATATATTGGGATATATGTTATATTTATACGAATATATGTTGGCCGGGCTAAGGACCGGTGGTGTTGGCTGTACGGAGGGACAGCGGTGTTGGCTACATTTAGAGTAGCGGAGTATATGATTAGTTGGCTCGCAACCATCTAATAATGGCCAAGGGAAATGAGAAAGGAAAGCATACAATGTGTGAATCATAAATGGTATACGTATATATTTGTGTTATATATACATGGTGACTGTGCAAATGGTTTTCAAACTGACAGGGATTTTCTCACTAGACTATTTAGTCTAACCCTCATTTTTGTTTTGAAAATATGTATTCCAGGTGCCGCATCGGGTAAGAACAAGTAATTAGAGTAATCGATGGGTGGCTTTTGGGAAGAACTTTATGATGAAGATTTTGGCATGTTTAGCAGTTATATTATGATATTAAAAGTTATGTATGTAATTAGTACAAAGTTTGTAGTAGAATAGTTACTTTTGAATGTAAAGACTACAGGACCGTACTTGTAATGTGATATTTCGTTTGTTATATTCATGTTATGTTATATTACGTGATTTATTGTGTATATGGGACTTGGGGTTGTTACAAAGTCTGCATGGTTCCACGGAAGAAATAGAAGTTTCAGTCCTGATGCAAGTGGACGTCCGCATAAGGCTCCAAGTGGACGTTCGCATTGAGTCTGACGAAATTTTCACCCATTTTCACCTTCAACTTTTCCCTCCTCTCTCTTCTACTTTTACCCCCATATCTAGATCTGATCTCCATCTCCCCCATTTCGATTTTCTCCTCCAAAAACCCTAAATCCCTTCTCCTCTCTCCATCTTTCTCTCCCAACTCAAACCCCACACTATTTTTATGAACCTTAACCTTTCTAGAACCCATTTCACATCATCTTATTCATCAAGTTTCTAGTGTTTCATCCAACCTTTTTTCTTCATTTTGAAGATTGGGAGTTTGTGGTTCACTTTAGTGACTCTAGAGGTATTTTGGTTGGTGGATTCAAGTTATGGTTAAGGTAATCTTCTATTTTCTTCATCTATGAAATTAGGGTTTTGGTATAAGTTGAGATATTGATGTAAAATGTTTGGGGAACGATTCTAAATGGGTGGATGTGAATACTTATGGTAGGAAATTTATAGATCTAGATTTTTGGAAGATTTGGCTTGAGGATTCAAATTTCTTCAAAGGAGCTCAAGTTGGGGAAAAATCTAGATTTAGCCTAAATCTAGTAAGGTGAGTTTAAGTTGATTTGTGAAAACGTTGTACATGCCAAAAATGTTCTTTTCCAAATATTTATGTGTTTTACATGAAATTATCAATTGTTGAGTTATTCGGTGGGTTTTGATTATTTGAAGTATTTAACTTTATAAACATTGTAAAACACACATATTTGGGATTATTGGGTAATTTGATAAACGAATCATAAATGATCGTTTTGATGATTTTTGCATAAATGGATGTTATTTGCTAAAAATACATTTTAGTGTTTGTTTGAAATATGCATAGTTTGTGTCATGGGATGTTTTGAAAATACCAACGTGTGGGTCATTGGAGTTTGGTCATTCTGACCTGACGAACATTTTGGAAATTGTAAACCTTTTAGTTTTGGGGAAAAGATGTATTTTGAGTATTTCGATGAGTAAATCTTAGGTATTGATATATTTTAACGATTTATCTTACGAGTATAAATCTTTTGGTATAAATACACCTTCATGGGTGTTTTGGAAAATGATTTGTATTAACCTAGAGTTGTGTGGAGTTATTTATGTTTATGGAGCATGTTTCGCATAAACGTGGGGTATTTACGTTTTATTTCATTTTCTGACTTTTAACAAATGGTCTTTTGATTAGTTGAGCTTATGGCTCGATATTTGATTATGTTGGGGTTTGGGGACATTTGTCCAATTTTGAAAGCTCAACGTAGAGCTTTGGTCATGATTTATATTTATTTGTGAATTACATGTTTTGAATGCGCTAGTTCATTCGTTTGGAGTCATGTAATGTTTTAGACCTTATTGTTATGGATCCATAGGCACTTGAGTTTTTACGTTCAATGATGGGACGCTAGTTTCCCTCATTGTAGCACGGAATAGGCATCGACTTTCATGGTAAGTAAGATGTGGGCCTATATGGCCGGGCATTGTCCCATGAGCAGTACGGTGTAATTCCAATGTGCTAGTACGTTTGTGTGGATTTGGACATCTCAAAGTATAGACCTAAAGGGGTTGAATTTGAGTGTCCATGGGCAATAGATCTAGAGGGGTTGAGCTCGATATGTCTTACGAGTATAATCCATGCGTTTGTTTTATTACATAGATATGTGACCTACTTTTGTGTTCCGTCACGTGCAATGTAATCGAGTCTCCCCCATAACCGTAAGGTGTTGTTTTGGGTATTGAGTTTTAATATCCATGTTTTCGGTGACGTTTCATATTTAAATATTATTATCTATGAGTTATGAGTTGAGTATTATGCCCCATTCGTGTTTGGATGTTTCAGGATGTAAAGTTTTGCCAACGATTTCATAACTTGGGAGTTCATTTACTATTCATGTTTGAGTGAATTTTGGGATGAGTTTACTTTACGAAGGAATGTTTTATATTGGGATTTCTTCCTTAAAATTGTGCGTATTGGAAAACGTCTATATTGGTGTTGCCATCACCTAAAATTACTTTTACCAGAAAACGGGTCGTTCTCATATTTAAAGTAAATTACTTTGGATTTCATGATTTAAGTTGCACTCGTTCTTTTTAATGGTCTATATAAACATGATGAAAACTCTTGAACTCACTTGGCGTTAGCCTAACCTTTTTATTTGTCGGCACATGCACCTTGTTCCGGTAGGGGAATAGACACCGTGAAGGGGTGAGAGTTAGTTGTAAGCACGAGAAAGATTTAACTTGGTGAAGTCTTCAGCATTTTGGGAATAGCAACTAAAATATCGGTTAAGTAACACTCGACCATATCTAGTTTTTGTACGATTTAAGTTGTTGAATTTTGGAGGTAATTTTATGTTTTAAAGTTGAGATATCCCCAAGGATGGTGTTGTAGAAAGGATTTTATTTTTTGTTCGATTATTTTATCGAAGTTTTTATTTAGTTGCTCTTTCCAAATTTGAAGACGTTACAAATTGGTATCAAAGCTTAAGTTAGAGAGATTTAGGTGTTGATTTTGGATACCTAGACTCAAACTAGCGTTCTTTCAAGTGAATGAGTGTGAAATTGCATCGTTAGGCACTCTAAGATAGGATATTTTGAGATTGACGGAGTCACTGGAAACGGGAATCACGTCGAGGGTGGCAAGGATGATCATGTACAGTACGTTCATAATTGCAGCTGGCCAGTGTTATGGTGAACCTATAAGTTACATGTGTATACTTGCACTACTTTGATGTGATGACTGTTGGGGCAGTGAAGAAGTTTCTAAGCGAGTAGCCATTAGAAGAGGTTGATGATTTTAGCATTTGTCACTTGGAGTGCCGACTAAATTCATGCACGAAATTTATTTTTAAAATAAATTGCATCAATTGTTTCTTGCGTTCCAAATCGTCGTTTGGGTTGTATTATGAAATATTGGAAAAACGTTTAACACACACAAGATTTTTAAACCATGATTTTAAACATGCATGAAATTATTTTATTGCAGGCGATTGCAGATTTAGTCGAGATTTCCTTTATTTTCGTTGTTGTCCAACTCTATTTTTAAATACTGTGATATCCATATTTTAATGTTGTTTAGGGTCTTGAACAAGTAACTGCAATTTATGACTTTAACATTGGATCTCCTCCACATATGTTAAGGTTTTGGATGAAGAGTTACCTTCCATTATTTTGGTACTTGAGTTTTATTGGGAATTTTATTCCATTCGGGTTTTGCTGAAAAATGTTACTTTATATCATATAGAAACAAAAAGAACTTTTTTGGAATTATGGCATTTTGGTCATAACTTTGTCTTATACGATTTGACTATTGAGAACAAAAATTTTGGCACCATTTGATTGTTTGGGTACCATTGAACTTCATTGAGTTTTATGAAAGTTTTGTTGAGTATTATGGAGTTTTATTTTACGACGTTTTGCAACGCATGGATGAATTTTGAAATGCGTAGGCGTGAGTTATAGTGTGTGTTAATTATCGTTTTATTGAGCATTTTGTCTCATGTGAGTTTGTTGAGAAATGTTTCTCTATGTCGTGTTGCAACAAAAAATGGTAGTTTTTGTAATTTTGGTATCATATGGTTTTCTCTTTTGAGTTTTGTGCTTGTACGTTTCATTTCATACTATTTGGAGTGTGAACTGATTTATATCCATGGCGTGAGTAAACGTATAAGGGTACCATGATAGTTAATTTCAATGCTTTGTTTTATGCACTTTTGGTTGTTGGTACTTTTGTTATCATCTCATACGAATGTATTATGTTGATTTATTGGTATGTCTAACATTATAACCACTATTTTGGAGCAATTATGCATACCGTATGTATGGCTTGAAAATTTAAGTCGATTTAGATTATTTTACGTGTTAACCAAATTACATGCACTTATTGTTTTCCTAACTTCTGAGAAACTACATTGATGTGCATGAGTCTTGTCAGAAGATTTTATTTCCATGCCATTATATTGCTAAATGAGAAAATTTGGAACTTGATTTAATGAATTTCCTCTTTTGAAATTTCGTATAAACCATCGATTGCATGATGTTTTATTTCGGGAAAACTCTTATGTATGTGTGGCATAAATAAATCCATGTTAGGATCGTAGCGGTTCATTTTAAAAGTTTGTTGAGCATAGTTTTGCGTTTCGTTAGTAACTCGAGTAGTGATCAAGTAATTATCAAAATGATTTTCACATGTGGGACGAGTGTGCCCATTTTGCACAACTACCAGGTAAGTAGTAGTAGATTTTTACACGTATGATAAATTGTTATAAAAACCTTCGTGTTGAAAAATCTTATGAAATTTTCGATTGGCATAATTGTTGAGTCTGTCACTTGAAAACCTTGAACTCATTAGGACTTTGGAAGGCTAAGCAACCCCGGTTAAGGGGGAGGGCGTATAGAACCTTATCAGTGGAAGGTTGGATATTCCGACGCGTGATAGTACTATAAGTCGTGTGGTATCGTTTGCAAGGTCGATGTATTTTGTAACTGAAAGGTGAAACTCGCGGTATCTTCTGTTAATGCTTGTGATGAACCGCCGTTTCAGCAACTTTGTTATGGGATTTGGTCAGTTAATTGCATAAGGGGTGTGTAGAACCCTTTAGATACCGTGCTAATAACCTTGGTTTTGTGGGTATGCGCGACGAATGAAACTTGTGTATGGAGCTCTGCAGTGGTTCGAATCATGGTGAAATTGTTAGGTGTCAACTTTTTGATTATGATTCCAAGAACCGTTAGTGCATTTGGAGTGTTGTAGTCCAATCTTAAGGAATAATGGTATAGCTTGTAGTGGTTTTAAGAAGTTCAAATTGTGATGAGTGGTTATATTTGAATGATTTTCTTTGGCTAGTAAGAGAATCTGTCATTTGGACGATTGGTAATTGGATGTATTCTTGGAGTTGTATAATCCTTGGGTCAAGGACGATCGTCTGTTTTGGAGTATAAGGGTACTCGTTAAAGCTATATGGTAGTTCAGTAACAGGAACAGTTGAATTTGGGAATTTTGTTGGTTTCGGTAGTGGTCAAACCTTGGATTGGTTTGAGAAAGAGTTTAAAAGCATGTAGATCTGGACTGATTGGAAGTCGGAATCTGCCGTTAGGGAAGGTGGATCACCTAAGGTTGGGAGACAACCGAAGTCTTGTGGTTAGAAGCTACTCAAGTAAGTTAAGCGTTCACTCGGAAATAAGTGTATTGTGCCTAAGGGGACATTTGTCGTGAGTATCAACATGAAGTTTATCGCGACAGTTCTATCAAGTGAATCAGAGACAATAAATTATGAGGGCAGCGTTAAATGGGAAGCTAGATTTTGAGGACAAAATCACTTTTAAGGTTGGGAGGATTGTAACACCCGTAATTTTCGGGTAAGTATAATTTCAAGTCAGTGTAGAAATCGATATTTCAAGAGAAATAGAATAAATAAGATTTTGGATTGCATCTTAGATTTTATAGTCTTTTTGGACGGAGAATTCAAATACGAATCCAACGGGCCTTTCCGGAGCGAAAATGGAGCTAAAACGAAGAAGTTATGACCAAAACAGTGATCGGGCAATAAACCAGGCGACAGTGTCATGTGGACGTCTGCATTGGGAAGCAAGTGGACATCCTAATTAAGTGTAAGTCCGCATGGTTCCACGGAAGAAACAAAAGTTTCAGTCTTGATGCAAGTGGACGTCCGCATTGAGTCTGACGAAATTTTTACCCATTTTCACCTTCAACTTTTCCTTCCTCTGTCTCTCTCTCTCTCTCTCCTACTTTTAACCCCATATCTAGATCTGATCTCCCTCTCCCCCATTTCGATTTTCTTCTCAAAAAACCCCAAATCCCTTATCCTCTCTCCATCTTTCTCTCCTAATCAAACTCCACACCATTTTTATGAACCTTAACCTTTCTAGAACCCCTTTCACTTCATCTTATTCATCAAGTTTCTAGGGTTTCATCCAACCCTTTTTCTCCATTTTGAAGACCGGGAGTTTGTGGTTCACTTTGGTGACTCTAGACGTATTTTGGTTGGTGTATTCAAGTTATGGTTAAGGTAATCTTCTCTTTTCTTCAACTATGGAAATTAGGGTTTTGGTATAAGTTGAGATATTGATGTAAAATGTTTGGGGAACGATTCTAAATGGTTGTATATGAATACTTATGGTTGGAAACTGTAACACCCTCGAATTGAGAAAGAGCAACTAAATAAAATTTTCGATATTACATCCAAAATAATAGAATTTTCCTCTAATAACTAATGTGGGAAATACCTCAATTTAAAGTCTATGATTAACCTCAACAAGATATAACCCAAATTCCATTACAAAGACTAAAACCACCTCGGGTGTTACTTAACCCAAGTACAAGTTGCTAAATCCCCAAAGATGAATGCGGAAAACTTCACTTAAGCTATTCATCTCTCGAGCACTTTACTAGCACACGACCTTTCACAGTGTCACTAGAACTACTCCCAACCTGAAACTGTTGCACATGCCGACAAATAAAAAGGGTTATGCTAACGCCTAGTGAGTTCAAGAGTTTTATCATGATCATTTAATTCATAAGACGAGGGAGAGATGCAATTTAAATCACGAGTTCAAAAGGTGTTACTTGAGGTGCAAACCACCCATTTTCCAACACACACAAATCCCGCGATAAAAGCTTTAATACAAAACGATTCTCATAATGGACTCATCCCAAAACCAACATGAAGAGTGAAATAGCATTTGATTTGCAAAACGATTGAATTCATAAATAAATCTCTATTATTCCAAACATTCCAAACATGGATGAAGCATAACCCATAACTCACATAATGTGGAAAATAATCCATATAAACATGATACGTCACCGAAAACATGGATAAAAACAAATACCCAAAGCAACACCTTTCGGTGACGGGGGAGGCCCGTTTACATTGCATGTGACGGAACACAAAAGTGGGTCACATACTATGCAACAAAACAAACACGTGGATTATTCTCGTAAACTGAGCTCAATCACTCCAGATCTATTGCTCGCGAGACTTGGGAGCCCCCAATTTCAACCACTCCAGGTCTATACCTTGGGTCACTCCAAATCCACAAAACAAGCACATTTGGGATTACACCTTACTGCCCTGGGACGCTGCCCGACCATATAGGCCCACACCTTACTTACCATGGAACCCGATGCCTATCCCGTGTCAAGCACATCTGGAATTACACCTTACTGCCCATGGGACGACGCCCGACCATATAGGCCTACGTCTTACTTACCATGGAACCCGATGCCTATTCCGTTCTACAATGACAGAAACTAGCGTCTCACCATTGAACGTAAAAATTCAAATGCCTATGGATCCATAGCTAATAAAGTCTAATAGTACACAACTCCATTTGAATGACACACGCACCCAAAACTTGTACTCTACAAATATAATGCAATAATGCAACTGACGACCAAAGCTCCATGTCCAAATGTTGAAATCCGGACAAATGTCCTCAAGACTCATTAAAGTCGTAAACCGAGCAAAATGCTCAAAACCCATTAGACCCATAAATAACGGTCCTCAGAATATAAAAATGCATTTAAACATTGCTTAAGAAGACATATACCATAAAATCATCTTTAACCCAAAACTCGATGCATGTTAAAAACAAGGGTTTCCCCCAAATGGACTCATACCCTTATAATTCTCAAAATGACTCATGACACTAATTTGTGCATTTCCCAAATGGTTTATAAAATCAATTACACTAACATGATTAAACCATTAAATAAACTCCATTTTGAGCAATAAATCTTTTAAGGACATATTTATGATTTCTACACATCAAAATATTCAAAAATCTCAAATATGAGTGTTTTACAACATTTATGAAGTTAAACACTTCAAAAGGGGTTAAACTAATCAAATAACTTAACAGTTGATAATTTCAAGTAAACACACATATACATGGAAAATAACATTTTTGGCATGTACAAAGTTTCACAAATCAACTTGAACTCACCTTGCTAGATTTAGGTTAAACCTAGATTTTCCCCAAACGTAAGCTCCATTGATGCAACACGAATCCTTAAGACAAGTCTTCCAAAAAAACATAGATCCCCAAGTTTCCAACCATAAATATTCACATCTAACCATAAAGAATCATTCCCGAAGCATTTACACCAAAATCTCAACTTATACCAAACCCTAACTTTCATAGAAGGAGAAAAGAGAACATTACCTTAACCACAATGTGAATCCACCAACCAAAATACCTCTAGAATCACCACAATGAACCACACACTCCAAATCTTCAAAATGGAGAGAAAGGGTTGGATGAAACCCTAGAAACTTGACGAAGAAGATGAAGTTAAAGGGTTCTAGAAAGGTTAAGGTTTTACAACAATGGTAAAGGGTTTGATTTGGGGAAGAAGGATGAGGAGGAGATGTAGGATTTAGGGCTTCAATGGGAGAAATTCGATTTTAGAGAGACATATATATCTAATTTGGGGTTTTGGGATGAAGTGAGTGGAGAGAGAGAGAGAGAGAGAGAAAGGTCTTAAAAGCAACAAAATATCTTACCAGACATGTCGCGGACGTCTGGCTAGCCACCATGCGGATGTCCGGACTTGATTTGATCTGAACCCAACAAACTCTCTATTACTTCCGCGGATGACCCGCGGACTTCCGCATGATGCGGATGTCCGGCCTTGAGCCCATGCGGACGTCCGCAAGCCCAAAAGTTAAATTTCCAATTTTTGGGGTGTTACAATCCTCCCAACCTTAAAGAGATTTCGTCCTCGAAATCTAATCCTCATACACCCGATGGCTACTGCACCTGACACATTCTATGATCCCTTGTTTTCAACCAGATTCAAATTTTATTCCCAACCGAACTGTACCTAATACGTACACCCAAGTGAAAGCCTAACTTACTAGAGTGGCTTCTGACAATGAGACCTAAGTTGCCTCCCAACCTTAGGTGATCCATATTTCTCCAATCGGAAAAATCCGACTCCCGGTCAGTTCTGATCTACACGTCTTTAAATCATTTCTCCAACCAACCAATGTACGATCACCACCGAAATCGATAAATTTCCTAGAGTCGACCGTTATCGCTATTGGGTTGTCACTTAGCTTTAACGAGTACCATTAGGCTTCAAAATAGTCGGTCATCCTTGACCCAAAGGTTATATAACTCCAAAGATACATCCCCTTACCAATCGTTAAATCTGCGAATTCTTTAACCATTCGAGTAAATTCATCCTACTAAACCCACTTATCACAATCCGAACTTCTTAAGGTTACTACAACCGTTACCATTATTTCTTTAAAATCGGACTACACCCCTCCGAATACACTAACGGTTCCTGGCCTCGAACCCAAAAGTTGACACCTAGTCATTCTACCAAGCTTTGAACCCCAACAGAACTCCACCCACGAGTCCATTCGTCGAGCATTCCCACAAAACTAAGGTTATCAATACGGTGTCTAAAGAGTCCCTTATACGAAAATTGACCAAGACCCGAAACAAGTTGCCAACAATAACGGTTATCACCAACCTCGAAATAAGATACCGTAAATCTAACCCTTCAGTTACAATAAGTACATCGACTCTTTATCCAATACCCACATGATGTACCAACACGCGTCGGAATACCCAACCTTCCATGGTCGAAGTTCTACACACACTTACTCTTAACCGGGGTTACTTAATCTTTCCCAGGTCCTAATGAGTTCAAGGTTCTCAAGTGAACTATTTAACATATATGCCAATCAAAACTTTTTATAGAAATTTTTCAACACAAAAGTTTTCATATCAAATTAATCGTACGCATAAAAACTACTACTATCAATTCGGTAGTTGCGAAAAAATGGACACGCTCGTCCCACATATGAAAATCATATTGAAAACTATTTCATCTTAATTTAGATTATTAGCAAAACACAAAGGTATAATAAACAACTTCTTTAAAAGGAACTGCTACGGTCCTAGCATGGATTGATTTAGGTCATGCACACAAAGTAATTCCCTACTTTAAATAATGTGCAATAAAGGTTTGTACGTACTTCAAAAGAAGTTTAAACGACATATGACTTCAAAATTCTTTCTTTAACCATAAAATGACATGGAACGAGTTTCACCAACAAAAGTCGTTGATAACTTCGTTATCTGACGGGTTTTTACCCTCCAAATCATACGTTTGCGGCTTGTTTTGAAGTAATAATTGGCACTTCGGACTAATATTTTGTGCAAGTATTGTGCAGACATACATTGTGTCAAATGGAAGAAAAACAACCTATTTATACTCCATTTGGGCATCCCGGTAAAAAAAGAGCATCGAACCAAGCGAACGAGAGAAGAAAACGGAAAAATTGGGTTGTGTTATTGTGCCAGGCGATAGTGACGTTGTCACAATCGCCAGGGCACAATCGCTCAAAGTGTACCGCGACTTTTTGGAAGCTGGCGATTGTGACTATGTCACTATCGCTTGGCACAATAGCCGTCGGGGAGCTAGGCTATATAAAGCTGCAGAATCTTAAATTTTAGGGTTATCTCGGGATTGCTGGAGGCTACACTTCTAGGGGAGCTGTTAGAACCGTTTTTGAGAGACAAAGAAGACCTTGCACTGATTTTGAAGGTGGAGACTCATTTTGGAGCTACAAATTGGTATTTTTTGAAACATTCAACACGGTTGTAGATGTGTTGCGGAAGTTTGTGAATTGCGAAGATCAAGTTTGATGAAGCTTCCTTGTCGGTTTTCATTCTTTTAATCTCTTCTTCTGTAAAATCATTCTTCATTTTGTTTCTGCTCATTGGGCCTTCGGAGAAAGATTTTATCATATTTTCACCATTTTCTCTACTTGAAATAAATTCGATGAACGCAACAGTCCATTGTTCAAAAGCGGAGTCTTTGATCAGCACCGGAGGTAGATTCATGATTGAAAATTTAATCTGAAAATTCAAACAATTAACAATTAGTAAAACTCGAAAATTTTTCTAAGTCAGAAACTCTCCAGAGGCAGTGGCGCAAAGCTCAAAATGCGCCAAAGACTGTCGCGCAAAGTATAAAATGCGCCAATGAGGGTGGCGCAAAGTTCACTTAGAAAAAAATGAAACTCTGAAACTTCTCTGTAGGTAGCGTAAAGTATGAAATGCGCTACTGTTGGTGGCACAAAAAGTATATAGTTGATGGCGCAAAGTTGGTCAAGTGGGTGGCGCAAAGTTGGTCATGGGGGTAGCGCAAACCAGGTCATGTGGGTGGCGCATACTTGTTCAAGTGAGTGGCGCAAAGTTCAGATGAACTAGCGCAAAGTTCAGATCTTGTTCAAGACGATGATCAATCTCTAAAAACCTTCAAATCTCCATCAAATCTTTGAATTAAGCCATCAAATTTTGCAGATATGTTAGAAAATCAGTTTCTAACACGATGATGTGAACCAATTTAGCTGAAAATCGTTGAATCAAAATCTGAATGAACAACCAGACGATACGATCGAACCGAACAGAAAACTCGAATTTCTTCAAATTGATGATCAAATCTGTGAAATTAGCCTTTGATTCTTGAATAAGATTTGTTCCTCTATCAAAAACGAATTCAACGAGCCCAAGAACAAGATCAAATTCACAGAAATTTGTAGAAAATCAAGAAAAAGAGACTGTTAATCCCAGATGGCTTAACAAGTATTGTAGAAGGGGGGGGGGGGGGGGTTGAATACAATACTCAAAAATTTCACAATTTTAATTCTTATATTGAAAAACTTTCAAAAGAATTACACACAGAACACTAAAGACTGTTGCGGAAAAGAACAGATAGCCTATTATAACTATCTATCACAAAGTATACTAACAAAACAACTAAGAAACACTGAGAGCAAAGCTATTGAGTTTTCAAGCAAAAAGGAGATTTCATGCACTGAGAGAATTCCTAAAAGCGTAATTTGCATGAGGATGTCTTCTTCCTTTTATAGTGGCAAGGAGTGTACAAGCATTAAATGCTTGGGACACTTGTCATCTTCCAATTTGCTGAGGATGTTGACTTCTGGAGAGTTGAGAAGTCCTTGTCACTTTTTACTAGGTACTTGTCATCTTTTGCTAGGTACAGTCAGAAGAGCCCATGCAGGGGAAAAGGACTTTAACTGATAACAGATAAAACGACAAATAGTCACTTTTATCTGCTAGAGGATATTGTCCCATGATAAATTATCTTCTTTATGACCCTTCAAGACATTATCACCGAAGGAGTTCCACCGATGATATTTGTCAACAATATTTAACCATCTGCAAAGAAGTACCATTTCCACAAAGTTCCTACCGAGAATATCGGTGGAAGTCGTTCACCGAATCTGAAGGTATGTTCGGTGGAGGTAGTTCACCGAAAAGAGATATTCTTCGGTGGAGAGAAGGACCACCGAAATTGTGAGGACAATTTGGTGGTAAAGATGGCCACCGAAATTGTGAGGACAATTCGGTGGTGATGGTGGCCACCGAAATTGTGAAGACAATTCGGTGGTGAAGATGGCCACCGAAATTGTGAGGACAATTCGGTGGTGATGACTTGTTTGTTTGTTGTTGAGTCTTCTATTTTCCACAAGTAGAGAGTCTTCAAGCTTGGTTTCGGTTGATCTTCGACTTCACCGAACATTTGCTATTTTGTACAAGTCATTCAAAGAACCAAACTAAAATATTCTAAGTAGGAGTTTTAGGGAAAACATCGGTGAGTCAATTTCAAATCCTTGGTGACCCAACAATCTCCCCCTATTTGAATTTGAGCTCCTTTCTTAGAATATTTAAGAGTATTTGAAAAGTAAAAGCATTTTGACCCTTTTTACTCTTTTTGGGTTCTTTTCACATAGACCATTCTTTTTGTTCTTTTTGATCTGTTTCTTTTGTATGAGTATGTATACTATTTACAGTATTTACAAGTAATTGAAATTTATGTACCAAAAGAAATAATCAAAAGGAAGTACTTGTATATTGATAAGTTTTCTCGTACATTTAAAATAGAAACAAACTTTTACAAGTACCAATAAGAGAACCTACTTCTTGGCAGATTGTCGGCGCCTGATTTCATCCATTAGGTTTCGGTAGAAAGGTTGAGCTTCGGGGATGTTGGGAAAGAGGTGGTGGAGACCTTCAAGAAAGATGGTATCGGCGATGGGAATCTGAGCGAATATGAAGAAGGCCCGACGACCGAATCCATCATTGAAGAATAATCCAGGAATCGGTGAGAGGCTTAAGGTGGTGGTGGGATATGACACCGAAGTGGGGATGGAGAGATTTAAGTTGTTCACATTTGGGATTTGTCCTTCCTTTGCCATTTCCTTGAAGACGGAGTCAGGTGGATTTTGAACTCTGGGAAGGATGATTTCTTCTTTCATTGATTAAAGTTTTGCTCTTTCATCGGTGGAAAGAGTGATGTTGTGTTTTCTTTTAATCTCTTTCATCTTTCCCATCAGTCCATCAATATATTTGACAAAGATGTCTTTCTTCGGATTTGAACTTCTGACCAGGTGTTGAGAGATCTCATACCATTCGGAGAGACCGAAGTGTTTGAGATGATTTTCTCTCACGCTTTTCATCGAGCCATCTTCTCTGTCAATGATTAGCCTGATATCTTTCGGGTTGGCTTTGGAGGTGGCAATCTTCACTATTGAAATCGGTGACCTGTTGATTCGGTGGTGCATGGTCTTTTTGTACCAGCTTACTTCTTCATTTCTTTCTTCTTCAATGGCACTTAGTACTGATTTTTGGGTGGAAATGGCATCGGTGGATTTTGCTTTTAATGCTTCTTCTTCAGCAACTTTCAAGGAGAGAGCCTTGGAATCATCTATGGCTTTTTGAGCAAGTCTGGCTTCCTCAATTTCCTGTGGAGTCAGACCGAGGTTAGATTCATGAGTTTGATGAGAAGGAGGCTTAAGCTTCAAGGTTTGAGCATCGGTAGGTCGAATCCCATATTTTGCAACTTCTTTCTTTTTCTTTTCTTCTTCGGCCAGTTGCTCGGCCGAAAGAGTCTGCTTTCCTTTATCTTTTTGGGCCGAAGAAGTTTGCTCCCCCTCAGCCGATGCAAGATATTTCTCCCCCTCAATTGTTGAGTGCAAAATTTCCACTGATGAAGATTTCGGTGGAGTTGAAGCTTTGGTGGTACTGGCATGCTTTGGTGAAGAGTGAGGTGTTTTCGAAGAGGGCAAAGCTGAGGCTTCGGTGGCAGATGTTGAAGGTGGAGGTCTGTTGCTGACTGATTTCTTAAGACTTGGCAACTTGAGTGAGGCTTTCTCCCCCTCAGCAGCAGCCAAAACCTGAAAACCCGACTGCTCGTACATATAGTCAAATTTGCGATGAAGAAGGGATAAACTCTTGGGAATCTCGGTAGAGACCTTGGTGAAATCACCGAGATCCATTTCCCACTGACCAACATCGGGCGAAGTAGAGGTCCTTGCACGTAGATCACGAAGTGAGGCATCAATGCCTTGAGAAAAATCCTGTTGAGACTTTGCTTCCTGAAGAAGTCGTTCAAGCTCAGTGTCTTTGACCAGAGACGACGCTCTGAATGCGCCAAAGGAGAGGGCAAGATCCCCATGAGATTTGGACAAGGAGTCCACCCGAGAAGTTAAGGCACCGAGTTCAGTCTGGAGGGGCCGAATGGCACTGTCGATGGCAGTTGATAACATCTGCGGCCACTGAGCTTCAAGTACTTGTAATCGAGAGTCGGTCTGGTTGAACCTGGAGGTTGCAGATCGGGTGAAGGATTCTAGTTGTGAGCCAACAAGCCGACATTGTCGAGCACACTCCTGCAAGTCTTCGATCAAAGAAGGTGAGGGAGGAGCAGGTAGGCCCCCAATTTCCGTTGGTAGACTGAATCATAGACGAAAGGGATCGTCAGCCGGAGAAAGATCGGTGTGAGGAAGGATCATAGCATCAGTGAATAGTGTCCTCGGTGGTGAGGGAGATCGTCGGGGTGAAGGATGCGTCGGTGGTGGAGACTTGTGGGACGAGAGTTGTTTTGGCGGAGAGTGAGACTCTCGGTGAGTTGATGATGTCGGTGGAGGAGACTCGCGGGGCGAGAGTGGTTTCTTCGGAGAGGGAGACTCTCGGTGGGTGGATGAAGTCGGTGGTGGAGACTCGCGGGGCGATAATTGTTTCTTCGGAGAGTGAGACTCTCGGTGGGGGGATTCAGTCGGTGGTGGGGATTCATGGATGTTTTCTTCGGTGGACGGGATGGTCCGGGGAGAACCAGTGTCACTTAGAAGAAAATCAATGAAGTTGTGGGAGGTGGGAATCGGTGGGGGGAACCCTGATTGGGTTGTGGTATATCATCGATCATAAACTGATCGGGTAAAAGGCTGTGAAGTGAGAAATCGGAACCTTTGAGGGGAGAGACCTCGAAGTCATCTTCTCCACCCAAGGAGGTGCGTGGGAAGGTAAAATGTGGTTTCTCCAAAATTTCAACCGAGGCCTGTGGAGAGGCAACGGAGGAGTCGATGGGGTTCATAACGGATTCCCTTGGCCCGGAGGGTTGAAATTCAACAACTGGCGACTTTCGAGAGTCGACAATTGGCTTAGTTGGTTGGGCCGATGGTTTCCGAGATCTCTTTAGAAGAGACCTCGGAGGGGATGAAGAGTGCCTCCGCATGTGAGAAGGGGTTTGAACCGGGGAAGCCTCCGAGGGACTTCTCGGTGGCGTGGTTCGGGAAGCAGCTGCGGAGGTGTCGGTGGCCTTTTGTCGTTTCTTTTGAGTGCCACCCGACTTAACTCGGGAACGGGGAGAATGGGCCACTATAGTTGGGATGACTTCAGAAATTTCCAAGTGATGAAACCCGGGAATTTCCGCATCACCCCAATATAGATCGGGATAGTGAGCGAAAGTAATCATACCTGGTCGTAAGGGGCGATCGGTGGCAAGTGGTCCAACATTTAGAGTTTTGGACCCAACGAACGGAGAAGACCAATTGTACACAAAGCGCGGGGTCCGAGAGTTTCGATCCGCTTCCAAACTCTTGGCAAGTTTGTGCTGAACAATCATCGAGATGAAGCGTGGGTATGCGACATAGCACTTCTTGGGGTGTTTAATTACCTCAGTGAGTTCAGTGAAAAAATATTGCGCAAAGTCGATCCGTCGTTGAAAAATGAGTGCATGAGCGAGTTTGGTGATGTAGGAAGGAGATTGATCATGACCACTAGTCTTGCGTGAGAGGCAGTGAATAACATGGGCAAAGAAGTAGTTCCATACGCATCCCATTTTACTGTGGAGAAGAGTACCGGGACCTTTGGAGGTCTTTGAAGCATCAATCACATAGCCAGTAGCTTGAAGAACATCTTCCAGTATGGTGTCCACATGCATGTCATCATAGTCAGAGAAAGCATCGATCTTGAGAGCGAGACGAACATCATCAACCCCAAATGTGAGGTCGTGATCACCTTCTTCAGTCGAGAGGATAGAGGCATGAATGGCTTCATTGGATGGGTCGTAGACACAGGTGAGCCAAAAGTTTCCAATTAGCAGTTTGCTCATCATTGGGTTGCATGTGAAGGCATGAAGAAGAGGGGAACGAGTGAGGAACTTTGCGACTGTCGAGAACTCGGGATGAGACGGGTCGGAGTCGAAGCGAGCAACGTGATTGCATTGGTTGAACTTGAGATCATGGAAGCATGTGGGGATGGCTGTGCGAGAAGCCATGATAGTGGAAAGAGAGGGATTGGTGAAGGGTAAAAGAGAGAAGGAAGTGGGTATGTGGTTTGAGATGGGTCGTATATATATAGGGAGTAGGGAGTGGTTATGTGGTTTGAATTTTGAAAGATAGAAGGAAGTGGAAACGGTTTGTGGTGAGAGAGGGTGTAAAATAAAAACGGAATGATGAGGTTATGGGGTTATGTGGTGGAAACGGAAGTTACACCAAAAAGGGGCGGTCAAATCACTGACAAGGAGCCGTAGGAGTGATGCGAGCATGGGGAAGCGTATGGGATAAGGTTTGTGGTTCGGTGGTGGATTTCGGTGGACAGAGATTTCGGTAGAGACGACGGTGTAGGCTCTTCTACCGAAGTTCAGGAAAGTCCGTGTGAGAAATGATTTCGGTGGAAGGGTTAGATGAGAGAATGATTCCACCGAATTTAGATTTCGGTGGAAGGGTTAGAAAGATTCCACCGAATTTAGATTTTGGTGGAAGGGAAGAAACAGGTGTTGGGGGACTTACAGTGAGATGAGTCCACCGAATTGACGTTTCGGTGGTAGGAAAGAAATGAAATCGGTGTAGAAGCACAAAGACGTTTGTCCACCGATGTGAGATCGGTGAAGATTTAGAAGAAGAGAAGGAATTGTCCACCGATGTGAGATCGGTGGAAATTTAGAAGAAGAGAAGGAAATGTCCACTGATGTGATATCGGTGAAAACAAAAAAACACATTTTATTCTTGTAGATTGCACATCCCAAGTTCACTTATGAGAAAGTTGAACCTGGTTTCATCAAGGGGTTTAGTGAATAGATCAGCAAGTTGCAAATCGGTGGGAATGAAGTG
This sequence comes from Saussurea involucrata, assembly GCA_033807775.1. Taxonomy (NCBI): domain Eukaryota; kingdom Viridiplantae; phylum Streptophyta; class Magnoliopsida; order Asterales; family Asteraceae; genus Saussurea; species Saussurea involucrata. Next base: position 59,036,772 of record CM066316.1, read on the forward strand.
CAGCTCAATGTCACCTTTGGAAATGTGGTCCCTGATGAAGTGATACCTGATATCTATGTGTTTAGATCTGGAGTGAAGAACAGGATTATTTGCAATAGCGATTGCACTGGAATTATCACACAGAATCGGGACTTTAGAGAAGAGTTGATTGTAGTCCCTGAGTTGATTTCTCATCCATAGTCAATGCCTTCTTCCTGTCTGTATCCTTGAGCCACCAGTCTTGCCTTATTTCGGATAACAGTGCCATCTTCATCCATCTTGTTTCTGAAGATCCATTTGGTTCCAATGATTGTCTTGTTTCGGGGTCTGGGAACCAATCTCGAAACTTTGTTTCTCTTAAACTGAGAAAGTTCTTCTTGCATGGCAGTGATCCAACAAGGATCTGAGAGAGCTTCATCAATCTTCTTGGGTTCAGAGAGTGAGAGGAAATTCACATAGAGACAAATGTTTCCAACTCCTCTGCGAGTTTGGACACCTGCTTGTTGATCACCGATAATTTGATCTATGGGGTAATCTTTGGTCCATTTTGATGCAGGAGGTAACGGTGAAGGGGTATTTGGAGTAAGATGAGTTGGAGTAGTGAGATCAGAGGTTCGGTGGAAGACAGGATTTTCGGTGAAAGGAGAAGACTGATTTTCGGTGGAGTGAATGATGGTAGAAGGAGGATTTTCGGTGGGAGGAAGTGCATTGGTGGGAGAAATGGTTCTGGTGGGCTGGTCAATTTCGGTGGGAGTAAATGATGGTGATCCGGCTTGGTAATTTGATGTAGAAGGATTTGAGGGAATGGAGGAAATATCGGTGGATGTGACTATGGGAATATCACCTATACATGATGAGATCCATTTGTGTAATTCATCCTCATCATTTGAAAGTGATGAATATCTTAGATCATCAAACTTGACATGGATGGACTCATCAATGCATTTTCTTCTGAGATTAAACACCCGATAAGCTTTGGAAGATAAGGAATATCCAACAAAGATTCCCTCATCTGCTTTGGGATCAAACTTCCCAAGTTTCTCACGATCATTAAGAATAAAGCATACACACCCAAAGACATGAAGAAAGCCAATATTTGGTTTTCTGCCAAGAAAAACTTCATATGGGGTTTTATCATGTCTTTTGGATATCACGGATCTATTTTGGGTGAAACAGGCAGTGTTTACAGCTTCAGCCCAAAAATATGTAGGAAGATTTGATTCACTCAGCATAGATCTAGCAGCCTCACACAGCGTTCTGTTTTTCCTCTCCACCACTCCATTTTGCTGAGGAGTTCGGACAGCAGAGAAGTTTTGAGAGATTCCTTTCTCAGTGAAGAAGTCCTCAAGAGCACTGTTTCTGAATTCAGTGCCATTGTCACTTCTTACCGAACGAACAAGTTGGCCATTGAGAACTTCATTTTTCTTGACAAAGTTGATGATTTCTTCAGTTGGATCACTTTTATACCTGAGAAAAGACACCCAAGTATATCTAGTAAATTCATCAACAATAACGAGAATGTACCTTTTGCCTCCAAGACTTGGAGTGCTGACTGGTCCACATAGATCCATGTGCAGCAACTGCAGTGGAAGGGTGATGGAGGAGCATTGGTTTGTCTTGAAAGATGTTTTGGTGAGCTTTCCCTTTTCACATGCATCACACAGCTTCTCTTTGACAAAATTCAACTTTGGCATCCCAGTCACCACCTCTTTGTTGGAGATTTTGTGAAGGGTTTTGAAATTTAGATGAGAGAGACGTTTGTGCCACAACCAGTTCCTTTTGGATGCGTCATCTGACACAAAGCAGACATTGGATGAAGAGTTGTATTGTCCCATATCAATGACATAGACATTTTCCATCCGTTTCCCTGATAACACCACATTGAGGTTTTTCTCTACCACCGAACAGAGACAAAGTTCAAAGATAACTTTGTATCCAAGATCACACAGTTGGCTGATGCTGAGAAGGTTATGCATGAGCCCGTCAACAAAGGCCACTTTATTGAAGGTTACAGATCCATTAGAGAGAGTTCCGTATCCTTTGGTATAACCTTTAGAGTTACCACCAAAAGTTACAGATGGACCTTTTCCTGGCACATAGTTGATAAGAAGAGACTTGTTTCCCGTCATGTGGCGTGAGCACCCGCTATCTAGATACCAAATTTGATGGTGCTCAAAATCCTGCATGCAAAAACAGATTAGTTCTTTGGTACCCATTTTGTAATAGGTCCTTTGGGGTTAGAAGAACCTGAGTCCTTAGATTTGGTTCTATCTATTCTTTCCTTGGGACAATCCTTAGCCATGTGAAAAGTGTCACCACAGTTATAGCATTTTCTATAGATGAACACCTTTTTAACATTATGAACACTTTTCCTGTTTTGGCTTTTATCATTAGTTCTTATGACCTTGTTAGAAGAGAACAAAGCAGAAGGTTTGGACCCAAGAATTCCTTTGAGGGTAGAGGAGTTGGAGGAATCTTTGGAGATTGATTCTTTCAAAAGAACCGATCTTGGAATTTGAAGAATAGAGGAATTACCAGAAAAATTCTTTGGAGTAAATCTTTTGGGATGGAAATCATCCATAGATTCGGTCACCGATTTCCCTTTGTCAGAAGATGAGAACCTTTTTTAGGGAACATGAAATTCTCTTTTGGGAATCTTTGAGGGCTTAGGTTCAGAGTAAACATCTATGTGAATAGACTTTAACAATTCATGGAGAGGTATGGGAGGATCATCGGTGGAGAGATCGGTGGGCACATAGGTGAGTAAATCGGTGGGATTTGATATCTTGGAAGGGTTATCTTTAGAGGAGTTAGAGGAGGAGGCTTCATCCATGGCCGAAAATTTAAGTAAATCATGGATGGGTTTTGAAACTTCATTGGAATCTTGCTTCTCAAGGTTTTGCAAAGAAGAGGATTCTTTTGCCTTTAAGAATATTCCATATTTTAAGGCTTCACACAGATCTAAAGAATTTAAAGAGATGGAATCACACGAGCTAGATTCTGAGACATCATCACATGCATTGGAGGAAGAAATGAGAGCAAGAGAGGAGTTATGAGCAACAGTTTTTCCAAATCCTAGACCGAATTTATCAGAACCACAGATTTGACCTTGAAATATTTGTTCAAGATTTTTGGAAGATTTTGACCATTTTGTAATGACTTCTTGTTCCCTTTTTAGTTTCTTAAAAAGGTGACATTTTTCTTTTGAAATCACGTGATTTATGGTTTTCACATTTTCCAGCTCTACTTTAATTTCCTCAAATTTTTCAAGTTTAGCCATGCAGATTTCAAGTTAAGCAGTAAGAGTTTTAACTTGAACAAACTTTCCTTTCTTAGAATCCTTGACAACATAGAAATCTTGAGTTAATGATTCGTAGGCATCAATCTTTTCACTATCAGACATGTTATTAAAAGGATGTACCTGAGCGAAAGCTGTCGAGCACCCAGTTGCCACAAGAGCCATTGGAGAGGTAGCTTTTTCAGAAACTTCCATTTCTTCAGAGATAGCCATGAAGCACCTATTTTGAGAGTCGCTGTCGGAAGTGTCTTCATCATCCCAGTCATGAGTTTCTGCCATTAGACCCTTCCCTTTCCTTTCCAGACCCTCACTCCTTTCTTTCTCTTTCTTGTACTTGGCTTTATATTTCTCAGCACGCTCCTGATGATTTAAGAAAGAGGATTGGGACTCCTTTTTGGAAAAGGTTGATTTGAAAGGAATATTTTTGGGTTTCTCCTTCTTAGACGAAAAACTGTCAGAGGATGGGTTTCTAGGTTTAGAAATGCGCTTGTTCCTACACTTAGAAGCAAAGTGTCCTTTCTTGCCACAATTAAAACACTCCTCATTTGACTTATCAGAAGAAGTCTTGAAAGATGAGGTTTTTCTAAAATTTCTGGATTTGTTGAAAGGACGAAACTTGTTCTTAGAACCAGCCATCATTGCCATTTCATCTGACAATTGTTCAACCATAATATCCTCACCTTCATCATCAGCATCACTAAGATATGCCTCCGTTTGGTGGGTAGAATTAGATTGGTTGTCATTGTCAGAGTCAGATGAAGGATAGGTGATTCTAGGGAGGTTTTGAGATTTCTTGGAATTTTCACTGACAAGAGCTATAGAAGAACTCTTTATTTCTTTGATGAAAGATTTCCTTTGTAACTTGGTTTGCTCAAAATTGAAGAGAGTACCATACAGAACAGTTAAGGGCATGAACTCAAGGTCCTTGGTAGTTTTGATGCAAGTACATATATTTCCCAAAATTCTGGAAGACAATCCATGAACTTGCACAAGACTTCCTCATTATCATAGACTCTGCCCAATAACTTAAGATCATTTAAAAGAGAGTTGAAACGATTGTAGTAGCTAGGAAGAGATTCTCCTTTTTCAAAAGCAAAGAGTTCATACTTTCTGATAAGACCAATCTTTTTACACTTCTTTACTTCCTCTGTACCTTCGTACAGAACACACAGAGTGGTCCACATCTCTTTAGCAGTATCAAAGTTCACCAAAGAGTGGTAGACCTCATCAGGAAGAGAGAGTGCAATAATTGCTCTTACTTTGGAGTCAAGAGTAACCAAACGTTTTTCCTCATCAGTATACTTCTTAGGGTTTTTGAGAATATAACGACCAGTAGCACTGGATTTTTCTTCATCAGAATCACTAGAGATTTCTTTTTCCACGGTTTCCTTACCAGGCCTCTGCGTTTCATAGCGAGCCCAAACTCTGGGGATGATGGGTCCCTCTTTGAGAATGGTTGGATATCTAGTATCCACTCCTTCCATGAATAGCATCATGCGGCTTTTCCACAAAGAAAAGTTGTTAGCATTAAACTTAGGTGGTTTTGAAATAGACCCATTTTCAGAAAAGTTATTTTGAAAAGAGTTTTCAATAGTTGAAGAAGAAGAGGCAGCCATCGCAGATCAAGTTTATGGAATTAAACTTTCCGCTCTGATACCACTTGTTAGTCCCAGATGGCTTAACAAGTATTGTAGAAGGGGGGGGGGGGGGGGGTTGAATACAATACTCAAAAATTTCACAATTTTAATTCTTATATTGAAAAACTTTCAAAAGAATTACACACAGAAAACTGAAGACTGTTGCGGAAAAGAACAGATAACCTATTCTAACAATCTATCACAAAGTATACTAACAAAACAACTAAGAAACACTGAGAGCAAAGCTATTGAGTTTTCAAGCAAAAAGGAGATTTCATGCACTGGGAGAATTCCTAAAAGCGTAATTTGCATGAGGATGTCTTCTTCCTTTTATAGTGGTAAGGAGTGTACAAGCATTAAATGCTTGGGACACTTGTCATCTTCCAATTTGCTGAGGATGTTGACTTCTGGAGAGTTGAGAAGTCCTTGTCACTTTTTACTAGGTACTTGTCACCTTTTGCTAGGTACAGTCAGAAGAGCCCATGCAGGGGAAAAGGACTTTAACTGATAACATATAAAACGACAAATAGTCACTTTTATCTGCTAGAGGATATTGTCCCATAATAAATGATCTTCTTTATGACCCTTCAAGACATTATCACCGAAGGAGTTCCACCGATGATATTTGTCAACAATATTTAACCATCTGCAAAGAAGTACCATTTCCACAAAGTTCCTACCGAGTATATCGGTGGAAGTCGTTCACCGAATTTGAAGGTATGTTCGGTGGAGGTAGTTCACCGAAAAGAGATCTTCTTCGGTGGAGAGAAGGACCACCGAAATTGTGAGGACAATTCGGTGGTGAAGATGGCCACCGAAATTGTGAGGACAATTCGGTGGTGATGGTGGCCACCGAAATTGTGAAGACAATTCGGTGGTGAAGATGGCCACCGAAATTGTGAGGACAATTCGGTGGTGATGACTTGTTTGTTTGTTGCTGAGTCTTCTATTTTCCACAAGTAGAGAGTCTTCAAGCTTGGTTTCGGTTGATCTTCGACTTCACCGAACATTTGCTATTTTGTACAAGTCATTCAAAGAACCAAACTAAAATATTCTAAGTAGGAGTTTTAGGGAAAACATCGGTGAGTCAATTTCAAATCATTGGTGACCCAACAGAGACTTTCTTGAAAAAATCAAGAAAATCGATCAATTTTTCTTCAAATTCACAAATTTGATAGATGAATTTGTGTAAAATCTTCACTAGATCTTTCAATAACGTGCTCTGATATCAATTGTGTGTCTCAATATGATCAATCAATCAAGAATTCACACAAGATCTAGAGAGAGAAAGTAGATAGAGAAAGTAGATCTCGTATTCTATGAGCTCTGTATATTACAAGATATGAATTATGAACAAAAGCTTACATGATTAGTCTAAACAAAGCTATTTATATCTAAGATCTATACAAGACAATAAGCTAAGTTTGACTTTCACAAACACATAATACACTGACTTTGACTTTGACTTTATCATTAAATCTTGAAGACACACTAAGTTAACAAGGTTAACACTATTTGAATGGTTAACAAAAGAAGGACCCTCTCTCTCTCTCTATATATATATATATATATATATATAGATAGATGTTGCAATTTGCAATTACCATTACATATAATTTTTCAAATCTTTAAAATTTCTTTGTAAACTCTAATAGCACGTGGTACAACTAATGATTTGAATGACATGAAAAATTGATTCTGGCCGTTTTTAGACGTGTAGTTCTTCGTAAACTAAAAGATGAAATATTATAATTTTAATTTGTTTCAACATAAATTTCAGATTTATTAGTGAGAATCAAATAATTTTTTTCTAGGTTTCCGACGCATTGCCAATTACCAAAAATCAGGATAAAAATCAAACTAAAGTTTTAAGGTGGGGGACTAATTTGCATCATTGTTCATGTTTGTCTAATTTTTCATTTGAGTTGACATGTCACTCTAGCAAGTAGCAAGTGATGATAAACTTGTAACAATTGAACTTATTGATGTATAAATTAAAATCATACCGTGTACCCGACCAACAAACGAGTATAATACTAATTAGTTTTTGTTTTCATCAGGTATTCATTAAATGTATTCATTAAATGTGTTCGTTAGTTGTTAATGACTAAGAGCATCTCCAACTGATTCCCCATATTTTTTCCAATAGAGAAACAAAAGCTAAAATCCCTAAAAATAAATATATTCATCTCCAACAGAGAAACAAAAGCTAAAATATTTTATTCATCTATTAAAATATTATTTCTCTCTCTACATATTTATTTTCAAAGTTTCCTATTGGTCATTTCACTTGGTAATCATTTTTGGAGTGATCTCCATATTTGGAGAAAAAACCCTTCTCTCTCCATCTTTCTCCATTTTAAGGATAGTTTTGGAGAAGCTGTTGGACCAAAATATTATTCTAAAATCCTTATTTTCTCCATTTTCCTCATTTTGAGGAAGTTGTTGGAGATGCTCTAAGAAAGGTAAGTTTAGAATTGAAACTTACAAAAATAATTACATCTAGCAACAATAAAATAACTAGCGGTGGTGTTTTTTAAGAGGTGTTGAAGTCTGATTTCACTTCTGATTTTTAAAAGGTGCTGAAGTCTGATTTCACTTCTGATTTTTAAGAGGTGGTGCTGAAATCTAAATCAATAAGATTGTATGTTTGCAAAAACTGAAAAACGTCTGAATATGTATAATTATCTATTTTAACCCTAAAAAAATCAACTTAAATACGTCAATAGAAGTGAGCATTGATGATCGAGGAACGAAACGGAAAAAAGAAACAAAAGAAGGATGCTGGCAGACGCACTAAACTTTGGAGTTTTTAATCATATCTCACACTGAAGCCCTGATTTAAGCGATTCAATACGCTCTAGAAAGCCAAAACACAAATCTACAATCTTCGTGTTTTGCGTTTTTGCAGATCCGAAGTGCATCTGGGCCAAAGTTGACATTGAAATCAAAAGAATGGTGTTTTAGACGGAAATAAGAAGAGATTTAAAAAAGATCTGATTGCCACTTTTTTTGTTCGCACCATATTAAGAGATAAGAGGCTCAGAAAATAATAAAAAAACAAATGGTTTGAATTATAAAATGTTTTGACCGGATCAGACATAAGTAGTGATTAAGGCTTCAAATGAAAAAACAAACCAGGCCTTAATAGTATAATTGCTATCTAATCATTATTTCCTACACCATTGTATTTGATGTAGTTGCCCTCTTTTTCTACAACCACAAACGCCTATAGAATTCAACTACCATAAAATTGTTAAAGTGTTTCTGGAAATACATTACTACAGAGGTGATAATAGTCCTCAAAATTTTCTAAAATGCATTCAAAACCACAAAAATATCAACTTAAAAATTTGATGAGTACAAGTGACTCCATCAGATCACATTACCTACACATCTTGTAAAATAGGCCACCCTTTTCGTATAATTTCATTGATCTTCCCATCTATCCGGCTTTGAATTCTTGGCGGACACAGCTCTGCTGCATATCCGTTCAGCTTCGCTGCCAATCTTGATTTCTCCAGTTCTTCTTCCACCAAGTTACCAATCAGCTGAAGAAGGAACGGGTTTCGTTTTAGCTCGAATTTCTGCATATTTCACACCATCAAATGTAAATCTGTAAGTTGACTTCATATCTCAATTTCAAGTATCTAAATTGCGTGAGGCATGGCGTGGTCAATATTTCAAGGTGTGGCTTAAGCCGGCATGTCTGTATATATATTGTGTGTGTGTGTGTGTGTATACATGTAGGCGAAGGATCATGTGAGAAGTTGAGTTAACGTGAGAAGCGTAAGGAGTGGATCTGAACCTTTGATCACTTTTAATCTCAAACCCACACATGAAACGCGCTTGATACGGGCATTGATCCGGTACATCTCATCCTAATGTGCATCCAACAGTTGGTAACCACTTCTCACGTTAACTCAACTTCTCACCGGAACCCAACCCTATATATGTATGTATACGTTTTCTACTATTACTCAATAATATTAAACAATTTAAATTCATATAAAAACAAAAATACCCATGTAACAGTAAAAATGGAGAACAAGATACCTATAACCTATCCAAGCCATCCATCTATTTTAATCTAACTTCCAAAACTAAATCCACAATTAAAGGCATGATTGCATTCAAATCTGGGTTATCTGATCTTTTTACATCCAACGCTTGATAGGGTTACCCTCAGAGGGGGGGGGGGGGTGGGTGGGGGTGGTGGAGATGATGGGGGTGTGTTGGAAGTGAAGGTGGTGGAGGTGATGGTGATGGTGATGGTGGAGGGGTAGGTATCGGGCTAGATTCGGGTGATTGAGTGTCGGTATTAGGTGAGGGCGATATGGGAGGAGTGTGGCTAGGAGAGGTTGCAACATGGTCAGGGGAATGATCCATGCAAAGGGTACACGGGGTAATGGAGGAGACGACTGGGGTAGGTGACGGTTTAGGTGGAGTAGTAGCTGAAGGAAAATTGTCGATTGCTTTCGTCCATAAAGGTGGTGATTTGAAGGGCAGAGACAGGTGAGGCTGATTGTATGCCATCACAGGGAAAATTGGCTTCATCAAACCGAGCATGTCGCGAGATATAAACACGGGATGTAAGAGGATCAAGACACCGATACCCCTTATATTGGGGGCTATACCCGATGAATATCTATACCCGATGAATATGCAAGGTAAGCTCCTTGGAGATAGTTTGTGCGCCGAATAGTCACGAAGAAATGGGAAAACGCAACAACCAAAAGCCCGAAAGGTGGTGTAGTCCGGTGCTTGAGAGTATAGAAGCTCAAATGGAGATTTACCGTCTAAGATCGTGGTTGGCAGTCGGTTAATAATAAAGACGGCAGATGAGAAGGCATCGACCCAGTATGATGCCGGTAACTTGGAATTAAAGAGCATGGCCAAACCAGTTTCTACAATGTGGCGATGTTTGCGTTCCGCCCTCCCATTTTGTTGGGGTGTATATGGACAAGACAATCGATGCAACGTGCCATTCTGATCAAATAAAGACCGAACTCTATGATTGACAAATTCCGTTCCCCCGTCACTTTGGAAAACCTTAATTTTGCGTGAAAATTGTGTTTGAACAAATTGCATAAAGATTAGCAATGCATTATAAAACTCTGATTTGGTGCGTAGAGGATAAAGCCAACAAAACCGAGAATAGTCATCGATGAATGCCACATAATACCGATAATGATCAACAGACAAAACCGGGGAGGGACCCCATAAATCACAATGAATCAGATCCAAAGGGTTCGAAGCCCGTTTTATATTATTATTAAAGGGCAAGCGTTGAGCTTTGGCTAATTGACATGGCAAACAAATACGTGGTTTAGGTAAAATAGACGTTAAAGATAAACGACCAAGTTTTTGCAAATAAACGATTGTATCAAAAGAGACATGACCCAAGCAAGAGTGCCAAACTTCATACGAAGCTTTGGGACAAGAAGTGGTAGCAACAAGCGCGTCTCGATGGGTACGTAGGACATAAAGGCCGTCCTCACGGCATCCTCGGGCTAGAACCTGTTTTGTTCGGCGATCCTGAATAAGAAAATGCGGGTAAGAGAATAAAACATCTACATCATTATCCTGTGTTAGTTTACTAATCGAGAGGAGATTTTTAGAGAGATGAGGGACAACTAATATGTCGCGTAAACGAATGCGGTCAGAAATGGTGGAATGTCCTGTGTGAGAGACAAGACAGGAAGGGTTTGACTATTGCCGAAAGTGACAGATGCAATACCTGTGGGAGGGGTGGGACTAGAAACGGAGTCAGAGGAAGCCGTCATATGATCTGTGGCGCCCGAATCAACATACCAATCGGGGCCAGCAGAGGTTACGTGACACTGAGCGTGAAAGGCACGTGCCAATTGATCATCAGTAGAAGTAGCCTGGGTCGCATAGGTGGCAAGGTTGGGGCAAAAATTTGCATAGTGTCCGTCCTTTCGGCATAGCTGACAATGCGGTGACCGGCGCCCACGACCACGACCACCGATGTTTCCAGAACCACGAGAACCGCGGCTACCACGACCGCGAGAGTTGAGCGATTGCCTGGGAAAGTGGGCGGAAAAGGCGACAGCAGGAGATGAAGACCCGTGAATGGCGCGAACAAATAACTCATGGCTTTCAGCCCTAGCAAGCAGATCAGAGAACGAAGGGTGCGGACGAGAGGATCGGATGGCAGTGGAGAAGGTTTCAAAGGTCGGCCCTAAGCCACAAAGAAACCAATGCATTTGGTCGGTTTCATCAACGGGATGACCGATAGCACTCAACTGATCACATAGAATTTTAAAATTACGTCCATATTCCGCAACGGATTTGTCACCTTTGAGAGTTTGACGAAGTTGGTCACGTAGGTTTTGGACACGTTCAACGGAAGAGTTGCTGTAGGCAGCTTCTAAGGCAACCCAGATTTGACGAGCCGTGGAGAGGCCGACGATGACGGAAACGGCTTCTTCGGTAAGGGAAGCATGTAACACAATAACAGTGCGCTGATCAGCGGCAAGCCAGAGAGGAAGATCAGGATTAGCGACCTCCTTATCAGCCTGAACGATGGTCGGAGAAGGGGCTGTGGCAGAGCCATCGACATGACGGAGAAGATTTTGATAAGATAAAATCGGAACTATCTGATTTCTCCACAGCAAGTAGTTGGAGGAAGATAGTTTGATTGTTAACATGTGAATAAGGGTATTGAGAGGAAGAGTATTATCAGTGGAGAAAGATGGGGAAGCCATGAGAAGGCAGAAGAAGGAATCGGAAGGGTTGGGAGAGGAAGATAAAAGAAAGGGGAGATCAACCAATGGCTGATACCATATGATGAGATTAATTCTCTATACTCCACAAAAGGGTGGAGACAAGTATTTATAACAAAAGAATTTACAAAAAGAGAATACAATAATTGATAAATTACAAAGCTATACAAGAAGTAGTAAAAACTATAAGAATGGTGCTATAATACGTAGCCAGGAATTAACGATAGGGGGGGTTCAGACATAAGACGTTCAATGTCGCTTTTATTGAAAAATAATACCGATAATATTGTACTCGGAACACAAAAATTAACAAAAAAAACTTGCATATTAGACTAGCACATGAACTTCCTATCGTTATAAACACTGTCAATCCTTTTTTCTTATTGACTAATCTGATTGGAATAAAAACAATTAGTTCGAACTTAAACATATACGCCAAACAAACATACATTAAAACACAGAAAATTAACAATTATAAGAAATTGTACCTTGTGTGTTTTAAGTTAGACACGTCTTTGTTTCATTGAATAAAAAATCATCTATTATCAACCATATTTCCACAAGATTATCATCCTTAGAATGTAATTGTGGATCATCAATATTTTCTTTTCGCTTGAACATATGTGTGTGTGTATATAAAAAATTAAGAACATCATTATTCAAAATTCAAACAAATTACAATTTATATATATATATATATGTGTGTGTGTGTATATATATACAAGCTATCAAAACTCTTGACAAATTACTATTCTTTACATCAAATATAAACTCTCACCTAAACTAATTAATTAGGATTTGGGTAATTAAATTTGTTTTGTATTATCGATTTGCCTAAAAAATAATTTAAAAATATAACTAATATTGATAATATAATATGTTTAAATCAAAATAACAATATTACATACATGTTAATTTACTAAATCTTTTTAATGGCACTTGAATTGAAAAGGGCACCTAAATCGATAAGTTTTGATTGAGCTACCAGCCTATCACACACGACACAACTCACAACACAAGAGGTTGAAGTTAATTTATTAGTGGATTTGGTTTTAATTTGTTAGTGGATTTTTGGGCTTGGAATTAATTAGTTAGTGGATTTTGATTTGGCATTATTTGTTACTGGACATGGAAATGTGAATTAGGGAGGGCTTGAGTTTGACACTTGTTAGGTCTTTCATATATGCATCACTTTTACTGCATCATCTATAAAGAGACGGCCGAGAGTTGGGGGGGGGGGGGGGGGGGGGGGGGGGGGGGGGGCAAGCACCGACCTGTCCCCCTGTTGGCTACGCCGCTGGTTACCCTTGTTCTCTCTTTTTGTTCTCTCTCTATATATAGAGCTTACAAAAAATGCCATATCAAAAGCTCATAACAAAAAAAGTTTACTTATGATATAAAATACAAAAAAATGTTCAACCAATGGTAAAAAGTAAAAGAAATGTTCAACCGATGATAAAAGTAAAAAAAAATGCGAACTTCGAAGAAGTCAAACAAGTTTGCAAAAAAAATGTTCTAACTGTCGATACCTTGTAAATTTCAGTCATCAAAGTGTATATTTTTTGCTCTATTATTATTCTATAGACGATAGAGAACAACAGGGAAGGAATATGGCTGCAGTTATCTTGTTCCTAAAATCAGTTTAACCGCCATATATACTTGTTAGGGAAACTTCATTTACGAACATTTTGAGAACCATAAGAACAAACTATTCATGAATTATTCATGATAAATATGCCTAAATTTTCAGGAATATCATCATTATTTCATTATTCATGATGAATATCTATCACGACATTCATCATGAATAATTAGTTCTCACAGTTCAAGATAACAAACCTGTAAATACAACCTCTGAATCATTAGACTTGGTTTAGAAAGCACAGAAAATTAATCAAGAATAACAAACCTGGTGTTCAGGCTCTGCAGGATAAAAGGTTCCAAGCTGTTGAATTTGGGTAGTTACAATGCTACTCCTCGACTTAGTTTGCTCTCTTTCTTTACTCACGGCAGCCAATCTCGACTCATCGGTTCCATTAGTAAAAATAATAGACCTGTTGAATCAAAAGAAAAATACATTGGGGAAGTTTAGAATTTGAAAAACAAACAAAAAGTCATGGAAAAGAAATTACAAAAAGGGATATATATATATATATATATGATACCTGTATTGGTTGCCGACATCAGGACCTTGCCCAAACACTTGCCTAGAGTCATGGCTAGACCAGAAGACCTCCAAAAGTTGCCTGAAATTAATCAGCCGAGGATCATATTCAATCTGCACAGAGTTCATATGATGCAACTTCCCTTAAAAAAAATCAACAAATTGTCTCGAAATGTAATTTACATTTGCATAGATGACGTTGTAATAGACAATACAATTGTTTCTGAATGTGAAGATATATTCAGCTACACACTAACACATGAAAAAAGGTATAAATAATTGACTGCATATCAAATAATATTGGAGGGTGGAATAGATGACATTGTAATAGACAATACAATTTTTTAAGGAAATTGCATCAAAACATAATAAGGTTTGCCTTGGTTCCTATTTAGTGTAACGATGAATTTATTTCTTAGTTAATGTAAAATATGTTCGATTCTTCCTAATTCGTACCCAATTTACCTTAAAAATGGGTTTGCACTTTGCAGCCTATGTGGCATTGGTTGATTTTGACTTGCATTTTTCCATGTAATCAAGAATTACGATATGACTTGACAACTTAACATTTGCATCATTGATAACTACAACATGTACCGGTAACCAGTCAAAATGGGTACGAAATAGAAAGAATTGAATGCTTGCTACACTGATTGAGAAAAAAATCACCGTTACACTAGTAGGAACTAACGCAATCTTTGTTGCATTTTGTGCAGTTTTAAAATATGATTTTGTTGTAATTTTATTTGAAGCAACTAATTTTAACTTTAAATGATCCCATATTAACTAGCCCAAAACCCGTGTTAAAGATACGAGATCACTCTCAAGTCACATAAGCAAAACAAATCATATTTCAGAAATCTGCATAACGGTACGAACTCACTCTCAAGTAGCCCAAGATCCATGTTAGTGAAGATGATTCTTTATAAAAGTATCTTACAGTTTACAACAACATTACCTCCTTTCCACCTAATTTCTCAAGTCCTAAAGAAAGCTTTCTTTTTAAACTTCCAATATGTTCTAGTTTTAGGCCAATTGATGTTTAACGAGCCAGGTCACTAACTGCATAAATTGTAGCAGAAATCTGCCTGTCTGCGCTCCGCAGGCTCTGGCCAGATCAGATAAGCTAAAGCGCTTAATCACTCAGAGGCATCTAGGCAGACAAGGTGTGCAATCAACGATAACAGAAACTCAAGAGATACACACATGGTAAAGATCCTAGAGTAGGAGAGATTATCAACAGTTCAGATGATATTGGACACTTTGATGGTGGCCCTCAATGTCCAAGGTGATTCGCTATGTACTACCAGTTCTTCATTGAGTGTCATTCCGTTTTGTATTCTCTCCTTCTACATTGCACTTCAATTTTCCAAAGGAAGAAATGTCTTTTTAACTTATGTTTCCCATATTCATCTCTTTGGAATCCCATATCCATCCTTCACTTACTCGTCCAAGGGAATTGATTACATCGAGATCTAAAAAAACCAACTTACCCTCTATTTGCACATGACTTAAATACGAAAGATATAAATGCCCTCCAGTAGTTCAGCCCTATTAAGAGATAGCCTATCTCAAACCAACAGTTGTCAGATTTCTCCAATTAATCATCCAATTTATTATCACCTGCTCCACTATCATCCTTATTCCTTACTGACTATAGTATCAATTTTTATCAAGCATAATTAAAGAAGCCTTGTTCTTGGCCAAAAGAATACTTCTTTTTAATTTTTCTGAATCAACTCAATTGCTTTCTTTCTCCTCCAGATCTATACAAAACCATTTAGCGATCTTATTCCTACCAAACAACTTTTAACCATATTGATTCTTTGTTCCACATGCAACCCGATAGATTAAGAAACGGTGACCTCTATGTGAGAAGTAATAAACAAAGTCACTAAACACTTCACTCTCACCAAATAAAATTAGAAATACACTAACGTCATTCTCACAATCAAACTGAAGGCTTTTACAATAATATATCATCAAGGCATACAAGTCTTTTAGAAAATTATAACAAAGAGAAGAAAAATCTTCATTGAAAACAGTGTTATGGACCTGCAACAATAATCTCCTTTGCTAAAAATCATTGCTTATTCGATTAGCAGAAAAGAATAAATCTAGTTAGGAATAAATCTCCCTAATTTATTTCCCATCACTCCTCACACAAGAAATTGATACACGAAATTCCCTTTCAAAAAGTATACACCAAAACCTTATCTCCCTTAACTCCTATCTATTCTAGGTAAACAAAACCAGCAAAACGATTCATAGGGTTTGGGAGGGTAAGATATAACCTTACCTCTACCCGAGAGTGAGAAGTTGTTTATGTGAAGACTGAAGACCCATAAAAAATGTTAGGAAAAAGGTTTTTGCAATTAAAATTTTCTATCCCAACTACTCCATGTGAGGGGCTGTTTGGCAGTTGCCGAATGGTTTGGTGCAGGATGATTAAGTGATCAGAACGATTAAGAGCATCTCCACAGATTCCCTAAAATTTCTCCAAAATAGAATCAAAAGTTAAAATTAGGGGTGCACAAAAAACCGTCAACCCGCGAAACCCGACCAACCCAATTAAACCCAACCCGCCGAGCCGCCAAACCGCTAATTATAAGGGTTGAAATTGGGTTAGAAAAACTCAACCCAACCCAAACCGCCAACCCACCGCTAATATTTTTTATTTTAATAAAAAATATTATATATATATATACACACGATACTTGTAGGTGCAACCCAAATTAATATTATATATAGGTACTGTACTATGTTCTCAACTTGCCCAAAATACTTACCATTGAACAAGGTTGGATCTTAGGATCATAATTGTTAGATAGTAAATTGTTTGCCATTTGCATCGAACATCATAAGTTGTTCAATATTTTTTGATTTTTTTGTAGCTTTGTATTTTTTACATCTTGGCATCATAAGTTACCAAACTAGATTTATCACCAAAGGATGAACCAAAAGAATCTTATAGGAGAAAATTGTTGGAATCATTTTTGCAACATCAACAAATGGACGTGCCGGAGAACATGAACGATGTTGATAGATATTTGGTTGATGAATCTATCAATCCAAATACTACATCATTTGAAGTATTACTTTGGTGGAAAGGTAATGCTAATAGGTATAACATTTTGTCTTTAGTACTAGCGGCCGTATTTTAGGGATGTTCTTGCTATACCTATATCTACGGTAACATCCAAATCTGCCTTTAGTACTAGCGTCCGTATTTTAAACTCATGTTTTTGAATTGTAGATAAACTCAAGAAGAATGCAACATCGGAGTCGGAAACGCTCGTACTTGATTGACGATTTGAATTGGATGCTACAATTTACGCTTTTGAAGTCTAAGACTTAAGGATTTTAATATCTATTTGGATGTTTGTAAGAACTAATAATTTTGTTGGGTATATTTTTAGTTTTATTTGTCGTATTTCAATCGTGAACTTTATATATACGACCAAACCGCTCAACCCGCCACAACCCGCAAGGGTTGGGTTGGGTTATACTTTTGAATGGGTTGGGTTGGGTTGAGATTTTCCAATCCGCCATAATTGGGATGGGTTGTAAAAATGTCAAAAACCGCCCACCCAACCCACGTACACCCCTAGTTAAAATCTCCAAAAAAAATTACTGCATCTCCAACAGATTCCCCATTTTGGAGGAAAAAACATTGATTTTAATATTAAAATATTCCATTCATCTATTAAAATATTATTTCTCTCTCCAATTTTTTTTTTAGAATTCTATTGTTGCTTTCATTTAGTAATCATTTTTGGGGTTATCTCCATATTTGGAGAAAACTCCTTCTCTTTCCTACTTTTTCCATTTTGGAGATAGTTGTGGGGAAGCTGTTGGAGCAAAAATACAACCCAAAATCCCCATATTCTCCATTTTCTCCAAAATGGGGAAGTTGTTGGAGATGTTCTAAGAGGCTTTTATGATATAGTGCAAAATGAAATGCGGTTGTTTGGTAATTGTTCGGAATGAAATTAGGGCGCTAAACGGGTTAAGGGAGGCCCAAGATACAAAATAATTCAGAGGGTTTTAGAACCATGGCATACTTTTTTTGCCAAACAAGATTCACCCCTAAGTGATTCAGAGGATGCATCTTATGGAACTATTAAGAGCTAAACAAACAGCCCCTGAGTCAGGTAAATAGCAATGAGCATATCTTCGTGTAATGTTAACTTTGTGAGCAATTTATCATCGACCCTACAAATTAACGATAAATAAGCTCATAGGCAATACAATGTTGATTATAAGAGTCACGTTCCCAATCATATGACCAATCTTCATAGTCATAGACATACAATTCTGAAATTAACTTCAGACCAACTGTAAACTTAATTTGAAATTCGACCGATCCAGATTTGCAAATGTTGATTACAAAGGTAGCACGAAATATGAGCAAAAAATTACATACCTGTACGGATTCGGCGTGATCACCCAAGCTTCGGTACTCGGGATTGGATTTGGATCCACCGGCGTAACCAACAGTGGTCCTCACAACTCCATCCAAGCAACCAAACACAGACTCCGATCTCCAGAAGCTTCCGAGAGAGAAAACCGCTGTCTTGAGAAGCTCATCGGGAGGATTTCCGCTGACTTGAGAAATCGGATTCGGAAATCTAATACCAAGAGTTACATCAGCCGATACTATAATGACAAGAAAAAAATATGAGAAGATTTGATGAAGACGATAGAGCTTCATTAGGTTTCTACGTGGTTCTTTGGGCGAGTGACCGGAGATAAGTTCCGATCGATTTGGGCCGATCTCCGATTAGGAACGCGGAATGTTTAGTTGCGTTAAACGGGACAATGCGCTTCATAATTCCTTTTGTATCGGAATTTAATAAATTAGAAATAGACCACTGTACTTTGTGAAATTAATTAAAATGTCAAAAGTTTGACCAACACTTATCAAAATGCCACAAAAATTTTGTAGTTTACCAAAATGCCCTAATGGCCCGCGATGGAGCCTGCGATCGCGGGATAGGGCTGGCGTGGCACGAGCTTTGGCCAAAAGTGCCTCGCGGAGCCCATCAACTTTGGTCGCGGTGCACATTTGGCCCATGCCCGCGATCGCAGCCTGCGATGGACCAAAATTTTACAGTTTTGGTCCCTGAAAATTTACACTTTTGGTCCCTGAAAATTTACACTTTCAGCTCTTGTACTTAAACGAATCTTGCATGCTTTTACTGTTTTTTTCCACAATTATTGTACTTTGAAGACCGATTTGTGGTTGAAATTCATTTGCATGTTTTCATCAATGTTAAATCAGTGTTTTTGGAATACCAGTTTGTGGATAAAATGAGAGATTGGTTGTCATCAATGTTGGTTGTTTCATTGATAAATAGATGTAAAATGCAATCCATAATCCACACACCGATTTCATACTTTTTTCTTGATTTCTGTCTGCAATATTTTGTGTTTGAAATACTACTGAAAAAATGAGTTCATTTGTTGCAAAAGCTAAGCTATATTTCTGTTTTGATGGTGAATGGGAGCAAGATAACAATGAGTGGAATTTTGCTTATAAATCTAAGCATGATGTAAAAGTGTCAGTAAACTATACTTATCAGAAATTTCTTGCATACGCCATGCAAAAATGTGGAATCAACCCTTCTGCTGTTTGCAAGTTAGTGTTTAAAAATGGCGATCGGTCATTTGTGGAGTTATCCAACGATGGGGATATCTCTACTTTTCTGCACTTTGCAGTCGATTCAGAAAGGCCCCCATTACTTTTTGTGTATCCCGACGTATCCGACGAAAACGACGACGACGGTGACGACGACGATGACAACGAAGACCTCCAAATAGAGCAGCCTGATTCTCAATTTCAGACGTCCGACGCCCCAACGGTTCATTTAGATCATTCATATGGTCTTAACGACTGTATTCCGGAGACGCAACAACAACAACCACCACAACCACACGAAGGGCGTACTGTTGGAGTTGCTGATGACGAAACCCACGTTTTCAAAACGGGTAATTCTGAAATAGACAGATCAGACACCGATAGTGATGATCACGAAGAATATACCCCTAGTAGAAAATCATGTAGTCAGATAAATGATTTTTTTGATATGCCCCCTATTCTTCCAGACTCCCATACCCAGACACAAACCTACGAACCTACACCTTATATTCGCAGTGAAATGTTACATGTAGGTCAGATATTCGAGTCGAAGGATCTTTTGGCAAGTCATGTCAGACTTAAGTTCTTGGAAGAGGGTTTCGAAAGGCGCACGTCGAAATCTGACAAAACTAGATACATAGTTGAACGTGCCAGAAAAAACTGTGACTGGAGGATGTACGCGATTGACACGGGTGGCAAAGAAGGGGCGTTCATGATTAGAAAGTTGCACGACGTACACACTTGTACGAGGACGCAACTGAATCCCCACCACAAACAAGCCGGCAAAAAGACTTTGGGTGCGATACTGAAAAACAAATTTCTTGATGTTAGTAGGTCATTGCGTCCAAAGGACATCGTCCACGATGTTCACCAGCAGTTTGGCGTCACGATTGATTACCACCAAGCTTGGCGTGCGCGATGCCATGCACTGTTTATGGTGAGAGGCACGTTCGAGGAGTCGTATGAACGACTCCCGGCATATTTATATAATTTGCAGCTGCAGAACCCTGGTATTGTCATGCAGCTACGGACCGATTCACGTCGACGGTTTGAGATGTGCTTCGTGGCCCTTGGACCCGCGGTACGTATTTTAACACGTCATATGTTTACACATTATAAACTATAACATTTACAAAGGAAAACCACCTATGTTTTTGCAGATCCGCACATTTGTGGAAAATCTACGTCGTGTCCTGATAATAGACGCAGCCCATTTAAAGGGTCGTTACTTGGGTATGATGTTCCTGGCGGTTGCCATGGACGGGGATAACTCCATCGTTCCAGTAGCTTTCGGCGTAGGCAAGTCCGAAACCCGGGACGAGTGGACTTGGTTTATGTCCATGTTGAGACAAGCTATCGGAGACCCGCAAGGGTTGGTGTTTATGTCTGACAGGGCTCCTTCCATAAGCGCCGCAATCTCTGCCATCTACCCAAACGCCCCTCACGCCATATGCTGTCGACATTTGGAGATTAACGCCAAATCCAAGGACAAACGTATTACAACCAACAAGGATGTCTATTGGGCGGCATGCAGAGCATATACGGATCGGGAGTTTAACAAGTACATGAATATGCTATGATATAGTGCCGACGAAGCAGCCAAAGTCTTTGACGATGCTGGACCGGAGAGGTGGTCCGCGACCCATTTTCCTGGACAACGGTATGACATTCTGACCTCGAATAGTGCAGAGTCTGTGAATGCACTCTCCCGTTTTGCGCGTAGATGTCCGATTGTTAATCTTATGGAATACTTTCGGGCCTTTCAATAAGAGTGGTACCAAATTCGACGCCTAAAAGAAGTTGAGATGCAAAATGCACTCACACCAACGGCGGAGAAGATCGTTCAGTACAGGGCGCGTCGTGCGGCGACATGGTGTAACGTCCCAAAAATTACAATAAATTTTAACTTTCAAAAATAAACATTTTATTAAATGAAACCTCAATAAATATCCCAAAACCGTTTCGTTTGCAAACTTAACAATAAATATTCTCGTTAATAAAAAACAGCGGAATTAAATCGTTTAAGTGATCAATCTAATTCTCATAATATCAAACTCTTTACGCGCGCCAGTGTGTACCCGTCATGCCTTGGAGCCACTAGCACCTGAAACCACATTTATAGGAAAAGGGTAAGCACAAAGCTTAGTGAATTCCATCACATGCGCAGATAGCAATTATATACACACCACTCCTATCCGCACATGAGCAACAACACCACAGTTACATAATGCAAGAAAACACATACAAGTAATTATGTACCCAACTCCTCGGTCCCACCGAGTTCTCGGTCCCACCGAGTTCACACAACATTTCCATCCACTTCCTCGGTCCCACCGAGCCCTTGGTCCAACCGAGTTCACACAACATTTCTATCCACTTCCTCGGTCCCACCGAGCCCTCGGTTCAACCGAGTTCAAACAACATTTCTATCTACTTCCTCGGTCCCACCGAGCCCTCGGTCCAACCGAGATGTATATTATACACATTTATTCTAAGCATTTAAACCGATCAAATAATACGCACCACAAACAACTAGTTCACACCACAAGAACAGTAGTACATACAAACTACCATAACATGCATACAATTCATATCTACACAGTGAGAGATCTCACCTCAAAAGCAAGGTAGGTACCCACAACAGCAAGACGAGCCGGCCAACTCCAACTCACCTCTTTCCACCTAAATAAGTGATATTAAACGTCAAAACGAAGTCCTAACCCAAAGTCACAACTATAAGTTTACACACGAAATAATCCAACTTTTACTCTAAGATTTACTGGTCTGTTCGGGACCTGTTTAGCCCCTCTTAAACTCATCAACCCAGAATTATTATTCCATAATCAGTTAGTTCTATGTCTTAGGGTTCTAGGTACATATCGTACGCGCTCTAACGATTTTCCTACAATTTAATATGAATTTTCTAAAAACGGTAAGCGAAACTGTCATATTCAGACCTGCTGTGAAAACAGTCATTTTAAGCCTAGCTAGGGGCCGAACTAGACTTCCGCTAAAACACGAAAAGTGTGCCCGGCACAGAATGTGAACCGTGGGCACCAGTTTCGCCTCAATCCGAGATACGAAAAAAAAAGTTATGAACGAAATAAACAGTGGCAGAAACGACGTTTTCACATAAAATGACGATTTATAAAAACGGTTCAAGGTTTATTCGATTCGGGTTTACGTGATCAGGTCACGGATTAGAGTTCCATGGTGATTAGGGTCTGGTCACGACCGCGCACCACCCACTGCCACCTCCGGCAGTGGTGGTCGTCGGCAGCGGCGGCGGCGGTTGTGGTTTACGACTTCGGCGATAACAAGAAACGGAACAACCCGACTACCCTAACCCGTCGCACACACACACACAGCCACACGCGCATACCCGTTGCTGTCCACGCGGCGGCGCACGGCGGCGGCCACACCGTCGGCAGCCATGGTTGCGGCGGTGGCGGTGGTTTCTTTTCCCGCAACGGTTTGACAATGACGGAACAAACGAAAGAGATGGAGAGGGAAACCTTACCTCACAACGACAACGACCAGCGGCGGCACGGAAGCTCTGGCGCCCTCTCTCTTTCACGCTACTCTCTTCTCCGGTGATCTGCGATGGCGGCGGTGGTTTCCGGCAGCGGCGAAGAAGAGACAAGGAGGGGGAGGGAGAAGAGGTTACGGCCGAGAGAATCAAGAGGGTAGGGAGAGTAGGGTTTTCTTGATATATCTTTCTTCTCTTCCCTTGCTAACCACGACACCGAAACAAAACAAAAAAAAATGTGGGGCTCGGTTGTGCATGGGCCGACCTCATGGCAAGACTTTGGCCTTTAGACAAATTTGGCCCCTCAATAACTCCCAAAGGTCCTATAAACACCCCACCAGAAAATAACACTTAGGGTCAACGATGTTAACTCTCGGTAACTTAAATGATCCCGGAAGAAAAATTCAATGACAAATACATATTTAAGCAACGAGAAAGATTTAAAGGAAAATATTTATTCGTACCGGGACACGGGCTTTACAACTCTTCCCCGCTTGAATTAGACTTCGTCCTCGAAGTCTCTACCCGCGAATAGCTCAGGATAGTTCTCTCGCATCTCAGCCTCGGGTTCCCGAGTCCACTCAGAATCCTTTCGGTGTTGCCACTGGACTTTCACTAACTGGAATCTAAATTTCTTACACCGTCTAAAAAATTCTCGAATACCTTTCTTACCAACAAAACTCCTTCAAGAACACTGAGATTACGATCGGAAGAACACTCCAACGACTGGAATCATTCCTAGTCAAACGACTTCGGTTGTTCTCCCAACCTTAGATATTCCATACATCCCAATTCAAATTTCAAGCTCTAACCATTCTAAAGGTGCTCACCAATAAACCCTACAGGATACTCGAATCTGATCATTCCTACCATTAACTGTCGATTGACTTTCACGAGTTCTATTAGACTCCCAAAATTTATTTCACATGAATCATCAAACCAGTAAATTTATAATCACCCACGAAGGTCATTCCACCATAACCATTCATAACAAGTAAGCATCTCAGGGTTACTACTACCATCACCATAATTACCTTAAAATCGGCTACAAATCTCCGATTACACTAAAGGTGTTTGGCCTCAAGCCCAAAAGTCGACACCTAAATATACTACTTACCTAAAAAACGTTACTGCGCATTTATGCTCTTAATTACAAAGGGCATCATTCCCTTAACCGATACTATTCGGCCTACAGTACCAACACGCGTGGAATACCCAACCTTCCACCGTCTACTTATCCCTCACGCTCGCTCTAAGAAGCCTAGTTACACCGTATCAAGATACACCTTAACGTCTACCTCCCAGGTAAGTGCCCAAGACTTTATTCTCCCAGTGCCTACTGGAAAGTCAAGGTCATAACACATGAATACCGGGGTCCCACCCCTAGATACCCATCCGACCATTACCAACGACTGACTAACGTGACCAAAGATCCAATGCAAAACAGTCTACCAACAACATGCCTATCCCGGAATGACTCACTCACCCAAACATGTAAATACTCAACGTGCAATAAATGCAAAACTGTGCAACAAAACAACCCATCAACAAGACTCCACATCGAGCCATTAAAACCGTGCAATTGACCCATGATTATCTCAAAGTCAAAACCGAGCAAAATGCTCCACGCTTGCTAGACCCATAAGTCGGTCAAAAACGCGTTTAAATAAAGTTTAAGCAAGCAATACTCTAAAATCAACATTAGTCCCAAACTCAACACGGGTTAAACAAAAGAGTTTTCCAAAAGGACTCACACCCTTAAAATTCTCAAAATGACACATAACACTTAAAAGCGCATATCCCAAATGGTTTACAAAATCATTTACAAAATATTTTCAACGTCAAGGTTTTTCATCTCAAAAGATCGTATGCAATAAAACTACTATTACCAGGTCGGTAGTTACGCAAAAATGGACACGCTCGTCCCACATATGAAAATCATGTTGAAAATCATTCCATTGCAGCTCAGTTTACTCACAAAATGCAAAGCGAAATAAATAGTTTCTTTAAAAATGAACCGTCACGGTTCTAGTATGGATTGACTCATGACATGTACTTAAAGTAACCGCTCGACCTTACACCGGGTGCGACAAAAGTGTGCACATAATTTCAAAATCAGTCCCACGACATTTGACCCCAAAATTTCTCTTTTTAAACATAAAATGTCGTGGCACAGGGTTCACCAACAAATTTTTACGCGCGTCGGCTAGTCATACAAAACGATGAAACGGTTTACAAATATATTTTTGATAAAACACAACGGTCTCGTGCAAGTTTCAAACTTAAAGATAGAAACCAATTCGTTTCCATCATTTGAAAATATCGACTAAAACCTCATAAAATCTCAAAAGGTGGGGTTCTTTAAATTGATTTCCCAAATTTCCCCAAATGGTCACATAAACAAATAAGATATGCACCTCGTGAAATTAACCCACACGACTCAACATGCCGTAAAACAAAACTTATTTTAACCAAATCACTCAAATAGTTTCATACAGACATCGTGGAATGTAACTTTTCGTCTCAACTCTAACATATGTGGAGGGGTTCCAATGTTAAAGTCACAAGCCGTAGTCACTTGCCCAACATTTTAAACACCACAAAACACGGATATCATCTTACCCAAAAGAACCGTTGGAAAATAACAAAATGAAACAAATTCTAACAAAGTTTGCAACTCCCGTGATAAAACGGTTTCATGTACTTTCAAAACCATAGTTCGAAATCTTGTGTGTGTGCTGAACATTTCCCAGAATTCCAAAACACAATCCATAAAAGGACTAGAAACACAAGAATTAGTTAATGCAATTTATTTTCAAAATAAACTTTGTGCATGACTCAGTCGGCATTCGACGTCTCGACTCATACCCCTCCAAAACCCTCCGATCCACAATCGTCATCCGGACATTTAAACCTCTTAGGCAAGTTGGGAAATTACGTCAGATAATCCTTACGGTTTTTCCCCAATTCAAGGTCGGCTCTATAAGCCTATGATTCTAGCACAATCATCCATCTTGGCCCGAAATGGTCTACTTAAAACAAACATCATTCTTATCGTCACTCCAAGTGATTAATACTAGAATCGTCCTTCTATTCCCACGACTACTAGATTAGAACCTTCATCACTACCCCCCAACGATCATCACATCAAAGCAAATCAAGTACACACCTGCAGGTTTACTATAGTTGTTCCTCCTTGTGATGGCTATTCTAGGTAGATATTACAACGAGTTATTAGCACATAATAACTCACACTAACAACGCTCACGCTCAACTCCTTGGATTCCTCGTGACTTTCCCCGACTCGAGCACGTATCCTGTGCTTCAGATAGTAGGAGCTCTACTACTACCTTCCACACCTATCCTCACTCGTTTCGAGTCCCGTCCCGAAGTGCCCAAGTAGTTCCTTGCCGAAAAACTATACACATATGCCTGCACCGGCATATGTACACACTCTTCCTAGCTCCCAAGGAATTCCACCCAATTCCACTACCCTTGCTATGACGAAATCCCCACTAGTCATGACGAGTCGCCTCGCGAATGCACAGTCGCACACAGTGTAAAACCAGATAGACGTTCGAATATAAGATTCTATCCTACAACGGTTGGACTCAAACAAGAGTTGCGCAATAGAACTAAATCCGACATTCTAAGGCTATTCGGTTCCTACCGCATACAACCTATAGTGCATTCACTTAACAACCTATCAAGGCTAGCATAAACTCCTATTAGCAAGCAACAAACATGCAGTACAGTGTAATAAGCACCAAGCAATCTAGCATACATACTCCTATGTTCTAGAAAGCAATCTAGCATACATACTCATATGTAAACACTCTTCCCAGCTCACTAGGAATTTCATCTCATCCCACTACCCTTGCTACAACGGAATCCCTATTAGCCATAACGAGTTGCCTCGCGAATACCCAGTCGCATGCAGCGTGAATCAAATAGACATTCGAATACAAGATTCTATCCTAGAACGGTTGGACTCAAACAAGAGCTGCGCAATAGAACTAAATCAAATATTCTAAGGCTATGTGATTCTTACTGCATACAACCTATAGGGCATTAACTTAACAACCTACCATGACTAGCATGAATTCCTACTAGCAAGCAATGAACATGCAGCACAGTGTAAATAGTACAAGCAATCTAGCATGCATACCCCTATGATCTAGAAAGCAATAAATACACTAAGTACTGTACCTTTTCCCTTGGCTCCGGCTGACTGTACACACTGCGTCCTCGATCACCGTTTCCCAAACGGGTTTTCCTTTCTTTTATTTTTCCAAAAATTTTTAAGAGAAGAATTTCCTAGCCGCAACTTGAGATCAAACACACCGAGATGCGTTTGATACACTCAAGCTGTGCTCTGATACCAAGTTGTAACGTCCCAAAAATTACAATAAATTTTAACTTTAAAAAATAAACATTTTATTAAATGAAACCTCAATAAATATCCCAAAACCGTTTCGTTTGCAAACTTAACAATAAATATTCTCGTTAATAATAAACAGCGGAATTAAATCGTTTAAGTGATCAGTCTAATTCTCATAATATCAAACTCTTCACGCGCGTCAGTGTGTACCCGTCACGCCTTGGAGCCACTAGCACCTAAAACCACATTTATAGGAAAAGGGTAAGCACAAAGCTTAGTGAATTCCATCACATGCGCAGATAGCAATTATATACACACCACTCCTATCCGCACATGAGCAACAACACTACAGTTACATAATGCAAGTAAACACATACAAGTAATTATGTACCCAACTCCTCGGTCCCACCGAGTTCTCGGTCCCACCGAGTTCACACAACATTTCCATCCACTTCCTCGGTCCCACCGAGCCCTCGGTCCAACCGAGTGCACACAACATTTCTATCCACTTCCTCGGTCCCACCGAGCCCTCGGTCCAACCGAGTTCACACAACATTTCTATCCACTTCCTCGGTCCTACCGAGCCCTCGGTCCAACCGAGATGTATATTATACACATTTATTCTAAGCATTTAAACCGATCAAATAATACGCACCACAAACAACTAGTTCACACCACAAGAACAGTAGTACATACAAACTACCATAACATGTATACAATTCCTATCTACACAGTGAGAGAACTCACCTCAAAAGCAAGGTAGGTACCCACAACAGCAAGACGAGCCCGCCAACTCCAACTCACCTCTTTCCACCTAAATAAGTGATATTAAACGTCAAAACGAAGTCCTAACCCAAAGTCACAACTATAAGTTTACACACGAAATAATCCAGTTTTTACTCTAAGATTTACTGGTCTGTTCAGGACCTGTTTAGCCCCTCTTAAACTCATCAACCCAGAATTATTATTCCATAATCAGTTAGTTCTATGTCTTAGGGTTCCAGCGACATATCATACGCGCTATAACGATTTTCCTACAATTTAATATGAATTTTCTAAAAACGGTACGCGAAACTGTCATATTCAGACCTGCTGTGAAAACAGCCATTTTAAGCCTAGCTAGGGGCCGAACCAGACTTCTGCTAAAACACAAAAAGTGTGCCCGGCACAGAATGTGAACCGTGGGCACCGGTTTTGCCTCAATCCAAGCTACGACGGAAAAGTTATGAACGAAATAAAACAGTGGCAGAAACGACGTTTTCACATAAAATGACGATTTATAAAAACGGTTCAAGGTTTATTCGATTCGGGTTTACGCGATCAGGTCACGGATTAGAGTTCCATGGTGATTAGGGTCTGGTCATGACCGCGCACCACCCACTGCCACCTCCGACAGTGGTGGTCGTCGGCAGCGGCAGCGGCGGCGGCGGTTGTGGTTTACGACTTCGGCGATAACAAGAAACGGAACAACCCGACTACCCTAACCCGTCCCACACACACACAGCCACACCCGCATACCCACTGCTGTCCATGCGGCGGCGCACGGCAGCGGCCACACCGCCGGCAGCCATGGCTGCGGCGGTGGCGGTGGTTTCTTTTCCCGCAACGGTTCGACAACGACGGAACAAACGAAAGAGATGGAGAGGGAAACCTTACCTCACAACGACAACGACCAGTGGCGGCACGGAAGCTCCGACGCCCTCTCTCTTTCACGCTACTCTCTTCTCCGGTGATCTGCGATGGCGGCGGTGGTTTCCGGCAGCGGCGAAGAAGAGACAAGGAGGGGGAGGGGGAAGAGGTTACGGCCGAGAGAATCAAGAGGGTAGGGAGAGTAGGGTTTTCTTGATATATCTTTCTTCTCTTCCCTTGCTAACAACGACACCGAAACAAAAAAAAAACAACGTGGGGCTCGGTTGTGCATGGGCCGACCCCATGGCAAGACTTTGGCCTTTAGACAAATTTGGCCCCTCAACAACTCCCAAAGGTCCTATAAACACCCCACCGGAAAATAACACTTAGGGTCAACGATGTTAACTCTCGGTAACTTAAATGATCCCGGAAGAAAAATTCAATGACAAATACATATTTAAGCAACGAGAAAGATTTAAAGGAAAATATTTATTCATACCGGGACACGGGCTTTACACATGGCCGGTAAGAGCAATCGGGTATGGGAAGTATGAGGTGCATGATGACTATATTCACGCGATTGTGAATATGGAAGACCACCTTTGTTCGTGTCGCGAATGGGATAAATCTGGGTTACCGTGCGGCCATGCCATCGCTGCAGCAAGATATATGGGTCGTACAGATTGCAGCGACTTGGCTGTACCTTTCTTCACGTCCGAATATTACCGGAAAACATACGTGGAGGTAATAAACCCAGCTGGACCCCCTGCAGCATGGGTGTATCCACCCGACCCGCTTTCGCCATGCTATCCACCTTTAATGGATAAGAACAGAGTCAGAAGACCGAGAAAGAACGACCGACGTCCATCACGTGGTGAAAGTTCGATACAACGAAGATGTACTCGGTGCCAATGCGTAGGACACACTCGTGGAGAGTGTCCAAATCCCGCCCCTTCAACCGTGCCAAAGAGACATTCAGTCAGTCACACCCCGGGCCCGTCACAGCTTGAACCATATGGAACAAACACATATGATATTGTTGATCTAAACGCTGATTTGTAAAAGATATATATATATATATATATATTATATACACACATACATATGCTTCTAAATGAACATTGATAACACAGCTAGTTTGTAAATGATATATATATTCATATTATATATATACACACATACATATGCTTCTAAATGAACATTGATAACACAACTAGTTTGTATTCCATCCAACATGCTCTTCATCTTCAATCTTTCTGACCCTTCTTCAATGGCTTCTGCTTTTGCAACCACGTATGGCCATTGTGTACCACAACCCGGACACACTTTAGCAAATGAGTTGAGGGTTGTCATATATTCTACAAGAGGAGTAGGCCCACGTGGATAGAGTACGGCTACCAAAATCTAGCATCATTAACAAACAAAACCCCATGTTTGTTTATTCGAATGAGGTAACCTCTGACTTGACCTTGCATGATGTATCCAACCTAACCGTGGTTCAGCGACTTAAAAACTACTTTTCAGAGAAATTAACAACAACAAAAAAATACAAAACAACAACACAGTAAAAAAAATACAAACAACAACACAGTAAAAAAATACAAAACAACTAAAACAACCACCACCTACTTAAAAATTGATTTAGTTTCATCAATCCAAGTTTGCTTCTCGTTTACCTTCGTTTGAATAATTGTGAAGTCTTGCAGAATATGGTGAATTGCTTCTTGTTCTCGACGAACACGAGCCTCCCGAGCTTTTATATCCCCTTTCATCCTTTTGATCTCCCTGTCTTCCTCTTCGATCTTTCTCAAATGGACTGCCTTTTTGTCTATCATTTTTTTCCACTCTTCTGTTAGTTCATCTATCTCCTTTTCCTGTTTTGCTATGGCGACCTCGATTTGAGGTGGCATTTTTTCAGGAGTAGACTTAGGGTTTGATGACGATGCCATTTGTGGATGAAATGAGAGAAAGCAATTCAAAGAAAGAAAGCAAGAGAGAAATCAAGAAAGAAAGCAAGAACAAGTGTGAATTGTGAATTGCATATTACTGATATTTATGTATGAAATCTCAAACATGAAAATGAATTTCAACCACAAATCGGTCTTCAAAGTACAATAATTGTGGAAAAAAACAGTAAAAGCATGCAAGATTCGTCTAAGTACAGGGGCTGAAAGTGTAAATTTTCAGGGACCAAAACTGTAAAATTTTGGTCCATCGCGGGCTGCGATCGCGGGCAGGGGCCAAATGTGCACCGCGACCAAAGTTGAGGGGCTCCGCGGGGCACTTTTGGCCAAAGCTCGTGTCACGTCAGCCCTATCCCGCGATCGCGGGCTCCATCGCGGGCCATTAGGGCATTTTGGTAAACTGCGAAATTTTTGTGGCATTTTGGTAATTCGATGTTTGACTTGTGGCATTTTAATTAATTTCCCATACTTTTATATTAGTATTTTACTGGTGTTTACAATTAACTTTCTAGGAACGAGGGGTGCTTATGGTTTGGGTTGATCGCGTTGAACGTACTTGAACAATCCAAGCCAATATTTGCGGTTTGGAAAATCTCAACCCAACCAAATTATGCGGGTTGTTTTATCTACTATAATTCATTTTTCATCATCAATCATTTGGTACAGCTTATGCTTCTTAAATCTTAAGTATATTATATTCAATTATTTTTCTCAATTTGTATATATATGTTCACAATTATTGAACATATGTAACACCCGGAAATCCTTGTAAGTAATAATAGTCCTAATATTTCTTAATATTTTGACCTCTTAGATTATAATTGATTTTCTAAGTGATTTCCGTGATTTTTACTTGTTATTTGATAACTCCCGATAGAAATCAGTAAGTTTATTCCTTAAGAAAATTAATGAAAAATAGATGATAAAGTGGAATATTATATTTTATGGATTAGTTGGATGGGTAAATTGAATACGAGTCCAACGGTACTTTCCGGGGTAAAAACGGAGTTCTAACGAAGAAGTTACGGCTAAATTAGTGGAAGTTGAGATGTTTGGCAAACAGAAGCTGGCGCCGATGGGTTGGCGCCGATGCATCGGCGCGAGTGATCGGCACCGAACACCTGACGTGCCAAAAGGGGGTTAAACCCACCTCTTAGTCCTTAGTCATTTCATTATTCAATTAGAACTCACAAATCAGACAAATTGCTCTGCTCATTTCCTCTCAAACGATTTCTTCATCTAACCTAAGGTAAATTCATATCTCAATCCTAATTCAATTCAAGTAAGTGTTAAATGAATCTTACCAATTAAACTTCAATTAGGACTATGCATCATTCATCTTCTTGTTGGAGAAATTAAGCTCAAATCCTCAAGATAGGGTTATTTCAATTGAAGATTTGAGGTGAGTAATTTGTACTTAATTGATTGTATTATACTTATCTACCATTCCTTATCTTGATTTTGGTATTGTTAATGTGAAATCTTGAATTATATGCTCTTAATGGCTAAGAGGGAAACAAGAGGAGTTCAAGTAAGTTATGGTGGATCAATTGTGTTTATTACTTAGTATACCATGTTAAATGTTGGTGCTAAGGGTTTGGCTTTGATTATATATCAATGGTATGTGATTTTGATGATGGCTTAATATATGTCTTAATGAAGTAATGATGGCTTAATGGTCAAAATGGACTTATTATTGAATTGTAAACATGGATGTTTATTATTGATGTCATATAGAATGTGATTTGATACATATGGATGTATATGAACTACATGGAAGTAGTATTGATTATGATAAATGATTGGACCATTGTTAAGTGTTAAATATGCTTTGAATGCTATTTGGATTAACATATTTGGTATTCACATAATTGGAGGAGCACCTAGTAGGCATTGGAGGATATATTCTTACACACCGTGGGGTAAGTGTAATTGATTCATACCTTCGGATACCGTGGGGTTTTCCGTTGTATTATGCCTTGTGACAATACCATGGGGTACCGATCAAGATATATCTTCGATTATGATGTAACTAGGTAGCAATATGGGCCTTCTCCATGGAATCCAATTTGTGAATGTACCGAATTGTTTTTCCTACATGCTAGGATTATATCTATGTGTTATGTGTAAACCTCACTTAGGCTTTAAAAAGCCTAACACTTGCTATGTGTTTTATGTGTTACAGATATTAGTGGTTCCGAACACAAGAAGCTTTAGAACGGGGTGTGAGCATGGGATCAATGTTGGAGAGTTAAGGATTGGAAGATTGACATTAGAACTTTCCGACGTCCTTTTGATATTTGATTGCCATAGTAGTGATCAAATAAGCAAGTAGTTCATTAGTAGTTATAAATTAACTAAATTTTTGTATTAATGGTTATGTAATGATAATTATGTATACTTTCACTTTAGTAATGTGTACCACTCTTCCGTTTTATGGAAGTTTTTGTTAACCCCTGTTTTGGGGTGTTACAAGTTGGTATCAGAGCTTTAGTTTAAGTGAACTAGGTATGACTATAGTATGCCTAGACTTAAGCTGAGAATAATAAGATTGAAATATTGTTGAATGGGTAGATAACATAGGATGGGAGAGTGTTAAGAATGGTGGAAATACATTTGTTGAAAATTATAATGATGGTAATAAGAATACTTGTATATTACACGTTCATAATTTCATCTAGCTAATGTTATTATGAATATGTTGTTATGTGAGTGTACTTGATCTCTATTATTATGGTAATTGATAAGTGTGTTAGTACACAAAATTAGTCTGATTCTTACCTCATTCTCGTGTGCTTGACAGACTGAAATGGTAAATACCCGAAGTCGTGGGTAGCAACCGCGTGATGGTCAGTCAGCATCTGAATCTACTGCTGACCAACCTGAAAATCAAGCAACAACTAGACATTCTCCGAGACCGCGTAATTTAGGCGGAGGAGCAGAAAATGTATCGAGACTTAACATTGGTACATCGAACCCAGTAGTGGAAGAAGACGCTCTTGAAGCTCGATTGAGGAATAGTATGCTCCGAGCTATGGAATCTGCTATGACTCAACAACAGGAGCGATTTATGAAGATGTTAGATGACAGATATAATAGTATTCGACAACGCGAGGCGATGGCAGAAAATGCTTTGAATGGGCAAGGTAATTTGGAAAATACTCTGGATACGGAAATAGATACGACTATTCGGGAAGAAAGGAAGGAACGGAGATGCACGTACAAGACGTTTTTGGGATGTAGACCTCCAGAGTTTGCAGGAACTACAGATCCCACTAAATGTATGAATTGGATTCGAGAAGTTGAGATGTCTTTTGAAGCAAGCGAATGTGAAGACTCTCAGAAGGTTAAATTTGCATCTCATCTCCTTAAGGGTGAAGCTCTTACATGGTGGAATCTTACGCGATCATCAATCGCACCGACATTGTTGGCCAAGTTCACATGGGCAGCTTTCAAAAAGAAAATTCTTGAAAAATATTGCAGTGAGCGGGCACTAGATAAGATTGAAGATGAGTTCCGTGGGTTGAAGAAAGGAGACATGTCAATTATGGAATACTCAAGATTGTTTTTAGAGAAGTTAAATTTGGTAGAACACTTAGCTCCTGACGAGAAAACAAAGATAAAGACATATCAAAGGGGATTACCGGCTAGTATGAAGACTGCTTTGAGAAATGCTAAGGTTTCAACCATTCAGGAAGCAATTGAAGAATCCTTGCGGATAGAAGATGATATGGTTCAAGGAAAGTTGGAAAGTGGACCGGTAAGTGAGAAAAGGAAATGGGAAGGGCCGTCTGGAAATTTTCGCCAGCAAAGACCGTTCACGGGAAATAAAGGTGGAGATAGTCGTAACGAAGCTAGATGGTGTAATCGGTGCAGGAAATCTCATGCGGCTCCGTGTAACACTCGTCAATATCAGGGTCCTTTAACTTGTAGCAAATGTGGAAAGGTTGGGCACTTAATGCGGGATTGCTCCATAAAAGGGGTAATTTGTTTTGAATGTCGCGAGCCGGGTCACGTGAAGAGAGATTGCCCAAGGTTGAAGACGGGCGGATCTGGGAAACCCAAGTTAGAACCACCAAAGGCAACGGGAAGGGCATTTCAAATGTCGACTGATGAGGCTATAAGTTCAAAGGATGTGGTGTCGGGTACGTTTCTTCTAAACTTCGTACCTGCGCGTGTTTTATTTGATTCTGGTGCAAGTTATTCATTTGTGTCATTATCATTTATTCAAAAGTTGAAATTGCCTGTTAGTCAGTTAGAAGAAGCCTTGTTAGTAGAAATAGCTAATGGTGAAAATGTGGTGGTAAGGGATGTTTTGCGGAGATGTCCGCTAGAGATAGAAGGGAAGAATTTTCCGATAGATTTAATGCCAATTTTGATTGGGGATTTTGATGTAGTAGTTGGGATGAATTGGTTAGCAGAAATTCAAGCTGAAATTGTGTGTGCTAAGAAGCTAATTCGTATACCATATTCTGACGGAAACCCTATTGTTATATATGGGGATCAGAGGAAGGGAGAAATGGCGTTCATGACTATGTTGAAGGCGCGGAAATGTGTATCAAAAGGTTGTAAGGCATTCTTGGCATATGTGATTGATGCTAAGATGGAAAAGAAGAAAGTGGAAGATGTGAAAGTAGTGTGCGAGTTTCCTGACGTATTTCCTGAAGAATTGCCAGGCTTACCGCCAGATCGTCAAGTAGAGTTCAGGATAGACTTGATGCCGGGAGCGTCTCCGATTGCTAAAACACCTTATCGCTTGGCTCCGTTGGAAGTAAAAGAGACGATGGCTCAGTTGCAAGAACTTTTGGATAAGGGATTTGTGCGACCGAGTTCGTCACCGTGGGGAGAGCCAGTTTTATTCGTAAAGAAGAAAGATGGCTCAATGCGTATGTGTATAGATTATAGAGAGCTGAACAAGGTAACCGTGAAGAACAAATATCCACTTCCCAGAATCGATGACTTATTTGATCAGTTGCAAGGAGCGACCTGTTTTTCAAAGATTGACTTACGTTCGGGTTATCACCAAGTAAGGGTGCATGAAGGCGATATTCCAAAAACGGCGTTTCGAACCCGTTATGGTCATTACGAATTTCTAGTAATGCCATTCGGTTTGACGAATGCACCGGCGGTATTCATGGATATGATGAATCGGGTGTGCCGACCTTTTCTCGACAAATTGGTAATTGTCTTTATCGATGACATATTGGTGTACTCTAAGAACGAAGCGGATCATGAATTTCATCTCCGTGAAGTGTTAGAGACATTAAGAAAAGAGAAGCTTTACGCGAAATTTTCAAAATGTGATTTTTGGTTGCAAGAGATACAGTTCTTGGGTCATATAGTCACTCAAGATGGGGTGAAGGTAGATTCTTCAAAGGTTGAGGCAATTATGAAATGGGAACCGCCCAAGAGTCCGAGTGAAATACGAAGCTTCTTAGGATTGGCGGGATACTATCGAAGGTTTATACAGGACTTCTCAAAGATCGCATCTCCTTTGACAGCTTTGACTCGGAAGAGTGTGAACTTTAATTGGACCAAAGCTCAAGAAGAGGCTTTCCGTACCCTTCAAAAGAAACTGTGTGAAGCACCTGTTTTATCTTTGCCAGAAGGATCAGAAGATTTTGTGGTTTACAGTGATGCATCTAAAATGGGTTTGGGTTGTGTCTTAATGCAAAGAGAAAAGGTAATAGCCTATGCTTCGAGACAACTCAAGGTGCACGAAAAGAACTACCCCACTCATGACTTAGAACTGGCCGCAGTGGTTTTTGCATTAAAGTTGTGGCGACACTACCTCTATGGTACCAAATGCACATTGTATACTGATCATAAAAGTTTAAAGTACATTTTTGACCAAAAGGAGTTGAACATGAGGCAACGAAGGTGGTTGGAATTACTCAAGGATTATGACTGTGAACTGCTTTATCATCCCGGTAAAGCCAATGTCGTTGCTGATGCGTTAAGCCGGAAAGAGCGTGGTAGGGGTCTACGAGCAGATTTTGCTAAAATTGACATTGTATCAAGTTTGATTGATCGAATAAGACTCGCGCAAGTAGAAGCATTGAAAGAAGAAAATCTTAAAGATGAAGTAATGGTGAAGCAGAAACAATTGTTAACGGAAGAT
Organism: Saussurea involucrata; assembly: GCA_033807775.1. Classification (NCBI taxonomy): domain Eukaryota; kingdom Viridiplantae; phylum Streptophyta; class Magnoliopsida; order Asterales; family Asteraceae; genus Saussurea; species Saussurea involucrata. The sequence goes on from CM066316.1 coordinate 59,073,864, forward strand.
AGTCGTGGGGTTAAACTGTTCAATGGGCGAGTATGGGTACCAAAGATCGGCGGGAATAGAAGGTTACTCATGGATGAAGCTCATAAATCCAAGTACTCTATTCATCCTGGAAGCACCAAAATGTATAGAGATCTAAAGTCGCAATATTGGTGGCCGGTTATGAAGTTGGATGTGGCGCAGTATGTAAGTGAATGCATAACTTGTTCTCAAGTGAAAGCTCAACACCAATTACCTTATGGTAAATTGCAGCCTTTGGAAATACCCGAGTGGAAATGGGAAAAGATCACAATGGACTTCGTGACAAAATTACCTAGAACTATGAAAGGTAATAATACAATTTGGGTAATTGTGGATTGATTGACGAAAAATGCGCACTTCTTGGCAATGCGAGAAACCTCATCAATGGACTCGTTGGCAAAACTTTACATTGATGAAGTGGTTTCACGTCATGGTATGCCTGTATCTATAGTTTCTGATAGGGATAGTCGGTTCACGTCACGATTTTGGCAAGCATTACAAGAAGAACTTGGTACTAGACTGAATTTGAGCACGGCTTATCACCCGCAGATGGATGGTCAAAGTGAAAGAACCATTCAAACACTAGAAGATATGTTGAGGGCTTGTGTAATCGAATTTGGTGGAAATTGGGACGCGCATCTACCATTGATAGAGTTTGCTTACAACAATAGTTACCATTCTAGTTTGAAGGCAGCACCATTTGAAGCGCTCTATGGGAGAAAGTGTAGGACTCCGGCTTGTTGGTTGGAAGCGGGAGAGAAACAGTTCGCTGGACCGGAAATTGTTCAAGAAACAGCGGACAAAGTCAAAATTATTAGAGAACGGTTGAAAGCGGCCCAAGATCGACAAGTGAGTTATGCAAACAAGAAAAGGAAACCAATTGAATTCCAAGTGGGGGAGCGAGTAATGTTAAAGGTATCTCCGTGGAAAGGGCTAATCCGATTTGGAAAAAAGGGGAAAGTTGAGTCCTCGTTTCCTTGGTCCGTTTACTATTTTGGAACGTGTAGGTTTGCAAGCTTACAAGTTAGACTTACCTCCAGAGATGAACGGAATCCACCCGACTTTTCATGTTTGTTATTTGCGTAAGTGCTTTGGTCATGAAGAGAATGTGATACCGTTGTCAGAAATTAGAGTGGAGAACAAGCATTGTATAGAAGAACCTGAAGCTATTTTGGAGCGTTTGACTAAGGGAACTCGACGAAAAGAGATCAATATGGTCAAGGTACAATGGAAACATCACCGTGGAACTAATATCACATGGGAGTCGGAGGAGAATATGAAGCGACGATACCCACATTTGTTTTCTGACATCTAAGATTTCGAGGACGAAATCTATTTTAAGTGGGGGAGAATTGTAACACCCGGAAATCCTTGTAAGTAATAATAGTCCTAATATTTCTTAATATTTTGACCTCTTAGATTATAATTGATTTTCTAAGTGATTTCCGTGATTTTTACTTGTTATTTGATAACTCCCGATATAAATCAGTAAGTTTATTCCTTAAGAAAATTAATGAAAAATAGATGATAAAGTGGAATATTAGATTTTATGGATTAGTTGGATGGGTAATTTGAATACGAGTCCAACGGTACTTTCCGGGGTAAAAACGGAGTTCTAACGAAGAAGTTACGGCTAAATTAGTGGAAGTTGAGATGTTTGGCAAACAGAAGCTGGCGCCGATGGGTTGGCGCCGATGCATCGGCGCGAGTGATCGGCGCCGAACACCTGACGTGCCAAAAGGGGGTTAAACCCACCTCTTAGTCCTTAGTCATTTCATTATTCAATTAGAACTCACAAATCAGACAAATTGCTCTGCTCATTTCCTCTCAAACGATTTCTTCATCTAACCTAAGGTAAATTCATATCTCAATCCTAATTCAATTCAAGTAAGTGTTAAATGAATCTTACCAATTAAACTTCAATTAGGGCTATGCATCATTCATCTTCTTGTTGGAGAAATTAAGCTCAAATCCTCAAGATAGGGTTATTTCAATTGAAGATTTGAGGTGAGTAATTTGTACTTAATTGATTGTATTATACTTATCTACCATTCCTTATCTTGATTTTGGTATTGTTAATGTGAAATCTTGAATTATATGCTCTTAATGGCTAAGAGGGAAACAAGAGGAGTTCAAGTAAGTTATGGTGGATCAATTGTGTTTGGTACTTAGTATACCATGTTAAATGTTGGTGCTAAGGGTTTGGCTTTGATTATATATCAATGGTATGTGATTTTGATGATGGCTTAATATATGTCTTAATGAAGTAATGATGGCTTAATGGTCAAAATGGACTTATTATTGAATTGTAAACATGGATGTTTATTATTGATGTCATATAGAATGTGATTTGATACATATGGATGTATATGAACTACATGGAAGTAGTATTGATTATGATAAATGGTTGGACCATTGTTAAGTGTTAAATATGCTTTGAATGTTATTTGGATTAACATATTTGGTATTCACATAATTGGAGGAGCACCTAGTAGGCATTGGAGGATATATTCTTACACACCGTGGGGTAAGTGTAATTGATTCATACCTTCGGATACCGTGGGGTTTTCCGTTGTGTTATGCCTTGTGACAATACCGTGGGGTACCGATCAAGGTATATCTTCGATTATGATGTAACTAGGTAGCAATATGGGCCTTCTCCATGGAATCCAACTTTGTGAATTTATCGAATTGTTTTTCCTACATGCTAGGATTATATCTATGTGTTATGTGTAAAACTCACTTAGGCTTTAAAAAGCCTAACACTTGCTATGTGTTTTATGTGTTACAGATATTAGTGGTTCCGGACACAAGAAGCTTTAGAACGGGGTGTGAGCATGGGATCAATGTTGGAGAGTTAAGGATTGGAAGATTGACATTAGAACTTTCCGACGTCCTTTTGATATTTGATTGCCATAGTAGTGATCAAATAAGCAAGTAGTTCATTAGTAGTTATAAATTAACTAAATTTTTGTATTAATGGTTATGTAATGATAATTATGTATACTTTCACTTTAGTAATGTGTACCACTCTTCCGTTTTATGGAAGTTTTTGTTAACCCCTGTTTTGGGGTGTTACAACATATATATGAAAGAGTTATATAGAGATGGAGAAGAACTTAAAAATATATGTATATCAGGAGCGTACATGATATTGTCTAATGTACATGTTAATAGGGACTTGACAGTTATATTAAATATAAGAAATAAAAGGATATTGGGTTCATTGAGTTGGGTTGGGTTCAAATAACTTGATTAGGCGGCGATGTTGCTTCAGGTTATGTTATTTTGCATTAGGTTGGGTTGGTCGGCTTAGTCAGCTTTTTAAGCACCGTAATGGGAACCAGGAGTTATTGCTCATGATGGTATTTGTTATTATTTGTATGCATTGGCTTAGAAAATGTCAATTGTAGTTCTTATATATCTTTCAAACTAAAATATGTGGATACAAATGAAGGGTTGGTTTCTGGAAAGAATAGTAGTTATTGTCGGAAGGGTAAAGAACGGATCTTTCCCTTGGATAAAATCCTAATTGAAAATTCCATTCTAAGTGAATTCATGGTTATTTTGGGCCTTAATCTAAACCAATAGATCGACACTAATTAAAAATGATCAAGAGTCCAAATCTCTTTTTATACTTCTCACCTTAACTCATTATCTCACACAATCCTTCGACTATAAATATACATATACATAACTCATTTCCACATTGAGTCATCTATATTTAATTCTAACAGATCCAAAGGGTCGTTTATTAAATGTTTACCTGGTAAAAACTTACTAACTTGTTTACCTTATTGGATGAACATAATAAGGGTCTAGAATCTTACCCGATAAGAGTAATGATAAAGATGGAGTGTCTTACCCGATAAGAGCAATGATAACAATAGAGAGTCTTACCCAGCAAGTGAGAGTGACTATTCTTATCGGTAATCGCTTACCGAGTAAATTGTTGTATACAATATATATATATATATATCTTTATTGTTTCTTTCATATATAATTAAATAGCTCTTTAGAGAGTTTGTACTTCATTGTAGACTTTGACAGTTAGTTTATTTACTTCTAATACTTCTCTCTGTAATCCTTTGATCATCAAACATATGACATTTTGTGATTACATTTTTTTTACTATATATTGCTTGGGAACTATCAAAAAACTATATAAATGATATTGCTATACAAATATAAATAGGTAATTAGCAAGTATGTTTATCGAATTACGAGCTAATTAACGAGTATGTAGATTTTAGATGTGGACAATTTAAGCAACCTTATATAATTTATGAGTGTATCATAATGTTTTATGGGGTATCAATAGTAATGTTCAAGGTTTTTTTTTGATATGTTGTATATTATATATGTGATGATGTATAAACAAAGAAATATATGTATATAGACCAATTCTATTAAACCCAAAAATGTGGATGAGAATGTAAGACAAAAAGTTACGAACCAGCGGTAGTGCCACATAATGAAAGATGGTATTCATTGGTGATGGATTGGATTGGATTGGATATTACTGAACTTAAGGGCGGCAAAACAATTGGTCTTTGTCTCGTTTTGTGATAGCAAATGGAATCTTAGGGGCCGTTTACCTAATCACTTACCCGGGATAAAATTCAACAATATCACTTAGGTAACATTTTTGTCCATCAAAATGACATCGTATGCAACAATTTAGCCGGTAAGCGCTAACCGTGGTAAGAGTCGTCGCACTCACTTACCGGGTAAGATTCCTAGTCCTTGCCAGATTCATCCGGTAAGCTAATGTGACTTGATAAGCACTTATCCAGGTAAACGTTTTGTAAACGGTCCCTTAGACCTCATTTTTTGGATATTGCCGTTAAATAGAAATTAGAATAAAATCATAATCAAGTAAGAACAGTGGAAGAGCTAGCTAGAAGCAAAACAAGTAAGAATCTAATTTAATGTTATGTTTTTAATAGTTAAAATTGTCGCATAACATGATATGAAAACGAAATTAAGTTGATTACGAGCCCCTTAGGACTCTGAGTTGAGTACGTAAAAACATCATTGATGGTATTGTGATAGAACCCAATATAGGAATCATGAACTAATATATGTTTTTTTTTTTTTTTTTAAGATTGACTTAATATATGTTGGTTGGTATGATTTACGGATGCTAATGGTTAGTAATAGATTTTGTTACTAATATCATGCAAAAATAACAAAGTAATTTGGATCATAATAAAAGTATTTGTGCCAAAAATGGTGAAACGTTCGAAATTGGAACCAGGTATTGCACCATGCAAGATAAGCCTTTTTATTTGACACAGCCGTGTTTAAAATTTTGAATTATTTTGCGTGCTCATGTAAGGCCGACATGTTTATGTTGCTTAACTGCACAATATATGCAACAATCAACTAAGCCACCAATGAGTTTTTGGTATATAGTATAACACATCTACAACATGTCTATAAAACATCTCACAATATATGCAACAATCAACTAAGCCACCAATGTTGTCGAATCCACATAGGTTGTCCACGTATACTATAGTGCTGACATGACATTTTTTATTACAGCATTGTACTTTCAAAATTATTTAGTTTTAATTTTTTATTATTTAACATAATTGTCAGGATCGATTCTTAACAAGAATTAAACTTCTTAGAAACAGAATTTAGAGAATCTTGCGGAATAGAACTCTAAATCAATTAAAGAACAATCAATAGAAATTCAATACACTGTATATATCAAACTGTATTACTCACAAGTTTTACACCAAACCTCAATCTTGTTGAACAGGCTCAACAAGACGATTTCTACTTCTCTAGAAATAGGGTTCTTACACCTTGAGGTTAATTCACTCTTGAATGAATATCAAATTCTATTTCACTCGTATATTTTCTTTTTTTTCTAAAAGCTATCTATCAATACTATTTATACAAAAGTAATTACAAGATAACTATCAAAAGTAAATTGATCTTCTGAATCTTCGTTAAACATATCTTGATCAATTCCTTCTTTGTCTCCAAAAGTATCGCATACCAAACTTATCACGTCAGCAGCATTAACGATGATTTGGCTCAGCAGCATTAACGACCTTCAGCAGTATTAACCTTCACAGTCTTCAAGCAGTAGTAACTCAGCTCAGCAGTACTAACCATGTCTAGCAGTAGTAACTTCTTCCAGCAGTAGTAACTTCTTCTAGCAGTAGTAACTTCTTCTAGCAGTAGTAACTTCGTCTAGCAGTAGTAACTTCTTCTAGCAGTAGTAACCTTGACTAGCAGTACTAACTTCGTCTAGCAGTAGTAATCCTGCCCAGCAGTAGTAACGAAGAACTGGCAGTAGTAATGTAGACTTAGCAGTACTAACCATACTTAGCATATCTTCAGTTCCCAACAATCTCCCCCTAACTTGACTTTTAGGAAAAGAAGTCAAGTTCTTCAGATGATGCTTCCAAAACTTAGTCATCATATACGCATAGATCAGGACTTAAACCTAGACTCTGATTTCTCAACATACTTGATTTCTCAACATACTTGATTTCTCAACCATACTTGACTTCTTTTCCTAAAAGTCAAGTTAGGGGGAGATTGTTGGGAACTGAAGATATGCTAAGTATGGTTAGTACTGCTAAGTCTACATTACTACTGCCAGTTCTTCGTTACTACTGCTGGGCAAGATTACTACTGCTAGACGAAGTTAGTACTGCTAGTCAAGGTTACTACTGCTAGAAGAAGTTACTACTGCTAGACGAAGTTACTACTGCTAGAAGAAGTTACTACTGCTAGAAGAAGTTACTACTGCTAGAAGAAGTTACTACTGCTAGACATGGTTAGTACTGCTGAGCTGAGTTACTACTGCTTGAAGACTGTGAAGGTTAATACTGCTGAAGGTCGTTAATGCTGCTGAGCCAAATCATCGTTAATGCTGCTGACGTGATAAGTTTGGTATGCGATACTTTTGGAGACAAAGAAGGAATTGATCAAGATATGTTTAACGAAGATTCAGAAGATCAATTTACTTTTGATAGTTATCTTGTAATTACTTTTGTATAAATAGTATTGATAGATAGCTTTTAGAAAAAAAAAAGAAAATATACGAGTGAAATAGAATTTGATATTCATTCAAGAGTGAATTAACCTCAAGGTGTAAGAACCCTATTTCTAGAGAAGTAGAAATCGTCTTGTTGAGCCTGTTCAACAAGATTGAGGTTTGGTGTAAAACTTGTGAGTAATACAGTTTGATATATACAGTGTATTGAATTTCTATTGATTGTTCTTTAATTGATTTAGAGTTCTATTCCGCAAGATTCTCTAAATTCTGTTTCTAAGAAGTTTAATTCTTGTTAAGAATCGATCCTGACAAGTGGTATCAGAGCATTGGTATCTTAGAAGCTATGGACAATTCAATGGATTCTCACAGTACTCTTGTTTCAAAGGTTCCCATGCTCAAACCCAATAAAATTGACATGTGGAAACTGAGAATCAAGCAGTACATTCTTCTTACTAATTATGCAATCTGGGACATCATAGAAAATGGCCCATGTAATGAAGGAAAGATTGGAGAAGATGGTGCAGGCTTTGACAAGTCCAAGGTTGAGTGTTATAAGTGTCACAAGATGGGACACTTTGCCAGAGAATGCAGAAGTGGAGGATCACATCAACAGGCTCCAAATGGAAACCAAAACAGAAGCTCCTCTCAAGCCCTTGTTTCTCAACAAGGAATGGGATTTGATTGGAGTGATCAAGCTGAGGAAGCCTGTCAGAATCAAGCTCTTATGGCAGAAGTATCTGATATTCCCACTGAGGTACAATCTAAACTCTGTTCTCAAGCTTGCATTGATGCTGTTAAAAGATATAGGGATCACAATCAGGGTATGTGTGATGACCTTAAGAGGCTAGAGAAAGATGTGAAAGATTATGTTAGGATTGTAGAAAGGTTTGAGGAACAGATTAGAGCTTTTCAAGCTAATGAACTTCAACACCACTATGATACTAACTATTGGAAGTGGGAGAAGAATGAGTATGAGATTAAGCTGAAAGTGTCTGGGGAGGAGAATGAGAAATTAAAAGAAGAGCTTAAGAAGGTTAAACTTGATGTTGAAAAGTTTACCTGTGCTTCTAAAACCATGGATACCATCATTAAGGCTCAAATCCATGACAAGATGAAAGTAGGGATAGGGTACAATGCCACACCTCCACCCTACAATAACAACTACATACCTCCTAAGTCTGATTTGTTAGAGACCAAGGATAGGAAGGATCCTGAATTAAAGATTAATATAGATCCTTGTGAAAAAGAAGTAGTGGTTGAGAATGAGACTGACAAAGTAGACTCTGATGAGGAATCTGAGAGTCCATGTGATAAGAACACTGAGATCAAAAGGACTGAAAAGGAAAAGGGAGTTCATTCCACACAGCCCAAAGTTGTGAACTCTAATACTTGTAAACAGTGTTCCTGCAGGAAATCTAAAGAGAACAAGCCCCAAAAACATGATAATCAGAGGGGAAATCAAAGGAACTGGAATAACCAGTGGGCTATGAGACAAGGAGTTGACCTGAACAGAATCAACAGGCCAAAACCTTGTTTCATCTGTGGTAAGCTAAATCATTTAGCCAAACACTGTTATTTCAATCCTGTTAACCAAAGGTTTAATACTCAAAGACTTTTTCAAAAACCTGGTGGTTACAGAAAGGATGGTGGCTATAAAAAGTCTGTGAGGAAAGTTGTGGCAAAGAAACAAGTTAAAACCAACAGCCACATGAAAAAGGCAGAAACAGAAAGTGTTAGAGTATGGATGCCCAAAGGTACTAATGATAATACTGCCAACTCAGTTAGTACTGCTAACAATGTTAGTACTGCAGGAAGCAATAATGTTGCTAGCAGTGTTAGTACTGCTAACACAGTTAGTACCTCTTCAACAATTAATACTGCTTCTAGTGTGAGTACTGCTAAGTTAGTTAATACTGCTGAGAAGGCTAGTACTTCTGGAAGCAATGTTAGTGCTGCTAACAAAGTTAGTACTCCTGCATCAGTTAGTACTGCTTCTAGACCTATCATCAAAACAAAGTACTCAAGCACTGATGTTCCTCACTTTGACAAGCTCATCAAAACAGAATGTAAGTATTTTGATGATCAAGGGAGACCCAAGACCACTTCGGCTTGGGTTCCCAACAAAAACTAATTGATTTATCAGATGTGCAGGGCAATCAACAGCTTATGGGGAGAAGCATTTGGCATGTTGACAGTGGTTGCTCTAGGCACATGACAGGTAACATGGCCTGCCTTCAATATTTCAAATGAATTGATGGAGGACATGCTACTTTTGAAAATAATCCTGCAGAAGGTAAGAGAAGTGGTAAAAGTAATGTGTAAGTTGACATTTGAGGATTTGACAAGTGATGCACAGTGCAGAGTTACTACTGTCTGTGTTCTAGTAGTTAATACTGCTTGTGCAGTTAATACTGCTTGTGTAGTTAATACTGCTCAGAAGTTAATACTGCTTGTGTAGTTAATACTGCTTTGCGGTTAATACTGCTTTGCAGTTAATACTGCTCAGTAGTTAATATTGCTAGTGCACAGTTAATACTGCTAGTGCAGTTAATACTGCTAGTGCAGTTAATACTGCTAGGTAGTTAATACTGCTAGGTAGTTAATACTGCTTGGTAGTTAATACTGCTTGGTAGTTAATACTGTTGTGTAGTTAATACTGCCTTGCAGTTAATACTGCTCAGCAGTTAATACTGCTTATGTCGTTAATACTGCTTTTGATAATCTAGGGCATATAAATACCCCTGTGTGCCCGCCAAAGTTCATAACGACTCTTCACATTTACTTCTTCTCTCTCGTTCTAACCTAGTCTCCCCAGAATCTTTGTGTTTTTCTTTCAAGAATCCTCAGGAATCATGGAGTTTGTGGATGAGCACAATGAAATAGCCATGCTACAGAAGCCGAAACAAGCTGCGGGGTTCCACGATATCGTCGATTTTCTTAAATCCTCGCACATCTCCTATGCCCTAACGGTGAGCCCAACCATCTATATCGAACATCAGACACAATTTTGGGAGAATGCCACTGTTAGTTTCGAAGGAGGGCAGAAAACCATTCGAACAAGGGTTTGTGATAAACCCTTGAAAGTCACAGAGGAGGTTATTCGCATCTCTCTTCGCTTGAATGATGCCTCAGGTATAACCTCTCTATCTTCTGATGACTTATATTCGACTTTACAAAGAATGGGGTATGAAGGTCCCATTGGTGTTTTCAAATTCTACAAGTCGAAATTTTTCAACCAATGGAGATTTCTTGTTCATACCCTGATGCACTGTATTTCCAAGAAAACTACTGGATGGAGTGAGTTCAGCAGTCCCATTGCATATGCCTTGGTCTGCTTATCCACTGCCAGAAAGTACAATTTTTCAGCAATGATCTTTAATGATCTTGTATCAAACTTGGAATCCAAAAAGAGCTTTTACATGTATCCAAGGTTTGTGCAAGAAGTTATTACCAAGGAATTGATGGACTTACCTCAGTTTACTGAGGTATATGTACCCAAATCCCCTAAAGGGAAGGTTTTTTCAAATATGAAAAGACTTCCTAGGGACTCAGAAGGAGTTGACACACCATTGTTCTCTACAATGATGGTTGTGTCCCACCCCTCTGAAGGTATGGCATCAGGATCAAGGCCCTCATTAGATCAACCCACTGATGACCAATCCCAACCTTCCATCTCAAAAGACATACCTCAGTCCATTCTTGAACAACCCACTCCCACAATCACCAAAAGGTTTCAAAGAAGAAAGGTGCACAAGGTTCCTTCCCTTGATGTACCTACTCAGAGCCCTAAGCCTTTAAGCCCTCAGTTGGAGCATTCTCCAATTGAGAATATCAACAGGGAAACCACAGGGGTGTCTCCCAACCCCAAGAAGGTGGTCTCTAAGGAGAAGGATGACCATATGGGTGCTAAGGCTGCCACTACTTCTGCTAGCACAGAGAAGGACAGTGGTAACATAAATAAGACCTTCCCCATGGCAACTCTAAATGAGAAATCATTAGGAGGACCCAGGTGCCAAGAAACCAAGGGGGCAGGTAGTGCTTCTGCTAGGCAGAAGGCTTCTGCTAAAACTTCCAGTGATCCTTTAAAGAAGGTAAACACTTCTAAACAAGGTGAGGATAGATATAACTATGAGGAATTGATGGAAACCATAGGGAATATCAACTTGGATGTTATGGCACAAAAGAAGGAGATTGAGCAACTGAAGACTGTGGTCACCTACCAACAGTCTCAAATTGAGAAGCTCAAGAAGATGGTCACCAAGTTGTTGCACAGAAGGAAAAAGGCAAGATTTGTGCTGAGAAGAAGAACTTCAACTGATGATGCTCCCAAAAAGGGGGAGTCAGAGTCAGAAGCAGAACTGAAAATGAAGGGTCCACAAATTGAGGGGGAGACAGTTCACATGGAGAATGAGATGGAAATGGATAATGCACAGTTTAAGGGGGAGTCCAGTGCACAGAATAAGGGGGAGACAGAAAAGGTGGAGGAGATGATTAAAGAAGCAGAAACTTCAAGAGCAGCAGAAACCACAGCAGCAGAAACTGTTAATACTGCTGAGTTTGAACAAGCAGCAGAAACAGTTAATGCTGCTGAAGACCTTACAGAGAAAGAACCTGAAATTGAAGTAGCAGCAGAAACTGTTAATGCTGCTGACTCTAAGCAAGCAGCAGAAACAGTTAATGCTGCTCAATCTACAAAAAAAGCAGAAACAGTAACAGAGAAGCTTACAGTAGAAGAAGTGGAGGTTGCAGAGGCTTTAATCAAAGCCAAACATGATACACCTCCAAATGCCAAGAAACAGGAAGAACCTAAGGATGCAAAGATGGTTTTCAGCAGAAAGAGAACAAAGTCTGTGGCCACTAAAAAGAAGTGTGTAAAGAAGCAAAAGGCAGAACCTGTTGAGAAACCAGTGGTAGAAGAGAAAGAAAAGGAAGAAGTTGCCAAGGATGAAGGACAAGGAGATAGCAAGACAGGTCAATCCAGTAAGGCACAATCACTTAGCAATGAACAGTGTGACTTGTACATCACTATGGTTGATGCTGAACCAATAAAAGTGACTCCATTAGACTCAAAGCCTCCTGAAATCAGTCACTGGGATACATTGATAGATGAAAGAAAGGAGTATATCAGACTCAAGAGAGCTGATGGGCAGTTTGAAGTCTACAGAACATGGGGACAAGTCATAAGAAAATGCTCAAGATCTGACCTGGAAGAGATGTTCAAAGTAGGCATGCAGATCTATGGCAACATGTTGACAGAAAGAGGTATGTCTATCACAAAGATGGTGTTAGAATACCTATGCCTAATGTTCAGACCAGAAGTAGTTCAGCACATAACAACAAGACCTTTTCAAGGAGTAACCCACTGGATGCTCTATGAAAATTGTGGAGTGTATGTTATATCAATTGACAACACATATCAGGAGTATTATCTGGTGGATGAAATATACAATCACAGCATGAAAAGACTGAAAGGGATGCTACATGTAAAGTTGGTCTGCAACAAAGACTCTGCTATGGGAAGATTCTTGGTAAGGAGGATTGCAAATCAGAGTCTAGGTTTAAGTCCTGATCTATGCGTATATGATGACTAAGTTTTGGAAGCATCATCTGAAGAACTTGACTTCTTTTCCTAAAAGTCAAGTTAGGGGGAGATTGTTGGGAACTGAAGATATGCTAAGTATGGTTAGTACTGCTGAGTCTACATTACTACTGCCAGTTCTTCGTTACTACTGCTGGGCAAGATTACTACTGCTAGACGAAGTTAGTACTGCTAGTCAAGGTTACTACTGCTAGAAGAAGTTACTACTGCTAGACGAAGTTACTACTGCTAGAAGAAGTTACTACTGCTAGAAGAAGTTACTACTGCTAGAAGAAGTTACTACTGTATTCTTGTGCCAAATGTTCAAACCTGAAGCAGTTCAGCATAGGATAAACACACAGTTTCAAGCCATTACCAACTGGATGCTCTATGAAAACTGTGGAGTATATGTCATCTCCCTTGACTCTGCAACTCAAGAATACTATCTGGTGGATGAAATACCTGATAAGATTTATATAAACCCTAAACCGAATCTTTAAGCTCAAGAATGATTAGTTCTAGATCATGGAATAAACATATACAAATCCCAACATGAACAGCGGAATTAAACGACAGATTTGTATAGCTAACAAGGTTCATTAATTTAAACATACTGATTACATACTCACGCCCAATTTGTTGACCTAAGTTATCAACAAACGAATACTTCTTCTCAAGTATTTAGGATTAAGAACCTTGGGGCTCATGCACACACATCTACACGTTTTTGTTTAAACGTGGGTTTCAAGAACGTCTAATTCTATATCTCTAGGTTTCTTTATATACTAGAAACCTAGATAAACTAGAAACTAGATAAATACCAATCCTAGATAAACTAGGAATCCTAGATAAACTAGAATTTACAAGGATAACTATAAAATAAACATATTACAATTCGAACCCTTGTAAGTTGAAGTTTTGACACATCAAATCTATATGAAATATTCCTAACAATCTTCCCCTATTTGATGATGACAAAACTTAGCATCAGAATCTTCAAGTAGCTCTTCCCCTTTTTGACATAATCAAATCCAAAACTTATCAAACTTGAATCTTCCCCTTGAATGATCAACACTTCTTCTTCCCCTGAATTTATGCTAACCATCCTTGTGTCTTCGAGGTTATATCAATTACGTTGTAAAGAAAATCAACCATTATCTATTTGAAGTTGAAGTAAAAAACCAAACCTTGAGTCTTATATCCCGTAGAAACCAAGTGAACAACAACGTCATTCTCATGAATGAGGGGATCCCTGTCCTTCGACCAATCTTTTTCTCTAAGATTTCGTCAAATTGAAGTCACATTCTTCGAACAATTACGTTAATAATCTTCATAATATCACGAGTTATCTTTAACAGGTGAAGGATACCTTTAAAGATATGATAAGAACACAAACTCTAACTTTCACTTCTTCTTCAAACAAACTCTAATTAATCTTCCTTTTTGTAATCAACTGATGACGATCAAAGGATAGTCATTTAAGCATTCTTCCTCTATCGTTCATCAAACCTTCATACCTTGTGTGTGTGAATTTTCTTGAAACAAACAAAAATCATCCTCCTTTTGTCGAGCATGATCCTAACATGGTGTGTGACATGCATTCTCCATTGCATCGCGGCTTTGATTTCATGGCTTTGAGGAATTCTGAGTGAAGAACAATTTTTATCAAGAGAAAAAAAAACTGTTGGATTTCGAGAATTTCTGGAAGCGTTCTGGACGTCGTACGGCCAATCCAACCAGACATAATGTTAAACAATGTGTCCCGAAGCTGCTGTCCAAAAATCGCGACGATCCGACGGTTCAATCTCTGGGAATAGGCGAAACGGCCGGCTGTGATTTTCCAGAAAATTTCTGCGAAAAATCTGATTTTTCTTTCTTTCGTTCGTCTTCTTTCGTCTCTTCAAATCTTCCATTAAACCTTGTTTTTCTTCCAGATCAGAGAGCACCATGTGCTCTGATACCACCTGATAGGATTTATATAAACCCTAAACCGGATCTTTAAGCTCAAGAATGATTAGTTCTAGATCATGGAATAAACATATACAAATCCCAACATGAACAGCGGAATTAAACGACATATTTGTATAGCTAACAAGGTTCATTAATTTAAACATACTGATTACATACTCACGCCCCAATTTGTTGACCTAAGTTATCAACAAACGAATACTTCTTCTCAAGTATTTAGGATTAAGAACCTTGGGGCTCATGCACACACATCTACACGTTTTTGTTTAAACGTGGGTTTCAAGAACGTCTAATTCTATATCTCTAGGTTTCTTTATATACTAGAAACCTAGATAAACTAGAAACTAGATAAATACCAATCCTAGATAAACTAGGAATCCTAGATAAACTAGAATTTACAAGGATAACTATAAAATAAACATATTACAATTCGAACCCTTGTAAGTTGAAGTTTTGACACATCAAATCTATATGAAATATTCCTAACAATAATCAACCATGTTTACCAAAATTATAATTTCATAAAGATCACTATTACACGAATAAAAATGTTCACACAAGGGAGACCAACGATTGATGATGGAGCCGCACGAGGGACACGAAGGATTGAAGATGGAGCCGCAGGAGGGAGATGAACGAGAACAGAGGTTTGAAATCGTTTTTGTGGGAGTCGTATTTTTGAACAAGAGTTTAAAATGAATTTTGAAATATATTTGTTAATGTCATGTAAACAACCACGTCACTTTAAAAATGACACATCAACAAAAGAAAACTTGTTTTAAAGGTAACAAGTTACCCAATGCTATAATGGATAAATTTTTTAAAATACAATGACCTAATAAAAAGTAAATTGAAAGTACATTATTGTAATAAGAAAAAGTGAAAGTACAATGTTATAATAAATAAATAAATAAAAGTAGGTTGTTATTTTGCGCATTTTGCCCTTTAAATTATTTATATTTGAAATAAGATTTTATCTTGTATTTGATTATGTTTATTAGTTAGTTATAAATTCAAACATCCAACTTTAAAAAGTTGTATTAATGCATTATTTAGTTGTAATCTGGAACTTTAAGTAATATGCATCAATAATAATACATGATACATAAAAATTTGTTTTTAAAAGTTTTTCTCAAATGTTTTATAATATAGTATAAATTATGTATGGAAGTCTGTTTTCAATTCATTTATATTTAACCCCTTTGTTTTGGCTTGGCTAGGTCGATTTAAGCCATGAGGTATGCATTCTATAACGTATTTTTGTCCTTACCACTAACTTGTAAAAAAAATCCTGTTAAATAGATTCACTAAAGGGATATTTTAGTAATTTCCTTCACCGCTAAAAACTTTCCCGTCACCCCCAAAAACTCCCCTCGCCGGTGTCGTGAACCCCCCCCCCTCCCCATATTCTAGGAGGAAACCCTACATCTTACAAAACAAATGAAGCATTTAATATTTATCCACCATCTTTATGTATAATAGCATCCCCAACATCTCGATGATCTTCACAAAGCAACGGGAAAAAATACATGTACAAAGCAAAAAGGAAATAAAAAACTAATTAATGTTAAATTAAAAATCCACCATAAGAACATTGAACCATAAGGTGGAGAGACCTCCAAGTTGGTAGCTAGAACGAGTGAGGAAGGCGAAGTTGTATGCCTTGGCGGTGGAGTCACATTATCATAATGGATCGTGGATGCGGAGATGGGGTTTCTTGATCTCTTCAACGGGGGACACCGTAAAGCATTGACTTTATCACTGCTTGTGCTTTGATATCTTTATGTATTAAGCGATTGAAGAATGAAAGGATAGAGAATCAGACTATTGGGAGGACTTTATCGGAGAAGGGGGTGGGAAGACGGAAGCCGAAGATCGAGGTCGGGAGTTTGACAAAGATCAAGAGGGAGGTTAAAAGGAGATTTATTTGTGTATGTTATACATATGATATATTTTTTGTTTTTAAGAGAAAATAAGAAATAAATGAGTAAAATAACTAAAATATTCATGATTTACACTTAGCATAAATATTTAAGACCATCCACACACCTGCAAGATGACACTCCTTTCACAAGTGTCACATCAACTTTGCAATAACACATTCTACACACCTGCAAAACCAAACTCCTTTCTAAACTAATAAATTATAATGTAAATAATATAGATTTAATAAATATATTAATATTTAATATTAAAGTAAACAACTAAATAATTAATTTAATTAATAAAGTATAAATATATTAATTGTTTATTGTTGCAAGAGCTTCATAACTTGCAAGACATGTTGCAAGGTGGGTGTGGATGTTCTAACAGAATTAGTAATATAGCCAAAAGACGTTATAAAATGCATATCATATTGCTCAAATTTGCAAGTTATACATAATTTACCAAATGAACCAAAATATACCAAGAGTTGCATAAAGAAATGCTAACAGTTGCACCAAAAGATCTACAGATAAACAATCAGACATATGTTCACTTGAATTATCGCTTATAACATGGTTAAGATCATCACTGCAGTCAGATGTCATTTTGTGAATAGGAATAACGACTTCATCACGATTACAAATTAAAACAAAATGATATCACTAAATAAAAGCATTACTGTAAAGATGTAGTACCAATTCAAGATAAACATTTTAAACAATTGTACGTTTTTTTTTAAATTTGTAGTTTACCTGCTATTCAAGCTGCGTACAATTTTAAAAAATTGTAAGTATTATTTTTAATACTTATACATTATACCCTATAATTACAGATTAATCTTATATTAATAAATAAATGACCTTAAAAGATATAAAGTGTAAGTATTACAAATAATTCATACATATTTATGATATAAGATTAAATAAAAAAATATCAAATATTGAGTTCATTTGAACGTATTGACGAAACAATTATAACAGTGTGACTTGTAAAAAACTTATTTTTTAATATATAAAATGTGAAGTGATGTTTTTCTAAAAAAATGTTTCTAATTCATTTCTTTTTTATAGCCAAAAACAATTCTTAAATAGAAAAAAAATATTTGAACAATTTTTTGGAACAAATAAGTTCTTAGACATACTAAAATTTATTAAATAAATCATTGGACTTTTGAAAACCTGTTAAATACATTCTTAAAATTGTAATAAGAATGTATTTAACAGGTTTCCAAAAGTCTAATGGTTTATTTAACAATTTTTGAAATGTTTAAGGATTTTTTTGTTTCAAAACATTGTCCAATAACTTAATAACTCCAAACACTAAAGTCTATTGGTTTTTTTTAGACTTTTACCTTAAAAATAATAAGAGTAAATTACGGTTTTGGTCCCTGTGGTTTGTCAAAAAATATGGAATTGGTCCTTAAACTTCATTTATTACTGTTTTGGTCCCTGTGGTATGCAGAATTTTACGAAATCGGTCCTTATGAGGGACCAAAACAGTAATAAATTCTTATGCAAAATTTTACGAAATTGGTCCCTCATAAGGACCAATTTCGTAACAAAGTGCATACCACAGGGACCAAAACAGTAATAATTGAAGTTTATGGACAAATTCTGTATTTTTTAACAAACCACAGGGACCAAAACCGTAATTTACTCAAATAATAATTTGAAACGTTATAACGTGCAAACTACAAGGACCAAACATGTAATTTCCCTTGATGATAAGAACGTCGGCGGCTAGGGTTTTAAAGAAGTTGCTGTTGCGCATCTCCTTAAATAAACCACAAATTTCGATGAAATAAGATATCTGAAAATCATCATGCACTGCCGGCGGCTCTTAAAGCTCAAGAACACATCGTGATCATGGATGTATATCTCCAACACTACGTTGTGTTCTTGAGATTTAGAAGCGCCGTCACTGTAATCGGTTTCATCTGCGCTATCTGATGATAACTGCTGTTTAGGGTTAGATCGTGTTTTTGGAGTCTATGTTCGTCAAGAGATAACTGTATGCAATTTGTTCGTACTTTGATCATTCACACGAAATAGAGGTTTGATTTATCATGTTATTGCGGAATCAAAGTTTGCCTATTTGCTTGTTTCTTCTCGATCTCTGGATCTGAGAGCTTTTGATTTTCATCAACGAATTTCATGATCTTTAATTTATGAGAAAAATTAGGTTATTCGTTTTATATTAATTTATAGGCCCGATAACAAAGTCACAAAGATGAATTGTCTTTTATGATACGGCTCGTGGTAGCATTTCCTCTTAGAGGGTGTTTGGGAGTGTGTTTTAGAAATGATTATTGACTTATTGGCTTCTCAAGAAGTCAATAAGTTAAAAAGGGTGTTTGGCAAATTCAAAAGTGCTTTTGAAACTCAATTTTAATTTCATTGTAAACGCTATTTTGGAGAAGTCATGATTTGCTGACTTCTTGGTTGCAAAATTACATAAATAACCCCATGCTTAATAAATTTTTATTACATTTTTTTGATATAATAAATTTTATTATATTATATGTTTGTAAAAAAAATATTTGTTAAAAAAATATTTGTTAAAAAAAATATATTTTTTGTCTAAAAATAGGCATGTCTTTTTTGATCATTTTACATGTATAAGCCAAGCCAAACACTTTTAAAAAAATAACTTATTGACTTATTGACTTTTTCTACCACAAAAGCTAATCCAAATACTTTTTTAAAAACTCCTTTTCCAAAAGCAATAAGTCAATAAGCACTTTTGACCAAAAGTACTTTTGGACTCAAAAAGCAGTCCAAACCACCCTCTTAGAAGATGCTCTAATATGCATTTTTATCCAATTGAATTTGTGTGTGATCAATTAGGGTTTGAATCTTTGGCACACTTCTTGGAAATAACTTTGCCCAGGCACATGTATGTTTTTTTCTCTTTGTTTTTCTTTCAGATTTTCAAGCCAAACTACTAGAATTGCTCCAACTTTCAAGTATTCCTTCGATAAAGGTGTTTTAGACTTCAAAATTAGAGTGAATGACGTCTTTAGTCCTTGTGTTGAGGTGTTTTTATGGGTCCTTGTTCCTTTTCTGAAAGTTCACCACATGCATTTTTTAAGGGCAGACTAATGGCACCCCTGTACATTACTAATGGCACCCAAGTTATTGGTTTATTTTGGGACTAAACTGCAACTACCGGAGTCTGGACCAACTAACTAAAAAAAGGCAATGTTGTTTACTTTTTTATCTGAATAAACCCTGTTAATAGCAAAAATGACCGATTTACCCCTAAGTATCAATAATCAACATACCAAACCACAACGATCGATTGGATCATATTATATATATGATATGATATACCTTGCAATTTACTTTAAAAGATTCAAGAGAGAGAAATGGAAAGGAGAAAGATGATTAGAAATGATTGGAGAAGTTGTCTGGAACTGGACGCTTCCCAAAACCGCCGGAGATGGAGATATTGCCGGAGAGTTTCGCCGGAGAGAAGCGAGCAGAGAGAGGAGCACGATCGATTGGAGCAGCGATGGAGAGAGAAGTGGGAAATGGATGTTATTTAGGAGATGTTACCTCTGAATCACCGAGAAGAAATGGAGAAGAAATTACCTTTGAATCACTGAGAAGAAATGGAGAAGACCGCCGCCACCGGAGAAGAAATGGAGACGAAAGGTGCTGTTGCCGCCGCCGGAGAAGAAATGGAGAAGAAAGCCGGAAGAAGTTGTCGATAGAAATGGGAGAGAGGCGATAGAAATGGGAGAGAGCCCTGGAGAAAGGGTTCTAGGGTGTTCTTTTCTCTAAAGGGTATAATGGTCATATTTTCAGCTTAATGGAACAAGTGTCATAAACCATACGCTTCGAATAAGACGGTTGTTGTCCCATTAAGTCGCAAGTAAACACCTAATTTTGTAAATGCGAATAAGCCATTTTCCCCAATAAGCCCAATAAGTCATAAGTAAACACACCCTTAGTCGGTCCAAACTCCCGTGGTTGCAGTTTAGTCTCAAAATAAACCAGTAACTTGGGTCTTTTTGTTTTACATTAAGGACCCAACTCATAGTAAAATGCAAAATAACTTGGGTCTTTTTGTCAAAAATTTTGATTTTAACAGGGTTTAATTCAATTTTGATTCGATTTTTTATAGGGTTTATGTAACTTGATTTTAATAGGGTTTTGATCTATTTTTTATTTCGATTTTTGACAGTATTTGCTATTTTAGTATTTGCTTTTTTGATTAGGGAATTTAATTAAAATACCCAAAGTTTGACTTACCAAAATACCCATTTTCTTTTAGGTTTTACCAAAATACTGTGATTGGGGTCTGCCGTCGCAGATAGGGACCAAATTTGAAAATATGCATCCCGCTACACACCCACACCGATGAATTTTGAATTGAAATGTTACACTTTCAACCCTTATACTTATTTACTTACTTTACTTTATACATTTTACTTTCATACTTTTAATTTTACATTTAACACATATAATCGCTTATTAACTAAAATACGTTAAAAAAATACGTTTTAATTTTAACAAGTTACACCATTATAATCGTTCCTTCGATACGTTCGAAATGAGCCAAATATTGAATATTTTTGGATTTATTTATTTTATTATATATCATATATACTACATAAAAATATTTTTAATATTTACAATTCATACCCTTATAGTTAATTATTTAATTTATGGTATCTCTTATTTTTTTTCAATTTTGTTTTACACTCATATCGCATTAACATAATAATCATATATTAACTAATTCATTAAATCGTTTTAAATTATTATTATTTGTATGTGTTTATAGATATCGTGAATGACAATAGGACAAACTTTCACGAGAAGAATATGAAATGGGGTTTTGACAAGCTGGTATTACTGGACTCATTTAAGAATTGTGAAAATGGGTATTTGGCGAATGACGATTCATGTGTGTTTGGAGCTGAAGTATTTGCAGTTATAGAGTATGCACAAAAGGATCGATGTCTGTCCATCACAAAGCCTCCGCCAATTTTTAATACTTACACTTGGACCATCGATAATAAAATAAATAAAACGTATTTTAAGTATACGAATACCATAAATTAAATAATTAACTATAAGAATATGAATTTTAAATATAAAAAATATTTTTATGTAGTATATATATGATATATAATAAAATAAATAAATTCAAAAATATTCAATATTGGGTTCATTTCGAACGTATCGAAGGGACGATTATAATTGTGTAACTTGTTAAAATTAAAACGTATTTTTTAACGTATTTTAGTTAATAAACGATTATATGTGTTAAATGTAAAATTAAAATTATGAAAGTAAAAGATATAAAGTAAAGTAAGTAAATAAGTATAGGGATTGAAAGTGTAACATTTCAATTCAAAAGTCATCAAATCTCAAGAATTGGGTGTGTCCTGGAATTTATTTCGCGATACCGGGATGCATATTTTCAAATTTGGTCCCTATCCGCGATCGTGGATCCTAATCGCGGAAAAATTGGATATTTTGGCAGATTCAGAAGGGAAATGAGTATTTTGGTAAGTCAAAGTCAAACTTTGAGTATTTTAATTAAATTTCCTTTTGATTATGTTTGTGTTAGAGTTGACTGTGTTTGATATTTTGCTGTTTTGAAGCTGTTTTTGTTGTATTTTGCTGTGTTGTTGTATTTTGCTGTGTTGTTGTATTTTGCTATTTTTTAGTTGTTCTTGCTGTTTTTTACCCGTTTTTAGCTGTTGTATTTGGCTGTTTTAGCTGCTGTATTTTGCTCTTTTGAGGTTGTTTTGAGATTGTTTTTTTTGTTTTTTCTTGCTGTTTTTGCTGTTATTTTGTTGTTTTGAAGTTGTTTTGAGGCTGTTTAGAGACTGTTTTATGCAATTTTTGTTTTATGTTGTTTAGGGGTTAACGTTGATGCATAATTTTTGGAAAACATGTTTAATTATGTTGTAATTGGAACTGGAGTAATAAAACGATGTAATAGAAAATAAATTTGAAAGTACAATGTTGTAATGAAAAATGTCATGTCAGCATCATAGTACACGTGGACAGCCTATGTGGACAATGACATGGCATGAAAACCTGGTGTAGTTGGTAAATTTAAACCATAATGCTATAATGAGTAATTTTTTTAAAGTACAATGCCCTAATAAAAAATAAATTGAAAGTACATTGCTGTAATAAGAAAAAGTGAAAGTACAATACTATAATAAGAAAATAAATGAAAGTAGGTTGCTATTTTGTGCATTTTGCAAAAAAAAAAACTGAATTTGAGCCTCAAAATTTTAGGGCCTTTGTTCATTCTCTCGTGATGGAACGACGCAAAGAAAGGTCTTGATCTTATCCGATATTCCGGTAAGTGCTAATCGGACAAAAATCACCACTCAATTGCCGATAAAGATTGTCGGTTGTTGCTATATTTTACTCTTTTGGACCATGAACTCTTGGCAATTTGGCATACGATATCAATGACCCTTTTTTGCTATTCTATGTATAATATCAATGTATTCTTGTAATGATATTATATAATATGGTGCGTGAACATAAATTTTAGGGATTGAAATATGTGGAAAAAAAAGTGTCAAAAATGTTATCAAAAGAGGTCAAGTTATGTCATCCTTCTTTGTTTACCCTCGTTTGCCCAAAAATGACATTAAATTTACATGTAATCAAAATATAAAAAACCAAAGTTTGAATAAATTTTACGTAGTGAAAAATGATGTTATGTCGGCACGGAAGGGAGACCGTTGCTAGTCGTGGTGTGCGGAGTGGAGTCAGAGGGATCTGAACTGTTGTCGGTACACACATGTGTTGTTTGTTTTTTTCAAAAAAAGCTCATATTTGCCACGTATGTCTGATTTGGTCAGACATAAGATAATTCAGACCGTTTATTTTTCTACCTCCTTTTTCAGAGCCTTTTAACCCTTAGGTGCGTTTGGTATGCAGACATGATAGAACAGAACATTAGAGAAAATACAATAAATAAAATTTAAAGAACAAGTAAAATATAAAATAGAACGTGTATTTGATGTTTTAGAACAAAATTGGATATTATTTTGAGGTTATATTGGTAAAACATAAGTTTGTTCCACCTTGTTCCATGGGGTAGGGGTGGAACAGACATGTTCCATTTTGTTCCTATCTGTTCCACATAAAAGTCCTGCCAAACAAGGAACAGTGATCCCTGTCCTGTTCTGTCTTGTCCTGTCCAGTGTACCAAACACACCCTTAATGTCATCTGATAAATTAAGTGATAACGTAGCCACTTAATTACCTATTATTTCCGTCTAGAACCATTCTTTCGATTTCAACGTCGGTTTTAGCCTAGATGCACTCCGAATTTGCGAAAACGCAACACACAAAAATTGTAGATCTGTGTGTTGGCTTTCCAGAACATCTTGAATGTAAAGCCCGTGTCCCGTTTTGGAATTTTTTCTTGGGTTTATTTATTGTTCATTAATTTTTTTCTCTTAACGAATGTTTAACGGGAGTTAGCGAGAATGACCTTAAATGTAACTTATCGCAAAACCGTAATTTGTTTGCAAGGGCTTAGTAGTGCAAGGGCTAATGTTGTTAATTGGGTAAAGTAGTGTATAAGGGTTGGCCCATGCAAATTCATAACCGAGCCCCATTTTCGTTTCTTTTTTTTTTGAGTTTTGTGGTAAGCAACGAGAAAGAGGAATGAGATAGCAAACAACCAACAACAAAAAAAAAACCCTACTCTTTTCTTTGACTCACGGCGGCAAGCTCCTCCCTCACGTACCTCTCGATCAAAACCCTTTTCCCCTCCCCTTGGTGGTGTTCGGCCACGGCTGCCGGCGGTGGGGCCGCCGCTGCACGCCGCCGGGGTGGCGGCAGAGGGGTGAGTGCAGGTGTCTGCAGGCGCGGGTGTGTGCAGGGTGAGGTTGCGGGTGTGTCGTTTCGGTGGATGTTGGGAGGTTCAGCCGGAGGGTGTTACCGTAACCACCGTCGCCGCCGCCAACCACCACCACCGCCGGAGGCGGCAGTGGGTAGTGCACGGTTGTTGTCCAGCGTAGTATAGCCCTTTCCAGTAAGCTTGTAGGCTGTTCGGGTCTGTTTGGGTTAAGCTTTGGCTTAATGGGTTTATAAACAACTTTTGTCATTTCATGTGAAAACGTTTTTCTGCCACTGTTTTGCGACGACCATAACTTTTCCGTCGTAGCTCGGATTGAGGCGAATCCGGTGCCCACGGTTCACATTCTGTGCCGGGCACACTTTTCGTGTTTTAGCGGAAGTCCGGTTCGGCCTCTATCTAGGCGTAAATTGGCTGTTTATACAGCAGGTCCGGAATTGACAGTTTCGCGTTCCGTTTTAAAAAAAAAAGTCACAGTTTCTGCCACTGTTTTGGGAAAGCCATAACTTTTTATAGGAACGTCATATTGGGGTGAAACAAGTGCCAAAATCTCCCATTCTGAGTCTAGTAAGTTTCTTATGTTTTGCGGAAAAACCAGTTCGGACCATAACTAGTGTCAAACTGCTGTTTTGTACTGAAAGGTACCGTTCTTCACTGTGCAACAAGCCGGTTTTTTAAAATCCATAGTAAATTGTAGAAAAATCGTTAGAGCGCGTGCGATATGTCCCTGGAACCCTAAGACATGGGACTTTGTGATTATGGAAAAATATTTCTGGTTTAATCAGTTTATAAGGGGTTAAACAGGTCCCGAACAGACCTGTGTGTTGAGTGTAAAAACTGGAAAATGTATTTTTAAATTTAGTAGTCGTGGTTTTGGTTTGGGGCGTCACTTTGACAATTGTTAACGCTTATTTAGGTGGAACAAAGTGAACTGGTGTTGGCCGGTTCGTGTTGCGGTTGAGGTCATAAGCTGTGCGTTTGAGGTGAGTTCTCTCACCGCGTAGTTAGGAATTTCATGCATATCGTTATTTTGTGCTACGTGTTGTTACGTGTTATTATGTGTTTGCGTGGACTAGTGGGATGTGATAATTAGTTGTGATTTGTTGAATCTATATGTGGATTATTTATGCTTGCGTACACCTCGGTGGGGCTGAGGGGCTCGGTGGGACCGAGGGCTCGGTGGGACTGAGCTAGTACAATTACATTATCTTTACTCGATGGGACCGAGGGCTCGGTGGGACTGAGCTTGTGTCGATATATTTTTGGTGTACTCGGTGGGACCGAGGTTCGTATTTATGCATTAATCATTATGTGGTTTTATATTCGTGGTGATGGTGATGTTGCCTACTTGCGAGTAGGGGCGATATACGTGGGGTTGCTACCAACGTGTGTGGTAGGACTCACTAAGCGTTTAGCTTACCTTTTTCCAATATGTTGTGTTTTCAGGTGCGAGTAGCAGTCGGACATGACGGTACACACGGGCGCGAGGCGAAGATTGTTTAAATTGATTTTTAGTAAATGGGGATTGAATTATATAACTTTTCCGCTGCTTAAACTTTGTTGACGGTTTTAAATAACGACGTTTATTCTTATTGTAATGGGATTTGTTAACTTTTGGTTTGATTATAATGAAATGTATTACTTTTAAAAAATTTTAAATTCCTCGTAATTTTTGGGACGTTACAACTTGGTATCAGAGCACAGCTTGAGTGAATCAAACACATCTCGGTGTGTTTGGTCTCGAGTTGCGGCTATGAAGTTTTAAACTCTTTTACTAAAATCTTTGAGAATAAAGGAAAAAGGAAAACCCGTTTGGGAAACGGTGATCGGGGGCGCAGTGTGTACAGTCAGCCGACGCTATGTGGGAAGGTACAGTACTTAGTGTATCTATTGCTTTCTAGGCATAGGGTATGCATGCTAGATTGCCTATGTTGTTTACACTGTACTGTATGATGACTGCTTGCTAGTAGGAATCAATGCTAGTTATAGTAGGTTGTTAAGTGAAGGCCCTATAGGTTGTATGCAGTAAGAATCATATAGCCTTAGAATATTTGATTTAGTTCTATTGCGCAGCTCTTGTTTGAGTCCAACCGTTGTAGGATAGAATCTTGTATTCGAATGTCTATTTGATTCACGCTGCATCAACTGGGTATTCGCGAGGCAACTCGTTATGGCTAATAGGGATTCCGTTGTAGCAAGGGTAGTGGGATGAGATGAAATTCCTAGTGAACTGGGAAGAGTGTTTACATATGAGTATGTATGCTAGATTGCTTTCTAGAACATAGGAGTATGTGTGATAGATTGCTTGATGCTTATTACACTGTACCGCATATTTGTTGCTTGCTAATAGGAGCTTATGCTAGCCTTGGTAGGTTGTTAAGTGAATGCACTATAGGTTGTATGCGGTAGGAACCGAATAGCCCTAGAATGTCGGATTTAGTTCTATTGCGCAGCTCTTGTTTGAGTCCAACCGTTGTAGGATAGAATCTTATATTCGAATGTCTATCTGGTTTCCACTGTATGTGAATGTGCGTTTACGAGGCGACTCGTCAGGGCTAGTGGGGATTTCGTCATAGCAAGGGTAGTGGAATTGGGTGGAATTCCTAGGGAGCTAGGAAGAGTGCGTACATATGCCGGTGCGGGCATATGTGTATGGTTTTCGGCAAGGAACTACTTGGACACATCGGATGGAACTCGGAACGAGTGATGATAGGTGTGGAAGGTAGTAGAAGAGCTCCTACTATCGGAAACACAGGATCAATGCTCGAGTCGGGGGATGTCACGAGGAATCCAAGGAGTTGAGCGTGAGCGTTGTTAGTGTGAGTTATTATGTGCTAATAACTCGTTGTAATATCTACCCAGAATAGCCATCACAAGGAGGAACGACTATAGTAAACCTACTAGTACAGGTGTGTACTTGTTTTGCTTTAATGGGATGATCGTTGGGGTAGTGTCGAAGGTTATAAAATTAGTAGTTGTTGGAATAAAAGGACGATTCTAGTATTGATCACTTGGAGTGACGATAAGGATGATGTTTGTTTCGGGCCAAGATGGACGATTGTGCTAGAATTATAGGCTTATAGAGCCGACTTTGATTTGAGAAAAAATCGTAGGGATTATTTGACGTAATTTTCCAACTTGCCTAAGAGGTTTAAATGTCCGGATGACGTTAGGGGACCGGAGAGATTTGGAGGAGTAGGAGTCGAGGCGTAGAATGCCGATTAAGTCATGCACAAAGTTTGATTTTTAAATAGATTGCATTAACAAATTCTTGTGTTTCAAATCATTTTATGGATGGTGTTTTGGAATTTTGGGAAATGTTCAGCACACACACAAGATTTTGAAATATGGTTTTGAAAGTGTATGAAATCGTTTTATCACGGGAGTGCAAACTTTGTTAGAATTTGTCTCATTTCTTTATTTTTCCAACGGTTCTTCCGGGTAAGATGATATCCGTGTTTTGTGGTGTTTAAAATGTCGGGCAAGTGACTACGGCTTGAGACTTTAACATTGGAACTCCTCCACATATGTTAGAGTTGAGACGGAAAGTTACATTCCACGATGTCTGTATAAAGCTATTTGAGTGATTGGGTTAAAATAAGTTTTGTTTTACGGCATGTTGAGTCGTGTGAGTTTAATTTCACGAGGTTTATATCTTATTTGTTTATGTGACCATTTGGGGAAATCTTGGAGATCAATTTAAAGAACCCCACCTTTTGAGATTTTATGAGGTTTTAGTCGATATTTTCAAATGATGGAAACGGATTGGTTTTTTTATCTTAAGTTTGAAACTTACACGAGACAGTTGTGTTTTAACAAAAATATATTTGTAAACCGTTTTATCGTTTTGTATGACTAGCCGACGCGCGTAAGATTTGTTAGTGAACCCTGTGCCACGACATTTTATGTTGAAAAAGAGGAATTTTGGGGTCAAATGTCGTGGAACTGATTTTGAAATTATGCGCACACTTTTGTCGCACCCGGTGTAAGGTCGAGCGATTACTTTAAATACATGTCATGAGTCAATTCATACTAGAACCGTGACGGTTCATTTTCAAAGAAATTATTTATTTCGCTTACGTTTTGTGAGTAAACTAAGCTGCAATGAAATGATTTTCAACATGATTTTCATATGTGGGACGAGCGTGTCCATTTTTGCGTAACTACCGACCTGGTAATAGTAGTTTTATTGCTTACGGTCTTTTTGAAATGAAAAATCTTGACGTTGAAAATATTTTGTAAATGATTTTGTAAACCATTTGGGAAGTGCGCTTATAAGTGTTATGTTTCATTTTGAGAATTTTAAGGGGTGAGTTCTTTTGGAAAACTCTTTTGTTTAACTCGTGTCGAGTTTGGGACTAATGTTATTTAAGAGTATTGCTTGCTTAAACTTTATTTAAACGCGTTTTTGACCGACTTATGGGTCTAGCAAGCGTGGAGCATTTTGCTCGGTTTTGACTTTGAGATAGTCATGGGTCAATTGAACGGTTTTTAATGGCTCGATGTGGAGTTTTGTTGATGGGTTGTTTCGTTGCACAATTTTGCACTTATTGCACGTTGCGTATTTACATGTTGAGTGAGTGAGTCATTCTGGGATAGGCATGTTGTTGGTAGACTGTTTTGCATTGGATCCTTGGTCATGTCAGCCAGTCGTTGGTAATGGTCGGTTGAGTATTTCGGGGTGGGACCCCGGTATTCATGTGTTATGACCTTGACTTTCCAGTAGGCACTGGGAGGATATAGTCTTGGACACTTATCTGAGAGGTAGTCCTGATATGCCGGGCCGTGAGACGTACATGGGAGGTAGACGTTAAGGTGTATCTTGATGCGGTGTAACTAGGCTTCGTAGAGCGAGTGTGGAGGATAAGTAGACGGTGGAAGGTTGGGTATTCCACGCGTGTTGGTAATGTAGGCCGAATAGTGTCGGTTAAGGGAATGATGCCCTTTGTAATTAAGAGAATAAATGTGCAGTAACCTTTTTGAAGTAAGTAGTATATTTAGGTGTCGACTTTTGGGCTTGAGGCTAAACACCCTTAGTGTAATCGGAGATTTGTAGCCGATTTTGAAATAATAATGGCGATGGTAGTAGTAACCCTGAAATGCTTAATTGTGATGAATGGTTATGGTGAAATGACCTTCGTGGGTGATTATAAGTTTACTGGTTTGATGATCCGCGTGAAATAAATTTTGGGAGCCTATAGAACTCGTGGAAGCAATCGGTAGTAATGGTAGGAATGATCGGATTCGAGTATCCTGTAGGGTATATTGGTGAGTACCTTTAGAATTGTTAGAGCTTGAAAGTTGAATCGGGGTGTATGGAACATCTAAGGTTGGGAGGCAACCGAAGTCGTTTGGCTAGGAATGAATCCAGTTGTTGGAGTGTTCTTCCGGTCATAATTTCAGTGTCCTTGAAGGAGTTTTGGTAGTAAGAAAAGTATTCGAGAAATTCTAGACGGGGTGAGAAATTTAGATTCTAGTTGAGGAAAGTCCAGTGGCAGCACCAAAGGGGTTCGAGTGGACGTGGGAACCCGAAGTGGAGATGCGCGAGAACTATCTCGAGTGTTTTGTCGGTCGAGACTTCGAGGACGAAGTCTAATCCAAGTGGGGGAGAGTTGTAAAGCCCGTGTCCTGTTATGGAATTTTTTCTTGGGTTTATTTATTGTTCATTAATTTTTTTCTCTTAACGAATGTTTAACGGGAGTTAGCGAGAATGACCTTAAATGTAACTTATCGCAAAACCGTAATTTGTTTGCAAGGGCTTAGTAGTGCAAGGGCTAATGTTGTTAATTGGGTAAAGTAGTGTATAAGGGTTGGCCCATGCAAATTCATAACCGAGCCCCATTTTCGTTTCTTTTTTTTTTGAGTTTTGTGGTAAGCAACGAGAAAGAGGAATGAGATAGCAAACAACCAACAAAAAAAAAACCCTACTCTTTTCTTTGACTCACGGCGGCAAGCTCCTCCCTCACGTACCTCTCGATCAAAACCCTTTTCCCCTCCCCTTGGTGGTGTTCGGCCGGACGTGAAAGAAGATAGAGGGCCGAGAGTGTGAGAGGCGCAAAGAGAGAGGGAGTTCGTCGGAGAAGTGCGTAACGCCGGAGAGAGAGTGCAATGCCGCTGGTTTGCTGCCGGAAAAGAGGAGGAAGAAGGTTCGTTTCTCTTTTCGTTGTGTTATCGT
This sequence comes from Saussurea involucrata, assembly GCA_033807775.1. NCBI lineage: Eukaryota > Viridiplantae > Streptophyta > Magnoliopsida > Asterales > Asteraceae > Saussurea > Saussurea involucrata. The sequence goes on from CM066316.1 coordinate 59,104,407, forward strand.
TTGTAAATTTTTCTGCCGTGAACCGCCACCACCACTGCCGCAGCCACGGCTGCCGGCGGTGGGGCCGCCGCTGCACGCCGCCGGGGTGGCGGCAGAGGGGTGAGTGCAGGTGTCTGCAGGCGCGTGTGTGTGCGGGGTGAGGTTGCGGGTGTGTCGTTTCGGTGGATGTTGGGAGGTTCCACCGGAGGGTGTTACCGTAACCACCGTCGCCGCCGCCAACCACCACCACCGTCGGAGGCGGCAGTGGGTAGTGCACGGTTGTTGTCCAGCGTAGTATAGCCCTTTCCAGTAAGCTTGTAGGCTGTTCGGGTCTGTTTGGGTTAAGCTTTGGCTTAATGGGTTTATAAACAACTTTTGTCATTTCATGTGAAAACGTTTTTCTGCCACTGTTTTGCAACGGCCATAACTTTTCCGTCGTAGCTCGGATTGAGGCGAATCCGGTGCCCACGGTTCACATTCTGTGCCGGGCACACTTTTCGTGTTTTAGCGGAAGTCCGGTTCGGCCTCTAGCTAGGCGTAAATTGGCTGTTTATACAGCAGGTCCGGAATTGACAGTTTCGCGTTCCGTTTTTTAAAAAAAAGTCACAGTTTCTGCCACTGTTTTGGGAAAGCCATAACTTTTTATAGGAACGTCATATTGGGGTGAAACCAGTGCCAAAATGTGTAGTAAGTTTCTTATGTTTTGCGGAAAAACCAGTTCGGACCATAACTAGTGTCAAACTGCTGTTTTGTACTGAAAGGTACCGTTTTTCACTGTACAGCAAGCCGGTTTTGTAAAATCCATAGTAAATTGTAGAAAAATCGTTAGAGCGTGTGCGATATGTCCCTGGAACCCTAAGACATGGGACTTTGTGATTATGGAAAAATATTTCTGGTTTAATCAGCTTATAAGGGGTTAAACAGGTCCCGAACAGACCTGTGTGTTGAGTGTAAAAACTGGAAAATGTATTTTTAAATTTAGTAGTCGTGGCTTTGGTTTGGGGCGTCACTTTGACAATTGTTAACGCTTATTTAGGTGGAACAAAGTGAACTGGTGTTGGCCGGTTCATGTTGCGGTTGAGGTCATAAGTTGTGCGTTTGAGGTGAGTTCTCTCACCGCGTAGTTAAGAATTTCATGCATATCGTTATTTTGTTCTACGTGTTGTTACGTGTTATTATGTGTTTGCGTGGACTAGTGGGATTTGATAATTAGTTGTGATTTGTTGAATCTATATGTGGATTATTTATGCTTGCGTACACCTCAGTGGGACCGAGGGGCTCGGTGGGACCGAGGGCTCGATGGGACTGAGCTAGTACAATTACATTATCCTTACTCGGTGGGACCGAGGGCTTGGTGGGACTGAGCTTGTGTCGATATATTTTTGGTGTACTCGGTGGGACCGAGGTTCGTATTTATGCATTAATCATTATGTGGTTTTATATTCGTGGTGATGGTGATGTTGCCTACTTGCGAGTAGGGGCGATATACGTGGGGTTGCTACCTACGTGTGTGATAGGACTCACTAAGCGTTTAGCTTACCTTTTTCCAATATGTTGTGTTTTCAGGTGCGAGTAGCAGTCGGACATGACGGTACACACGGGCGCGATGCGAAGATTGTTTAAATTGATTTTTAGTAAATGGGGATTGAATTATATAACTTTTCCGCTGCTTAAACTTTGTTGACGGTTTTAAATAACGGCGTTTATTCTTATTGTAATGAGATTTGTTAACTTTTGGTTTGATTATAATGAAATGTATTACTTTTAAAAATATTTAAATTCCTTGTAATTTTTGGGACGTTACATTGAATCGCTTAAATTGGGGCTTTGGTGTGTGAGATATGATTAAAACTCCACAACCAAGCAAATCTGTCAGCATCCTTTTTTTTTCTTTTTGTTCGTTTCTTCTTTCGATCATTGATGCTCACTTCAATTAATGTATTTAAGTCGCATTTTTAGGGATAAAATAGACAATTATACATATTCAAACGTTTGTCAGTTTACAGTAACAAACAATCTTATTGATTCAGATTTCAGACTTCAACACCACCTCTTAAAAACAGAAAGTGAAATCAGATTTCAGCACCTCTTAAAAAAAAAGCCACCACACATACACACGTTATGTCTCTTTGTTTATGATGTGTCGGGTTCATTCATTTACGTTCGTGAATGTTCGTTCATTTATGTTCGTTAATATTCATTCATTTATGTTTGTTTGTATATATAAATATATTTATATATTATGACGTAAATATGTAAAATCGTTACTTGAATTAAAGTTTTAGAATTCTTTTTTTATCCCTCCTAAGTTTATCGGCTTTTCATTTTTATGTTACTTTTCAGAAACGAAATGATAAGTAATTGTGGTTGTTTTTGTTAATTGGTGGCCGTTTAACCTCTTAACAAATGAATATAACTAAAAAAACTCTTAGACATCCTCTTATGATACAAAAGGGATAAATATTATCTCGATCAATGTTGGTACTAGGAACTAGGAAGTGATACATGACATGCTAAACAATCATTATGTCATCCAGTTATGAAATGATTAGAAACATCATCAAAACATGCTACTTAACTTTATGATCTCAAGTTTAAGACTATAAGACCATCAGCATCCATCCCTCACTAATCCACACTTTTTCACTGTCACATCAGTGTCACATCATTTTTCCCTTCCAACCCATTCTAACCCACAAACCCCCACATCCATCCCACACCACCATCCCATCTTTTATTTATTTTTATTTTTATTTTTGTTACAAGTATATTAATTTAAATAATTTAAATTTTATAAATAATTTATAATTTAATATAAGATAAAACAATTAATAAAATATTTCATGAATTGAAACTACAATTTTAACCTTACATAACCAAATTAAAAACATAAAAAAATACATAATTTCAAATTAAAAAACTACAAATTTCACCAACCATATAGTTGTCGAAGCAACTCTTTGTGGGCTAAACCGCATTTAACTCGTTACCCGTGAGATGATCATGTGGTCTGATGTAAAACTCGAGATCTTGTCGCTTGCTCTCCATCTTCTTCCGTTCTTCTCTTTGTTTCAAAGCTTCCGCTTTTGTCTTTGCCGCATCGGCTTTATCCCTCACGGTTTTCTACTTTTCCTCCTCCACGGTTAGTATTTTGTTATTTGCAACGTTGAACTTCTCGACATACTCCATAACACCCTTCAACACCTCGTCCTTTTCCGCCGTCTTTATGGAGGTTGACGCGACACGTTTACCTTTATCTCTTCCCGTCGGTCGTGTCGTTCTTGTACGAGGACATCCTCCTCCTCATGGCTTTCTTCGTTAAGGTTGAACCGAACACGTGCGTCAGAAAGACGTCATGTTTGGGTTTGAATCCGACGCGGACTTGCTCCGTTTTGAGGGCCTCGGGTTATCGTCCATGAAAGGTACGATCTTCCATTTAGGGTGGTCTTTCACAATTCTCCAAGCCGCCTCGTAGGAGAAAGGCTTTTGTTTATTATCTTCCCGATACATCGTGTGTGCCCTCTCCATGTACTCCGCATCACCCCATCCGGATTTATTTTGGGCCCTTAGATTATTGTAGATCCCGTTAAACTTCATCATTTTTCTGTTCATGTCAAGCCATTTGGAGTTTACTTGGTCTTTATTGCGATGATATTGGCGCCTTGAGTTGAAATAATTGAGTACTTTTCCCCAAAAATGTCCTACAAAAATAAATATATGTGAATAAGTATATATAATAAAGATAAATACATTAATAAATATATATACCCGATTTTTGTGCGTTTCCAACGGTGCTATCTTCGGAGACGTAAAGACATGCATTTGCCAACAAAACCTCTTCTTCGGAAGTCCACGAAACCGCTTTCGTTCTATTTTCAAATTTATTTTTCCCTTGTGTCGTGGTTCCCGCATCGAGTTGTGTTTCGGGAACCAAATCGGGTGGGGTATCGGGAATCGTATCTTCGACCTCAACGTCCTCCGGATATGTTTCTTGTTGTAGTTGTTGTTGTAATTGCCCACCTTGATTATATTGTTGAAAGCCACCTTGAATAAATGGTTGAAAGCCGCCTTGATTAAATTGTTGGAATCCACCCGAATTAAATTGTTGGAACCAGCCGGGATGGTGTTGGGTGAATACATAGGGTATTGTTGTATGCTTCCATGGTAGGTTGATGGTGGTGTTGAAAGATTGAAAATATTTTCCATCGGGGACGGTTGCGAGCTCGTGCCTCGCGATTTGGAACCTCGTCGTGGTGTTGTGAAATCTTGTGTTTGTTTATCCATAATTTTTTTTTGAAGAAAGAAAGAATATTGAGAGAGTAGAATCAGAAAGTAGAAATTTTGTGTGTAAAAAATGGTAGAAGAAGTGAGTATATAGGAGAGGAAAAAAGAAAAAAAGTAATAAAAAAAAGAAAAGAAAAACACAATTTTTACCGTTTCACAACGTCTACTTTAAAAAAAAATAAAAAAAAATAAAACAATGGCAAACCAGCTTCCAACCAGCGATGGGGCGATGGTGTTCATCAGCGGCCAACTCCAACCAGCAGCCAACCATCTTACCGATGTTGATGGTCTAACTACAATATATGTTCAATATCATTGTGAATATGAGTTACACTGATATAAAACATTTACTTTATAAATTTACATGATACTAATGCGTAAACTAGAGACTTATATGTACTAAAACAAATATTATTAAATAAAACTATCGTGTAAACGAGCCGACTCGAGTTGAGTAATAGGTTAATCGAGCCGTGTTCAAAACTTGATACTAGGCTCGAGCTCGAATATTTTTTGAGCACGAGCTCAATGCTCGTTTTTGGGTTCGAACTTGCGATTGATTAACTAGTTTATCGGCTTGAGCTTGATAGTGTTTATATTTTTATTGTATGATTAATAAATATATGAGCATGTTTGGCTCGAAAAAATGTATGTTCGAACAGCTTGGATCGACTCCAAAAAATGAATCGAGTTTTCGAACGAGTACAGTCGAACATTGGTGTTTAAAGTTCGGCTCGTAAGTTAAATGAGGTATTTTTTGTTCGAGATAAATATATTTAATTATTGTATATATATATCTTATTTATATAGATAAATTCGAAATATATATATATATATATATATATATATCCATAGGTTCAATAGAGAAGTGCATATATTTAGAGAAATAAAGAAGTGATCACGTCCCTTAGATTATATTAGCTGTTTTATATCACGCGAGGGCAATTTGGTAATTACTGTCATACGGTTTAGAATCAAATTCAAATAAAACAGATTCTTTCCTTAATCAAGTTCGATCGTATCCTTATTAGTTCTCGTTTGATTTCGTATCGTCAATCAATCTATTTCAATTTTATCGATTCCAGTCTCTTGATTTGCTCTCGTTTTCTTCTTCTATCGCAAAATTTAGGTTTTGAAAAGTTAGGTTTCAATCGTAATATCATGTCTGATTCAATAACCGTTCCTGATCAAGAAGTTGATCAGTTATTGAACGAAGAAGATCTGTTTGATGAAGATGAAGGTATTGTGTTTTAATTTTGTGCTTTTTTACTGTTTTTTTCCGATGTATATGTGATTTGATGAAGATGAATTGTAAATAATTAATCCTTCAAATTGAAATTCGAACAATTTTAGTTTTTTACAACTTTTTGAGTTTTAAATTGAATATGAAGATTTGTTTTATGTCTGTTAGAAACATTATAGATTGATATATGAACTTGATGAATTTAGTTTGATTTGATTTTTGAATTTGTGTTATTATAAAACATTCATATATGAATTTATTTGAACGTTCATATATGAATTATTTTGTTTCTTAGTTCATTAATTAGTTAGTTGTAAATAATTAAATTGATTCATATATGAACATTTGTTTAGTTCTGAGTTGCTTTTAAAAAATTTATAGTATAAAGCATTCATATATGAATTGTTTGAATTGTTATAATACATTCATATATGAACATTTGTTTAATTGATTTAAAAATGTTTATAGTCTAAAACGTTCATATATGAATCATTAGAATTGCTATAAAACGTTTATATTATGTGTAGGTTCAAATCATTGTTTGTCATCCACAAATTCTGTTCATCAATTAGTTTTTTCACCGTCTGGTTCGAAGTTTTGGATACCGAATGTGCATCTGGATTTGAAGCCAAGAGTAGGTATCTTTTTTCAGTCTGTTCAGCAGGGAATTTCAATGTATGAACGGTATGCTCAGAAAGGCGGTTTTGATGTTAGACTTTCAACAACTGTTAATGGTAATCATGGTATTGTCAAGATAAAGTATGTTGTGTGTAGTAAGGAAGGGGATCCACCAAAAAGGAGTTTTAATACGGTTCATGATAGTATTGAAGGTAAAAATCGCCGTAATTCAAATACGAAGAAGACTGGTTGTAGAGCATGCATTAAGTTGCGTTTTGTACCTTCAAAATCATTGTATGAAGTTTATTATTTTGAAGAGAAGCATAATCATATGCTTCTTGATGAAAATGAAATGAGTATGTCTTGAAAACGAAGGCATCTGTCTTTAACCGATCAAGTGTTTATTCACAATGCTGCTAGTTGTAATATTGGAGCAACGAAGGCGCATACGTTGCATATGTCTTTGAAAGGGGGTTTTGATGTTTCTGGTTGCACTGTTAATGATTATAAGAACTTTAGGAGGGATTTGAATGCATTTGTTGGTTCTGGTGATGGTAAAATGGTTCTTTCTATGTTGGAAGATAGATCAAAGGATGATTCAGGATTTTCTTTTGAATATAATCGGCAAGATAATCAATTATGTGGTATTTTTTGGGTTGATGAAATTGCTAAGCTGAATTACCAAGAATTTGGAGATGTTATTTCATTTGATGCTACGTTCCGCACAAACCAGTATAGAATGGTGTTTGTTCCATTTACTGCTATTAATAATCATAAAAAATCTATTACTGTTGGTGCAGCTTTGTTGTCGGGTGAAACTCTTGATAATTTAAGTGGCTTCTTGAGGCGTTTTTGAAAGCACATTGTGGGAAGCAGCCTAGTTTGGTTCTAACAGATCAGTGTTTGGCAATGAAACAAGCTATTCCATTGGTTTTTACCGAATCACGTCACAGATTATGTATGTGGCATATCATGGCCAAAGTTCCAAACAAGGTTAGTATCTGTTCATATATGAATTATTAATAAGTTATTAAAATTTTAATGTGATCCCATAGTTCATCATAAATACATTTTCAAATATGAACTTGAAGGTTCATATATGAAGACAAAGGTTCATAGTAAATACATGTTCATATATTAATATGAATATTCATATATGAATGTAAGGTTCATACTAAATACATGTTCATATATGAACACGAATGTTCATATATGAATGTAAGGTTCATATTAAATACATTTTTAAATATGAAAACAAAAGTTCATATATGAACTTGAAGGTTCATATTTGAAAAAAAGGTTCATACTAATTACATATTCATATATGAACACCAAGGTTCATATATGAATTATATCAATCATTATTTAGAGTATTTTGTAGGTTAGCACAGAGATATATAGGGAGACAGATTTTAACAAAGGCTTTAATAAACTTGTTTGGAATGTTCAATTGGAGCCTGAAGAATTTGAAACTATGTGGTTGGTTTTGATTAGTGAGTTCAAACTTCAGAAAAGCAAATGGCTTTCACACATGTTTCGTATTCGTCAACGATGGATTCCTGCTTATTTCAAGTCTATTCCTTTTTGTTCATTGATGAAAACTACATCAAGGTCCGAGAGCATAAATTCATTCTTCAACAAATTTTCTCACCATGGTAATAACTTTGTCACATTCATGCTTGCATTTGAAAATGCAATGCGTAAGCAAAGAAATTCTCAACGTAAGCTTGACCATGCGACAAAGACAACTGTCCCCCATATGTGCACTCCGAAAGCAATTGAGAAACATGCAAATGAAGTTTACACACGGGCTATGTTTTTGGAAGTTCAAAAGGAAATTAATAAAGGAGCATGGTCGTGTGTTCAACAAAATGTTGTTGAAAAGGATGGATGCCAACTTTATACAATTTTGCGAAATGAGAAAGATTGTAAAAGGAAGAAGTTGTTCAAGGTAAAAAGAATTAATAATATATGCATATTTATTATTATTTATTAGCACAACTTACGTTTTTCATGTTCATGTGTCTTGTAGGTTGTGTGGAATCAACTGGATTCAGCATTTGAATGTGAATGCAATCATTTTGGTCAACATGGATTTTTATGTCGTCATGTTTTCAAAGTGTTAATGAATGAGAACTTCAATCAAATACCAGAAAAGTATATATGTCGACGATGGAGAAGAGACTTGATATGTTTCAATCTTAGACACATTTCGTGGAGACAAGGCGATCCAAATGGTGAAATGGCAAGAATTTGCTATAATGCACAAGCATCTTTGGATTATATTTTGATGAGTCTTATAAGTGATAAAAAGAAGCTTAAGGAGTTTGCAGAGAAGATTCATTGTTTGAAAGCTGAGATAGATGCTAATATTCCTTACCAAAGCAAATTGGAAAATAAGAAAGAGACAATAAGAAATCTTATTGGTGTTAATAAACCAGAAAAAATAGATATCCAGGAGGCATCCGCAACAAAGGATGTGGAACAAGAAAACATTTGATCGGTGCTGGTGAGAAAGATGCAATAAAGAGTCAAAAGGCTAAGCGATTGTGTAGAAATTGTCAAGAGTTGGGTAATCATGATTCTCGAAATTGCCCATTGAAGAATGTTAATGATTAGATACATATTCTAGGTTACTTTTTAACTCTACAATTTAAAGAATAAATGTTGATTGATTTTTTAATGAATAATACAAGTTTATTTTGTAGTTTTTTTTCATGTTTATATATGAAGTTAAAGGTTCATATATGAATGTTCGAAATATATTAACATTCATATATGAACTTTCATGTTTGCACTTTCGAATGCCTGAACATTGATATTTGAACATTTATATATGAACTTTCGAATATATGAGCATTCATATATGAAGTTTCGAAATATATTAACATTCATATTTGAACTTTCATATTTGCACTTTCTAATATGTGAACATTCATATATGAACATTCGACTATATAAAGATTCATAGATGAACATTCGTATATGAACATTCATATTTGAACTTTCTAATATGTGAACATTCATATATGAACGTTCATATATGAACGTTCATATATGAACGTTCATATATGAACGTTCATATATGAACGTTCATATATGAACATTCATATATGAACTTTCATATATGAACATTCATATATGAACTTTCGCATGTTAACATTCATATATGAAGACGAAGATTTAAATATGAACTTGAAGGATCACATTCATATATAAATATAAAAAAGTTCATATATGAACTTCAATGTTCAAATATGAACTCAAAGGTTCATATATGAATATTTTCTGATATATGAACTCAAGAGTTCATATATGAAGTTATATAAACTTATATGAACACTAAGATTCATATATGAACAATAAGGTTCATATATGAACACTAAGGTTCATATATGAACAATAAAGTTCACATTAATATATAAACAACCAATAAATAGACCAAAACAGATCAAAAATATTATTTTATAAACTATATATTACCACCAAAATTAAAACCATTCAACATATATGTACCATTGTTTAAAAATATCCGAACCAAAACAACCATAATTGTATCTTCATGCTATCATTCTAGCAATCCTTCAACCACCATACACAAACAAACAACCATAATTGCACAAAAAAGTATTGTTTTTTAAACCATAGAACCATCAAAACCAACCACCAAATGTATGTCGCCAAATGTATAAAACCATCAAACCCAACCAATCATTTACAACATATCCTGTCTCTAGTTCTTCAGTGTCTTTGCCAACGATTCCAAGTATTTCTTCTTTACTTCATTGTATGAATCAAACTGATTTTTTTCTGCTATAACTTTCTCTCTATGCAGATTCTTCTCTGAAAGTAACAATTGTGTCGCATACTTGTATCGTAAGCGATAAATTTGTTGTTTCTGAGTGTTTACCTTTGTTTGAAATCCACAATCCCACTTTTGGATCTCTTGCCCAATGTATGTCTCCATATGCCTCATGATGAATATCCCACATTCAATTTTGTTTTTTTCAGAGCACCATTTCATTATATCTCTCTCTGGTTGAAGTGGTGCTATTGCTTCTGCTCTGGGATGCTTAACGGACCTCAAGTATTCAACAAATAATCCTTGCTGCATAATATTTTTATTATCATAAGCAAAGTTGATAATATATTCATTTATGAACTTACAAAAATTTAAACATTAGTAACTTTACCAGAATGGATGGAACGTCTCCATATTTGTTTTCAATTGGTACATTTGTTGACATGTTGTCTATAATGTAGATTTTTGGGTGCTTGATGTTGTATACAAACAAGAAGTAGTGGTTTGATTGTATAACTGGAAAGAACACCCGTTTTCATTATATATAATTAGAATCTTTAAAAGTTCAGTCAAATTTGTATGTTTTGTATATAATTTAGATACGTACCAGATCATATTCCCGCAAATTTGCCAAATCTTCTTTATTCTTTAATGCATCTCTAATATTCGATTTGAAGATTTGGAAACTTTCTTATGCTGTGTTCTTTTTCTTCAGCACCCCATCCGGCTAGGTAAACAAAGTAATTAAATGTAAATTTTTTATTTTCAGAACAATTCATATTCATATATGAACCCAAATGCTAAGGTTCATATTCAATTCATTTTTATATATGAACTCAATGGTTCTAATCATTCAAATATGAAAGAAAACAGATTTTTGTAAATAAAGTTCATAAGTGACAATCATTCATATATGAAAACAAACACATGTAAAAGTGATTCATATATGAACTAGGCTAAAAATATATATAACTATTGACATACCATTATGGTTGTGTTAAAAAAAAGTCTATGTGGGGATTGTCGGCTTCTTAATGCTTCTTCTGCGTTCAATAGAGTAACCCATGTATCAACGACATTGGCCACTACATAAGTGTTTGGCATTAAACTTTATGCTGCAACCTTTATCATATTTTCCCCATCGCTTGTTTCATATATCATCTCACTATAAGACAATTAAATGAAATAAAATTTATCATATATGCACATCATTAATTTTTTAAAATAACATATATAATATTAAAGGTGTCACTTACCTCCACTCACCGGTCAGTGCAAACAGCCATCTACCAAGCTTTGTTTCAGTCGCTGACAAAATTTTTGATATCAAAACAGGTCTGTTAACATAAGGTGACCTCATGCTTTCTGACAGTTTGATTTCTTTCTTGCCTTCCTTCTTTTCTTCTTCCTCTTCCTTTTCTTCGTCTTCTATCATTTCATCCTCTGTCTTTTCTTTCTCTTCTCTCACTTCTTTCTCTGCCTTTGTTTCCTCTTCTCTCATTCTTTTCTTACCCTTTTCTTCCTCTTTCTTTTTATTCTCAGCCTTTTCTTTCTCAGCCTTCTCTTCTTCCTCTTGTGATGAGAACCCTAAACCCAAACGGTAACTAGGTGCATCATTCACATATGAAGCTGCAATTTTTTTCACAACATCCGAAGTGTTTTCTGTTGTAACTTCATGTTGCATATCAGTTGCACTCTCCTTCTCATGTCTCTCCATCTCAGTCTCTTTATTCTCAATCTCTTTCTCTTTTTCATCATTCTTTTTCTTCTCCTTCTCTTTTTCCTCTTTCCCCTTCTCTTTTCCTCTTTCTCCTTCTCTTTCTCTTCTTTTGACGCTTCATAACTTTTCATCACAACTTCAACTTCCCCATGAGTTTGTGGGTCTTCCCAAAATTCATCTGTATCCGTCATCATCCTGGTTGTTTGTGTAACAGGTGTCATGAATAATTCATCATTTATACCCGTAACCAGGTTTAGATTCTCTTTAACCAGGAAATCTTCTTATTCAACTCCAACTAATATCTCACTTTCCAAATTCTTCTTCTTTGTTCCTCTGTTCATGAACTCATCATACTCTTCTTTGTATTTTTTTAATTACTTCATTACCAGGGAAATTGATAAAAGATTCTTCAAAAACCTATTCTAGGATCATTGAGTCACACATCAAACAATTCATTTTGTCTCTTATCATACTCTGAACAACCTACAATTTGTATAAAAATTAAGAGTTATATATGAAGTATAAAGTATTAAGGATTCATATATGAAGTATATAAGATTCAAATATGAATTCATATATAAAAATTAATATATGAAGTATACAATATTCATATATAGTCACATATGAACTTTCATATATGAATTTATATATATGAATTCATATATAAGAATTCATATATGAACTTTATATATCAAAGTTCATATATGAACTTTCATATATGAAAAATCATATATGAACTTTCATATACGGATTCAGATATGAACTTTCATACATCAACTTTGATATATGAGTTCATATATGAACTTTCATATACGAGTTCATATATGAACTTTCATATTGTAACGTCCCAAAAATTACAAGGAATTTAAAATTTTTAAAGTAACATTTCATTAATAAAAACTCATTTAATAATTCAATCATCTCGTTTGCAAACTCATAATTAATATTCTTACGAACAATAAACAGCGGAATAAATGTCTAAAATTAAAATCATAAAAGTAATCAACTCTTCCCACGCGCCAGTGTGTACTCGTCACGCCTTGGAGCCACTCGCACCTGAAACCACAATTTTATTGGGAAAGGGTAAGCACGAAGCTTAGTGAATTCAGACACCATAAATAACACAGTTACTTCCACACCACCTCTAAACAGCTAATTGCACATAAACAACATACAAGTCTACGAACAAATCATAAACATGCATACCTACACCATCCCACCCAAAGGCATAAGCTGGTCCACCCGACCACACGATAACCGTGCAAGCATTACCCGGCTCCCCCGGGTTCCTACGCCACCCGCGTATACAACCTTCGGTCCCACCGAGTTTCTACGCCACCCGCGTATATAAACCTCGGCCCCACCGAGTTACTACGCCACCCGCGTATATAAACCTCGGCCCCACCGAACTCCTACGCCACCCGCGTAGTCATAATAATAAAGGTCCGACTAGACACCCCACTATTTAGTCCCGCATCACAAACAATTAAAACTACCACACACGTACAAATCGTAATGTAAAAATAACCGACGTTAGTTATAGTGAGAGAACTCACCTCGTAAGCGCGCCTAGCTCACAAACAATAATTCAAGCTCCACAAATCCAAGATCACTTCCCGACACCTAATCGAACGTTAACAATTATCAAAATGACGCCCCCAAACCAAGGCCACGACTACTAGCTTTAAAACGCATCAATTCCAGTTTTTACACTCAACACGCAGGTCTGTTCGGGACCTGTTAAACCCCTCAAAACTGATTAAACCAGAAATATTTTTCCATAAACACAAAGTCCCAAGTCTTAGGATTCCAGGGACATATCGCACGCGCTCTAACGATTTTTCTACAATTTATTATGGATTTTACAAAACTGATTAACTGCACAGCGAAAAACAGCACTTTTCGTTACAAAACAGTAGTTGACACTAGCTACGGTCCGAACTGGTTTTTCCGCAAAACATAAGAAACTTACTAGACTCAGAATGGGAACTTTTGGCACTGGTTTCATCCCAATCCGGCATTCCTAGCAGAAGTTATGGCTTCCGCAAAACAGTGGCAGAAACTGTGACTTTTAAAACGGAACGCGAACTGACAAAACCGGACCTGCTGTATAAACAGCCAATTTACGCCTAGCTAGAGGCCGAACCGGACTTCCGCTAAAACATGAAAAGTGTGCCCGGCACAGAATGTGAACCGTGGGCACCGATTTCGCCCCAATCCGAGCTACGACAGAAAAGTTATGCACGAAATAAAACAGTGACAGAAACGACGTCTTCACATAAAATGATGAACTGCTGTAAAAACGACCACTTTTTCACCTAGCTAGAGGCCGAACCAGATTTCCGCTAAAACACGGAAAATGTGCCCGACCCAGAACGTGAACCGTGGGCACCAGTTTCGCCTCAAACCGAGCTACGGAGAAAAGGTTATGGCCGACGCAAAATAGGGACAGAAAGTGATTTTTAAAACGGTTTAAATGTTTTCGCGATTGGGTTACGGTTTAGATATCACCGACGTACGAAGGCTGGACAACACCAATCACTACCCACTGCCGCCTCCGGCAGTTGTGGTCGGCGGCGGCGGCAGCCACCACCGGCGGTGGCGGTTTCGGCAACAACGCAAGAAGGAAACAAGACGAAAAGAAACCTTACCTCGCGACGACACAACCGTGACACACGACCTCCTTCCTTTACTTTTTCGAACGAAACGACGGTGGTTCTCTCACGCCGGCTACCTCCTTCCTCCTCCTCTCCACTCTCGCTCTCTATCTCTCACGGTTCCCTTTCTCCGGCCGACGACAACAAAGAAAAAGAAGAAGAGCCGTAGGGGTTTTTTTTATTTCTTTTTTTTTCTATTCCTTCTCCCTTTTCTTCTTGGTCACGGCAACAAACACAAACAACACAAGGGTTTTGGTCATTGGTTAGCATGGGCCGAAACCCATGCAATGTTTTGGCCCTTGCCACTTCTAGTCCCTCCACTTAAACCTTCTCGCAACTAACCCAAAATTTCGACATTTTTAACGATTAAGTCCAACTCGACTAACCCCGTTAACGGAACCACATTAAATCAAACTTAAAAGAAAAGAATTAATACTAATAAATTACATACCGGGATACGGGCTTTACACATATGTATAGTTTATAATATATGAATTCATGTATGAATTCATATATGTACTTTCATATATGAAAGTTCATATAAGAAACTTTCATATATTAACTTTCATATGTATAGTTTATAATATATGAATTCATACATGAATTCATATATGAACTTTCAAAATATATAAACATTCATATATGAACTTTCATATATGAAATTTCTTATGTGAACTTTCATTTATTGAACTCACATATGAACATTTATATATGAACTTTAATATGTGAGTTCATAAATGAACTTTCATATGTATAGTTTATAATATATGAATTCATACATGAATTCATATATGAATATTCATATTCAAATATGAATATTAATGTTATATTATACTTACATTTTGTTTTTCTTATTCAGTAGGTTCTTTTTCAACAATCAACTTTCCTTTACCGAATCCACCTTGATCAATTTCATAACCCTCTCTTCTTCTCAATCTTTCTGCAGTCCACATCTTTATCAATGGTATATGTCTTCGAACAAACACAACCTCACATTCAAAGTTATAAACATACAATAGCTGCAAATAAGAATCAATTAATACATTGTTGTAAGATATATTTTAAATTTAAAAATGTTATATTATACTTACGAGCAAGTATGTTATAGATCCAACATAGAAACTCTTGTCAGAGTCTCTCACCCAACTCTTCTTGTTGTTTTTCAAACACTAAAAAATGTATGAACACCAGTTAATGTTTGATACATCTGTCTCTGGATGTATGCAATTCAATACAGTTATATTCAGCGTCCCACTCTTCAATCCTTCAGCCATGGTATTGCAGAAAAGAGTAATAAAGTTCAACTTGAAGTTGAAATCTGCTTCCTTGCTGTCAATTATCATTTGCTTGAGATCTGTTGGTCGGATTATTTTGGTTGAAAATTATAACCTCCAATTCACTAAGGTGGCGTTTGTTTTTTTAAGTGCTGCTGAAGTCTGAAGCCTGATTTCATTTCTGATTTTTAAGTGGTGGTGCTGAAGTCTGAAATCTGAAAGAAAAATGTTGTTTGTTTTTGTAAGCTAAAGTCTGAATCTGTAAGAAAAAGACTGTTTGTTTCTGTAAGCTAAAAACATCTGAATATGTACTATTGTTATTTTATCGCTGAGAATGTGATACTATCGAATTTAATTAAATTATAATACTAAAATCAGTTTTGATAACAATTAAATTTGTCGTTTCCTGAAACCAACATTTCACATTTATGTACATGCCCGTCAACAAGATCGACCGACAACAACAACACGACAAACTGTTATGTATTTACGGAGGTCTTAATATTACATACATGGAAAACGAGTGCGAAATCTACTACTGAGAAATCAAATTCAAATTCACTTTCTTGCAAAGGCCTCCTCCATTCAATCCACATAATCCATCATTCCGTCAAGAAGATGTTCAGTTGACTTAGCAACAAAAGATCTTTGCATAACTTCATAACTCCAAAAAGAAAACAAAGATGATCAAACAATCTAAATTAAGACATTTGCTCTACTTTAGGTACACATAAGCAAATCATAAAGAATAAATCACATTTTATAACGATTAATTAAAAGATTATTTACTATATGGAATCCTAGAGGAGGATCTTATAGAAAGCATAGACTTGAACCACATTTTTTTTGAACAACAATAAATTTCATATATTACCCAGAACCAAACCAATACAAAGTTAGAGCAGCCTTAGCCGCATACATTCGAAGCTGAAACGAAACAGAAAGCAAATACACTCCAAATGACAAAACGCAATACTGGAAGTGAAAAAACAAAAAACATACTCAGCACGTTTGCGAGAGGCAAACCCAAGCAGCCTTCTAGACGATGACGATCAGACCTGCTTAATGGAATAAGTCGAATCCGAACTGCTTAATGCGATCAGCTTTGCTACAAACGTCTTAATGTGGACAGACCTTCGGTTTAATAGTAACACAGAAACGAAGCAGCCTCCTCCCACCAAAACCCACGAACATAGCCGAGATTCACAGACCATATGGAGCTGACAACCACGATGCCCAATCCACCGCTAGATCCCTATCTCTACGAGTCACCCATTCGAAAGTTTTAAGTTGGAATTCGAAGAGGAGCTCCAAGATAGAGTATGATCCACACCACCGCCGTCCATCAAACGATTTACGAAACAATAAAAAGTTTCAATTATATTCAGATCAAAGGATCATACATAAACAGCACCATAAAAAATAATCAATAAAACACATACGTACATACATACATACAAACAAATTGAATCCATGGAGATAGAAAAGTAACCATACTCCAACGATTCCATAAGTAAAGTGCATCTTCTTTTGGGATAAGAGAAATAACAATGGTTTGAAGAAATCGAAATATAGCAGCTTGAGAAATAGCAACCAAAAAATCGAACCAAGCAGATACAAACCCATGGATACAAACGAGATACAAACCCATGGATTGAACCATAGAAATCTAGCAGATGAAATAGAACCATAGAAAGTAGACATACCTTCGAGATCCTTGGGTTAGAACCGATTTTGATATCAGCAGAGTTGGAGATCGATTTGGGTGTCGAGGGATTTGGAAATCGTACTTGGTGAGCCACGATTTAGAGATCGATTTACGATTGAGTTAGCAATACCATCAGGAAAACAATGTTCTTCAATGGAGGACTACGATTTGGAGATCGATCCGGCTGTGAAGATGGAGGCGAGCAGAGGTGTGACGAGAAAAAAAAAGTGATAAGTGATTAGGTTATCACTTTATGCTTCAGACAGATTTCAGAGATAAGTGGGTATAGTTAAATGGAAAAAACAAACACACTTAATTAGAGAACATCTTACCGAGAAAGAGATAAGGGACAAATAAGTTCTGAATATCTAAAAACAAACAACCCCTAAGATTTCACTGTCATCTTTAATAAACTCTTCTTCTAATATGCTTTTTCCTTCTGCAGGAACACCAAGCATATCTTTGATTGATTCCTCAGTTATTGGCAGCCTGTTTTCTCCAATAACCATTTCCATCGAATCACAGTTCAAGCAGTCAACGACAAAAAATACTAGCTTTGAAGGGATCCCATCCATCTTCATGTCCAACAGAGCTCCAAAACCCATGGTTTTTACGCATTCTCTCTGTTGTTTGCTCAATGATTGAATGGCTTCATACAGTGGTTTTGGTGATGTTCTAACTTTGATGACCGGGAAATTTGGTTTTTCTTGCTCTTTTCCCTTCTTTTGTCTCTTTGTTATCTTTTGTACAGGGTTTTCAAAATCATCATCAGAATCTATCAGCTTCGTCACTTTTCTTTTTCTTTTTTCTTTATTTGACCCAGTCCCTGTATCTGTTTATAGACATTTGTCAATATAATTAATCAAACATCATGATAATATAATTTTTTGTATCATTATTTATTATAGATTACATACATGAAACTATTTGTTTTGTTTGCTCTTGATTCGTTTTCAGTAGCCTTATCTTGCTCTTTGTCATCTTCTTTCCTGGATTACAAATGTTTTTATATGTAATGAATCTATGAAAATTCTAAATTACTAAGATATATATTTTTACCTTCTTCTGGGTCTTTTAATTCAGTTGTCTTTTCCACTTCTGCTGTTGTTGTTGGTTGATCTTCAAGTACTATAAACAACAAATCAATAAAAAACATTCATATATGAAATTTAGACTATTGAACATTCGTATATGAATTTTCAGATTTTTGAACGTTCATATATGAACATTCATATATGGACGTTCATATATTCTAAGTTCAAATAAGAATGTTCATATATGAAGTTTCGAAATATATAAACATTCATATATGAACTTTCATATACGAATTTTCAGATTTTCAGATTTTCGAACGTTCATATACGAACTTTCATATATGAACGTTTATATATTGTAAAGTTCAAATAAGAATGTTCATATATGAACATTCATATACGAACTTTCATATATGAACGTTCATATATTCTAAAGTTCAAATAAGAATGTTCATATATGAACATTCATATACGAAGTTTCATATATGAACGTTCATATATGAACGTAAAGTTCAAATAAGAATGTTCATATATGAACGTTCATATATACTAAAGTTCAAATAACAACTTTCATATATGAACTTTCATATATGAACATTCATATACGAACTTTCGAGTATTATTAATATTCATATATGAACTTTCGAATATCCAAAACCCTAGATCTACTTAAAAGTATGTTATAAAACGAAAAAATATTAAACATTCATATATGAACTTTCAAATTTCTTAACATTCATATATGAATGTTCATCTGTAAACCCTTGATCTGGTGAAAAATATCATAATAAAACAACAAACATTCATATATGAACTATTTATTTTTGAACATTCATATATGAACTTTCAAATTTCTTAACATTTATATATGAATGTTCATCTGTAAACCCTAGATCTAGTGAAAAATATCATAATAAAACAACAAACATTCATATATGAACTATTTATTATTGAACATTCATATATGAACGAATATACGTGTGGTTGTTTTGGATTTTTTGCTTCGTTTTATTTTAATTTTTTGAATCGCAGACGTGTTCTTCGTTGTAATGAAAAAACAAAACAACATTTATGAACTTTATTTAAACCCTAATTTTTTTCTAAATCATTTCATCATGTTCTTAAACGTAGATTCATTGTATATAACGATGAACATTCAAACATTTATAATAAATATGTATAAAATACCGTCTCTAACAAGCGTAATCAACGTTTCATCTTCTATATTCGGATTTTCGTCGTTCCTCTGATTTTTTGCTTGTTCATCTTCAGGATTTGTAGAATGCTTTCGAGTTTTTGTCATTTGTTACAGATTTACGATGAATTAGAGATGGATTTTTGATGTTTTTGGTGATGAATGAGGGTTTTGGAGGGTACGGTTTTTGATAAAATAGTGTAATGAGTAGTATTGTGTAGTGTTATGATTCAATTGCCGCCTATTTTTATTTAGAGGTGCATATTACGAAAATACCCCTAAGCGTCCTATTTTAATTACTGTGCACGCGAATTTATCCCGTGTATTCCATTTGGACCTTGATTTCCTGACCGTGGATTATTTAATCCAAGGGATATGATGACTTCTTTATTTCTCCAAATATTTACACTTCTCTATTGAACCCTTCCATATATATATATATATATATATATATATATATATATAGAGAGAGAGAGAGAGAGAGAGAGAGAGAGAGAGATAATAAATTGAGAGAGAGAGAGAGAGAGATAATAAATTGTAACCGTTAAATGTGTGTAACCCGTGTAACCCGTCGATTTCATAGGTTTTTTTGATGAATTTTTTTATGAAATTGTTTATTTTGATGAAATTAGTTCATATCATTCATTTCTTGATGAATTTTTTTATGAAAATTGTAGTTTCATAGGTGAAAACGAAAATATATGAAAAGTTTCATAAAAATGAAAAAACCCTATGAAACTACAAATTTCATAAAAAAAATCATCAAGAAATGAATGATATGAAACAATTTCATCAAAATAAACAATTCCATAAAAAAAATTCATCAAAAAAACCTATGAAATCGACGGGTTACACATATTTAGCGGTTACAATTTAGTAGGACTCTCTCTCTCTCTCTATATATATATATATATATATATATATATATATATATATATATATATAGGGGCTTAATCAAATAAGAACTAATTAGTTTGTGGTAACTGTAAGAACCAATATTAGCCACTCATTTTAAATAATTAATGTTAATTCCAAAAATAAAATTAAGGGTAAATTGGTAATTTTGTTATTTTGACAGCTCATATAGTATAACCCTAAACTGAATCAACCGCACCCCCTCACCATCTCTATTTCACCCTTAACCTTTCTCCTCTCACTTTCTTCCCCACACGCCGGCGACCGCACGACGGCGACCACACGCCGACGACCACAGTTTGCGAGTAGGTGATAAAGTACCGCCAGTCGCCGCCGACGTTCTCTCTGCCTCCTTCTCGATCAGAATCGTCGACTACCGCCACTCTCTTCTCCCTTCTCTCTTTTCTCTCGTTCGGCTACCACAACCGCCGCCATCAACCCTAATCGCCGCCTGCCACCATCGACAACCTCAGTCTCCACCATCGTTCTCCTCTGCTCGTTCGTCTCCACAGGGAACCGTTGTGGTCTCCAAAGTTTACGTATGATTCGAACAAGGAATGTAAGAGTTGCGACAACTGTGATGATTTACCGTGATGATTTCAGATTTTGGAAGAAATGCGAAAGTAATTCCCCAACGATGCTTAATTTATCGATGATCAATCTGAATCTGATGGAAAAAGAAAGTAACTGACGGCGGATCGACCATGTTTACGATCTTTTGAGATTTGTGTTATAGCTACAGAGAGTTGCTTTGGAAAAGTGTGTGGGGTTAGTTGGTATTTAGCACATTGTTTTTCAAACTTCCTTGGCTGTTTCTTATCTTATCCTCTCCTCTTTTGTAAATAAAAGGTCCAATTTCTAAAGGTTTTGGGTACCACAATGGAATCATAGTGGGTATCACAGTGATATCACACTTGTTCTTGTATGTATTCTGGGTATCACATTGAGGATAAAGGTGTGTGTTTTTATGTATTGTTGGGTATCACATTGAGGATAGATGTTTGTATTTTGTTTTTTTTATCAAATTATGTTTTTTTCTTTAGTTTCGTTATGTTCTTAAGGGTATCACATTGGTATCACAGATGTTCTTGGAGTATCACAATGGGTATCATATTGGGTGTTAGTGGATTTTACAGCGGTATCAAAATAGGTATTGCAATCGATATCATAATAGGTATTGCAATCGATATCACAATGGGTATTGTATTTTGAGTATCACAATGGTATTTATTTGTTTTGGGTATCACAATGGCTATTGTGTAACTGGTTTTCGTCGGAGATCGGAGAGAGGAGAGAGGTGAGAAGATATTTTTAAAATACCCAAAATGCCCTTTAATTGAAAATTTAAATTAAATTACCAAAATTATTAATTTCCTAATTTATCGATTGATTTGTGGCTGAAATTGGTTCTTACAGTTACCACAAACTAATTAGTTCTCCCTTGAATGGCCCCTATATATATATAGGGAAGAGTTCAAAAGAGAAGTGCAAATATTTAGAGAAATAAAGAAGTGATCTTGGCTATTTATTCGGTCAAGATCGACGACTTTGATCGAGAAGCAGCGGATAATTTCTCGCGTGGTCTGTGCGTGGGCTGCACAAGATAGAAGAGTAGTTTCGTAAAAAATACACGGGACGAGTTCATGTATGAATCTGTGTGATTCATATATGAATCTTTGTAATTCACATATAATTTTTTTTAACTAATTCATATATGAATCAGTTTAATTTGTTCATCTGAGAAGTAGTTAAAAAAAATTCATATATAAATAACAAAGATTCATATATGAACATAAATGTTCATATATGAATTAGTTAAAAAAATTCATATATGAATCACAAAGATTCATATATATATGAACACAAGGATTCATATATGAATTAGTTAATTGGTTCAACTAATTCATATATGAACCTACAGTTAATTAATTAGTTTATATATGAAACATAAAAGTTCATATATGAATCACAAGGTTCATATATGAATTAGTTATAAAGAGTTTATGTATGAATTACAAAGGTTCATATATGAACGTATAGTTCATATGTGAATCACACAGATTTATATATGAACCCAGTCCGTGTTTTTTTGTAAAAGTTACGAAATTGCGCTTCTATTTTTGGAACAACCGCAATTTTTGACCAGTCAAAGCCGCAACTTTTGACCGGTCAAAGCCGCAACTTTTGACCGGTCAAAGCCGCAACTTTTGACCATTTTTAACCGATCTTGACCGAATAATTGGTTAAGATCACTTCTCTATTTCTCTAAATATTTGCACTTCTCTATTGAACCTAAGGCTATATATATATATATATATATATATATATATATATATATATATATATAGGCTGGGTATCAAATACAAACCAGATAGTTTGTACAAACCCGTACAAACTCAATCTATCTTCATGAATTTGCAATTTTTTTAATTTGGCTTCATGAATCTATATTTTGGCTTCATGAATATAAAATTTGGCTTCATGAATATATAATTTGGCTTCATGAATCTATATTTTTCGGTGGAGCCCTAAAATACCCTTATAAATATAAAAAAAGAAGTTTGGAGCCAAATTATATATTCATGAAGCAAAGTTTTATATTCATTAAGCCAAATTAAAAAAAAAATCAAATTCATGAAGGTAGATATATATATATATATATATATATATATATATATATATATATATATATATATATATATATATATATCAGGTTCCTTAATTTGAAACCCTTTGAAAGGTTGAAACCATTGAAACCCACTTTATAGCCCTAGATTAAAAATCCAACGATAGAGATTAAATTAACCAAAATAATTTATTAATTACATTAAATAATTATTTATTTACCAGATAATCATGCATCGAAGGGTAAAATTGGTAAAACACAAAGCCCAAAATCGGTTTATTTATGTTAATTAAATTAGATACATAATTATATCCCTTAATTCTCTCAACCACTAAGATTTTTTTTTAATTAATCCATGTGCCGTGGATTTTTTGTTTCTCCCAATTAAAGTAATGTACCATGAAATATATGGCAGTAAGGCATCTGTAGGCATCAAAAACTAATTAATATTAACCCAGAATCAGAATGTATAAACAGATATTACAGTGTATTACCCTAGAATCATGAATGTATAAACATGAATGTATAAACAGATATTACAGTGTATTACCCTAGAATCATGAATGTATAAACAGATATTACAGTGTATTACCCTAGAATCATGAATGTATAAACATGAATGTATAAACAGATATTACAGTGTATTACCCTAGAATCATGAATGTATAATCATGAATGTATAAACACAAATGTATAAACATGAATGTATAAACATAAATGTATTAACCCAGAATCATGAATGTATAAACAGATATTATAAATAACAAAACTGAAACCAAAATAACACTACTCAATTCAATTAAACAAAACAAAAAAACGAAATCACTACGTAGATCGACATCTGCATCATTTTCTGGCAACTCGTTTTCAATCACTTCCGAATCATCAACAACAGGATCCAAACATCTACTCAATGAATCAAACAAAAAACTTGGTTGTTCTTGGTTGCAGTGTTTCACAAAACAATAAAAAGATAGTGTTAATGAAGGAGATGATACAGAGATTATTATTATGGAATTAATAATAAAAAATCAATTTAATTATTTGATAACCAACTTACCATATCCACTGTCCACTAATTTAGGGATGATTTAGTCAAATAATGATTAATAAAAAAACAATTAAAACTGGCCAAATTAAAGGATTGCGAAATTACCCGTTTGGCATAATAAATTAAATTAATTAATAGATAATTACCAGGATTAGATCAACGGCTTAGATTAGGGTTTCAAGGGTTTCAACTTTTGAGAGGGTTTCAAATTATCTTTCCTCTCTCTATATATATATGTAACACCCTAAAAATAGAAAAGCAAGTTTGGGGCTTGCGGACGTCCGCGGGGCCAAGGGTCGGACGTCCACGATGCGCGGAAGTCCGCGGGTGACCCACGGAAGCAACAGAGATTTTCCTGAGTTTTGGGTTCGGCAAGGCCGGACATCCGCGAAGAATCCTGCGGACGTCCGCGGACCATCTGATCGAAATAATTAGTCTCTTTTAAGACTTCTCTCTCTTATTTCCTCACTTCATTCCTAAAATCGAAATCAGTCTCATCTCTCTCTCTCTAAATACGTTTCTCCCTCTAGAAACCCTAAATCCACTCTCTTCTTCTTCCCCAAATCATCACTACCACCATGGTTGGAAAACCTTAAAACCTTCAAGAAATCTTCCTATTCATCTACTCCACCCATTTCTAGGGTTTTTACCCAAACCTTTTCACTCCATTTGAAGATTAGGAGTTGTGATGCATCTTGGTGGTTATAGAAGCATTTTGGGTTGGTAGATTCAAGTATGGTTAAGGTAATCTTCTCATCTCTTCATTTATGAAGTTAGGGTTTTGTTATAATTGGGTATTTTGGTATATTGTGGATGGATGATTATTTCTTATGGTTAGATCTAAATATTTGTGGGTGAAACTTATGGATCTAGGTTTTTGGAGATGTTGGCTTGAGGATGCTAACTTCATCAAAGGAGCTTACGTTTGAAAAACTCTAGATTTAGCTTAATCTAGCAAATGTGAGTTCAAGTTGATTTGTGAAAACTTTGTACATGCCAAAAATAGTATTTTCCAAATGTTTGTGTGTTTTATTTGAAAATATCAATTGTTGAGGTATTTGGTTAATTTAACCTTTTTGAAGTGTTTATCTTCATAATGTGTAAAACACCCATGTTGGGGCAAGTGTGCCACATCTCTATATATATTTATATATTTATTTTGATGATTCCAAACACACCGTATTATTGATTTTCTAACAATTTTATCCAAGTGTGCAGTTAATTGGACAACGCGAAGATTTTATCTGAAGAGTCCAAGACTGGTGTTTACGTCGTCATTATTTATATATATCTCATAATGATAAACACCCTAAAATAATATACCACTTGGATATTTCAAAAACCTAACCCAATACTATTTTTAAATTAATTAAATCCTTGATTTAAATTAATTTAGAAAAGTTTTAAATTTAAATTTAATTATTTAAATTAAATCAAAAGGAATGTGTTTGACCATTTTTGGGTTGTAAAAAAAACATACAGGTTTCCATTTTGAGCTCTCATTATGCTGGGTCAACATTTATTGGGAAGACCATATGCATGATTTTTTTAGCTCCCACATCCATCATATTTAAAATTTAATTATTTAAATTAAACTAAAAGAAATGTTGTTGACTTTGTTTGGAAGTATGGAAAAAGAATTCAGGTTCCACTTTCAGCTATTCACGTTCAACAAGGCATTTGTGCCTTTCACCCACTTTGACCGTTTGCTCTTCCAGTATAAATACATGAAGAATGGGCCAACATTAAACACACCAAATTCACCAATTAATCCCAACATTTGATCAATACTCTGCTGCTTCTTTTCTCACTTAAAACACTTATTAAATTTATAAAAATATTTTTGAGCAAGAAATCTTGAGTTGATAGCAGATTAAAATCTCTCGATTAGTTGAATCAGCAACACAACTCAAGTGATCAAACTCTCTAAAAATATCCAAGTGATAAACATTATACAAGAGTGATTATTCATACTAAAATTATACACCTCTTGTAAGTGTTTGAATAGAGTGAGTGATCCATAGAAATCTCATCAACTGAAGTAGAGATATCCGTGATTATTTTTGTATTAAGGTTTGTGTTCTACCGTAAAGAACACGTTCTTATTGGATCTCCGAGAAGTGTTTTTTTTCTCGAGGTGGACTAGCCAACCACGTGATTGGTGAACCACTTTAAAATATCGGTGTCAAGTATTTTCTTTCCCTTATCTCTTTACATTTCCGTTGTGCATTTAATTATATCTGTTTATATAATTGTTGTATATTTATTCTTTTATACTCTGTTGTATTTGTACTGTCTTTTATACCGTATTTATTTATAAAAAGAATTTTTGAAAGTAAAAGTTTTTAAATACAACCTTACCCCCCCTAGGTTGTCTAACAACCCATATTTGGGATTTTGGAGTATTTGATGTGTAAAAATCGTAATTACACTCTTAAAAGATTTATTGCTCAAAATGGAGTCTATTTGATGGTTTAATCATATGTGCATAAATGATTTCACAAACCATTTGGGAGAATGCACGTTTTAGTGTCAGTAACCATTTTGAGGATTATAAGGGTGTGAGTCCTTTTGGGAAACCCTTTTTGTTTAACCCGTGTTGTGCTTTGGGGTTAATATTGGTTTTGCGGTACTTGTTACCTAAATGATATTCAAACGCGTTTTATGCGATGATGGCCGATATTGTGGGTCTAGCAAGCTTTGAGCATTTGCTCGGTTTTGACCTTGAGATGGTCTTGGGGACATTTGTCCGATTTTAATGACTCGATATGGAGTCTTACTTATGGTTTGCCTTGTTGCACCATTTTGCATAGATTGCATTATATCTCATTTATTGCGCATAATAATTATTTAAATGCCCGGGTGCGTTAGTCATTCCAGGATGGGCTTATTATCATAGACTGTGTTGCATTGGATCCATAGGCACGTGAGTCAGTCTTTATTTGACCGGGCCCCATGCTGAAAGACCTTTACTTTCAAGGGTACGATAGGGAGCGGCAGAGTATGGATGAGCACGTTGGGCGAATATGACCTCCGCCAAGTTGGGGCAATGCCATGGTTGTATCCCCCTTGTGTCGAGCCTTTGGCGATGTAATATTCCGCTAAGGTCCCCCGTCTCTGGGTCGTAACTTGAAAGGGAGTCGTATGGGACACTTGGGCTTGTATGTAGTGAAGTGTCGTACGACAACATTGTATGAGTGGCGTACTTTTGTGTTCATCCACTCTCAATGGATACGGGTGTCTCCCATCGTTGGCCAACTTATTTGGGATTTGATATTGTCCCGGTTTTATTATTATTGTTGGTCTTATGCTTTTGACTGCTTTTGGATGATTTCAATGTTGAATTTCCCTCATGTATGTTGGGGTTTTAATAAAGCAGGTCATTTCCGTATTTACGGTATTTGGAACTTCATTACATTTTACGTTTGCGTGAATATTGCTTCGTATTATGT
The DNA here is from genome assembly GCA_033807775.1 of Saussurea involucrata. Lineage (NCBI taxonomy): Eukaryota > Viridiplantae > Streptophyta > Magnoliopsida > Asterales > Asteraceae > Saussurea > Saussurea involucrata. Next base: position 59,131,965 of record CM066316.1, read on the forward strand.
TTTTGTGAAGTGTTATATTAAAATGGATGGTTTTCCATGTTTCACGGGTTGAGTATTTTGTTGTCAACCGTATTTGAAGGTTTTGCATAATGTGGGATTATCTACGTATTTGAATGAGTTTGAATGGGTATTCATTTTGGGAAAAAAGCTTTATACCACTTGAGAACTCTTCTCATGGATTTCGGGTGCGTTGGAAAATGAGTCGGTTATACCTTTTGTAAACTCTTTTGGAAATCATAATTTATAATGCAAACTTTCTTTTAAAGAATTATTTGATTCGTGCTATAAACTCTTGAACTCACTAGGCGTAAGCCTAAACCTTTTTATTTGTCGGCATGTGCAACAGGTCTCAGGTTGGGAATAGTCTATTAACACGTGTGAAAGATTGTGTGCTAGAGGTGTGCTCGAGAGGTGAATTGTGTTAGAGATGTTTCTGCATTAACCCTTGGGAATAGAACTTGGTAATTGGGTTAAGTATTACCCGAGGCAGTTTTAGTCCTTATAATGAGACTCGTGTTATATATTGTTGAGGTTAATCGTAAATTGTATATTTGAGGTATTTCACTTGTTGAATTATAGGGATAAATGTTATTATTTCGGATGTAATGTCAAAAAAATTTAATTAGTTGCTCATTCCCAATTCGAGGGTGTTACAAGTTGGTATCAGAGCATAAGTTTGAGAGAATTAGGTGTTGATTGTGGATACCTAGACTCAAACTAGCGTTCTTTTTAGTGAATGGGAGCGAAATCACCATTAGGCACTCTAAGATAGGATATTTTGAGGTCAATAAGGGTTATTAGAAACGGGAATCGCGTCTAGCGTAGCAAGGATAAACGTGTACGGTACGTTCATAGTGACATTTGACCAGTGTCATGGTGAATCTACTAGTACATGTGCATACTTGAATCACTTTAAATGCGATGACCGTTGGGGTAGTAAAGGAGGTTCTAAGCTAGTAGTCGTTGGAAAAGATTGACGATTCTAGCATTAGTCACTTGGAGTGACGATAAGCATGATATTTGCTTTAAGTGGACCGTTTCGGGTCGAGATTGATGGTTGGATTAGAACCATAGATTTATTGAACCGAATTTGATTCGACCAAAAACCGTAAGGTTAATTGATGTAATTCCCAACTTGCCTTAAGAGGTTTCTGTTAGTCCCAGATGGCTTAACAAGTATTGTAGAAGGGGGGGGGGGGGGGTTGAATACAATACTCAAAAATTTCACAATTTTAATTCTTATAATGAAAATCTTTCAAAAGAATTACACACAGAAAACTAAAGACTGTTGCGGAAAAGAACAGGTAACCTATTCTAACAATCTTTCACAAAGTATACTAACAAAAACAACTAAGAAACACTGAGAACAAAACTATTTAGTTTTCAAGCAAAAAGGAGATTTTATGCACTGAGAGAATTCCTAAAAGCGTAGTTTGCATGGGGATGTCTTCTTCCTTTTATAGTGGCAAGGAGTGTACAAGCATTGAATGCTTGGGACACTTGTCATCATCATATTTGCCGAGGATGTTGACTTCTGAAAAGCTGAGATGTCCTTATCACCTTTTACTAGGTACAGAAAGTAGAGCCCATGCAGAGGAAAAAGACTTTAACTGATAACGGATAAAATGACAAACAGTCACTTTTATCTGCCAAAGGATATTGTCCTATAAAGACTGATCTTCTTGACGTATAGTATGCACCGAAGGCATTCTACCGAATTCTGCAAGAAAATCATCTGCACGAAGATCCACCGATTTGAATAACCTTATCGGTGGAAGGAGTTCACCGATTTGAGAGACAATATCGGTGGGAGAAAGTACCGATTTGATTGCTCAATTCGGTGGGATGCTGTCCACCGATTCGACTGTCTTTATCGGTGGAAAGGTGTCTACCGATTTGAGTGCATAAATCGGTGGACCTTGACTTGTATATATCTTGAGTAGTCTTCTTGATTCCGCAAAGAGAACTTCTTCAAACTTGGTTTCGGTTGATCTTCGACTTCACCGAACAATTGCTATTGAGTACAAGTCAACTAAAGAACCATGCCAACAATATTCTAAGTAGGATTTTTAGGAACAGTATTGGTGAGTCAATTTCAAATCTTTGGTGACCCAACAATCTCCCCCTATTTGAATTTGAGCTCCTTTCTTAGAAAATCTAAGAGTATAGAAAAAGTAAAATGCATTTTGACCATTTTTACTCTTTTTGGGTTCTTTTCACATAGACCATTCTTTTTGTTCTTTTTGATCTGTTTCTTTTGTATGAGTATGTATACTATGTACAGTATTTACAAGTAATTGAAATTGAAGTTATGTACCGAAATAAAATTCAAAAGGAGGTACTTGTATATTGATAAGTTTTCTCGTACATTTAAAAGAGAAACAAACTTTTACAAGTACCATTAAGAGAGAGAACCTACTTCTTGGAAGTTTGTCGGTGCCTGATTTCGTCCATTAGGTTTCGATAGTAAGGTTGAGCTTTGGGGATGTTGGGAAAGAGGTGGTGGATGCCTTCAAGAAACATGGTGTCGGCAATGGGAATTTGAGCGAATCTGAAGAAGGCCCGACGACCGAACCCATCATTGAAGAATAATCCAGGAATCGGTGAGAGGCTTAAGGTGGTAGTGGGATACGATACCGAAGTGGGGATGGAGAGATTTAAGTTGCTCACATTTGGGATTTGTCCTTCCTTTGCCATTTCCTTGAAGACGGAGTCAGGTGGATTTTGAACTCTGGGAAGGATGATTTCTTCTTTCATTGATTGAAGTTTTGCTCTTTCATCGGTGGAAAGAGTGATGTTGTGGTTTCTTTTAATCTCTTTCATCTTTCCCATCAGTCCATCAATGTATTTGACAAAGATGTCTTTCTTCGGATTTGAACTCCTGACCAGGTGTTGAGAGATTTCGTACCATTCGGAGAGACCGAAGAGTTTGAGATGGTTTTCTCTCACGCTTTTCATCGAGCCATCTTCTCTGTCAATGATTAGCCCGATATCTTTCGGGTTGGCTTTGGAGGTGGCAATCTTCACAATTGAAATCGGTGACATGTTGATTCGGTGGTGCATGGTCTTTTTGTACCAACTTACTTCTTCATTTCTTTCTTCTTCAATAGCACTTAGTACTGATTTTTGGGTGGAAATGGCATCGGTGGATTTCACCTTTAACGCTTCTTCTTCAGCAACTTTCAAGGAGAGAGCCTTGGAATCATCTATGGCTTTTTGTGCAAGTCTGGCTTCCTCAATTTCCTATGGAGTCAGACCGAGGTTAGATTCATGAGTTTGATGAGAAGGAGGCTTAAGCTTCAAGGTTTGAGCATCGGTAGGTCGAATCCCATATTTTGCAATTTCCTTCTTTTTCTTTTCTTCCTCGGCCAGTTGCTCGGCCGAAAGAGTCTGCTTTCCTTTATCTTTTTGGGCCGAAGAAGTTTGCTCCCCCTCAGCCGATGCAAGTGATTTCTCCCCCTCAATTGTTGAATGCAAAATTTCCACCGATGGAGATTTCGGTGGAGTTGAAGCTTTGGTGGTACTGGCATGCTTTGGTGGAGAGTGAGGTGTTTTCGGAGAGGGCAAAGCTGAAGCTTCGGTGGCAGATGTTGATTTTTTGGTGGAAGGTGGAGGTCTGTTGCTGACTGATTTCTTAAGACTTGGCAACTTGAGTGAGGTTTTCTCCCCCTCAGCAGCAGCCAAAACCTTAAAACCCAACTGCTCGTACATATAGTCAAATTTGTGATTAAGAAGGGATAAACTCTTGGGAATCTCGGTAGAGACCATGGTGAAATCACCGAGATCCATTTCCCACTAACCGACATCGCGCGAAGTAGAGGTCCTTGCACGTAGGTCACGAAGTGAGGCATCAATGCCTTGAGAAAAATCCTGCTGAGACTTTGCTTCCTGAAGAAGTCGCGCAAGTTCAGTGTCTTTGACCAGAGTCGACGCTTTGAATGCGCCAAAGGAGAAGGCAAGATCCCCATGAGATTTTGACAAGGAGTCCACCCGAGAAGTTAAGGTACCGAGTTCGATCTGGAGGGGCCGAATGGCACTTTCGATGGCAGTTGATAACGCCTGCGGCCACTGAGATTCAAGCACTTGTAATCGAGAGTCGGTCTGGTTGAACCTGGAGGTTGCAGATCGGGTGAAGGATTCTAGTTGTGAGCCAACAAGCCGACATTGTCGAGCACATTCCTGCAAGTCTTCGATCAAGGAAGGGGAGGGAGGAGCAGGTAGACCCCCGATTTCCTCTGGGAGACTGAATCTTAGACGAAAGGGATCGTCAGCCGGAGAAAGGTCGGTGCGAGGAAGGATCATAGCATCGGGGAATAGTGGCCTTGGTGGGGAGGGAGATCGTCGAGGTGAAGGATGCATCGGTGGTGGAGACTTGTGGGATGAGAGTTGTTTCGGCAGAGAAGGAGACTGTCGGTGGGTTGATGATGTCGGTGGTGGAGACTCGCGGGGCGAGAGTTGTTTCTTCGGAGAGGGAGACTCTCGGTGGGTTGATGATGTCGGTGGTGGAGACGCGCGGGGCGATAGTTGTTTCTTCGGAGAGGGAGACTCTGGGTGGGTTGATGATGTCGGTGGTGGAGATTCGCGGGGCAAGAGTTGTTTCTTCGGAGAGGGAGACTCTCGGTGGGTGGATGAAGTCGGTGGTGGGGATTCATGGATGTTTTCTTCGGTGGACTGGATGGTTCGGGGAGAACCAGTGTCACTTAGAAGAAAATCAATGAAGTTATGGGAGGTGGGAATCGGTGGGGGGGAACCCTGATTGGGTTGTGACATATCATCGATCAGAAACTGATCGGGTGAAAGGCTGTGAAGTGAGAAATCGGAACCTTCGAGGGGAGAGACCTCGAAGTCATCTTCTCCACCCAAAGAGGTGCGTGGGAAGGTAAAATGTGGTTTCTCCAAAATTTCAACCGAGGCCTGTGGAGAGGCAACGGAGGAGTCGGTGGGGTTCATAACGGATTCCCTTGGCCCGGAGGGTTGAAATTCAACAACTGGTGACTTTCGAGAGTCGACAATTGGCTTAGTTGGTTGGGCCGATGGTTTCTGAGATCTCTTTAGAAGAGACCTCGGAGGGGATGAAGAGTGCCTCCGCTTGTGAGAAGGGGATTGAACCGGGGAAGCCTCCGAGGGATTTCTCGGTGGCGTGGTTCGGGAAGCAGCTGCGGAGGTGTCGGTGGCCTTTTGTCGTTTCTTTTGAGTGCCACCCGACTTAACTCGGGAACGGGGAGAAGGGACCACTATAGTTGGGATGACTTCAGAAATTTCCAAGTGGTGAAACCCGGGAATTTTCGCATCACCCCAATATAGATCGGGAGAGTGAGCGAAAGTAATCATACCTGGTCGTAAGGGGCGATCGGTGGCAAGTGGTCCAACATTTAGAGTTTTGGACCCAACGATCGGAGAAGACCAATTGTACACAAAACGCGGGGACCGAGAGTTTCGATCCGCTTCCAAGCCCTTGGCAAGTTTGTGCTGAACAATCATCGAGATGAAGCGTGGGTATGCAACATAGCACTTCTTGGGGTGTTTAATTACCTCAGTGAGTTCAGTGAAAAAGTATTGCGCAAAGTCGATCCGTCGTTGAAAGATTAGTGCATGAGCAAGTTTGGTGATGTAGAAAGGAGATTGATCATGGCCACTAGTTTTGCATGAGAGACAGTGAATAACATGGGCAAAGAAGTAGTTCAATACGCCTCCTATTTTACTGCGGAGAAGAGTACCGGGACCTTTGGAGGTCTTTGAAGCATCAATCACATAGCCAGTGGCTTGAAGAACATCTTCCAGTATGGTATCCACATGCATGTCCTCATAGTCAGAGAATGCATCTATCTTGAGAGCGAGACGAACATCATCGACCCCAAATGTGAGGTCGTGATCACCTTCTTCAGTCGAGAGTATAGAGGCATGAATAGCTTCATTGGATGGGTCGTAGACACAGGTGAGCCAAAAGTTTCCAATGAGCAGTTTGCTCATCATTGGGTTGCATGTGAAGGCATGAATAAGAGGGGAACGAGTGAGGAACTTTGCGACTGTCGAGAACTCGGGATGAGATGGGTCGGAGTCGAATCGAGCAAAATGATTGCATTGGTTGAACTTTAGATCATTGAAGCAAGTGGGGGTGGCAGTGCGTGAGGCCATGATAGTAGAAGGAGAAGGATTGGTGAAGATGATAAAAGAGAAGGATTGGTGAAGATGGTAAAAGAGAAGGATTGGTGAAGATGGTAGAAGAGAGGGATTGGTGAAGATGGTCCGTCGTATATATATAGGGAGTAAGGAGTGGTTATGAGGTTTGAGATTTGAAAATGGAAGAAAGAAGTGGAAACGGTTGTGGTGAGAGGGTGTAGAAAAAAAAACGGAATGATTGTTTTTATTGGGGTATGTGGTGGAAACGGAGGTTACACGAAAGGGGGGGGGGGGGGGTCAAATCACTGACACATTGATCCGTAGGAGTGATGTAAGCATGGGGAAGCGTATGAGATAAGATTTTGAAATTCGGTGTACACTAGTCTACCGAAATCAACACAGATGATGGTGTAGCTGATTTTGAGCACCGAAAAGACTTCGGTGTTATGGTTTAAGAGGCGTCGGTGGTCTGTGGGATATGGACAAGAGATTGAGTCCACCGAGAGTAGGTGAGTTTCGGTATAGAGAACACACATATTTGAACACATAGAGTTGGAACATAAGGCCACCGACATATTGTTTCGGTGGAGGAAGGATGTCGGTGAGATAGGTGGATACTGTGATCGGTGGAAGAAATAAAGATTGAGAGAGTCCACCGATGTGAGATCGGTGGAAAGAGACCAGGAAAGACTCCACCGATGTGAGATCGGTGGAAAATAAAGATTGAGAGAGAGTCCACCGATGTGAGATCGGTGGAAAGAGACCAGGAAAGAGTCCACCGATGTGAGATCGGTGGAAAGAGACTAGGAAATAGTCCACCGATGTGAGATCGGTGGAAAATAAAGATTGAGAGAGAGTCCACCGATGTGAGATTTGAGAGAGTCCACCGATGAGAGAGTCGACCCAGTTATTGAAAGTTACACATGCCAAGTTCACTTATCTAGGGGTTTGGTGAACAGATCAGCAAGTTGTAGATCGGTGGGAATGAAATGTAACTCAATGTCTCCTTTAGATATGTGATCCCTAATGAAATGATATCTGATATATATGTGCTTGGATCTAGAATGAAGAACAGGATTGTTTGCAATAGTTATTGCACTCGAATTATCACACAGAATTGGGACTTTGGAGTAGATTTGAGCATAGTCCCTGAGTTGATTTCTCATCCATAGAATCTGAGCACAGCAGCTTCCAGCAGCGACATATTCAGCCTCAGCAGTGGAGGTTGACACAGAGTTTTGTTTCTTGCTGGACCAGCTTACCAATTTCCCACCAAGGAGCTGGCAGCTTCCTGTAGTACTTTTTCTATCAATCTGGGAACCTGCATAGTCTGAATCTGAGTACCCAATTAGTTCAAAACCGGAGTCTTTGGGATACCAAAGACCCAAGTGAAGTGTACCCTTGAGGTACCGAAAAATCCGTTTTACAGCCTTTAAATGTGATTCTTTAGGGTTGGCCTGATAACGAGCACATAAACACGTAGCGAACATAATATCTGGTCTGCTAGCAGTTAAGTATAGAAGAGAGCCAAGCATACCTCGATAGAGAGTAACATCTACGGATTCACCTTTTAGATCAGCACACAGTTTCAAAGGAGGAGCCATGGGAGTTTTCATAGGAGAGCTATCTAAAAAGTTAAATTTCTTTAGAAGGTCACGAATATATTTACTTTGATTTATAAAAATCCCTTCTAAAGATTGTTTGACCTGAAGGCCCAAAAAGAATGTAAGCTCTCACATCATGCTCATCTCATATTCACTCATCATGAGAGAGGCAAACTCATCACAAAGTGACTCATTAGTGGCACCAAAGATAATGTCATCAATATAGATTTGGACAAGAATAATATTACCTGAGGTTTCTTTGATGAAGAGCGTATTGTCAATTTTACCTCTGGAATATCCATGCTTGAGAAGGAAGTTTGCAAGAGTGTCATACCAGGCACGTGGAGCTTGCTTGAGACCATAAAGTGCTTTGTCAAGTCTGTACACATAGTCTGGATGAGCTGGATCTTCAAAGCCAGGAGGTTGTTTCACATAGACTTCTTCTGCAAGTTCTCCATTGAGGAAGGCACTTTTGACATCCATTTGAAATACTCTGAAATTTCGGTAGGCAGCATGAGCCAGAAAAATTCTGATAGCTTCAAGTCTTGCAACAGGGGCAAAAGTTTCATCATAGTCAATGCCTTCTTCTTGTCGGTATCCTTGAGCAACTAGTCTGGCCTTATTTCTGATGACTGTACCGTCTTAATCCATTTTGTTTCTGAAAATCCATTTGGTTCCAATGATTGTTTTCTGACGAGGTCTGGGAACCAATCTCCAAACTTTATTTCTCTGAAATTGAGAAAGTTCTTCTTGCATGGCAGTGATCCAACAGGGATCTGCAAGAGCCTCATCAATCTTCTTGGGTTCAGAGAGTGAGAGGAAATTCACATAGAGACAAATGTTTCCAACTCCTCTACATGTTTGGACACCTGCTTGTTGATCACCGATGATTTGATCTATGGGGTGATCTTTGGTCCATTTTGATGCAGGAGGTAAAGGTGGTGGAAACTTTTGTGTTATAGGTGTAGACGGAGTGAGATCAGAAGTTGGGTGGTAAGCAAGATTTTCGGTAGGAGATTTTTGATCGGTGGAAAGCAGTTCGTCGGTGGAGGGAAGTACGATGGTGGGAGAGAGTTCATCGGTGTGGGAAGGCATATCGGTGAGTACATGGTCAATTTCGGTGGGAGTTATGGAGGGTGACTCGATGATGTTATTTGAAGGAGAAGGGTTGGAGGGTGTGGGAAGAGAATCGGTGGAGTTAGATAAAGGAGTATCACCGATGCATGATGATATCCATCTGTGTAATTCATCATCATCATTTGACATAGACGATGATCTAAGATCATCAAATTTGACATGAATGGACTCATCAATGCATTTTCTCCTTAGGTTAAACACACGGTAAGCTTTGGAGGATAAGGAGTATCCAACAAATATTCCTTCATCAGCTTTGGGATCAAACTTCCCAAGATGATCACGATCATTTAGAATAAAGCAAACGCACCCAAAGACATGAAGAAAGCCAATATTTCGTTTTCTGCCATGAAAAACTTCATATGGGGTTTTATCATGTCTTTTGGATATCACAGATCTATTTTGGGTGAAACAGGCAGTATTTACAGCTTCAGCCCAAAAATAGGTAGGAAGATTTGATTCACTCAGCATAGATCTAGCAGCCTCACACAGCGTTCTGTTTTTCCTTTCCACCACTCCATTTTGCTGAGGAGTTCGGACTGCAGAGAAGTTTTGAGAAATTCCTTTCTCATTGAAGAAGTCTTCAAGAGCACTGTTTCTGAATTCAGTGCCATTGTCACTTCTTACCGAACGAACCAGTTGACCATTGAGAACTTCATTTTTCTTGACAAAATTGATGATTTCTTCAGTTGCATCACTTTTATACCTGAGAAAAGACACCCAAGTATATCTAGTAAACTCATCAACAATAACAAGAATGTACCTTTTGCCTCCTAGACTTGGAGTGCTGACTGGTCCACATAGATCCATGTGCAACATCTGAAGAGGAAGAGTGATGGAGGAGCACTGCTTGGTCTTGAAAGAAGTTTTGGTGAGCTTCCCTTTTTCACAGGCATCACATAGCTTTTCTGATACGGATTCGTATAAGTGTAAGCTAGGAACCCTAGCTTAAATAGGACGATTCTCGGCCAACCGAGTAATCAAGAACAATTGTCCGTAGAAACTTTTCTTAATTCATAAAACTTAACAATCCAACCAAGCTACAAACGTTTAAATAAGAAAACATAAGGAAACGATAAACATGGAAACCCACAAATAAAGGAACTAACTAAAAAAAACAAATCTTAAATGTTAGAGCATTATTGTATTCAAGATTTACTGTAAAGTCAATGTACTGTATGAGTCTATACAGTATTGTGAATGCCTTTATACCTTGTATGTCATGGGTATAAATAGGCTTGTCTAGTTCATTTGTTAGTAAGCTTTTGTAATCTTTTAGAAACCTTTTGTAATCCTTTGAAATCAATACATGGATGACATATTTGCTCTCTAGATTCTCTCTCACTACATTCATATCTTATTGCTAGAGATTTGGGATTTATCAATTGGTATCAGAGCTAAACAGAAGATTCAAGCAGATCGAAGACCAAATTGAAGAATTTTTACACTGTTCTTCAAGAATTCGGACCAAGTGGCTTTTACTGTTCAAATTGATCGAATTGTGAATTGCAATCAATAGAAAAAGTGTGCGGATTTCAATTACGAACAATTTGATATAAGATTCATCACAATTGATCAAGAATTGAAGAAGTTATGGCAGATTAAGTGATTTTGAAGTTCGAAGTGCAGAATTCGGATCATTCTTGGTGAATTCGGATCATTCAAAGAGAATTCGGAACATTCATAGAGAATTCGGATTGTTCTTGGCATCATAAGTGTAGAATTCGACTCAAGAAGAATTCGAATTCATAGAATTCGAACCCTATTAGATTCGAATTGTATAGAATTCGAACCCTGTTGAGTTCGAATTGAGTGAATTCGAACCTAAGTACATTCGAATTGAGTGAATTCGAACCTTAGTACATCCGAATTGAGTGAATTCGAACCTAAGTACATTCGAATTGAGTGAATTCGAATCCTTCTTCATCCGAATTCATTGAATTCGAACCCTTATTCATCCGAATTCATTGAATTCGAATCCTTCTTCATCCGAATTCATTGAATTCGAACCCTTATTCATCCGAATTCATTGAATTCGAATCCTTCTTCATCCGAATTCATTGAATTCGAACCCTTATTCATCCGAATTCATTGAATTCGAATCCTTATACATCCGAATTCATTGAATTCGAACCCTTATACATTCGAATTCATTGATAAAAAAAAAGAGTTTTTTGAGAAAAAAATTTATCTCGAAATTTTTCCTATAGTGTATTTCATACACTGTAAGAGCTTTTCAAGAAAAATTTTTATATAATTTTTTTGTGTATTTTCATACACTGTCTGCTTGATCTTCTGAACGATCAATTTCTAGCAATATTCAAAATGGTTTTACAACAAGTTATTGTTAAAAGCAGTGGTGAAGATTTGAAGCAAACTCTGAAAAAGGAGATTCCTCCAATTGCAAAAGTTTTTGTTAAACCAAATGTAAAGTTGCAACAAGTCATTATAACAGAAACATCTGTAAATTCACATGTATCTGTTAAACCAAATAATGAAGTGTTGCAACAAGTCATAATAACAAAAACACATCCAAAGCCACTTGAAAAAGCTAAGGCAAATAATGGAATTTTGCAACAAGTTATTTTATCAGAAACATCTCCTATATCAGAAACTCCTGTTAAAGATAATGCTTCAAATTCTTCAACTCCTATTTTAAATAAAGCATTGGAAGAAGAAAATGTTGATCTGAAAAGACAAATTTTAGACATTTCTTCTTCAAATGCTAAACTTACTAAAAGAATAACTGATCTTGAAGTTTATATTGCAGATCTTGAAGCAAAGAAAGACAACTCAAGTCTGCACGATCAAATCGAGAATCTTCAAGAGAAAGTAACAACTCTTCAAAAAGAAAATGCCGATTTGAAGAGTAGAGAAGAAAAGAGAGTGAAGTGGAACTTAAAGTTACATGCTCAATTAAAAGAAGTTAAAGATATAGGGAAAATTTTGGACAGTGAAAATGCCGATCTAAAGAGAAAACTGTCTAATTTTTCTTTTGAAGAAAAGAAAGTTTTTGAAGAAAAGAAAGAGACTGAGCTGAAATGTATAAAACTTTCAAAACAAGTTTCAGACTTTGAGAAAGTTTTATTTTTAGAAAAAGACAAGCTCGAAAAAGAAAGAGCTAAATTTGAAACTGAACGAAATTTTTTTGAGATTAAAAGTTCTGAACTTTCCATGAAAATCTCTGAATTAGAAAATCTTTTGGAAAAGGAAAGAAAAGATTTCACGAAAAAGAAAAATCTCTTTGAAAAGGAAAGTAAAACCCTTAAAAAGAAAAATATGGAAATTTTCAAAGAGATTACTGATAAAAGAAGGTTTTTGGAAAAAGATTTTGAATCGGAACGTGTATATTTTGAAGATGTGATTCTTAATCTTACCAAAAGATTATCTGGTTTATCAGCTGATATTATGAAGGATCAGTTGATCAAATCTGATCTCCAAAAGTAATTTGATCTAATTTCTAAAGAGAAAAATGTTTTAATAAACAAAGTCAAAGAACTTGAAGACGTCATTTTTAAATTTGATGTCTCAAAGCAGGCTAGTCATAATTCTATCTTTCAGACTCCATTTGTTGATTCAAATGATTCTGAATGTTCTTTTAAAACTGCTTCAAGTTCAAGTTTTAAAAACATTCCTTCTAAACAATTTAAAAGATCAACAGATTTCTCAAAAGGTCAGATTCGTTCTTCTAATCTTTTCTATAATCCTCTGTTTGATAAATCGGATGATATTCTTAAGGTGCCTAAAATTAATACTTCCAAATCTGAAGAAGTTCCAGTCTTCAAGAGGGTGAAGATGGAATGGAGAATCAAAGGCACAACAATTCCAAACAAAGATGTGCCAAAATCATCTGTATTCACATCAAATGCCAAGAAGAACAATACGCCAAAAGGTAAATCTTTTGCTAAACCTAATCCTATTCATTATGTAAATCATCTGATTAGGTTGGCACATAAGAAAATCTGTTGTTCTTACTGTGGATCAAATGACTTTGTGCATAAAGATTATACTTCTTATTGGTATGGTTCTTACAGTATTCCTTGTAAGAAATCTACACCTAACCCACTAGGACCCAAGTGCCATTGGGTACCAAAATCTGCTTAAACTGTTTTGTAGGTATATCATGTGTTGTGCTGAATGTTACATATATACCACACACATGACTGAAAACAGAAGAGAAGCGGCGTAATTTTTTTGAAGAATATTTGTACTATTAAGGGGGAGATAAATATTTTTGGCTTTTGGACATATCAGTTCAAAACCCGTTCTTCAAAGACTATGGCTTCTGAACAACTCAGTTCAGGACCCGTACTTTAAAGACTAAGACTTCTAAACAAATCAGTTTAGAACTCACACCTCTCAGGTAATATCCTTAACTGCTATATATTTTTGTTTCAAGGAACAAGTGGCAAAAGGTAACATTGGATTATATTTGTTTCTACTGATTTGAAAACTTGAAACTTTACAAATTTAATTCAATAAGATGAAATGTTCAATTTTCATTCAATGAATTAAATGTGTGCTAAAAGATGATTTTATAAGAAACTTTGTACTATCTGAGTTAGATTTGCTTCAATTTTCACCTCTAAAATAAATCGAAAGGTCAGCAAAACATGAATGAAATTATGCTGAATGCTCAAAGTTATGTGAATCTGGATATATATAGAATATAATGCTCAAAAAGCCTATATGTCAGAATGATGGATGGAAATGAAAATATGGGCAAAGCACTATGTTTTAGAACCAAGTGATTGAGATAAAAAAGTTGCACTATCATTTAGTTTGAAAGTTTGTGCCTGTGGCCTTTCTGGTTTGGGAGAGTAAGTCCTAAGGAGTGCTCGACACCTAGTCCCTAAGATCAACTGGTCTGGGATCGGCTGACCCAAATCCTGCAATAGAACCAGATAGAAAGCCATGTTCTACTGGTACAAATGGGTTTAAGATATATCGATGTGGCCTTTTTGGTTTGGGAAATTAAGTTCTAAGGGGTGCTCGACACCTAGCACCTAAGGCCAACTGGTCTGGGATCTGCTAACCCAAATCCTGCTATAGAACCAGATAGAAAGTCATGTTTAACGGTGTATCTTATTCTTACTAAACTTTTTGATCAAAAGATGCCAATGAGCACAAAATCAAAAGATGCCAATGCGCACAAAATCGAAAGATGCCAATGAGTACAAAATCAAAAGATTCAAATGTGCATAAAATCAAAAGATGCCAAAGAGCACACATCTCTTGAAACTTGGGGAAAATACAAAGTCGCGATAAACCTGTAAATTTATGAAATTCTGATTTTGGACAAATAGTGTGAGTAGAGCAAAGTATTCTTATATGTTTTAGAATTGCATACGCTTGATGCTAATCATATTTCGCATGCTAGCATACCAAATAGATTTAATAAAGGGGTTGAAACTGAACGTTTGTAACTTGGTATGCAATGATGTCTTGTTTTTGAATCCAAACACATGCATTTGATTTCATTTGATTGAAATATTGTTAAATTTCATTAAGTTGAATTTCTTTTGTAAAGCATTCAAATGATCAAATGTTAGTAGTTATAAAATGAAGTTCAATGAATTTTATTTTCCTTGTGTAATTTTTTTAAAATTTGTATATTGTGCGTTATTGAAATATATGCATACTTTCAGGGGGAGAAAATAAATTGCTCCAGAATTCTTATTTTGAGGGGGAGCAAGGTTATTCTGTAAGGAGGAGATTGTTAGCAATACTCAAAGACACGACTGAAATTGAAAATGGTTTTCGTTGATTATGATGCTCACCATCATCGAAAAAGGGGGAGAAAAGTTTAATTTCAATTTCATGTCAAAGAGCTTTCAAATCAAAGATATTTCAAGTCAAAGATTCGTGAACAAAGACTGAAGATCAGGGGAGAAGGATCATGTGAAGTCCAAATGTTGCTGAATTTGGTTATCTTAGTTCTGAGTGGTTCTCGGAATGCGCTTACACCTAAAAGTTCAAAAATGTGGATGGTTTCACATATTTCTAATCCTCATTCTGTTGAATTCGCACCCTTCATGATTCGAATTGTCCAGAATTCGAACTCTTCATGATTCGAATTCATTGATTTCGAACCCTTCATGATCCGAATTGTCATGATTTCGAACCCTTCTTGTTCCAACTTCTTGAATTCGAATCCTACTTGATCCGAATTGAGCTGATTTCGCATCCTCTAGCATCCGAATTGATGGTTTCGGATCTGCCTACATCCGAATTGATGATTTCGGATTCTTAAAGTTAATATGAGAACTAAGGTTCTTGCATCAAGAGGGATACGAGAAGTTACTGTTTGTTAAAGACTGATAAAGCTGTAAAGATCTGTTTTCATGTACAAGACTTGAAGATAGTTTGATAAAGTGTCTGTTGAAGAAGATTGACTTTACAAAGAGCTGAAGACTGCTGTCATATTTTTTTAAATCTTGAATCCAAAGGGGGAGATTGTTAGAGCATTATTGTATTCAAGATTTACTGTAAAGTCAATGTACTGTATGAGTCTATACAGTATTGTGAATGCCTTTATACCTTGTATGTCATGGGTATAAATAGGCTTGTCTAGTTCATTTGTTAGTAAGCTTTTGTAATCTTTTAGAAACCTTTTGTAATCCTTTGAGATCAATACATGGATGACATATTTGCTCTCTAGATTCTCTCTCACTACATTCATATCTTATTGCTAGAGATTTGGGATTTATCATTAAAGATTACGAGACTTGAAAGAAAATAGATAGTTGGTTGGATTAGACTTATCGAAACCGGGCCTTTGCTAGCCACTTTGAACCGGATCTAGGTCCGAACTTGCATCCCCGGGTGGATCTCCTTGAAGTGCCGGATCCGTATCATCCTCCCCCACTACGAAAGGACTCGTCCCCGAGTCATCATCATAATTGTCGTCCGGCGTATACGGGGCGAGGTCCGCGACATTAAAAGTAGCCGAAACGTTGTAATGGCCGGGCAAGTCAATTTTATAGGCATTGTCACTGATCTTCTTAAGAACACGAAACGGGCCATCGGCCCGGGGATGGAGCTTACCATAACGGCCTTGTGGAAAACGATCTTTCCGGAGGTAAATCCACACAAGATCCCTCTCATTGAAGACAACCTTTCAACGATGCTTGTTAACGCGAGTTTGATATTGAAGATTGTGCTTTGTAATTTGGTCCCGAACTTGAGCATGCAACTGTTGAATTTGAGCAACCCTTTCATCAGCATCAGTACTAAAAACAATAGGATCGTCCAAAGGAGCTAAATCCAAAGGCGTGAAAGGGTTTCGGCCATAAACAACCAAGAAGGGACTTCGACCCGTCGAGCTATGATTGGAGCGGTTGTACGCGAACTCCGCCTGAGGTAAAGCGAGATCCCATTGCCTGGGATGATCACCAACGAGACAACGAAGTAGGTTACCTAAGCTGCGGTTAGTAACCTCCGTTTGTCCGTCAGTCTGCGGGTGATGGGAACTACTGAACTGTAACTTGGCCCCAAGTCTTTTCCACAAGGTACGCCAAAAGTGGCTCACGAATTTAACATCACGATCAGAAGTGATTGTCTTAGGAACCCCATGTAAACGAACAACTTTGGCGAAGTACAACCGTGCGATTGTGAGGCATCATACGTCTTTGCACAAGGAATAAAATGTGGCATTTTTGAAAAACGATCGACAACTACCATGATGGAATCTTTTTTTCGTTGTGTCACCGGTAATCCGAGAACAAAGTCCAAACTTATATCCTCCCATGGATGCTCGGGGGTGGGTAACGGTGTATAGAGGCCTTGATTAGTGTGATGCGTCTTAGCGACATGGCAAATACGACATTGTTTTAGAACTTTGATCACATCCTTCACAAGTTTGGGCCAAAAAAAATGTTCACTTACCAACACGACTGTTTTCTCTCTTCCAAAGTGACCGGACAAGGCGCCTTGGTGACATTCAAGGATAATGGCATCGCGGAATGACGAGAAGGGAACGCATAAGCGTTGGCCTTTGAACAAAAATCCCTTGCGACGCACGAAGTCACGAAAAGGGGTTGCCGCCGTTTTTTTTCCCATAGGTGACGGAAGTCGGGGTCATCTGGATACAATGTTGTGACGGAATCAAACCCGGTAACCCGGAATGTGGTCGATGTGACAAGTGAGTGCCGTCGGCTTAACGCGTCGGCCACCGAGTTGGAAGAGCCGGCTTTGTGGCGAATAACAAAGGAAAAATCTTGCAATGTTTCGACCCACTTAGCGTGTCGTGGATTAAGTTTAGCTTGGCCCTGGATGAACTTTAAAGCTTGATGATCCGAGTATAAGATGAATTCGGCCGGCAAAAGATAATGACGCCAATACTCAAGGCTACGAACGATGGCATAAAATTCCTTGTCATATGTGCTATAGCGTCTCCTTGTTTCATTCAACTTTTCACTGAAGAACGCGATAGGCCGATTCGATTGACTCAAAACTCCTCCGATCCCGAGACCCGATGCATCGCATTCTACTTGGAAGCAATTTTCGAAATTTGGGAGAGCAAGAACGGGTGCTTCGGTAACAATTTTTTTGAGCCGTTCGAAGGCCGATTGGGCTGACTCGGACCAAGCAAACTTACTACTTTTGAGGCATTCGGTGATTGGAGCAACAATGGTGCTGAAATTGCGTATAAACTGCCTATAGAATGAAGCAAGGCCATGAAAACTACGAACCTCCCGCAACGAAGTTGGCGTGGGCCAAGTTGTGATTGCCGAAACTTTGCTATTATCCATACGAATACCGTCGCCCGATATTAAATAGCCCAAAAAGAGAACCTCAGTTGTCATGAAGTGGCACTTTTTGTGATTGGCAAACAGTTTTTGTTCTCGCAAAACCAAGAAGATGTTGCGCAAGTGGGTAATGTGTTCCGCCTCGTCCCGACTAAAAATTAAGATGTCATCGAAATAAACGACGACGCACTTACCGATGAAAGGCTTGAAAATGTGGTTCATGAGGCGCATGAACGTGCTTGGAGCATTAGATAAGCCGAACGGCATGACCATCCTTTCGTAAAGACCATCCCGTGTTTTAAAAGTCGTTTTCCATTCATCTCCCGGGCGCATTCGAATTTGGTGATAGCCACTACGCAAATCAATCTTGGAAAAAATACGGGCCCCATGTAAGTGGTCTAATAAGTCGTCGAACCGGGGAATGGGAAAACGATATTTGATTGTGATTTTGTTAACAGCGCGACTGTTAATACACATCCTGAAGGCGCCCCCGGGTTTCGGGACGAGCAGTGCGGGAACGGCGCAGGGGCTCATACTCTCCCTGATGAGACCCTTATCTAACAGGTCATTTACTTGACGTTGTAGCTCAGCGAATTCTTTGGGGTTCATGCGGTATGCGGGCCTGTTGGGGATACTTGCACCCGGAAAAAAATCAATGCAATGTTGGATTTCCCGCATTAGCGGTAAACCGGCCGGAATTTCGTCCGGAAAAACATCTAAAAACTCGGATAGGAGGGGTTGTATAGCGGACGGTACTGGTTGGTGAGTGGGGTTTTCTTCGGCAACAAGAAGAACGAAAACAATCGGGACGCGTGGTTTTCGTGTGAGCCCGGTAAACTCCGCTTTGGATCTAAATGTAACCTGTTGGTGGTCGTTTTTCGGATGGAGAGGTGCAAGTGTGATATTGAGGCCGTCCTTTTTGAAGGTGTAGGTATTGCGGAATCTGTCGTGTTTAACCCGTCGATCATATAACCAAGGTCGGCCCAACAGGATATGGCACGCATCCATTGGAATAACTTCACACCATAGTTCATCAGTGTATTTGTTCCCAATTGAAAACTGGACTAAACACTTGTGGGTTACCTTGAGTAGGTTGCCTTTTTTTAACCACGTGACTTGATAGGGGTCGGGGTGGTCTTGAACCGGTAATCCCAATTTTTCAACCATGGAAGTGGCTACCATGTTTTCACAACTCCCACTATCTATGATGACAGAACATACCTTACCCTTCGCGGTACACTGAGTGCGGAAGATATTAGTGCGTAACCACGTTGTATCATCTTCGGAATCGGCTAAAGTCGTGTTGAGAAGCCGGCGTGTGACAAGTAGATCACCCTTGTCGGGGTAAATAACCTCTGAATCGTCGTCCTCTTCAGTGTCATAAACGAGATCCGGCTCATCAACAAAAGCGAGCACTTGTTTGTTCGGACAATCCCGTTTGAGGTGGCCGATACCTTGACATTTGAAACACCGGATTGCGTTCTGTGAAGAACCGGCCGGAGTGGGTGTGGCTGGACCCGGTTCAGATTTTTGTGTGGGGCGTGATGCTGTGGTAGAGGTAGGGTTACGGGTGAAGGGAGTCGACCGAAACGCCGGTTTAGTACGTGACCCTACTTGTTTTTCGACCCGTAAGGCGAGTTTGCATACGTCATGAAACGACCAAAATTGTTGCAAGCAAACCACATCAGCTATTTCCTGTCGTAAAGAACCCAAAAATCGAGCGATTACCTGTTCATCATCTTCTTCGGCGCTGCATCGTAGACGCATGCGTTCAAACTCCCCAATGAATTCCTCCACTGTTAGCGATTGTTGGCGCAATTTATGATAGTCAAGATAGGCGTCTTGCTTATGAGTAGCCGGTAAGAACTTAGCCTTCATGAGACGTTTCATCTTCTCCCATGTATCGATTTTGTGCTTTCCTTCCCGATATCGTTGTTGCTGTACGTATTCCCACCATAATGATGCCGATTTTTTTAACTTGATAGCCACCAGTTTTACCTTCATTGGGTCGGGAATATCGTGAAGATCAAAAACCCGCTCCACAGTTTGGAGCAAATCCAAGAAATCATCTGGTTGCAACCTTCCTTCGAATTCCGGAACCTCCGTACGAATACCGAAAGCACGAAGTGGGTCGTGGGGGCGGGGTGCGTCTTGGGGTTGTCGGCCAAAAATATTCTGGAAGTGTGGGTCGCGGTCATCATCCCAGACGATGGATTCGGTAGCGGATCGATCATCCCGCTCATATTGGTTGAGTTCGAGATCACGAATCCGTTGTTGCAATCGTTCGATCTCAGCGACATCGCGAGGATCACGTTGTTCATAGTCGTTGCCTCCGGCGGCGAATCTACGGTTTGCGTGACGACGATCTCTCCCGTGCATCGACATCCTGAGGACCTGATCTCTGATACCACTTGATACGGATTCGTATAAGTGTAAGCTAGGAACCCTAGCTTAAATAGGACGATTCTCGGCCAACCGAGTAATCAAGAACAATTGTTCGTAGAAACTTTTCTTAATTCATAAAACTTAACAATCCAACCAAGTTACAAACATTTAAATAAGAAAACATAAGGAAACGATAAACATGGAAACCCACAAATAAAGGAACTAACTAAAAAAACAAATCTTAAAGATTACGAGACTTGAAAGAAAATAGATAGTTGGTTGGATTAGACTTATCGAAACCGGGCCTTTGCTAGCCACTTTGAACCGGATCTAGGTTCGAACTTGTATCCCCGGGTGGATCTCCTTGAAGTGCCGGATCCGTATCATCTTCTTTGACAAAGTTCAACTTTGGCATCTTAGTCACCAGCTCCTTGTTGGAGATTTTATGAAGAGTTTTGAAATTTAGATGAGAGAGACGTTTATGCCACAACCAGTTCCTTTTGGATGCGTCATCTGACACAAAGCAGACATTGGATGAGGTGTTGTTTTGTCCCATATCAATGACATAGACATTTTCCATCCGTTTTCCTGATAACACCACATTGAAGTTTTTGTCTACCACCGAACAGACACAAAGTTCAAAGATCACTTTGTATCCAAGATCACACAGTTGGCTGATGCTGAGTAGGTTATGCATGAGGCCGTCAACAAAGGCCACTTTATTGAAGGTTACAGATCCATTAGAGAGAGTTCCATATCCTTTTGTATAACCTTTAGAGTTATCACCAAAAGTTACAGATGGACCTTTACCTGACACATAGTTGATAAGAAGAGACTTGTTTCCAGTTATGTGTCGTGAGCACCCGCTATCTAGATACCATATTTGATGGTGCTCAAAGGCCTGCATGCAAAGACATATTAGTTCTTTGGTACCCATTTGGTGATTGGTCCTTTTGGGTTAGAAGAGGATGGGTCCTTAGATTTAGTTCTATCTATTCTTTCCTTGGGACAATCCTTAGCCATGTGAAAAGTATCACCACAGTTATAGCATTTTCTATAGATAAAGATCTTTTTATTTTTGTGACCATTTTCCTTGAAGTTACTTTTCCCATTAGTCTTTGTTGTTTTGGCAGAAGAGGATGGGACAGGAGGTTTGGGACCAAGGATCCCTTTGTCAGAGTTATGAAAAGAAGATTCCTTGAGATTTGACTTTTTCAATATCACAGATCTGGGAATGGGAAAAGCAGAGGGGTTGTTAGAGAATATCTTTGGAATATCACTTTTGGAGAGGAGATCAACAACATATTTCCTTTTGTCGGAAGAAGAGAATCGGTTAGGAGGTTGATGTTCTCTCTTGGGAATCTTTGAAGGTTTCTGATCAGAAGAGGGGTATTCATCTATGTGAATAGATTTCAACAGCTCATGGAGAGGTATGGGACGGTCATTTGTGGGGAAATCGGTGACTAAATTGGTGGATAGATCGGTGGGGGTTGAAATCTGGAAAGAGTTAGCTTTTGAGGAGTTAGAGGAAGAGGCTTCATCCATGACCGAATCTTTAATGAAATCATGGATGGGTTTAGAAACTTCATTGGAATCTTGCTTCTCAAGGTTTTGCACAGAAGAAGATTCTTTTGCTTTTAAGAATATTCCATACTTTAAGGCTTTACCCAGATCTAAAGAGTTTAAGGAAATGGAATCACACGAGCTAGATTCTGAGGCATCATCACATGCATTGGAAGAAGGGATGAGAGAGGAGTTATGAACAGTAGTTTTTCCAAATCCTAGACCGAATTTATCACAAGCACCGATTTGACCTTGAAAGATTTGTTCAAGATTTTTGGAAGAGTTTGACCATTTTCTAATAACTTCTTGTTCCCTTTTTAGTTTCTTAAAAAGGTGACATTTTTCTTTTGAAATCACGTGATTTATGGTTTTCACATTTTCAAGCTCAACTTTAATTTCCCCAAACTTTTCAAGTTTAGCCATGCAGATGTCAAGTTGAGATGAGAGAATTTTAACTTGAGCGGATTTTCTTTTCTTAGAGTCCTTGACAGCATAAAAATCTTGGGTTAATGATTCGTAGGCATCAATCTTTTCACTATCAGACATGTTATTAAAAGGATGTACCTGAGCGAAAGTTGTCGAGCACCCAGTTGCCACAAGAGCTATTGGAGAGGTAGCCTTGTCAGAAACTTCCATTTCTTTAGAGATGGCCATGAAGCACCTATTTTGAGAGTCGCTGTCAGAAGTGTCCTCATCTTCCCAGTCACGAGTTTCTGCCATTAGTCCTTTTCCTTTCCTTTCAAGGCCCTCACTCCTTTCTTTCTCTTTCTTGTACTTGGCTTTATATTTCTCAGCACGCTCCTGATGATCCAAGGAAGAGGATTGGGACTCCTTTTTGGAAAAGGTTGATTTGAAAGGATTATTTTTGGGTTTCTCGTTCTTTGAGGAATATCTGTCAGAGGATGGGTTTCTAGACTTAGAAATGCGCTTGCTCCTACACTCAGATGCAAAATGTCCTTTTTTGCCACAATTAAAACACTCCTCATTTGACTTATCAGAAGAAGTCTTGGAAGATGAGGGTTTTCTAAAATTTCTGGATTTGTTGAAAGGACGAAACTTGTTCTTAGAACCAGCCATCATTGCCATTTCATCTGACAATTGTTCAACCATAATATCCTCACCTTCATTATCAGTATCACTAAGATATGCCTCCGTTTGGTGGGTAGAGTTATTTTGGCTGTCATTGTCAGAGTCAGATAAAGGATAGGTGATTCTAGGGAGGTTTTGAGATTTCTTGGAACTTTCACTGACAAGGGCTATAGAAGAGCTCTTTATTTCTTTGATGAAAGATTTCCTTTGTAACTTGGTTTGCTCAAAATTAAAGAGAGTTCCATACAGAACAGTTAAGGGCATGAACTCAAGGTCCTTGGTAGTTTTGATGCAAGTACATATATTTTCCCAAAATTCTGGAAGACAATCCATGAACTTGCACAAGACTTCCTCATTATCATAGATTCTGCCCAATAACTTAAGATCATTTAAAAGAGAGTTGAAGCGATTGTAGTAGCTAGGAAGAGATTCTCCTTTTTCAAAGGCAAAGAGTTCATACTTTCTAATAAGACCAATCTTTTTACACTTCTTGACTTCCGTTGTACCTTCGTACAGAACACATAGAGTGGTCCACATCTCTTTAGCAGTTTCAAAGTTAACCAAAGAGTGGTAGACCTCATCAGGAAGAGAGAGTGCAATAATTGCTCTTACTTTGGAGTCAAGAGAAACCAAACGTTTTTCCTCATCAGTATACTTCTTAGGATTTTTGAGGATGTAACGACCAGTAGCATTGGATTTTTCTTCATCAGAGTCACTAGAAAATTCTTTTTCCACGGTTTCTTTGCCAGGCCTCTGCGTTTCATAGCGAGCCCAAACTCTGGGGATAATGGGTCCCTCGTTGAGAATGGTTGGATATCTAGTATCCACTCCTTCCATGAATAGCATCATGCGGCTTTTCCACAGAGAAAAGTTGTTAGCATTAAACTTAGGTGGTTTTGAAATGGACCCATTTTCAGAAAAGTTGTTTTGAAAAAAGTTTTCAATTGTTGAAGAGGAAGAGTCAGCCATCGCAGATCAAGTTTATGGAGTTAAACTTTATGCTCTGATACCACTTGTTAGTCCCAGATGGCTTAACAAGTATTGTAGAAGGGGGGGGGGGGGGGTTGAATACAATACTCAAAAATTTCACAATTTTAATTCTTATAATGAAAATCTTTCAAAAGAATTACACACAGAAAACTAAAGACTGTTGCGGAAAAGAACAGGTAACCTATTCTAACAATCTTTCACAAAGTATACTAACAAAAACAACTAAGAAACACTGAGAACAAATCTATTTAGTTTTCAAGCAAAAAGGAGATTTCATGCACTGAGAGAATTCCTAAAAGCGTAGTTTGCATGGGGATGTCTTCTTCCTTTTATAGTGGCAAGGAGTGTACAAGCATTGAATGCTTGGGACACTTGTCATCATCATATTTGCTGAGGATGTTGACTTTTGAAAAGCTGAGATGTCCTTATCACCTTTTACTAGGTACAGAAAGTAGAGCCCATGCAGAGGAAAAAGACTTTAACTGATAACGGATAAAATGACAAACAGTCACTTTTATCTGCCAAAGGATATTGTCCCATAAAGACTGATCTTCTTGACGTATAGTATGCACTGAAGGCATTCTACCGAATTCTGCAAGAAAATCATCTGCACGAAGATCCACCGATTTGAATAACCTTATCGGTGGAAGGAGTTCACCGATTTGAGAGACAGTATCGGTGGGAGAAAGTACCGATTTGATTGCTCAATTCGGTGGGATGCTGTCCACCGATTCGACTGTCTTTATCGGTGGAAAGGTGTCTACCGATTTGAGTGCATAAATCGGTGGACCTTGACTTGTATATATCTTGAGTAGTCTTCTTGATTCCGCAAAGAGAACTTCTTCAAGCTTGGTTTCGGTTGATCTTCGACTTCACCGAACAATTGCTATTGAGTACAAGTCAACTAAAGAACCATGCCAACAGTATTCTAAGTAGGATTTTTAGGAACAATATTGGTGAGTCAATTTCAAATTTTTGGTGACCCAACAGTTTCGAATATCCGAATGACAATAGTGGACCGGAGAGATTTGGAGGAATATGGGTTAAGACGTTGCGTGCCGACTAAGTTATGCACAAGAATTATTTTGAAAATAAGTTGCATCAACTATTTCGTGTGTTTCAAATCCATATATGGATTGTGTTGAAAATTTTGGAAAATGGTTAGCACACACACAAGATTTCAACTCATGGGTTTTTGAACCGGCATGAAATTATTTTATTGCGGTAGTTGCAAACTCCGCCGGAATTTGTTTTGTTTTATTTCATTATCGTTCAACATCACTTTCGGATATAGTGGCATCCATATTTTTTATGATGTTTAAGATGTTGGGCAAGTGACTACGGCTTATGACTTTAACATTGGATCTCATCCACATATGTTAAAGTTTGGACGAAAAGTTATTTTCCATGATGTCTATATAAATCTATTTTGGATAATTTGTTTATTGTGAGTTTATTAAACAATGTTGTTTATATAACATTACACCCAGAATTGGATTTTGGAATTTTGGCGTTTTAGTCATGATTTTGCGTATTGCAATTTGACTCTTTGGAAGCACAATCTTTGGTGCCATTTTATTGACTTGAGGTCATTGAACTCATTGAATCTTATGGAGTTTTGATTTTTACGACGTATTGAGTCGTGTGAGTGTATTTCACAATGTGCATACTTCATTTATTTATGTGAAAAATTTATGAGTTAAGTTGGGTATTTTGTCTCACTCGAACTTTGTCGAGAAATATTTATTGTATGCCATAAGGCGACCAACGATATAAGTTTTGGAACTTTAGTGTCGCGTAATTTCTCTTTCAAAGTTTTATGTTAGCACATTCTATTGCTACATGTCTGGTATGTGGATTGATTCATACATGACGTAAGTAATGTAGGAAGGAACACCTCGGTAATACTTTGTATAATTTGCTTAAGTGCGCTTTCAGTCAGTTAAATGTTTATTATCATTTTCATGTAAATGCGTTATATCGACTAGGGGTATGCATAGCTTGATAGCCATTGTTTCTCAACACTTTGTTAAACAAATCGTACATAAAATTGTTTATTTAACTCATTGCACAAATGAAGACCGTTTGGTCAAAATACGCGTTAGTGTTGTAAAGATCATGCATAGTTCACAATACATTACATTTTGAAAACACAAAGGTGTGAGTCGTTGACATTTGGTCAATTTCGGGTTCGAAAAATATTTTGGAAAACTGTAAGCCTTTTTGGTTTTTTGAGAAAATGCGCATTTTGGGTATCGTTAACAAATGGACTTTTGAGCCTTGACGTTTTAACGTTTTATATTTCGGATGCAAAACTTCTGATGTAAATGCTCCGCAACGGAGATTTTGGAAAATCAATTTCCTAAACCTAGAGTGCGTGGAATTGTTTATGTTTTGAATATCGATGCGCACTGTTTGTATGATTCAAGGATGGAAGTTGATTTGAACCCTTTTTGGTGTCAACAACTTATAAACACTTATTTTATCCTAAGTTTCGGAAAACACGTTGTTATGTGAAAACCTTGTCAGAAGCATTTTACTCATGTGTCATTATATGACCGGATGAGGAAATTTTGGGAAATTGATTTCAAGAATTTCACCTTTTGAAATTTTGTCGTGAACTATTTAATGCATGCCATTTCATTTCAAGAAAACTACTAGGAAAGTGTTATCAGCTTTCATGCTTACTCTGATTTGAGACTTTCTCATGATGTTTTAGTCGATATCTTCAAATGATGGAAACGTTTTGACTTTGTCTTTAAATTTGAAACTTACACAAGTCATTTTATGTTTTGACTAAGATGCATTCATAAATCGTTTCATCATTTTTGTATAATAAAACTGACGCGCGCAAATTTTGGGTCGGTAAACCTTGTTCCATGCCGTTTCACGGCTAGAAAAGAAATTTTGAATCAAAGGCCGTTTGGACTTCTTTTGGAAGTACGTGCGAGATTTTGTTGCCCACTATTTAAAGTAGGCATTTACTTTACGTGCATGTCATGAGCCAATCCATACTGGAGCCGTAGCGGTTCATTTTAAAGAACTTGTTATTACGCTTTTGCGTTTGTTAATAACCTGAACCGCGTTGAAAATGCTTTCAATATTATTTTCATATGTGGGACAAGCGTGTTCATTTTTGCGCAACTACCAAATGGATAGTAGTAGTTTTTATGCGCATGCTAAGTTGATATAAAAATATTTATGTCGAAAATTTCTATGAAAAGGTTTTTGTGATTGGCATATTTGTTAAATAATTCACTTAAATACCTTGAACTCATTAGGACCTTAGGAAAGATTAAGTAACCTCGATTAAGAGTAAGCTGTATGGAACCTTGACTATGAAAAGTTGGGCGTTTAGGCACGTGATATGACTATAGGCCGAATGATATCGGTAGCAAAGTCGATGTGCTTGTGGTAATTGGAGGGTTAGATTTGCGATGACGTATTTTGAGGTTAGTATAACCATTTTGTCGACAACCCAGTTTTGGGTCTTGGACAATTATCGCATGGAGGACCCTTTAGACATGGTATTGATAACCGTAGTCTTGTGGGAATGCTCGGTAGACGAAACTCGGTTGTGGAGTCTTGTTAGAGTTCAAAGCTTGGTGGTATAACTAAGTGTCAACCTTTGTGGGTTGGAGATTGGGAACTGTTAGCATATTCGGAGGGTGTAGTCCGATTTTAAATGAAATAATGGTAACGGTTGTAGTAATCCTAAGATGCTCAATTGTGATGAGTGATTATGGCGAAATAACCCTTGGGTGCAATTAAAGAATCTGTCGGTTTGATGATTAATGTTGAAATGGATTTTTGAGTTTATTAGAACTCGTTGGAATTAATCGACAGTTAAGTATGGGGACAATTGGAATTAGAGATTCGGCTGGTCTCGGTATTAATTAGGTCTTGGATTGATTCAGAGTCTGAAACTGAAATCGGGATGTATGGAACATCTAAGGTTGGGAGACAACCGAAGTCGTCTGACTAGGAGTTATTCCAGTGGTTGGGTGTTCTCCCGGACATAAGTACAATGGACTTGAAGGGGTTTATGGTAAGAAATTGTTTGGGGACTTGCCTTAGTAGACTGTGTGGGAGAAATTTAGATCCCGGTTAAGAATTGATAAATCATGGTCGATATGGAATTGATTAACCTACGATTGAAAAGGGGTCTAGATTTCGGGGACGAAATCCTTCTAAAGTTGGGAGGATTGTAACACCCCGAAAATAGAAAAGCAAGTTTGGGGCTTGCAGACGTCCGCGGGGCCAAGGGCCGGACGTCCGCGATGCGCGGAAGTCCGCGGATTACCCGCGGAAGCAATAGAGATTTTCCTGAGTTTTGGGTTCGGCAAGGCCGGACATCCGCGAAGAATCCTGCGGACGTCCGCGGACCATCTGATCGAAATAATTAGTCTCTTTTAAGACTTCTCTCTCTCATTTCCTCACTTCATTCCCAAAATCGAAATCAGTCTCATCTCTCTCTTTAAATACGTTTCTCCCTCTAGAAACCCTAAATCCACTCTCCTCTTCCTCTTCTTCCCCAAATCATCACCACCACCATGGTTGGAAAACCTTAACACCTTCAAGAAATCTTCATATTCATCTACTCCACCCATTTCTATGGTTTTTACCCAAACCTTTCCACTCCATTTGAAGATTAGGAGTTGTGGTGCATCTTGGTGGTTATAGAAGCATTTTGGGTTGGTAGATTAAAGTATGGTTAAGGTAATCTTCTCATCTCTTCATTTATGAAGTTAGGGTTTTGTTATAATTGGGTATTTTGGTATATTATGGATGGATGATGATTTCTTATGGTTAGATCTAAATATTTGTGGGTGAAACTTATGGATCTAGGTTTTTGGAGATGTTGGCTTGAGGATGCTAACTTCATCAAAGGATCTTACGTTTGGAGAAACTCTAGATTTAGCTTAATCTAGCAAAGGTGAGTTCAAGTTGATTTGTAAAAACTTTGTACATGCCAAAAATAGTATTTTCCAAATGTTTGTGTGTTTTACTTGAAAATATCAATTGTTGAGGTATTTGGTTAATTTAACCTTTTTGAAGTATTTATCTTCATAATATGTAAAACACCAATATTTGGGATTTTGGAGTATTTGATGTGTAGAAATCGTAATTATACTCTTAAAAGATTTATTACTCAAAATGGAGTCTATTTGATGGTTTAATCATATGTGCATAAATGATTTTACAAACCATTTGGGTGAATGCACGTTTTAGTGTCGGTAACCATTTTGAGAATTATAAGGGTGTGAGTCCTTTTGGGAAACCTTTTTGTTTAACCCATGTTGTGCTTTTGGGTTAATATTGGTTTTGCGGTACTTGTTACCTAAATGATATTCAAACGCGTTTTATGCGATGATGACCGATATTGTGGGTCTAGCAAGCTTTGAGCATTTGCTCGATTTTGACCTTGAGATGGTCTTAGGGACATTTGTCCGATTTTAATGACTCGATGTGGAGTCTTACTTATGGTTTGCCTTGTTGCACCATTTTGCATAGATTGCATTATATCGCATTTATTGCGCATGATAATTATTTAAATGCTCGGGTGCGTTAGTCATTCCAGGATGGGTTTATTATCATAGAATGTGTGCATTGGATCCATAGGCACATGAGTCAGTCTTTATTTGATGGTCTGCTGGGTGTCATGGGATTTGACCGGGCCCCATGCTGAAAGACCTTTACTTTCAAGGGTACGATAGGGAGCGGCGGAATATGGATGAGCACGTTGGGCGAATATGACCTCCGTCAAGTTGGGGCAATGCCATGGTTGTATCCCCCTTGTGCCGAGCCTTTGGCGATGTAATATTCCGCTAAGGTCCCCCGTCTCTGGGTCGTAACTTGAAAGGGAGTCGTATGGGACACTTGGGCTTGTATGCAGTGAAGTGTCGTACGACAACATTGTATGAGTGGCGTACTTTTGTGTTCATCCACTCTCAATGGATACGGGTCTCCCCCGTCATTGGCCAACTTATTTGGGATTTGATATTGTCCCGGTTTTATTATTATTGTTGGTCTTACGCTCTTGACTGCTTTTGGATGATTTCAATGTTGAATTTCCCTCATGTATGTTGGGGTTTTAATAAAGCAGGTCATTTCCGTATTTACGGTATTTGGAACTTCATTACATTTTACGTTTGCGTGAGTATTACTTCGTATTATGTTTTTGTGAAGTGTTATATTAAAATGGATGGTTTTTCCATGTTTCACGGGTTGAGTATTTTGTTGTCAACCGTATTTGAAGGTTTTGCATAATGTGGGATTATCCACGTATTTGAATGAGTTTGAATGGGTATTCATTTTGGGAAAAACGCTTTATACCACTTGAGAACTCTTATCATGGATTTCGGGTGCGTTGGAAAATGAGTCGGTTATACCTTTTGTAAACTCTTTTGGAAATCATAATTTATAATGTAAACTTTCTTTTAAAGAATTATTTGATTCATGCTATAAACTCTTGAACTCACTAGACGTAAGTCTAACCCTTTTTATTTGTCGGCATGTGCAACATGTCTCAGGTTGAGAATAGTCTAGTGACACGTGTGAAAGATTGTGTGCTAGAGGTGTGCTCGAGAGGTGAATTGTGTTAGAGATGTTTCCGCATTAACCCTTGGGAATAACACTTGGTAATTGGGTTAAGTATTACCCGAGGTAGTTTTAGTCCTTATAATGAGACTCGTGTTATATATTGTTGAGGTTAATCGTAAATTGTATATTTGAGGTATTTCACTTGTTGAATTATAGGGATAAATGTTATTATTTCGGATGTAATGTCAAAAAAAATTAATTAGTTGCTCTTTTCCAATTCGAGGGTGTTACACTATATATATATATATATATATATATATATGGAGAGAGAGAGAGGAAGGATCCTACGAGAAGCAAACTGATATGCGAGAATACGAGAAGAAATATGAACCACAAAATCCAATAATTAAAAAAATACCATAAATAAAAAATAAATTTAGAGTTTAGGATAATTACCATTTTAAATTAGATAAACTCTTAAAGTTTCATCATATCTTTTAGATTTATTTAAATTTTTAATTTCAATTAATTCATTATTTTTTTAATTAAGTTTTATGTAATAAAAAATCTGGATACACTTTTATTAAATATTAAAAAAAATCACAATTTAAATCAAATATCACATATGATATCCATAATCAATTCATTATTGTTTTTCACAATTTTTTTCTCTATTTTTTGGATCTTGAATTACATGTGATTAACTTAAGTTAACAAATGATTTATTACGTATCACATATGCTTCACTATATGTGAATTTTTGTACATATCATATTATCACATGTGATTATGTATATTATCACATGTGATTATTGTATATATTTTAGTTAATCTTATGTGATCATGTATATTTATATTAATAGATCTTTTTATGATGTAAATATTATCATATGTGGTTATATGTCTTTTATATTCGGAGGTATATTATCATATGTGATATATACAAAAATTCACATACTGGATCATATGTGATACATAACAGATAATATATTAAACGAAGTTAATCACATGTGATTAAAAACGTGTATCAAAAAACTAAATATAAAATAATGAAAAAGATAATAAATTGATGGTAGAACTCACATGTGATATTTGATGAAAATTATGATTTTTTAATCAAAAGTGTATGTAGAAAAAAATATAAAAGTTGATAAAAATATGATTTTATTAAAATTAAAAAATAAATAAACTTAAAAGATATAAGAGATATTTAAGGATTTATCCAATTTAAAATGATAATTATTCTAATTTCTAAAATATTTTTTATTTTTTATGTTATTTTTTAGAAAATGAAGTATGTGGCCCACATTCTTTCTCGCCTTCTCGCAAATGGACTATCTTCTCATTTGAACCTGCCCCTATATATATGTATATACTAGTTGTGTACCCACGCAATGCGGCGGGAGGAATTAATGTAAACGGTTTTAAAGCTTTTGTGGCTTTGTCAAAGGAGATTTAAACAATATTATTTTCATGAACTGCCACTATTTGAAACAACGATTCAGCTTCTTTTAGCACATGTCTACTTGATCAAGGTTTTTATATCCATGCGTCATGTATGGGTTCGACTATGCCTCTCCCTCTATAGAAAGAACATCCAATTGCACCCCACATCTACTCAGGGTGCAGTTGGAAAGTCCATGTACGTAACTCGTCGTTTTGCAACTCAAAGAGTGACTTTCGGATCACACATAAATAACATTAAACTTCTTAAACCTAAATAAATATGCATGTCAACCTCACCGAGGATATATACATTATACAACACAATACATCGTTGTTAAGTTTATTGAAGCCACACACATGTTGATCCAACTCACAAATAAGTTGCATGGATAAACTACAACCATGCCCATAAACAAAAGAAACAACAAAAATAAAATACATAAAACCTTTTTCCAATAACTCTAAATTAAAAAAAATAACTTCATATTCCTAAACCTTGGAAAATCTTAGGGGTCATCCGGGTAAGATTCTAGTTCACCAAATCTTAGGGGTTGTTTACATGATTCCTTTACAACCACCTGCTCATTGCATTCAAAATTAATTAATTTCAAATATATAATTACTTTGCAATTAATTATATATATATAATTAGTAACAATGGGTTAAACTAATTAATTAACTGCCATAAGTGAATAGAATCTACAACCATCAACAACAGCCATAAATGGGAAACGCATACAACAACTGTGATGTTACCAACATCCCAAAAAATGTATACAGTTCAAACATCACCTCTCTGTAAAGTCTTTATAAATAGTAATATACATATCACCTGCTGAAAGCGTGCAAAATCATTCATAGAACCACCACCATCGACTAGCATAGCCAAAGCCCTATAGTGCATAAAGTCAAAAAAAACAGATTAAGCAAGCAAAGATGGTAACTTGGCATTATAACCTGCCAAAAGATCTATTTACCAACCTGCTTCACATTTAGTTTTTACGAGATACCAAGTATCCTAATAAATCTATGTTGAGAAGACAAAGGCTAAAAAACATCTTGAAAATACAAGTACATCATGGTTGATAAATTGCAGTTACAAGATTTTAAGAAGTCAAACATTAGAAAGTAGTATGGAATGCTTAAAAGTTTGTAATTTAAAGTGTTAATCTAAATGCTCTATAACATATTATAGATATTGATTAAAGTGTTAATCTAAATGCTTTAAAGTTTGTAATGACGATCTTACCTAGATGTTCTTATTTTGCTGCTACTGGGTTTACAACATAAATATCTTGGGCGCATTTACCGAATGCTTATCGGGTAAGCGCTTACTGCCAAGCGAAATACCCTTACTTACCTTATCATGTAACATTCTCAGCCATAAAAAAGGATTGTTGGTAAGCCTTTCAAACCCGGTAAGCGCAAAAGTCTTTTTCTCACTTACCGGTCCTTGTTATGCCTCTTACTGGGTAAGATTCTTCGCCCATCTCATGCTCAAACAATAAGGTAAATGGTATTGTTTTTCTTTCTGATTAGGAAAAAACAGAAAAAATGGAAATGATGCTGTCACATGGCTGCATCATCAGTTGACAGCTAGACCAAAAACAACACCCAAACCATAGGACTGCATGTCTTGCATCTATTGAAACAATTTTGAAATCAACAACACAGTAAAGACCAAAACAAATGGTCCAATTCAAAAAGCACACCAGTTCAAACCCAAGTCATCTGATATTTACTTTCTCCATTTTCCCCATTTAACTTAATCATCTCGAATCACCAGAATTGATATTTACTTTATGCAAGTAAATTCACATATACATGGTAGGGTATTTGATTAAAAGTGACCAACGGGCTAGAATATACTATATATCAATTAAAATAGATGTAAATAAGTTAAGGTTGTATTATGTTTTCAAGAAGGTTCAATAAGAATAATTCAATTTGAAAAAGTTGATGTTAAGGTGATTCTATTTCCATAAAAAGAGAGTATTCAAAGTAGTTTCTTATTGACCAAGTCCAAAAATTTTGTTTAAGGTGTTTTGATCCTGTAATACAGTTGCTATAATACCAAATTTGTTGTGAATGGCAAGTCTTCTTGTACATGTGTGACAACTATGTCTCATTCGTAGCAAGTTCGAAAGATTTGTTGAATTCATTTATCATTTATCTAATATTTGCTTCCATAGTCTAGGAATACATCAACACTTTGTATAAAAGGGAGGAAATTCCACCATCCAATCACAATGTTTCCCAGGATCAAACTCCTTTTGTCGATGCCCTTTCTAAGATGACTGAGGGCCATTACCCAATGTTCACTTAACTTATGTGGCAAGATTTTAGTGCACTAAAACGACATCATAGGGAACATCTTTATCCAGTGAGTGCTTATAGGATAAGAGTCGTTACTCTCACTTACAGGGTAAGACTCTTGGTCATTGTTATCTCTCTTATCGGGTAAAATTCTCAAACCTTTTCATCTTCATTCAATAAAGTAAAGTGACCCGAAGGGTTTAATAAACCTCTTATTCTTGTTTGACACTCCAATGTAATTTATACCGTTCAAACATAATCGTTGGATTTATTTTTGACAATGGGTTAAACTAACTTTTCATTCGCGGTATATAGTACAAGTGTAAGTGAACAAAATCCATCATATTCTGTGATAACGATCTCAATACCAACCTCACAATGGCAACAAAAGAAAAAAAAATGACCACCCATTTATATCAAATTCTCCCCCGTTCTTCCCACTAACAGAAAGTTGGTTCTCCTATGGTATTATGCCACATGCGTTCTGGAAAAAATTGATCAGGAAAGATACGTCCTGAAAAGACAAGAAATATGTGAGGGGAAGCTCAAAGCTGTGAAGCAAGAGTTTATCAAATACCAAACACAGAATATTGGGGGAATTAATAATGAGATACACTTGTCACCTCTTAATATTTCAGAATAGAATAATTATATAAAAACTCCAGGATATGACAAAAGAACCCGCAAGCAGTGGAATGTCAGAACAGATGAACCTCTTAATAGTTAGGCTTTTCGTTTATGTTGGTTCTAACCAAAAGTCAGTTAGTTAGGCTGTTAGAATCACTTAACCTAATCATTCTCAAATCACAAGAATTGATATTTATGCTTTGAGGTAAAAATTAACTAATTTGAGCACTAAAATCCTCAAAATGAAATTAGTAATGAAAATTGCTTCAGTTTGTCAACTACTCGTGGAAAAAACAATAGCTCTTAAAAATCATACCAAACTGTACTTTATGGCAAGTAAACACATATAACATAGGGAAATTAGGGGAAGATTGATAAAGAACACACCTAAATTAGGGTTTACGGTGCGCGATGGAGATTGGAGACGCAGATGGAGTCGCCCAAATCGATTTTAGGTATGGAGATTGGACAAGCAGATGGAAATTAAAAACACTCTGATCTTCAGTGGTCTCACTCTTCGTCTCACACCATTTATATACAACCCAAGCTTCCATTTCAGGAAGAAAGGTATGAGTTTAGACGTGTACTGATGAGAAGAGAGGTATGTTGTACTATGAGTTAGACGTGAAGTCTTGGGCTCAACAACTATGAGTTAGCAGGTAAGGAAGTGTACCCTCGGCATGGTCTGAGATGTACCCTCATATGGTCTGTGAAGAGGTCGAAGGGGGTATGGTCTGGTATTGGCTGAAGATACAAAGGATGAAGTCGGATCAGAAAGCATGGGTTGGAGATCTGTTCTCTTAATTGGGCCCATTTTAAATTTCTTGTATCAATGAGTTGTATATTGTGCATTGAGAATAGTATTTAAGAGTTTTTCAAATTTCATGCTTTAAATAGAAGTACATTGTGCTTAAGGACTTGTAATTAAGATATTAGGTCAGAACCAATATATAAGTAGTATATATATATATATACAGACACACAGAGAGAGAGAGAGAGAGACTAACATATGTTATCATAACTAACCTTTGTTGTGGCCGTTGCATCTACGACCGATGCATCGCTGAATCTATGGAAGTTCCGGCTGTGGCATTTACGACCGCTTCGGTTATGGCAGCTACATCCAAGGCCGCTGTATGTACGACTGCGCGATCTACGGTCGCTGCATCATCTCTATGCACATGCACACGCATCCGCTCATCCAGCAGCGGCTTATCCCGCGGCGCCAAAAAAGCCAAAATATTGAAGAACCACCACGGTGCATATTTCCGCACCATTTTGTTGCAGAGTGCCCACATGGCAATCGCCATAAAATAGCTAATACTCTTATCAACAATATTGTTCACGATTTTCTCAAGAAGCCTCCAAAGCATACGCATGATATCATGGAGTAGCATCTCGAGTGTATAGCCATCCGAATGCATACCTACAATTTTGGAGGTATGCATTCGGATGGCTATACACTCGAGATGCTACTCCATGATATCATGCGTATGCTTTGGAGGCTTCTTGAGAAAATCGTGAACAATATTGTTGATAAGAGTATTAGCTATTTTATGGCGATTGCCATGTGGGCACTCTGCAACAAAATGGTGCGGAAATATGCACCGTGGTGGATCTTCAATATTTTGGCTTTTTTAGCGCCGCGGGATAAGCCGCTGCTGGATGAGCGGATGCGTGTGCATGTGCATGTGCATAGAGATGATGCAGCGACCGTAGATCGCACAGTCGTACATACACTCGAGATGCTACTCCATGATATCATGGAGTAGCATCTCGAGTGTATAGCCATCCAAATGCATACCTACATGCAAAACTCTATTCAATTATGTGGAAAGTCAAAAAAATCAGTCAGTTGTTGGAAATCCTTATCTCAGTAAATCACTTAAATCTCTGATGTTAGTTTGTTATTAGTCTGCTAGGGTGATAAGGATGTTTATAATTCCTAGAAGAAAGGTAGGTTGTTAGTGCTTTGGCCTATAAATAATGTCTCTGTACTTCTATTTGGAAGATAAAATTTACAGAGAACTTTAATCTCTGACTCATAAAATTCTATATGGTATCAGAGCATTTCTGATTCATTCCCTCTGTTCAATTCATCCGATGACAAAATACATCAATATCAGGATGGTTAGTGAGGCAGAGAGTGGCACTCCTCCTAGCCAATCAGTCGCGATGTCTAATGTTACACTCACTCTTTCAGAAGGTGGGATCATTCCAATTACTAGACAAACTCACATGTCACAACTTTAACCAATGGTCACACTGTGATGATTTTCGTAAGTGGAAAAGGGAAAGAAGATTACCTGACACGCTTGTGTCACAGCCTACCAACCTGCAGAAGATAGTCCAGAATTTCGAAAATGGAAGACGGAGAACAATATGGTAATGTCTTGGCTCTTAAACTCAATGACTAACGAAACTTGTGAGAACTTTATGTACAACAGGACTGCCAAAGAAATATGGGAAGCAGTACGAGATACATACTCCAACAAAGACAATGCCTCGACAATCTTTGAAATAAAAGGAGCGCTGCATGATCTACACCAAGAAGAACAATCTGTCACCGACTACTTAACACGCTACTGGCAACAACTAGATATGCTAGATGATGTTACCTCGAAGTGTGCTCAAGATAGGAACCAATACAAAGGAATCCAAGAAAGAGAAAGGATCTATAAGTTCTTACTTGGTTTAAACCAGAACTTCGAGGGTGAATCTTAAGTTGCAAGCCACTACCTAGTGCTCGAGAAGCATTCTCGGAGGTTCGTCGAGAAGAAACAAGGAGGAAAGTCATGTTGGATTCTTTGGATACTCAACCAAAGACCAAAGGATCAGCCCTAGCAGCCAAGAGACAAACCTCGAGTGCATATTGAGGAAGTTACGGTTCGAGACAACCACAAGGAGGTCCATGCAACAATGACACTCCAACAAACGGCCAAAGAACAACCAACCGACCTTGGTGTGATCACTGCAAAATCCTAGGTCATACTAAAGAGATATGTTGGAAACTACATGGGAAACCCAAATCCGACAACCTATCAGATCCAGCAGCAACTGAAAGCAATCCGTTTAGACGGATAATTTTTAAATTATCTGAGTAATTGACGGATAATTGAGGGAATTCCTCAACAGAATTTAGACGGATAATTTTTGAAGGCTTTCCGAGGAAAATTAGTGACGGATTTTTGACGATTTTAAAATAATTATTTTTTAAATTATTTGAATCATTTTTCGACGGATAATCGAGGGAATTCCTTGACAGATTTTTGACGGACCATTTCTTAGGGAATATATGTTGAAAAGCTCTCACAAATCCATCACAAATTTTATAAAATTTATATTTTACTTTCTATCGAAAAACCGTCTAAAATCTGTCGAAAATATCGACGGACCAGTTCCGTCGAAAATTCCGTCGAAGATACGTGCTTTTGTAGTAGTGTAAGTTAGGTGATAGTGTTAATCTTGCCAGTAAGAACTTACCCTGGTAAGCGTTTGGTAAACAACCTCTAAATGTTAGAAACCAATAATATGTTGCAAATAAGTTATATATTGTAACTCTTAGTCTGAAGTTTCAAACTTTTTTTTTCTAGTTTAGCAACTAAAAACAACTTTTCAGCTTATTCTAATAAATTGTCCATCTGCCTCAAATGGTTTCATCAAACCAAAAACTTGCAGTGCTTGAAGAGGCAAAAATTGCTTATGAGAATTGCATTGATGGCCTACATTTGTGCTACATATACCTTTATAGTTGCTTGAAATTATGATAATTTTTTTAATGTTAGTTGTTTCACTAAAGTGTTTGTCTAAACGAAATTGTCTCTAATTTGAGCAAACTTGTTTACTTTGGAAGTAGCTCATGATGTAACGTCCCCAAAACATAACATGCGATAAATCATAAAATTAAGCGTTTTAAATTACAAAATATAACTTGTTCATAACATCATTCAAGTGAGCTAAACAAAATTGACAGCGGAAGTCTTTAGATCCACATTCGAGCTCTATCTATGGGCATTAAACTAAATCTTGGAGTCGCTCTATTCTCCAAGCTTTCCTTGCCTTCCCTAGTTCTTACCGGAAGAACTCGCAGAACGCTTACCTGAAAATGGTTTAGTTTTGAAAAGCGAGGGTTAAACCAAAATGTCTAGTGAATTCTCTCCATAAAACATTAATTATAGCATAAAAATCATTTCATCAAAGAAATCCTTAACTTCACATTCTCATCATGCAAGGTTCAACACAGGGTTCAGGAACTGCATAAGCTATACCGATCGGGGCCTGATGGTCACCCTCTCATCTACACCGGAGTCCAAAAGGACCCCATGTTCCTTCATGTAGGAGGAAACAAATTCCAGCCTACAAGCTAACCTTCAAATGCCCAGGGGATTATCAAATCCCCCGATACCCTGACCCACTATGTAACCGACTCGACATAAACAAACATGCAGCAAAATATGGTATACGTTAAAAGAAACGTTAGCTACACGTGTCATTCGTTAAATAGACATATCTTGTAAGGAAACATGTGAATCATTGTAAAACCATTCATGCTTGTAAAATACCATTTCAGTAA
Source organism: Saussurea involucrata (assembly GCA_033807775.1). NCBI lineage: Eukaryota > Viridiplantae > Streptophyta > Magnoliopsida > Asterales > Asteraceae > Saussurea > Saussurea involucrata. Next base: position 59,171,105 of record CM066316.1, read on the forward strand.
ATCTTGTAAAATACCATTTCAATAATTCGAGTACGTCATAGAGAGTGGGTTGAGGGAACTCACCTAATAGCAAATCTCTTCCTAACCTCTTGTCTTGCTCCGTCCGTAAACCTATTAATTGATTCATAGAATAATAAGATTTTACTGGATCTTGGATCTTAAATTTTCTTCTCTTAACTCGGTCTCCACCATAATTAGGGATCATTATCTATTTAGCGGGTCTCTCCTAAGACTTGCTAAGTCCAAGGTTTAAGTACTTCTAGCCCAACATAAATCTAAGCCCAATAGAGACTCAAGATCTCTCGGCCCATCGCAACTATCGCCCATCAAACCATCGGTCCACAACAGAGTCCAGCTCCGGTACCGCAGCTAGTCCCGATGTCCTACTCCTGGTAATCTCCGAGTCCCGGTGCTCGACTAGTACCGGTGTTCGACTAGTCCCGGTGCTCGACTAGTCTCGGTGCTTGACTAGTCCCGGTACTCGACTAGTCCCGATACTGCGCGATTTTGGCAAAACTCTAATACCTCGATTAAAATCCACGCTTAGTACTCATCTATCATCTTTTCTTAATCCAAGATTAAATGGAGATTCTCCCGTCCTTATTAATTCACAACCAGGGCCAAAACTAATCCATTATTCAATCAATTTTAGGGTTTAATCCTCATTAGGCTCTTAAATAACGTGCACAAATTAATATGGAATTCTAACAAAAGAATTTGATTTACCAGGGGACCAAAATGCATAAGGATAACATAAGGGAGATTCAATACTTACCAAAACAACGTTTCTTCACACATGAATCGATGCCCAAACTGATTTCTTTTCCCTGCTTCTCTTCTCGATGTGCAGCACCTCACACACACCCACAACTCATCGTTTCATTTCTTCCTTTTTCTCTCTTGTCTCTCAATATGCAGCAGGTTATACACACGCACATAGCTCTTCTTTTAATCCTCTTTCTTTTCTCTCTCGATATGGAACACACACACACAAAACCCTAAACAATAAAAAAAAGCCTTCTAAACTTTCTAGCAAAAGCGACGCACAAGATAGGGGATTTAATTTCCAAATTTTCAATTTTTACCCTCAACTTTTCATAATAAACCCCTTTCATACCTAAATTTCCATTTAGAACAAAATGCTCATTTTAGGTTATTACAATCTCCCATCCTTAACAGAATTCCATCCCGGAATTCACTCCAAAACTAACCGATGAAACTGATTAACATAGTTTAAGTTTCAACTCTCGAAAAAGATCTTATAACAACATAATTCCATGCTTTTACTGTGCAACTCTGCTTAACCCATAATCTCTGTTTAAAGCAGGCAAACCCAACCGTCTTATATTTCATCTTCCAAACAAGTCCAATAATTCAGGGGCCTTACGAACCTCGGGTTCCAATATTCTTCGATTAATTACAATGACCATACAATCGGATATCTTATATATAGAGCCATCCCGACTTTCTTACTTAGATTCTCCCTAACAATGACTTTAACGATCAGCGTCTCATGCTCGATAACACTTCCTCAAGAATTCTCGTAGTCTATCTTATAAATCATAATAAGCAATCAGAGGTCGTAGGCATCTCAATGCTTACCACCCTCTAATTATCCTTAACTGATTCATGACCACGATAACAGTCTCCGCTCTCAACTGCATTTCAAGAAAAGTGCGACCCATAACCACCGACCCTTACCGCATAAAACAATACAATTCATTCTCTTTATCGCAGCTATAACTTGGCCAACTTGTTCCAACTATAATTATCGGCTTATTTCAATTAAGACACTCCAATTGAGATGCAGTCCATTTCTTTCTATCAACCATAATTTATCATATTTAATCATTTAATATCAACATTTCGCTATTTTAGAATTCACACACTCAACAGTCAAGACTGGTTTCTTAATTAACAACTCCCACCGAGTACCCAACAATCCACAATTTTCAAAATAATTTGAAAATTACTCATCCCATCATACTGCTTATTTATTTCTCATTCTAATATATCGATCCTCCCGTATCAATGCCTATTAAGAATCTCGGTAGAATCATAACGCCTCCTGTAATAACAAAGAATGTCATTACTGAACAAATCCATAAAATTTGGTCAACTACTCAAAGGCTTATACATCTATCATGACATTTCAAACCAGCTAATGATCATGCTACAAATCCAGCCCATAGTCATCATCATGTCATTCATTAAACTAAATAAAATCTTCAACTATCTCCGACTAGGATCATTCCCTTTCACATACGAAACAATTCACGTTCTTTAAAGATCTAGCAGTTACTATAACACATTTTGACTAGCAACACCACCATCCTCTTTAAACTTCCAAAAGCTTCTATCTGATGCTTCCTCTCACTAACATCACATCACTACGACACTAACTAGCACCTTTAGCTTGACATTTACTGTCACTACACATCCGTACACTCTTTGCCCATGACCTCTCACTGCAAACCAGACCTTTCATAATCATTCATCCAATTCAAACTTGCCTTCATATCCTCCCGTAAACAAAATTGAGTCTATCTCGCTACTTAGTCCTTTCCCAACTAGTTGAACTATAACTCACGAGTTTCCACTTAACTTAAACATAATCATCCTTGTTGGTTCCCTACGATCTGAGCCCTTTCACAGACACGACCCATTTCTCTACCGACTACTACTGTCTACACTCACTTCGTTTGCACTACACACCTTATCCTTATATGGACCCTCCACACCTCGTAACCAGAACGCTTATTCAACAACAACGGTCTCTCACTAACTTAGCACCCCCACACAGTGTTCTTTCCCTTTTTGCTCTTCTGGTTCAAGCCTTCATCCTTAACCATCTTGCACGGTTGCCGACTTCAACAACACAAGTCAACTTGTAACTACTTTCTTAACCTATTCTTTGACAAGGGTTCCCTTACAGAACCTAATCCTATCAACATATCATAATCATCCTCAAAATTCGTCGCCCTTAATTCAAGACTTACTCATATAACATCATTATTACCAGCTCATCTCAAAACTCACATCCCACGCCGTGGACCTTTTATTTCTGCCTCACAACATTACTCAAGAAGTTGCTAAAACCAACACCTTGATGACTTCTAGTCCTTCTTCTGGACACCATAGTCCCTCGGAAATTGTAATTCCAGTCGCCGAACTAGGGTACATACCCTCATACAATCGATACCAAGGTTCACTACCGATTCTACCACTGTTCACCTTACCTCTAGGACACATATACTAACTTATATAGGGTCCCGTTCTTTTGTTAACCGTCTAATTAGTGTTAACCATGTTAACTTTTTTGGGCCAATAGAAATCAAGATAAATCCAAATAAATCCAAATACAAATAAATCAAATAAGAAATGTTAACTTTGATGCTGTGGTGGACACAAATGAAACACAAAATAAATCCAACCACTCGGAAAGCCATGCAGCAGGGACTAATCGTCGGAACACTTCCACATGTGGTGTACTCCACTCCATCGGATCGGATCTCACACGCACAAGGGGTCGATCTGATTTGCATCAGAATGGATCCAACAACAGTGACCCTACCGTGTCTAGGTTGAGAGAGAAAATGCAGAACTCCTATCTTGTATACAGTGTTCTTGATCAATGAGATGACAAATTCACATCTTCTCTATCTTGATTGATCTTTAGGGATTAACAATTGGTATCAGAGCAAGATCAAGTTCAGAGAAGAATTTTTCAGTGATCAATCACTAGATTTTGAGGATTATCAAGAAACTTTGATCGATTTCTTGAATTTCTTTCAAGAAATCTCGTTTTCTTGAGATTTTTTCAAAAATTCTTTGTTTGTGATCGAATTGTTTCAAGATTGTGCTCAGTAGATTCGTCATCTGTTTTGGAACATCGTTAAAGAAGGATTCGAAGGCTGATTTCAAGATTTGAGGCTTCAATTTTGAGTTTTTGTCAGTTTGTTCAGTTTGTGGTTCAAAGTACTGTTCGATCGTCGATTCCAAGATTCAGACGCTTTTCAGAGGTTCTAGTACAAAAGAAAAGTGTTCAGACCTTCAAATCGAGCAACTCTGTGAAGGATATTTCAGTGTTTTTGCAAATTCAGTGGTTCTCGATCGATTTTTCGAAAAACTCGCAAGATCTGAAAAGTTCGCAAGATTCATCGTTGAGTGAAGGTTATCAAGAGTTAAGTGTGAATCTCGCAACCCTTAGTTGCGAACTTCAGGATTCTAGCTTCGGAAATTCGCAACTGCCAATTGCGAACTTTGTGACTTGAATTTATTTCAGAGTACGAATTTCAGGATTCTCGCAAGCTTAGGTTACGAACTTTGTACTTGGTGTTTTTCGGCTTACGATTTTTTTGGTGTTTCTCGCAACAGACACTAACGAAATTTCTTATTCTCGTAACTGACCCTTACGAATTTTTTGTGATTCTCGCAACTGTTGATTGCGAACTTTGACACTTAGTCAAAAAAAATTACTGTTCATCTGTCCCGACTTTCTGCTATTTTCTGACTTTTGTGATCTGTTCTGTTTAAGCATTTTTTTTAGATCATGATGGCTTATCAAGTTTCAGTTAATTGTCCTCCGATGCTTATCAACGATTCAGATTTTGATCAATGGACGATTTCTTTTATTGATTTTATTTCGAGGAGAGAAAACGGAGATTATATGATAAAATCTTTCACCGAAGGTCCGTTGATCATACATAAAAGGGCGAAAGATTTTACTGAAGATGAGATTAAACGGAAGAAAGCAGACAAGGATGCTTCGTCAAACTTACTCTTTGCTATTCTCAAAATTTCTCCTCACATCTACAAACAGGTTGAAGTGTATAAAAATTACCCTTTGCAGATGTGGAACGAGTTGTCGAAGCTATTGCATAAATCAAAGGTTGATTTCAAGGTAAAGGAACAAAAGAAAGCTGAAAGGGAGGATGCAAATCAGAAAACATCAGACTCTGAAAATCACAAAGAAGATCATTCAGATGCGAGAGAAAAGAAAGTTGATAATCAGAAAATAGAAGAGAAGAAAGTTGAAAGAGAAGACGAGAAAGAGAAAATTTCCGAGCTTACAAAGAGATTACAAGAAGTGAAAGATCTGTTGGTGATGGAAAGAGAAGATCACAAGAAAGAAAGAGAATGTCTAGTTCAAAGAATTGATGATCTTAAAAAGGCGTTGAAGATGAAAACTAAAGAATGTGAAGATAAGAAAGATGTTGAGCTCAAATGTCTAAGACTTTCCAAGCAGAACTCAGATTTTCAGAAAGTCTTATTTTTAGAGAAGGAAAAGTTGGAAAAGGAAAGGATTGGTTTTGAGGTTCAAAGGAAAGGGTTTGAAGTAAAGAATGCTAAGCTGACTGAGAAAATTTCTGAAATACAAATGGAGTTGGATAGAGAAAGTGAAGAACTTGAGAAGATGAAGAAAGCGGATTTTCAGTCAAAGAGCGTAAAGGATGATTTTTCTATTGAGAGGAAGATTTTTCAACAAGAAATTCGGAAACTTACAAAGAATTTGGCGAGTTTATCTACAGATATCATGAAGGAAAAGAGGGTGAATTGTGATATTCGGAAGAAGCTCGAGTTGATGACAAAGGAACGAAATGCCTTAAAAGACAAAGTGAGGTCGTTCAACAACTCCGAGTGTTTTTCAGAATGTCCGATGCGTCCTTCTAACATTTTCTACGAGCATTCTGTGGATATGTCTTCCAAATACTATGCTGATCTTCCTTCCTACAAAAGAGTCAACATGCAATGGAAGGTAAAAGGTAAATTTCCTGGAAAAGATGTACCAAAATCATCATTTCCAAATAAGAATTTTACAACGAAAGTTAATTCTTTTGTTAATTCTTATTGCGGAAATAATGATTTTGTTAATAATAATTATGTTCAATATTGGTATGGTACTTACCATTTTCTTTCTTATAGAGCTCCGCTTAACGTGCCAGGACCCAAGACTCGTTGGGTACCAAAATCTACTTAATCTGTTTTCAGATTTAGAGACAAGTGTTGAACTCTCGGAAGATGAAGTACTTGTGCATTCAAGAAGATATTGAACATCACATATTTTCAGGGAGTTTATTAATTTTTTTTATATACATGTGATTAATGACAAATCTTTTGGTATTTTGTAGGGGGAGAAAGATAAAAGACAATGGCTTTTGAACACATCAGTTCAAAACCCGCACTTCAACGGTAAAGGCTTCTAAACAAATCAGTTTAGAACCCGTACTTCAAAGGCAATGACTTCTAAACAAATCAGTTTAGAACTCACACTTATCAGGTGATATCCTTAACTGTCATATCTTTTTGTTTCAAGGAACAAGTGGTGAAAGGTAACATTGCATTATGTTTTATCTCTACTGCTTTGAAAATTTGAATCTTTACAAATTTAATTCAATGAGATAGAATATTTTTTTTTTCAACTTTCATTCAATGAATGAAATGTGTGTCAAGGGTGATTTTACAAGTGTTTTTGTATTATCTGAGTTAAATTTGTTTCATCTTTCACTTCTGAAATAAATCGAAAGGTCAGCAAAACATGAATGAAATTATGCTGAATGCTCAAAATTATGTAATTCTAGACTTATATAGAATATAATGCTCAAAAAGCCTTTTTGTCAGAATGATGGATGGAAACGAAAATATGGGAGAAGCACTATGTTTTAGAACCAAGTGATTGAGATGATCTAAGTTTTAAATACAAATCATTTAGTTTGAAAGTTTGTGCCTGTGGCCTATCTGGTTTGGGAGATTAAGTCCTAAGGGGTGCTTGACACCCAGTCCCTAAGACCAACTGGTCTGGGATTGGCTGACCCAAATCCTGCTATAGAACCAGATAGAAAGCCATGTTCTACTGGTACAAATGGGTTTAAGATATATCGATGTAGCCTTTCTGGTTTGGGAAAGTAAGTTCTAAGGGGTGCTCGTCACCTAGAACCTAAGGCCAACTGGTCTGGGATCGCTGACCCAAATCCTGCTATAGAACCAGTTAGAAAGTCATGTTTAACGGTGTATCTTATTCTTACTAAACTTTTTGATTAAAAGATGCCAATGTGCACAAAAGTAAAAGATTCCAATGAGCACAATATCAAAAGATGCCAATGTGCACAAAATCAAAAGATGCCAATGAGCACACATCTCTTGAAACTTGGGAAAATACAAAGTCGCGATAATCCTGTAAATTTGTGAAAATCTTGATTTTGGGCAAATAGTGTGAATAGAACAGAGTATTCTGATGTGTTTTAGAATTGCATATGCTTGTTGCTAATCATATTTCGCATGCTAGCACACCAAATAGATTTTATAAAGGAGTTGAAACTGAACTTTTGTAATTTGATATTCAATGATGTCTTGTTTTTGAATCCAAACGCATGCATTTGATTTCACTTGATGGAAATATCTGTTACATTTCATTAAGTTGAATTTCTTTTGTTTGGTGTTCAAATGATTAATTGTTAGTAGTTATAAAATGTAGTTCAATGAATTTTGTTTTTCCTTGTACCAATTTGTTAAAATGTGCGCTAATGAAATTTTATGCAAATTTTCAGGGGGAGAAAATCAATTTGCTCTACAATTCTTATTTTTAGGGGGAGCAAGATCTTTCGTTAATGGGGAGATTGTTTGTGTTTTACTAGGACTTGACTGAAATTGACAAGAATTTTCGATGCTCATGATGCTCATTTTCATCGAAAAAGGGGGAGAAATGTCTACATCAATTTCATGTCAAAGAGCGTTTCAAGTCAAAGATTTATTTTTTAACGTCAAAGGGGAGAAATGTTGAAAGAAGTCTTCGTTTCAAGAAAGGATAGGGGGGGAATTTCTTCTTCAAGAGTTTATAAGAAATCGATTGATCATTTAGTGATCTCTTTCTTTTGAACTCGCGCGTTTATGAAGATCGACACTGAAGAATGAAATTCTCAAATCAATGGAAATGGGGAGAATTCTTCAAGAGTTTGAGGAAAATCGATTGATCCTTTCAGTGATCTCTTTTTCTTGAACTTGTGCTTATTTGTATTAAAAAGCGTTGTGTGAAGATTCATATTCTCCTGTTCGAAGAAAGAAGTTCGTTATTTGCTGTTTGAAGATTGGATGACGTTTTGACTTTGACAAGCTTTGATGAAGACCGAAGCTTCAAGAAAGCTAAAGCTTGCTGTTCGCTTTTGTTTAAACCTTGAATCCAAGGGGGAGTTTGTTAGTGCAATATGTCTTCAAGGTTTAAATATAGAAAGGTCAAAGTCAAAGTCAATGTATTGTGTTTTGTTTAAATAGCCTTTGTGTAGGTTAGTTTAGGGATCTCTCTGAGAAAACACTCTTAGAAGAAACATTCTCATAATACACATTCATATCTTAGAGAGAGAAAGTGCAGAACTCCTATCTTGTATACAGTGTTCTTGATCAATGAGATGACAAATTCACATCTTCTCTATCTTGATTGATCTTTAGGGATTAACAATAGGTTACTGGTTTGATAGGGGTAGTTTAGGAATTTCAGAATTTTAATTATTTATGGGTTATTTACTTTCCTAATTTCATGCACAAGATATTTTTGGTAGTTATTAATGACAATCTTAATCTTTTCAAACCAGTTTTCATTTTTTGTAATTATTAATGATAATCTTAATCATTTTAAAACCAGTTTTCATTTTCACGTTCCAGCGATTTTTTCACGTTTTTTTTTGCATAGATGCACGATTTCAAACTACATATATGCACATCATAGAATTGCATATATGCACATATTAATACTGCATATATGCATACCTTAGAACTACATATATACACATAATAGAATTACATATATGCACATCCGTTGAATATATGAAGATAAAAAGTGCATATATGCACAAACATAAATCTATGTAAAATTGCATATATGCACAACCATAACTATGTGTAAACCATAATCTATGTAAAATTGCATATATGCACAACCATAAATCTGTGTAATTCATAAATATATGTAAAATTGCATACATGCACAACCATAAATCTGTGTAAACCATAAATCTATGTAAACTTGCATATATGCACAACCATACATTTGTGTAACCCTGTATATATTCATATATCAAAATTGCATATATGCATATTGTACACCACCAACATGCATATAGAGAATAGCATATATGCACATTAGAGAATTGCATATATGCAGTAACTAACGGTATGGTTGATTTACACGAGAGAGAGAATGTGTGGAGAGACAGAGAGAATGTGCCGCCTTCAACCCCTACCACCATCGACATCCACCTAGCCGCTGTCACCACCATCGCCCTCAGCCACCATTGCAATCGCTGAAGTTCCCGGCCTCAGCCAGCCGCTACCAGCTACTACGCCCTAAGCCACTTTAGACATGCACTATCCCTCTCCACCTTGTTGTTTTCATTACAGCAAACAACCACCGCCAAACCCACTCTCAGCCTCCACCCACCAGCCGCCATCCACCACCTTCTACCCAATCCCGTCGACCATCGTGTACTGCCGGTGAAGAACCAGCCGCTATCTCAGTCGCTAAACACCATCCTCTACCCTGCCTCCCATCGCCGCCATCATCAACCTCATCGATATTGGAGAAACCTGTTGATTTTTGCAGAATTCTTTGGATGAATTTCTTTTGAATCGAAATTGGAGAGAGAAAGAGTAGGTGATTGGAATCAATTAGAAATAAGTTATATGTCCTTCCTTAAATGTAGCGCTGGATTGAATTGTTTCCTTTATCAAGATTTGTTAAATGACTATAATACCCCTATGCATATATGCTTCAACCGTGGGTTTATTTTAATCATGAATTAAAAATGCTTTTAATCTTAGCCATTGATTTTGATGATTAATGGTCCAGATTAGTTAACAAGTTTAACACTAATTGAGTGGTTAACAAAAGAAGGGCCCTCAACTTATATATATCCTCCCCTGATGTAACAACCTGCTAACAAAATATACATATAACATATAATCCATAATATGTTTACATCAAATTCATTCTTAGTTCACATTCGGTCCCAAAGTCTAACTAAATAAAGTAAGAAATTCAGTACAAACTTTTTCAAATAACATTACAAAACAACTAATCATCAAAACTATTAGCACAAAACACATCTCTAGCTTCATAATGATAATCTTCACAAAATTATCCATCAAATATTCTTATTCACTTGCTCTTGCTCATTCTGTCACCTGGAATACAAAAATTTTTAAAATATAAAATGAGGGTTAGACCTAAGGGTCTAGTGAGTAAATCCCTGACATTTTTAAATCATTAGAAATTCATTTATATAAAACACTCCTTCATATAAATACACATACTTCACACGTAAATTAATACCAACTAAAATTTACACAACATACCTGTCCCATTCCACCTTATCCCTCCACCAATGGCCAATATCAATTGGTTGCGAGCCAATTTAACACACCGGTCCAAAGCCCGACCACGTATTATATTTTCATATAATACTCACGTAATTATAATATCTCAATATATTATAATCACCCACGTATGACATATTCATACACTTTATCAAACATTTGTATTTTTCACATAATGCATTCCAGTAAAATACTTTTTAAAGTAAAACTCACCTAGTATGTTTATCACAAAAGCTTTTCCAAGATAAATCACGTATGACCACCTTTCACAGAATCTGAAATCACACAAAATACCAAATATCTCTTTTAATACTAAACTTACGAAATCCTCAACTCAAGTCGCAACCCCAAAAGAAATAATTTAAAATCGCAATGAACAGTACCAAGTCGCAACAGCGATAAACAGTACCAAGTCGCAACCTCCTACTGCGACTTCACCCCGAAATCGCAACCCACTATTGCGACTTCACCCCTAAGTCGCAATCAACTACTGCGATTCCAATCCCAAATCTCAATCAACTACTGCGATTCCAATCCCAAATCGCAAACGACCATTGCGACTTCAAGACCAAGTCGCAACCAACTATTGCGACTTCGTTGAATGTCGCAGTCATCCATTGCGACTTCGATGAATGTCTCAGTCCACTGTTCATCCTAAAACCCAGATTTTTGCAGTTTTAAACTATGCATGTTACTGATAATTTGCAGATATGTTTAAGACTAATATCATAACCTAACCATAAACTCAGATTTCCCAAAACATCCTTAAATCATCAAAACCCCATCTCTAAACTCATATCAACCTAGTACACATAAAAAGAGCAAATTTAACTAACAACATACCTTGGATTATACAAGCTTGAACTACTAATTTCAGCAACAAAACTTGATTACTTCTCTTCTTCTCCTTCACGTTTTCTCTTTCTTTTCTTTCTTATCCGAAAACACACACACACACACTCTATCACATAGGATATTTTTGTAAACTAAATATCTACACAATCTAATTTAGGTAGATAATGGCGGTGGTGGAGTGTGATTTAGACCAATTGACCAAACAAACCCTAAGCTTATCTCACTTGGCGATAAATACCCCTAAACTTCCAATTAAAAATTAAAACTTATCCCTTAACTCCTAATTCCATAAAAATACTAAAAGAATTACTTATAAAATTCCAAATTCAAAATAGATAAATTACCTGGTTATTACAACATCTCCCCCTTAAAAGAATTTCGTCCCGGAATTCGATTAATCGAACAGATGAGGGTATTTGGCTCTCATTTCTGATTCCGATTCCCACGTCGCGTCCTGACCTCGATGATGTTTCCACTGAACCTTTACCTGTCTGATCTCTTTGTTCCTTAATACTTTGACCTTGTGATCAACTATAGCTTCTGGTTCCTCCACGTAGTTCAACTTTTCGTCCACCTGAATATCTGGTAGTGAGACTGCCTGGTCTGGTGTAACTAAACATTTCCGAAAATTCGATACATGAAACGCGTTGTGAATTCTGCTTAATTCCGACGGAAGATCCAATCTGTAAGCTACTTCACCAATTCTTTCCGTAAGTTCAAATGGCCCAATATACCGCGGACTGAGTTTACCTTGTTTCCCAAAACGTATGACTCCTTTCCAGGGCGAAACTTTCAACATCACAAAATCCCCAACCTGAAATTCTAATGGTTTCCGGCGTCGATCTGCATAACTTTTCTGTCGGTCTTGAGCTGTTTTCAATCTATCCCGAATTTAAATAATCTTATCCGCTGTTAATTGTACTATTTCTGGCCCCACTAATTGTTTTTCCCCCACTTCATTCCAACACAGAGGCGTTCGACATTTTCTACCATACAGTACTTCAAACGGTGCCGCCTGAATGCTAGAATGATAACTGTTGTTGTAGGCAAACTCTATCAAAGGCAGATGTTTATCCCATGATCCCCCAAAATCAACTATACAAGCCCGAAGCATATCTTCTAAAGTCTGGATTGTTCTTTCACTCTGCCCATCAGTCTGTGGATGATATGCTGTACTCAACTTTATCTGCGTTCCCATCTCTTTTTCAAAGCTTCTCCAAAACCTAGAAGTAAAACGACTATCTCGATCGGAAATAATTGAGATTGGAACTCCATGTCGAGTTACTATTTCATTAATGTACAGCCTGGCTAAACGTTCCAAGGAATCAGTTTCTTTTATCGGCAAGAAATGAGCAGACTTCATCAATCTATCCACAATCACCCAAATAGAATCGAATCCCTTTGAAGTTCTTGGCAATTTGGTAATGAAATCGGTAGTGATCTGATCCCATTTCCACATTGGTATATCCAGTCGTTGTAACTGACCAAACGGTTTCTGATGTTCAATCTTTACCTTCTTGCAGGTAGTACAATCTTCCACATATTTAGCAATACTCCTTTTCATTCCCGGCCACCAATAGAATTGTTTCAAATCCCTATACATCTTATTCGTACCTGGGTGGATAGAAAATCGAGATTGATGAGCTTCTTGTAGTACACGATCACGTAATCCACCCAAACGAGGCACCCAAATCCTGTTCCCCAAACACAACAGCCCACGGTCATCTTTCCCAAGCAATGCTGATATCCCAACCAACCGTTCTGATTTCAAACTTTCTTCCTGATAAGCATCTATTTGGCCTTTCAGCAATTCTTCAAAGATATTTGGAAGAAGTTCAGCTCGTGAAGATATTGCTTTTATCGTTCCACTTCTTTCTTGAAGACTTAATGCATCCGCCACTACGTTTGCCTTCCCGGGGTGATAAAGGATTTCACAATCATAATCATTCACTAATTCTAACCATCTTCTTTGCCTCATATTCAGTTCCTTCTGATCAAAAAGATGTTGGAGACTCTTATGGTCCGTGAAAATTTGACATTTGGAACCATAAAGATAATGTCTCCAAATCTTTAGTGCGAAGACAACTGCTGCAAGCTCCATATCATGGGTAGGATATTGTCTTTCGTGATCCTTTAATTGACGAGAAGCATAAGCAATCACCTTTCCACGTTGCATGAGTACACATCCCAATCCCAGCTTAGAAGCATCATTGTAGACCACAAAATCATCGGAACCTTCGGGCAATGCTAATATCGGTGCGCTGCAGAGTTTCTCCTTTAATATTCTGAACGCCTCGTCCTGTTCTGCTTTCCATTCAAACTTTAAATTCTTCCGAGTCAGCTTGGTCAATGGCGTCGCGATTCGAGAAAAGTCTTTTATAAATTTCCGATAGTATCCAGCTAGACCCAGAAAACTACGTACTTCGGTTGCCGTCTTCGGCGATTCCCATCTTTCAATTGCTTCCACTTTCGCTGGATCAACTTGTATACCCTTCTCCGAAACTACATGACCCAAAAACTGAACTTCCCGCAACCAAAATTCACATTTAGAGAACTTAGCGTACAACTCTTCTTTCTTCAATAACTCCAAAATTAAACAAAGATGTTGCGCATGATCCTCTTTGGATCGGGAATAAATAAGTATATCATCGATAAACACAATAACAAATTTATCGAGATAAGGCTTACATACCCGATTCATTAGATCCATAAAAGCGGCTGGAGCGTTCGTTAATCCGAAAGGCATTACCAAAAATTCGTAGTGGCCGTATCTTGTGCGAAAAGTAGTCTTTAAAACATCCTCCTCCTTTACCTTCAACAGATGGTAACCAGATCTGAGATCAATCTTGGAGAAGTAACAAACTCCAACTAATTGATCGAAAAGATCATCAATTCTTGGAAGTGGATACTTGTTCTTGATCGTACGCTTGTTCAACTCCCGATAGTCGATACACATTCTCATTGAACCGTCTTTCTTCTTTACAAATAATACTGGTGCACCCCACGGCGAAGAGCTAGGTCTGATGAAACCCTTATCAGATAAATCTTGAAGTTGTGCCATCATTTCTTTCATTTCTGGAGGTGCTAGTCTGTACGGCGCACGAGCGATTGGAGTGGCTCCAGGTACCAGGTCTATACCAAATTCTACTTGCCTAACAGGAGGAAGACTATCCAAGTCTTCAGGAAAAACTTATGGGTATTCACTAACAATAGAAATATCTTTCAGCTTAATCTTTTCAGGCCTACTATCTATCACATAGGCTAAATAACTCGAACAACCCTTATTGACACATTTACGGGCTTTTACCATCGATATAAGACTGGACTGATGATTCTTACGATCTCCATAAATCACTACTGATCTCTTATCAGGTAAAACGACATTGATTATTTTCTTATCACAAACTATATTAGCCTGATTCTCAGCTAGCCAATCCATTCCTACTACCACATCAAATTCAATCAAAGCTATTGGAAATAGTTGTATCGGTACTCCACACCCCTCTATGTTTATCATGCAACGATCAAAAACCTCTTTAACTGCCACTTGGTTATCATTTGCAGTGTCTACTAATAAAGCATGTTTTAACATTTTAGGCTCTAAATGCATGTGAGCAGCAAAGGAGGGAGACACAAAAGATCGGTTTGCACCGGAATCAAATAACACTTTAGCACGCGTGGAGTTTATGAAAAATGTACCTGTGACTACATCCGGAGTTTCTTCCGCCTCTTTAGCTGTCATTTGGAATGTACGACCCCTCGTTTTCGGCGGTTCTATTCTTGGGACTACTGGTCTAGTAATGGCTGGTTTCCCTGATGTACCCCATTGTTGTATTCTACCTCGCGGACAATCAGATTGGAGGTGATCCGGAGAGTTGCACAAAAAGCAAAACCGTGTTACTCGACAATCTTTAACAACATGACCGGTTTTCCCACACTTAAAACAAACCCGCGACTCCACTTGACAATTTCCCTGATGGTAGCGATTACATCTTGGACATGGTCTATCCACTGGTCGAAACGACGGACGATTATCGAACCTTTGAAATCTAGACTTCCTTGAATCCTGTGATGGTCCTTCCCATTTCCTTTTTCCCAAGCTCTTATCACCAGCATCTCTTTTGTTATCTCTTTCCACATTTTCTGCAGCATCCACCGCAGCTGTAAAAGTATTTGGTCCTGTGGCAGTCACCAATCTTCGAACTTCTGCATTTAATCCATAGATGAATCTCTCCATTTTCATCTTCTCAGTAGTTA
This sequence comes from Saussurea involucrata, assembly GCA_033807775.1. NCBI lineage: Eukaryota > Viridiplantae > Streptophyta > Magnoliopsida > Asterales > Asteraceae > Saussurea > Saussurea involucrata. The sequence goes on from CM066316.1 coordinate 59,186,582, forward strand.
CATAATATCCTGCAAAACAAGATTTTTCTAAAAATCGTGCAGTATAATCTCTAACCGATAGATTCCCTTGTTGTAGATTCATAAATTCTTCCTCTAATTGTCTAACAGCAGCCTGTGGACAAAAGTGTGTTGTGAAAGCTAACACAAATTCCTCCCATGCAAAAGTAGTATATACATCCGTTCCTCTTGATTCTATATGAGCCTCCCACCAATACAGAGCATCCTCTTTCAGCATCGCAGCTCCATAAAGCACTTTGTCTTCTTCTGCACACTTACACGTCTTGAAGATGGCCTCTATTTCTTTTAGCCATCTCATTGTTTTTACCGGATCCCGATCTCCTGAATATGTAGGGGGCTTGCAACTAAGAAACATTTTATAGTCACACCTTTTCATCACCGGTAAAACAGTAGAGGTAAGTGGCATTTCAACTTCGGGTTCCGGATTTGGTCTTTCCGTTTCATTATGACGATTATGTTCAAACATAACTTGTATGTTATCCTGTAACCTTCCCATTTCAGCCATCAGATCATCCCGTGTAACAAACTCCGTACCATGCGATTGTGTTCTATCTCCAGTTCGACCCCCAGTTCCCCTACCGGTTCTGCCTCTACTTCGATCTCCTCCTCTTCCCCCTCTTCCTATTGGTGGATTCTCTCCACTCGAATTTCTTCCTCCTCTCTGATTCCTTTGTCTAGTGCCACTCGCCATTCTGTGGATTCAAACAAAGTTAATATACACATAAGCACATACCCCATATAACAAGGTATTCCAGTTCAAACATGTACCTGTAAGATCATAATTACACTGTCCTGGTGTAATTTGAAATTACCTTACATGATGTTCCTTCTACCTTTTTATACTTAACATCCCCAGGTTCTAAAATAATAGGGACATCCTACTTCACATGCAGTTTAAGTCTAGGTACAGATACTAATACCTAAATCCCTTAAACTAGGGCTCTGATACCATCTGTAACAACCCGCTAACAAAATATACATATAACATATAATCCATAATATGTTTACATCAAATTCATTCTTAGTTCACATTCGGTCCCCAAAGTCTAACTAAATAAAGTAAGAAATTCAGTACAAACATTTTCAAATAACATTACAAAACAACTGATCATCAAAACTATTAGCACAAAACACATCTCTAGCTTCATAATGATAATCTTCACAAAATTATCCATCAAATATTCTTATTCACTTGCTCTTACTCATTCTGTCACCTGGAATACAAAAAATTTTAAAACAGAAAATGAGGGTTAGACCTAAGGGTCTAGTGAGTAAATCCCTGACATTTTTAAATCATTAAAAATTCATTTATATAAAACACTCTTTCATATAAATACACATACTTCACACGTAAATTAATACCAACTAAAATTTACACAACATACCTGTCCCATTCCACCTTATCCCTCCACCAATGGCCAATATCAATTGGTTGCGAGCCAATTTAACACACCGGTCCAAAGCTCGGCCACGTATTATATTTTCATATAATACTCACGTAATTATAATATCTCAATATATTATAATCACCCACGTATGACATATTCATACACTTTATCAAACATTTGTATTTTTCACATAATGCATTCCAGTAAAATACTTTTAAAGTAAAACTCACCTGGTATGTTTATCACAAAAGCTTTTCCAAGATAAATCACGTATGACCACCTTTCACAGAATCTGAAATCACACAAAATACCAAATATCTCTTTTAATACTAAACTTACGAAATCCTCAACTCAAGTCGCAACCCCAAAAGAAATAATTTAAAATCGCAATGAACAGTACCAAGTCGCAACAGCGATGAATAGTACCAAGTCGCAACCTCCTACTGCGACTTCACCCCGAAATCCCAACCCACTATTGCGACTTCACCCCTAAGTCGCAATCAACTACTGCGATTCCAATCCCAAATCGCAATCAACTACTGCGATTCCAATCCCAAATCGCAAACGACCATTGCGACTTCAAGACCAAGTCGCAACCAACTATTGCGACTTCGTTGAATGTCGCAGTCATCCATTGCGACTTCGATGAATGTCTCAGTCCACTGTTCATCCTAAAACCCAGATTTTTGCAGTTTTAAACTATGCATGTTACTGATAATTTGCAGATATGTTTAAGACTAATATCATAACCTAACCATAAACTCAGATTTCCCAAAACATCCTTAAATCATCAAAACCCCATCTCTAAACTCATATCAACCTAGTACACATAAAAAGAGCAAATTTAACTAACAACATACCTTGGATTATACAAGCTTGAACTACTAATTTCAGCAACAAAACTTGATTACTTCTCTTCTTCTCCTTCACGTTTTCTCTTTCTTTTCTTTCTTATCCGAAAACACACACACACACACTCTATCACATAGGATATTTTTGTAAACTAAATATCTACACAATCTAATTTAGGTAGATAATGGCGGTGGTGGAGTGTGATTTAGACCAATTGACCAAACAAACCCTAAGCTTATCTCACTTGGCGATAAATACCCCTAAACTTCCAATTAAAAATTAAAACTTATCCCTTAACTCCTAATTCCATAAAAATACTAAAAGAATTACTTATAAAATTCCAAATTCAAAATAGATAAATTACCTGGTTATTACACCTGACTTGTCCAACGCCTTTCCACTCTCGGAGTTCTTCCTTAACTTAATGTAATATTCTACGACCTAGTAGGTTCATAGCCTTCATGCATGATACTGCAGTAAATAAATATTTTCACACATTTCATTATTTTAAATAAACAACGTTTGAAAAAAAACTTGGGTACACATGACTCCATTACTCTTATAACTTCGACGCCCTGCACAACGATTCGAGAATTGTTTGCATGCATCTTTCCGTGAACCTTAATCTTACTCAATTCCGTACGATGTTATTATGACAGCAATTACGTTGATTGAAAACCCTTTCATACGGCACAATTTCGAAAGAAATTTCCGACACCAAGTAAACCAGTCGGTTCCCACACCCTTTTGATATAATATTAACCTTTTATGATATCAACCGGTTAAAATTCATTTGGTTGTAAACGTTTTGCTGGCACATGTCTTTTCGACCTTTTGTAAACATTAAATTATCATGAAAAGTGTGAAATACTTTGCAAATCGTTAGACTCAAAATTTCATTGTGCAATGTGAATGAAATCACTTTTTCTTTTAACGAACGGTTGCACATCTTGACCCCCTTTGATCAAAATTTATATTTACACATTTAACCTAAATTGTGAAAATTTTCATGTTACACTTTAAGAAAGCTATGTATGAGACTCTACTTGCAATTGAAGGCTACTTACCCTAACAAGGTCAATCGTTTTACCCACGCAACTTATCCTTGACACTCTTCCTTCGACCAAAGGTCGCCTTCTCGGTCAAGCAATAATTTGTTGTATCTGAATTCCATATTTCACTTACTCAACCATTTCACACTAATTTCTCCTTGATCGACGATCTCACTTTCTACTTCTACGGGCTTTCAATTTACTATAAGTATCTTATTTCATTTATCCTTCCAATGAAAGGCTCGACTAAAACGTCAGGGCTCCATTGATACTCTCAAGGTTTTGACATTGTTCTATGTTACCATCCTGACTGATCTATCCCATGATTTCTAGAACTGGGACTCTCCCGAAACAGGAGTCTTACTCAAACTCAAACGTTCTTCCTCTCCGAATCCACGAAGAGCTACCTCTAGAACGACTCATAACACCCTATACAACCTTCCTTCTCTACTATGTACATATACATCACAGCATAATGACTCTTACACGACACTTCCCCGAACAATGGAGCTCGATCTATCCCTCAAGGTTCTTACTGACCTATTCCTCAACGATCTTCCAGCCATGACACTTAACTGAAAGAAAACAACTATAATTCTTTGCTAAACCCGACACACAAGTTGCTATATAAGGTATTTTAAGTACGCACATGTACCTGTAAGTTCACAATTACACTGGCCAGGTGTAACCCCAAACTCACCTTAGACGTTTGTCCTTGACACCTTATTCCTAAGCGCATTTATAGTGATCGTTCCTAGAGGCAATCCTATGTCTCGGCTGTGTTCCTCCTTCTACAGTTTAAGTTTAGGCCCTAATGGTCACCTAAATCCCTTAAACTATAGCTCTGATACCATTTGTAACGTCCCCAAAACATAACATGCAATAAATCATAAAATTGAGCGTTTTAAATTACAAAATATAACTTGTTCATAACATTATTCAAGTGAGCTACACAAGATTGACAGCGGAAGTCTTTAGATCCACAACCGAGCTCTATCTATGGGCCTTAAACTAAATCTTGGAGTCGTTCTAATCTCCAAGCTTTCCTTGCCTTCCCTAGTTCTTACCGGAAGAACTCGCAGAACGCTTACCTGAAAATGGTTTAGTTTCGAAAAGCGAGGGTTAGACCAAAAGTTCTAGTGAATTCCTTCCATAAAACAGTAATTATAGCATAAAAATCATTTCATCAAAGAAATCCTTAACTTCACATTCTCATCATGCAAGGTTCAACACAGGGTTCAGGGACTGCATAAGCTATACCGATCGGGGCCTAACGGTCACCCTCTCGTCTATACCGGAGTCCAAAAGGACCCCATGTTCCTTCATGTATGAGGAAACAAATTCCAGCCTACAAGCTAACCTTCAAATGCCCAGGGGATTATCAAATCCCCCGATACCCCGACCCCACTGTGTAACCGACTCCACATAAACAGACATGCGGCAAAATATGGTATACGTTAAAAGAAACGTTAGCTACACATATCATGTAAGGAAACATGCGAATCATTGTAAAACCATCCATGCTTGTAAAATACCATTTCAGTAAATCTTGTAAAATTACCATTTCAGTAATTCGAGTACGTCATAGAGAGTGGGTTGAGGGAACTCACCTGATAGCAAATGTCTTCCTAACCTCTTGTCTTGCTCCGTCCGTAAACCTATTAATTGATTCATAGAATAATAAGATTTTACTGGATCTTGGATCTTAAATTTTCTTCCCTTAACTCGGTCTCCACAGTAATTAGGGATCATTATCTATTTAGCGGGTCTCTCCTAAGACTTGTTAAGTCCAAGGTTTAAGTACTTCTAGCCCAACATAAATCTAAGCCCAACAGAGACTCAAGATCTCTCGGCCCTTCGCAACTATCGTCCCATCAAACCATCGGTCCACAACAGAGTCCAACTCCGGTACCGCAGCTAGTCCTGATGTCCTACTCCCGGTAATCTCCGAGTCCCGGTGCTCGACTAGTACCGGTGTTCGACTAGTCCCGGTGCTTGACTAGTCCCGGTACTCGACTAGTCCCGATACTGCATGATTTCGGCAAAACTCCAATACCTCGATTAAAATCCACGCTTAGTACTCCTATATCATTTTTTCTTAATCCAAGATTAAATGGAGATTCTCCCGTCCTTATTAATTCACAACCAGGGCAAAATTAATCCATTATTCGATCAATTTTAGGGTTTAATTCTCATTAGACTCTTAAATAACGTGCACGGATTAATATGGAATTCTAACAAAAGAATTTGATTTACCAGGGGACCAAAATGCATAAGGATAACATAAGGGAGATTCAATACTTACCAAAACAACGTTTCTTCACACATGAATCGATGCCCAAACTGATTTTTTTTCCCTGCTTCTCTTCTCGATGTGCAGCACCTCACACACACCCACAGCTCATCGTTTCATTTCTTCCTTTTTCTCTCTTGTCTCTCAGTATGCAGCAGGTTATACACACACACACACACACACACACACACATATCTCTTCTATTAATCCTCTTTCTTTTCTCTCTCGATATGGAACACACACACAAAACCCTAAACAATAAAAAAAGCCTTCTAAACTTTCCAGCAAAAGCGGCGCACAAGATAGGGGATTTAATTTCCAAATTTTCAATTTTTACCCTCAACTTTTCATAATAAACCCCTTTCATACCTAAATTTCCATTTAGAACAAAATGCCCATTTTGGGTTATTATACATGAACCTAATGTAATACCCTGGGTAAATTCGTTAGTTAAAGTCTTTGTCCGTTAAATTTAATTAACTTTAAAATAGGGTGATTAGGGTAAGTTTGGGTCAATTTATAAGTTTAGGGTGTTATGGTGATTAGTGAATAGTATAAGGGCTAAAATGGAAAAGTTGGTTTGATATACACCATTTAGATTCAGATATTTTCACAAAAACAGAAATCATTTAAGTGTGTGTGTGCGTGTGTTTTAGGAAGAAAGAGGAAGAAAAAGAAGCAAAGTTAGGGATTCAATTTTGGACTAATTGGAAGTGAAATTAAGGTATGTCTCTGTTATGTTTTATTTTTGTAATCAAGAGTACTACGTTTCTGTCGGATTAGATTTACCAATTTCTCTAAAAGGATGAGTTGATTGATTTTGGGTTGAAAAAGGAACCGACTGTGTTCAGGGGTTTTCGGACGAGTTGCTAGTGTCCGGATGATTTGGGTATCCGGAAACCCTTGTGCATAGGTACCCGAACGAGGTAAGTTTATCCGGTAAGTTTCTTTTTCTTAGTTTTCTGGATGAATGAGGTATCCGGGTAATGTCCGGATTAATGAGGTATCCGGGTAATGTCCGGATTGTTGTTGTTATTTGGAAAGGGTCATGCTGTCCGGATTGTATGAGCTGTCCGGAAAGATGGGTTGTCCGGAAAGTTTGGGCTGTTTGGTCACTTTTTGAGATTTTAGACACTTTTAACTAAGTTTTTTGAATGAGGACTGAATAAGGTTTTCTAAAAAATTTCTAGGGGCGCTGCCCCCCAGACCCCGCAAGGGCGTTGCCCCTTGACCCCATCTGCTAAGTCGCCGTAGGGAAACAATTAAGGATAAGAGTTTGATAGGTTAAATAGGATTCTCAGCCTGCTAGAGTGTCTTCTGTGTTCTATATGGTAAAGAGATATTGTATTTGAATTGTTCCAGATACTGTGAATTTGAAGTGAAAGACTGAATCTGTTGAAAAGGCTTGGAAAGGATTTTGGTGATAAGCGAAACAGGTGAGTTTTACTTTAAAACGTTTTGAAACTGGAATACATATATGCGTGGATTGGGAAGGTGATAGATGGTATGTTTATGTGTTTCCGTATATAATATAATATATTGAGATATTGTATTTACATGAGTATTCTACTATATGAGAATACGTGGCTGGGCTTAGGACCGGTGTGTTGGCTGTAATAGTCGTACAACGTTGTTGGCTGTAATTGTTGTACAACGAAGATAATTTATTAGTTGGCTTGCAACCAACTAATATGGCCAAGAGAATGAGATGGGAAAATACATGATGATTGAGTCATATTTGAATTGTGATTGTATTATGTGAATGGTGGTGTGCAAATGATTTTCAAAGAAACAATAATTTTCTCACTAGACCTTTAGGTCTAACCCTCATTTTGTTTTTAAAATATGTATTCCAGGTCGTGGGTCAAGTAAGGACAAGTAAGCGGGGTAATCGGTGAATAGCTTTGGAAGAAGGATGTTATGATGACTAAGACGTGTTTTGCTGTTCTAATTTCATGACTAGATATCATGTATTTAGTTAGCGAAAAATTTGTAATGAAATACTCTATTTTGGATTGCAAAGACTAAAGGGACCGTACTTGTTATATTATGTGTATTGTTATGCAATTTATGTTATTTGATATATGTTTGGAAATTCCGGGTCGTTACACCTAACCTACAACAAAAAACTAGGGAATTAGCTGCTTTATTAACACATGTTATTTATGTTTTTCTCTTCTTCTATACAATGTTACTTTTTAATTAATATGGAGTGTAACAACTAACAAGGAATATATGCTTGGCATGTCCAAAAAAGTTGTGACCATTAGCCATATACTCATGTTCATTTTATTACTCTACATCACAACAACTCAATGTTGTTTCCCAAACCTTCTTCTTGACCCCGACCTTATGTCTTAACTATATTTCTTTCTCATTTGATATTTCTCCTGTATTTTCATGGTTTTTTCAGCAATCCTTTCAAGTTACTACTGCTCAATTTAAAATGAAAGTGAATAAGTATGCAAGGTGCTATTACTCACATTACTTTTATAATTTCGAGCATTTAATTAGGCAATAAGGGGCTGTCCTATATCCCATGCGAGCGGAAATCCCGTTCTTTTTCATATTTTTTCGGAGAGTACCACTGCTCTTGTTTGAGTAGAATCCTGGTATCTTTCTATAATTGTCTTTGTGGCTTTTTAGATACTACAATAATGGATCATATATTGGGTTCATGGTGTTACAGTAAACATATAAATGGTAATTTCCAAAATGCTAACACTGAGGAAAATATTCAGATAATATATTGCAGAAACCTAAAAACTTTTTGTTCTATGATGATGAGTCAATAATCGAAATCACGGGCTGCTTACATGACAAGAAGACTCACCTGCTGCTGCTTGTGGTTTGGTGTATTTGTGTTGCTCTTATGCTCAATGCACAAGTTGGTTTCAAATTGCGACGAAGACGAAAAATGTTGTTTGGCTGATGATGAAAGTTCAAGGTTTTGGTTGACATCACTTGTAATTAGTTTTTATAAGTTCCAATTCCGTGTATGGATCTTGTGTTGGTTGTTAACTGAAAATGATGTTATTATGTCTTTTAGCTAGTTTATTAAATATAAGTTCAGTTTGCAACAATTGTGTTAATAGTTACCTTATATGTTAAATTAATTTTACAAATTCAAACTATAACAATATACAAAAAAATTAAATAAATAATAATAAAAGTGTATGAAAAAGACTTGTGACCGATTTATTTAACCGACAGAGATTAGAACAAACTAGTCAAACATATTTTTGTTAGTGATTTTAATACCAGCATAATACAAGATGATCTTGAGATTACATGAGATCACTTTTAACAAGCAACATATGTGTTTTTGCAGATGACATTTTGCATCCGTAAAGGTGTTTTGCAAGGGTGAAATGTATTTCGTCGATAAATGTCTCATCATCCATCATTCATGGACTTCTTGTGTGCAACACCCCCCCCCCCCCACATACTGTAAAATAGATGTCACTTCTTCCTTTGGGATGCACCTTCTTATCACCTAATCTGCACAAATCTTAAACAGAAATGGATCATCCCACTGGAACTTCTTAGAATAAAAAATGAGTTTCTTTCTTTGGTGTTTGTTAAGTTCCTTGGGAATGATCCCACAAGCCAAATAATTAACAATATCTGCAAACCAAGGTACTGCAACATGTTGTATAGATAAAATTCTTTCATCTGGAAAGAGCTCTCAGATATCACTAATGTGTTCCTTTGTGTCTTGTTTTTCCAGTCTTGACAAGTGGTCAGCCACTTGATTATTTATACCCTTCCTATCAACAATTTCCAAATCAAACTCTTGCAACATCAAGACCCACCTGATTAGCCTAGGTTTTGCATCTTTTTTGGAAATAAGATACTTGATGGCAGCATGATCAGTATGCACAGTTACTTTGGCACCCATCAAGTATGATCTGAATTTTTCAAAAGCAAAAACCACAACTAATAATTCTTTTTCAGTGGTGGTGTAATTGATTTGAGTTTCATTTAGGGTTTTACTAGCATAATAAATAAAATGAAAAACTTTATTCTTTCTTTGGCCTAGAACAGTTCTTACAGCCTAGTCACTAGCATCACTCATAATTTCAAAAGGTATGGACCAATCAGGTGCCACTATTACAGGAGCAGTAACCAATGCTTCTTTTAAGTTTTTAAAAGCTTTTTTACAATCTTCATCAAAGTTGAAAGCATGGTCATGCTGTAGTAGTGAACACAGATGTTTGGATATTTTGGAAAAATCTTTTATAAACCTCCAGTAAAAAACTGCATGTCCTAAAAAACTTCTGATCCCTTTCACAGTGGTTGGTTCACGCAAATTTGCAATTACTTTCAATTTTGCCTTTTCAACCTCAATACCTCTATTGGAAATGAGATGCCCTAACATAATGCTCTCTTTAACCATAAAGTGACATTTTTCCTAGTTTAAAACCAAATCTGTTTCTTCACATCTTTTAAGACTTTTTTCAAGGTTTTCTAAACACGGATCATATGATGTCCCATAAACAGAAAAGTCATCCATGAAGACTTCCATGGATTGTTCAAGCATATCTAAAAAAATAGACATCATACATCTTTGGAAAGTGGTCAGAGCATTACAAAGTCCAAAAGGTATTCTTCTAAAAGCAAAAGTGCCATAAGGGCAAGTAAAAGTGGTTTTCTCTTGGTCTTTCGGTGCAATGGAAATTTGATTGTAACCTGAGTAACCATATAAGAAACAATAAAACTTCTTTCCAGCTAGTTTGTCTAACATCTGGTCAATGAAGGGTAATGGAAAATGGTCTTTTTGGGTTGCTTGGTTAAGCTTCCTATAGTCCATACATATCCTTCAACCTGACACTACTCTAGTGAATATAAGTTCATTCTTCTCATTAGTAACTATAGTAAATCCACCCTTCTTGGGTACATATTGTACTAGACTAACACATGTACTACTGGCAATAGGATAAATTATGCCAGCATCAAGCCATTTCAAAATCTCTTTTTTAACAACCTCTTTTATCATTGGATTAAGTCTTCTTTGAGGCTCAACTAAGGTGAAATCTTTGTTTTTCAAAATGATTTTATGTTGACAGATGGTAGGGCTTATACCCTTCAAATCAGCTATGGTCCATCTTATAGCTTTGGTGTGTTGTTTTAACATACTAACCAACTTTTCCTCTTGATCAGATTCTCAAGGATGAGGAAATAATGACTGGTAACTTCCCTGGTTCTCCTAAAATAGCATATTTTAAATGTGAGGGAAGTTGCTTTAACTCTAAGTCTGGAGCACATTCTAAGGAGGGAACAAGATCTTTCCTATCCTTATTTTCTAAAACTTCAACAACAGAGGTGACCTGAATGTCTTCTAAGTCCTCAAACTCCACTATATCTTCTTCACTATCAGATTCTCAATTCCCATGACCTCCCCAAAACTTTGGTCTTGACATCAAGATTTAATCAAATCTAAGGTAGAACATTCCTCTCTTTCTTTAGGATATGTAAGGGAATCCAACACATTAAAAGTTACCTGTTGGTCTTGAACTCTCATTGTGAGTTCACCTTTCTGGACATCTATCAGAGTTCTTCCTGTAGCTAGGAAAGGTCTTCCTAAGATAATAGGAATGTCTTTTTCAGCTTCAAAGTCTAAGATAATAAAATCTACAGGAAAAATAAACTTATCAACCTAAACAAGGACATATTCAATCTTACCCTTAGGCCAAGCTATAGACTTATCTGCAAATAAGAGTGAAATAGTTGCGGGTCTAGCTTCACCTATGCCCAAAGTGTTAAAAACAGATAGAGGCATAAGATTTACACTGCACGTAAGTCACATAGGGCTTCTCCTACTTCTTTTCCTCCTATGGAACATGGGATTGTAAAACTTCTAGGATCTTTCATCTTTGGAGGGATTTTATTAGACAACATAGCACTACAACCTTCAGTTAGAGCTACAGTCTCGTACTCATTCAACATTTTCTTTTTGCTTAAAATGTCTTTCAAAAACTTTGCAAAATATGACATTTGTTCAATGGCTTCAACCAAAGGTATGTTTATATGCAATTGTTTAAAAACATCTAAAAACTTTTTAAATTGCAGTTCTTCTTTCTCATTCCTCATTCTTTGAGGATATGGAATATAGAGAGGAACTGTAGTAGGAGATATAGTCTTTTGAAGAGTAGGTGCTTGTGTTGACCGTAAGGTTTTGTCTATCTTATTATCACTAGGAACTTTAGGACTTCACCAGCTTGTGACACATCCACAACAGGTTTGTGTTTGGTTTGTGAATCAGGGATTGACAATGGGATGGCTGGAATGGTAGTGGTGTTACTGGGCCTAACTGTATTTTCTGGCCCAATAATTCCAAAAGACTGAGCAGAATTTGATAATGTGTTTTTCTTTTCTGGCTCTGCTCTGTCTGACTTTTAAAAATGTTTTTGTATATTTTCTGATAAATCCTTACCACTCCTTAAAGTTACAGCTTTTACATGCTCTTTTCCGATTCTCGGAGGTACCTCAATATCACTAGGCAGAGAACCGGGAGGACGTTTCCTCATTTCTAAAGCCATTTGACCCATTTGGGTCTCTAGATTTTTAATAGATGCCTGAGTTTGGGACATGATTATCTTCATCATTGCTTCCAAAGAAGTTGTTGACTTAGCATGATGGTTTGACTTCTGTTGAAAAGCATGATGGTTTGACTTTTGTTGAAATACATGTTGGTTATTTTGAGAATTTGTGTGCTGATTGTTTTGAGGTCTATGATGAAATTGCTGGTTTGACCTTGCAATTTGGGTGGTGTTGAATTTAAAGCTGGACCATGCCAAGAAAAATTAGGGTGGTTCCTCCACTCAGGGTTGTAAGTCTTAGAAAAGGGTCCTCCCTTGTTATTGTTATTATTATTGTTACTAATGTAGTTGATACGCTCAGGATTTCCAAGACAATGTTCAAAATTATGGCCGTCACCGCAATATGTGCATTGGATAGACTGGATAGTAGGAGGTGGTGCAACATGATCAAGGCTTCTAATCAAAGATGCCATGTCTTTCAACTGTGTAGATATCAACGCATAAGCATCAGGATCTTGCACTTCTGATGTCTTCCTCAGTGGCAATGCACGTGGATCAACCCACTGACCATTGTTGTTAGAAATCCTCTCAAGGATATCATATCCTTCTTTATAGGTATAAGATGTGAAAGCTCCGTTTGCAGTAGCTTCGAGCATTTGTTTTGCAGTAATATTTAAACCACTGAAAAATGTCTCCAACTGAATGTAGTACGGAATGCCATGATGAGGGCATTTTCTCAAAAGATCTTTGTACCTATCCCATGCATCAGGAACTGCTTCATCATCCATTTGTTTAAAAGTACAAATTGCATTTTTAGGCTTAGCATTCCTCGTGGGTGGAAAATATTTTTTTAAAAATTTCTCCGCCATTTGGGCCTATGTCACTATAGAATCTGGCTTCAGTGAGTTGTACCAAGATCTTGCACCATCTCTTAATGAGTATCAAAAAAGTTTTAATTTCAGTGCATAATCTTCTACACCAGGAAACTTAAAATAATCTGTAATTTCCATGAAAGACCGTAAATGAATGAGTATCTCAGTTGCTAAACCAGCATACTGGCCGTTAGTTTGTAACATATGAAACATTATTGGTTTTAATTCAAAATGGTGGGTTTGCAGTGTTGGTTTAAGAATTCCTGAGTGTAACTGTGTTAACACACGAACAACGTAAGACATAATACCCGTATACCACCATCTTTTGAATTAGCTAACCGGAAAATGTTTTGTTTCTCATCATCAGTATTATTTATTATTGGCTAGATTTCTGGATTTTCTCTATTATTAGGATGCCCTTTTGGACCAAACAGGGGAACTTCCTCATTATCCGACATAGTTTCACTATCAGACATCTCTAAAGAATTTAAGACTGAGTTAGCTCTTTGGATTCTTCTTCGTTGTCTAAAGATTCGTTCAACGTCGAGATCAATTTAGAAAAATTCACCGTGAGGCAATTTTGGCATACACTATTTTTTTGGTTTTTCAAAAACATGGTAGAAAAACTTGCTTTTAAAAACTTTACTCAAATAAAAGAAAAACTTCTAGCGTGCTTCCCCGGCAACGACGCCAAAGACTTGTTGTGACTGATTTGGTTACACCATTTAAAGAGTGTTTATAAATAAACCTTGACGCAAGTATACATCTTGGCCAGGGAAGCATGGAAAAGTTTCTCTTTAAAAGTGTAGTTTGTAAAAGCGAGTTTCAGATGACGAATTCGAAAATAATAATTTATTGGAGGTTTGGTTAACAACTAATGATGAAAATCAATTATAAAAAGAAGCACAAGGTATAAAGATCCATTGGGATGAAATAAATAATTAGATAAAAAGACGAGACAACATTCCTCAGTTATCTCAAGAGTCTACTATTTTATGATACAACGTACCGGGTGTCAACTGGTCAATTGTGATCCACCACAAAATATAACCTTGATTTAAATAACTTTGGACAATCATGCCATACGATACATATTTTTATTTCATTAGCGGTCTCGGTCCCAACGTCACTTTATACCCCGAACTAGGACGCTTAGCCCATCATCGTTCGGTTTCTAATTATAAAGGATGTATAAACTTGGAAAGCAAATAATGGAGATGGACAATGCATAAACAATTTACAATAGTTCTTAATGAAAATACGTAACTTGTTATGCAAGTAACCAACTCTCGAAAGTAAAGCGAATATTAAACTGCAGAAAATGTAAAGAACTAAAATTAAATTGCAGTAAATAAATGAAAATAAATAAAGTACGTAAATTAAAGAGCAGCAAAAAGTAAATTACAATAACTAAACTGTGGTAAATTAAATTGCAGTAAATAAATTAACAATTAAGGAAGAACCGAAATTATAGAATGAGAAGTTAACGACAACTTGAGATTGCAAGGAAAATCTTGTTTCAAATGTATACTTGAAACGCAAGGAATCCTTAAGTGAACCACCACCGGTAAATTTCAACCGTTATGCCATGGATTTGGTTACTTAAAAAGCCCGAGAATTAATTAACTGAGATTTATTTAAAACGAGTTGCTTGTGAAAATTAATTGTAAACACTTGAATTATTGTGAAAAGCTTAAATTGATTAGGAAATGGTTTTATATTTGGAAACTCAACAAAGACGTTAAACACAATTAAACGTGAACCAATTGGAATTAGGGACCCGAAAGTATTAGTCGGACTTCCAGTTAATAATGATAACCAATTTGAACTATAACCAAATAAAGAAACCGTGAGTTTGAGATTGTAACTGAAACCGTGAGTAATTAATGAGAAAAAATGATGGCAACAACTAAGTAACACAATCGTAAGCAAGTAGGGAGCGTGAGTAATTAATGAGAAAAATTGATGGCAACAACTAAGTAACACAATCGTAAGCAAGTAGGGAGAAAAATCGATGGTACCAAATGAGTAACAAAAACCGTATGTAAAAGAAACTAAAGGGTAACGAGAAGTAAAAAGGTAACGGAAGTAGCAAGTAACTAACAAGGTAATGAACGGAACATAACGATATTATAACAGAACCAAACTGTGGTCGAACCCGAGTGGTTTGAACCGTGAGCAAGAGCTACGGTTGTGAGAACCGTGAGCTCTATGCTCACTACAATGCTACACTAAACTAACTAAATTATACTAAGGAGAAGGTTTTCTTCAAGGTTACAAAAGCTCCATACTTATAGTAGCTAAAATACTTGGAAAACAAGAAAAGCTTTATAGGTCATATCCATGGGTCAAAGTATCCATGGGCAATATTGCAAGCCCATCAAAATGAAGTGTTCTTGAGCCCAAATTGAAGTTTTCGGCCCATGTATAAAGATCGGCTCAAAGAGGTGTAGTCCACAAAAATTGCAAGCCCGGTCTTCAAAAATCGGAGTCTTCGGTTACGGTTGAATTTCAACCGTTATGCCATGGATTTGGTTACTTAAAAAGCCCGAGAATTAATTAACTAAGATTTATTTAAAATGAGTTGCTTGTGAAATTTAATTGTAAACACTTGAATTATAGTGAAAAGCTTAAAGTAACTAGGAAATAGTTTTATATTTGGAAACTCAACAAAGACGTTAAACACAATAAAACGTGAACCAATTGGAATTTGGGACCTGAAAGTATTAGCCGGACTTCAAGTTAATAATGATAACGAAATTGAATTATAACCAAATAAAGAAACCGAGAGTTTGAGATTGTTACTGAAACTGTGAGTAATTAATGAGAAAAATTGATGGCAACAACTAAGTAACACAATCGTAAGCAAGTAGGGAGAAAAATCGATGGTACCAACTACCAAATGAGTAACAAAAATCGTAAGTAAAAGAAATTAAAGGGTAACGAGAAGTAAAAAGTAATGGAAGTAGCAAGTAACCAACGAGGTAATGAACGGAACGTAACGATATTATAACAGAACCAAACTATGGTCGAACCCAAGTGGTTCGAAACGTGAGCAAGAGCTACGGTTGTGAGAGCCGTGAGCTCTATGCTCACTACAATGCTACACTAAACTAACTAAATTATACTAAGGAGAAGGTTTTCTTCAAGGTTACAAAAGCTCCATACTTATAGTAGCTAAAATACTTGGAAAACAAGAAAAGCTCCATGGGTCAAAGTATCCATGGGCAATATTGCAAGCCCATCAAAATGAAGTGTTCTTGAGCCCAAATTGAAGTTTTCGGCCCATGTATAAAGATCGGCCCAAAGAGGTGTAATCCACAAAAATTGCAAGCCCGGTCTTCAAAAATCGGAGGCTTCGTTTACGTCCAAAAATTAGCTATTCACATTTCTTCTTTCATGTAGAGCTCCAAATGACCGTCTTTTTGCAACTTAAAATATATAAAGCATAAAATTAGATTTTTCGTGCGATTTTTATGTATGTTTAGCCAAATTAATACCCGAAAGTATTAATCGTTTATTTTACTTAAATATTACTAAATTGATTAAAAGTGACTCAATAGGATAATAATAAGGCTCAAAAATTGGAATTATACGTCTAAAATAGGATTAAATAAATAACCCTATCAAGCACACACAACCAAAGACATGAAGAAATCCTATATTTGGTTTTTGGCCATGGAAAACTTCATAAGGAGTTTTCCATGCCTTTTGGTGATCACCGATCTATTTTGGGTAAAGCAAGCTGTTAATGTTCAGCCCAAAAATATGTGGGAAAATTTGATTCACTAAGAATCGATCTTGCAGCTTCACATAGAATCTGATTCTTTCTTTCAACTAACCCATTCTATTGAGAAGTTCCGACAACGGAGAAATTTTGAGAAATTTCTTTGTCATTGAAGAAGTCTTCTAAGGCACTGTTTTGAATTCAGCGCCATTGTCACTTCTCACAGACCGTACAAGCTGACCATTTAGAACTTCATTCTTCTTGATAAAGTTGATGATCTCTTCAATTGCGTCACTTTTGTACCTGAGAAAACATTGTAACACCCCAATCTTTGGATGATATCAATATTTTAAGATAAATATGAAAAATAGGATTTTGGATTAGATTTTTCGGTCTTGTTGGATGGAGAATTCAAATATGAACTCAACGGGCCTTTCTAGAGGGAAATCAGAGCTAAAATGAAGAAGTTATGACCAAAATAGTGATCGGACAATAAACCGGGAAATCAGGATCAAGTGGACATCCGCATGGTGCAAGTGGACGTCCACATTAGTGGAAGTACGCTTGTGCTTCCACAAAAGCAGCAGAAGGTTGGCATTGATGCAAGTAGACGTCCACATAGGACTCCAAGCGGACGTCCACATTATGTCTGACGGGATTTTTCACCTTTTTCACCCTCAACCTTCCCTCCTCTCTCTTCTACCTTTTATAAACCATATTAGATCTGATCCCTCTTCTCTCTCACTCGATTTTCTCCCTAAAAACCCTAACTTTTCCATTTCTCTCTTCCATCTTCCTTTTCTTCAAGAATACCAAAGTGGGTTTGATGAATCAAGTTTCTAAGGTTTCAAGGCTTCAAGATCGTCATCTTCTTAATCATTTTCCACCATTGTTGATCTAACTTGGGGTTCTCTTCAAATACCCATTTGTAAGTCATCTTCGCTTCCCACACCTTCATTTTTAGTAAACTTGGAAGTGATTTTGTAACACCCTCAAATTGGGAAAGAGCAACTAATTAAAATTTCGACATTACATCCGAAACAATGGGTAAAATACCTCAAATTACAAACTATGTTTATCTCCAAACAACACATATAAAACTAGTCTTATAACCAAGACTAAACTCACTTCGGATATTAGTAACTCCAAACAGAAGTGCTACTCCCAAGGGTAAATGCGGAAACATAACTTAAGCTATTCACCTCACGAGCACTTCACTAGCACATGACCTTTCGCACGTGTCACTAGAACTATTCCAAACCTGAGACCTGTTGCACATGCCGACAAATAAAAAGGGTTAGGCTAACGTCTAGTGAGTTCAAGAGTTGATAGCATGATTTAAATAAATCTTTAAATGAAAGTTTGAAATATATATTATGATTTCCAAAAGGATTTATAAACAGGATATAAACGACTCATTTTTCAAACGCACCCAAATTCTATGAGAAATATTCCCAAAAGTGTAAAGCGTTTTCCCAAAATGAATGCCAATCCAAAACTCACTCAATACGTGAATAAATCCTTATTATGCAAAAACTTCAAATGTGGTTGACAGTAAATACTCAACCCATTAATCATGGAAAACTATCCATTCAAAATTAAACACTTGATTGAAAACATAATACGAAACAATACTCACGCAACCGTAAAATGTAATGAAGTTCCAATTACCGTAAATACGGAAATGACCTGCTTTAATATAAACCCCAACATATATGAGGGAAATTCAATATCAAAATCATTCAAAAGCGGTCAAAGTACAATACCAACATTAATAATAAAACGGGGACAACATACGGTCCCAAATTGGTTGGTCAACGACGGGGGAGGCCTGTATCCATTGAGAGTGGATGAACACAAAAGTACGCCACTCATACAATGTTGTCGTACGACACTTCACTGCCTAAAAGCCCAAATGTCCCATATGACCATTTTCAAGTTACGACCCAGAGACGGGGGACCTTAGCGTAATATTATCAAAAGCACCGCCATAGGCTCGACACAAGGGGGATACAACCATGGCATTGTCCTAACTTGGCGGAGGTCATATTCGCCCAACGTGCTCATCCATACTCCGCCGCTCCCTATCGTACCCTTGAAAGTAAAGGTCTTTCAGCATGGGGCCCGGTCAAATCCCACGACACCCAACAGACCATCAAATAAAGACTGACTCACGTGCCTATGGATCCAATGCAACACAATATAATATAATAAGCCCATCCTGGAATGACTAATGCATCCGGGCATTTAAATAATGATAATGCGCAATAAATGCGATATGAAGCAATCTATGCCAAATGGTGCAACAAAGGCAAACCATAAATAAGACTCCACATCGAGTCATTAAAATCGGACAAATGTCCCCAAGACCATCTCATGGTCAAAACCGAGCAAATGCTCAAAGCTTGCTAGACCCGTAATGTCGGTCATCATCGCATAAACGTGTTTAAATATCATTTAGGTAACACGTACCGCAAAACCAATATTAACCCCAAAACACAACACGGGTTAAACAAAAAGGGTTTCCCAAAAGGACTCACACCCTTATAATTCTCAAAATGGTTATTGACACTAAAACGTGCATTCTCCCAAATGGTTTGTAAAATCATTTACACACATATGACTAAACCATTAAATAGACTCCATTTTGAGTAATAAATCTTTTAAGAGTATAACTATGATTGTTACACATCAAATACTCTAAAATCCCAAATAGGGGTGTTTTACACATTATGAAGATAAATACTTCAAAAAGGTTAAATTAACCAAATACCTCAACAATTGATATTTTCAAGTAAAAACACACAAACATTTGGAAAATACTATTTTTGGCATGTACAAAGTTTTCACAAATCAACTTGAACTCACCTTTTTAGATTAAGCTAAATCTAGAGTTTCTCCAAACGTAAGCTCCTTTGATGAAGTTAGCATCCTCAAGCCAACATCTACAAAACCTAGATCCATCAGTTTCACCCACAAATATTTAGATCTAACCATGATGAACCATCTCCCAACCACAATATACCAAAATACTCACTTATAACAAAACCCTAACTTCATAAATGAGGAGGAGAGAAGATTACCTTAACCATACTTGAATCCACCAACCAAAAGTGTCTCTACAACCTCTAAGATGCATCACAACTCCTAATCTTCAAATGGAGTGGAAAGGGTTGGGTAAAAACCCTAGAAATCAGTGGAGGGGATGAAGAGGAAGATTTCTTGAATGTGTCTAGGTTCTCCAACAATGGTGATGGGTAGATTTGGGGAAGAAGATGAAGAGAAGGGGGGATTTAGGGTTTCTAGAGAGAGAGAATGATTTTAGAGTGGTTCTTGAGGTGGGAGATGAAATAAGGAAAATAAAGAGGGAAAAGGGATTAAAACTCCAAATTTTCGCATCAGACGCCCCGCGGACGTCCGCTGGATTCTTCACGGACGTCCGCTTGCTTATGGCCGAAATCCCTAAAAATCTCTGTTGCTTCCGCGGACTACCCGCGGACTTCCGCGTCCCGCAGAAGCCTTGCGGACGTCCGTCAGTCCCAAATGCAGTTTTCCATTTTCGGGGTGTTACAATCCTCCCAGCCTTATAAGGATTTTGTCCTCGAAATCTAGATCCCTTTTTCAACCGAAGGCTAACCAACTCAACGCTGATCTTATAATTTGCCAATTCTTAACTAGGATCAAAATTTTCCTACACAGTAATTTAAGATCGTCCCTCAAATAGATCCTTACCAACAATGCCCCCTTCAAGTTCACTATACTTATGTCCGGGAGAACACTGGAATAACTCCTAGTTAGATGACCTCGGTTGTCTCCCAACCTTGGAAGTTCTCTACATCCCGATTTCGATTTCAGACTCTAAGTTAATCCGAGGTTTAATCCCTACCAAAATCGATAAAATCTCCAATTCCGATTGCCTCTATCGTTAATTGTCAATTAATTCCAACGAGTTCTAATAAACTCCAAAAATTCATCCCAACAAAATTCATCAAACCGACAGGTTCTTTAATCACACAGAAGGTTATTCCACCAAAACTACTCATTACAATTGAGTATCTTAAGGTTACTACAACTGTCACCATTATTTCATTTAAAATCGGACTACACACTCCGAATATACTAACGGTTTCCAAATCTCAAACCGACAAAAGTTGACACTTAGATACACCACCAAGCTTTGAACTCTAACAGGACTCCACACACGAGTTCTGTTTACCGAGTATATCCACAAAACCAAGGTTATCAATATGGTGTCTAAAGGGTCCTTCATGCGACACTTGCCCAAGATCCAAAACCGGGTTGCCGACAAAATGGTTATACTAACCTCAAAACACGTCATCGCAAATCTAACCCTCCAATTACCACAAACACATCGACTTTGCTACTGATATCATCCGGCCTATAGTCATATCATGTGCCTAAATACCCAACTCTTCATAGTCGAGGTTCTACATGGCTTACTCTTAATCCGAGCTACTTAACCTTTCCCAAGGTCCTAATGAGTTCAAGGTTTTCAAGTGAATTTTTATTTAACAAATATGCCAACCTCAAAACTTTTTCGTATAAGCTTTTGACATAAATATTTTCGTATCAAATTAATGTACGCATAAAAACTACTACTATCAATTTGGTAGTTGCGCAAAAATGGACACAATCGTCCCACATATGAGAATCATATTGAAAGCATTTTCCGCATGGTTCGGGTTATTAACAAGACGCAAAAGCATAATAAACAATTTCTTTAAAATGAACCGCTACGGTCCCAGTATGGATTGACTCATGACATGCACGTAAAGTATCTGCCCATTTTAAACTGTGTGCAACGAGAGTTTTGCACGCACTTCCAAAAGAAGTTCAAGTTTGACTCTAAAATTCTTTTCTAGCCATAAAATGGCTTGAAACAAGGTTAATCAACAAAACTTGCGCGCGTCAGTTTATTATACAAAAACGATGAAACGATACATGAGTACACTTTAGTCAAAACATAAAATGACTTGTGTAACTTCCAAATTTAAAGACAAGAATCAACACATTTCATCATTTGAAGATATTGACTAAAATATTTCGTGAGGGAACCTCAAATGGGGTAAGCATGCAAGCTTGTAACACTCTCTTAGTAGTTTTCTTGAACGAAATAACATGCATTACATAGTTCACGACAAAATTTCAAATGGTGAAATTCTTGGAATCAATTTCCAAAATTTCCTCGTCTGGTCATACAATGATACACGAGTAAAAGGCTTCTGACAAGGCTTTCACACAACAACGCGTTTTTCGAAACTTAGGAGAAAATGAGTGTTCATAAATTATTGACACCAAAAAGGGGTTCAAATCAACTTTTGAACTTAAATCATACAAACAATGCGCATTAACGTTTCAAAGCATAAACAACTCCACGCACTCTAGGTTTAGGCAATTGACTTTTCCAAAGATTCCATTACGGAGCATTTGCTCCAAAAGTTTCGCCCTTGAAATATAAAACGTTGAAACGTTAAAACGTCAATGCCTAAAAGTTTATTTGTTATAAGATATTCAAACTACACATTTTCTCCAAAACCAAAAAGGTTTACTATTTCCAAAATGTTCCTCAAGCCAAAGTTGACCAAATGTTAACGACTTACACCTTTGTGTTTTCAAAATGTAACTTATTGTGAAATATTCATGATTTTTTTTACAACACTAACACATATTTGACCAAACGGTCTTTATTTGAGTAATGAGCTAGTAAAACATTTTCATGCTCGACTTGTTTGTCAAAGCGTTAAGAAGCAATGACTACCAAACTATGCATACCCCTAGTCGAGATAATGCATTTATTTGAAAATAATAAAAAAACAATCGACTGACCGAAAGCGCATTAAGTAAATTGTTATGAGACACCATCAAAGTGCTCGTTCGTGTATTAATTATGTCATGTATAAATCAATCCACATACTGAACCGGTTGCAACCAAACGTGCTAATATAACTCTTTGAAAGAGAGATTCAAGCGACACTCAAGTTTCAAAACTTATCTATTTGGTCGCCTTATGGCATACAAATAATTATTTCTCAACAAAGCTCGAGTGGGACAAAACGCCTAACATAACTCATAAATTTTCACATAATTAAATGGAGCATGCACATTGTGAAATTACACTCACGCGACTCAATACGTCGTAAAATAAAACTCCATGAAACTTAATGAGCTTAATGACCTCAAGTCAATAAAATGGCACCAACACTGTGCTTCCAAAAAGTCAAATTGCTATAAGCAAAATCATGACTAAAATGCCAAAACTCCAAAATAGACTTGTATAAAACAAAGTCCCCAAAATAGCTTTACATAGACATGATGGAAGATAACTTTCTATCTAGACTTTAACATACGTGGAGGAGGTCCAATGTTAAAGTCGTAAGTCGTAGTTACTTGCCCAACATCTTAAACATCATAAAATATGGACATCAATGTATCCGAAAGTAATGTTGAACAATAATAAAGTAAGGCAAAACAAATTCCGACGGAGTTTGCAACTCCCGCAATAAAATAATTTCATGTCGGTTCAAAAACCCATAAGTTGGAATCTCGTGTGTGTGTGCTAACCATTTTCCAAAATTTGTAATACAATCCTTATAAGGATTCGAAACACACAAAATAATTGATGCGACTTATTTTCAAAAATAATTCTTGTGCATAACTTAATCGGCACGCAACGTCTCAACTCATGCTCCTCCAAATGCCTCCGGTCCACTATTGTCATCCGGATATTCAAAACCTCTTAAGGCAAGTTGGAAATTACATCAATTAACATCACAGTTTTTCCTCGAATTAAATTCGGTTCAATAAGTCTGTGGTTCTAATTCAACCAGCAATCTCGACCCAAAACGGTCTACTTAAAGCAATATCTTGCTTATCGTCACTCCAAGTGACTAATGCTAGAATCACCAATCTTTTCCAACGACTACTAACTTAGAACCTTCTTCACTACCCCAACGGTCATCCCATTTACAGTAATTCAAGTATGCACATGTACTAGTAGATTCACCATGACACTGGCCAAGTGTCACTATAAACGTACCGTACATGTTTATCCTTGCTACTCTAGACGTGATTCCCGTTTCTAATAACCCTTATTGACCTCAAAACATCCTATCTTAATGTGCCTAATGGTGAATTTCACTCTCATTTACTTAAAAGTGTGAGTCCACGATCTTCAACAAATCAAGTATTATGTAACAAGATGTAGTAGAAGAGGACTATTTATTCACTAGAAATGTAAACCTAATCTAGAGAGAACAATGTGAGATTTGAGAGCTACATCTTTGTAATATGAATTAATGAATACATACTTACATGATAAGTCCTATTTATATTCTCCTTCCCTTGTTACTACACTTAAGCCCAAACCCATTTAGACATCCAAGCCCATTAGGCCCAAAGCCTTTACTTTACAAAACTTTCTAATATTTAGGACAACTTAAATGTCCTAACATTCTCCCCCTAAAGTTTTGGAAAGTAAAATCATCTTGAAGTCTTTAACTCCTCCCCCCCTTGATTTTCTTGAAAAACTTTAGCGGTGCAATTCTTCAAATGTAGGCTCGGCTCCCCCTTGAAAGTTGCTCTTATTCATCATGTTTTCAACCTTGAAAAATCAGATTCAATGTAGTCCATAACCCCGACTAAGTGCACGAAAACATCTCAAAAATGTAGAAACTCGAGCTCGTTCCGATAAGCCCACAAGAATGATAACGAGTGAGTTTTGAGTGATAAGCCAAATGCATTCTTAGTGTAAAACAAAGAATCCGTCGTTGGACCACGAGTTGAGTAAGAATTCGACTTAAAAGCTTGGTCCGAGTTTGCTCGAAGGAGGAACGGTAACAAGCACGCGCTACTCGGTAGAGGTTTCGAGAAATCGAACACAAATCGATGTCGTAGAGATGAATGTGTGACAAAATAAATGTAGGAGTGATGCCACACGGATTCCATTAGCAGTAGTCATGAAATTTGACGAAACTAACGAAAATTGGACCAAAAATGTTAGAAACTTAACTGTTCACTAACTGGTCCAGTTAGTACTATTCATCTTCACCACCAACAATGTATTTCACGATCTGTTGATTTCCATTTCAATTTTCATCCACTTTTTCACATCATAAATTCTTCCGTTTGAATATTTTATGCACATTGACCATCAACTAAATCTTTCCAAGAAAAATAATAGCCATGCATCGTGAAAAATCAGTTGCAACTTTCACGCCGACGATGTAACTAATTTTTTCGGCGAGATCTTCCAACAACCAAAAAGAATGAATTCTTGCTGGAATTTCGATATTGAAAGTTTCAAACTGATCAACTTCACCAAACAAACAGCTCTATGACAGAATTAAAATCAACGCCGACTTGTTTCGCTTTTCCGGCAAGATCTACGTTTCACTATCACTTCCAACAATTCACAAATATCTTTGAATTCATGCTGGAGAATTGAATCTAATCGTTGTTTTATGATCATAACATCAAGAATGAGCAGATATGAGGAAGTTTAATCGAATAAAAACGTTTTTTCGGCGAGAATTCCGGTGACACTAGCAGATTCCGGCGAACATGCATGCTGCCAATTTTCAGCACCTCTATCTAACTCATTTCATGATGAATTTCGATTCTAAAAGTTGTAGATTGATCGAAATCATGAGATAAACAGATATGTGACTAATAATCAACCAATAATCCTTTGAAAATTCAAGATCACACAATCACTTCGAGAATTCACGATGTCAACTTTTTTCAAAAAACAAATTGACATATTTTGAAAAGACAATCCAGATCTGAATGATGTATACTCTTCAAAATCAATAGAGAAACAGATCTGAGTAGATAGAATTGAATGATGCACCAAAAAATGTCCGGATCTTAAGAAATATCGCGAAGAACACTGAAAAACTCTCGAAATTTTGGAAAATCATCAAAACTTGTCGAAATTCGATTCTAAAAATTGGATATGATCTGGAATCGAATAAAAAGCAAATCTTCAAGAGCATAAGAGATTTGAACAAACGTACATCTAGATCGGGAAAATTTACTTGAAATGTCGAGATCCGATGATCGTATCGAGAAAAAAATTCATCGATTTGGCTCTGATACCAATTGTGAGTCCACGATCTTCAACAAATCAAGTATTATGTAACAAGATGTAGTAGAAGAGGACTATTTATTCACTAGAAATGTAAACCTAATCTAGAGAGAACAATGTGAGATTAGAGAGCTACATCTTTGTAATATGAATTAATGAATACATACTTACATGATAAGTCCTATTTATAGTCTCCTTCCCTTGTTACTACACTTAAGCCCAAACCCATTTAGACATCCAAGCCCATTAGGCCCAAAGCCTTTACTTTACAAAACTTTCTAATATTTAGGACAACTTAAATGTCCTAACAAAAAGTACGCTAGTTTGAGTCTAGGTATCCAAAAATCAACACCTAATTCTCTCAAACTTATGCTCTGATACCAACTTGTAACACCCTCAAATTGGAAAAGAGCAACTAATTAAAATTTTGACATTACATCTGAAACACTGGGTAAAATACCTCAAATTACAAACTATGTTTATCTCCAAACAATACATATAAAACCAGTCTTATAACCAACACTAAACTCACTTCGGATATTAGTAACTCCAAACACAAGTGCTACTCCCAAGGGTAAATGCGGAAACATAACTTAAGCTATTCACCTCACGAGCACTTCACTAGCATACGACCTTTCGCACATGTCACTAGAACTATTCTCAACCTAAGACCTATTGCACATGCCGACAAATAAAAAGGGTTAGGCTAACGCCTAGTGAGTTCAAGAGTTTATAGCATGATTTAAATAAATCTTTAAATGAAAGTTTGCAATATATATTATGATTTCCAAAAGGATTTATAAACAGGATGTAAACGACTCATTTTTCCAACGCACCCAAATTCTATGAGAAATATTCCCAAAAGTGTAAAGCGTTTTCCCAAAATGAATGTCAATCCAAAACTCACTCAATACGTGAATAAATCCTTATTATGCAAAACCTTCAAATGTGGTTGACAGTAAATACTCAACCCATTAATCATGGAAAACTATCCATTCAAAATATAACACTTCATTGAAAACATAATACGAAGCAATACTTACGCAACCGTAAAATGTAATGAAGTTCCAATTACCATAAATACGGAAATGACCTGCTTTAATATAAACCCCAACATATATGAGGGAAATTCAATATCAAAATCATTCAAAAGCGGTCAAAGTATAAGACCAACGATAATAATAAAACGGGGGACAACATATGGTCCCAAATTGGTTGGTCAAAGACGGGGGAGACCCATATCCATTGAGAGTGGATGAACACAAAAGTACGTCACTCATACAATGTTCTCGTACGACACTTCCCTGCCTAAAAGCCCAAGTGTCCCATACGACCACTTTCAAGTTACGACCCAGAGACGGGGGACCTTAGCGTAATATTATCAAAAGCACCGCCAAAGGCTCGGCACAAGGGGGATATAACCATGGCATTGCCCCAACTTGGCAGAGGTCATATCGCCCAACGTGCTCATCCATACTCCGCCGCTCCCTATCGTACACTTGAAAGTAAAGGTCTTTCAGCATGGGGCCCAGTCAAATCCCACGACACCCAACAGACCATCAAATAAAGACCGACTCACGTTCCTATGGATCCAATGCAACACAGTATAATATAATAAGCCCATCCTGGAATGACTAACGTATCCGGGCATTTAAATAATGATAATGCGCAATAAATGCGATATGATGCAATCTATGCAAAATGGTGCAACAAAGGCAACCCATAAATAAGACTCCACATCGAGTCATTAAAATCGAACAATGTCCCCAAGACCATCTCAAGGTAAAAAACGAGCAAATGCTCAAAGCTTGCTAGACCCGTAATGTCGGTCATCATCGCATAAACGCGTTTAAATATCATTTAGGTAACACGTACCGCAAAACCAATATTAACCCCAAAACACATCATGGGTTAAACAAAAAGGGTTTCCCAAAAGGACTCACACCCTTATAATTCTCAAAATGGTTATTGACACTAAAACGTGCATTCTCCCAAATGGTTTGTAAAATCATTTATACACGTATGACTAAACCATCAAATAGACTCCATTTTAAGTAATAAATCTTTTAAGAGTATAACTATGATTGCTACACATCAAATACTCCAAAATCCCAAATAGGGGTTTTTACACATTATGAAGATAAATACTTCAAAAAGGTTAAATTAACCAAATACCTCAACAATTGATATTTTCAAGTAAAACACACAAACATTTGGAAAATACTATTTTTGGCATGTACAAAGTTTTCACAAATCAACTTGAACTCATCTTTGCTATATTAAACTAAATCTAGAGTTTCTCCAAACATAAGTTCCTTTGATGAAGTTAGCATCCTCAAGCCAACATCTCCAAAACCTAGATCCATAAGTTTCATCCACAAATATTTAGATCTAACCATGATGAACCATCTCCCAACCACAATATACCAAAATACTCACTTATAACAAAACCCTAACTTCATAAATGAGGAGGAGAGAAGATTACCTTAACCATACTTGAATCCACCAACCAAAAGTGTCTCTACAACCTCTAAGATGCATCACAACTCCTAATCTTCAAATGGAGTGGAAAGGGTTGGGTAAAAACCCTAGAAATCAGTGGAGGGGATGAAGAGGAAGATTTCTTGAATGCGTCTAGGTTCTCCAACAATGGTGATGGTTAGATTTGGGGAAGAAGATGAAGAGAAAGGGGGATTTAGGGTTTTCTAGAGAGAGAGAACGCTTTTAGAGTGAGAGAGAGAGAGAGAGGTTCTTGAGGTGGGAGATGAAATGAGGAAGAGAAAGAGGGAAAAAGGATTCAAACTCCAAATTTTTGCATCAGATGCCCCGCAGACGTCTGCAGGATTCTTCGCGGACGTCCGACTTGCTTATGGCCAAAATCCCTAAAAATCTCTGTTGCTTCCGCGGACTACCCGCGGACTTCCACGCCCCGCGGACGTCCGACGTAAAGCCTCGCGGACGTCCGACATAAAGCCTCGCGGACGTCCGACAGTCCCAAATGCGGTTTTCCATTTTCGGGGTGTTACAGATTTGTTGGTGAATGCAAGTTGTGGTGAAGGTAATCTTCTCTTTTCTTCCACCTAATAAATTAGGGTTTTGGTATAAGTTGAGATCTTGATGAAATATGTTTGGGGATGATTATTTATAGTTGGAAACTTGTGGATCTAGGTGTTTGGAAGATTTGGCTTGAAGATTCAAGTTTCTTCAAAGGAGCTCAAACTGGGGAAAATCTAGATTTAGCCTAAATCTAGCGAGGTGAGTTCAAGTTGATTTGTGAAAACGTTGTACATGCCAAAATGCTCATTTTTAAAGTGTTTTACAAGAAAATATGCATTGTTGAGTTATTTGAATGATTTTGATTACTTGGAATATTTGATTTTATAAATCTTGCAAAATAACCATTTTTGGGGTTTTTGGATAACTTGATAAAATAAGCTGTTGGAAGAAGAGGTTTATCAAATAAAAACATGCAACGGAAGCTTATAATTATAAACAAAAAAACTTCTTCTTCTAAAAGAGGATCCATTGTACAAAGAAAAATAGCAACTAAAAGGAGATGAATATAAGTAAACATACCCTTGATGACCTAGGAGGATCCAAAGGAGAATCCCTCTATTAGGAGCACACCCAAAGCTCCAAATACTTGCAAAAAATCTTCTCACCAAAAACCTTTTGAGAGAAATAACCTTTTGAGAGAAAAGTGGTTAGCCTTTTGAGAGAGAAAGACTTTTAATTTTGCATTCAACACACACACACACACACATACACACACACACACACTTGTGTGTGTGTTTTTTGCCGAAAGATTAAGGAGAGAGAGAGAGAGAGAGAGAGGAGGAGGAATCGGTTTCTCCTCTTAAAAGCATTCAAGAGGTGGAGTGTAGTATTCAATATATTTATGACATATTGCTTTTATGTCTAACAAGCAATCTCTATTTTACAACATTGATCCCTCTTTTTTTCCTCTAGTTTCTAGTTAAACCATCACTTATGATGTTTAACAAACTTTCCCCTTAATCATATTATTCTTGCAATTTTAGTTTGGACTTTGTGTGCGACCGAATAGGATAATGCCAATAATTAATTATCTTGTTTCAATGGGCATATCTCCAACAGACTCCCACTTGCACTTGACACAATAAATATATAATGGCACATGAGTGTCATTCAAGACACTATTTCTGTAATCAAAACCAGAAGGTATGAAACAGTCCTAAAGGTAAGTGATCAATTATCCTTTTGTTCTAGATATCCATATGAACGTGAGACATGGTATAGTGTCATCTTCAGATCGTTCAATATTATGTTTCTCAATAGGGATTTGTGGTGACCTAAAGTAGACTGTAAAATTGATCCAATATCAATTCAGTCTTAGTATGGACATACATTTATGTGTCAGCACCAAATCATTGAGGGGCCCAAGGATATCACTTTTACCATGAGGCAAAAGGAACAAATTGCTTTGACTACATAGACCTCCCCACTAATCATGTTACATTTGATCAGTCCCTTTATGGCTGCTAGTTACGGACAATGTTGGAGAATGGTCAAAACATAACCGACTTCGTGTCAAGAGTCTCATGCATCTCCACTCTAGGATAAAAGATATTACCATCTTAGAATTACTTGTGATAGAAACCATGAAGTAATCTATAAGTGTTGGTCGCTCTAAAACTTGATCTCTGTCAAGTTCACATGAGTGTAGTTGTACCAATGCTATATCCATCGCTATAGATAATTAACTCACACCTCATATCAGTCTTAATTTGTTACTCCCTTCCTTTGGAGAATAAACGATTGTGAAGATTTTTGAATAAACTAGTATTCAAAGGAAGTTTATAAACATGCAAAATAGAACACAGTGAAACACCAATGAAGTGATTGCTCCAAGCACATACTATGATCTCAACATAATAATCATCATGTCATATGCAAATGTAAACTGTTTAAGTTCCAGAATCTCAGATCAAATAAAATATATAATCAAGCTAAATTGCTAACAACTCTAATGCCTATAGACTTAGTATGAGTATCATGCTTGGTCTGAGGCAATTGCTTGGTGAATGGATCAGCCAAGTTCCTACTTGAGTCAACTCTACTAATGATAATCTCCTTGTCTTCGACAACCTTCCGGACATAATGAAATTTACCGAGTATATGACGTGTACGCTTGTGTGACCTAGGTTCTTTAGCCAAGATGACTGAACCCTCGTTTTCATAGAAGATCTCTATAGGATCATGAATAGTGTGAACTACGCCAAGATCCC
Organism: Saussurea involucrata; assembly: GCA_033807775.1. Lineage (NCBI taxonomy): Eukaryota > Viridiplantae > Streptophyta > Magnoliopsida > Asterales > Asteraceae > Saussurea > Saussurea involucrata. The sequence continues at coordinate 59,217,699 of CM066316.1, forward strand.
CTATGAACTTCTTCATCCACATGGCCTCTTTTGCAGCCTCATTAACTGCAATATAATCATCCTCTATTGTCGAATATGCTATAGTGCTCTACTTGGAACTTCTCCAAGTGACCGCTCCACCATTTAGCAAAAATATGAATCCTGATTGCGAACATGAATCATCTCTATCAGTTTGGAAGCTAGCATATGTGTATCCTTTTACACATAGCTCTTCCTGGCCACCATAGACCAAGAACATGTATTTTGTCCTTCTCAAGTACTTGAGAATGTTCTTGACTGCTATCTAGTGGGCTTCGCCAGGGTTGGCCTGATATCTACTCGTCATGCTTAAGGCATATGATACATCAAACCTAGTACAAATCATGGCATACATGATCGATCCCACAGCCAAAGCATATGGAACTCGACTCATCCTGTCTAATTCATCAGCGGAATTAGGACACTGAGACTTGTTCAGTGCCATGCCATGCTGCATAGGCAAGAACCCTTTCTTGGAGTCTTGCATCTTGAATTTCTTCAAGATCTTATCTATGTAGGTAATTTGGCTTAACCCAATGAGCCTCCTGGATCTATCTCTATAGATCTTGATGCCTAGTATGTATGCCGCATCTCCCATGTCTTTCATGGAAAAACACTTCCCTAGCCAAGTTTTGACACTTCGTAGTGTTGGGACATCGTTTCCCATGAGTAGTATGTCATCAACATATAATACAAGAAAGACTACATTACTCTTACTAGTTCTGACATAGACGCATGGTTCATCTTCACTTCTAATAAAACCAAATTCCTTGATTTTCTCATCAAAATAAAGATTCCAGCTATGAGATGCATGTTTGAGTCCATAAATGGACTTCTGAAGCTTACACACTCTATTGGGATGCTTAGGATGTACAAAACCCTCAGGCTGAGTGGTACGAGCGAAATGTGTGTTTTAATCGCAGTGGGTTGCAAACTGTCCACAGTGGGAAGTGCAAGTGTACACTGTCCACTATGATCGTCACAGCAAGTAATAGTTGGTAAAATACCAGAATCGAATCCACAGAGACTGGACAATCAAGACAATACGGTTCTCATGAGCTCCTTTTACAAGTTTCAACTAGAGAGGAAAATAATACTTTGGTTTGGTTTGGTAAAATAGCTACTTGAAACGATTTACTAAATGCTAAAAAGGAGGAATGTAGGTTGGATTTTCCCTAAAATTTATCTCAAATACTCGGTCCTTAGAGTGATCCTCGTATTCGTGGTGGACATTTTCGCTAGAAAAGCCCGGTTACAAAATACTCACACCGTTAGATAAAAATCCCATACTCTTAGTACTTGTTGTTTTGTCAATGGTAATCTCTAAATGGACCTTTTCAGGCCTCGATGGAATGTGTAGAGACAAATACTCTAAGTGTTTTTAATACACAAATTAGCTTGCCTACTACTCCAGTGGGCAGAGATTAGCTCACTGTGCCGACCTCACTTTCGTAAGTGTCAAAAGAATTCTTTCGAATCCCCTAGCATCATTCAAGCTCGTGTCACTGCGCTCTACTTATTTCTAAGTTAAGAACTAGACTTTAGATCCTTGCAAGTGATCAGCTTGTTCGCATCCTTGGGTAAATATCGAGAATGAAAGACCAAAACAACAAATATTCTAAGTATAAAGATTACTCAAGCATTTTTGATAAAATCCAGGTACTTCTCCTTCCTACATCCCAAAGGATGTTTAGCCTAACATTTCCGAAGTAAAGAAAACAAAAGATGAAGAATTGCACATAATAAAACTGAAAGTGATTTGCATTAACTGCTCACAGTGGGGAACGAGAAGTCGTCCCTGCACTGTGTATTTCGAACTACAACAGAAAATAAATTACTGAAATTAAATGCTAAGTTACTGCAGTAAATGAAAGCTTACAACTTAAGGAAATGCTAGATAAATTGCAAGATAGATGGATGTAATAAATGAGACCCAACACTCCTTTTTATACTAAGAAGAAGGTGTTGGTCTTTACACAAAAAGGGTTTTCCAAGGTGCAAGGACTGCAGGGAGATGCAGAAATCAGCTCAAAGGATAATACTTCAATCCTCCATGTATAGCCCTTTTTACCCAATGGTCCATTAGAAGTCAACTTTTGCAAGTACAAAGGTACAATCATGATGTGAAGCCTTGAGGAACACTTGTAACAGCCAAATCTCAGCTTCTCTGTCATTGAACCTTCCTCCTCCAGAAAATTAGATCCCAACTAAAAGTTTATTTTTGATTTCTTTTTGATCAGCTCGAAGAGTGGGGAACCGGAGTGGGCACTGTATACGTCACTGCGGATGAAAAATCGTGAAAACACCCAAAACTTCCCCAAATAATTTATTAAAGATCATGGTTCACTCCTTTTGCTCGTTTTCGTAAATCATACCAAGAATGGGGGTTTTTAGAAGTGAAATGGCTAAAATTGACAAAATAAAGTGGAAAATAAATGGAAATAATAACTCTAAAAATAGAGTTATCACAACCTCAAACTTAAATCATTACTTGTCCCCAAGTAATAAAAAGAAAGAAATAAAATGAAAAACAATGCATTTGAAACTTTGAGGGACTTACATACTTCTTGACTTGAATGAGCGTTTGATCTCCTTCCTCCGATACTTCCTTCGGTCCGAAACTTGAAAATTTCACTTTTGTGTTTGCCGAAACCTTTCCCTTGTTTACCTTTTGATCAATAGGGCTTTCTTGGGTTTGAAGGGTTTATGGCTTTGAATCTTTTCCCAAGGGTTTTGACAAGAATTTCCAAACATGGACCGAAGATCTCGCTTTGAGATTTTTATTTCAAGAAGTGGGTGTTTAGTATTTTGCTATGATAAGAACGTACACTTTCAGGCTTTATTTGGGTATAATGAGTATGGCTATTTTTGTGAGGGTGGGTATTCTGATGGTCCAGAATAGGCACACCATCGTTTTCTGGGAGTGAGCACTTTGATGGTCCAGAAAAGGCACACCATCAATTTTGTTAGTGCTACTCCGATTTTCTTCTGTTTTTGTATTTTTGTGTTTTCTCTTTTTTTTTTTTTGGGAGGGGGGTACGGCTTACCCACCTCAAACTTGGACTTCACAGTGTCCTCACTGTGAGCAAACTGGAGGTCACTCTGGAAGTTCCCACCTCAAACTTAAAATCTCACAGTGTCCCCACTATGACATTGAATTAATGAACAAAGGTGGTGGTTTGGGGGTACAAAAAGGATCGTGTTTGGATGCGAAAAATGGCCTATATCATTTCATGGTATCAAGTTGAGATTCGTACTTACAAAAGGGACCTTTTTAAGTTGGAAGCCGAAAGTTGTACCTTGAAATGGAACGAGATCAAAAAAGCATTCAAACAACAAATACGTTAGTACCCAAAAGTACCTACCGAGCGATAGGATTTCATGCATTACGAACCAAAATAAGAATTCAGCAAAGTGTCAAAAGCCTAGCCAAAGGCACAAAATATAAAACAAACCGAAATTTAAAATTGTTTTTGAGAGCAAAAGAGTGGAACCAAAGTTTTAACAAACCATTCAACGGGTCGGGGTGGCATCTGGTGAACTGACGGAGTCATCCTCTTCAAACTCGTCATCACTGGCATTGGTTGGGCAAATATCCTCAGGAAAATCTGGGAGCTGAGCAGCTAGCATTGGGTTGGCCTCTTTCATCATCAGGCCCGTCACCTCATCCCGTTCTCTTGTATACATCCAAAATTTCTGCGTGGCCCGGTTCTGATATCGCTGCTCACTTTCCAGCAACTCGATCCTGTATGTGAGCTTCTTCAAAGCTGCCAAAATCTCTCCCATTTGGTTGCTTGATGATCCGGCCTCGGTTGAATGGAGTGGTGTACGCGGCGTTCTCACAACATGCTCCTCAGCAATGGTCACAGTGGGGTGAACAGTCCCCACTGTGGGGATATCTTCTGTTTGTTCAGCTGGAGGAGTGGCGACGTACCTTCCCATCTTGCGGATGGTTTGTGCGCTGATGTTGCTCGTGGAGTCAAACCACTGATCCTCCACCGCCGAGGGTACACCTGCGTCTATCATTAGTAACGTAACGAGGCAAGGAAGGGGCAAGGCTACCTTCTTTCTGTTTCGAGCTTGATCTATGGCCGCATGCATAACAATTCCGACGTTGATTTTTCGTCCAGTGAGGAGGCAGTACAACAAAGCACATTTATGCATAGACAATGTGGTATCGTGCGATGTTGGGGACACAGAGGCTCGGAGAAATTGGAACCAAACAGCGGCCTCGGTAGTGAGGGAGCTAGCGTTTAGGCACCTTCTCTGGCCGTCTTTATTCCACGGCTTCCCCTCGACTGCTATTTCGCGCAAGACAAGATCCTCGTCCGTCGGGGTCATTTTCTTTAAAAACTGGGCAAACTCACACACAGTCGGGCTCCTTCTTCCTAATACCCGGTTAATCGCTCCTGGAGTAAAGCTTACTTGCTTACCCCGAACTACCACAGTGGGATCCTTTGCTTGAGAGGCCTCGGCGTAAAATTCACGCACTAATGAGGCATTCGCGCGTCGATTGGTGATAACTCTATTTTTAGAGTTATTATTTCCATTTATTTTCCACTTTATTTTGTCAATTTTAGCCATTTCACTTCTAAAACCCCCCATTCTTGGTAGGATTTACGAAAACGAGCAAAAGGAGTGAACCATGGTCTTTAATAAATTATTTGGGGAAGTTTTGGGTGTTTTCTCGATTTTTCATCCGCAGTGACGTATACAGTGCCCACTCCGGTTCCCCACTCTTCGAGCTGATCAAAAAGAAATCAAAAAGAAACTTTTAGTTGGGATCTAATTTTCTGGAGGAGGAAGGTTCAATGACAGAGAAGCTGAGATTTGGCTGTTACAAGTGTTCCTCAAGGCTTCACATCATGATTGTACCTTTGTACTTGCAAAAGTTGACTTCTAATGGACCATTGGGTAAAAAGGGCTATACATGGAGGATTGAAGTATTATCCTTTGAGCTGATTTCTGCATCTCCCTGCAGTCCTTGCACCTTGGAAAACCCTTTTTGTGTAAAGACCAACACCTCCTTCTTAGTATAAAAAGGGGTGTTGGGTCTCATTTATTCCATGCATCTATCTTGCAATTTATCTAGCATTTCCTTAAGTTGTAAGCTTTCATTTACTGCAGTAACTTAGCATTTAATTTCAGTAATTTATTTTCTGTTGTAGTTCGAAATACACAGTGCAGGGACGACTTCTCGTTCCCCACTGTGAGCAGTTAATGCAAATCACTTTCAGTTTTATTATGTGCAATTCTTCATCTTTTGTTTTCTTTACTTCGGAAATGTTAGGCTAAACATCCTTTGGGATGTAGGAAGGAGAAGTACCTGGATTTTATCAAAAATGCTTGAGTAATCTTTATACTTAGAATATTTGTTGTTTTGGTCTTTCATTCTCGATATTTACCCAAGGATGCGAACAAGCTGATCACTTGCAAGGATCTAAAGTCTAGTTCTTAACTTAGAAATAAGTAGAGCGCAGTGACACGAGCTTGAATGATGCTAGGGGATTCGAAAGAATTCTTTTGACACTTACGAAAGTGAGGTCGGCACAGTGAGCTAATCTCTGCCCACTGGAGTAGTAGGCAAGCTAATTTGTGTATTAAAAACACTTAGAGTATTTGTCTCTACACATTCCATCGAGGCCTGAAAAGGTCCATTTAGAGATTACCATTGACAAAACAACAAGTACTAAGAGTATGGGATTTTTATCTAACGGTGTGAGTATTTTGTAACCGGGCTTTTCTAGCGAAAATGTCCACTACGAATACGAGGATCACTCTAAGGACCGAGTATTTGAGATAAATTTTAGGGAAAATCCAACCTACATTCCTCCTTTTTAGCATTTAGTAAATCGTTTCAAGTAGCTATTTTACCAAACCAAACCAAAGTATTATTTTCCTCTCTAGTTGAAACTTGTAAAAGGAGCTCATGAGAACCGTATTGTCTTGATTGTCCAGTCTCTGTGGATTCGATTCTGGTATTTTACCAACTATTACTTGCTGTGACGATCATAGTGGACAGTGTACACTTGCACTTCCCACTGTGGACAGTTTGCAACCCACTGCGATTAAAACACACATTTCGCTCGTACCAAGTTTTTGGCGCCGTTGCCGGGGACTGGCGTGATTTTAAATCTCAAGACATTAGTTTTTGTTCGAGCCCGAGTAACTAGTTTTTCTAAGCTGTTCGTATTGTATGCCACGGCGACAACTCGAACATTTGGTTCCAATAGATCTCGAAATAGAAAAAACGTTGCGAAAAACACGAAGAAGCAAGAAAACAAATCGACAACCTCCTGTGATCCCCACTGTGAACATGGCTGCAGTACCGCCACCTATAGTGGAGACCACAATCACGATTGCCGATAACAAAGATCGAAAAATACGGGACTATGCTACTTCCGGAGTTGGTGATTTAAGCTCCGGAATTTTGAGACCCAATATTGTTGCAACGCATTTTGAACTCAAACCGGTGATGTTTCAAATGATCCAAGCCATGGGTCAATTTGGAGGATCGCCATCTGAGGATCCACACTCGCACTTAAAATCTTTTTTAGAAATGACCGATTCCTTTCAATTGCAAGGTGTTAGTGATGAGGCATTAAGACTAAGGCTTTTCCCTTTTTCATTAAGGGACAAAGCAAAATCTTGGCTGAACGCACATGCACCTCACTCGATAACCACTTGGCAAGAACTTGCCGATAGATTTTTGCAAAAATACTTTCCTCCAACAAGGAATGTTAGATTTCGAAATGATATAATTTTATTTAGGCAAGAGGAAGATGAGGCTGTTTCGGATGCATGGGAACGATTTAAAGATTTACTTCGAAAGTGCCCACATCATGGCATCCCACATTGCATCCAATTGGAGACCTTTTACAATGGTCTTTCCAATGCAGCCAAAATCATCTTAGATGCAACAGCCGGTGGAACATTTACGAGTATGACTTACAACGAAGGATATCAAATCTTAGAAAAAGTGTCCAACAACAATACCGAATGGTCAAATCCGAGAGCACCCATGTCTAAGACCAACACCATAGATTCCGAAGCACTCAAAACCATGAATGCACAATTAGTGGCCTTGACAAAAATCGTTTTAAATCAAAATCGAGGCCAAGTCAATTCCGCAACCCATCTCGCTGATAACTGCTCCCTTTGTGGAGAGGAGCATGTTTTCGACTATTGTCCAGCAAACCCCGAATCTGTTAATGTCATAGGGACCAACCAAAGGAACAACCCTTATTCGCAGACTTATAATCCAGGTTGGAGAAATCATCCGAATTTCTCTTGGTCCGGTAATCAAGGACTCCAACCCCAAGGACCGAGTCACATCCGGCAAAGACCATACAATCCCCCGGGATTTCAGCAACATCACAGTGGGCAATCTCCACATCACAGTGGGCAGTCCCCACAACCATACCAACCACGATCCAACCAACCAGCTGAGGCTCAACAATCGATCGAGTCGATTCTTAAAGGTTTTATGAATCAAACTCAAGCAGCCATTAGAAATATAGAGACTCAAGTAGGACAGCTAGCCGTTGAAGTTAAGAATAGACCACCAGGAACGTTACCTAGTGATACCGAGCAAGCTAGAGTGATAGGAAAAGGACCGGAACATGTCAAGTCCATAACTTTAAGGAGTGGAAAGGATCTGAAAAATATCATTTTTGAATCTGATGATTCGCCTCAAAAACCCACTGTGAGCACCACAGTGGGCACTCCTCAAGTCACTGTGATCCCCACAGTGGGGACCGACATCCCTGACCTTCCCACTTTTGGACCTGTCCCAAAGACTACTGTTCCAAAGCCAATACCACAGCAAACTCAGATTGACCCACGAAACATTCCATTTCCTCAAAGAATGAAGCCTAAAAATGTCGATGTTCAGTTTAAAAAATTCTTAGACATTTTTAAGCAACTTCACATTAACATACCCTTGGTAGAAGCTCTCGAGCAGATGCCAAGCTATGTTAAATTCTTAAAAGATATTTTGAACAAAAAGAGGAAGTTGGGTGAATTTGAAACTGTGGCTTTGACCGAAGAATGTAGTGCCCTCCTAACAAGCAAGATTCCACCTAAGTTGAAAGACCCGGGTAGTTTCACCATTCCATGCATTATAGGAGGACAAGAAGTAGGCCAAGCACTCTGTGATTTAGGAGCTAGTGTCAACTTGATGCCTTTGTCCATTTTTAACAAGTTAGGGATTGGAGAGGCTAGACCCACAACCGTGACATTACAACTAGCCGACCGATCCATTGCCTATCCCAAGGGAAAAATAGAAGACGTTTTGGTCCAAGTGGATAAATTTATCTTCCCCGCCGATTTTCTTGTTTTAGATTATGAGGCCGATAAAGAAATCCCAATCATCTTAGGACGTCCGTTTCTTGTAACCGGACGTACTTTGATCGATGTGCACAAAGGAGAACTCACGATGCGAGTTAATGACCAAGAGGTAACTTTTAATGTTTTCAAATCTCTCAAATATATAGACACCGAAGATTGTTTTGCCTTAAGTTCGATTTATGAAACCCACAATTTTGGCAATTTGCCCACAGTGGGGAGTACAGTTCCCACAGTGGGGATTGACAGTGAGCACTCTGAATCAGAGAGTAATGACACTTTTAAGGATGAGTGTAATGAAATGGTTGCAGCTTTTGAACCTCTGGACTTCAAAGGTAGAGATGTTCAATCCCCTTCAATAGAACAACCTCCCGAGTTAGAGCTTAAACCATTGCCTTCCCATTTAAAGTATGCTTATCTCGCTAAGGATAATAAACTTCCCGTCATTATCTCTTCCAAACTTAGTGAGAAACAAGAACAACTTCTGATTGATTTGTTGATAAAGCATAAGGGAGCAATTGGTTGGACCATAGCGGACATTCGAGGGATTAGCCCCTCTTTATGTCAACATAAGATTAACTTGGAGAGTGACCACCCGGGGAAAGTCCAACCCCAAAGAAGGTTGAACCCCATCATGAAGGAGGTAGTTAAGAAAGAAGTCTTGAAATGGTTAGATGCCGGTATTATCTATCCCATTGCCAGTAGTAGTTGGGTGAGCCCCGTTCAATGTGTCTCTAAAAAGGGAGGAACAACAGTGGTCAGAAATGAAAAGAACGAACTCATTCCAACTAGGACTGTTACGGGATGGAGAATATGCATGGACTATAGGCAACTGAATCTAGCAACAAAGAAAGACCATTTCCCGTTACCTTTTATTGATCAAATGCTTGATAGATTAGCGGGAAAGGAATTTTATTGTTTTCTAGATGGATACTTCGGATATAACCAAATCCACATCGCACCCGAGGACCAAGAAAAGACCACCTTTACTTGTCCATATGGTACTTTTGCATTCCGGAGAATGCCTTTTGGTTTATGTAATGCTCCCGCTACTTTTCAACGCTGTATGATGGCCATTTTTACTGATATGATAGAAGATACCATAGAAGTTTTTATGGACGATTTTTCTGTGATCGGCACATCATTTGATAACTGTTTGAGGAATCTAGAAAAAAGTTTGGTGAGATGTGAAACCCACGACCTTATTCTAAATTGGGAAAAATGTCATTTCATGGTCGAAGAGGGCATCGTTTTGGGTCATCTTGTGTCGAAAAAGGGTTTGGAAGTTGATAAAGCAAAACTAGAAGTAATCTCCCAACTTCCCGAGCCCACAACGGTAAAAGGCATTCGCAGTTTTTTAGGTCACGCAGGTTTCTATAGGAGGTTCATAAAAGATTTTTCCAAAATAACTAAACCCCTATGTAACCTGCTGCAACATGAAAGAGAGTTTGTTTTTACCAAAGAATGTAGAAACGCATTTGAAATAATCAAAAATGCCTTAGTTACTGCACCCATAGTGACCACTCCTGACTGGTCACTCCCATTTGAAGTCATGTGTGACGCCAGCGATTGGGCTATAGGTGCAGTACTAGGCCAACGAAAAGATAAGATTTTTCATCCAATATACTATGCAAGCAAGACTTTGATCGAGGCTCAAATCAACTACACTGTAACCGAAAAAGAACTACTTGCAGTAGTTTTTGCTTTTGATCGTTTCAGGTCTTACTTAATTGGAGCAAAGGTCATAGTACACACCGATCACGCAGCCATCAAATATTTGATCAACAAGGCTGACTCTAAACCGAGGTTGATCAGATGGGTGCTGTTGCTGCAGGAATTTGACCTCCAGATCGTCGACAGAAAAGGAACGAGCAATCAGGTTGCCGATCATCTGTCCAGGCTCGAGAAGACAGTGGGCACTGTTGACCCCACTCCTGACCCCACTCCGGTAAAAGAAACTTTTCCCGATGAACAATTATTATCTGCGCAACATCATAATGAAACTCCTTGGTATGCTGATATTGCAAACTTTTTAGCAAGTGGACTTAAGCCCCACGGGATGAGTGGACAACCATTCAAGAAATTTTTACACGACACACGACAATACGTTTGGGACGATCCCTTCTTGTACAAGATAGGGGCGGACCAAATATTGAGGCGTTGTGTCCATGGGAGTGAACAACATCAAATACTCCATGGTTGTCACACATCCCACTACGGTGGCCACTTCGGTGGAAACCGTACCGCAGCAAAAATTTTGCAAAGTGGATTCTTTTGGCCCACTGTTTTTAAAGACTCATTTAAATTCGTGAAAAATTGTGAGCAATGTCAACGTACGGGGAATATATCACAAAGAAATGAAATGCCTCTTAACAACATTCTAGAGGTCGAACTTTTTGATGTATGGGGGATAGATTTTATGGGACCTTTTCCAAATTCCAACAATAACTTTTACATCTTGGTTGCGGTAGATTATGTTTCAAAATGGGTAGAAGCCATTGCTTGTCACTCCAATGATGCTAACACTGTGGTGAAGTTCTTACACAAAAATATATTCACTCGCTTCGGAACACCACGAGCATTAATTAGTGACGAAGGCACCCATTTTATAAACAAAGTCATGGCCTCGGTTCTTGCTAAATATGATATTCATCATAGAGTGGCCACCGCATACCACCCACAAACCAATGGGTTGGCCGAGCTTTCAAATCGTGAGATCAAGGGAATTTTGGAAAAAGTTGTTAAGCCACACCGTAAAGATTGGTCAATCAAACTCGATGATGCTCTTTGGGCCTATCGAACAGCCTATAAAACTCCTCTGGGAATGTCTCCATTCAAATTAGTTTTTGGCAAAGCTTGCCATTTACCGATTGAATTAGAGCACAAGACGTTCTGGGCCCTTAAAGAGCTTAACATGAGTGAGGATGCCGCGGGAATCAAAAGGAGTCTGCAAATACATGAGCTAGAGGAGTTGCGATATCACTCCTATGAGAATGCAAAGTTGTACAAGGAAAAGACCAAGATGTGGCACGATCGTCGAATCAACCATAGGGAGTTCATGGAAGGACAACAGGTACTATTGTTCAATTCCCGTCTCAAACTCTTTCCAGGTAAACTTAAATCAAGATGGACGGGACCATACACCATTGTCAAGGTGAGTCCTTTCGGAACAGTGGAGTTGAAATCCCCACAATCGGGTCAAACCTTTAAAGTCAATGGGCAAAGGGTAAAGCATTTTTTGCATGAAAGTGCCCACATCCCTGCCCACTCTCCACCTCGCTATGGTTAGAGAAATTCACCACTGTTTGTAAATAATTTATTTCAATATTGTTGTCTTTTTTTTAGTATTTTTAATTCTGCATGGTAGTTTATTTCGATGTGTGTAGGAGCATTTTAGCACTTTTTGGAACAAAGAGGTTCGCAGTGGGCAAGGATTGGTCATTGCGCTCCTCACTCTCGGTCTGGCATAGGAAAAGACGGTTTGGGAGGGACCCACGGCTGACGCACATCATGCTTTTTCTTACAAACATCAACTTTTCCTGCCACTTGTCAAAAGCCCACCTATTCCCAAGATAAACCATCATTATCTTTTTCTCTCTCTACTAACCGTCCCCAATCAACTCAAAAACCATCACCCTCAAATCAGATTTTTACTTTAACTTCCCTAAACACACCAAGTTTCTTCATCTTCTCCATTTCTCTCTCAAAGAAAACCCACAAACCTAAAACCCTTCCTAAAACCCTTGAAAAAAAAAATGGCGAGAAGCAAAAGATTGAACATCCGGCACGATGCACCCACACGAGCAGCCGTACGCCGTCGTCTCGCAGAAGAAAACCCGCCGGAAACTGTCACCGGCGATCTAAATGAACCACCACCTATTTCCAGTGACAACCCCATATTTTCCGACGATAACCCCATAACATCCGGCGTACCTGATGCGGATTCTTCTCAAATCTCCGACACTAGTGTCACCCACTTCGAAACCGAGGCATTGCTGGCCGAAGAAGAAGAGAAGCGATTGGCAGAGGAGTTTGAGAGGCGAATGTCGGTCATTCGAAAGCGAAAGGAAGAGGTTGAGAGGAGACGACGAGAAGAAGAAGAAAAGCGCAGAAAAGAAGAAGCAAGATTGAAGGCTGAACAAGCAAAGATCTTAGAGGAAGAAAGGAAAAAGGCGGAGGGAGAGATTTTTACTGAGGAACAAGAACTGCTGAGGAAAGTAAATTCTGATTATGAAGAGGAATACAGAAAGCTTGGGGATAGTATTGAGCAGAGCAGAGTGGGGAAGACTGCCCACAGTGGGGAGAGTCCTGTTCTACGAGCATTAAAGAAGAGGGGAGTGGTCACCAGGTCTACGGTGACCACGACACCGAGGAAATCAGCAAAAAGATCATCAAAAAAAGGTACTACATTCGAACCTGCTTTAAGTGCTTCTTCTGTTGAAGTTGACATTGGGGATGACCAAGTTCAAACCCTACACCCACATCACTCAACAGTGGGCACTGCTCATGCACCCAGTGGTGTGCCTAGGCAGTTCACCTCTTCAGAGGTGGCTGCCCACTACGAGTGCATCGCAGCCCAGAAGCTAAGGTTGGAAAGGGGTTTTGACCCCGAGTTTGTTGAAGCAAACTCATTTGTAAAAGATAGGATCATCGCGCAAGACTGGTCGATTTTGGCCGAGGCCAATCGACGCGCTAATGCCTCGTTGGTCCGAGAATTTTATGCCGAAGCCTCTCAATCAAAGGACCCCATTGTGGTAGTTAGAGGAAGGAAAGTATGTTATAATCCAGGAGCAATCAACCGAGTGTTAGGAAGGCGTGGCCCAAATGAGTGTGAGTTTACAAAGTTTTTGAAGAAAATGACCCCCGAGGATGAGGACCGTATTTTGAAAGAAATAGCTGTCGAAGGAAAGCCATGGAACAAGGATGGTCGAAGACGTTGTCTAAACGCTAGCTCCCTCGTCACCGAGGCCGCTGTTTGGTTTCAATTTCTTCGGGCCTCTTTATCTCCGACATCACACGATACCACCTTGTCCATGCACAAGTGTACCCTCTTGTACTGTCTGCTCACAGGAATGAAGATAAATGTTGGGATAGTCATGCACGCTGCCATCGATCAAGCTAAGACCCGAAAGAAGGTTGTGTTGCCCCTCCCTTGCCTTATCACGTTACTAATGATAGACGCAGGTGTACCCTCCGCTGTGGAGGATCAGTGGTTCGACTCAACAAGCAACATTAGTGTGCAGACCATTCGCAAGATGGGAAGGCATATCAACACTCCTCCACATGAACATGAAGAAGAGATTCCCACAGTGGGGACTGTCCGGCCCACTGTGATCATCGCTGAGGAGCATGATGTGCGGACTGCGGATACATCGAGGCGTCAGACTGAGGCAGGTTCGTCCAGCAACCAAATGGGAGAGATTTTGGCAGCTTTGAAGAAGCTCACATACAGGATCGAGTTGCTAGAAAGTGAGCAGCGATATCAGAACCGGGCCACGCAGAAATTTTGGATGTATACAAGAGAACGGGATGAGGTGACGGGCCTGATGATGCAAGAGGCCAACCCAATGCTAGCTGCTCAGCTACCAGAATTTCCGAAGGATATCTGCCCGGTTAATGACAGTGAGGATGAGTTCGATGATGATGATGCGGATCTGTCACCGCAAGCCACCCAAACCCCGTGAATGGTTTGTTTTAAAACAATGGTTTCGCTCTTTTGCTCACCAAAAACAATTTTATTTTGTTTGGTTGATCTTTTTGTGCCTATGGCTAGGCATTGACACTATTTGCTGTTTTAACTTTTTAAATATCGATGCATGAAAATCCTACCGGTAGGTAGGTACTTTTGGGTACTAACGTATTGATTGTTTGAATGCTTGTTTGACCTCGTTTCCATTTCAAGGTACAACTTTCGACTTCCAACTTAAAAGGTCACTTTTGTAAGTACAAATCTCAACTTGTCCCGTGAAATGATTTAGGCCATTTTTCGCATCTAAACACGACCCTTTTTGTACCCCAAACCACCACCTTTGTTCGTTATTTCTATGTCACAGTGGGGACACTGTGGGATCTTAAGTTTGAGGTGGGGAGTTCCAGAGTGACTTCCAGTTTCCTCACAGTGGGGACACTGTGAAGTCCAAGTTTGAGGTGGGTAAGCCGTACCCCCCTCCCAAAAAAAAAAAGAGAAAATACAAAAATACAAAAGAAAAACGGAGTGTCACTAACAAAATTGATGGTGTGCCTTTTCTGGACCATCAAAGTGCTCACTCCCAGAAAAAGATGGTGTGCCTATTCTGGACCATCAGAATACCCACCCTCACAAAAAATAGCCATACTCCTTATTCCCAAATAAAGCCTGAAAGTGTACGTACTTATCATAGCAAAATACTAAACACCCACTTCTTGAAATAAAAATCTCAAAGCGAGATCTTCGGTCCATGTTTGGAAATTTTTGCCAAAACCCTTGGGAAAAGATTCAAAGCCATAAACCCTTCAAACCCAAGAAAGCCCTATTGATCAAAAGGTAAACAAGGGAAAGGTTTCGTCAAACACAAAAGTGAAATTTTCAAGTTTGGAACCGAAGGAAGTATCGAAGGAAGGAGATCAACGCCCATTCAAGTCAAGAAATATGTAAGTCCCTCAAAGACCTTTTATGCATTGTGTTTCATTTTATTTCTTTCTTTTTATTACTTGGGGACAAGTAATGATTTAAGTTTGAGGTTGTGATAACTCTATTTTTAGAGTTATTATTTCCATTTATTTTCCACTTTATTTTGTCAATTTTAGCCATTTCACTTCTAAAACCCCCCATTCTTGGTAGGATTTACGAAAACGAGCAAAAGGAGTGAACCATGGTCTTTAATAAATTATTTGGGGAAGTTTTGGGTGTTTTCTCGATTTTTCATCCGCAGTGACGTATACAGTGCCCACTCCGGTTCCCCACTCTTCGAGCTGATCAAAAAGAAATCAAAAAGAAACTTTTAGTTGGGATCTAATTTTCTGGAGGAGGAAGGTTCAATGACAGAGAAGCTGAGATTTGGCTGTTACAAGTGTTCCTCAAGGCTTCACATCATGATTGTACCTTTGTACTTGCAAAAGTTGACTTCTAATGGACCATTGGGTAAAAAGGGCTATACATGGAGGATTGAAGTATTATCCTTTGAGCTGATTTCTGCATCTCCCTGCAGTCCTTGCACCTTGGAAAACCCTTTTTGTGTAAAGACCAACACCTCCTTCTTAGTATAAAAAGGGGTGTTGGGTCTCATTTATTCCATGCATCTATCTTGCAATTTATCTAGCATTTCCTTAAGTTGTAAGCTTTCATTTACTGCAGTAACTTAGCATTTAATTTCAGTAATTTATTTTCTGTTGTAGTTCGAAATACACAGTGCAGGGACGACTTCTCGTTCCCCACTGTGAGCAGTTAATGCAAATCACTTTCAGTTTTATTATGTGCAATTCTTCATCTTTTGTTTTCTTTACTTCGGAAATGTTAGGCTAAACATCCTTTGGGATGTAGGAAGGAGAAGTACCTGGATTTTATCAAAAATGCTTGAGTAATCTTTATACTTAGAATATTTGTTGTTTTGGTCTTTCATTCTCGATATTTACCCAAGGATGCGAACAAGCTGATCACTTGCAAGGATCTAAAGTCTAGTTCTTAACTTAGAAATAAGTAGAGCGCAGTGACACGAGCTTGAATGATGCTAGGGGATTCGAAAGAATTCTTTTGACACTTACGAAAGTGAGGTCGGCACAGTGAGCTAATCTCTGCCCACTGGAGTAGTAGGCAAGCTAATTTGTGTATTAAAAACACTTAGAGTATTTGTCTCTACACATTCCATCGAGGCCTGAAAAGGTCCATTTAGAGATTACCATTGACAAAACAACAAGTACTAAGAGTATGGGATTTTTATCTAACGGTGTGAGTATTTTGTAACCGGGCTTTTCTAGCGAAAATGTCCACTACGAATACGAGGATCACTCTAAGGACCGAGTATTTGAGATAAATTTTAGGGAAAATCCAACCTACATTCCTCCTTTTTAGCATTTAGTAAATCGTTTCAAGTAGCTATTTTACCAAACCAAACCAAAGTATTATTTTCCTCTCTAGTTGAAACTTGTAAAAGGAGCTCATGAGAACCGTATTGTCTTGATTGTCCAGTCTCTGTGGATTCGATTCTGGTATTTTACCAACTATTACTTGCTGTGACGATCATAGTGGACAGTGTACACTTGCACTTCCCACTGTGGACAGTTTGCAACCCACTGCGATTAAAACACACATTTCGCTCGTACCAATTGGCTTCAGCCAAAATCGACCAGTCTTGCGCTACAATCCTATTCTTAACAAATGGGTTGGCCTCAACAAACTCAGGGTCGAAACCCCTCTCTAACTTCAGTTTCTGTGTAGCAATGCACTCATAGTGGGCAGCCACCTCCGGAGTGGTGAACTGCCTGGGCACCCCACTGGGGGCATGCGCAGTGCCCACTGTGGATTGATGTGGGTTTTTGGTTTGAACTTGGTCATCCCCAACATCAATCTCAACAGAAGATGAACTTAAAGAGGGCTGAAGACTTGTACCTTTCTTTGACGGTTGTTTTGCCGGCCTTTTTGTCGGTTGTTTCAGAGCTTTGGTCACCGCAGACCGGGTGACCACTCATTTCCTTCTTGTGGCCCGCAGAATTAGGTTCTCCCCACTGTGGGCAGTCTTCCTCACTGTCTCTCTTTCAACACTATCCCCAAGCTTGCGGTATTGTTCCTGATAGTCATCATCAACCTTCCTCTGAAGTTCCACTTCTTCAGCAAAAATTTCTGCCTCAGCCCTTTTCCTTTCTTTCTCAAAAATCCTTTCCTTCTCAGCCTTCAACCTTTCTTCTTCCATTCGCTTTTCCTCTTCTTTCTTTCTGATTCTTTCTTCTTCCTCTCGACGCCTCCTCTCGACCTCTTCCTTTCTTTTTCTAATGGCTTCCATTTTCTGTTTGAACTCCCCGGCAACGGCGCCAAAAACTTGGTACGAGCGAAATGTGTGTTTTAATCGCAGTGGGTTGCAAACTGTCCACAGTGGGAAGTGCAAGTGTACACTGTCCACTATGATCGTCACAGCAAGTAATAGTTGGTAAAATACCAGAATCGAATCCACAGAGACTGGACAATCAAGACAATACGGTTCTCATGAGCTCCTTTTACAAGTTTCAACTAGAGAGGAAAATAATACTTTGGTTTGGTTTGGTAAAATAGCTACTTGAAACGATTTACTAAATGCTAAAAAGGAGGAATGTAGGTTGGATTTTCCCTAAAATTTATCTCAAATACTCGGTCCTTAGAGTGATCCTCGTATTCGTGGTGGACATTTTCGCTAGAAAAGCCCGGTTACAAAATACTCACACCGTTAGATAAAAATCCCATACTCTTAGTACTTGTTGTTTTGTCAATGGTAATCTCTAAATGGACCTTTTCAGGCCTCGATGGAATGTGTAGAGACAAATACTCTAAGTGTTTTTAATACACAAATTAGCTTGCCTACTACTCCAGTGGGCAGAGATTAGCTCACTGTGCCGACCTCACTTTCGTAAGTGTCAAAAGAATTCTTTCGAATCCCCTAGCATCATTCAAGCTCGTGTCACTGCGCTCTACTTATTTCTAAGTTAAGAACTAGACTTTAGATCCTTGCAAGTGATCAGCTTGTTCGCATCCTTGGGTAAATATCGAGAATGAAAGACCAAAACAACAAATATTCTAAGTATAAAGATTACTCAAGCATTTTTGATAAAATCCAGGTACTTCTCCTTCCTACATCCCAAAGGATGTTTAGCCTAACATTTCCGAAGTAAAGAAAACAAAAGATGAAGAATTGCACATAATAAAACTGAAAGTGATTTGCATTAACTGCTCACAGTAGGGAACGAGAAGTCGTCCCTGCACTGTGTATTTCGAACTACAACAGAAAATAAATTACTGAAATTAAATGCTAAGTTACTGCAGTAAATGAAAGCTTACAACTTAAGGAAATGCTAGATAAATTGCAAGATAGATGGATGTAATAAATGAGACCCAACACTCCTTTTTATACTAAGAAGAAGGTGTTGGTCTTTACACAAAAAGGGTTTTCCAAGGTGCAAGGACTGCAGGGAGATGCAGAAATCAGCTCAAAGGATAATACTTCAATCCTCCATGTATAGCCCTTTTTACCCAATGGTCCATTAGAAGTCAACTTTTACAAGTACAAAGGTACAATCATGATGTGAAGCCTTGAGGAACACTTGTAACAGCCAAATCTCAGCTTCTCTGTCATTGAACCTTCCTCCTCCAGAAAATTAGATCCCAACTAAAAGTTTCTTTTTGATTTCTTTTTGATCAGCTCGAAGAGTGGGGAACCGGAGTGGGCACTGTATACGTCACTGCGGATGAAAAATCGTGAAAACACCCAAAACTTCCCCAAATAATTTATTAAAGATCATGGTTCACTCCTTTTGCTCGTTTTCGTAAATCATACCAAGAATGGGGGTTTTTAGAAGTGAAATGGCTAAAATTGACAAAATAAAGTGGAAAATAAATGGAAATAATAACTCTAAAAATAGAGTTATCACTGAGTCATAAACACATCCTCAGTTTGCTTTCCATTAAGGAAGGAGGTTTTTACGTTCATTTTCCATATCTCATAATCATGAAATGCTGCTATGGCCATCAGTATCCTAATAGATTTTAACATAGCAACTGGTGAGAAAGTTTCATTATAGTCTACACCATGTGTTTGCGTGTAACCCTTTGCCACCAATCTAGCTTTGTATGTGTGTAGTTTCCCATCCATGTCGGTCTTCTTCTTGAAGACCCATTTACACCCAACTATTTTAAGGCCAGGTGTTTGATCAACCAAGTCCCAAACTTGATTATCATACATGGATTGGATCTTGCTTTCCATAGCCTCCTTCCATTTAGTAGACTCTGGCCTGCCATGGCTTCCTGATAGCTGGTAGGTTCATAAAGATCTACCAGAGATTCATCACCATCAGAAATGAGTAAACCATATCTTTCAGGTGCCTGACGTACTCTATCAGACCTGCGAATAGGTGGTGGTTGAATGTCAGATTCTCCATCATGTTCAGGTTGTATAACCTCTTGATGGTAACTAGTGCCAACATCAGATTCCATGTTGGTTGATTCTTGAATTTCTTCAAGATCAATTCGGCTCCCACTGGCCTCTTTGGACATCAGCTCCCTTTCTAGGAATACTTCCCTTCTAGCAACAAAAACTTTGTTTTCAGAAGGTTTGTAAAACAAATATCCAAAAGATCCAGTAGGATAACCAACAAAATAACACTTCTCTGATCTGGGCTCTAACTTGTCTTGAGATTCACGACGAATGTAAGCCTCGTAACCCCAGATTTTTAAATATGCTAGTGAAGGGACTCTTCCACTCCATATTTTAGATGGTGTTTTGGAAACCTTCTTGGTTGGAACGAGGTTAAGGATTTTTGTGGCAATCTCTAGGGAATAACCCCAGAAACTGATTAGAAGCGTAGTGCGACTCATCATGCAACGAACCATATCTAACAATGTTCGGTTTCTCCTCTCGGACACACCATTGTGTTGGGGTGTCCTGGGTGGAGTTAATTGTGAGATAATGCCACAATTTCTTAGATGATCGCTGAATTCTAGACTAAGATACTCACGACCTCTATCAGATTTGAGGATCTTAATCCTTTTGTTTAGTTGATTCTCCACTTCGTTCTGGAATGTCTTGAACACCTCAAAGGTTTCAGACTTACGTTTAATCAAATAAACATATCCATATCTACTGAAATCATCAGTAAACGTAACGAAGTACCTTTCGCCATGTCTTGTGGCAGATCTGAATGGTCCACAAACATCAGTGTGTATAAGGTCCAACAGATCTTTGCCCCGTTCACATTTTCCTGTGAATGGTGCTTTAGTCATCTTCCCTAGTAAACAAGATTCACATTCATCATAAGATGCATGATCAAATGATTCCAAAATCCCATCCGCTTGGAGTTTGGCGATGCGTTTCTTGTTAATGTGGCCAAGACGACAGTGCCACAGATATGTCTTATCCAAGCCATTTTTGTATGAAGTGGAATCAACATTAAGGATTGAACTATTATTGTTTCTCAAGCTGATGTTGGTTTCATAGATCCCATTACAAGGACTAGCTTTAAAATAAAGTAACTCATTTTTAAACACAAGAATTGATCCATCATCAAATACGAAATTAAAACCATCATCATACAATGCTTTAAAAGAAATAATGTTTCTGGCCATTTCGGCCGAGTAGCAAACATTTAACAAAACCACAGACAGACCAAATTCAAAAGTAAGCTCATAATTCCTAATCCTATCAACTGGAGCAACATGCTTGTTCCCCATGATTAGGTCGAGCTCTCCGCGTCTTATCTTCCTACTTCGTTTTAGTCCATGCACATCAGTACAAATGTGAGTACCACATCCTGTGTCCAATACCCAGGAATTAGAAGCATAAGTGTTGTGGAGTTCAATAGTATACATACCTGAAGGTTCAGCCACACCCTTGGCCTTGAGCTCTTTCAGCTCCTTCAGGTATTTCGGACAGCTACGCCTCTAGTGTCCTTTCTCCCCGCGGTGGAAACATGTTGCATCCTCAGGAGTTCTCGCTTGAGGAATCGTAGAGTTAGCCTTACCCTTACCCTTGCCTTTGGGTTTGAAGTTGGATTGACCAACTTTCTCCTTCCCCTTGCCTTTGGGAGGGTTTGGCTTCTTCTTCTTGACTCCTCCTTCCCTGATGGCCAATACAGGAGCAGCAGGTTTAGCTTTGGCCATGTTAAACTTGACGGTCTTCAGCATGCCATGGAGCTCCATGATGGTTTTCTCCATGTTGTTCATATTGTAGTTCAGAGTGAACGATTCATATAAACTAGTCAGCGAGTTTAGGATGAGATCCGTGGCAAGCTCCTGACTAAAGGTAAAACCAAGACGCTCCAGCTAGTCAATGTACGATTTCATTTTAAGAACGTGTACACTGACACTGCTTCCCGAGGCCATTTTGCAGCCCACCAGAGATCTGATTGTGTTAAATCGTTCTTGCCTAGCCTGCTGTTGGAACATGTCCCTCAGTTGGTTAAGCATGTCATACGCCCCAAGGCTCTCCATACCCTTTTGGAGTTCAGGTGCCATTGTCGCTAACATGAGGCAAGCGACCTTGTTTGATTCGGTTTGACATTTTTCATACTTTTCCCGAATCGCCCGAGATGCTCCGGTTGGTGGTGCCTCAGGGAGGGGTTCCTCTATGGCTCTCTGCTTCATTTCCATCCTGAGTACGATTCTCATGTTGCAAATCCAGTCCATGAAGTTCAAGCCCGTGAGCTTGTCCTTCTCGAGGAGCCCTTTCAGACAAAAGTTTGAAATCGATGATTTCGTGTTGTTGTTTGACATCCATCAAAGTAGAAAAATATATTTTAGTGATCTGAGTTAAATAATCCTTGTTATAATAATTACCCAAACGTTTAAATAAACAATTATTTTTAACAAGGCTAAGATCCATATTTCACTTCTTAGCTACGACGGGTATGCCGCAGATTGCAACTAGAAGCTATTTAGGTAGGTAACCATTTTATCAATTCCATTCTCTATGAAACCCTTAGATCCTTGCGGGATTCGTTGATATCCATTATATCATTTGGCATGTTTAATCCCTTCAACGCTAATCCTTTCTTGTGACGGGTATGCCACAGATCACAAGTCTAGATTGTAAACCGTCCATGGTAAAACATGTGACATCCGGCCCAAGACTCTCGGGTTTCGCGAATTTCACATCATCATCCCTAATATCTAACCGACGTGTTGGCTTTAGCACTTCTACGCCGAAAGACGGTTAATTCAAATGTGTGTTTTAGTCATGGGTAGCGTTTGATTTACTTAAAAAACAGGTTTTTGTTTTTCTAGTTAAAACCTTTTAACTTTTTTTTAGCAAAATTTTGTTTTATACCATTTTAAAATAATTTTTATATTTTTTCTAAAATTCATTTGCTTGTTTAGTCTTGTTAACTCATTAACGAAACTTTGTGATTCTTTACTTATTTTAAAATTAATTTTCTAGCATGCAAGACCTAGACAAATTCATAAAATAATAAAGCAACCATAACAAGCAAAAAACGGTAACAATGCCACAAATCCTATGCGTTTTTCGGTGAGCCAACACACAAAAAAACATGGTCAATCTAGGGACACAACCAAAGAGACGAGAATCGGCTCCCACTAAAACCACCATCACAAATGATGCGCGGATGGGCTGCCTTCAGCTTCAACGACAGTTTGGCAGCATCAACGACAGTTTTCAGGCATCAGCGATGGTTCTGTCAACATCAACGACGGTTCTATCAGCATCAGCATTCATTTCTCAGCTTTCAGCGATAGATTTGTAGCACTCAATTTCCAGCTTTTAACGACAACTTTTCAGCACTTGCCTCCTTTAGTTGCACCGTATTCGATTTACAATTTTTGAAAATAATTTCTTACTTTATTCTATGCTATTTTACAAATACTTTTACATAGCATAAATGAACGACATGCAAGTCGCGCAAATTATTACAAACCAAAATAAATCGAATATTAATCAACCATCACAATCACATGGGTCAAGAAAGGCACTTGTTACCGGATCCATACAAGCACAAAAATGAACCAAAACAAGGTGTGCCAAAAACCTTGTAAGCCATATTTTGATAAATATTGATTTAAACATACACTTATGGCACTTAAACAAAATCAATCTTTGTTTATATGTTTCTATGCCATAAAAAAACTTTTGACAACATAAACACACAAACACACTTCTATGTTTTGTAAGTATGGTTTTCATGCCAAAACCATCCAAACAACAACATGCAACTGAATCAAAATATTTTGGGAATACTAAACCAAAATCCACACTTAATGGAAAAAACAACTTTTTCTTTTATTTTACAAATACTAGTTTTGTAAAACAAGGTTTTCAAGACTTTAAATTATTTATCCCTCTTTTATTTATTGTATACCAAAACAAAATAAAATATCTTTGTATTTTTTTTATCTTTATAAATATTGGACCATGACATCAAAAAATCTTTCATTTTTTTTTTCTACATGCATGCCTGTAACAACCCGAAAACAAAATATACATATAACATAAAATTCATAACATGTTTTCACAATAGGTCCCCAAAGTCTGACTAAAGAAAGTAAGAAATTAAGTACAAACTTTTTCAAATAAAATTACAAACAACTGATCATCAAAATTATAAACACAAAACACATCCCTAGCTTCATAATGATAATCTTCACAAAACTATCCATCAAAGTTTCTATTCACTTGCCCTTACTCATTCCGTCACCTGGAATACAAAATTTTTAAAACAGAAAATGAGGGTTAGACCTAAGGGTCTAGTGAGTAAATCCCTGTCATTTGAAAATTATTAAAAATTCATTTACATAAAACACTCTTTATATAAATGCACATAAATCACACGTAAATTAATACCTGTCTCATTCCACCTTATCCCTCCACCAATGGCCAATATCAATTGGTTGCGAGCCAATTTATCACACCGGTCCAAAGCCCGGCCACGTATTATATTTTCATATAATACTCACGTAATTATAATATCTCAATATATTATAATCACCCACGTATGACATGTTCATACACTTTATCAAACATTCGCTATTCACATAATGCATTCCAGAAAAATACTTTTTAAAGCAAAACTCACCTGATTTGTTTATCACCAAAAGTCTTCCCAAATTAATATCACGTACGTTGATCCTTCACAGAATCTGAAATCATATAAAATACCAAGTATTTCTTTTAAAACTAAACTCATGAAATCCTCGACTAAAGTCACAACCCACTAAAAAGTAAAATAAAATCGCAATGAACAGTACCAAGTCGCAACCTTCTACTGCGACTTCACCCCGAAATCGCAACCCACTATTGCGACTTCACCCCTAAGTCACAATCAACTACTGCGATTCCAATCCCGAATCGCAATCAACTACTGCGATTCCAAGCCAAGTCGCAAACGACCATTGCGACTTCAAAACCAAATCGCAACCAACTGTTGCGACTCCGTTGAATGTCGCAGTCGTCCATTGCCACCAAGAGTTTATAACACCTACAAAGATGGATAGACTTGTTACCTTGTTTGATTCAGTTTGGCCTTAATCCACAGCAGTAAAAATCCTTCTTCTTTCTCTTTAATCCTTCTCACGGCTCTATCTCCCTCTCCTTTCTTCTTCACGAACACACACACACACACACCTTATGCCATTTCACTAAGATATTTCTAAGTGTCCTATTTGGAGGACACCTCATCCTTCTAACTAGAAGTGGGGCGGTGGTGGCAAAAGTTTGGTTAATAATGACCAAATAATCCTAAACTTCTCCCAATTGGCAAAACACACCCCTAAACTCTTATAAAAAATTAAAACTTACCCCTTAACTTCTTAACTCCATAAAATTCTAAAATAAAGACTTATAAAATTCCAAATTTAAAATAGATAAATTACCTGGTTATTACAACATCTCCCCCTTAAAAAAATTTCGTCCCGGAATTCGATTAAGCGAACAGATGAGGGTATTTGGCTCTCATTTCTGATTCCGATTCCCACGTCGCGTCCTGACCTCGATGATGTTTCCACTGAACCTTTACCTGTCTGATCTCTTTGTTCCTTAATACCTTGATCTTGTAATCGACTATTGCTTCCGGTTCTTCCACATAGTTCAACTTTTCATCAACCTGGATATCTGGGAGAGAGACTGCCTGGTCTGGTGTAACCAAACACTTCCGAAAATTTGATACATGAAACGCGTTGTGAATCCTGCTCAATTCCAACGGAAGATCCAATCTGTAAGCTACTTCACCAATTCTTTCCGTAATTTCAAATGGCCCAATATACCGCGGACTGAGTTTACCTTGTTTCCCAAAACGTATGACTCCTTTCCAGGGCGATACTTTCAACATTACAAAATCCCCAACCTGAAATTCTAACGGCTTCCGGCGTCGATCTGCATAACTTTTCTGTCGGTCTTGAGCTGTTTTCAATCTATCCCGAATCTGAGTAATCTTATCCGCTGTTAACTGCACTATTTCTGGCCCTGCTAATTGTTTCTCTCCTACTTCATTCCAACACAAAGGCGTTCGGCATTTTCTACCATACAGTACTTCAAACGGTGCCGCCTGAATGCTAGAATGATAACTGTTGTTGTAGGCAAACTCTATCAAAGGCAGATGTTTATCCCATGATCCCCCAAAATCAACTATACAAGCCCGAAGCATATCTTCTAAAGTCTGGATTGTTCTTTCACTCTGCCCATCAGTCTGTGGATGATATGCTGTACTCAACTTTATCTGCGTTCCCATCTCTTTTTGAAAGCTTCTCCAAAACCTAGAAAAAACGACTATCTCGATCGGAAATAATCGAGATTGGAACTCCATGTCGAGTTACTATTTCATTAATGTACAGCCTGGCTAAACGTTCCAAGGAATCAGTTTCTTTTATCGGCAAGAAATGAGCAGACTTCGTCAATCTATCCACAATCACCCAAATAGAATCGAATCCCTTTGAAGTTCTTGGCAATTTGGTAATGAAATCGGTAGTGATCTGATCCTATTTCCACATTGGTATATCCAGTCGTTGTAACTGACCAAACGATTTCTGATGTTCAATCTTTACCTTCTTGCAGGTAGTACAATCTTCCACATACTTAGCAATACTCCTTTTCATTCCCGGCCACCAATAGAATTATTTTAAATCTCTATACATCTTAATCGTACCTGGGTGGATAGAAAATCGGGATTGATGAGCTTCTTGTAGTACACGATCACGCAATCCACCCAAACGAGGCACCCAAATCCTGTTCCCCAAACACAACAACCCACGGTCATCTTTCCCAAGCAATGCTGATATTCCTACTAACCGTTCAGACTTCAAGCTTTCTTCCTGATATGCATCTATTTGGCACTTCAGCAATTCGTCAAAGATATTAGGAAGCAGTTCAGCTCGTAGAGATATCGCTTTTATCGTTCCACTTCTTTCTTGACGACTTAGCGCATCTGCCACCACGTTTGCCTTCCCAGGGTGATAAAGTATTTCACAATCATAATCATTTACCAATTCCAACCACCTTCTTTGCCTCATATTCAGTTCCTTCTGATCGAAAAGATGTTGGAGACTCTTATGGTCAGTAAAAATTTGGCATTTAGAACCATAAAGATAATGTCTCCAAATCTTCAAGGCAAAAACAACTGCTGCAAGCTCCATATCGTGAGTAGGATATTGTCTTTCATGATCCTTTAGCTGACGAGAAGCATATGCAATCACCTTTCCACGTTGCATAAGTACACATCCCAATCCTAACTTAGAAGCATTACTGTAGACCACAAAATCATCGGAACCTTCTGGCAATGCTAATATCGGCGCGCTGCAGAGTTTCTCCTTTAATATTATGAATGCTTCATCCTGCTCTGCTTTCCATTCAAACTTCAGATTCTTCCGAGTCAACTTAGTCAATGGCATCGCGATTCGAGAAAAGTCTTTTATAAATTTCCGATAGTATCCAGCTAGACCCAGAAAGCTACGTACTTCGGTTGCCGTCTTCGGCGGTTCCCACCTTTCAATTGCTTCCACTTTCGCTGGATCAACTTGTATACCCTTCTCCGAAACTACATGACCCAAAAACTGAACTTCCCGCAACCAGAATTCACATTTAGAGAACTTGGCGTACAACTTTTCTTTCTTCAATAACTCCAAAATTAAACGAAGATGTTGCGCGTGATCCTCTTTGGTTCGAGAATAAATAAGTATATCATCGATAAATACAATAACAAATTTATCGAGATACGGCTTACATACTCGATTCATCAAATCCATAAAAGCGGCTGGAGCGTTCGTCAATCCGAAAGGCATCACCAAGAATTCATAGTGACCGTATCTTGTGAGAAAAGCAGTCTTTAAAACATCTTCTTCCTTAACCTTCAACTGATGGTAGCCAGATCTGAGATCAATCTTGGAGAAGTAACAAGCTCCAACTAATTGATCAAAAAGGTCATCAATTCTTGGAAGTGGATACTTGTTCTTGATCGTGCGCTTGTTCAGCTCCCGGTAATCGATACACATTCTTATTGAACCATCTTTCTTCTTTACAAATAAAACTGGTGCACCCCACGGCGAAGAACTGGGTCTGATGAAGCCCTTATCAGATAAATCTTGAAGCTGTGCCATCATTTCTTTCATTTCTGGAGGTGCTAGTCTGTACGGTGCACGAGCAATTGGAGTGGCTCCGGGTACCAGGTCTATACCAAATTCTACTTGCCTAACAGGAGGAAGACTATTTAAGTCTTCAGGAAAAACTTCTGGGTATTCACTAACGATGGAAATATCTTCCAGCTTAATCTTTTCAGGCCTACTATCTATCACATAGGCTAAATAACTCGAACAACCCTTATTGACACATTTACGGGCTTTTACCATAGATATAAGACTGGACTGATGATTCTTACGATCTCCATAAATCACTACTGCTCTCTTATCAGGTAAAACGACATTGATTATTTTCTTATCACAAACTATGTTAGCCTGGTTCTCGGCTAACCAATCCATTCCTACTACCACATCAAATTCAATCAAAGCTATTGGAAATAGTTGTATTGGTACTCCACATCCCTCTATATTTATCATGCAACGATCAAAAACTTCCTTAACTGCCACTTGGTTATCATTCGCAGTATCCACTAATAAAGCATGCTTTAACTTTTTAGGCTCTAAATGCATGTGAGCAGCAAAGGAAGGAGACACAAAAGATCGGTTTGCACCGGAATCAAATAACACTTTAGCACGCGTGGAGTTTATGAAAAATGTACCTGTGACCACATCCGGAGTTTCCTTCGCCTCTTTAGCTGTCATTTGGAATGTACGACCCCTCGTTTTCGGCGGTTCTATTCTTGGAACTACTGGTCTAGTAATGGCTGGTTTCCCCGATGTACCCCCTTGTTGTATTCTACCTCGCGGACAATCAGATTGGAGGTGATCCGGAGAGTTGCACAAAAAGCAAAACCGTGTTACTCGACAATCTTTAACAACATGACCGGTTTTCCCACACTTAAAACAAACCCGCGATTCCACTTGACAGTTTCCCTGATGGTAGCGATTACATCTTGGACATGGTCTTTCTGTTGGTCGAAACGACGAACGGTTATCGAACCTCTGAAATCTAGGCTTCCTTGAATCCTGTGGTGGTCCTTCCCATTTCCTTTTTCCCACACTCTTATCACCAGCATCTCTTTTGTTATCTCTTTCTACATTTTTTGTAGCATCCACCGCAGCTGTAAAAGTATTTGGCCCTGTGGCAGTCACCAATCTTCGAACTTCTGCATTTAATCCATAGATGAATCTCTCCATTTTCATCTTCTCAGTAGCAACATAATATCCTGCAAAACGAGATTTTTCTAAAAATCGTGCAGTATAATCTCTAACCGATAGATTCCCTTGTTGTAGATTCATAAATTCTTCCTCTAATTGTCTAACAGCAGCCTGTGGGCAGAAGTGTGTTGTAAAAGCTAACACAAATTCCTCCCATGCAAAAGTAGTATAAACATCTGTTCCTCTTGATTCTATATGAGCCTCCCACCAATACAGAGCATCACCTTTCAGCATCGCAGCTCCATAAAGTACTTTGTCTTCTTCAGAACATTTACAAGTCTTGAAGATGGCCTCTATTTCTTCAGCCATCTCATCGCCTTTACCGGATCCCGATCTCCTGAATATGTAGGGGGCTTACAACTAAGAAACATTTTATAGTCACACCTTTTCATCACCGGTAAAACAGTAGAGGTAAGTGGCATTTCAACTTCGTGCTTCGGATTTGGTCTTTCAGTTTCATTGTGGCGATTGTGTTCAAACATAGCTTGTATGTTATCCTGTAACCTTCCCATTTCAGCCATCAGATCATCCCGTGTAACAAACTCTGTACCATGCGGTTGTGTTCTATCTCCAGTTCGACCCCTAGTTCCCCTGCTAGTTCTGCCTCTACCTCTATCTCCTCCTCTTCCCCTTGTTCCAATTGGTGGGTTCTCCTCATTCGAATTCCTTCCTCTTCTTTGATTTTTTTGTCTAGTGCCACTTGCCATTCTGTTGATTCAAACAGAGTTAATATACACATAAGCACATACCCCATATAACAAGGTATTCCAGTTCAAACATGTACCTGTAAGATCATAATTACACTGGCCTGGTGTAATTTGAAATTACCTTACATGATGTTCCTTCTACCTTTTATACTTAGCATCCCCAGGTTCTAACATATTAGGGACATCCTACTTCACATGCAGTTTAAGTCTAGGTACATATACTAATACCTAAATCCCTTAAACTAGGGCTCTGATACCATCTGTAACAACCCGAAAACAAAATATACATATAACATAAAATTCATAACATGTTTTCACAATAGGTCCCCAAAGTCTGACTAAAGAAAGTAAGAAATTAAGTACAAACTTTTTCAAATAAAATTACAAACAACTGATCATCAAAATTATAAACACAAAACACATCCCTAGCTTCATAATGATAATCTTCACAAAACTATCCATCAAAGTTTCTATTCACTTGCCCTTACTCATTCCGTCACCTGGAATACAAAATTTTTAAAACAGAAAATGAGGGTTAGACCTAAGGGTCTAGTGAGTAAATCCCTGTCATTTGAAAATTATTAAAAATTCATTTACATAAAACACTCTTTATATAAATGCACATAAATCACACGTAAATTAATACCTGTCTCATTCCACCTTATCCCTCCACCAATGGCCAATATCAATTGGTTGCGAGCCAATTTATCACACCGGTCCAAAGCCCGGCCACATATTATATTTTCATATAATACTCACGTAATTATAATATCTCAATATATTATAATCACCCACGTATGACATGCTCATACACTTTATCAAACATTCGCTATTCACATAATGCATTCCAGAAAAATACTTTTTAAAGCAAAACTCACCTGATTTGTTTATCACCAAAAGCCTTCCCAAATTAATATCACGTACGTTGATCCTTCACAGAATCTGAAATCATATAAAATACCAAGTATTTCTTTTAAAACTAAACTCATGAAATCCTCGACTAAAGTCACAACCCACTAAAAAGTAAAATAAAATCGCAATGAACAGTACCAAGTCGCAACCTTCTACTGTGACTTCACCCCGAAATCGCAACCCACTATTGCGACTTCACCCCTAAGTCGCAATCAACTACTGCGATTCCAATCCCGAATCGCAATCAACTACTGCGATTCCAAGCCAAGTCGCAAACGACCATTGCGACTTCAAAACCAAATCGCAACCAACTGTTGCGACTCCGTTGAATGTCGCAGTCGTCCATTGCGACTTCGATGAATGTCGCAGTCTTCCATTGCGACTTCGATGAATGTCTCAGTCCACTGTTCATCCTAAAACCCAGATTTTTGCAGTTTTATACTATGTATGTTAATGATAATTTGCAGATATGTTTCAAACTACCATCCATACACTATTCCACTCCCAAAACTTACATATCTTTCCAAAAATACCAAGACCCACATAAGAACTTACCTAGCAACCTTCAAGAATCCTTTTTAAGAGTTTATAACACCTACAAAGATGGATAGACTTGTTACCTTGTTTGATTCAGTTTGGCCTTAATCCACAGCAGTAAAAATCCTTCTTCTTTCTCTTTAATCCTTCTCACGGCTCTATCTCCCTCTCCTTTCTTCTTCACGAACACACACACACACACACCTTATGCCATTTCACTAAGATATTTCTAAGTTTCCTATTTGGAGGACACCTCCTCCTTCTAACTAGAAGTGGGGCGGTGGTGGCAAAAGTTTGGTTAATAATGACCAAACAATCCTAAACTTCTCCCAATTGGCAAAACACACCCCTAAACTCTTATAAAAAATTAAAACTTACCCCTTAACTTCTTAACTCCATAAAATTCTAAAATAAAGACTTATAAAATTCCAAATTTAAAATAGATAAATTACCTGATCATATTATTCTTGCAATTTTAGTTTGGACTTTGTGTGCGACCGAATAGGATAATGGCAATAATTAAGTATCTTGTGTCAATGGGCATATCTCCAACATAAGCGTTAATGGAAGTGTTTTGATATTTAATGCACAATTGATGGTTATCTAGTAAAAATACATCGTTTGTGTTTTGTTGGAAATATGCATAATTTTATGTGGTGGTACGTGTTGAAACATGAATGTGTGGGTCATTGGGTTTTGGGTCATTTCCGACCTTGTGAACATTTTAAAAGTTGTAAACCATCCGGTTTGAGAAAAAAACGTAATTTGGGTATTTTGGTGGATGAACCTTAAGTATTGTTATTTTAAATGATTTATTTTACGTTTGTAAACCTTTGGGTATAAATGCACTTGGATGTGTACTTTAGAAAATGATGTGCCTTAAATTAAGAGTTGTGTTGAGTAATTCGAGTTTATGAAGTATCTTTCGCATAAACTTAGGTTATATGTGTTTTACTGGATTATTTGGTTTTCATGAGTGGTTAATTGGTTTTGGTTGAGCTTATGGATCGATTTATGACTTTAATGAGCCTTGAGGACACTTGTCCGGATTTTTAACATTTGAATATGGAGCTTTGGTCGTCAGTTGCATTTATTGCATTTTATTTTGAGTGTGTGTGTCATTCAAGTGGAGTCGTGTACTATCATACTGTAATGCATTGGATCCATAGGCATATGAGTCGATCATATTTGCATAGTGGGAAGTCTTGGTATTCTCACTTTGGGATGTAAGCCATCTTGACATATTGTCTCCCGGCATTATGGAGAGGAACCATAGTGGGTTGTACTCCGGGATTTTGGTTTATTATTGATGTTCTAACACTTGTGCATGAGGGTTGGACATCTTGGGTTATCAAGTAAGGAGTCGAGACTCCAATTCTTTAATGCTAGTAAGTAAGCAATAAAGGTTCCATAGAAACCTTGAGGTGTAACTTACTAGAGAATGAACACGCAATAAGATCGTGTATCCTTGAGGTGTAGATGGGCACACCAGGCAATAAAGGATAAGGTGGTGCCACCCGTTGCTGGGTGTGGGACTTGAGGTGTAGCTTTATATAGCAGGCATTAAAGTCCGAATCGAGTTGGAGCTTATTAAAGCAGACAATAGAGTCATGATCTAAGGTGTAGTTCAATAACATAGTTATGTGGCTTGACTTTGTGTTCCGCCACATACAATGGAATCGGGTCTCCCCCGTCATCGAAAGGTGTTGTTTGGGTATTTATTTTATCCATGTTTTCCGTGACATATTTTATTTATATGATTTTCTTTTCCATATTTTATGGGTTGTGATGTATGTCTCATCCGCGTTTGGGATGTTTTGAATAATGGTGATTTATTCATGATTTCAATCATTTTGAAATCAATTACTATTTCACTTTTCAAGTGGGTTTGGGTTGAGTCCATTTTGAGAATCGTTTTATATTAGAACTTTCATCATGGGATTTGTGTGCGTTGGAAAATTGGTGGTTTGCATTTAAAGTAAATCCTTTTTGAACTCATGATTTAAATTGCACCTCTCTCGTCTTACGAATTATATAACCATGATAAAACTCTTGAATTCACTAGGCGTTAACCTAACCTTTTTATTTGTCGGAATGTGCAACAGATTTCAGTTGAGATGTAGTTCTAGTGACACTATGAAAAGTGGAGAGCTAGTTGTGTGCTCAAGAAGTAAATATCTTGGTGAAGTCTTCCGCATTTGGGGAATAGCAACTTGATTTTGGGGTTGGGTAACACCCGACCCTTTGTAGTCTTGGCGAATGACTTACGTTTTGACTGTTGAAAATATAATGTTTTATCTTGAGGTAATTCCAATAATGTTTTGTAGAAGGAATTTTATCCTTAAGTGGTTATTTTATTGAAAATTTTATTTAGTTGCTCTTTCCAATTTTGAGGGTGTTACAAACATACCCAAGTATATCTTGTAAAATCATCAATAGTTACAAGAATGTACCTTTTCCCACCTAGGCTGGGAGTGCTAGCTGGTCCACATAGATCCATGTGCAGCATTTGGAGAGGAAGAGTGATGGAGGAACACTGCTTTGTCTTGAAGGAGGTCTTGGTGAGTTTTCCTTTTTCACATGCATCACATAGCTTTTCTTTCACAATGTTCAGCTCGACATGCCTGTCACTATATCTTTGTTGGGGATAATGTGCAGAGTTTTAAAGTTTAGGTGAGACAGACGTTTGTGCCACAACCAGTTTCTTTTGGCTGTGTCATTAGACACAAAGCATACACTTGAGGAACCATGACTTTGTCCCATATCTATGACATAGACATCTTCCTTCCTTCTTCCAGAGAGAATCACCTTCATGTCTTTATCAACAATTGTACAGATACAAAGTTCAAAGATAACTTTGTAACCCATATCACACAGTTGGCTTATGCTTAGAAGATTGTGCATCAACCCTTCAACAAGTGCTACTTTGTTGAAAGTGACAGATCCAGTTGTGAGAGTACCATAACCTTTTGTGTAGCGTCTAGAATTGTCTCCAAAAGTTACCGATGGACCCTTTTCAGTCACATAGTTTATAAGAAGATATTTGTTTCCAGTCATATGACATGAGCACCCACTATCCAAATACCAAATTTGATGATGCTAATTAACCTGCAGTCACAGGCAGATTAGTTTCTTGGTACCCATTTGGTGGTGGGTCCTTTTGGGTTAGAAGAAGAAGAGTCCTTAGCATCAGTTCGGTCAATTCTATCTTTGGGACAATCTTTTGCAAGATGAAAAGTGTCTCCAGAGTTGTAGCATTTTCTATAAATAAACACCTTTTTAGATTTTTGAACTTTTCTTTGCCTTTTTCTTTGACGTCAACTTGCAAAGCTTTTGGACCAAAATTGGACATTAGAGGAGGAAAACCCAAAACACCTTTAGTAGAGTTAGTGCTTACATTACTTGGAATAAGGTTTGTGGGAAAACGTTTAAAAGAAGTCTTTGAAAGAGTTGAGGACTTTCTTTTCAAAGAGTGGTTGGTTGTGGTGGTTTTACCCTTTTTGGACTTTTTAGAACCTATGACTTCAGAAGAAGAAGCTTCATCTAGAGTCTCATGGATAGGTTTTGGAGAGTCATTTGAGTCCTGAGTCTCATTGTTTTGAAGATGAATAGAATCTTTGGCTTTTATGAACATTCCAAATTTTAATGCTTTAGATAAATCAGCAGAGTTCATAGACACAAATCCAATGGAGCTAGACTCGGAAGAATCATAAAAGTTTGGAGAAACACAAGATGTGGAAGCATGAGCTTGTGAAGAAAAACAATTTCCATTTTCCGAAACCCAATCCAGTTTTATCATCACAGGAAATTTGGTCTTGAATAATTTTCTCAAGGTTCTTTGAAGAACTGGTCCATTTTCTCACAATCTCTTGTTCTCTTTTCATCTTTTAAAGAGTTTATTTTTCTCTTTAGCAATGATGTGGTTAATGGTTTTTAAGTCCTCTAACTCATCTTTGATTTTGTCAAACTGTTCAAGTTGGGAAAGGAAGATTTGAAGTTGTAGAGAGAGAGTTTTAACTTGAGCTGATTTCTTTTTCTTTGCATCTTCAGCATTATAAAAATCAACGGTCAAAGAATCATAAGCATCAATCTTTTCAAACTCGGACATGGAGTTGAAGGGATGTACCTGAGAAGAAGATGATGAACACCCAGTAGACACCAAAGCAGTTAAAGTAATTGCTTTTCCAGAATTTTCCAAGTCATCAGATTTAGCCATGAAACACATGTTGGGAGAGTCCTTATCACTCTCAGCAGTTGGCTCATCAGCCCAGTCATGAGTTTCAGCAAGAAGTCCTTTTTCCTTTCCTAAGAAGTCCCTCATTCCTTTCCTTCTCTCTCTTGTATTTGGCTTTGTATTTCTCAGCACGTTCCAGGTGCTCCTGAGAAGAAGGTTGACTGCCTTTTCTAGGAAAAGTTGACTTTGATGTGTTGTTCTTGGATTTATCATATTTGGAAGAAAAGATGTCAGAAGAAATGGTCCTAGTTCTTTCAATACGTTTACTTCTACATTTAGAATCAAATCGGCTTTTCTTACCACAATTGAAGCATTCCTCATTAGACTTGTCAGAAGAGGAAATGTTTGTGGAAGAGGAAGGTTTTCTGAAGGTTTCGATTTTCCAGAAAAATGAGCGCCATTTCATCAGTTATCTGTTCAACAAAAGTTTCCTCACCTTCATCATCGACATCATGTATATATGCCTCCGTTTGGTGAATGGAGTCATTTTGACTGTCGTTGTCAGAATATGATGAAGGTAGGTGATTTGTGGAACACACTGAGCTTTCTTGAAAGTATCACCGACAAGGGCTATATAGAGGACTCTTTTATCTCTTTAATGATAGACTTCCTTTGCATTTTGGTTTGTTCATAATTAAAAAAGAGTTCCAAAAAGAACAGTAAAAGGTATGTATTCAAGATCCTTGGTTGTCTTGATGCAGGTACAGATGTTTTCCTAGAAGTCAGGGAGACAGTCCATAAATTTGCACATGACTTCCTCATTGTCAAACACTCTACCCAACAGTTTTAAATCATTGACGAGACTGTTAAAACGATTGTAGTAGTTAGAAAGAGATTCTCCTTTCTCATGAGTGAAAAGCTCATATTTCCTAATGAGAGCAATTTTCTTGCTTTTCTTAACTTCCTCTGTACCTTCGTACAACACACATAGAGTGGTCCACATTTCTTTAGCTGTAGCGAAATTAACTAAAGAATGGTAGACCTCACCAGGAAGAGAAAGTGCAATGATTGCTCTAACCTTAGAGTCAAGAGATACAAGTCGTTTTTCCTCACCAGTATATTTCTTAGGATTTTTAAGAATATAACGACCAGTTACAGACTTACAGTAGATCAAAGTCTTCAAAACAAACTCCTCATATCTACAAATCTTCGTATCTATGTATCACGGATCTTTGCAGCTTTAAACTTTGACAAATTTATTTAGTCTTTGATCTTGAGCTGGATTTGAGATTTAAAACATTATTGATTTAGCTTTAAATTTTTGTAGTTTTGACCTTCAAATACTTTGAGCAACTTCTTGAACTTAGTATCTTCATCTCTTTGAATTATGTCTCCCTCATGAACAAACTGTCTTTGACTTATCTCTCAAATACTCTTTATCTTGAGCTTTTTAGACTTTGGCAAATATCTCTTCGACTTTTGGAAAACTGAAATATACAAACTCTCTCCCCCTTTTGATGATCGTGAGAATCATGATCATCAAAACTCTTTTCAATTTCAGCGTTATTTATTATTTCCAGAAACAATCTTCTCCTTGTGATCTGTTTAACCGTCAAATCCAAAATATATGTA
Source organism: Saussurea involucrata (assembly GCA_033807775.1). Taxonomy (NCBI): domain Eukaryota; kingdom Viridiplantae; phylum Streptophyta; class Magnoliopsida; order Asterales; family Asteraceae; genus Saussurea; species Saussurea involucrata. The sequence continues at coordinate 59,254,474 of CM066316.1, forward strand.
CCCCTCACTCTTTGATGTAGACCCCTTGTTAGTCCCAGATGGCTTAAACAAGTATTGTAGAGGGGGGGGGGGGGTTGAATACAATACACAAATTTTCACTTAATTAATTCTTTTATTTATTTTTCCAATCAAGAACTACATACATAAAAACTTAGATTGTTGCGGAAAGAACAGATAAACTATTCTAACAATCTTCACAAAGTATATTGAAAACAAAACAACTTCTAAAATACAAAGATTAAGAGCTATAAAGTTCAAGGGGAGATTCATGTATAACTCTTTCTTCTTTATATAGTGCTTAAAGCATTAAATGCTTAGGACACTTGTCATATGGAGATTCAAGGATAGGGGTTGACTCTGAAAAGTTGACAAGTCTCTTTCACACTTTTTCTCAGAACTAGGAAGAACACGCATGCCAGCTTTCACAAAGAGGAATAACCACAAATAGTCCCTTTATTCCTGACATTTGATATTGTCCCATAATAAATGATCTTCATCTGCCTGCTTTCACAAAGAGGAATCTCACATATTTTCATCATAAAATCGGTGAGATGATTGACCGAAAATATGGAGAGAATCGGCCATGTGCTCACCAATTTTCTTCTTAAAATCGATGAGCAATAACTTAGTCTATTGGTTGAGAATTGTATCTTCACTTCCACAATTAGAGTCTTCTTCCGACTTGATTTCGGCTGATCTTCAACTTCACTGAACGTTTGATATCTTGGCTAATTTATTACAAAGAACACAAATAAAATATTCTAAGTAAGATTTTAAGGACAAATCGGTGGGTCAATTTCAAATCTTTGGTGACCCAACACCCCTCACCCCTCAATCACTCAAAGGATAACTTCTTGGGTAGGAAACACTTGTGGATCCCAGATTAGTGCAATAAATCAATAACACGATCAATAAACAATAAGAACAATTGATTTCAACTTGTCATCCATATATCATTCATAAACCATTCAGAGAGTTTACACAATACGTATAGGAATGAATATGAAAATTAACCCAAACAATAAGGCTAAACATTCTATTTATACCCACTTAGAGGTATTTACAAAGTCAACTGTTGAACTTCTATTCAACCCAATTTAGACCTAACAATCTCCCCCTTTGAATTAAAGTTTGATGACACGCCAGTTCAGAACGTATCTCTTTCGAAGGGCAAAAAGAATTTTGAAGCTTCGGATAGATTTGCGGAAGTCGAGACGGTCTTCAACAATTTCCAAGGCATCTCGGGCATTGAGCTCTTTAGGACTTCCCAAAAATGTCTTCGAGATCAGTTCTTCCTTGGCAATTATCTCTCTCAAAGCATCTCTGACCTTCAGTAATGTTCCATCGCAGAATCTGTCAACTTGGTTGAAGCGGAGAAACTTCTTTTCATTTTTTTTGTTGAAGTAGATGATTCAGAACTCTGGTTCAAACAACATCGTGTTAACTGGATACATCATCAATTCTGGAGCTCTTTGATCGGGTTTCAGTAGATTGATCTTTTTTGAATTATGTTCGATTCCCATCTGAAAATCTATAATGTAAGACATGGTTATGGTGTATTTAAGAAATCGTTTAACAACTTTGAGTGCCTTTGTGATGTGGAGCTGTCGGATCGATCTGGTTGGGAGGTCTTTGATGATAGGATGGAAGTCGCTCAGTCGAAGATTCTTGAAGTCGGCTTCAGAAAAAGTCCATTCTTTCCCATCTACTCTTCTGATGGTGAAAATAGGATACCAGATCTTCAGAATTTGGCCTGAATGGATGTTGGTGACTTCGGTTATCTTATGCTCTGTTCGGACCTGACTGGCCGGTTGACACATTTTCATCACTTCTAGGTATTGCTTCTTGTAGGCGTCGTCGAACTTGGACAATCCACGACACAAGATCGGGTCGAGTGGTCTTAGTCTGTGTACAAAACGGTTCTTTAGGGAGTCCTCTAGAAATGGAATTAGGATAATGATCTTCTCTCATTGAACAGGTTGTGGTAGTTGATTAGAAGCATTTTCGGTTTAAGGATATATCGGTTGTACAAGTGTAGAAGTCTCGGGTAACAGATGAGCATAGGCGTGAGTACTCTAAACGGACTGAAGAAGGAACTGATCATAGCAAAGTCTTCATCAACTTCGGTCGGGAAGATCAGGTTTACCTCATAATTGATTTCACTGGTGGCTTTTTCATGCCATAAGTTCTTGGTTTATGGGTCAACTTCTGACTCTAGATCTATCATTTCAAATGTTGACCGTTCTGTTGTTGTGAATTCGACCAGTGATTGGATTTCTCCTTAGAGCTTTTCAACCATTGGGTCTTCTTTATCTAAAATGTCTATATCGACTACCATGTCGACTAGACTAAGTTGGTTTTATGTCGGATCTCCTGATGGTGCCACAATTGATGGTTTCGTTTGAACCGCTGGAGTAGTGTCGATGGTGATTGGCTCGAACTCGGATAATCTTTGGTGCTTGTTTTTTCCCTCACGATGATCAGGATCATCCTGGTCATCATGTGAGCGCTTGAGTCCGCCAACTTGACTCTTGCAGGTATCTTCTAGTGAGGCGACCCTGTTGGATAAGGTTGAAAGAGCATTCTGAACGTCCTTCAGGGTCGAGTCAAGCTGGTCCAATCTGGTAGTGGTTGGAGCTGGAGGAGTGGATACCTGTGACCGGAGCAAAGAGATCAGATCGACTTCGGTTGAGGAGTCAGAGTTGGAATGTTGTAGCAGTTGGGCAAGGAGCATGGTTTTAAGGTCGTCCACCGAGTAGGATGTTTGAGCGGTTGGTGGTGGAGGTGTTGGTGCGGATTCAGTTTCGACCACTTTCTCTCCTTTCCCTTTAGTAGCCTCTTGACTTTATCCAGTTCCATCTTAAACTCCTGGGTCGGTGCTTCTCGGACTGCCTTTAAGGCACCGTCCAAATATTTCCTTGACACGAAGTCGGGTAATTCACCACCGAGATCACTTAGATTGGCCGTTGAGGTCACGAATGTTGAAGCAACAGAAGTGCCACCTACGTTCACAGTTGGCGTGATGTTAGCTGTGGTAGGATTTCCATCCGATCCTCGTAATTGGTTCACTTGATTCACCGATAATAGCAGTAGAGTTGTGTCCTAGCCAAAGAATTTAATAATATATCAAGGGGTTCTAGACTCGATGGTGCAACGAAAGAAGACGAGAACTAGGGCAGTTGTTCTCTATTCAATATCGAAACTCTTCGAGTGAGAGAATGATATATTTTATGCTAAGTCCCTGTGAGAATGTGAAACAAGTAACTATTGAGAGTCACTTGAATGGCTAGGGTGGGTGTGCAATGGCGTCGATGGGTCTACGATGGCTTCTTCAATATCTCGTCCTAACATACGAGACGAGATAGTAGATGTGGCTACCCGGGTGACACGGTCTCGTGCTCGCTCATTAGCTTCTCTATTCAGTAAGCTAGATCTCTCATGATTTTGTTTCGATCTCCATTCTCTCTGCCTCACATGTTCCAAATTTTCAACTAATTCTCCCTCCTCTCTTCTTATGTCTCCCGTATTAGGCTCGGGGGTAGGGTGTCGGAGGGTGTAGGTGAGGTAGATGGAGTTTCCTCGATCACTGGTGGGCGACGTCCGATACGGGGGGTATCTTGGATAAACGGATAGCTTGATCCGTATCGGAGTCAGTGCTTTTAGAGTCAAAAGAGGATTGTTGGATGATCGGGGATTGTGGTTTGGTTGTATTAGTTCTGGGGTCTTGGTCAAGTAACAGGGTAGTGACGATCGGGACCTTATGTACGGTAGTCGACGGTCCGGCGTCATCGGTGATACGGGTGGTTGAGGTAGTATGGGGGAGTGGGTGGCAGGCTCGTAGATGGTCGGGATGGTTGGCTTGAGGAAGGTTAGGTGGTATGGCTAGTACCGGTACGCGAATCCTCAGCACTACCCGGTCCGGTTCCCCTCACAATATGTTCTCTCAGTACACCCCGTCCAGGAGCCCCAACTACCCGAACTCTACCTCCTCTTGTTCTAGGACCCTCACGTCTCTTGGCCCTAGCTCCTCGGGGATGTCCCTCTGGCTCTGGCTGGACCATAGGAGCACCAAGTCCTAGCATTTGTCTATAAGCTATCAACTTGGTGCTTCTGGATTAACGTATGCCAGTAGGTCATCTGGTATACGCATGGGTTGTGCGTTAGCAAGGTTGCGAATTACTATGCGATGAAGGCTAAATGGAGGACATACCAGGTGATTAGCGCGTCGCGGAATGTCTGGGTTGGCATCCATATGCTGGCGGATAGCAAGTTGTAGGAAACAGATGTAAGGGATGAACTTGCTTTCCTTGGTTCCGCCGTTGTCCCGGATGTTCTTTACTAGTCTGTGCTAGATGATGGTGGCAAAGTCAACATGTCGGTTGTAGACGACCGCATGAACAAGACGCAGGAAGTTGCCGATGCACTGGTCAATGCCTTTCCACCCAAATGAGAGGCACCGATTGAGGATTGTGAAAAGTGTGTACCAGATGGGAGCAAGATACTTCCTGTTGAATGCGGAAGGACAGTTCAGATCATGATTGTACCCTAAGGCCCGAATCTTGACACAAAGGGTGTCATCATCGACCGAAGGATCGAAAGCAGCTCGGCCGTTGGGGGTGGCTTTCGGTAGGGACATAAGCTGTCTGAATGAGTCTGGAGTGAGGACGAATGGATAGTGGTCAATCGTGGCTTGAATCCTTTGAGAGTTTTCACCGGTGACTACTTGAATGGTGTTCCAGACTTGTTATAGCTAGAGGACGGATACGTTTGTGGTGGCAGTGAGTGTGTGACGAAGTGGGTGGCCAAGAAGGATGTCCATGACCACTCGGTGTTGAGGTCGGAACTCTGCAGCATCGAGGTGATGGTTGTTGCCCTCGATTTCTTGAATGTCATCGGGTGAGACGAGGGCGTTGTCGGCTGCTTGTCGATGAATTCTTCATGGTGTTGGTTGCCTTGGTGTTGTTGTTGATCAACCATTTGAGTACTTGAGAGACAGAGTGTTAGTATGCAATTAAGATACATGTGTGGGTACGTACCTTGGCAAACACCGGCTCAACAGTAGGAAAAATAATCAAGATATGAAAGTGAAACATGACATCTAGATTGGGCAGAATAACCGGATAAGTAGGGGTGTCCGGATACATTGAAGTGTCCGGTAAATAAAGTTACCGGATACCTTTAGTACCCGGATACACCAAACTTACCGGATAACATTTTGACCGGATAAAAGGAAACTTACTTGATGACATTAGTTACCGGATGAGATGGTTACCGGACAATTGATCTTACCGGATAAGAAGGTGTCTGGATATGGTACTTCCCGGACAACTAGGGTTATCAGTAGTTTCTTATTGGATACGCAAAAACTAACCGGAAAATATTAGTGTCCGGATGAGATAGTTACCGGAAACTTCGAATTGTCCGGATAGTTTGAAACTATCCGGACGTCGCTCGAATTCGAGCAAGAATCACAAATCGATGCAATGTTTGAGAGATTCATGTTACCACGCATTAGCTAACGTATATGGATGCATTTAATCAACAAAAGTTACTAGAAATTGATCGAAAATCGACGGAATGCGAACCGACAGGGGTTCGGTGAACCACAGTCAGAAATCGATCTAGAAATTGCTCGATTTGGGATGCGATGTGAGAGTTATTGGATTCAAAATGCATATAAAAAAGTAAATCGAGTAACGTACCTTGTTTGAAATCGAAATCAAGAGCGAATCGAAGAAAAAAATGCGTGCGCCAAGTGTTTAGGAGTTAAGAGAATTTTGAGAGAAAAAATATCCGGAAAAAGTGAGGAAGGAGGTTGGGTCTGGATTATATAGGGTCGACCAACTTTCTAGATAGGTTTCCAGATGCCTTGTCCGGAAACTACTCTGTCCGGACACTTTGTCCGGATAGGTGAGTTTCCGATTGAGGTGTCTGGATACCTCATCCGAGAACTTTTGGTGAATGACCATAATCTAACCCTGAGGGATTTTCAAGCTGCCATTTTCTTTCCAGAAACATGTAATAAATTTAAAATTGCTCCCCCTCGGATTGCGCATGATATTTGAAAATGACAAGATGGTGATACACACAGACTAAAAAAACTTTGACTCTTACAAAAAATTGTGTGACGCTCCCCCTTAACATGTTAACAGTCTTACTAGACACAGTCTTTTATTGTGCTCCCGCTGAACACATGAGCAAACTGTCAAACGCACGGGTATAAAAAATTAACGAAATGAGATGAAAAAATCAAACATAGAACGACACGAACAAACTAATGAATGAAATCTAACTAATTAATACAGAGGTTACTAACATCTGAAGAAAATACAGATAAAGTTCAAGAGCAAAGAAGTGTGAATTGCGCCGATAGTTGTTTTATCAACACATGGTGATAAGGCAGTTCCTTGTAATTGAACAAAAAATGTATATGATTCAGATGTAGTCAAACCTTCAGATTTAGCATACCTAGCTTGGACACTAAATAATTAAATCATTTTTCATCCAAGGCTTTGGTAAACAGGCCTGCTATCTGATGCTCAGTATTAACAAAGTGGAGTTCAATCGTACCTCGTTCAACGTGGTCTTTGATGAAGTGATACCGAACGTAAGTATGTTTGGTTTTCGTGTGCTGGACCAGGTTGCTGGATATGGCGATGGCACTCGAGTCGCAGTAGACGGGGATGTGTGAGTACGTGAAACTGTAGTCCTTGAGCTGCATGTGCATCCAAATCACTTGAGAACATCAACTTGCAGCGGCAACGTAATATGCCTCAACTATTGATGTAGAAACACAAAGATACTTCTTTGAATCCCAACTGACAAGGCTATCTCCCAGAAACTGCACGTGACCCGATGTGCTCTTCCGATTCAGCATGCTTCCAGCGTGATCAGTGTCCGAGTAAGCTATCAATTCAAAGCCTGTTTCTTTCGGGTACCACAAGCCAAGATCAGCAGTACCTTTTAAATATCTAAAAATCCGTTTAACAACAATTAAATGTGATTCTTTAGGCTTTGACTGAAAACGTGCGCTCAGAAAAGTCGAAAACATGATATCTAGCCTACTTGTCGTCAAGTACATTAACGAACCAATCATTCCTTGATAGGTTTTGGTGTCCGCATCCTTTCCGTTAGGATCGGCGTGTAACCTTGAACCCTAGGACATGGAAGTTTTCATGGGCGCCGACTGTTACATCTGGTATTTCCGAATCCCGAATGTACTTTACCTGGTTGGTCGACAATTGCTTAACTTGAAGACCGAAGAAAAAATTCATTTCACCCATCATTCTCATTTGAAAATATTTTCCCATGAGGACCGAAAAGTTCTTTCAGTACTGAGGGTTTGTTGAGCCAAAAATAATGTCATCAACATACACTTGTACAAGAATTATGTCCTCTTTTTATTTCTTAATAAATAACATGGTGTCGATTTTACCTTTTGAAAACCCAGCCTTTACCAAGAAAGTGGACAGAGCATCATACCATGCTCGTGAAGCTTGTTTGAGGCCATAAAGGGCCTTGTCTAGGATGTAGACATGGTTGGGCTTGGAATCATCGACGAAGCCTTCTGGTTGCAAGACATATACTTCTTCCTTGAGGACGTCATTGAGAAATGCCGTCTTTACATCCATCTAAAATACAGTGAAATTCTTATGCTTGGCGTAGGCAAGAAACATTCTCATCGCCTCAATACGAGCCACCGGGGCATAAGTCTCATCGTAGTCGATGCCTTCTTGTTGTTGGTGTCCTTTTGCGACAAGACGCGCCTTGTTTCGAATGATAATGTCGTCTTCATCCTTCTTGTTTTTGAATACCCACTTTGTGCCGATAATCGTCTTGTTTGATGGACGTGGGACGAGTCTCCATACTTTGAGAGCCTTGAACTGATTGAGTTCTTCTTGCATCGCGATTACCCAGTCTAAATCGTTGAGCGCTTCAGCAGCAGTTGTGGGCTTAATTTTGCTGAGGAAGCCAGAGAAGAGACAAAAGTTTGCTAAGGCGCCTCGAGTCCGAATGGGTGTGGAAGGATCACCGATGATTTGGTGTAGAGGATGTGCACATGTCCATGTGGAAGAGGTTGAGCAGTTACGTGAGATGTGTCCGGATCCACATAGGTACCAAGGGGAAGGTCTTGAACAGCTTCAAGAGTTGATGGATTTCTGACTGGAACCACCGGTACTGGATTCGTTGACGGTTGAACAACCTCCAGAAAATAGGATGGTTGCTCCTTTCTATTTGTGGGTGACGAATCTTCAACAACCACTTCTTGGAGAGGCGGGGCAGTCTTCGGTGGAACTTCTTTGACGATTGAGCTGTCACTCGTGCTTTGGGGAGTTTCGGTGGTGTTTATTCGAGCGCTATTGATGGCGGGGACCAGTTAAGTTCACTGAGTCTGCTTGTTGTGTTGCTCCTATCCTGCTATTGACATCAACAATTGGGTTAGAGGCAGGAAAGAAATCATCATAGAAATGTTCAAATAATAAATCCAAATCGGAAAGATGTGATTTTGACGTAGACGCGTGATTTGGATTTACTGGGATTTGTATAGATCTCGAACGAGAGTGTTCGGAAGCTAACACGCCAGTTAATCCAAGTTCTGGTGTAAACGCTTTCGATGACGATTTTAGTCCGTTTGATGTAAACGCGGAATGCTTGAACTTGCGTGGAGTATCCGATGAAAACTCCTTCATCTGCCTTGGGACTGAATTTGCTGAGGTCATCCTTGTCGTTCAGTATATAGCAGGTGCACCCGAACGCGTGAAAATACTTGATGTTCGGGATTCGATTGTTGATGATCTCGTATAAAGTTTTGTTGAACCGTTTGTTGATGATCTCGTACAGAATTTTGTTGAACCGTTTGTTGATGATGGATCAATTTTGAGAGCCCAAAGAAACAACGACAACTTTGATTGTGATAGCATTGTGCGAGCGGCTACGATAAGGGTATGGTTCCGCCTTTCCACAACTCCATTTTGCTGAGGAGTCCTTGCGGCGGAGAATGTGTGAGAAATACCCACAGAGGTGAGATATTCGTCCAGCGTGTGGTTTTTGAACTCCGTCCCGTTGTCCGTCCTTATAGTCTGAACCAGCTGTCGTAGATTAAGTTGGATGGTCTTCAAATGGGTGATGATCAGCTCCGGGGTTTCGTTCTTCGAATGCAGGAACTTTACCTATGTGTAGCGTGAGAAGTCGTCGACCATGACCAGGACGTACTTCTTGTGATTGATGCTCTGAACGCGCATTGGTCCACACAAATCCATATGGATGAGTTTGAGGGACCGGGATGTGCTCGGAGCGGCCTTCGGTTAGTGAGTTGCTTGCTTCATTTTTCCCATTTCGCATGCCCCGCAAAGTCTATATTTCTCGAATTTAAGCTCGGGCATGCCTTTCACATGTCCGTCTAGCACCAGTTTGTTGATGTTCTTGAAGTTGAGGTGCAAAAGTCGTCGATGCATATCCAAGCTTGCTGAGAGTTAGCCTTCGAAATCACGCAGACGGAGTCGTTGGTCTTCAGTGAGGATAGGTCGATGGTGTAGAGGTTGGTTTTGCGCGTTCCAACCAGCAGTTAATTTCCGTCTTCTGTGCGGACACTACACCATTTGGATTTGAAATAGACCTCAAGATCCTTGTCGAAAAATTGACCGATACTGAATAGATTATGCCCTAAGCCGATGACATATGATACCTTCTTGATCGTGATGTTGTCCTGAACAATGTTGTCGTAACCCATGATAGGTGCTTTGTCGTCGTTCCCAAATCTCACGTTGCCATAGTATTTCTCGATGAAGTTCATGAGAAGCTCTCTTCTTCCGGTCATGTGCTTAGGGCATCCTGAATCTAAATACCACACATGACCGTACCTATCGTTCGCTATTCACCGACTGGCCCCACCGATGATGCGGGCATTATCTAGCATATTCAATCGGAAGCAGTCATTCTACAATGCTGAGACCCCTGCTCCATAGGTGCGAGGTGGCGATAGAAGCAGGGTCGACTCCCGGAGATGGAGAATCGGGCTAGTGCTTTTCATCTGTCGGGGGGCGGGCCTTTCATTCTTAAATTTTTTGATAAACTGCGAAAAGTGCGGATAGAACTATGGAGAGGGGAGCTTTTTCTCGACGATAGTGCACTAGGAAAACCATGGAGCGACAACTACAAAACAGAGTTAAGCAGTTTTAGGTACCCATTGGGTCCTTGAGGGTTAGGTGAGGCACCTACTTTGGGAACCCATTTTGAATTGGGTTTATGCTTGGGTTTTACTGACTTAGACCTATGACGTGAATTAAATACATGATAAGACTGTTAAGACTAAAAGTCCTATAAAATAGAAAGTGATATAAAGAAAAGAATTGTTTAATTTAATTTTTTGTAAAAGCCTAATAATGGATATTATGAGCTTTAGTGTGTTAATGGGCCATGGGCTTTGACCTTGGGCCCTAGGTATTTAAAGTGTGTTTAGTGGAAATTAGGTCAAGGGCTTAGAGAGATTAATCAAATTCAGTACGTCTAATAGAGAGAGAGAGAGAGAGTTATGTGTTTCATTCGAATCTTGTAACTCTCTGCAATCATTCAATAAAGCTTAATCGTTTCGTTGTTTACATTGTTACTTGATCATACTCGGATCTACAATTGGTATCAGAGCAGAGGGACAAATTGATCTAAAAGGTATCAGTTTTTTTCTGTGTTCATCGACATCACAAAACGACGATGTGTTCTTGAGGTTATAATCTTAATCTTTGATTTGTGTGTTAAAAAATCGAAATTGATGCTTAAGAGAATCTTCTTATTGTGTTTCTAGAGTCATATCAATTTTTGAACTCGTTTGGTTAAGTCTTTGATCATCAATTTTTAAGATTTTTTAATTCTGGGTTTTAAATACTTTGTTCTTGAAAAATTCTATATTTTTGCTCAAAAGTGGTTTAAAATTCGAATTAGTTAGTTGTTTTTACTTTCTGTGGTTGTTCGGTATGTTCTTAAAGGTGAGATCTTGCATCTCCAGGTACGTTTTTCTTTCGAACTGGCTTGAGTACGAGACTTGATTTTTTTAGTCCCGGATTGGTTGTTTCCCGCACCCAGACACCGAATCCCATTCATATTTGGTCCGGTCGCAAACCAGTTCCGGACTATACCGGATTGAACCCGATTCCGGACAATACCGAATCTTATTCTTGACCATACCGGTTTCGCATACCGGTTCCAGATCTGATCTCATTCTGGTTCCGGTTCCAAACTTGGTCCTGGTTTTGACTCCGGATCTCGACTTTGACCCCAGATTCTTTACCGGATTTCCAAGTCCCGGTCTCCAGTTCGGACGTCTTTCCCGGATCCCAATTCCCGGAGTGTCTATCCGGGAAACCACTTCCAGATCACAAATACGGGAGTGTTTTGACCCTTTAGTCGCCGAAGGGGGACATTTGTGTATTCTGTGATACACAGTCTGTTTTTAGATCGATATCTTGAATTGTCTCATGATCATTTGTTTCAAGTAACAATGTCTTATCGAACTTACTCTGAGCTCAAAGAGAAAGTTTCTCATTTAGAAGCACAAATATCTAAGCTAGAAGTTGATGCTAAAATAAAATATGTTACCATAGGCAAACTAGCTATTGAAAAGGCTGAGGATAAATGTATGATAGAAAATTATCAATCTGAATGCTCATCCATTTCAAAAAGAGCCGAATCCCTAGAGACCCAATTATCTAAAATCACCGAAAAGCTCAGTAAGTCTCAGGAAGAGAATAATAAGATTGTCAATCTTTGCTTAACCGTTCAAAAAGAAAATGCTAATTTGACTAACAAGCTTAAGGATCTTGAATCCAAACTTTACAAGGGATAAACAGACCAAACGATTCATTTGAACAAACCGAAGGAATTCAAGTATTATAACACTCTTTGGGGACTCAGATATGATAATTCGTGCTACCTTAAGAAAATTTTATCTACGGTCCCTACTCTCTATGAGTTCAACTTTTTGGGCCTAGATAAGCGATATCCTAAGTATAAGATCGAGTGGACCAAGTTGTCCCAGAAAGATGAGAGGAAGACCTTAAACGCAAAACAAGAATTCCACTACCAAAAGTGGGGGAAAAGCCTGAAAATGCTGAACCTAATTCGGAAGATGAGCCACCTAAGAAGAATATTAATTTACAAGTTCCTTTCTTATATGAAACTCTTAATGCTTCATATCTGAAAAACAAAACACCTCACCTCTCGAATGATTATTTTGACATCTGTTCTGTTGCCAAAACTGTGGAAACTTCGGTTCCAGTTCAGGCAACACCAGATGATGATTCTCATGATAAATCAGAGTTCAAACGTTACTTTCCACCTCTGATTTTGGAAAACATAATTTTTAAACTTGAAGAATCAATCGTGAGGGATAAGGTTATTTTTGAAACCGAAAGAACTGTACTCTTATCTACCATCAATGAGCTAAAATTGAACAAAACCGAGTAATTATTAGAATCTGAAAGAACGAGTTATAAAACCGAGATAGCAAAGTTAACTTTTAAACTGTCCGCTTTGGCGGTAGAGGCTCTAACAGCATAAATGGCTAAGGGAAGTCCTATGGATACCCCGATGAAGCCTATCTCTCCTGACACAATCTTGATTGACCCGTCTCCTACTTGTTCGGATAATTCCTCGTGTAAAGCTTTTCTAGGCGTGTCTTTTGACATAGATGACAAGACTTTGATTTCACAAAATAAAGTTAAAGAGGTTCAATCCGAACCAATTCAAAGGAATCTCTTACCCGAGTTTAATAATCCGTTTACAGATGATTCCTTTAACTTTTCCTCATCCGACTCTGACTGTCCAAATCCACCTGACTCTGCTCAACGATTTTTTGAGTTTATGAATTCCTCAACTTTCCAAGATGATGATATTTCCAAGATTGACTTTGCTCCAAATCTTGCAAGTCATCTTCAATTTTTGGAGAAAATGCCCACACCGGTAAATTTTGAACAGGGAGAATGTTCAAACTTCAAAAACGTTTCTAATACCACTTCTTGAAAATCTAAATCTAAAAGACGGTCAAAGAAACGCTCAAAAACTGGTAATTCTCACAGAAGACAATCTTATTACTCTAGTTCTCCTGACAGTGAGCTTAATGACTCTTCAGATAATCATGTCTTTAGAAAAGTGAAAATGGTATGGAGAAAGAAATCAACTATAGAAGACTGTGATGGAAACAAGTCTCATATTTCTCCTGTAGTTGATACAAAGTCATTTATTCCCATGACTGGTAAACATGCTCATGTTTACCCTATAGCTAAGCTGATCAGTTTAAACCGAGCAAAGATCTGTTGCACTTATTGTGGAAAGAGTGACTTCATACATCCAAGGTATGTGAACAACTGGTATGGTACCTATAGCATCCCCAATCCCCATTTTACAGTCAAGGCATGTAACCACCAAGGATCCATCAAGGCATGGATACCAAAATCTTTTTGATCTGTCTTTGCACGAAAGTCATGTGGGATACAATCCAGAATAACCTATTCACATGACTGCATTCGAAGGTTATGCCACATTTAAGGGGGGAGGGGGGTGTTAGGTATTTGACACATACATGAATTTTTCAGTGAATTCAAAGAACCGTGGTAATTCATTCTGAATAACTTACTTGTGTTTGTTATTCTCCAATGTTAACTTCCATGAATGCCACATGTTATATTTTCTTGACTTAGTTATTTCCATGTCTCATATACTTGTAGATTTTTCGATGGAAATACACTCGCTTGAGCTCCTACTTGTGTTTCAAAGTTCGTCATTTCATATGCATTATTCAATTCTTATCTGACACACTAACTGTGACTTAGTCTTCACAATTAAACTTTCTGATCAATTGTTTCATTTGTTGCAAACACTGTGCGTAATGGGTCATTCCAGTTCGCGCTTGAATTTGTTCTTTGATATTCATTAGCTTTTTAAATTGACTTCTAATTACTTTATATCAAAACTCAGACTTCATTTTAATGACTTCTGAATAATTCAATTCAGAACTCGTTCTTAAAAGATTCACTTCTAAACAATTCAGTTTAGAACTCATTTTTTAATGTGTGCTTCAATGTTTACTAAACTATTTTATTTGGTGAAAAAAAGATGTGTGAAAGGAGTGATAGGATTTATTTTGTTTCTATGGTCTATCCAGAATCGGAAGGACCTACCCAAGAAACACATCCACTATAGACATCAGTGAGGGGTCTAGATACATAGATGAGTTTGGAGTGAAAATAAAAATGGTGAGGCAGTGACATGACTTAAAAATAATTATTGGTCCTTACCAAACCGAGTCAGTTATCCGGGTAACCACACAATTTATTCACTCTCGTTCCTTGGAGATCAATATTGAAACATACATGGACTTAGTGTCGATAACTCGTGTCACCCCACCCAGCCACTCAAGAATCTCACAAAAGATGTTTGTTTCATACATGCATGGAGAATTAGCACATAATCTATCTATTCCTCGCTCGGAGGTCTTAGATATTGAAAAAGGAAGACATTAGCTTCGGTCTTCGAACTTCGTTTCTTAATCACTGTGTCTATTGATTTTTAACTTGCGTCCCAGGTTAAATCAATTTTTGAGCCAAATCGATATAATTTATTTCTTTCACACAAGCATGAGTCTTTGTGATTCCAGTTGCATATATTCGTGATATTGCCGGAACAATTTGAGAAGTAATTTTTAATATTTTACTTCGGTGATAACTGGAAGTCCTATCAAAGATACCCCGATGCCAACTTTGAACATATGTCACACAATTTTCTTAATTGTTGTGATAGCAGTTACTCTTGTGTTTATGTGTCAGTTGATTACCCCATTTTGGTTACTTAACGTCTATTTGTTATTTTGCTACTCATCAGTGTTGTCTTTGAAGTTACATGATGCTCAGGATGCTCCTAATCATCATGAGGGGGAGAACTAATACAAATTCAAGTTGAGGGGGAGTAAGCAAAAGTTGAGGGGGAGTAACTGTTATGATCCATGCAGAAAAAGGTTACAAGTGCATGGTTCTTCTCATCCCTTATCAGGAAGTGTTCGCAACAAGTTGATTCCTTTTTGGAGCATATTGGTTCAACAAGTTCTGAAGTTTTTCAAAGCCAATTCAACTTGTGGTTCAACTCATGATACTATGAAGACTATGAGCATATTTCAATGGGGAGCGTAAAAGACATGAAGACCTGCAACACCAAAGTGCTTCAAAGTTTCAAGGCCAAGACATGAAGATTTCAAGATCGTATTTTTTCTTTATATAACTTTAGGGGGAGGTTGTTAGAACTAAAAGTCCTATAAAATAGAAAGTGATATAAAGAAAAGAATTGTTTAATTTAATTGTTTGTAAAATCCTCATAATTGATAATATGAGCTTTAGTGTGTTAATGGGCCATGAGCTTTGACCTTGGGCCCTAGGTATTTAAAGTGTGTTTAGTGGAAATTAGGTCAAGGGCTTAGAGAGATTAATCAGATTTAGTACGACTAATAGAGAGAGAGAGCTCTGTATTTCATTCCAATCTTGTAACTCTCTGCAATCATTCAATAAAGCTTAATCGTTTCGTTGTTTACATTGTTACTTGATCAAACTGGGATCTACAAAGACCCAAGCCAATCAGATGCATATTGTTTATCAACAAAATCATTTAATCCACAATGAGGACAACACAAACAATCATGAGATAACTGAAGTAATTGCTGAATTGAATAAACTTTTAAAGGAAAATCAACACACTATTCAACAAAATCACTTGAGTCAACTACATCATAATTATTATTGTATGTCCTAGAATTTAAAACGAAATTAAATGACTTTGACTGCAACTTGCTCTCATTAGATCCTTTTGCTACCCACTTTTGTTTGACTTGTTTGGCCCGACCATTTTAATCTGAAAATTCATTAAATTCATGATCAATAGAGCTTGAGTAGTAAGGATGTCTATTTTGTGAACTACCGGTTTGTTTCCGTTTCTGTGAATGTCTTTTGGGTTTAGATTTGGTTTTGGAAACATCGTTCACAGATCGGGTTTCGGGTGCAGAAGTGGAACATTCACCCTTTTGAAATTTTACTGGCTTTTGAGAGAAAGTCTGTATGGTTTGGAAGGGCTTTATCAAAGTCAAACCTTTGAAACTCATCATCTAAACACTCATATGAATTCATGAAGGCTGAAAAATCAGTTTCACTCACAGATGGAACGGTAATGGTTAAGGGAGGTGAGGAATACTTTGGAAGTGTGTTTTGTGAGGAATCTGGTGTGGAAGATTTTTCAAATTCAGAGTTAAGATTCTTTTGAAAACACTTTCCATGAGACTCTTTTCCTTTTCTTGAAGAAATATTGTCTATAAAAGCTTTACAGGAAGATGTATTTGATGAAGTCGAGGAAGGTTCAGGTAGAATAACCGTTGAATCTTGGAGTTGGTCAAACTTCTCTTGAAGTTGACCCAGACAATTTGGATGTGAGCCGATTGATTTCTGGCCGAAGCATTTCCTTTTCCTCAACATATACTGACTCGGTTTTGGTGGAATGGAGTTTCTAAAGTTTGGCTAAAAGCTCTTGTTTTTCCTTTTTGAAATTTTATCCTTTCCTGTTTAAACGACTCCTCTAACTTGACAAATTTCATTTCTAAAACAAGAGGTGGGACATAGCGTTTAAGCTCGTCTTTCTCTGATTCAGGTTCTGTTGCAGAGACCTCATCCTATTCGGAGGAGTCCTTGGGCTCTGCAACTTTTTAACCGTCAAAGTAGTCGTTTGATAGGTACTTGGATTTCTTTTTTGCATAAGAAGTGCTAAGAACTTCGTACGCAAAAGGCATTTGCATCTTAGTCGTGTGTTTGCGTTTATATTCCTCACGTTCCTCTTCCTTCTCATTGAGAGGTTCTGTCCATTTGATTTTATATTGGGGATATCTTTTCTCGAGGCTAAAGAAATTAAATTCATATAAAGTGGGCCTCATTGCTAAAACCTTTTTCAAGTATTGTGGGTTGTCGTACCCAATTTCCCATTCTTTATTAAACTAAGTGAATTTCTTGGGTTTATTCATATGAATCGTTTGGTCGGTTTGACCTCATTGATAAAGCTTAAGCTCAAGATCTTTTATTTTCGAAACATGCTCTTTGATTTGTATTTGAAGAGAATAACATTGATAGAAATCTCAGCTTTCTCATTTTCACACTGATCAAGTTTAGCATTTAATTTAGATATTTTGGCCCTTAAGTCTTTGGGTGCAATGGACAAGTTGGTGCACTTTTCCTTCAAGTATGAGTTATCAGACTTAACCTTTTCGGTGACCTTTACTTGAACACTTAACTTTTCTTTTAGATATGTTATCTCAAATACTTGTTCATTTATAGTTTCCTTACCGGTATTTACACATTGAAAAAGCAATTGCATCTGTTCCATTAGGGCCTGATGAATAGGAATACATACCTGACATGAGTCTCCGAGGTCTGTAGGAGGAGAATGATTGCCCATGAAGCACAAATGAGCATCGGCATCTTTAGTGTCACTGTCGTCGGATAGGTTCAGCCAATGATCGTCTTCAACCATCAATACCTTTCTAGCTTCTTTTTGTTGAGCTAAGAGCATCTTGGCTTTGTTCTCTTCTGCATTTCAAACAATAGGCTTTCAGCAGTCCTTAGAAAAATGGCCAAGCTTGCCACAGTTGTAGCATTTGACCGGTTCATCTTTGTTGTTCACCTATGGCTTGCGGTCATGCTTCTCCTTGTGCTCAGACCTTTTGTGCTCATAGGAACGTATTTTCCCTTCGTATCGATCTTTGTAGTCATGGCGCTTGTTGGGAGTGGTATAGTAGCGCTGGTTGTTGGAAGACGGTTTCTTGAAGAATGTATTCATTTGAAAGGATTTAGAGATGAGACCCATGGCCTTCTTAATCTAAGTCAGCTCAGGATCAGAGTCACTTTCCTCAGATTCTTTTTTTTTCTGGTTCTGACTCACTGGATACTTGGGTCTTTTTGGAACTGCGGCTGGTTGACTTACCGCGCTTGTCAGTTACCAGGGCCAAAGGATCAGCTTGATGTTTAGAGGTTGACTTATGTGTGCTCATTGTCTCCATTACCTCATCTTCGTGTTGCATGAGCATTTCATACAGCTCATTGATTGGAACATTCTCGGTCTGATGGTTGTGTTTGATGTGAGATGCAAACATTCTCCATTCTGGCAGAAGGTTGTTCAGGAACTTGAGAGCATTCTTGGTATTGGATCGCATGATCTTGTTCTTTTGGAGATCATTCAGTAGAAGACAGAATCGTTCATATGTCTGGGTTAACGATTCGCCCTTACGCTGCTTGAAACCGTCATACCGGGTGATGCAGCTATTGATTTTCAGTTGATTACCGACTTTGTTGCCGCTCATCATTTTGGCCACTTGATTCCACATTTCTTTTGAAGTCTCTTTGTAGCAGTCAATTGCCATGTAGATTTCGTTTGGCAGACTTTGGACCAGATATCGATTAGCATGCTTTTCACCATCAAATCTGTTCTTATTCTCTTCGGTCAGCTGACTATAAGTTTTGGCCATTGGTTGAGCATTAGTATCGTCTGCTTGAGCTGGTACAGTTGTCATTGGAGTCTTCCGTGGACCTTCGGTGAGAGCTTGCCAAATATATTCATAGTTGTCCTTGGACTCGATGAAGATGAGAAATCAGTCTCGCCATTGGGTGTACTCGCCTCGATAGAGAATCAGAGGCTTAGACTCGGTACCGATGGCTAGAGCGTCATGAGACATGGTGAGATGCACTAAGGTGATCTTCAGATAGTAGAGTCGATTCAAGGTTGAAACTTAACACAAGGCACTAAGAGTGATAGTCCTAACGCAAAATCTAGGAGTGATTTGAACTCAACAGGTAAGAAAGACTAACACTGCAAACTTACCCGGATAGGAATCCAGATGGAAGTGTCCGGATCGGACGTGTCCGGATCCGGAGTGTTGGGTGATGTGTCCGAATAAAGAAGTTACTGAATAACACAAATAGACCGGGTAAACAAAGTTACTGGATGAAATCAGTTACCGAATAAAACAATGTTACCAGAAGATTTACTTACTGGATTGTTGTTCGAAAAAAGGAAGTGTCTGGTAAGGCCTTACCCGGGTAGTATACCGGATACTTGAGCAATCCGGATGAGATACCGGATACTTGGGAAATCCGGATAGCTTACCGGTTACTTAGGCAATCCGGATGAATATACCGGATACGTGAGATTTACCGAAAACAAGTGAATAATCCGGAAACAATTAACAATCCGGACGGGAGTCATCCGAATTGTGACGAGAGAGAAAAAAACTTACCCGAAAACGATTAGGATGTTCCGGACACTGTGGCTGCTCGACTAAATCGGATCAGGGTTCGATTAGGGTTGCTCGATTTCACTCCTGTATGGTTAGATTTCGACCAAAACACGAAAACAAACAAACCCAAATCGATTTTTAAGCAAAATATGATGTTTTTGATGAAAAAATTGATGTTTTTTCAAGAACGGAGACCAAATACTTAGGAAAACAATTTTGCTTAAAAATCACTCCAATTGTGGATCGATTTATCTGTATGATGTGATACTAATTGTCTGTATACCTTGAATCGGTTTATCTGTATAGATCAATTTTGCTTACCAGGATACCTTGAATCGATTTGTCTGTATGTTCTGATACTAATTGTGGATCCCAGATTAGTGCAATAAATCAATAAACAATAAGAACAATTGATTTCAACTTGCCATCCATATATCATTCATATACCATTCAGAGAGTTTACACAATACGTATAGGAATGAATATGAAGATGAACCTAAACAGGCTAAACATTCTATTTATACCCTTTTAGAGGTATTTACAAAATCAACCCTTGAACTTCTATTCAACTCAATTTAGACCTAACAAACAACACTAGTTAACCTAAATCCATAGAAGTTCTTTATGCTCTCACACTGATTCCCATGAAATTTTGTTCTAAAAGTATGTGTTGTTGAACAGTTTAGCTTGAACAAATATGAATCTCAGTATTTGAATAACATTGTCATTATAATAAATGCTCCACAAGAATTTCATGAATATTAGAACATTTGAACAATGACGTTTTCTCACAATTGAAATAATGAAATGAATTCGAAAGACTTGTTTGGAATCTGACAATGTATCAATCAGATCAAATATGAAAGATAATCATGAACGATTAAGGTATCAAAGAATTCGATAGTATTTATATGAACAAATATAAACATCGTTTGAAATAAACATTTTACCTCTTATGCTGAAAGAATGTATGATGCTCAACAAAATTGAAATACAAACGGGAGTATTAGAAATGTTTCATTTTGAGACATGGTAATTACAAAGTCAATAAGAAGTTTTATCTGTGTGTATGAATACTTGAAAGTATAGAAAAGATAATACACAAGTATTCATCTTTGGAAACACAAGGTCATAAATATTGAATTAATCTGAGATATATATGAAAAACATTTAAAATCACACATCTAAATTATAAAATCATTTTGAAATAGAGGTGGTTTAAACATTTAAGAGCACATTTTTCGTGCTTGAAAGTCGTTTTTCTTTCAAACAATCTTGGATTAAGTTCAGAAGATACTTACAGTCATATGTTTAAGCTCCCCTCAAAACATGATAAACTAACTGAAAATCAAATAAGCTCTCCACCAAATTCTGTAAAAGATCTAAATTGAAACAAAATTAGTACATTTAACAATCAAAGTTTAAAACAATGAAGTACGAGTTCTAAATTGATGTGTTTAGAAGTTAAACATCCAGTTAAAATGGGTTCTGGATTGAATTATCCAGAAGTCAATAACGAACATAAAAATATATGAGTAAGCATTGATATAAACCAAAAATGTAGAATTTCTCCCTAGGCATGGCAACGGGGCAGGTATGGGGCGGGGTTTACCATCCTCGGCCCCAACCCCGGTTTTTGGTAACTTCCCCAGCCCCAGCCCAGCCCCGACCCCGGCCCCGGGCAGGTACGAGGATTATTATCCCATCCCCGGTCAACCCTCGTTTCCCCTTCCCTGGTCTAGACCCGTTCCCCCGACCCGTTTTTGACCCAGTTAAGTAATAGGCAAAAAAGTAAAAAAAAACATGACAAAGCCTACTAGGATAGTAATAATTTTTTAAATTTTTTGCATAAGCCTCTTTGATGGTTGGAGCATAATCAAAAAATTATCCATGAATAAAGATTTAGTTTACTCTCATTAGTTGCAACTTTCTAAGTGTGTTGTTGCATGCTCTTTGTTTCCTGCCTATAAAATATTATGGTTTAATTATGAAGTGTCGCCGACGATTACCTTGTTAAAGTAATGTAATTGGAAAATAAATAAATAAATAAATAATATATTAAAAGTAATATATAAATAATATCGGGTATGGGGCGTAGTGGGGGTATGTTACCCGGCCTCGGGACTCGGTTTAGCGGGGAATCCCTGCCCAGAACGGGTCAGGTGAACCGGGTTCCCCACCGGGGCGGGGCAAATCACCATCCTTGTTTCTCCCCCTGAAATTATGCATATAGTTCAACACATGTACTCTTCTTCAAAGTTGCACACTTACCTTTTGTTTTCCAGTCATGTGTTTGTAATAATTAGGCACTAGTGTTCGGCACCGCGCGTTGCGCGATGACGATATATAATTTAGAGAAATATTGAAATAACTCAAGGTTTATTGTAACTTAGAGAAATATTGAAGAAATATTGAAATTTTATATAATACGTAAAACAATGAATATATTTTATACATGAAACATTCTTCCTTAAAAAGAGTTAAGAGAGATTAAGTGGACCGATCTCATACGTATTAGATATTTGTCTAATAAGCACAAATACTTCACTTGATAAGGCATGTTTGTTTCATTGTTGACGGTTAACCGTAATTTGTAACGTCCCAAATTCATTAAACATTCAATAACATAACGCAAGCATTCGGATTACATAAAAACTTGTCTTTTTAAACATCATTGAATTAAACTAGGCAAAATTTGACAGCGGAAGTCTCTATCTCCCACAGCCGAGCACTATCTATAACTATCACAACCAAAAACTGGAGTCCCTCTAACTCCATGCCTCCTTCGTTTCCTTCCTTAGTTTTTATTGAGGGAACCTGTTGCGCGTTTACCTGAAAATGGTTTAGTTTTTGAAAAGCGAGGGTTAGACCAAAAGGTCTAGTGAATTCCCTCCGTAAAACATGTAATAAGGAATAATTTCATTTTCATGCATTAAAAGAGATCTTATGCACCACATTTCCATCATACAAGGTTAACACAGAGTTCAGGGGTTCGCATAAGCTAAACCGATTGGGGCCTGTTGGGCACCCTCTCGTCTATGCCGAATTCCAAATGGACTCCTCGTTCCTTCATGTAGGAGAAAACAAATTCCAACCTACAAGCTAATCCTCCATATGCCCCGAGAGATCAGTGATCCCAAGGTACCCTGACCCCACCGTGTAACCGACACCACATAGCATACACATATACATGAGACCACGTGCGTGGAAACCTTAATCATCATTCATTTGTAAACAATCATGCGACTCATAAAAAACATGCATAGTTCTTATAAATTTCAATCATGCTCGATAAAGAAACCATTTCAGTAAAATTAGTACGTCATAAAAAGGTTGAGAGAACTCACTTGCTAGCAATCTCCTTTCCAAACTCGTATCTCGTTCCGCCCGTACACCTAATTAATAATTCAGAGGTTAATTAGATGAACTCTCTATTCTGATCCTACGTTCCCCTCTTAATCCGATCTTAAGATTTACTATGGATCACTATCTCCTTTAGAAGTTTGGCAAGTCCATGATTTAATTAACTCTAGCCCAAGTAACTACAAGCCCCAATTAAACTTAGGATGCTCCTGGGCCCACAAAGGTTTCGGCCCAACACCTTACGGCCAGGCCCACCTTCGGTCACTGGGTTACGGGACTTAACTCCCGGGGTTTGCCTGTGCCCTCACTCCCGGTACAAAATAGAGTCCCGGTACATCATAAGTCCCGGTACCTCATAAGTCCCGGTACCCAGATTCCCGGTACCCCGACTCCCGGTACCCTAAACTCCCGGTACCCCGACTCCCGGTACCCTAAACTCCCGGTACTTTACAACCCAGCGGTGAAACCTTCGATCGCCATTACTTGATTTCCTTCTAACAACAAGCTAGTGAAGGTTAATAGCCATACATTCTTACCCCAAACAGCTACCAATTTACTCTTCCCAATCAGGACCCTTATTACAATAAATTTCTTTGATTAAAACCCATACAGAGCATTCTCAGAACCCATACAGATACAAAATCAAGAAATACCAATTGAAATCTATCTCATCTATCTCTGTGATTGCATAACATTAATAACAGTGGATGGATTTCTTACCAGCTTAGGGGTTCTCTACAGAAATCGGTACCGAAGATCCTTCCTCGTCGCTCCCTTCTTCTTCTCAGCCGCAAACACAAAATCAGGAGAATGATACGTCTTTTTCCAACCCTAGGGAATTGGTCCCTACTTATAGTTCCCCCATTTTCAAAACAGCCCCTTGAGTAAACTTTCATTTCTTCTACTTTGGCCACCAAACCATGCGCTTGACCGAAACGGGTTGTTACAACACTCCCTCCTTAAAAGAATTTCGTCCCCGGAATTCCTTATTGGAAGAGAAGCGGGTACCTAGCTTTCATCTCCGACTCCAACTCCCAAGTTGCCTCGGGGCCCTTGTGATGCCGCCATTGTACCTTTACCAGTTTAGTCTCCCTGTTCCGTGACTTCCTTATTTTAACGTCAGTAATGGCTTCTGGTTCCTCCACGAAACTCAGTTTCTCATCCACCTTAATGTCGTTTAACGGCACCGCTTTGGTCACATCGGCTAAACATTTCCTGAGGTTAGATACATGAAACGCATTATGAATGCTGCTCAATTCCTTCGGTAGTTCTAACCTATACGCCACTTCCCCAATCCGTTCAGAAATCTCAAACGGTCCGATGTAACGTGGGCTTAACTTTCCACGTTTCCCAAATCGTACTACTCCCTTCTAAGGAGACACCTTTAGAAGAACCTGGTCTCCGACTTGGAATTCAATGTCCTTCCGCCTCCTATCCGCATAGCTTTTCTGTCGGTCGCGGGCTACCTTCAATCTTTCACGCACCTGGACTATCTTGTCCGAGGTTAGTTGTACAATTTCCGGTCCCGCTAACTGCCTTTCCCCGACTTCGTTCCAACACAACGGCGTCCGACACTTCCTACCGTAAAATGCCTCGAACGGCGCCGCCTTAAGGCTTGAGTGATAGCTGTTATTATAGGCAAACTCGATTAGCGGTAGGTGCTTTTCCCATGAGCCTTGAAAATCCAAAGCACACGCTCTTAACATGTCTGGATCGTTCGCTCACTTTGACCGTCAGTCTGGGGATGGTAAGCGTTACTCATCTTAATCTGCGAACCCATTTCTCTTTGAAAGCTCTTCCAAAACGTAGAGGTAAATCTACTATCGTGGTCTGATACAATTGACAAGGGTACCCCATGACGGGTTACGACCTCGTCGATGTACAACTTTGCTAACTGCTCCAAAGAGTTAGACTCGCGTATAGGTAGAAAGTGTGCCGACTTCGTTAGTCGGTCCACGATCACCCAAATGGCGTCGTAGCCCTTTGGAGTTCTAGGCAAATGGGTCACGAAGTCCATCGTGATCTGGTCCCACTTCCACATCGGTATCTCTAACGACTGGAGTTTCCCATACGGTCTTTGATGTTCGATCTTTACACGTGAACACGTCATACAGGTCTCTACCAGGTGAGCTACATCCTTTTTCCTTCCCGGCCACCAATAGTCGCGACGTAGGTCTCCGTACATCTTGTTGGTCCCGGGGTGAATCGTGTACTTTGATCTGTGAGCTTCCTCTAGTATCAACTTTCGGAGCTCTCCGAGTTTCGGAACCCAGATTCTCCCACTGAGACACTTCACCCCTCGACTATCTTCCACTAGCGAGGACACTTGCCCCACCATTCTCTCCTTCTTGAGATTTTCAGCCTTGAGTGCTTCAGTCTGACATTTCTTTACTTCCGCTAACAGGTTGAATGCGACCTCGGCTCTCATGGCCACAATCCTGGGGGTTTCACTTCATTCCTTGCGGCTCAAGGCGTCCGCCACCACGTTTGCCTTCCCGGGATGATAATCAATCTTACAGTCGTAGTCAGTCAATAACTCAATCCACCTTCTTTGACGCATATTCAACTCCTTTTGATCAAATAGGTGACATAAACTTTTATGGTCCGTGAAGATCTGGCACTTCGTCCCATACAGGTAATGGCGCCAAATCTTCAGAGCAAAAACCACCGCCGCTAGTTCTAAATCATGAGTGGGGTATCGAACCTCGTGATCCTTTAACTATCGCGAAGCATACGCGATCACCTTCCCCCGCTGCATGAGTACGCAACCTAGGCCGAGCTTTGATGCGTCACTGAAGACCACGAAATCGTCGGGGCCGTCCGGTAACGACAAAACCGGCGCACTACTTAACATGTCCTTCAATTTCTGAAACGCCTCTTCTTGATTCTCTAACCAGCTGAACTTGACATTCTTCTTTGTCAAAGAGGTCAGTGGTGTGGCAATACGCGAGAAGTCCTTGATGAACTTTCGGTAATACCCCGCCAGTCCGAGGAAACTCCGAACTTCCGACGGATTCTTCGGTTGTTCCCAATCTCGGATGGCTTCGATCTTAGCTGGATCGACCATGATCCCCTTCTCGGACACCACGTGCCCGAGGAATTGCACTTCCCTCAACCAAAACTCGCACTTGGAAAACTTTGCATACAATTTCTCGCGCTTTAATAGTTCGAGGATTGTACGAAGGTTGCTAGCGTGCTCCGCTTCCGATTTTGAGAATATCAGGATGTCATCTATGAACACTATCACGAACCGATCTAAAT
Source organism: Saussurea involucrata (assembly GCA_033807775.1). Taxonomy (NCBI): domain Eukaryota; kingdom Viridiplantae; phylum Streptophyta; class Magnoliopsida; order Asterales; family Asteraceae; genus Saussurea; species Saussurea involucrata. Next base: position 59,280,401 of record CM066316.1, read on the forward strand.
AGGGTTGGCATACCCTATTCATCAAATCCATGAATGCTGCCGGGGCGTTAGTTAACCCGAACGGCATCACTAGAAATTCGTAGTGTCCATACCTGGTCCGGAACACAGTCTTCGACACATCCTCCTCTCTTACCTTGAGTTGATGATACCCTGACCTTAGATCAATCTTGGAGAAATAACTGGCTCCCTGCAGTTGATCAAACAGGTCGTCGATTCTCGGGATTGGATACTTGTTCTTGATCGTGACTTTGTTGAGTTCTCGGTAGTCTATGCACATTCGCATAGTACCATCCTTCTTCTTCACGAAGAGCACGGGTGCTCCCCACGGAGATGTACTCGGTTTGACGAATCCCTTGTCTAATAATTCTTGCAATTGAGTCATCATTTCCTTCATCTCGGATGGCGCCAATCTATACGGTGCACGGGCGACCGGTGCAGACCCCGGCATTAAATCGATCCTGAACTCGATCTGGCGATCTGGGGGTAGACTAGACAAGTCATCCGGAAATACTTCCGGGAACTCATTTACTACACGCACCTCACCCAACTCACGCTTCTCTTTCTTGGCGTCCAACACGTACGCCAAGAACCCTTGACACCCCTTCCTCAAGCACTTGGTAGCTTTGATCATCGAGATAAGGCTAGTCCTCCTATCACGGCGACTCCCATAGATCACTACGGAATTCCCATCAGGTAACCGAATCCTGACCAGTTTCTTGTTACACACGATAATCGCTTCGTTCGCTGCTAACCAGTCCATCCCCAACACTATGTCGAACTCTCCCATTGCCATGGGATACAATTTCGTTGACACTAACCTCCCTTCTATATCTATGACACAATCCTCTACTACCTCCTTAACATACACCCAATTGTCATTTGCAGTTTCTACCTCTAGTGCTCTCTCCAAACGTCTAGGCCTCACCCCCAAACATTTTATAAAAGCATGCGATACAAAGGAGCGATTTTCTCCTGAATCAAATAACACCTTGGCACATAGAGAGTTCACTAGAAACGTACCTGCCACCACATCTGGAACTTCCTCCGCCTCTTCCGCAGTCATGCGGAATGCACGTCCCCTAGGACGCACCGGTTCTACTCCCTTATCATTACCCCTTCCAGCCTGACGTTCACCATACGGGACTGATCCCCCTTTCTTCACGTGCGGACAGTCATTACGCATGTGGCCAGCAGCTCCACACTCGTAACAAGTTTTTCCACCACTGCGACAATCCTTTGACAGGTGACCCGGCAAGCCACACCGGTAGCATGAGTTTGAACCTGCCATGCATTCTCCCCGATGTACCCTGCTACACCTCGTACATGGTTTTCCAACGGTATCCTTACTAACCCGGTTGTCTGATCGAAACAACTTCCCTTTCCCGAAGTCTTTACCCGATCCATCCCATTTGCACTTTTCACCACCCCTCTCAGTCATCTGACGAACCTTCTCCTTTTCAATCATCTCGGCCGCGTTAATGGCCGTCTGAAAGGTAGTGGGGTTCCTTGTCATGACTAGCTCTCGGATGCTGCCCTTCAGCCCGTGAATGAAACGCTCCACCCGGCGTTCCTCCGTTGGCACACACAAGTCTGCGAAGCGAGGTTTCTCAATAAACTTTGTAGTATACTCTTGCACTGACATATTGCCTTGTTCCAGCCCCAAGAACTCTTCCTCCAATCTCTTTACTGCCGCGAGCGGGCAGAAATGAGCTTTGAACCTGTCCACAAACACTTCCCACAACATTCCCTTAGCCATCACCGAACCCTGTCCCCCTGTCTCACCCTCCCACCAGTAGACTGCATCAGATTTCAACATGGATAAAGCAAACATTACCCTGTCCCCATCAACACACTTGCAAGTATCGAAGACTAGCTCCATTTCCTTCACCCACTTCATTGCTAAGATAGGGTCGTACTCGCCTTTAAAAGTAGGGGACTTACATGAGGTAAAGGCCTTGAAGTTACACCCTTTAGCTGCTGACTCATTCACCTCTAAGGAGATCACCTTGGAGTGACTCCCAGTACCAGTCCCTACTGGGCTTGACAATTCTGCACTTTCCTTGTTTTCACTAGCTTCTTTGCTTCCCGAAGCTGACTCATTTTTCTTAGAGAGGAGAGCATGCAAGGTCTCCTGAATCTTCCCAAGTTCAGCGGCCAGGTTCTCCTGTGTGACGTAAGCAGATCCACGGCCTCGACCACGTCCCCTCGTCGAACCCCCTCTCCTAATGGTGGCTGAACTTTCCTGAACGGAGTCTTCTTGATCAACGGGAATTTCCATGCTCCTTGCTCTTCCCCGACCCCGTCCGCGACCTCCCCCACGGCCCCTTCCACGACCCCTTCCGCGGGTAGCTGGTTCGCTTCTTAGGGTTTCCTCCTCCTGAACCCTTGGTACAGCCGGTACCGACTTACTCCTCAAGTTCCTTCCAACCATTTCGCTAATGCTGAAAGAAAATGACAATTAACCCTTGCTAGCTACGATACAACAGTTCGCTATATAAGGCAGGTTTAAGCACGCACGCGTACCTGTAAGTTCGTAATTACACTGGCCAGGTGTAGTTTCAAACTTACCTTACACGTTTGTCCTTGGCACCTTATTCCCTAGCGCAGTTATAGTGATCGTTCCTAAAGGCAATCCTATGTCTCGGCTGTGTCCCTCAACTTATAGTTTAAGTTTAGGTCCTAATGGTCACCTAAATCTCTTAAACTAAGGCTTTGATACCATTTGTAACGTCCCAAATTCATTAAACATTCAATAACATAACGCAAGCATTCGGATTACATAAAAACTTGTCTTTTTAAACATCATTGAATTAAACTAGGCAAAATTTGACAGCGGAAGTCTCTATCTCTCACAGCCGAGCACTATCTATAACTATCACAACCAAAAACTGGAGTCCCTCTAACTCCATGCCTCCTTCGTTTCCTTCCTTAGTTTTTATTGAGGGAACCTGTTGCGCGCTTACCTGAAAATGGTTTAGTTTTTGAAAAGCGAGGGTTAGACCAAAAGGTCTAGTGAATTCCCTTCGTAAAACATGTAATAAGGAATAATTTCATTTTCATGCATTAAAAGAGATCTTATGCACCACATTTCCATCATACAAGGTTAACACAGAGTTCAGGGGTTCGCATAAGCTAAACCGATTGGGGCCCGTTGGGCACCCTCTCGTCTACGCCGAAATCCAAATGGACTCCTCGTTCCTTCATGTAGGAGAAAACAAATTCCAACCTACAAGCTATCCTCCATATGCCCTGAGAGATCAGTGATCCCAAGGTACCCTGACCCCACCGTGTAACCGACACCACATAGCATACACATATACATGAGACCACGTGCGTGGAAACCTTAATCATCATTCATTTGTAAACAATCATGCGATTCATGAAAAACATGCATAGTTCTTATAAATTTCAGTCATGCTCGATAAAGAAACCATTTCAGTAAAATTAGTACGTCATAAAAAGGTTGAGAGAACTCACTTGCTAGCAATCTCCTTTCCAAACTCGTATCTCGTTCCGCCCGTACACCTAATTAATAATTCAGAGGTTAATTAGATGAACTCTCTATTCTGATCCTACGTTCCCCTCTTAATCCGATCTTAAGATTTACTATGGATCACTATCTCCTTTAGAAGTTTGGCAAGTCCATGATTTAATTAACTCTAGCCCAAGTAACTACAAGCCCCAATTAAACTTAGGATGCTCCTGGGCCCACAAAGGTTTCGGCCCAACACCTTACGGCCAGGCCCACCTTCGGTCACTGGGTTACTGGACTTAACTCCCGGGGTTTGCCTGTGCCCTCACTCCCGGTACAAAATAGAGTCCCGGTACATCATAAGTCTCGGTACCTCATAAGTCCCGGTACCCAGATTCCCGGTACCCCGACTCCCGGTACCCTGACTCCCGGTACCCTAAACTCCTGGTACTTTACAACCCAGCGGCGAAACCTTCGATCGCCATTACTTGATTTCCTTCTAACAACAAGCTAGTGAAGGTTAATAGCCATACATTCTTACCCCAAACACCTACCAATTTACTCTTCCCAATCAGGACCCTTATTACAATAAATTTCTTTGATTAAAACCCATACAGAACATTCTCAGAACCCATACAGATACAAAATCAAGAAATACCAATTGAAATCTATCTCATCTATCTCTGTGATTGCATAACATTAATAACAGTGGATGGATTTCTTACCAGCTTAGGGGTTCTCTACAGAAATCGCAACCGAAGATCCTTCCTCGTCGCTCCCTTCTTCTTCTCAGCCGCAAACACAAAATCAGGAGAATGATACGTCTTTTTCCAACCCTAGGGAATTGGTCCCTACTTATAGTTCCCCCATTTTCAAAACAGCCCCTTGAGTAAACTTTCATTTCTTCTACTTTGGCCACCGAACCATGCGCTTGACCGAAACGGGTTGTTACACTTTCATTATCTCATCCGATGTGTGGAAAAACTATAAAGACATATAAACCTCCTTTCATATATCTATCATCAATTGTCAAAATTTCATCTCTCTTTCAACGTGGGATAGAGATAACCTAACCTTCATCCAAAAAATATAGAATACTCAAATTTTAGGTTGTCACGTCATTATTTGTGGATCTTACTTTCATTTCCACATATTCATCTTTCTACCAACGTGGGACAACCTAAACAATACCAAGGCTAACCTTTTAAAAAATCAAAATTCCAAGAAAAAAGATAAATAGCAATGGAGGTCTCTTATTGATTTGATTGGTTTTCCTTATATATTTATATTGATAATTGTTATCTTACCAAAACAATAAAAATAATTATGTTTATATAATGATGTTTTAATTTAAATATTGAATCATTAACCTTTAGATAACATTATTTAAAAAAATGGGTTTAGCTATGTTTAGCCAAACACCATTTCACATTTTTTCAACAATGCCCACCAACCCATTATATATACATCTTTATTTCCACATATTCATCTTCATCTTCGTACCAATGTAAGACAACCTAAACAACACTAAGGCTAACTTTTAAAAAAATCAAAATTCTAAGAGAAAAGATAAATAGCAATTGAGGCCTCTCATTGCTTTAATGGGATTTCCTTTATTTGTTTATATTGATATTGATTGATTTAAATATTGATGTTAAAATCGTTAAACTTTAGATAACATCAATTTAAAAAAATAGGTTTACCTATGTTTAGCCAAACACCATTTCTCATTTTTTCAACAATGTCCATCAACCATTTATATACACGTTCTTCTTTTCCACATATTCATCTTCCTACCAATGTGGGACAACCTAAACAACACTAAGACTAACTTTAAAAAAAATCAAAATTCTAAGAAAAAAGATAAATAGCATTAGAGGTTTCTCAATAGTTTTTCCCTTATATATTTATAATGATGATTGATTGGTTTTCCTTATATATTTATATTGATGATTGTTATCTTACAAAAAAAATAAAAATAATTATGTTTATATAATGATGTTTTAATTTAAATATTGAATCATTAACCTTTAGAGAACATTATTTAAAAAAAATTTGGGTTTAGCAATGTTTAGCCAAACACCGTTTCACATTTTTTTCAACAATGCCCACCAACCCTTTATATAGACATCTTTATTTCCACATATTCATCTTCATACCAAAGTGAGACAACCTAAACAACACTAAGGCTAACTTTTAAAAAAATCAAAATTCTAAGAGAAAAGATAAATAGCAATGGAGGCCTCTCATTGCTTTGATGGGATTTCCTTTATTTGTTTATATTGATATTGATTGATTTAAATATTGATGTTAAAATCGTTAAACTTTAGATAACATCAATTTAAAAAAATAGGTTTACCTATGTTTAGCCAAACACCATTTCTCATTTTTTTCAACGATGTCCATCAACCATTTATATACACGTTCTTCTTTTTGACATATTCATCTTCCTACCAATGTGGGACAACCTAAACAACACTAAGACTAACTTTAAAAAAAATCAAAATTCTAAGGAAAAAGATAAATAGCATTAGAGGTTTCTCAATAGTTTTTCCCTTATATATTTATAATGATGATTGATTGGTTTTCCTTATATATTTATATTGATGATTGTTATCTTACCAAAAAAATAAAAATAATTATGTTTATATAATGATGTTTTAATTTAAATATTGAATCATTAACCTTTAGAGAACATTATTTAAAAAAAATTGGGTTTAGCTATGTTTAGTCAAACACCATTTCACATTTTTTTCAACAATGCCCACCAACCCTTTATATATACATCTTTATTTCCACATATTCATCTTCGTACCAAAGTGAGACAACCTAAACAACACTTAAGGCTAACTTTTAAAAAAATCAAAATTCTAAGAGAAAAGATAAATAGCAATGGAGGCCTCTCATTGCTTTGATGGGATTTCCTTTATCTATTTATATTGATATTGATTGATTTAAATATTGATGTTAAAATCGTTAAACTTTAGATAACATCAATTTAAAAAAATAGGTTTACCTATGTTTAGCCAAACACCATTTCTCATTTTTTCAACAATGTCCATCAACCATTTATATACACGTTATTCTTTTCCACATATTCATCTTCCTACCAATGTGGGACAACCTAAACAACACTAAGACTAACTTTAAAAAAAAATCAAAATTCTAAGAAAAAAGATAAATAGCATTAGAGGTTTCTCAATAGTTTTTCCCTTATATATTTATAATGATGATTGATTGGTTTTCCTTATATACTAGTGGTCTGGACCGCGCGTTGCGCGGTATTCAGAAAATATGTTGTTTTTAATAGTAGCATAGCTTAATATAAAAATTAAAATGACCAACATGGTAAAGTTATAGTTTTTGAGTACTAAAAGGTTATTCATCAACAATGCAATTATCTACCGCATTCAACAAACATATACACGAATCTATTCATAAATCATGTAAATTTAATACAAATGTGCATTTGACCTCTGCTTTCTTGACTATTGTTAAAAGAGTGTACAATTTTGTTATTTGAATTAACAACCCTATATCTCAAGAATTCGCAACCACCTGAAAATTTTTCATGGTATACACCAAACCCTCCTTCAACAACTGCTTGAACTTCGACACCAAATCTTCCATACTACTGTAGCTATTAGGGTTCTCTGAAGTAAGTTGGTATAAATCAATCTATATTACAAAGTGGGCATACCATTTCAATAAGAACTATATCCAAACTAATTAATTCTTGGTCTTTTTTAGTTCAAAGACTCCAGAATCGGCAAACTCTTACCTTAATCGCTCAACATTCATTAGCTCCCAAAAATTTCAACTTTATTCAATCCATTAAATATCAATAATATGGACGACAAAACCTACCTTTTCCACAAATGTTAAAGAAATTCTATTTTATGCATATCAATAAGAATGTATTGTATATTCAAATCATAAAGGGCTTATTGATGGTAAAAAAAATCTTTAATAGTAATTGTGTGGAAACCGTGTGCTACGCGAAAGCGTCGGTAATTTGGGTGGTAATATGTAGATAAACATACAAATACATCTTAGTTGGTAAATATAACTGTAAACAAATCACATCCATATCACTTGTAAAAATTAGAAGAATTTAATTAGTGAAATTTTAATATATATATATATATATATATATATATATATATAGGATGGGTATCAAATACAAACCAAATGGATTGTACAAACTGTACAAACTCAATCTAGCTTCATGAATCTGTAATCTGGCTTCATGAATATATAATTTGGCTTCATGAATATATAATTTGGCTTCATGAATCTATATTTTTCGGTCGTCGGTGCCAGACGATGAATTTAGTTTTTCATCTAACAGTTACAAAGGGTAAAATAATATATTTAAAATAAATAAATTTAAAAGTATGCTAAAAGCCCTAAAATACCCTTATGGATATAAAAAAAGAAGTTATGTGATTGGTGGAGATGAGTTTGTACAGTTTGCACAATCTATTTGGTTTGTACCCGATACCACCCCTATATATATATGTATATATAAGTTAAGTAAATAACTTGTAAACTGAATTAAATTAGTAACATTAACGATGGGCCCGAGGAGAAATTTTGCATTGTTTGTATAATTTATACCTTTGCACAATGTTTTTTCTTTTAGAAAGAAGGGTAGCTTTGACAATTTGTTAAAAATGAACAAATACACACTTAGATGATACGATAACTTTCGACCAAACGTATGTCTACTCTTCAAATGGGAGAGGACCTAAAAGTTGACATGGATTACACTACTTCAAACAGCTAAACAAACAAATGGTTGAAATAATGGTCTAAAGTTCTCTACAACCTTGAAAATTTGCAAAATATATACATTTCCTTCTTGTAATAAAACGGTGAAACTTAGTGGCCAAGTTTTTTCGAACCAGAGTATCATCGATGCCTAAACAACAAAAAAAAAATAATCAAATAATAAGCATAACAAATTTTGTTAATAGATGGTATGACCATAAAAATAAAGTAATATAAAAAACACATTTTCGTGAACTAAAACCATATCAAAACTAATATTACACCTTATAAAAAAAATAGATAGATTATCAACACAATGTTTTATTGAATTAATGATAGGTTTCTTCAATTGATGAGAGAAATAATCTCAAATGTTTTTTATCACAACATTAATAGTTTTTTATTATATATTGTCACCGAAATAAAGGGTAATAAAATTGGCTTTTTTATATATTGATTGTTATGTAATAAAAAATGAAAATGAAAGGTTTATAAATTAATGGGTTGAGTTTAGATTAAAAATAAATCAAAATGACAAAACAAATATATAAATATGAGTGCACATACTCATTAATTTTCTTTATCATGTATATTGAAATGTATTAAATTATCATAAGTATTTTATTTATGTATATATATTCATAATAACTCAAAGAAAAATATGAAAAGTTAGATCAATTAATGAGGTATATTGATATATTATAGTTACAAAAATACATGAATTATCTAATCAATTAATGCGGTATAAATATAAAGGTTTCAAAAACTAAAAAAATAAATAATAGAAAACAATAATTCAAGCATTCACAAAATTTCAACATACATTTTTTTGCCTTTCTTTTATAATAATATATTGATATTGATGTATTGATTGTTGTGTAAATAAAAAAATAAATTGTAAATATCATATTGAAATATATTAAATTGTCATAACTATTTCGTTTGTATGTATTGATTTATGGTAATCATAAAAGGAATATGAAATGTTAGATTAATAATAAGGTGTATTAATATATATTAAATACGAAAATTCATGAATATTTGATCATTTAATGATATATATATATATATATATATAAATTTAAAAAACTAAAAACTCGATAAATAATAAAAAAAGATAATTCAATCATTCTCAAAATGCCTACACACATTCCTTAACTTTTTTCATAGTAGTATATTGATATTAATTTGCTGATTGTTATGTAAATAGAAAATGAATATATAGTAAATAAAGCTAAAATATTTTAATTAAATTAATTGTCAAACTAATACTATAAAATTTATATAAATAGACTCGTATAAAATAAAAAAATGAAACGTAAACAAAAAACTTTTTTTAATTATATTAGATTGATTGTTTTGTAAATAAAAAATAATGGTAAATACATATTAATATTAAACTAATAAAATAAAAGAGAATAAAAAAAGTATTCATATTGATTGTTATGTAAATAAAAATTGAAAACCTAGAGGTAAAAAAATTAGGTTGTTACAAACCAAATTTATGAAACTTTTCGACAAAAAAAACTTAACCTTTAATCGTGAAAGATTTTTTCACTAAGATTTAATGATGCTTTTTTGGGAATGAAGTAATAGACACCATAAAAATTGTCACAACAATAACAATGTTAATGTCAATAGAAAAAAAATCTTAAAATACTTAAAGAACGCAATTCAATCACATATATATGATTATTGTCAATGACGCTTAAACTTGGGAAAAAAATTATCAAATCTTATAATCACAAAATATCGAAGTTTATTTGAATATATATAATTCAATCGTAAACACAATTTGCTATGATAACAACAAATTCAACAATATGGAAAAGAAGAAATACATATCACATTTTTTTCAGAATATAATTGTTACATACTTGTTTATAATCTTCCATATCTTCTTCAACTTTCATCTTCTTCATCCTCCACTAAAGGAAGAAATATGTAATAACAAACTTACAATTTTCAAGAATATAATTTCTACATACCTTTTTATAGTCTTTCGTATCTTTTTCAACTCTCACCTTCTTCATTCTCCACCAAAGTAAGTTTTAGAATTTCACTTTGTTAATTATTGCAACATAGAAAAACAAACTTAATTTATTACAAAATATATTTTTATTATACATAACTAACCTCAGAAAACTAAAAAAACTAAGCGGTATGAGAAGAGTAAGCATCTTGTATGTCAAGAAGTATTGATAACAATGGTTGCAATTGTATGTCAAGAACCAACATGTTGCACCTTGAAAAATTAGTGAAAAATCTAATCAATTAATGCGATATAAATATACAGGTTTCAAAAACTAAAAAAATAAATAATAGAAAACAATAATTCAAGCATTCGCAAAATTTCAACATACATTTTTTGCCTTTCTTTTATAATAATATATTGATATTGATGTATTGATTGTTGTGTAAATAAAAAAATAAGTTGTAAATATCATATTGAAATATATTAAATTGTCATAACTATTTCGTTTGTATGTATTGATTTATGGTAATCATAAAAGGAATATGAAATGTTAGATTAATAATAAGGTGTATTAATATATATTAAATACGAAAATTCATGAATATTTGATCATTTAATGATATATATATATATATATATATATATATATATAAATTTAAAAAACTAAAAACTCGATAAATAATAAAAACGATAATTCAATCATTCTCAAAATACCTACACACATTACTTAACTTTTTTCATAGTAGTATATTGATATTAATTTGTTGATTGTTATGTAAATAGAAAATGAATATATAGTAAATAAAGCTAAAATATTTTAATTAAATTAATTGTCAAACTAATACTATAAAATTTATATAAATAGACTCGTATAAAATAAAAAAATGAAACGTAAACAAAAAACTTTTTTTAATTATATTAGATTGATTGTTTTGTAAATAAAAAATAATGGTAAATACATATTAATATTAAACTAATAAAATAAAAGAGAATAAAAAAATTATTCATATTGATTGTTATGTAAATAAAAATTGAAAACCTAGAGGTAAAAAAAAAATTAGGTTGTTAGAAACCAAATTTATGAAACTTTTCGACAAAAAAAATTAACCTTTAATCGTGAAAGATTTTTTCACTAAGATTTAAGGATGCTTTTTTGGGAATGAAGTAATAGACACCATAAAAATTGTCACAACAATAACAATGTTAATGTCAATAGAAAAAAATCTTAAAATATACTTAAAGAACGCAATTCAATCACATATATATGATTATTGTCAATGACGCTTAAACTTGGAAAAAAAATTATCAAATCTTATAATCACAAAATATTGAAGTTTATTTGAATATATATAATTCAGACGTAAACACAATTTGCTATGATAACAACAAATTCAACAATATGGAAAAGAAGAAATACATATCACATTTTTTTCAGAATATAATTGTTACATACTTGTTTATAATCTTCCATATCTTCTTCAACTTTCATCTTCTTCATCCTCCACTAAAGGAAGAAATATGTAATAACAAACTTACAACTTTCAAGAATATAATTTCTACATACCTTTTTATAGTCTTTCATATCTTTTTCAACTCTCACCTTCTTCATTCTCCACCAAAGTAAGTTTTAGAATTTCACTTTGTTAATTATTGTAACATAGAAAAACAAACTTAATTTATTACAAAATATATTTTTATTATACATAACTAACCTTAGAAAGCTAAAAAACGAAGCGGTATGAGAAGAGTAAGCATCTTGTATGTCAAGAAGTATTGATAACAATGGTTGCAATTGTATGTCAAGAACCAACATGTTGCACCTTGAAAAATTAGTGAAGACTTTTGAACTTATTATCATAGAGTAAGTAAATCAAAGTACGATGACATTTGAAATGACATGTAGAGTTATAAATACATATTGAAAAAAGACATAGAATGATGGAAATGGGGAAACTATCATAGATTGAGAAAAAAGTAGTAATTATCATGTTTAGAGCTTCCACCTCATTTCTTGTAATGGTGGTTTATATAGGTATATAGATTGAGAGATAAAGATGAGTTAGGGAAATGAAGAGAACAATGTTAAATGCAAACATGATGGATAATCAATGTTGATGGAAATGAAGAAGTAAATCAAAAGTTGGAAGTTAAACTTAGGTATGTAAAATTACCAAGAAACCCAACTTAATAATGAATTACACATTTCCCATATAGGGGTGGAAATGTCTTTAACATATTTCAACATTTAAAAAATAAAAAATTTGAGAAAAAAGAGAGAAGAGATTCTAGGCTTGAGAAGGCTCCATGTCATCACACTTGGTTTTTGTTTTTATATATATATTGATGATTTATATTGATGATTTATATTGATGATTGTTATCTTACCAAAAAAATAAAAATAATTATGTTTATATAATGATGTTTTAATTTAAATATTGAATCATTAACCTTTAGAGAACATTATTTAAAAAATTGGGTTTAGCTACGTTTAGCCAAACACCATTTCACATTTTTTTCAACAATGCCCACCAACCCTTTGTATATACATCTTTATTTCCACATATTCATCTCCGTACCAAAGTGAGACAACCTAAACAACACTAAGGCTAACTTTTAAAAAAATCAAAATTCTAAGAGAAAAGATAAATAGCAATGGAGGCCTCTCATTGCTTTGATGGGATTTCCTTTATATATTGATATTGATTGATTTAAATGTTGATGTTAAAATCGTTAAAATTTAGATAACATCAATTTAAAAAAATAGGTTTACCTATGTTTAGCCATACACCATTTCTCATTTTTTCAACAATGTCCATCAACCATTTATATACACGTTCTTCTTTTCCACATATTCATATTCCTACCAATGTGGGACAACCTATACAACACTAAGGCTAACTTTAAAAAAAATTCAAAATTCTAAGAAAAAGGATAAATAGCATTGGAGGTTTCTCATTGATTTGACAGTTTTTCCCTTATATTTTTATATTAATATTAATATTAATTAATGATTGATTATGCACTACACATGATGATCCTGCAAAACAGATTAAGTTGATTTAAGTGAGTATTATATATAAGGTAGTACCCCACATGCGACCCTTTTTTCTGCAGTTCTAGAGGCCTATTTGGTACCTAGAGGTCCTGGCTTGTTAGGTGTAGTTCTATATGAAGAAATATTATAAGTATCATACATTTACTGGACATTCTCATTCTTAACAAAATCATTAGCTCCACAATAAGAACAACAAATTTGCTTTTGTGCCAACCTGAGCAATTGATATACAGAATAAACAGTGCCAGGTTTAACAGAAGATTTGCCTTTAGAAGCAATGTTCTTCTTGGCGGTTGATTTGGGAACAGTTGATTTTGGTACATCTTTTTCAGGAATAGAACCTTTTACCTTTCAAATCATCTTAACAGGCTTAAATATAGGATTATCTGAACTTGTATCAGCATGGTTATATAAAAGATTAGAAGGATGCATCTAATCTTTTGAAGGATTTCTTGATTTGACAGACCTTTTCGAAGAAATACTTTCATGAACCGAACCAGAAGCAGTCTTGAACGAACATTCCGAATCAGTTGAATCATCATACGACGATTGAACAATAGTATCGACACTAAACTGTTCAGATATTTCAACTTTGAAATTGATTGCTTCTAGTTTTTGAACTTTGTCGAACAAAACATTCTGTAGGTTCCCAGATTTACGTTGCATCACAATAATGGTAAGTAAATAGACAGCGGAAGCATATTAAATAAAGCCATTAAAATGAGTGATTGTGTAAACGATATAATAACTGTGAGTATCAAATATAGAACAGTAATAATGATAACAAGATCAAGTATAAAAGTTGCTCGTATATTGATAATGAATCACACCAAGAACACGTTCAAGTGTGTGTTCGGAAATCTCACAGGACAACAATATCGTACGGAGGTAGTGCTCAGGATTACTGCAGTGTGTGCTTAAACAATTATGGAAAACTATTCTTCCAAAAAATTACAATCGTTTGTTCCACTACCTCACTATTTATAGCCCTGATAAAGTATAGACAATGTACTATCGTACCCTGGAATGACACGTGGAAAGTGTGTCTCCGTTCTTTAGGGCATACGTGGAAAGTATGGACACATGTCTGACACTTAGGATTTCCTACGAGACTTAGGCTAACAGAGGTCTTCACTTCACTAGAGCTCCTTTGCAAGAACTCTGTTGTTCTTCTGTTGATGCGCGGTTCTTCTGTTGGAAGTCTTCTGCCAGAGCTCTGTCGAGCTTTGTTGGTCTTCTTGTTGAACTTCTTCCAAGTCTTCAGTCTGATCTCTGGTGGTCTTCTGACTTGGTAATATTTTCAATACTTTTACATAACAGATACTTGGGGCTAACAATCTCCCCCTAAGTATTGAAAATAAAAATTTACAACTAATACAGAGATTAAACAAAAGAACATAGAACTTTTACCTCTGCTGAAACCTTGCACTATTCTTTTAAGATATTACAATACAAAACAAAGAATGAGTACATTAAGCATAATAATCTCCCCTTAGGATTCTGTCGAATCTTCTTATCAGCTCACGGAAGTCCATCATAAGATCAATCTGGTTGATGTAGAGCCTATGTTGCTCTTCTGGACATTTCGCTCTTGGGAGATTCTGGATTATATTCTTGAGATACACCAGCGACTCACTTGAGTACTTGTGAGTTTCAGCAGCTCTGATGGCCTTCTTGATCTTCTTCTGTCGGCAGATGAAGACTGGAGGATCTTCAACTACGGTTCCAGTTCTGTAATGGCCATAACCTTCAAGACTCTCGTTTGGGGGTACAGTCGCCAGTTTTTCAACTTCGAACTCTATGCCTAGCTAAAAATCAATCTGAATTCCGAGATTAATGTGCTCTTGCATAGCGAAACGAACCTCTGGAAGTGCAGTTCTTGCTTCTTTGTATTTGTCGCTAAAGTTGAAGCAATAGGCGTGAAGTTGAATCAGGTCGTATGGATTTAGAAGCACCAGATCGTTATCGTTGAAGTGTTCGATCCTGCTATCTGTTGATTCAACTGTGTACTCATGATACATAACTCTGTCGTATTGGAACTTTCTATGCTTGATGTCCAAGATTCTGCGGAGTCCAAAGTTCGAGTTTATGGCTCTGTTCAGACCTGACTTTGTTTCAATGAACAGTCGTCTAGCATCAGAGATTGTATTTATTCTGATGGGGTTGAGGTATGGGTTGATGGGTACGACATTTATAGGAATTAGATCTCTGTCACCGTAGAGAAATCCAAAAATTTCTTCTAAGGGCGGTTTATCGGAGTGTTGGTTTGATGGTTCGGGGTTCTGTTCTGGTATCATTGGGTTTGGGTCTTCATGGGTTTCTGCCATAAGTACATCAATGTGTTGAACAGATTCTTGAGCAGCTTGGGTTTGGACTTGGGGTTGAGTTTGGCTTGATTGTCCTTCAGCAGAGAATGGGTCTGTTCTCTCTAGTTTTGTTCTTGGTGATTGAGGAGGGGTGTCTAAGATGATGATCTCTAGTGGTTGTTGAGTTGAGGGTTCTGGTGTTTTGATAACCCTATCTTTGAACATATATTCGAATGCAACCACGATCATCTCTGGCATATCTTCTTTTGTTGTCCCCTTGTCTCCTTTTTCTTTCTCTGCCTCTGTTGCTTCACCCTCTGTCGCTTTCCCTTTCCCTTTTTCCTTCTCTTTTTTGGCCTCTTTCTCTTTGTCTCTGCTCTCTTTTTCAGGCTCTTTCTCTTTCTCCTCATTCTCCCCCTTTTATTGTTCTGAGGACTCACCCATCTGATTATCTGAGTTCCCTTCTTGAGCATCATGGAAGTCATCTCCATCATCAGATTTTGCAATATCTTCATGAGATGAGTCCGAAACAACAAACTTTTGAGCGACTTTAGTTCTTTTGCTTGAGGGTTCTCCTTCAGGTGGTCCTTCTGCTAATCTTTTCTTGGTGCTCGTAGCTTTGAATTATGTTGCAGCTTGTTTCAGTACATCCTCCAGTTCTGTTGCAGCCATTCTGACCTCATCAACTTGATTTGAAAAGTTTACATTGTGCGAATCAAGTGATGTCTGCACATGTCGTTCTGTTGCCTGGGCTTTCATCACAAACTTTGAAGCAATCGTCATCATTCGGCTAAGAACTCTTTTGCTGAAGTCACCCATCTGGCCAACTGTCATGGGTAAGTCATTTAGACTTGGGCCAGATATGTTTACTGGAGTAGCAGAAGATGTTGTGGCTTCTTTTATTGCAACCTTAACAGAGTTGTTGATTAACTCTGTCAGGGTTCTGACGTTTGATTCTGATAGGATAACAGAAGGGATAGGCAGGGTTCTGTTCATGTTTGACGTGTGGTTTTCTGTCATTAGCCTTTTCAGATCGGCTAACTCTGTTGAGATCTTTGTAGTGGCCTCTGCTCTGACCCTTTCTTCCTCTGCTCTGAGTCTTTTCATTTCGGCAAGCTCTGATGTTAGCTTTGAAGTCTCCTCTACTCTGACCCGTTCAGCTTCTGTTATGACTCTTTGCAGTTCGGCTATCTTTGTTGATATCTCTTCTGCTCTGACTTTTTCAGCTTCTCTTATGATTCTTTCAGCTTTTGTTCTGAGTTGGTCTGCGTCGGCGTTCTTCTGAGTTATTTCTGCAAGATTGTTAGTGATCTTTTGCAGCTCTTCTATAAGAGAAGCATTCTCCTTGCGGATCAGCTCCTCCTTCTATTCATTGATAAGTTTATACTCATTCAAGGAGTTGTTGATACTATCACAGAATCTTTCGAACTCTGCTCTTGTGACAGTGTCAACGGTGGTAACCTTGTCTCCAACACATGGATCCAATTCAGCCTCGAGTCCAGAGGCGCCTCCTTCAAGAGTTGTTTTGATGTTGGCTCTTGGAGGACTTCCACCCGATAATTAATGCTCCTTTTCAGGGGAAACATCTACAGATGTTCTGGTTACTTAACTCTCTCATCCTCAGAATCAGAGAGATTGAAGTAGACGTGGGAGTTAACATTGTGATCTAGACAAGTTAATCCTTGTGCAACTAGGCTGTTAAATTACGTCTGAGTTAGGCAATCTCTACGAGTAAATCGAAAATTACCCAGGGACCTAAGTTGTTCCTCTTTAGTAAGATGAGCCACAGAGGCATCATTGTGTGTAGTTGTCCTATTGATGTCTTGGGGAAAAATGACATCGTTACCAAAAATGGATTCCCCGACTTCGTGCATACCAGAGGCATGAAGAGGTGCCTCTGATGGTATAGGCTGGTTGGAGTTCGAGGTGTGCACCTCTGTTTCAATATCCATATGAGCTAGATCCTCGTGGATAGATGGAGTGCTTGCACTGGGAGTTGGACTGGAAAAATGCACATGTGTGTTCAAAGGAACATCTTTTTCTAAGCTCGCATTTCCCTCGGCTCTTAGGGATACAAAACGCTCAGAGTTACTCTCTTCTCTCTGTTCTGTCTCACTGCTACCAGAGGAGGACGAACTCTCTGCTACCTCCTCTTTAGCTTCCCTTTCTTCCTCATGAACAACCTCCATAGGGGATGCTCTGTTCTCTACTTCCTCTTCCCCATTCATAGCAGAGGAAGACCCCACTTCGGGTGCTCTTTCCTCTGGTTTCTCTATCTCTTCTTCTACTCTTATCTCACTTTCAGACCCTGACATGGGCTCAGAACCTAAGTATGCTGGGGATCTCACCTCAGGTTCTTGAGGTTGAGCAGCAGTATTATAGTTTTAGATAGAAAGATGGTCTGGAGGGATTAGAGAAAGCATTGTACCTGGAAATCTGCGTACGATGGGGAATTCACCAGAAGATTTTCCCAAGAATTTGGACATAACCCAAACAGGTGTAGGATTGCCCTGTTGAGTGAGGTTCAATATTGGGAAGGCTTCTCTGATGACCAAACTTAAGAATCTCTGGTATTTGATATTCTTCAGAGACTTGTGGACACCTACAACTCCTCCCCTTGCAATGGTTGAGGTCTTGGTGTTTACAGCAGACAGAAGATCCTTATAGAGTATTTTGGCATAGTCAAAATTTCTTTTGAAATAAAGACCATACATGATTTGTAGAATCTCTGTGCTGGCTTGGTCTTGGCTACCTGATTTGCAGGTTAGGGTTCTATTCAGTGTGGAGAACATGAAATTCCACACTAGGGGTAGATTTCCTCTTCTAAACGCACCTATTTTGTTCAGATCCTTGTTGTAACCTAAAAACCTCATGAAATCAAGAAGAATGTCTACTTTAGGAGGTTTCTCATAAGCTTCTATTCCCAACTGCCTTTTGGTTGGCATTTGAAATATTCTTCTTAAGGTCTTGACTCTAATGCGTATTGTACCTGCTCCTCCCTCCTCCCTGGTTTCCTGAATCAACATTCCCGATGATTCCTTTTTGTTCTTCGATGAACTGACATGTAGACCACCATTGTCTGACATAAAGTTCAAGAAGGTTGTCGTCGTAGCTAGTAAGGGCTCTAGAAATGGGTGAGTTTCTGAAAAACTCAACAAATATATGGTATATTGGTTGATAGTTGGCAGGGTTGGCATCGAAATGATAGTTACTGTCTGCAAACTCGTAAGGTAAGATTATGATTTGGTTGACAGGTCCTATTCAGCTTGACTTAGCGGAGTTTTGAGGTTTTGCCATTGTTGCAGGTTAGGGTTTCTTGAAGAACTCAAGGGTTTTGAACTTTGAGAGGGAAAAGATGAAGGGTTTTGAATGATTCGTAAGCGTAAACATGAAATGGGTCAGGGGTATGGATATATATACTCGAATAATGTGGTTGGACGAACGTCGTAGGTACTGTAGGCACTTGAGTGTCAGATAGTGGAACGGCTGCTACAGTAGGAACATGGGAACATCTAACGGTTGGTTTCTCAATCAGGGTTTGCCACGTGGATTTGTATCTGACAACTTTTGAGTTAGCAAACCGTCATGGTTAGAGATGTGTGGGTGACAAGTGGTTGACTTTTAAAGAATGACCCGCATCTCTGCTGACGTGCTTCTGATGATGTGGCAGAAAACTGACAGAGCTCTGGTGGAGCTCAGCACAGTTTTGCCTCTGTTGAGTAACCTCTTCATTTTCGTTCAAGTAACCCAAGATGTTTCACCTTTACCCTAAATCATTTAAAATTCTGTTCTAATGTGAAGGTAGTCAAAGAATGATAACAGAACTGATGTAGAAATTTCACAGAGTTCTGGTGTGAATCAACAGAGGCTCTGGTGAAAGATCAGAGTTCTGGTAGACTCTTGACTTTATCAAAAGATTTCATCAGAACAGGTTTTCCTTCTTTCTTCAAATTTTTTTTCTTTGAAGTTCAAAAAGCAAAGTCATTTTGGATTTGGAAATCTGATTATGACTTGCTCCCCCTAAAACCATGCACATTGTCCTTATAAGCTCCCCCTTGAAAGATGAGCTTATTTGAAAGATTTTTCTATTCAGCCTTTTGAAAGATAAAAAAACTTTACACCATAAAGAAAAAACTTTACAAACAAGAGATATATACAAACAGATTCACTAAGCTTGTTGAAAAAGTATGTGTGACAGAGTTCTGGTGAACATCAGACGCTCTGTTGAACTATCCTACCCAACTGTTTGACAAAGCACTAGTATGATCATCGGAGGCTCTGTTGAGTTTGAACAGAGTTAGGAACACATGTTCAGTATACCCAGTTTGCTGATTAAGAAGTTAAATCTCCTTTCATCAAGGGCTTTTGTAAACAAGTCAGCAAGCTGGAAGTCGGTTGAAACAAAGTACATTTCAATCGTCCCTTTTTCAACATGGTCTTTTATGAAGTGGTACCTTATGTCGATGTGTTTCGTCTTTGAGTGCAGAACTGGATTAACTGTTATTGCTATGGCACTCTTGGAGTCACACAGAATTGGAATTTTGCCATACTCCAAGCCATAGTCTTTGAGTTGGGTTTTCATCCACATCACTTGAGAGCAACAGCTAGCAGCAGCAACATACTCTGCTTCTGCTGTAGAAGTTGAGACACAGTTCTGTTTCTTGGATGTCCAACTCACCAACTTATCTCCAAGCAGTTGGCAGCTACTAGAAGTACTCTTTCTGTCATTCTTGCATCCTCCATAATCTGAGTCTGTGTATGCTACAAGCTCGAAACCAGAATTAAGAGGATACCAGAGACCCAAAAATTGAGTCCCTTTCAGATATTTAAAGATGCACTTGACAGCTGTTAAATGAGATTCTTTAGGGTTTGCTTGAAATCTAGCACAGAGACAAGTTGCAAACATTATATCAGGTCTGCTAGCAGTTAAGTACAGAAGTGATCCTATCATGCCTCTGTAGTTATTGACATCTGTTGGTTCACCATTAAGGTCAGAATCAAGCTTACCTCCAGTGACAATAGGGGTTTTCATTGAATTTGAATTATTGAGCTTGTATTTTTTCAAAATATCAGAGATGTATTTGGACTGACTTATGAAAGTCCCTCTGATGGATTGTTTTACTTGTAAACCAAGGAAGAAAGAAAGTTCTCCCATCATGCTCATTTTGAATTCACTTTTCATCAAATCCTCAAACTTATCACAGTACTCCTGCTATGTAGACCTGAAAATAATGTCATCAACGTATATTTGCACCAGAAGTATATCATTTTTGTACCTTCTAAAGAATAAAGTTGTATCGACAGTACCTTTCTCGAAGTGATTAGTCAACAGAAAGTTGGACAGAGTTTTATACCAGGCTCTAGAAGTTTCCTTAAGGCCGTACAGAGCTTTGTCTAACTTGTAAACGTGGTCTGAAAACTCTGGACATTCAAAACCAGGTGGTTGCTGGACATACACTTCCTCTTGTAGTTTTCCATTCAGAAAAGCAGACTTTACATCCATCTGATAGACCTTAAAAGCCTTGTGAGCAGCATAGGCTATGAAGATTATGATGGCTTCTAGCCTAGCCACAGCTGTAAAGGTTTCGTCATAGTCGATACCTTCTTCTTGGCAATATCCCTTTGCAACCAGACGGGCTTTCTTTCTGATGATAATCCCATCTTCATCATTTTTATTCCTAAACACCCACTTGGTTCCAATGGCCGCTTTGCCTTTTGGAAGTGGAACCAAGGACCAAACTTTCTTTCTTTCAAATTCCAGAAGCTCCTCTTGCATAGCTTCAATCCAGTTTGGGTCATCAAGGGCTTCAGAAATCTTCTTCGGCTCAATCATGCTTAGAAAATTTACAAAGAAAGCTTCATTGATTGTGGCCGGTCTTGTCTTCACACCATCTTCAGCAGCACCAATAATTTGATGATGAGGATGGTCCTTCGTCCATCTTGTCATGGGAGCATGGACAACATGAGGGGTTTGTGCTTCTGATGGGAAAAGACGTACTTCCACATCAGAGCTCTGTGGATTGGCACCAGGGCTCTGTGGCACACAACTATGAAGAGTGTCCTTATTGCTCCGTGAGTTGTCAACAGGGCTCTGTGAAGGTGAGCTTTTGAATAGAGAGTCTCTGCCAATATTGGTCAGCAGGGGTGATGATGGCTCTTGCTTAGGTTCTCTTACGTCAGTTTGTTGATCCTCATTTATCTGAATAACTCCTGTAGACAGAGAAGTAGATGGTGAAGTATTAGAGGGACCATTAAGAGTTGTACCTGTCAGATTCTGTTCTGTTGAGTTCTGAGCCTGATTGCCTCTGGTGTTGTCGACAGAGGAATCATCATCATCGAAGAAATCATTGAACATGAGATTGATATCGTCTTCCCTAGACCTTGAAGAACTTGGCTTCTTCAGTTATGTCGGTGTCCCATCTGTTGATTTGTGATCAGAGGAACTTGATGTACTTTCATCAAAGGATACGTTAACACTTTCTTGAATGACCCGAGATCTGGTGTTGTAGACTCTGTAGGCTTTAGAAGTTAAGGAATAACCAATAAAGATTCCTTCATCCGCCTTCTTGTCAAATTTTCCCAGCTGTTCTCTGTCATTCAGTATGTAGCACTTACAGCCGAAAACGTGAAAGAATTTCACATTTGGCCTTCTATTGTTGATGAGTTCATAGGGAGTCTTCTTAAATCTCTTCACTATCACAGCTCTGTTTTGGGTAAAACAGGCTGTTGAGACTGCCTCTGCCCAGAAGTTTATGGGAAGGATAGAACCGGCCAACATGGTTCTGGTGGCTTCTACCAGAGTTATGTTCTTTCTCTCCACCACACCGTTCTGTTGTGGAGTTCTGGCAGCTGAGAAGTTTTGGGAAATTCCTTCTTCTGAAAGATAGGCATCTATTCTTGCGTTTTTGAATTCTGTCCCGTTATCACTTCTCAACTTCTGTATCTTCAGATCTAACAGAACCTGTATCCTTTTTAACAAACTTATCAAAATTTCTGGGACATCAGATTTTACTCTGATGAACTCGATCCAAGTATATCTAGAAAATTCATCAATTAACACAAGAATATACTTCTTGCCCGATAGATTTTGCACAGAGATTGGACCACAGAGATCCACATGAAGCATATGCAAAGGTCTGTGACAACTATGATCACTCTTAGTTCTGTGTGAAGATCTTTTCATCTTACCCAACTCACAAGCAGAACAGAGATGGTCTTTGTCGAATTTCAGCGAAGGAAATCCTTTTACTAACTTTAATTTCACGAGTTTGTCAAGGTTTTGAAAGTTCAAATGGGCAAATCTTTTATGCCAGAGCCAGACATCTTCATTTTTCAAAGACACTAAACAGATTTTTTCTGTTGTAGAGTTTTGGTTAGGATTGAAATTCATTTTATAAATGTTGCCTTTTCTGTCGGCTCTTAAAAGTTCTTGACCAGACTCAGAAAGTAACAAGGAACAGTACTTCTTTCTAAAATTGACATCGAACCCATGATCACAGAGTTGACTTATACTGAGAAGATTATGGTTTAATCCTTCAACATAAGCAACCTCAGAATCTGAAACACCACCATTAATCAATGTACCATAGCCTCTAATTTGTCCACAATTATCTCCTCCAAAGGTCACTGCACTTCCCATCTTGTTCTTGAAAGAATTTAACAACTCATTATTCCCCGTCATGTGCCTTGAGCATCCGGAATTTAAATACCAGATCTGCACACGGGGTTTCTACAAGACAGGTTAGTTATTTTTAGGTACCCATTGCATAATGGGTCCTTTCTTGTTAGGTTTAGGTGTGTTGACAGTTTTGATTGCTGGTTTTTCATTCTTTGATGATGTGCCAGAGGTGTTTCTCTTTGTATTCTAAACAGTCTTAGGATTTTTCTTTTGAGTTGACTGGTTCAGAACAAAGTGGGGACCATTCATATGATTTTGCAGTTTCAACAATAATTGAATACAGTTGCAATTGATGGAACATGAAGATAACTGATGCAAGTTGTTTTTATTCAAAAGTTGTTGGTTGAATGGTGCTTGACTCTGAAAAACTTTAGGACCAGATGTCATTGCATACAATCTGTCCTGATTTGGTTTCTTAATGTTGTTGTTTCTTGGAATAAACTCTTTTGACACAAATTTGTTTTTCTTTGGAACTGACTGTTGTGACCAAAAAGAATTTCTTTGATTTACACCAGAATTGGGAATAGGTCTTTCATTGACTATCCATTTTCCCTTCTGTTCTGGTGTAAACTTGATTGGTTTAAAAGCTAAGGGAACAGAGGTATTGTTCACTGGAATATTTCTGGTATTCTCTCTTCTCTTTACTTCTACTGCATTAGAAGCAAGAATCTTGAAACCTTTGTTATCAAACTCAGTTACCGGTATGAATCTAGCTTGTTTCTTAAAGAATGAAACATCCTCTTTCTAATCCATAGATCCCATTGGTATCTGCTTGGGTTTATGCAAAACTTTCTTTTTACCACAAAAAATTTGCGTATCTACCTCTGAGTCAGAGTCACAGTCAGAGGCTAGAAAGTCTCTGGTGGCTCTGTTGGAGGTGTTAGACTCATTGGGTATCACAGAGGTGTTCGTTTTAACAGTATTAAACTTTCTCAGCTTTGGTTTTAATGCATCAGAAACAACATTTTCCTCAAGAACTCTCATTAAATCTTCCTCAAAAGATGTTCTTATCGTTTCTGAAGTAGGAGAGAAGACTGGGGCTTTTGGGTTGAGTTTGCTCTGTGAGTTATCAACAGAAGACTCAGCCACAGAAGTAACAGACTTCTATTCCTTGAAGGAGTTGAAATTAAAAATCTCTTTTGGATCCAAGTCCTTAACAGAGTTAGGAAGTATGATTCTAGCTCTTCCTTGATCAAGAATAAACTTTTCAGATGGTTTTGAAACCTTTTCATGATCCAAGGAGTCATAGCTGACATTCCTGAAGTTAAGTCTCCTGGATTTTGTAAAAACATCATAGGTTTTGATTCATTTAAAAGCAGCAATACCAGAGATCACATCCTCTTGGATTTTCCTAACACAAAAAGCAGAGGACAGAGATGTCTTCTTCTTTTCATTATAGGGAGCAAGGTCAGAGAAACCGAGACCTTGCGTATCCATCTGTGAGTTTATCTTAATGTGCACATCTTGTGCATCCTGGTACTTTTTAATCTGAATCTCTTTTCTCTATAGGGATTGATGAAAAACTTCCCTTTCTCTTTGAAAATAATCTGTTAAAGCAACAGAGTTGAGTCTTTCTATTTCAGACTTTTTCACCTCTTCAGTCTTTTGTTTCAAAACATTTTCAAACTCTTTAATCTTATCAGAAAACATGCTTTCCTTCTTCTGTTGTAAGATCTCTAGCTCAGATTTCTCTTTGTATATTTCTTCTTTTTTCTGTTCCAAGAGAGTTTTCTCTCTCTTGTAGAAGGACGGATCCTTCTAAGCTAGATTTCTTAGCTCTTTTTCCTCAGAAAGCTTTTGTTTCAAAAGTGGAAATTCCTCTGTTAGTAAAGAAACATGCATTTCTAACTCTGAGTCAGACTTTGATTCGGAAGAACATACCTTGGCACTGGGTCTGGTGGTCTCCAGCACTCTGTTGTCTGGCTCTGTCGTAGTAAGAGCAAATGCATGGCCAAATCTTCTTCTTCTGTCGTTCCCTTTCACTTCTCCAGTCATCTAATCAACCTCTCCCAAACTTTCATCATCTACAGCGACTCCACAGAAGTTGGCTTTGTCTGGTTCATCATCAGAAGATGAATCGGAG
Source organism: Saussurea involucrata (assembly GCA_033807775.1). Classification (NCBI taxonomy): domain Eukaryota; kingdom Viridiplantae; phylum Streptophyta; class Magnoliopsida; order Asterales; family Asteraceae; genus Saussurea; species Saussurea involucrata. The sequence continues at coordinate 59,305,743 of CM066316.1, forward strand.
ATCCAATTCTCCATCTCAGCAACATAGCTTCTCTCTCGGTAGTTGTACTTGTATTTGTTCTTGTAGTAATCCATGCCCTTGACCAATTTTCCTCTACAATTAGCAGAGAAATGGCCAGGTTTACCACATCTGAAGCAACGTCCATCATTCTGGTTTACGGGTTGGGCATCATCGGCCTTCTGTTGTGCTGGTGGATTTTCTCTTCGGTTCTGTGGCGGTCTCTGTTCAGTTGCAGTTCTGTTGTTGTTCTGTTGGGGTGCAGTGTATCCTCTTCTATCTTCCTTTCCTTCTCTCTCATATCTTCCTCTTCTGTCAAACGTCTTTTTGCCGAATCTCTTGTTAAACTGCTGAGTTATTAACGCAAGAGATTTGGCAAAAGCTTGAATGTCATCATCCTCTAATGAGCTCTCCTCTGTTTCACTTTCTGCGACCAGACTTTTCTTTCCTTTCTTTTTCACAGCCTTTTCTTTCTTCTTCTCTCTGCTAGAACTCTCTCTGTTGGATTTTTCCTCAGTAGTTTTCTTTGAATCTGAAACTAAAGCGATTGGACCTGCAATGGCGGATTTGCCTTTTTGTTTGACAACATCCTTCTCTTGTGTGGCGAGAGTGCCATACACATCAGTTAGAGACCATGCATCCAGATCCTGGTTAGCTTGTAAAGACATGGATAGATTTGACCATTCAGCGTTCAAACTTTTCAAAAACAGAACATTGTTATCTTCCTTCGACCTAACAACCACACACTTTTTGCGTTTGTTAATCAACACATTAAATCCGTTGTAGGTTTGTTGTAGGGTTTCCACAGGAAGTGCCTTGAAATCATTGTATTCATTTATACATTGGGTCATTCTGTTCTTTTGGGTCTTGATACCACCCTCAAGTTGATTAAGAAGTTGATCCCAGATTTCTTTAGCAGTAACACATGAATCTAGTTCTTGAAATATTTCGTTTGGAATGGCCATTATCAGTAATCTAACTGCCTTAAGATCATTTTCCATTTTTAGATTTTCCTCATCTGTAAAACCAGTGGTTTTAACTTCGTAATGAGTTGGAATTTCAGCAGTAGTTCCTGTTGCGGGTACACGTGGAACAAAAACCATGGGTTGGAATGGTCCATTCGTGACAGATCGCATTAAATCTTTGTCCATTCCGTCAAAGAAGTTAACCATCCTAATCTTCCACTGAGCATATTCATCTCTCAGAAGAGTAGGAGGTTTAGTCAGAGAACCAGCAGTATAGATGGCATTTATACCGTTGCTGCCTTTTTTGAGAAAAAACAGGGTATTGTGGTTTCAGAAGAGTTTTAAATTGTAAGTGAGTTAAATAGTAACCAATGAAATAGTAATTTTTAGAGAAGATCTTTAAACTGAACTTGAAAAGCGTTTGAACATTATTAAATGAACTCTGAAAACTTGCTTTTGAACTTTATCACTAAAAAAACAGAGTATTCTAGGAAGCTTTTAAGACACACAGACACAATCAACAACAGTGAATCAACATTGGTAGATTGGACCGTTTGGTTTAAGATAACCAAAGGAGCTCTGATACCAACTGTAGGTTCCCAGATTCACGTTGCATCACAATAATGGTAAGTAAATAGACAACGGAAGCATATTAAATAAAGCCATTAAAGTGAGTGATTGTGTAAACGATATAATAACTGTGAGTATCAAATATAGAACAATAATAATGATAACAAGATCAAGTATAAAAGCTGCTCGTATATTGATAATGAATTACACCAAGAACACGTTCAAGTGTGTGTTCGGAAATCTCACAGGACAACAATATCGTACGGAGGTAGTGCTCGGGATTACTGCAGTGTGTGCTTAAACAATTGTGGAAAACTATTCTTCCAAAAGCTTACAATCGTTTGTTCCACTACCTCACTATTTATAGCCCTGATAAAGTGTAGACAATGTACTATTGTACCCTGGAATGACACGTGGAAAGTGTGTCTCCATTCTTTAGGGCATACATGGAAAGCATATCGAGTGTAATAATCGTGTTCTAAATTGAATAAATGAAAGTTTCGTGGTGTAAAGTGTGAAAAAGAGGAAGTTTAGTGTGTTGATGGGATCTCTATTTCTCAAAAATAATATTTCTTTAACTTGTGATGTGATGGGATCTCTATTTCTCAAAAATAATATTGTAATATTTCTCACAAGTCCAAATGGGCCCGGGCCCGAAAAAGCCCGCCGAGAGCCTGAAGCCCAGCCCGCTCAAAGCCCGGGCTTGGCCCGGTCCGGCCAAAGCCCGGTCTAAGCCCCTCGGGCCCTAACAGGCCTTGATTTTGCTGATTTTCTCGGCCCGGCCCGGGCCCGGGTCCAAGCCCGGTTTAACCCCGACCCGGTTCCCATTCAAAAAACTAGCCGTTGTTATAGCCGTTTTTTTGGGTTTTTCTTGCCTCCAAAACACTATAAATAGGTAGTGGATGTATTGAGTTTGATACCAACTTACAAAAACGCAAAAAACGCAATTCTCGCTTACAATTCTCGATTTCTCGCTTTCTCGTGTTCGTTTCATACAACTTCTCGTTCTTTCAATTTTTCCATTCTTCACTCAAAATGGCCGGCGGTAGTTTATCAAACGTTTAAATTAGAGAAGTTCTTCTCGAACACGGACGAAAATCCGAAGTTTGGAATGATTTCAATATGGTGGTTCTCACCGACGAGAATAAAAAGGCACAATGCAAAAGATGTGGAGCTCTCCTTGCGCTCTCGGGAAACCTGGCCTTAAAGAGGCACACCGAAACCGCATGCAAGGCACTCAAGTCCAGAGGTGATTCAAGTCAACCCATACTTGACAACCAAGGTCAAATATGGTCGTACGATAACATGTTGGTCGGGGAATTAACAACAAAATGTGTTATTCAAATGGGGTTGCCGTTCGGACATTTCCACAATCCGCATATGACGAAAATGATCCAAAGATGTCTACAACCTCGCTACACTCCGGTAAGCCGTCAAACTCTACGTCATGATGCATTAAAAATGTGGAAAAATGCTAAAAAAGAAATGAAAAATATGTTTGAACAAATGCCTAACAATATTTCTTTAACTTGTGATGTGTGGAGCGCACCACACGGATTGCCACATTCTTATATGTATAACGGCACATTGGATGGAGTCGTGGCAAATGGTCAAACGTGTAATAGCATTTGAAACGTTTGGTTCGCCACATTCGGGTGAACGTCAATTTTCAATTATAAAAAAACACTTGTTTTTAATAATATTTCAAATAAAATCGTTAGCATTTCATTTGATAACGCTAGTAATAATATTGCATGTGTGGATAAATTAAAATATGCTTTAACTCCTATGTTGGGCGGTGAAATATTTCATACACGTTGTGTTGCCCACATTATTAATTTAGTCGTTCAAGATGGTTTAGGACAATGCAGTGACACGCTAAACAAATTTAGACTTATGTTACGGAGAATTTTTAACAAAGGTAAATCAATGCAATTGTCTTTTAGAAAATATTGCATGGAGTGTGGATTTAAAGCTTTGAACCGGCTCATGATATACCCGTTCGATGGAATTCGACATATCAAATGATCGAAAATTTGCGTGCACAAAGAATTTATATACATGCATTTTATAATCTTCATTACCCACAAAATTCTATTGTAGAGTGGAATTGGGTCGTGCTTGAGGGATTATACGATCTTTTGGGTGATTTTAAAAACGCAACAACTTATTTATCCGGTGTTTATTATCCAACAAGCCCTCTAGTTTTAAATCAAATATATATTTTTGCAAGCAAAATTAAAGAGTACGAGGAGAGAGACGTCCATTGGTCGAATATGATTGTTACAATGAAAGCAAAATTGTTAAAATATTTTAGAAAAATCTTTTTTTCTTTTCTTTGTGCCGCGACGTTAAACCAGTGGCTAAAGATTATTGGTGTTGAGTTTTAATTACTGGAATAAGTCAAGCTTTTGGTTTAGATATGTCCACAAATTCTACTTTTTCAACGAAAAGAAAAACATTATTTAATAACATGTTTTTAGAATTATTTGAAATTTATAAAGTTCGACATGGGGGCGCACACCAACAACCCTCCCAACAACCACTATTTGCGTCGGGTTCTTCTAGTAGTGGTCATCGCCAAAGCCGGAAAGACTTAATGACCTCTTTAATGAATGAGGTGCAAAATGGATCAAGTAAAAAATCCCGATATGACAGTAATCTCAATGAATTACAAATTTATATGAATACTAATTTCTCTTGGAATACTCAAGTTGATAATTTTGAAGAATTAAACATATTAGGATTTTGGCAAGAAAGAGAACAAGCATTTCCGGTTTTGGCATTAATGGTCCGTGATATACTAACAGTCCAAGCTAGTACCGTAGCTTCGGAGTTCGCTTTTTCTCTTAGTGGCAGGATCATTTCGGCCCGTCGGACAAGATTAACCCCGGAGTCGGTAGAAGCTTGCGTTTGTTTGAAGGACTACTTGGATATTCTTGAAAGAATTCAAGAACGAACGACCCTAGAGACGGAGCTTGATGAAGTGGAAGAAAATATTGAAGAAAACGAAAGTGCCCAACTAAGTACCCCGCCAAGTACCGATTGTGAAAGTAATGTATCACGTTACGACGACGACGAGATCGACCCTGAAGAACAACTCGATGTTGATGAACTCGATGATCCTACGACTCTTACTAGACTTAAAACGACCGGAACTCTTGCATACTATCCACCATACGAGTACGAGAATTAAGATTTAAGAGTATTTTTCTTTATAATTCAATAAATGTACTTCTTTAATTGTAATTTTCTTTATAATTTATATAAAATTAATAGAACGTATTTTTCTTTATATATGAAATTCTAATAGAACGTATTTTTAAGTATGTTTGTGTGACAACCGTCAAAATTTCGTTCAGGTTAGAACTGCACTAAACATATCAGATACAGTTATTTTGTGTCACACTGTCCAAATTTAGCAGTAAACCCGACACAGTAGGGAAAATTTAGGAATCCAGTCTAAAATCCCTCAAATTAGGAAAATCATCCATCCTTCTCATAAAATGCCAACTAAAATAATTATACAATTATAAATACCTTTATATATATGTTTATATATATATAAACCTACAAATTAATTAAAATATATATATATATATATATACTTATTAATTTAAAACCTTTATTTAAAATAACTAATTAAAAATAAATTAAAAAAAAATTAATTAATTATACAACTTTAAACACAATCATTTTAACCAAAACCACACACCACACTCACCACCCCCTCTCCACATATCTTCAAGAACTCAAGGTAAAAACATCTTAGTAACATCATTTAATCATCCTCCTACAACCTTCTCTTCTCTTTCAAAGTTTATCTTCTAAAAACTCTAAGTTTTCATCTTCTTCTTGCAAAAATCCAACTCTTGGCAACCTAATGTTTGTAGATCCATCACCATGATATCTTGCATGTCATTAAAAAGTGTGATGAATCCATAATCAAACCCATATTAGTGACCCAAGAATGTTTGGTTTGCATGTGTTCACAAAAGCTCAAAAACAACAAGTTTTGGAAATGTTTTATCAAGATAAGTGTTCTTGGTTCCTTGCATGTTGCTTGGGATGATTAAAAAGCAAAGATTTCATCTGAAAATATGTGATTTGGTAGAGTAAAAATCGTGCCTTGACAAAAAGAACAAAATCTTTTGAAGAACCAATGAGAAAATAGCTTTTATATAAAAGACCTTTTCATCAGCTTGCTGTCAGAAATTTCTACTGACTTTGCAAGGCCATATCTCTCTCAAAAATGATCCAAATACAGTGATCCTTTTTCTGGAAATTACTTTTATGAGTTGGGAATCAAACCCCTCTGGAATCACCGAAAAATATTAAGTTTTGAAACCTCAAACAGTTTTTACAAAAACAGTGTGCAACAGCTGCGTGTTTCTGTCACTGTTTTTGTCAAGTGTTATCTTATGTACTTATTTTGATCCAAAAATCATGGGATTCATGGCAAAAGTTTCCTAACACATGGAAGTACTTGTTTGTAAAATATCAGAACCTAACAATCTCTGGAAGTTGTCCAAACAGTAACCGAAAGTGACTACAAATTCTGACTACTAACAACTATATTGTATACTAGCTATATGCTATCTCTTGATCCTTTTCCTCACCTTTGGTGATGAAATTGTGGTATATTATACATATATTACTTATACATACTTACTAATCTAACTCTACCCGTTGCACCATTTGCATGGTGGAATTGTAGAATATATTTATACGTATTTATTTACGCATTTCATTTACGCATCTAACATCTAACATCTAACATCTAACATTTAACTACTAACTTTTCTTATCTTTTATGACGGAATTATGGTACATACATACATAATACACATGACCTAACACCAAACCATATTACATATGGACCTAAACATTTATTGTTCGTTATCACCTCTACAACACTTCGGTAATTTTAAACCATCACATGTAACGTTCTTTCTAAGTATGAACTATTAAAGAACATTTAACAACATACAAATTTAACAACAAAGGCATTTTATGATGAAATGGAGATTTAAGTGACCAAAGTCTAGGATCTAGAATCTTACTAGTGTCCTTACATTCGTAGGATCGAAGTAGGATCTCATTTCGGAATCACATTACGCATTCGGGAAACACCTACGCAAACCACGGTGAGTATTCATAGCCCCTTTTTACTGTTTTACACATTTTGGGGTGAAAAGCATGTTACTATTATTTCAACCTTGTGAGTCTTCATAACCCTTTTACTGTTTTACATATTTTGGGGTGAAGAGCATGATTCCAAACTTTATTCGAAATAAATTGTTTTATTTCCGAACTTTTACGCATGTTTAACGCTCTTTATGGTACATATGCACATGTTAAAGCTTCTAAGTTTGCAACTATCATATACAAAAAGTCCCCAACACTCTTAACATTACTTATTAACTCACATGCGTGTGAGCCATGGTAATTATGGATAACGTTATTTGGTTGACCACCCACCTACGATAAAACAGGGTGCATTAATTACTACAATGCCATGTTAATGATAGGACATGATGACTCGGGGCAAATGAACACAAGGTCATGAGGCTTGGTAATGGCTTAGTTTGCTACCTCTGAGGCATTACATATTTTTTTTTATATATACCATGAGCATGTGATACAAAACAATACCGTACAACTTATACTACATTTTTGCGTATACAAACACCTATGAACTCACCAACTATTTTTAGTTGACACTCTCCTTTACATGCTTTTCAGGAAATAACAAGTAAGGACGCACTTTAGAAGGCATCACTTTAGTGTCATCAACTTATTTCATCATGTCATTGTACTTTTTTTATGGACAAGTTGTAATTTTCCCTTAAACTCGTTGTATCGGTACTATTTTGATGTGATGATTTGGTGTTGTCTTCTACCTATTGCTTTTGAAACATTAACTGTGACATCCCGTGTTTCCGCTTTAGCGGGGTGTGACAGTTTGAGTGACCCAATTAAGTATTTTATAGTGAATACGAATAATATTTACTAAAAACGCAAAAAATACATTTTTTACAAGGTGTCAGGATCGATTCTTAACAAGAATTAAACTTCTTAGAAACAGAATTTAGAGAATCTTGCGGAATAGAACTCTAAAATAATTAAAGAACAATCAATAGAATTCAACACACTGTATATATCAAACTGTATTACTCACAAGCTTTACACCAAACCTCAATCTTGTTGAACAGGCTCAACAAGACGATTTCTACTTCTCTAGAAATAGGGTTCTTACACCTTGAGGTTAATTCACTCTTGAATGAATATCGAATTCTGTATATTATCTATCTTCTATCGTATATTTTCTAATAGCTATCTATCAATACTATATATACAAAAGTAATTACAAGATAACTATCAAAAGTGAATTGATCTTCTGAATCTTCGTTAAACATATCTTGATCAATTCCTTCTTTGTCTCCAAAAGTATCGCATCCCAAACTTATCAAGTCAGCAGTATTAACAATGATTTGGCTCAGCAGCATTAACGACCTTCAGCAGTATTAACCTTCACAGTCTTCAAGCAGTAGTAACTCAGCTCAGCAGCACTAACTATGTCTAGCAGTAGTAATTTGGTCTAGCAGTACTAACCGTGTCTAGCAGTAGTAACTTCGTCTAGCAGTAGTAACCTTGCCTAGCAGTAGTAACGAAGAACTGGCAGTAGTAACATTGTCTTGGCAGTACTAACCATACTTGGCATATCTTCAGTTCCCAACACAAGGCCCGGTTTTGGGCCCGGTCCCGGCCCGACCCCTTAGGCCCGATCTTTTGAAAAGCCTGTTCGGGCCCAACCCTTTTCCTCAAAGCCCGGCCCGGGCCTGCCCAAAGCCCGGGCTTGTGAATAGTGTTTGGGTCCGGGCCCGCCCAAAGCCCGGTCCAGCCCGGCCTTTTGGACGTGTCTATCTCTATTCCACTTATAATCCATTATTTAATTAAGTAGTGGACCTAAGGTTGTAGTTTTTGGTGTGTGTGGGCCGAAAGGGGATTGAGAACCAGAAATGGGAAATTTGAAATATTGGATTTAGTTTGCTTTTTGGGCCGTGACTTTTAGTAGTAGTTTATTAATTAAGTCTAGAAGTGGCTTATTAAGTAAGTCCAGTAGTGGTTTATTAATTGAGCCTAAAAGTGGTTTATTAATTAAGCCGGTATGGGTGATGGGTTTAATTTGTAGGTTCGTGTAGAGATGATCGATGCGAGTAAGAATTTCTAGCAAGGACCGCAAGTGAGTCTTTCTAAACCTAAATTTTAATCAAGTGTGTTTAATATTTTTTTCTAAATGTTCGCATTTCAACTGTATTTATTTCAAAATGAAGAATAAGTGTGTTTGACGATTATTATGTAACCGTGTGCTTTTCAACTGCTTCTATTTCAAAGTGAAGATAAATTGTGTGACAATATGTGTGATTTATACGTGTGTGACAACGCTTTGGTGTGAAATGGGATGTGTCCCATAATAATTATATATATAAGAATTCGTTTCATATATGGTGGTGTGTGCCCAATTGCGTTGTCACGGTGTGTGTGACCATAGCGTGTGTGTGCCTTATTGCGTTGTCACGGTGTGTGTGACTATAGCGTATGCCAGTAGCATGTGTCAATATGTGCATATCAACTTAGTGTGCTTGTTATGATTGGTATAAATGCTTTTATAACTGAATTTATAAACTGTGATATTTTTTCGTGACTTGGTGTGGAGGGAACTCACTAGACCTCATGGTCTAACCCTCACTTTTCAAAACTAAAACCTTTTCAGGTAAGCAGGTAGCCGAGAGCACTTTTAGAGGTTTGGCGAGACGTGGGTCGGAGCTTGCGTTTAGAAGGAGTAGAAGAACTTCCTTTTTATGTCTAGTTAGATTTCTCAGCTGTATTTAGGGTTATTTCCGCGAACCCTGTGTTGTAAATCTAGATGGTGTGATCACGTTGAGCCATTTTTGGTGTTTTAATTTAAAGATGTAGCTTTTAGCTTATCTGGTTGGATTGGGTTGTTACATCAAGGCATGGGTTCGAATGGCGCTCACTTCACATTCTTCATAGAGCAATTGGACGGTGGTCGTCCCATAGTGGTGGGGAAGGCTGCTACATGGGAACATACCTGAGGTACTCACGTAAATTGACGGGTCAATGACTTTGACGGATGGATTTCCGCGCTGGACAGAATCTGTGAACATCGTATGTAATCTAAGTTTCCCTATTTCAAACATTATGAATTTATATTATCTAACTAATGTTAACTTTATGTTTTCAGGTTCTTATTCCCATGGACATCGATAACATCCATTGGGTGCTCGGGGAGTTCCCCTTACAGACCAAGGAACTGATTGTATATGATAGTTATCAGACCATTTCTCCTAGAATTGCTGAGTTGCTTGAGATATTCCGGCGAAATATGAAGTTCGTATTCAGGTGTCTAAAAGACAATGAACGAGCAGCGCGGATGGAACAATTTAGATGTAGTTATGCAGAGGATGTTCCCCAGCAGACTGGTCAGCTAGGCGACGGTGGTGCTTTCACGTATCGATTTTTGACAGATAGGGTTAACGGGCAACTACCTAACATGCATATCGATATCATGGCTTGGCGGAGAGAAATGGAAAATTTATTTTGGGCCTCCGCGTCGAATTAGATTTTAAAAGTTGTATAGCTTTTATTATTTACGGTTTAAATTTTATTGTTTGGTGTTTCACTTTTATTATTTGGTCTTTAGTTGCATACATCTTTACCTCAACCAACTTCACAATAGTTACACAATTCTCAATATAAACACAATGAATTCATTGAAACTACAATTATTAAGAGATAAGTACATACTTATGAAAGACTTGATCTACAACTTCAACAAACATAAAATATACATACTAAACGATAACCGTTTATGTAGGATTTAGATTATTTAATTGATTAGAAGAAAAAGTAGCCATTGAATTCTCCTTTACCATATGAACAATGAACGCTACATAAACGTTTATCGTTTGATACTACAACAAGAAAGCGCTAAACTACATCCTGAACGAGACCAATGAACCTGATGCTTATGTGATCGTTGAATTCTCCACCACTCAACGGGAGTATTTATAGGACGTCGCACCCGCATCCGCACTTGCAAAGCTACACGCATCCGCACTTGCGAACCTACCCGCATCCGCACTTGCGAACCCCCCGCACCCTAGGTTTTTAAATACCTCTGCTAGATGAATTGTAAAACTCGCAGATGAGAAATATTTGATTTAATAACCACTTCAGACATGGCATCGCCAAATCTTCACGTTTGGACATTTAGGTGTTTATCTCAACCCCTTTCAGCCACTGCCAGAGAGTTATACGATTCGTAAGTTTTGAATCTCGGGTTTTGCTTTTGTGAAATAACATAGTGTAACGCTAAGTTTGTTAATTTTCATGAACAGATGCACATCCACAATTGTTCACCATGAAAGTCCACCATCAAGGGTACTTCACAGAACCACCTAGAAGACATTACTTCCGTGGTCTAGAAATTTATGTTGACATGTTAGACATCGATGACCTTTCAATGCAACTACTTCAACAGATAATGAGAGAGCTAGAGTACGATGAACCAAAATATTTAAAGTTGTATTTTAAGTGGCCGAATGCAGACTTGTTGACTGGACTGGTAGAATTGACTACCGATGAAGATGTAGTCAATATACGTCATTTTGTTGACGGACATACCGTGATTGAAGTGTACATGGAGAAAGTGGATCTTAGCAATTCCAGACTCGTCTCACCCCAACATGTAAGAAGTCGGTGGGGATTGCATAAAACTGAGGCATCGTGTAGCAAAAGTTTGACATTTAAATAATTTTGTACTGCTCATGTGGACTGAAGATTTGATTTGTAGTCATTTCGATCCCAACGTTTGCGAAAGTGTTACTAAAAACCAAAATCGTTTATTCATGACCAAACTACAACATGAAAAAACAACATAGAAAATGTAAAGTACAACATGAAAAAACAACATAGAAACTGCAAGACACAACATGAAACAATAACATAGAAAATGCAAGACACAACAGGAAACAACAACATAGAAAATGCAAAGTACAACATAAAACAACAACATAGAAACTGCAACAACACTACCACCACCTAAGGATAAATTGCATTACACCTATCGATGAAGGCTTGCTTCTCGGTTATCTTTGCTTGAAGAACTGCGAACTCTTGTACAATTTTGTGGACGTGTAAGTTTACTTGACGAATACGGGACTCCTTATCTTTGATTTCCCTCTTCATCCTTTTTATCTCCTTTTCTTCATCTTCTATCCTTTTCAGGTGTCCCTCCTTCCTAGCCAACAACTATTTCCACTCTACAGTTAATTCCTCGATCTCCTTTTCACTTTTTTTACCTCCGTCTTTAACCTATCCGGCATTACTTGTGAAGACTGTGGGTTTGAAGAAGATGCCATTTGCTTGGTGAAATATGAGAATACAAATTCGTATGAGTGTTGTGAGTCTTAAGTTGGAATTAACATGGGTATTTATAGCCACAACATCGCAAGTGTGAACCTTCACAGCTCCGCAAGTGCGAACCTACCTGCTCAAGCTCTGCAAGTGCGAACCTACCCGCATCCGCAAGTGCGAACCTACCTTCTCACGACTATAAGTAGGTGGTCTGATGAATTAGTAATTCACAAGTTGTTATCTATCCTTTCTACCATCCACAACGTTTGCAAACCTTCTCTACCATTTCATGCCACTATTATGGCTGGGGGTTTAAGGTCAAAAGGGAAAAGGTCCACCAATGGGGCTGGAACTTCATGACAAAACGACAACCAACCCTTAAAAGATGGAGCTTACAAGAGTACCTGGTGGGTACCGGTAACAGCCTAGGAGTGGGCAGAATGGGGCCGAACTAGGGATGATTATCCATTCACGGAAGAGGAGACAGATCAGTGGAACGCTGCATGGGAGCAATACTACCTCGACCATCACTTGAATGAACCACCAATGTATCAATCTAACCAGTCGAAGGATCTTACAGGAACTCAAAGAATGCCATCCCCCGTAAAACGGTAAATTGATGACGAGAACGCCAGGTTGAAAACGTAAAATGTATGTGGAACCAAAACAGGTTGATTATTCAAGAAAATAAGGACGACCTGGAGGAGATGAAATAAGATCTGGCACAAAGGAAGCGGGAGGTTCAGGATGTGCAAAAACAGATTCGCGAACTAGAAGAGGAGATTACAGATCTCACAGAGAGCTACACGGGAATGTAGGAGGTTATTGCTGAAAAGGTTGCCTGGATCACCAAAATGCAGGACATCTACCCGTAGTAGTAGATTTCTTTAACTGTACTAGTTTCCATGCTTTATGAGTATCAATAAATTGCAACTTTCATGTTTACTTTATTTTACACACAAGAACCCTTAACAGACACAACAAAGTACATTGAAATCAACAATAAACATAAGGACAAGAAGCTTGAAAGACAATTGAACGTAACAACCATAAATTGAGACTTCAAACATGTTTACTCGTTCAAATCAATGTTAAGATCGAAAGTATGATGCCTAGAACTTCCGTAGTTGGTCTCCTGGGTCGCTTGTGCTTGAGTTTGTCGGCTATCGGATGCTCCTTGATGTTGGCGGCTACCAGAGGCTCTTCGACGTTGCCGGCTGCCGGATGCTCCCTTATTCACTGGAAACTCTGCATGACAGTTTGATCGATTATGTCCGTTTTGTTTACACCGAGAACATCTTCTCGGTGTCGGATCATCGCCATAGGATGGGATACGGTCGTGGTTGCTCGGTCTACCAATGCGTTTCTGCAACAACGGAGGTTTAACGGTCATAAGTGGTGGTTCTGGAACAACCCACATTTCAGGAGGCCCAGCCGGGTGTATGACCTCTGAGTATATTGCTCGCCAGGTAGCTGTCGTGAAGTAACCAAGCGCCAGGTGGGTGATATCTATACACCGGAGATGTCTTGCAACGGCGATTGCATGATTGCAAGGTAAACCGGACATCTGCCACTTCATACAAGTGCAATTACGATTATTGTAAGCCACCTTCGCGTCCCTGCGCATATCGCATACTTCGTATAAACCATGACCAATTTCATAGACAGTAAACCTCTCCGACTTCATTTGTCTCATTTTAACTTTTGTCATTGCATATGGGGTTAGAAAATCTACCCATTTTGCTGCAGAAACAAAAATAGTCAAAATACTGAAAATAATCTCACTTTGTTGTAACAATAGTAGATTATATGTAGGTTGATGTACGTATAGATGATAACATGCGTTGTTCCGACGCTTTGCAAACCAGTCTTGTTGCATTGATCGAAAGTAATCCATGAGGGACACAATAGGTAACCTCCGAGCGTAACGGGACAGTGCATTGACAGACTCAGCACTGTTTGAAGTCTTTATGTTGTAACAGATTGCAGGAAAATGGGCCCTTAACCATCTTTCTGGCATAGTATCGGATTCCAAAACTTGGACCCCCACAGGTACAGCAACTCGTAGAGCTGCCATTCTAAGATCGAAATCACGCACCGTGTACGCTTTACAGACCTTCCAAAACATAGTCTTATAATGGTCGATCCTATTATCCCTGGTTTTCATGTTCATCATGAGATGGAGGCAACAGAGCGCATGATGGGCACGTGGGTACACCGTATTGATAGCTTGGCGTATTGAACCGGCTCTGTTTGAAATGAACACCAACCCTTCCGGTTCGCCGATACATTGCTTCAGATTGGCCAAAAAATAAGTCCATCCCTCTCCACTCTCAGACCTACCAATTCCGAAAGCGAGCATGAAAATTTGATTATTGGCATCCATAACAACGACTAAGAACATTGTGCCCAAGTAAGGCCCCTTCAAATGAGCGCCGTCTATTATAATGATCGGGCGTAAATAGCTCATAAACGATTGGATCTACAAAAAGTTATGCTGAAAACGTTAGAATACTATAGTACAGTGAAAATGTAGACTGTATAAGAGGAAATAATATATACCGAGCAACCAAGGGCATAAAAACAAAGGTGAAAATGTCCTGTAATATCTCTCTCTATTCGGGAAAAGGTACCAGGGTTTTGAAGCTCCAAATTATAGAAAAACCCAGGGAGTCTCCTGTAAGAATCGTGGGGGTCACCCCGCACCAAGGATAGCACAAAATCTTTTGCACGCCGTGCTTGCGAATACGAGATATCTACGTTGTATTGCTCCTTGATGTCCTTCACAATGTCGGATCCACGGATTTTACGGCTTTCATCCTGTACTTTAGGCAGGATTATATTATCAGTACTCTTCTATTGGCGTTACGGTGGTTATGATGCATTTGGGTCCTTGAACAAACGTGTATGTCATTCATCATGCGTACCTAGAACATAGTGGTATCTTTGACATTTGCAGCATACACACGCCAATCACAGTTACCATCCCTACACTTCGCTTCGAATCGGGTATTTGAAGATCTCTTCACATAATACTCGAAACCCTCTTCAACAAATTTTTTTCCGAGGGCGAGGGTCAAGTCGTCTTTCGTGGGGAAGAAGTCCCCTTCATTCAGTAACTTACTATGATTATATGCTACGGGCTCTTGGTTAGGTGTTATGAAATGGTCAACCCGATCTGGAAGGGGAAGAGGTTGGCCAAAAAAATCATTTATTCCACCGTAAGATTTAATAGGACTGGTTTCTTCTTCTTCATCTTCTTCATCGTCTTCTTCATATAGATTTAGACCAGGAATATCCAAACGGTAAACATGGGACTCGTCGTCTTCTTCTTCTTCTTCATGTGGTTCTTCTACCGGTTCTTGGGTCTCCGGAACAATTTTGGGGTTATAACCATAATTATCTTCAGTAAGAAAATCAGGATTATACCCATACACATGCTCATCTTCATACTGAAAATGAGGCACGAAAGCTTGACTCTGCTCAACAGCAGACACATCTGGCTCTCATACGGTGTTCGAACCACCACTAACATAAAACGAAGATTGCCTCTCCTCAGCAACAGACACATCAGGCTCTCGTACGTTGTTGGAACAACCACCAACATTGTTTGTGTCAAAGCCCGCAAGCTCGATATAAACACAAAGTGTTGGTGGATTTCTTACAGCCACAGCAAATTCCATAAAAGCTTGTACATCGTTGGTGTCTCGTAACTCATAAAGTTGGGCAGAAAATTGGTGCACTATTTTAGTCGTACCAAAATTAGGGTCGAATCCACATCTGCTTTGAACACACCTAACAAGCTTAGAATGTGTAATGTTGGTTGGCACCATGACTCGCATTACCGGGAATGCGAAAACATACTCCCAATCCGTCCCGTTCGGTTTCCAAGAACCCACAGGCCAAATACGTAGCTTAATTTTATCAGGTAAGGAACTCATTTCTATAAAATCTACACAACTGAAAATTTTGTTTCAAACAAATTGGGAAAAATCGTATTGGAAAAAATTGGGAAAAATCGTATATATATATATATATATATATATATATATATATATATATATATATATATATGCATATGAAAAAATTAGGGTTTCCACAAAATTAGGGTTTCAGTGTTATGGAACCGCAATTGCGGTTCCAGGTCCACACTTGCGGTGACTGGTCCGCAATTGCGGTGCCGCACCTGATTTTTGAAGATTTTAATAAAAAATTCAATTTAAATTGAAACGACGTCGTTTTCTAGGTGGAGTGCGGTCCGCACTGGATCGGTAATCTGGGAGAGAAAGTGGCTATTTTGTCAAACATGAATTTTGTAATGGCTATTTTGGTCAATTTCCCCCAAATCACCACACTTATGCTTAACGCTTTGCTCGACTGGAAGAGATGGTTTGAGTCTTCCAAAATCCAGATTTAAGTGATGGTTTTTTTGGAAGGGTTAAAGTTTTCTTTTAGGCCCAATTGAAAGTCCATGAGTCCATGTGTCCACGGCTTGTAAGGTACTCACAAATGGGTTTCGGTCCAGATCCAATCAGATCTAAATCGATATCGATCCTAAATAGTGATTTCGTAACTGGTATCGTTTCCGACTCAAATAAGAAAGTCCAGTTATAAGGATCGGTCTTGGTCCTCGACTGGGCCCAAGTCGGTCTTTCTATTTTTTTAAATTTTGATTTTTAACATATAAAAAAATTGAAAATTTGGTTAATCAAATACACTAACAAATACATTTTTATTATAATTAGGTCAATCAGATACACTAAAAAATACGTTTTTGTTATTGGTCAATCAAATATACTTTAGAAGTTAATTGGATCACCCGAATACATTAAAAAAATACGTTTTATAATAACACACTTAATAAAATACACTTAAATATACATTTTGGTAAGAAACAAGCATCGTATTCCACATGGATAAATAGAACCAAAAAACATGGATAGAACCAAAAAGCAAGTTTACAAGATAGATCTATGTCGTCTTTCAAGTAGTAAAGTGGTAAGAACCAGTTATCGTATTCCACAAGGATAGGTATATTAAATTGCAAGATCTCGAGATGACTAACTTCAGATGACGAATTTGAAGAAATTGTTAAGTGTAGGTCAACAATACTGAAACAACATGATATAAAGAAAATCATGGATGTAAGACTTGTGACACGTAAAAACGAATTCCAACAGACTAATGATGTAATGATGTAGGGATGTTACGGCATGCAGTTAACTGTTGGTCCCAGCTATGGAGTAGCAAAGATAACAAGTATTGTAGAAGGGGGGTTGAATACAATACACCAATTTTTTTTCACTTATTTAATTCTTTATTGATATGAAATCAAGAATTACACATAGAAAACTTTTGATTGTTGCGGAAGAGAACAGATAAATCCATTCAAACAATCTTACACACAGACACAAAGAGAATGAAGAACAATTGAAAATACACTTAGATAAACAATGAACTTCTTTGAGAGAGAATGAAATGTCAGCACTTGTGAGCCTTGAGAAATTGTAAACTGGTAATCTTTGCAAGGAAGGAGACGTCCTCTTTATATAGTGCCTCCATGCATTAAATGCATGGACACTTGTTAAACATGGGTAGGAAGGCATGTCTTCTGAAAAGTACTTAGATGTACCTTTTGTCTTCATGCATTGACCTGCAGTGTGTTGTAGTTGATCTTTCTTGAAAGTACATTCCTTGTGTTGTATGTGGATGACATACTAATCTTTGGAAATGATATTCCCTCTATGAAAGGGGTTAAGGCTTGGCTTGAGAAATGTTTCTCAATGAAAGATTTGGGTGAGGCAACATATATTCTTGGTATAAAGATCTATAGAGATAGATCAAGAAGACTTATAGGTTTAAGTCAAAATGCATACATTGACAAAATCTTGAAAAGGTTCAAGATGCAAGACTCTAAGAGAGGGTCATTACCAATGCCATCTGGTACCATATTGAGCAAAGCTCAATGTCCTAGCTCAAAGAATGAGCGAGACAAGATGAATGGCATTCCATATGCTTTTGTAATTGGATCTATCATATATGCTATGATATGCACGAGACTGGATGTATCGTTTGCTTTGAGCATGACGAGTAGGTACCAACAAGATCCAGGAGAAGGTCATTGGATTGATGTGACGAACATTCTAAGGTA
This sequence comes from Saussurea involucrata, assembly GCA_033807775.1. Classification (NCBI taxonomy): domain Eukaryota; kingdom Viridiplantae; phylum Streptophyta; class Magnoliopsida; order Asterales; family Asteraceae; genus Saussurea; species Saussurea involucrata. The sequence goes on from CM066316.1 coordinate 59,323,869, forward strand.
CTTACGAAGAACTAAAGAAATGTTTCTTATCTATGGAGGTCAGGAAGAAAGCCTTAGTATAAAATGTTGTACTGATGCTAGCTTCCAGACGGATAGAGATGATTGTAAATCACAGTCTGGTTTTGTCTTTATTATGAATGGAGGCGCCGTTTCTTGGATAAGTTCCAAGCAAAGTGTGGTTGCACAATCCACTATAGAGTCAGAATATATCGCAACATCACAGGCTGCAGAGGAAGCTGCTTGGATGAAGAAGTTCAGTGAAGGTCTAGGGATGGTCCCTACCATTCAGGAACCCCTAGAAATCCTTTGTGATAATAAGGGTGCCATAGACATAGCTAATGATGCCATGTCTCAGAAAATGACCAGGCACATTCGCCGGAAATTCAACTACATACGTGATAAAGTTGAAAACGGTGAATTAAGTATTCGCAAAGTTCATACAGATCAGAATTTGGCAGACCCATTGATAGGTGGGTTTACACCCCCCTAAATCTACCGCAAGTGTACGGGTCGAATCAAGTAATAGTACTTATAAAGTACGAGTATCGAACCAAAGGAACCAGGTGTCAAGTACCACAATGACTGTATAGATTATTAACTAGACTATCGCAAATTGATTTGGGTTGTTGTGTATCGGAACACGAATTAAAACTTTATTTAATTCAGAAAAGAGAGAGAGTTGGAGGGTTGGTTTTCCTCATGAAAACAATCAATTAGCTAAACAGGTTTGACATGATTGAAATAACTTTAGGATGAAAAGCATAATCACAATCTATTATTATACTCTATCAAGCTATAGCAAAAATCATTCAAAACATTGTATCATCTTTCGATCTAAACAATTATAATTGAACAATCAGTGATTAAATGCCACAGAGAACGACATATCATATTTATATCTCAAAATCGTCCAAGACACAAAGGATTAATAAAATCTCAAAACTTCTCTCAAACGTTAAAAGATTCATAAAATCAAATAATAGTTGATCGGACTATTACAAGCATTAAGAACAATCTCAAATGTTTCATCCATCTAAATCAAACCAATCACATCTATCTGTAAACCTAAACGCTTATCAAACCAACCCCTCAACATGAACGGATTAGTTCATGTTGGGGGTTTCAAAACTCAGAAATGAAAAGATGGAAATAAAAATAAACATGTTTGTTCTACAAGAAATGAAAACTAAAGACTCCCTGAAAAGCTTAAGCCGCCGATGAACGTGCTCGATTCGCCTTTCGATCCTTGTTAATTGATGTTTCTCGCCTTCTAATTGCCTTCAAAAATCGCTTCTTTGCTCCCAAAATCGCCCAGAAAGAGTCTCCAGCCGTTACTTATTGATAATCCCTTCAACCCTAGCAGATAAATAGAATAAAAACGATCAGGTCCTCTACGCGTTTGGCGGCCCGTGTGGAAACGCGCATAGAGGCGCGTAGAGCACTGAGGTGCGTATGAACAGAAGGTTGCGCGTCTGGTGGCGCGTCTGGAGGCGCGCAGAGCGCTGTTTGTCCCGAAAATCAGAATTTCTCTTTTTCGCTCCAGAATGCTGTAAACTTGCTCCGATTGATCCGAAACTCTTCCATCATCACTCATTGATAAAACCCTGTACTTTCTTATCAAAGCCATTAAATTCTACTATTTTTACTCGGGAACTTACAACAAACAGAACGAATTCGGGATCGAAATAATATCGGAAAACGACATTATCAACAACCCCAAACCGAGCGTTGCTTGTCCCCAAGCAAAATAGCGACACACATAAGCACTCAACTACTAACAAAACTATCGCAATTTCGTGTTGTCGAGAATATCATTAGTGATCTCTAGTTAACTCAATTCGGGAAAAAGGTACCAGGGTTTTGAAGCTCCAAATTATAGAAAAACCCAGGGAGTCTCCTGTAAGAATCGTGGGGGTCACCCCGCACCAAGGATAGCACAAAATCTTTTGCACGCCGTGCTTGCGAATACGAGATATCTACGTTGTATTGCTCCTTGATGTCCTTCACAATGTCGGATCCACGGATTTTACGGCTTTCATCCTGTACTTTAGGCAGGATTATATTATCAGTACTCTTCTATTGGCGTTACGGTGGTTATGATGCATTTGGGTCCTTGAACAAACGTGTATGTCATTCATCATGCGTACCTAGAACATAGTGGTATCTTTGACATTTGCAGCATACACACGCCAATCACAGTTACCATCCCTACACTTCGCTTCGAATCAGGTATTTGAAGATCTCTTCACATAATACTCGAAACCCTCTTCAACAAATTTTTTTCCGAGGGCGAGGGTCAAGTCGTCTTTCGTGGGGAAGAAGTCCCCTTCATTCAGTAACTTACTATGATTATATGCTACGGGCTCTTGGTTAGGTGTTATGAAATGGTCAACCCGATCTGGAAGGGGAAGAGGTTGGCCAAAAAAATCATTTATTCCACCGTAAGATTTAATAGGACTGGTTTCTTCTTCTTCATCTTCTTCATCGTCTTCTTCATATAGATTTAGACCAGGAATATCCAAACGGTAAACATGGGACTCGTCGTCTTCTTCTTCTTCTTCATGTGGTTCTTCTACCGGTTCTTGGGTCTCCGGAACAATTTTGGGGTTATAACCATAATTATCTTCAGTAAGAAAATCAGGATTATACCCATACACATGCTCATCTTCATACTGAAAATGAGGCACGAAAGCTTGACTCTGCTCAACAGCAGACACATCCGGCTCTCATACGGTGTTCGAACCACCACTAACATAAAACGAAGATTGCCTTTCCTCAGCAACAGACACATCAGGCTCTCGTACGTTGTTGGAACAACCACCAACATTGTTTGTGTCAAAGCCCGCAAGCTCGATATAAACACAAAGTGTTGGTGGATTTCTTACAGCCACAGCAAATTCCATAAAAGCTTGTACATCGTTGGTGTCTCGTAACTCATAAAGTTGGGCAGAAAATTGGTGCACTATTTTAGTCGTACCAAAATTAGGGTCGAATCCACATCTGCTTTGAACACACCTAACAAGCTTAGAATGTGTAATGTTGGTTGGCACCGTGACTCGCATTACCGGGAATGCGAAAACATACTCCCAATCCGTCCCGTTCGGTTTCCAAGAACCCACAGGCCAAATACGTAGCTTAATTTTATCAGGTAAGGAACTCATTTCTATAAAATCTACACAACTGAAAATTTTGTTTCAAACAAATTGGGAAAAATCGTATTGGAAAAAATTGGGAAAAATCGTATATATATATATATATATATATATATATATATATATATATATATATATATATATATATATATATATATATATATATGCATATGAAAAAATTAGGGTTTCCACAAAATTAGGGTTTCAGTGTTATGGAACCGCAATTGCGGTTCCAGGTCCACACTTGCGGTGACTGGTCCGCAATTGCGGTGCCGCACCTGATTTTTGACGATTTTAATAAAAAATTCAATTTAAATTGAAACGACGTCGTTTTCTAGGTGGAGTGCGGTCCGCACTGGATCGGTAATCTGGGAGAGAAAGTGGCTATTTTGTCAAACATGAATTTTGTAATGGCTATTTTGGTCAATTTCCCCCAAATCACCACACTTATGCTTAACGCTTTGCTCGACTGGAAGAGATGGTTTGAGTCTTCCAAAATCCAGATTTAAGTGATGGTTTTTTTGGAAGGGTTAAAGTTTTCTTTTAGGCCCAATTGAAAGTCCATGAGTCCATGTGTCCACGGCTTGTAAGGTACTCACAAATGGGTTTCGGTCCAGATCCAATCAGATCTAAATCGATATCGATCCTAAATAGTGATTTCGTAACTGGTATCGTTTCCGACTCAAATAAGAAAGTCCAGTTATAAGGATCGGTCTTGGTCCTCGACTGGGCCCAAGTCGGTCTTTCTATTTTTTTAAATTTTGATTTTTAACATATAAAAAAATTGAAAATTTGGTTAATCAAATACACTAACAAATACATTTTTATTATAATTAGGTCAATCAGATACACTAAAAAATACGTTTTTGTTATTGGTCAATCAAATATACTTTAGAAGTTAATTGGATCACCCGAATACATTAAAAAAATACGTTTTATAATAACACACTTAATAAAATACACTTAAATATACATTTTGGTAAGAAACAAGCATCGTATTCCACATGGATAAATAGAACCAAAAAACATGGATAGAACCAAAAAGCAAGTTTACAAGATAGATCTATGTCGTCTTTCAAGTAGTAAAGTGGTAAGAACCAGTTATCGTATTCCACAAGGATAGGTATATTAAATTGCAAGATCTCGAGATGACTAACTTCAGATGACGAATTTGAAGAAATTGTTAAGTGTAGGTCAACAATACTGAAACAACATGATATAAAGAAAATCATGGATGTAAGACTTGTGACACGTAAAAACGAATTCCAACAGACTAATGATGTAATGATGTAGGGATGTTACGGCATGCAGTTAACTGTTGGTCCCAGCTATGGAGTAGCAAAGATAACAAGTATTGTAGAAGGGGGGTTGAATATAATACACCAATTTTTTTTCACTTATTTAATTCTTTATTGATATGAAATCAAGAATTACACATAGAAAACTTTTGATTGTTGCGGAAGAGAACAGATAAATCCATTCAAACAATCTTACACACAGACACAAAGAGAATGAAGAACAATTGAAAATACACTTAGATAAACAATGAACTTCTTTGAGAGAGAATGAAATGTCAGCACTTGTGAGCCTTGAGAAATTGTAAACTGGTAATCTTTGCAAGGAAGGAGACGTCCTCTTTATATAGTGCCTCCATGCATTAAATGCATGGACACTTGTTAAACATGGGTAGGAAGGCATGTCTTCTGAAAAGTACTTAGATGTACCTTTTGTCTTCATGCATTGACCTGCAGTGTGTTGTAGTTGATCTTTCTTGAAAGTACATTCCTTGTGTTGTATGTGGATGACATACTAATCTTTGGAAATGATATTCCCTCTATGAAAGGGGTTAAGGCTTGGCTTGAGAAATGTTTCTCAATGAAAGATTTGGGTGAGGCAACATATATTCTTGGTATAAAGATCTATAGAGATAGATCAAGAAGACTTATAGGTTTAAGTCAAAATGCATACATTGACAAAATCTTGAAAAGGTTCAAGATGCAAGACTCTAAGAGAGGGTCATTACCAATGCCATCTGGTACCATATTGAGCAAAGCTCAATGTCCTAGCTCAAAGAATGAGCGAGACAAGATGAATGGCATTCCATATGCTTTTGTAATTGGATCTATCATATATGCTATGATATGCACGAGACTGGATGTATCGTTTGCTTTGAGCATGACGAGTAGGTACCAACAAGATCCAGGAGAAGGTCATTGGATTGATGTGACGAACATTCTAAGGTACTTACGAAGAACTAAAGAAATGTTTCTTATCTATGGAGGTCAGGAAGAAAGCCTTAGTATAAAATGTTGTACTGATGCTAGCTTCCAGACGGATAGAGATGATTGTAAATCACAGTCTGGTTTTGTCTTTATTATGAATGGAGGCGCCGTTTCTTGGATAAGTTCCAAGCAAAGTGTGGTTGCACAATCCACTATAGAGTCAGAATATATCGCAACATCACAGGCTGCAGAGGAAGCTGCTTGGATGAAGAAGTTCAGTGAAGGTCTAGGGATGGTCCCTACCATTCAGGAACCCCTAGAAATCCTTTGTGATAATAAGGGTGCCATAGACATAGCTAATGATGCCATGTCTCAGAAAATGACCAGGCACATTCGCCGGAAATTCAACTACATACGTGATAAAGTTGAAAACGGTGAATTAAGTATTCGCAAAGTTCATACAGATCAGAATTTGGCAGACCCATTGATAATTGGGTTTACACCCCCCTAAATCTACCGCAAGTGTACGGGTCGAATCAAGTAATAGTACTTATAAAGTACGAGTATCGAACCAAAGGAACCAGGTGTCAAGTACCACAATGACTGTATAGATTATTAACTAGACTATCGCAAATTGATTTGGGTTGTTGTGTATCGGAACACGAATTAAAACTTTATTTAATTCAGAAAAGAGAGAGAGTTGGAGGGTTGGTTTTCCTCATGAAAACAATCAATTAGCTAAACAGGTTTGACATGATTGAAATAACTTTAGGATGAAAAGCATAATCACAATCTATTATTATACTCTATCAAGCTATAGCAAAAATCATTCAAAACATTGTATCATCTTTCGATCTAAACAATTATAATTGAACAATCAGTGATTAAATGCCACAGAGAACGACATATCATATTTATATCTCAAAATCGTCCAAGACACAAAGGATTAATAAAATCTCAAAACTTCTCTCAAACGTTAAAAGATTCATAAAATCAAATAATAGTTGATCGGACTATTACAAGCATTAAGAACAATCTCAAATGTTTCATCCATCTAAATCAAACCAATCACATCTATCTGTAAACCTAAACGCTTATCAAACCAACCCCTCAACATGAACGGATTAGTTCATGTTGGGGGTTTCAAAACTCAGAAATGAAAAGATGGAAATAAAAATAAACATGTTTGTTCTACAAGAAATGAAAACTAAAGACTCCCTGAAAAGCTTAAGCTGCCGATGAACGTGCTCGATTCGCCTTTCGATCCTTGTTAATTGATGTTTCTCGCCTTCTAATTGCCTTCAAAAATCGCTTCTTTGCTCCCAAAATCGCCCAGAAAGAGTCTCCAGCCGTTACTTATTGATAATCCCTTCAACCCTAGCAGATAAATAGAATAAAAACGATCAGGTCCTCTACGCGTTTGGCGGCCCGTGTGGAAACGCGCATAGAGGCGCGTAGAGCACTGAGGTGCGTATGAACAGAAGGTTGCGCGTCTGGTGGCGCGTCTGGAGGCGCGCAGAGCGCTGTTTGTCCCGAAAATCAGAATTTCTCTTTTTCGCTCCAGAATGCTGTAAACTTGCTCCGATTGATCCGAAACTCTTCCATCATCACTCATTGATAAAACCCTGTACTTTCTTATCAAAGCCATTAAATTCTACTATTTTTACTCGGGAACTTACAACAAACAGAACGAATTCGGGATCGAAATAATATCGGAAAACGACATTATCAACAACCCCAAACCGAGCGTTGCTTGTCCCCAAGCAAAATAGCGACACACATAAGCACTCAACTACTAACAAAACTATCGCAATTTCGTGTTGTCGAGAATATCATTAGTGATCTCTAGTTAACTCAACAACCACCATGAATTACCTGTGAGATGGACGAACAGTGAGCAGACCTAGCTATGGAATTCTAAACAACAAAACCTTGGGAACTGGATTTACCAGGGACCACACCACACTTAAGTGTACCAAGACTAAACACACATAGAGAGGATTTCGCCTTGACCCTACCTCACGGTTTTCTCTCCTCACTCAAGTCCTAGGTTTCACACATGTTGTCATGCTTTCAGAAGTGGGGTACAATAATTCACGAAGCATGCATGAACAACAACTAAACAATAACGCACAGTTGTACACAAATTGATCTCAGAAGGAATCCATTATCAAGACTAGGACATAGAAACGTTGCTTCGCCACTCTTTACAAACTCTCCATGCTGAATTCAGATCTTTAAATGGGTATGGTTGCTGCTTTTGGGTGGAGGTCAAAGGATTTATGATGATATTTGGTGATCATCCCTTGTTTCTTTCGTTCGGGCTTCCTAACACTTCACTTAAACTCTTTAAACTGACCCCTCAGTTTTATTTAGCTTTTTTTGGCAAAACCCTTTATGATCGATTTACTGGGTTTGCATTTTTTTTACTGAGGGGGTTACAACGGGTTTCATTTGAGGACCTTGAGTAGTGAAAAACGGTGGGATTAGCAGCAACAACCAATAAGCTTGATGAGTTCACACATGGTTTGTTCACACAGATAGGCAAAAGTTTCACTCCTATTCCTATGAATGTCTTTGATAACAGATGCAAGTTATAGTGAGATTAGCTACAACAACGACCAAAAGACTAAATGAGAAGTGTATCGAGTAATGTGTAGTCTCTCGGAATCGAAGTTAGCACGTGTATGGCTCAACAAACTCATGGGTGGTCTCCACTAATGTCTCTAATGTGTGCATTCACCTAGATCCAACCTCGTGCTATATTATCCCTTCTAAATCCTCCCCTAAAGTTGGTGTCTTCGAACACTCACACTAAATCATGCTAAACTGGTCGCCCATTCTTCACTATAAACGAGGTGATTGTTCAATCCACTGAGATCAACCAATGATATAAACGAGGTGATTGTTCACACTAAATCTGTTGGTCTTCTTGTTGAACTTCTTCCAAGTCTTCTATCTGATCTCTGGTGGTCTTCTGACTTGATAATATTTTCAATACTTTTACATAACAGATACTTGGGGCTAACACATTCCTTTCTCGAAAAATCAAATCAAACTTCTTTTGTAGATCAGATTTGATCTTCTGCTCTTTCATAACTTATGTTGCTAAAGCAGACAATTTCTTTGTTAATTTTAAAATTTCGGCCTCAAAGGTTTTTCTCTCCTCTTCAAAATCTTTCTCCAAATCTTTCTGTTTAATGGATATTTCTTTAAAAATCTCAACGTTTTTCTTCTAAAAAACTATCCTTTCCGTTTCAAAAACGATTTTCTGTTCTTCAAACTCCTTTCTCTCTTTCTCCATTGATTTTTCAAATTAGATATTTTCATGGAAAGCTCAACATTCTTTGCCTTAAAGGATTTTCTTTCAACGTCAAAATCCGGTGTTTCTTTCTCAAGCTTTTCCTTTTCAGGAAATAAAACTTTTTCAAAATCAGAACTTTGTTTTGAAAGTTTTATGCATTTTAGCTCAAAAGCTTTCTTTTCTTCTAAAGTTCTTTTTGAAATTCAGAATATTTCTTTTCAAACTATTCTCTTTCACTGTTTAAAGGAACAATTAGCATGACATCCTTTTCTATCTCAAAAGCAAATTTATCATCATTCCGAATGTACTCAATTTTGCTTTCAAGATCAACAAGTTTATGTTCGAGAATTAAGGGTGGAAAATAAGTTTTACCTTTAAAAACAAGTTCAGAAGTTTTCGCCTCAGGTTTCTCGTCAGAGTAACTCTTGAAAATAATCATTTGGCAAAACTTTTTCTTTCTTTCCATAAATGGTTTTTCCGTTTTCCTCGCCATAACATAAAGAAAATAACATTTTAACCATGGTTTTTCCGTTTTCCTCGTCATAACATAAAAGAAGTTGCATTTTAAAACATCTTGTTCTTCAGTTCTTTAGGATCTTCACCCTCACGTTTTGTCCATCTAATCTTATAAGTAGGATCTCTTATACCAAGCTCAAGAAAATTAAATTCATACAAAGTAGGAACCTTGTTTATGACATTCTTAAAGTAATAAGGATTGTCATATCCAACACCCCACTTTGAATGATAATACCTAAACTCTTTTGGTCTATTTAAATGAGTGGTCTGATCAGTTTGACCAATTTTGTAAAGCTTATCTTCGATGCCTTTTGCTTTTTCAATCAAATTAGAGTTTCCATCTTTATACGAATGTAAAAGCTTTTCAAACCCATTCTTCTTATCTTTTGAATCTTCAAGTTTCTTTGATAATTCAGTCATTTGTTGCCGAAGTATTTTTGATCTTCATCAAACCCTTGTTTTCTGTTTTGCAAAGTCTCAATATGAACGTTCTTTTCAGCTCGTTCTTTATTAAGTTCCACAATAGTTTGATGATGAGAATCTACTTTGGCTTTTTCTACTTTTTATTTCCTTTGTAAACTATCAATCTCAAGCATCGTCGAATTAACCCTAACCATAAAATCGGATTCAGAGTTTTGTTGTTGATATTCCTTTGTGCTTGCCTCGTTTCCTTTGTCTTTTGATGATTCATTTCAACCCATATATTCTAGTGCGACATAATCATCCATCATTACATAAAAAAATTAAAATGAAAGATCGTTAACAAATACTTCGTGAGAAGTAGAATTTGTGCGTATTTGAACAATCAGAGAAATACGATTAAAGTCAGAACATTTTCAAAAATTGAAAATTGAAAAACAAATTATAAATTTGTCTCTCAAAAATTAATTCTGAAAATTAACGCGGGAAATTGGAACTTTAATCGGCAAACCTGCAAAACACGAGAAAAATTTATTAGTTACGAGCAATTACAGGTAAATATTTTATAAATTCGACAAAAAAATGAAACATTACGAAGAATAGGGATTTCAAATGACAACTTATGAAAGTAGAATGAAAAACAAAGACTAAAATTGCAAAACACTAAAACTTGACAAAGACAAGGACTAAAAATGATAAATTCTAAAACTAAAAACTAAGGGACTAAAATTGATAAAAATCTAAAACACAAACTACAGGGATTGAAAATGACAGAAATTGAAACTAAGAGTACAGGGACTAAAACTATAAAGAATCTAAAACAAACTAACAGACTTAACAGAAAATACTAACAAAGGACTAAAAATGTAAAGTTGGTCCCCTTTCTCGCGTAAAAGCGATTAGAATTCGAACACGTCGCGTTTTACTGGGAAGGATCGAACCATGGGAACAAATCTACATGGCTATCACCTTCTTTGGCCAGATCTTCCAACTTTTTCACAATTACAGTTCATACTTCATAGCGCCCTTGACTAAACTAATCTAATAGAAAGTCAAGGGGCTTGAAAGTTTACCTTCTTATTAGAGAAAAGTTTAGAACCGGAGTTTTTTTCGCCCCAACCTAGGTTAGCCACCGAAGGCAAGCGTTATACCCATATTAGGTGGATCATGATGCAGAAACTAAGGCCCGAAATGCATATAATATTGCTATGGCTTCTCACCCCTTGTCTTCCTCTTTCGAAATACGCTACTCCATGGGCCCTGTGATGGAAGGAGTACATGGTCATTCCTTGATTCTCGATGGGTCTGCTTCTTCCCGTCATCTCAGCTCTCGCCATTTCAACCCATATTTAATGTAGCCCACAGGTCGCCCCAAACCCTAACAACTTTCAGCCATTCAATCTCCGCCTGGATCCCTACGAGTAGAGGATGATCAAATCCGCTACGCCCACCCTCCGCCCTACTTTCGACCAAAAAATTTGAATTAGATCTACGAAATGATTGACTCAAATAGATGGCCATCATAAGCTATTTCTTTTCCTCGGTTGAAAGCCTTCATGTCAGCCTTCTCACCCATTGCGTTGAATCTAGCACGAGACCAGTTTCAGACTAGACCCCTTCTGTCCTTAGATAGGGCATATTGTTGATTTACTTTACCTCGCCTCACCGCCTTAACCTTTCTTTTGCTATTGCTATTAGCCCATTCCTAGTTTAGGCTTATTTTACCATTTTATAGCAACAAGAAGTAGCGATTCGCTCTCTTTTAATTTAACGGAAAATACTAACGGACAGTTAGTAAAATGACACTAACTAGACTAACGAAGACTTAACGGAAATAGGACTAAAAATTAACAAAACTAACTATTCTAACTAAACAGTACTTACTGACCCTGACGAAACTAACGGAAAAGGACCAAATATGTAACAAATGTAACGCAGACTTAACGGAACTCCTTTACGTTACTGTTCATCATCTCCTCAACGACGATTTCATATTTTTCAGCTTCGAGTTCCTTTGTTTTCTTACGTCAAAAAGGCTACGATTTGGTTTCTTACCATTGTTATATCAACAACAAACAAATTTACAAGATCAAACACATTCATGCAACGTGTTATGGTTCTCCCCGTCGAAATTCTTTGTCAACCAAGATCTTCCGGTGAGATGTGTCCTTTCAGTCAACGACACATCTGTGATTAGATATTTCCTCTCACAAGAAGTCAGCGACAAACAAGTGGGTATGCGATCAAAGCACAGCGACAATTTTGATCGCACAACGTTTATGCGATAACGTTTAATCGCACAAGTCGTTTTTGTCGCACAAGAAATGCGCGATAAGGATGAGCACAATGGCACGCGATAAGAATGAACGGAATGATATGCGATAAGTTTGAACAAATGAGATGCGACAACGATGAACATGAACTTTTCCAGCAGCTAAAACTCGTTGATTTATTAGCCTTTTTCGAACCTGAAAGTTGATATCTGACTGAAATTTTAAAAACAAACAAACCTATGTAACAAAAACAATCAAGAACATGAAATCCATGGATCGATCACCATCAACGAAACCATCGACGGACACTGTTTTGTCGACCTGCAAAACATTAAGAACAGTGATTTTGTGAGTGTGTTTCGAATCTGGAATCACCAATCTGTTCTAAATCAACAATAATACCGATTTGTGAAAACCAAATCTATCAATTCACAGCTAAACTTTAAGATTGAACACAAATGTACAAAGAAGGCCCAAAATTTTCAACACTTTCTGTTTTGATGTTAAAGATCAAATCTAGAAGTGTAAGATGTTAGAAATCTTAAAACTAAATGATCTGTGAAAACCAAAACACAATCAAATATGAGAATCTATCATCATTTTTAAGAAACACTTGGAAGAACATGCATGAACTCACTGTCGACTTTCAAAAAAATTCAAAAAACACTAATTTCTTGTTGAAATACAAAAATTTTAATTGGAAAAGGTTTCAAATCAAATCAGTGTAAACAAATTGATCCAAAACACAATGATTTTCCAAAATTCTTGAAACTTTTCAAGAAAAACTCGAAAACTCAAAAATCTTCAAATCTCTTCAAAAATCCTCAAAAACAAAATAATTGTAACAATTAATATAATTTTTTTGATTTTAGATTAAGCCAACAACAACCACAACTTGTTCGACCATCGTACAACCACCAAAGCACCAAGCCGGCCTCTACCTTCCCCCCACCAATCCACCGCTGCCATTATTAGTAAGTCCTGTCAAGTCCTGTCGTATTTTCCTCTAATTCTTGTCTTCTTTTATGCACTTGGAAGAAGAGAAGATCTCATGTGCAAATCCTTGTAGGTAAATTATGAGAGTTGGATAATATACTTGGATGCAACGATTTCACATTTAGTATTGTTTGGTCAGTATTAGATGTCTATAATAACTCGTTTATTTCAAATAATTGTTTTTTGTAACATTTTAATATGGGTGATTATCAATTCACATCCAATTATTATAAGTCGACTTAATCAATTAATCGTCTATTGGATATCTAATTTTGATAACCAATCCAATCCAATCCAATCCAATTAACTTTAAGCAACCGATTGAATTCAATTGGATACAATAAATGATTAAATCAAACAGTTTGTATCATTTAGATTTTACTATTATTAATTTACCGGATCGGATTAGATTAGATTCGTTTAAGAGTTTAAACCAATTATCCAACGATTCTTATTAATAATAGTTGTGATATTTCCAACTCTTGTTTCTAAATCATTAACACCAATGTTATTCTCAATAGGCTGTAAACCTTAACTCAAATTTCATAGAAAAAATTGCAACATGACATATTTAAAACAAAATAATTGCAACATGCATCTTGCTTTAATTTATATATATATATATATATATATTATTTCCACAAAGCCAACAACAACCACCAATTGTTCCACCATGTTGCCGCCACCAAACGTCCTCCTTCCTCCCCATCAACATCACCGGCACCACCCCTTTCCTGCTCCAATCTTTCAACTACCACTTCGCCGCCACCGCCACCACGTCCATTATAAGAACAATTTCCGACAGACACTTGTCTAGTCCCGAAACCACCACCATAATTAGCAATTTCACGTAGATCATTGCCTGCATGGACCTCAAAAGGAGCGACTCTGAAGTAATCTAGTCTATTTGTATCCCGCCCAAAATCTAGAGTTTCAACATTCTTCTTGGTGTCCAAACCATCCCAGCCATCACGGCTGCAAATTGGGCGGTGCAGGTGTATTCTCTGAACGGCGGAACCACTAGAAAGGTCGATGATTCTTTTAGCAAGAGATCGAGCACGAGGAGAATGAAAAAGTGGTTGCATCATTCTTAGCCAGTTAAGTTCAATTGTTTCACCATCGCCACCATACATTAGGCTTTTCTTATCTCTGTATCTTTGCTCCGCCATGAGTAGGAAGATTTTAGTACATTTGTTTGATTCTTTTCTCCTCTTTGCAGCCCCCATTTATCCAGGGGAGAAGCACTAGACCAGTCAGCGTATTTGGGTCCCACACGCTCACCTATTACTTGCCTACTTGGTTCCTTTTTAACTTGCTGAAACTTTGATGATTTTTGAGTCAAAGTTTTTAGTTTTAATAAATTATTACAAGTTAAATAAATCCAAAAGCCAAAAAAATAAATATGGTCTCCAAGCAAGAATGACTTGGTATTCTATCCTTTAAGCCTACTTGGAGAAAACGAAACAAGCCGCCAATCTAGAAATGGGTCGAATATGACTTTTTGAGCAAAAACTGCATTTTAAACGGTTTGTTCGGTGATACTTATGACTACCACAATGTGAAGAATAAATATGCAAGGGACATTTGGGACGCATTGCAGAAGAACTATGGCACTGAAGAGGCTGGATCCAAAAAATACGTCGTGGGTCGTTATCTCAAGTTTCAATTGACCGACAACAAATAGGTGGAGGCAAAATCTCAAGAACTTCGAAAATTGCCCATGAGATAATTTCTCAAGGTATGTCACTCCATGAACAATTTCAAGTTGCTGATATAATTGACAAATTACCTCTTCGTGGAATGGTTTTAGAAGTGTTTTTTTTTTTTGAAAAGGGTGTCCTAAGCTATGCCTGGACTAATCCCTTCGCATTTGGGAGGAAGCTCGTAAGCGAAATCAGGAAGAAGAAGTGTTTGTTATCTCTAACAACCCCAAAAGATCCACAACTTTTTTGAAACTGAATCAAAAGAATTTTAAAAATCAGAATCCAAAAGTGAACCTAAACCGTAACTTCTGACAGATGATGAGTCCACCAAATTATAAGTTCCAGCTAGTGGCTAATTACAACCAAGATTGTAATAGCGGTATGTCAGGTCGAATCCATAGAGACTCGATTACGAAAGGGTGGGGTTTTGGGTTTGATTAACTAGACCAAACATGCGATAAACGTTGATTTAAGACGATGAATTAAAAACCCAACATTAGTTTGCTTCCGATTAAGATGGTAGCACCTATCATTGATTTAAAAAACGTAAACATAAAGAACAAGCCCAAATTGGTTATGGTTGTTAACACACTCTTGCAACCTGTATTTTTCCTTAGATTTACACTGGTTAAAATAAATTCTTCAACATGATTTTAATCACAAATGAGAAATTGAATTCGCTCTCAAATTCATAGTGGGCGTTCGGTTCGCAGTATTCCGACGGAATTGGAAGGAATTGGAATGATCAATTCCATTGACTAAATTTCTTCCAGGCGTTTGGTTACCCATGGAATGGAATTGAATTCCGCACATTCCACCATTCATGGATTTGGTCATTCCATCACAAATTAATAAGAAGGAATTCAATTCCATTCCACCCTATTTTCTTAAAAAGACAGAACTATCCCCCTCTTCCCTACTTGATTTACCAGACCCATATAAACCATCATCGACCACCGTCAACCACTGTCGACCACCGTCAACCACTGTCGACCACCACCGACCTGAACCACTGATGTGAACCACCGCCGACCACCACCGTTCTGAACCACCGCCGACCACCACCGATCTGAGCCACCGTCGACCACCACCGATCTGAGCCATTGCCAATCACCACCGATCTGAGCCACCGCCGACCACCACCGATCTAAACCACCACCGTTCTGAACCACCGTCAAAAGGGTATTCTAGTCATTTACTAGTATTTAATTCCAACTCCAAAGCTACATTATGTGAACCAAACAGACAAATCTCAATTCCTTTAACAGATTCCATTCCAATGTATGTCAACCAAACATGTGGTCAACCAAACATGTGGTCAAATCTGATAAAATTTCATTCCAATTCCTTCAAAGTCAAATTCCTGTAACATAATTAATTCCATCTAAAAACATATTACGAACAAACGCCCCTTTAGGAGTGATTAACTTTATATGAGTAGATAAACACCAACTCAAAGCCATAAGCTCGTAAGCTCGGCTTATTAAGGCTTTGAATGAAAGACTTCAATAACCCAATTAGGAAACCTTATTGAGACCGAATGAATTCAATTGTTACTTTATCGAAGTTCTGAGACAATTATATATCTACGTATTTGATAAACAATTTTTCATAAGAATTTCAACTAATTGATGAGACTAATGACTAATCAAACACTTAAATGGAGATACCATTAAAGCAAAAATCAAGCATATAAACTTGTTGCAAATTGTTTAATGAAATCTTAAAGTAATTGCATTAAAAATCTAAAGTTTCCTAATGTTGGAATGGAAGGATTTAACCTACATAGTTAAACCTAAGTTACAATTGCAAAAATCTAAATATTTAACCATACATAGTTAAACCAAGTAAAAATCGGATGAGTTGCTCCTTCAAGAATCGACCCTCCTCCTTGCAATTTCTAGAAATTGACCCTTCTACGTGGCATTTTAATCACGCCTTTATACCCTTGAGGATAAGTAATTGTCGCCTTTTAAAAGAAGTACAAGTCTGGTGATAAGATTATGTATTCGATCAAGGTTGGGTAACCCAACGAGTGACCGAAGCTCTAATTCAGGAAGACCAATGAATGAATGATATTCGAGAAGAAAGAGCGCTAATGAACACATGTATAGAGAGAGATTGAGTAGAGGAAGAAGATTTAATATATTTCTGATACCACTTCAATAAGAAAAGCATTCTTAAATAAAGATCAATAAAAAATAACTGACTAACGGAGATGACAGAGATGCTGACACCTGTCATTAAAAAAGATCTACCATCCATTTTATTAAGACACCAAAATGTGCTGACTTAGAGTGGTCCCTCTCTGGTTACTCGTATCATTACCTTCCTATATGTTCATAGTCACTGCATCTTCTTAGGTAGCATCTTCTACAAGACAGTTTTGCCATTTAACCAACCATTCGATAACTGGTTTATTCTGCCTCTTGATGGTTCGTTTATCAATTACCTTGTCAGGGACCTTGTCTATAACACTTCCAGGTGAAATCGGTGGGCTGAGAGTTGTGGGTATCGGACCATGGTGCTTTTTGAGTAAAGAAACATGAAAGGTAGGATGAATGCTAGATCCTTGTGGTAGTTTATGGGTGTAAGCAACCTGACCCACTTTAGCACATATTTGATAAGGACCAAAGTACTTAGCCGACAACTTCATATTTGCTCGATCCACAACTGATGTATGTCTGTATGGCCGTAAAATAACATAGACCCAGTCCCCCCACTTCGATTGTCCTTTAAGATCGGTGTTTGTCTGGGGCCTATTTCATTATGTTTTGTGCTTTATGCAGGTTATGTTTCAGCAGCTTAATGGCTTCCTCTCTTGCTATTAAGCTCCGATCCACCGAGTCAACCTTGCTTTTCCCAGGTAGATACGGAAAATGTAGAGGAGGTGGATGCCCGTACACCACCTCAAATGGGGTGCAATTGATAGAGGAATGAAAATTGGTATTGTACCAATATTCGGCTAAAGAAAGCTAACGTGCCCAATCTGTAGGTGCCTCATGACACATACATCGTAGATAACCCTCCAAACACCTATTTAGAACTTCTGATTGGACGTGTGATTGTAGGTGGTAACTGTTGGACATGTTTTGATCTGTTCCCTGTAATACTAGCAATTCACGCCAAAAATTGCTAACAAATATCTTGTCCCTATTCGAAACTATAGACTTTGGGAACCCATGTAACTTGTAAATGTTATCCATGAACACCCATGCCACATCTATAACAGAAAAAGGGTGAATCAATGCGATAAAGTGAGCATACTTGCTTAATCGATCGATGACCACCGTGATAACGTCCTTAACATGGGATTTGGGGAGGCCTTCAATGAAATCCATAGCTATGTCTTCCCACACACCCTCGGGAATGGGTAAAGGCTGTAATAGCTTAGGTTGAGTTGTTGTCTCTGTTTTACAATTTTGACAGGTGATGCAATTCCTGATGTAGGCATCCACATCGTTTTTCATTTTCGGCCAAAAAAACAAACTCATGCATCCATGACATGATCTTCATTTTAAGATCCTTATTATTTCCAACTACCGGCTTATCGTTTCTTCTCAGTTCTTGACCATACCAACTGAACATGGATGTTTGCCACTCTTTTTCCTTAAATTCAGCTTATTTGTCTTCCTCGTTTTTTCCTTTCATTCATCTCTTTTCCCCTTAAATTCAGTAACACGGCCGTAGACTCGGAAAATATAAATACAGAAAATACAAAAGATGACAAACATAAGGGTGTGTTTGGTACAATGGACATGACAAAATAGAGCAGAACATATATCACTGTCTCATATTTGGCAGGACTTTTATGTAGAACAAACAGGAACATAGTGGAACAAGCTGGAACACGCCTGTTCCACCCTCGCCCCATGAAACAAGTTGGAGAAAGATGGAACAGACTTATGTTTTACCAATATAACCTCAAAATGAAATCTAATTCTCTTCTAAAACATCAAATACACGTTCTATTTTATATTTTATTCATTTTATTTATTGTATTTTATCTAATGTTATTTGTTATGTTCTTTCCAGTTATGTCTACCAAACGTTGAACAGTTGTTCTGTCATGTTTTGTTCTGTCCCATCCCGTCTTGTCTTGTTCTATCATGTCTGCGTACCAAACGCACCCTAAATGCGTTCTCGTACGGTCGTACCCAAGGTTTAAACCCACCCATAAGTCAACCTCAACCAACATTTCTTCCACCATCGTCCGACTAGCACTTTACCACCACCTCTTGTATCGTTATTTGCTAAATTTCTGATCGACAGTTGTCGAGTGCCACAACCACCACCACCACCACCATAACTAGCAATTCCGTTGAGATTATCATCACCGTGTAAATCAGAAGGAGAAATTTTAAATTAATCAAGTCTACTTGCATCCCGTCCGAAATCTAGGTTTTCCACGTTCTCATTTGTGGAATTGAATCGTTCTTCGCGAACCTTATTAAAATCCCAGTTATAGAAGCTCCCATCCTCGTCGGCCTCACTCCAGGCGCCAAACCTAAAAAATGGCCTAATGTAAAACAAGAACACACAGAACATAATACTTTTCACACTACCCTTTGAGGGACCAAAGATTTATCAGTGGATCGTTAGTTTTCAAAAGAAAAAAATCAACCATAGTCACCATGGACCACTTGTACATCTACTTTTAACCGTCAGTATTTTCAATCAAAGTAAATATGCAACAAATTGCTAGATATATGTAATAGAATATGTGATTTAAAAGACTACTAATATAGGTTGTGAACAATAAAAGAAAAACTATGGCCATATTTGACAAACATAAGCTAGCTTAATTTTTGAACTTATCACATAAGTCGCGTTTGATAAATATTATAATAAAATATTGAATTTAATTATTATTTTAGTATATTTTAATATATTTGTTATAAATATTCTAATTTGGTTATACAAACCCAACATTTATAATATATATATATAATCATATGGAAATTCTATTACTTAACATATTATATTATATTTTAAAAATATACAATAAATTCTTAAAATTGACTAATTTTTTAACATGTCAATTTTGGTCATTTTATAATCTTCAACTAGTCAATCAGTTAGTTTTTTATAAAATAGCTCATCGGCTAGCGTAACAAAAGGGCAAACATATTCATCTTCAAGTAGTCAGGTGGGGTCCCGTGCACCCGTTCATTTGAGTTTCACAAGTAAACTCTTACTCATTAAACGCTTACTAGGTAAATTGTTACGATATTATTTTGATGAACTATACGCCGCTAAAATAAGTTAGAGTATTAACTCTTACCTGTAAACAAGGTAAATGTTTGTATAAACGGCCCCTTAGTTATATAGTTTGATTCTTATTCTTAAAAGTACTTATTTTACTTGATTTCTCTATGGTTAGGTGACATTTATGTCTTAGTAATGGTAATTACAACATGATAGGTGATAAGTGTACATGATTTGTTAGTTTCTCTGTTCTATATATATGTTTTCACGAAACCAAATAAAGCACATCTAGTTGATTTAGGTGCTAGTAAAATACATTTCTTTAATTTCATTTAATAAGTATAACCGTAAAGTAAATGATTTGATACACTTATCAGATAAACGTTTACCAGATAAATGTTTAATAAATGGCCCATAACTAATTTCTAGTATTTGAAATTAAAATAGCAAGAATATCACAGAAGTTGCGCTTGTGGCATGTCATCTAACAAGGCATCATCAAGTTTGTTAATATTATAACCAATTAGCAACAAATCTGACTACAAACATGAAGAAAATAACAAGAAATTACGGTAGAGACATTAATTAGAGCATAAAACATTAATTTAAGTAATGTTGTAATTGATAAAATAGAGTACTTATTGAAGTTTTTTGTAAATTTCTTTTCAGAAGTTTTGATTTTGGATACGCTTTAAAAAAACTTATATTTAAAATACAATAATTTTGGCTAATTTCATATGGGATCATATAAAAATAAAATTAAGGGGTTGTTTACTTGATTTTCTATCAGGTCCTGGATGAATAAATTGAGATTTTTTTAAAGAGTTTCTTCATAAATGAAAAAACTTGTTTTTTCATTTTGGTAAAAAAAATACTTGATTTTCTTCTTAAAGACCCTTATAAACTTATTGACTAAGATAATTTCTATATCATTAAGCACTACGAGACAGTAATGTATTATTAACCAAATAAGTTGTGAGTCTCATTAAGATCTTAACAAACATGTTCTAAATCTAATTTTAAAATTATCAAGTAGAAGTATTCAAAATGGTGGCTCACTATGTGTTCTTTAAAGGGAAGGAAGGTAAAAAAGAAATTCGTATTTCAAAAAAACTTAGGAGAGAAAATGAAAGAAAAGAAGAAACATAATCATAAGTTTCTTCCTAAACTTTTCTCTTAAATATGAGTGGAAGAGAAGGGGAAAAATTGAAACTTATTAAAAAATTATTAACATTATAAAACTACCCAACCATTATTTTATATTTAAAGGTGTATTTGTAACAATGACTTAGTTTCATTTTTTTTTCTATCATGTTCAAAAACATTAAAAATTATTTTCTTTCTTTCACTCTAAAAAACACATATAACAAATAATTAATTGTCTTCCTTATTTTTTTCCTTTCATTTCTTTTCTTTTTTTCCCCCCCTAAATTCGGCAACACGGTTTTAGGCTCAGAAAATACAAAAGAACACAAACAAAAATGTGCTCCAGTACCCATGGTTTAAACTGACGCACAAGTCAACCTCAACCAACATTTCTTCCACCATCGTCCGACTAGCACTTTACCACCACCTCTTGTATCGTTATTAGCTAAATTTCTGGTCGACAATTGTCGAGTCTTGCCACAACCACCACTACCACCACCACCATAACTAGCAATTCCGTTGAGATTATCGTCACCGTGTAAATCAAAAGGAGAAACTTTAAAATAATCAAGTCTACTTGCATCCCGTCCGAAATCTAGGTTTTCCACGTTCTCATTTGTGGAATTGAATCGTTCTTCGCGAACCTTATTAATATCCCAGTTATAGAAGCTCCCATCCTCGTCGGACTCACTCCAATCGCCAAACCTAAAAAATGTCCCTAATGTAAAACAAGAACACACAGAACATAATACTTTTCGCACTACCCTTTGAGGGACCAAAGAATTATCAATGAATCGTTAGTTTTCAAATGAAAAAATTAACCAGTCACCATGGGCCACTTGTACATCTACTTTTAACCGTTAGTATTTTCAATCAAAGTAAATATGCAACAAATTGCTAGATATATGTAATAGAATATGTGATTTAAAAGACTACTAATATAGAATATGTGATTTAAAAGACTACTAATATAGGTTGTGAACAATAAAAGAAAAACTATGGCCATATTTGACAAGCATAAGCTAGCTTAATTTTTGAACTTATCACACACACGTCGCGTTTGATAAATATTTTAATAAAATATTTAATTTAATTATTATTTTAGTATATTTTAATATATTTGTTATAAATATTCTAATTTGGTTATACAAACCCAACATTTATAATATATATATATATAATCATATTGAAATTTTATTACTTAACATATTATATTATATTTTTAAAATATACAATAAATTCTAAAATTGACTAATTTTTTAACATCTCAATTTTATTCATTTTACATTATTCAACTATTCTATCAGTTAGTTTATTATAAAATAGCTCATCGGCTGGCTTAACAAAAGGGCAGGCCTATTCATCTTCAAGCAGTCAGGTGGGGCCACCTGCACCCGTTCATTTGAGTTTCACAAGTAAACTCTTACCCATTAAACTCTTACTAGGTAAATTGTTGCATACGATATTATTTTGATGAACTATACACCGCTAAAATAAGTTAGAGTGTTAACTCTTACCTGTAAACGATTGCAGGGTAAATGTTTGTGTAAACGGCCCCTTAGTTATATAGTTTGATTCTTAATCTTAAAAGTGTACATAATTTGCTAGTTTTTCTGTTCTATATATATGTTTTCACGAAACGAAATAAAGCACATCTAGTTGATTTAGGTGCTAGTTAAATACATTTCTTTAATTTCATTTAATAAGTATAACCGTAAAGTAAATGATCTGATACACTTGCCCAGATAAACGTTTACTAATAACTAATTTCTAGTATTTGTCATTTAAAATAGCAAGAATATCACAGAAGTTGCGCTTGTGGCATGTCATCTAACAAGCTATCATCAAGTTTGTTAATATTATAAACAATTAGCAACAAATCAGACTACAAACATGAAAAAAATAACAAGAAATTACGGTAGACACATTAATTAGAGCATAAAACTTAAATCAGATGTGAAAAGGAAAAAGAAAAACTTAAATCAAGAATCGAGAACGACATAAATTTTAAAGATGATAAGTTGAAATGAACCTAGGTATCGGTTGGCCTTTGATGTTCAATGTCGTCGCCGGGGCTACACGTGGCCGACGCCGGCGCTGAACCTCACCTCCGATTGTGTCAGCGTTGCCACCAAACTTTAGGTCTTCTCCATCTCTGACTTGTTCAACGCCGCTGCTGTCGTCTTTCTCTTGAACATCCTCGCCGGCGTCAACTTTTTCACCACCACCACCACCACCCACCTTTAGGATCTTCTCATCTCCGCCATTTTTGTCCGCCATGAGTTGGAGGATTTTGTGTATTTGCTTCCCCACTTTGCCTCCATTATTTATTTATTTCTGGAGACGACTCCGGGGACGACTTCCCCACACATATCACATTCTAGAAAACGTGGTGGACTTTGCTACTTATAATTAAGTATTACTAACCATTTGGATAAAATGGGACATTGAAGGTGATGAAAACTTTAAATTACTATTTCACAATGTTATAAAAAGGAAAAACAAAACAAAATTTCAGGTATGATGGTATATGGTATGGGTAGATGATCCTCAGCTCTTGTCATTCAAGAAAAAGTTGTGAAGTGGTTGGAATTACCCACCCATTTTAGAAACTTGAATAGAGGCAACTCAGAAATGGCGTAACCGGTTTTAACTTTCAGTTTATAAAAATTAGGAGACATCATTAGTGTCTTTTGTTTTGGTTTTGGGACAGACACGAATAAGAAAAAGGTTGTAATTAATGCATTCTTTAATTTTTACCTTAATCCCAAAATGTCGTTAGTTAGGGACCGACTATAGACCAATAAGTCTTATAGGGTGCTACTATAAGAAGATAATTACCAATATTTTATTTTAACGGAGAGATTGGAGAAACATATCAGAAACTAGTTGTTATAAGGACACTACATGCCTCGATCGGCAACAGCAACAGCAACAGCAACAGCAACAGCAACGCTAGCTGCTGTGTTTATATGTTTGATATATTCAACCATTTACTTTTCGTTGCATTTAATCTTAAAACAGTTTCGATTCTTTTTGAATCAACAATATTATTCCTCGTGGGGTTTCTAATCCTAAATCGTATTTGATTAGGAAATTCAGACGAGGATAACAAGACTATTTTGTAACATTTATTTGTCTTGGAAGTTGGTTATATGGTAGCTGTGTTTGGTTCTCGATCCAACACACAGAAAGTTACTTTTTTCTCCACATGTCTATAATTTCTTTTAGTACCTATCTATATGTACCTGCTGTGGTCTACACCTTTCTCCTTGCTGTCATCACCTCTTCTCACTCACGATCCAGCCCGTGTCTCGCCAAGTTTGGACCTGCAAAGCCGATGTCCCCTCACCGCCGGCGACCTGCAGCGCTATCAGACCCCCCTATCTCTCCCAATCGACACCTGCAGCAAGAAATCAATGGCGCCACCATTCTGCCCTCACCCTTACTCGATTTTTTTGCCCTAATCGGCTATCAGATCGACTACTCCAGCGCCCTCTCTCTTCTCTCGTCGATTCCACCCAGCAGCAAGAGACCACCGTCATTTCTGCCGGCGGTAAACTCCGGCTAGACCTGCAATTTCAGCAAGAGACCACCGTCATTTTTGCAGGTTGGGTTTGGGAAGAAGATGAGAGGGAGTAGGTTTAGAAATTGTGATTTTTGCAAAGGGTAAAATAGTTATTTTGGTTGCTCTTTGTTTTTCTACTCATCCATCAGGTCATCGTTTCTCTCTGCTCATCTCCCTCCATCGTTGCTCTCTATTTCCCTACCCATCAGGTTTCTTCTTGCAGATCTCGGCCACTTGGGTTGTTGTAGGGAAGAGAAATGGACAGTTTTTTGTATATGGATTTCAATTTTGTACCTGTTTTTGTATATGGATTTTATACATGGATTTTAAGAAAATTATAAAAAAATCGGGTTTTTTCAATCATATATACAGCAAGAAAGTTGCAAGTAGGAAATATGGAATTGAGAAAAGTCCATGCTTCAAGTCCAACCATTTGAGAAAAGTTGTAAGTAGGAATTAATCATACAGTTTGCTCTTCTTCTTCCTCACCGTAGTCGCAGCCATTGTTTCGTCGGTTTTGGATCTAGGGTTAGGGCTTTGTGACTTGTGAAGATGATGTGGGGAAGAAGAAGTAGGAGGGAGAGGCTGTGTGAAGGTGTGGTGGGGAAGAAGTAGGAGAGAGAGAGGCTGTGGTTGTGTGAGTGTGTATATATGTATATATATTGTATGTGTATATAATGTTAAAGTATAATAAAAATAAAAAGAGAAAAATAATGCTAAAATAAATAAATATATAAAAAGACAGATTTACCCTTCATTTAATGGATGTAGGTTAACCTCCGTTAGTGAGAAGGACCAAATCCGGGCAAAAACGCATACCACAGTGGCAAATTTGGAATAAATGAACTGTAGGGACGATTTTCGTTATTTTTAACAAACCACGGGGACCAAAAGTGAAGTTTACTCAAACAAATATTACATAACCAAGGTTTTATGCTTCGTGCTCACTGTCGTAAAGAAAGGGAATATATATATATATATATATATATACAGGGGTCATTCAAGAAAGAACTAGTTATTTTGTGGTAACTGTAAGAACCAATTTCAGTCATAAATCAAACGATAAATTAGGAAATTAATAATTTTGCTAATTTAATTTAAATTTTCAATTAAAGGGCATATTAGGAATTTTAAAATATTATCTTTCCTCTCTCCTCTCTCCTCTCTCCTACGAAAACCAACTACACAATAAGCATTGTGATACCCAAAACAAAAACCAGTTACACAATAAGCATTGTAATACCCAAAAGAAATACAAGAACAAATGTGATACCCACTGTGATACCCCCATTAAACATACAAGAACAATTGTGATACCCATTGTGATACCCAAAAGAAATACAAGAACAAATGTGATACCTCCATTAAACATACAAGAACAAATGTGATACCACCATTAAACATACAAGAACAAATGTGATACCCCCATTAAACATACAAGAACAAATGTGATACCCACAATTGTGATACCCCATTAAACATACAAGAACAAATGTGATACCCATAATTGTTTCGCTGCCGCCGACCGCCGCTGTTGCTGCTTCCCCGCACGGCAGCTTCCTTGGGAGATTCATGTGTTTGATTTGAGGCCATGCTTTGATTTTAGGGTTATGGAGAGAGAGAGAGAGAGAGAGAGAGAGAGAGAGAGAGAGAGAGAGAGAGAGAGAGAGAGAGAGAGAGAGAGAGAGAGAGAGAGAGAGAGAGAGAGAGAGAGAGAGAGAGAGAGAGAGAGAGAGAGAGAGAGGTGTTATTTTAGGATTTTTTAATTAAATTAGAGTAATAAAACATTTTTCTAAAATACCCTTTAATATCTATTTAAATTTTATATTAATCAACTTAAATTTGTGGTTCAAATTGGTTCTTACAGTTACCACAAACTAAATAGTTCTTATTTGATTAAGCCCCTATATATATATATACTAGATAAGTACTTGCGCGCGATGCAACGCGAAGTATCTCAAGTTTAAAGCCGAGAATTCGAAAAAATAATTTTGTTTCATGTTCATATTTATACGCTTTTAAATCGCATATCAGATGTATAAAATTAAAGGTCAATATGGTTAATTGGTCAAAAAAATAGAGGAAATAATATAATCATGATTAAGAAATTATAAATAATTAAATATATCATGCTAAAAATTTGCATATTTATATTTTGAAAAAGGCTCGAACTCATAATCTAAAAGTCAGTTGATAAGTGATATCTTTTTTTTCATGTAGATAAATCTCTTATGATAATTCTAAGGGTGTTTCGTTGACAGAATAGAATTTGATAGAATTGTAATTCGTCGAAGAAATTCGACTTTGAAGTAAAAATTGATATCAAATTGCAAAAAAAAAATCACGACAATTTAGTGATTATTTGTATCAAATTCCATACTAATTTCAACAAATCTCATACTAATCACAACACATTAATTCGTATATATTTATGATATAATTAAATCCAAGAATATTCAATATTGGGCTCATTTCGAAAGTATTGACGAAGCGATTTCAATGGTATAATTTATAAAAAATAGAAATGTTTTTAATGCATTTTAGTTTATATACATTATTTATGTTTATATGATAAGAGTCTAAAATGAAAAATAAAAAAGTAAGGGATTAAAAGTAACTACATACCTAATTATAAGGGTAGTAAATGTAACGTATAAATTAAAAAAAATTGAATTAAGGAGAGATTTAAGGAGGAGTGAATGTGGGTGTGCTAATTGAACTTATAATGTAAACTGCGTCCAGATACATGTTTAGGCGGAAAAATACTGAAGTCGGCTAACCAAAAGACGACACGTGGCATGTTAGTTACTTATTTATTAATATGTATAGATATCCATGATAAGATAAAATAGATTAAAGTAAAAATATATGGCAAAATTATCTTTCACAAAAGACGGGATAAAAATGTATGATTCTAATGTATTCTATCTTTGATAAAAGCCGATATTATAATAGTGTTTATCTGGTGTTATAACCGGTCTCTATGTACCTACTCCCTAATAAAAAAAATTAATTATTGACTTATTAACTATCTTATATCGGTCTATTACTAACCAACCTCTAATCCATTATAATTTATTTGATCCCCGTTATCTTTGTATAAGATTGATGTTAAAAATGATAATAACGGGGTGTTTGGGATTACTTATTTAAATGACTTATCTGTTTATTTCATTTTGTCACCGTTGATAAGTTATCTCTAGTGTTTGGATTGGGAGGAAAAAAAATTGTTTATGACTTTTTATCATCGTAGATAAGTTCTTTTTAATAAGTTAATCCATACTGACTTATCAACTTATTTGAAACAACTTATGATTTTTTCGGTTATTTTACACGTATAAGCAAATCTCAAACACCTACTAAATAACAACTTATTAACTTATTACGTTTTATTACCACAATAAGTTAATTCAAACATTTTTTATAAAAAAAAAAATTATCACCACATAAGTTGATAATCAATTTTAAAAAGAGTGATTCATTAAAATGTCCTAAGTTCACCAACCCTTTTATCCATTTGCCCTCAATCTCTCTCAATTTACCAAAATACCCTGAAAATCCGTGGACAAGCAAAAAACCCCGTGGGAATGCCGAAAATCCGTGGGCCACGGACCAAAAATTTGTGGGCCACAGGTTAGCCCACGGATTTTCAGGGTATTTTGGCAAATTGGGAGGGAGATAGGACAAATGGATGAAATCGATTTGAACTTGGGGCATTTCGATTAATTTCTGTTTTAAAAAAACATAAATTAATTTTAAATAAGCAATCCCAAAAACCCCTAAATATTCAAGAAAACAAACATCCAAAATAAAATAATTGCAACAACAACAACGACTTAATTAATTTAAAATTATTTCCATAAGGCCAAGAACCACCACCACTTCTTCCACCATCCTACTGCCACCACCAAACCTCCTCCTTCCGAACCACCACCATCACCATTGTTAGCAAAACTCCTGACACCGTCATTATCCCTTTCCTGCTCCAATCTTTGAACTACCACTTCACCACCACCACCGTCACCGCCATTATTAGCATAAACGCCAGCGGCCATTTGTCCAATCCTGTCTCCACCACCTGCACCGGTACTACCCCTTTCACGATCAATTATCGTACCTACCATTCCACCACCAAACTTTGGATTTTTGTGATCATCTCCGTCTCTTTGCTCCGCCATGAGTCGGAAGATATGGCGGCTGATTTAGTTCATTGTTTGATCGGTTCTCCTCTTCGCCGCTGCTTTTTATCCTGGAGTGGAGACCACGCCGCGTACCAACTATTGCAGACCTTTTTGAGTCTTTTGAATTTGGTCTAAAGTTAATCAACTTTTATAATTTTTTACTTTACTTACAAACTTTTTCGATACTTTTACATATAATAAAACTTAGGGTTAATTAACGTTACCCATATTTATGTTTGAAGCAATTCTTTCTCCCATATATATATATATATATATATATTGTTTCGTGTTTATGTTTTAGTCTCAAATCTATTATTATTACCTTCATATCAAGGGGACTTTGGAGCTAAAATATTAATCATTCTTTTGCTAGAATATAATTTATGATGCTTTTCTTAGATAACATCAATGTTTTTAGGTTTGTAATGAGATGGTTAATTTAAAGGCAAGTTCTTCTATGATGTAAATTAGTAATAACCACAATAAGATTCTTAGGAATTTGGATGCTTGGAGATATGAAATTGCTGGCAAAAGAAAACAAGTGTATATATAATGATGCCATGATGGTTGAGTCGAGTTTGACATACGCGCGATAAACAAGACTCTCATTTATGGGACTCAAACTCGGTAAAATAAATAGACATTTTGATTTGTACGGCTGGAAACTTTGACCTAAAATGCATTGAGCAACCGTTGCTCATAGTGATTTTCAGGGCGGTAAGAATCGTCAAAATATGTATGGCTTTTTTGTTCTAATGAGTAAAATAGACATCAATTATCCAAATTGAGACATTTATCAGCTTATAAAAACAAACAGTCTTATTGATTTTACTTTCAGACTTGATCACCACCTCACCTCTTATCAATAAGAAATGAAATAAGACTTCAACATAAATTACAAAACAAACACTACCTAAGTATAGAAGCTCAAATTTTCCATCATAAAGGGACGGGGGTTTTCATCTGCCAACACCTCGAGGGGTAGCAGGAGAGATAGATGCATGTGTTGGGATCCAAGTCTGCTATGTTGAACATCCTTGGAGATCGCTTAAATTTACTGTTGAAAGGCGCTATCTTCATTTCTTCCTTCTGATGTTGTGTGCGTGATATTTCAAGAGAGAAGATAGGAACTAGAGATATGGATGCATACAACAGCTTAATTGATTATTTGCCATAATTAATTACATATATATAGTTTGTGAATCGGTGCCAACACAACAGGCATATCGATTCCAAAGGGGTGTCAAGGCAGTTTCCTAACTGTCCTTTTATTTCTATTTACACGACAGCCCCTTTAACTTTTAGATAAATACATAAACTATTAAAACATTACTTAAACTAACATTCTTCATTTGTTTTATCATTAATTCCAACACTCCCCCTTAATGATAAAACAAAGTCTTCGCATCTTCAATTGATCACAATGATGTCGTCTTCGTCTTCAGAGCCTTGGTTGGCATCCATGTCGGTATCTTCAATTCCTCCAGGTAAGTCTTCTCCTTTTGGTAGTCCTACAGCCTCACTCTTTCCTGCACCTGCATCCACTTCTGCATCTGGTGCTGCACCCTTGCGATCTCCAGCAAATTGTGCTAACTCATCCTTCGAGTGTCTCTTGGCTATCTCATAGTAAGCTTCCAAAAGTCCAAGGTGTGTCACGTACACCCTCTTGATACCATCTGCAAAATCACTTGAAAAACCCAAAGCTTTTGCTACATCTTCCCACTTATTTTTCGTGGTCACACACACATGACCTCCAAGGCCTTGTACAGTAAAATAGACATCTAATAAACATATCTCAACTCCATGTATTCCAACAGGAGTAATTCTTTCTTCACAATCCAAGTAGTCTTTATAAAACCACTTCACTAAGTTTTCAAAATGCTTCTTAACGAGGTCCTTACAACCTTCCTTGATCTCATCTTCGCTGACCGTCTTCATAAAACCTATCACGCTCTCAAATTCACTTTTGGTTGGCATCTTTCCAACCCTTTTTCCATCTAAAACTTCCTATATTGATAATTCATCATATGAATTGTAATACTTAAGTACTTCATTGATTGCCTTCTCTTGTATGCAATCTAATTCTTGCAAATCTTCATTTTTACATTTAATTTCAGAAGTCTTGTTGATATCAGAACACACACTGCTGTCTCTAACTTCCTTGTTCCCGCACATCCCATCCATGCCATTCATGTTTTCACTATCACTGACTTCCTCTTCCTCTTTTTTATACTCCTCTTCAAATGCTCTCTCTAGAATGGCTTTCGTGTTTTGGAGTCTCACCCTGAATCCTTGCACTATTAATTGTTGAAGACTCAACACATTCAGTGCACAATTAGGCACTAAATAAACGCCTGGTATCAAATAGTTTCTTGCCTCGGTTGACACTACAACTTCACCGAATCCTTTAATTTTGATTCCCTTTTGTCCCATACTACTTGTGCCTATAGATCATGCCTTAAAATGCTCAAACAAATCGATATTTGCTGTCATATGGCGTGGATACTCGTCTGATATATACCAGATTTCGTTCTACCCACGTTCATCCGACCCGACTACGGTCCAATTCGGTGTGGGTATGATTAATTTTTCAGAAAATGTCCTTGTTATCTTCTTCTTCGATTTTACACAGACTCCTAATTCTTGTGAATTCCTTTCCTTATAAAAAACTCTTTTATTCATGTTTGGACAACTCCAATACATATGTCCACGAGAAAAACAGAGATAGCACCGCGCTTTCTTCATTTTCTACTCAAAAATATCGATGGTTGCGGTTTACTTACCGAGAAATCGGTTTCACGAAGGTTCAAACGATCCAGTCTCTTTAAGACTTCTTTCCTTCGTAGATGCCACAGTTTCCTTTTGAATTGATCGCTGTCCCTAACATCGCGATCACGATTCCCTTCAATCCTTGAATCTTCAGACATCTCATACTTATCCCATGCCATTGGAAACGCATCAGATCTTCCTTCTGCTTCGAAATCATCAGTACTTCCCAAAGATCTGCCCAACCTTGGGCTCTGATACCAATTGTTGGGATCCAAGTCTGCTATGTTGAACATCCTTGGAGATCGCTTCAATTTACTGTTGAAAGGCGCTATCTTCATTTCTTCCTTCTGATGTTGTGTGCGTGATATTTCAAGAGAGAAGATAGGAACTAGAGATATGGACGCATACAACAACTTAATTGATTATTTGCCATAATTAATTACATATATATAGTTTGTGAATCGGTGCCAACACAGCAGGCATATCGATTCCAAAGGGGTGTCAAGGCAGTTTCCTAACTGTCCTTTTATTTCTATTTACACGACAGCCCCTTTAACTTTTAGATAAATACATAAACTATTAAAACATTACTTAAACTAACATTCTTCATTTGTTTTATCATTAATTCCAACAGCATGCATACGATGGTACCTGCCATCACTTCATTCCTCTATCGTAAGATAAAAAAATTAGGGTTAGTGAAATATTAGCAGAGCTAGCTAGCAAGGATACAGGTGGATGATGAGCTAGCCCCTTCCAACTATTCACTCATCTATATATATTTATATAATCCTAATAATTTATCTGGTTCTCCCAGACATGCATATGGTCCCATTTACTCAGATGTTTCCAAATGATTTTTAAATGTCTTTTTCACTTTGATTTATATTCCAAGTTTTAATGTTGTGGTCTTTGTTTTTTTTAGTGTAAGATTCTGGGAATTTTATGTTGGTTAAAGTTTTTTACTTGTTGATAATTGCATTTATCAAACGCAATTTAGAAATAATATTTATGAAATTAAATCTCTTTAATTGTTTTTTAAATTTTGTGTAAAACAAATAAACTAAAAGGTTTAGATTGTGTATGCATGGCCAAACAAGGCTCGTATGGTTGATATTATCGAAAAGGGATTGATTCTGAACACTTGTATGTTCTAATCAAACATATCTTCGATGTCATCCTACTAAGATATTACCTGATTTTCTTTCAATATCGATTAAAAATGACGCTTATAATGTCACAAAACATCACTTTGTTGTTATTTTACAACTAATAACGACTTCTACGATCGGACAATCTATATATTAAATTCCTAGCACCGTACTTGACAGTATTATTTTGTTGAGTGCAATCATATATTTTTTAAAATTATAATGATGAAACAAGCTTCTCTTTATAGAGTTGGTTCACATTGTTTTTTATCCCTTTTCAGGAACTGATGACTTCCACCACGTCAAGGTGACACTCTACCGCTGAGTTATATCCCTTCCCTGCCCCCATCGAGAAATAGAACTGACTAATCCTAAGGCAAAGGGTCGAGAAACTCAACGACACTATTCTTGAACAACTTGGGGTCGGGCCTTCTTTTCGTTTTCGCACTATTACGGATATGAAAATAATGGGAAAAATCGGATTCAGTTGTCAACTGTCCCTATCGGAAATAGGATTGACTACGGATTCGAGCCATAGCACATGGTTTCATAAAACCACACGATTTTCCCGATCTAAATCAAGCAGGTTTTACATGAAGAAGATTTGGCTCAGCGCCCACGTTCGGAGCCCATTTGTATCATTCTTAGTTTTTAGCTTCTAATTTCAAATTTATTATATTTAAAAAAATAAGATAAAATACATCACTAAAAAAATAGACGGATATTGGGTCCCTCTGTAGGAACTTGGAATGGAGAGTCGGTGGAGTGGAGGGATGGAGCGGGATTCGTACAATATAACCACATCAAGTTTTTATGATTTACAAAAGAGTGAATTACATAAATGGTCCCTCGTCTATGCTCGGATTTCACTTTTAGTCCCTCCAAAACTGAAAGTACACTTACAGTTCCTAAAACACAGTTTCGAAGCCCAAAATGGTCCTTCTCCCTAACACCATTAGTGGAGGCTCTGTTAACTCTATCACGTGCCCCTCACGTGAGGGGCATTTTCGTCCTTTTACCTACCTTCTTCTCCTACCTCCTTTTTCATCATGAACACCGCCTGTCACCACCACCACACCCCCACCACACCCAAACACAAAAGTAAATAACAAGAATCAAACCCATTTAATATAGTGTGACCCATTTAATTTCTCAATTCCAAAATCAAATCATCACCAATTTAATTAGAACCCTAACAAGATTTATATTTTTTTACAAAGGGGTCATGGATCTCGTTAGAGGAAGTTGTGGGTGGTGGTGGGTGGTCGGAGGAAGTTGTAGGTGATGGTGGGGTGGCCAGAAGAAGCTGCAGGTGGTGGCGGGTTTGTTTGATAAAGCTGCACGTGGTGGTGGTTTTGACCAATTTAATTAGAACCCTAACAAAATCTAACCCAAAAATCGTTATCTCATGTGTATTGATTCATTGGATCTAATAGAGAATTACTTGCAACCAAACTGTAAAAAAATATAAATCTTATTAGGGTTATTTGTTCTTTCAAGGGTTTCTTCATTATTTAGATTAAGGTGGTGGAGATGGTGGTTCGTCCCTGTGTCTGCATTTCCAGTGTCTTCTCCGGCGAGGGTGTAGAAACAGGGAGGGAGAGAGATAAGGGACGGTGATGGAGGTTAGCATGTGGCGGGGAGATTTGATCGCCGGAGATTTGGTCCTTTGCCTTTGTCGGAGATTTGGAGATGGTGGTTCGTCCCTGTGTCTGCATTTCCGGTGTCTTCTCCGGCGAGGGTGTAGAAACAGGGAGGGAGAGAGATGAGGGACGATGATGGAGGTTAGCATGTGGCGGGGAGATTTGGTCGCCGGAGATTTGGTCCTTTGCCTTCGCCGGAGATTTGGATAACCGGAGGTATGGTTGTCGTGTGGTTTCATTAGATTTGTTGCAGATCTGAGTTTTATTCAACGCATCATGTTTAACTTGACTTTTTGGGATTAATTTGCCCCTCACGTGAGGGGCAAGTGATGGGTTTCACGGAGCCTCCACTAACGATGTTAGGGAGAGGGACCAGTTTGGGCTTCGAAACTGTGTTTTAGGGACTATAAGTGTACTTTCAGCTTTGGAGGGACTAAAAGTGAAATCCGGACATAAATGAGGGACCATTTATGTAATTCGCTCTTTACAAAAAGAATACCTTCGAATTTAATGTATAGTATTTTCAATGTCACCACACTAGACTACAATGTGAAGTATATGTATATATGTATGCATGCATATGTGAAGTATTTATAGATATGTAGGGTTAGGTTTACGTGAGACCGGTGAGACCAAGTTTTTACACTTAAAAATTCATAGTAACATATTGTGAAGGTAAAAAAAGATACGAACCTTCACAGTAACCTTCACAGTATTTTGCTGTGAAGTTTCAAATATAAAAATTTGGTCTCACCGATCTCACGAAAACATGCTGGTCTCACATGATTCCAAGTCTAGATATGTACGTATACATATACTATGTTATGTTTATGTAGGGTTAGTTTTTTATGAGAAGTTGAAATTAACGTGAGAAACATGAGAAGTGATTATCAACTATTTGATGTACATTAAGATGAGATGCACCGAGATAAGATGCACCAGATCAATTATCTTCTAAGGCGCAATTCATGAGGACCTTTGATTAACAGTGATCAACGGTTCAGATCGTCTTCTCATGCTTCTCACGTTAACCTCAACTTCTTGCATCATCATTCACTTGTTTATGTAAAATATATATGTATGTATTGTATTGTATTGTCCGAATGAATGTATGTGCATATATATATATATATATATATATATAGAGAGAGAGAGAGAGAGAGAGAGAGAGAGTCAAGTTATTATCCTAACTATACAAAAGGTGTTAACTTTGTTAACCCTTTTCCACCAATGAGAGCTCTTCTTTTGAGTTGGTTGTTAGTAACATATGAATTAATGCTCAAGGGTATACTTGGAATTTTATAAATAGATTTTTTTTATAGTTTTTAGTTTAGAGTTACAAATTTTAATAATTAATTGGGATTTGGGAGTTACAAATTTAAATTCAGAATTCATAATTTTTTAGTTAATAGCTTGGTGTTTTGAATTTTCTATTGTTCATCAAAATTGATCCTTCAATTAAAACCTCTAAAATTGATCCAACCTTTTCCCAAATAAAACCTATTATTACATGAACAAACCTTGCTATTCCGTGAACATTTGTGTTTCGCACAGATTGTAATATGGTGAACACAGAATTTCACAAATGTGCATAGACTAATATGATATTTTAGGATATTCATGAGGGTGAAACATGGTGAACACAAAATTTCACAAATGTGCATAGACTGATATGATATTTTAGGATATTCATGAGGGTGAAACATGGTGAACACAGAATTTCACAAATGTGCACATACAAATATATTCATGGGGGTGAAACTTGATATGATATTTTAATGGAGTTGAAGCATTAAATGTTTTGGTTAATTATTAGAGAATATACTCACAATATAATTTCCTATTTTGCCCCTATCGTGATGGTTCACATATCATCATTAAAATTTCAGCATTTATTTTAAGAGTTTAATGATTATTTAATCTCAACCATTGATCTAAATAATCAAGGGATGAGATAGGGTTAATAGGGTTAACACCAAAATTTTGGTTAATAAAATAACTTGACCCTATATATATATATATATATATATATATATATATATATATATGGGGCCATTCAAGGGAGAACTAGTTATTTTGTGGTAACTGTGAGAACCAATGTGAGCCACATAATAAGCTATAAATTAGGAAATTATTAATTTTGCTAATTTTGTTTGAAATTTAAATAAAAGGGCATTTTAGGTATTTTAAAATCTCCTCTCTCTCCTCTCTCCAGCAGATATATCGATTATGATAATGATATCACAAGTGATACCAGTTGTGATGCCATTGTGATACCCTGAAACAACGATGCATACCTTCAATATCCAAAATACATGCTAAGACTAAATGTGATACCACTGTGATACCAGTTGTGATGCCATTGTGATACCCTGAAACAATGATGCAGACCTTCAATATCCAAAATACATACTAAGACCAAATGTGATACCACTGTGATACCAAAAATACATACAAAAAACAAATGTAATACCCAAAATACATACAAAAAACAAACATCTATCCTCAATGTGATACCCAACATACATAGAAAACACACACCTTTATCCTTAGTGTGATACCCAGAATACATACAAGAACAAATGAGATATCACTGTGATACCCAGAAAAAAAACGATACAAACCTTCGATATCCAAAATTTTCTTTGATGTAGAAACTTCGATTTTTTCAGATCTTGGTTTAATGGAGCTATAGGGTTTTCTGTTTTAGGTATGATGCATACCTTTAATCAGTACACTTTGATGCGGAACCTTCAGTATCGGTAATTTTGTATATGAAGATGGAGTCTAAACAATGGTAGTCGGTTCGATGTGATATAGATCTGGAGTTTTAATACATGGGTTTGATGGAGATGGAGATGGAGATGGAGATGAAGACTTAAGAATGGTAGGTGGCTTCCATGGGGATACATATTTGGTGTTTGTTTTCATACTTGGTTTCGATTTCGATGGAGAAGGAGATCTGGGGTTTGTTTTCATACATGGTTTCGATTTCGATGGTGAAGGCGATCTAAGGTCACATGGAGGCACATTCTTGAAGAAAGAAAGAAAAAAATATTTTAGGGTTTATCTATATGGTAGGAGAGAGGTGAGAGGTGAGAGGAGACGTATAAGATCAAGAAAGAAAAGATTTTAGTATTTATTATTTTAATTTGATATTCAATTTTATTTTTACTAAAATACCCTTTTTGTATTTATTTAAAATTTATATTAGTTATTTTAAATGTGTGACTCACATTGGTTCTTACGGTTACCACAAACTAATTAGTTCTCATTTGATTAGACCTCTCTCTCTCTCTCTCTATATATATATATATATAGGGCAAATCAAATGCAAATCTTGCATTTGTTGCATCCCTTACAAACCAATCCTAACCTTTCATTTTTTCATCTAATGGTCTAGATTAATAAGGGTATGAATTGTAATCATCTTATTTATGGTTACCAAAATTGAAAAATAAAAAAACACGTGAAGGGCAAAGTTGGAACAAAAATTGGAATTTCAAATTGACTTCCTATGCAATCCCTAATATCTCTGGATGACAGCCTGGATGAATATCTCAGCCACCATTTCCTCATCCTCTTCCCCCATCGCCACCATCCCTCCTCCTCTTCCCCCGTCGCCACCATCCCTCCTCCTACTCGCTGTTTCTCCGGCTTCCTTATCTGAAAACTCTGGTTTAGATTCAGATCTAGATCCTGTAACGGCGTCATGCTTGATTGCTGCGGCTCATTGCTTCGCCGGCGTTTCGGTACCTTAGATCGCGAAAGCGTAATCGGATCCTGAATCTGAAACATGTCGGTGCACGTTACATCGGTTTCCGATGTATCACGGAGTTCCGGCGTTGATAGATGTCCGTTCAGAAGCTCCGGATTCGGTCGTAACGTTCCGCCTCGAAGGATCGTCTCAACTGACGCCTGACATACGTGCCGTTTTTGGTAGGTAAGCATACACAATTTTTTCGTATATGCAGTTGTGTATGCTTACCTATATATGTATGGTTGAATGTATATGCGAAATATCATGTGAGAAATGGATCTGAACCGTTGATCATTTTTAATCAAATGTCTTATGTCCTTCTATGAATTTCAGCTTAAAAGAGAATTGATCTGGTATATGTTAGTGCATCTTATCTTAATATGCATTTATTTCTCGTTCAACAGTTGATAATCACTTCTCACAATTAACCTAATCCTGAATGCATATGTATGAATGTATTCTTATGTAGTTATGTATATGAAATGTATGTATATATGTATGTATGGTAACCGACATGAAGAGATCTGAGATCAATGTAGCCACGTTAGATTGTCATGCATCCAATTAAGAAAATAAAAAAAGCGCGTGATCAAACTCGTCCCCGTTCATACTTTCTTATAAATAACCACTTCAAATTTCTTCATTAAACCCCCCTCTCTCTCTCTCTCTCTCTCTCTCTCTCTCACTCACACACACTAACACACACTCTTCGCTAGTCAAAATTCCGATGGCATCCGGCACCGACAGATCCCAATCCACCACCACCGCCAACGGCGGCGAAGCCCCCAAACGCAAGGTAGCTCTGATCACCGGAATCACTGGTCAAGACGGCTCTTACCTCACTGAACTCCTCCTCGAAAAAGGCTACGAAGTCCACGGCCTCATCCGCCGCTCTTCAAACTTCAACACTCAACGGATCAATCACATCTATATCGATCCACACAACACTCACAAGGCTCGTATGAAGCTCCACTACGCCGATCTGACCGACGCCTCCTCCCTCCGCCGTTGGATCGACACCATTTCCCCTGACGAGATCTACAACCTCGCTGCACAATCACACGTCGCCGTTTCGTTCGAGATCCCTGATTACACCGCTGATGTTGTTGCAACGGGATCGCTACGGCTTCTAGAAGCCCTAAGGTCTCATATCACTACCTCGGGTCGGACTCATGTCAAGTATTATCAGGCCGGGTCATCTGAGATGTTCGGATCCACTCCACCACCGCAAGCAGAGGATACTCCTTTTCATCCGAGATCGCCTTATGCTGCCTCCAAATGTGCTGCTCATTGGTAACGATAAATTCAATTTGCTTATCTACTAATCAATGTTCCATTGAAATAATTTAAAACTGTTATATTCCTATCAAATGATTTGGTCCTAGAAATTGAGCTAGAATAACCTAATTTCTGCATCTTCTAGTCCACATTGTATACTCACTTGTCACTTCATCGATCACAACGACACTTTAGGTTTTCTAGGTCAAACATGTTTAATGTAGATTGGTAGTATTGATTAGATGTTAGATGCAGCCATCATTGCTTCATATTTACAAGAATTCGAGTTTGTTTTGGAGTTGAATGTTATCAATTTGACCTTAACTCTCAAAATTTCTTTATGTGTTCAAGATCTTAGAGCATCTCCGACAAGTTTTCTATAATGTTTCTAAAATTAATAATCAGAAGTTAAAATCTCTAAAAGGAATTAAATTCATGGTCTTCTATTTTAGAGATTTTAACATATGTTATATTAATATAATATTCTCTAATTTATCTTCTGGATACACTTTAAAAAAATTAATATAAAATGATAAAAGTATCATAAGGTTTTAGCGAATTCTTTAAAATTGGAAAAATAGCAAAGCTGTTGGAGATGCTCTTAGTTCTTATCAAACATTGTTTACTTCATGTCATATAGGTATACAGTCAATTACAGGGAAGCATACGGGATCTTTGCCTGCAATGGCATTCTCTTCAACCACGAATCACCTCGCAGAGGTGAAAACTTTGTAACCAGAAAGATCACAAGAGCAGTGGGCCGAATCAAGATCGGCCTTCAGAGCAAGCTGTTTTTAGGGAATTTGCAGGCTTCAAGAGACTGGGGGTTCGCAGGGGACTACGTGGAGGCAATGTGGCTGATGCTACAGCAAGAGAAGCCCGACGATTACGTGGTGGCAACCGAGGAGTCGCACACAGTGGAGGAGTTTCTTGAAAAGGCATTCGGGTATGTGGGTTTGAACTGGAAAGATCATGTAGAAATCGACAAGAGGTATTTTAGGCCAGCAGAAGTGGATAATTTGCAAGGTGATGCAAGCAAAGCAAGAAAAGTTCTTGGGTGGAAACCAAAGGTAGGGTTTGAACAGTTGGTGAAGATGATGGTTGATGAAGATGTTGAATTGGCCAAGAGGGAAAAAGTTCTTGTTG
Organism: Saussurea involucrata; assembly: GCA_033807775.1. NCBI lineage: Eukaryota > Viridiplantae > Streptophyta > Magnoliopsida > Asterales > Asteraceae > Saussurea > Saussurea involucrata. The sequence goes on from CM066316.1 coordinate 59,364,305, forward strand.
ATGCAGGGTACATGGATGCTCAACAACAGCCCTGATTCTCAAATCTTCTAGCTATACCTATATTCAATTCTTGGTGTTTTCTTGAATTTTTTTGTTATAGTTATATTCAATTGTAATTTTTTTCTTAATTCACCTTAGATGTTGGTTGGTTGGTTGGTTGGTTGGTTGTGGGCATCATCTTTTGTTTATTGTTATAAACCCCTTAGATTTGATGAGGTTTATAGAGAGGGAAGTTAATAGTGTTACTTTGCAAAATCTTATACAATGTACCTTTTGAAATAAATAGAATGATTTTTGGCTAAAATTTCTATCAAATGTTGGAAATTGCATTTTGGTACAAGTATTTATAATTAACTTCTTTTTTTATTAATTGTCCATATGGTTTATAAAACAACTTTCTGATTGTCAGATAAATCCAACAAATTGGTATAAGAAATAATCCCACTACAAATTTGAAAAGATCTATGAACATAACTACCAAGAACATGAAGGTCATAAATCATAAGGGACATGGCATTCGAAAGGAATGAGAAGAACATGAAGAACATAAATCAAAACTCTAAATTAACTTGAAAATGTCAAGAATATCAAGAACAACCAAAACCCTAAAACCCTATCTAGTAGCAAATTGTCGTTAAATTCCATCAAATTTCATTCTAATTCTTTCAAAGTCAAATTCATTCAACGAATTCTAATTCTATCAAATTCTATTCTGTGAACCAAACGTCACCTAACATTTTGGAATTACTATCCAAAATCGAGAAAAAAAAGTTTTATGAACTGAAACGAATAGCCTTTTTCTTCATCTTCGCTCTCGATTCCTTTTCTTTTTTCTTCGAAAACACAGACAACAACCCAGGTTGTTGGTTTCACTAGAGATATCAACAATAGATAGATGTGCTTAGAACATAAAATAATGGAATTGATGTGTTTGCTTGAGATGAAGATGTGAGAGAGGGTTAGTTTTTAAAAGGTTTTATATATCTGTACACAAGCTTTAAAGACTTGTAGATTGACTTTTTAATATAAAAAAAACTAAATAACCAAAATGCCCCTCAACTTAACGGTGGATTTAACGGTCGTAAGGGGCAAGGACGAATAGAGAAATCAAATTAAAACCATGAGAAGTTTTGTGTAATTTCTAAATTATAGTGGCAATTGGTAGAGTTTTTGAAAACAAGCATTGGTGGAATTTACTCAGTACTGTAATAGAAAAAAGTTAACTTTTAGTACATGATTCTGAATTGTAATATGCTGATGAGGTGATGGATACAAGATTTCTTGGAAATATTAGAAAAGAGGAAGGTCAAAAACTAGAAACAAAAAAGTGCATGTACAAAAGAATATAAAACTTTGTTCCTTCATTTGGAAAAAAAATGTGAAGGGTAACTATTTCAAGTAACAATTTGACCTACTAATTAAGATGTAATAAAATTTATCTTCGGAATCATTTATTAAATGTTTATCGGGTAAGCACTTACCGATATTATTTACCTTACCGATTGAGCATGATAAAGACCGAGAATTTAATCCGATAAGAGGCATATAGCAAGGACCGAGAATCTTACCTGGTAAGATGTATAGCAAGGATCGAAAGTCTTACTCGGCAAATGAGGAAAAAAATAAGGCACGTGAGGGTGATGTTTCTTGTCGGTAAGCACAAGTGCATACCGTCCAGATAAATGGCTACCATGGTGTTCCTCAATTTTCCAATTTTTTGAGGTTTTCCCCTAAACCTGGCCCTATATAGAGTAACTATATGGGGAGAAGGTAGCAAAATATCAAGATTGATATACCTCACTAAGAATAGGAATCATAGAGGTAGTGGTGGATCCTTTGACTTAGAGGTCAAACTAGTAAATGGCTTGACCGATGAATGAAGTGATTCAGGGCCCTCCACCACAAGTCTCTTGCATAGACCATCACAATTACTCACCACTTCAGTCAGCCTTCCTTTCAGCTCCCCAACTTCCACCTGTAACTGATGAACTGCATGCATTTTTTGTAACTTTGTAAGAAAATTAGAAAAATATTGGTCAATAACCACTGGACAGATGAAAAATAACCTTAGATAAATGTGAAGAAACTTATGCCCATGGATCCAGGAGAGGGATAGATTTTCACAATAAGTCATGTGCTGACCGAATAAGTCGGTACTGAACACCTGGATATGGCTGTGCGAATAAGCCATATCCACTATACAGCCCATTAAGCCACAAACGAACAGCCCCTAAGTTCTCTTGAGCACTTCCAACCACTTGAGCAATATGCAAGCATGTTGTTGGCAAAAAAATCAAATTTGTGCAAGGTTAACAGAATTTGTACCTCCAGATAGGTGCCTTGAAGTTGTCTTCATTGTCGAGGCGGAGAATTTATATTTTCTAAGAAGTTTTACTGCCAAAGCATCTACAGCTTTTATTTTGTTTTCCAGCTCTTCCTACAAGAATAATTGAAAACCGCCCCATTACAGAAGAGAACAGAATGTTACTGAAGAGACGTTATTAAATGCTTTATAGAAAATTCTCAACCATGATTTTTATAAAAAAAAACCTGTCTTTTGTTAATGTTGTGAGCCTGCTGTTCTTGCCACTGTTGGTATGTTGAGAACAAATCGAGTAGCACTTTGGGATCCACGATACCTATTTCATGAACAAGAAAGAAAGATCAATATAAAGAATTTATGAACAATGAACCAAATTTATGTTAATGTCTCAATTGAGCATAACTTTCAGAAGATAAAAAGGGGACGTATTTATTTCACATACTAGGTAACAATGAAACGCCCCCAATCACCCAATGGCGCACTGGTTAAGCCTTAGGGGGATGTACTGGGATTCACCTACTATGACTCCAGACCATTCGTGGTCGCCTGGGGATTAGTGGGTCCACGTAAGCTGACCCAAAACCCCACGGTTACCAAAAAAAGAAGAAAACTACTTTGAAAGAATATCACACTTTCTTGCTAGAAATGCAAAATCAAATACTTCAAACTCAATGGAAACAATCATCCCCCACATTCCTTCTCCAATAGATGGCCTATAAATACAAGGTATTTCCCAAATTCCATCAAATGAAGAACATGGTACTTAAAGCAACATGTTTATCAACTCCATTAGCTACATGAGATGAATAACATAGATAGTATTTAACTCTATCATGTGAATGATTCATGAGACATGGGATCATGTGAGAAGTGTCATTTTTTGTGAGAAGCACTTTTAAACCGTTAATCATTTTTAATCAAATACCCTCCCATGAATTGCGGCTTAAAAGGGAACTGATCCGGTGCATCCTATCTCAGTGCATCTCATCCTAATGTTGGTCCATTTCTCATCCAACGGTTGATAACCACTTCTCACGGTTCTCACCAAATTTGGCACTTCTCACCGGAACCCAACACTGATTCATGAGCTCCCTTACTACATCAGATAAGGATCCTTGTTCCCAATCTCTAATTATTTACAGATACGATTAATGAAGAAATTGCACCTGTATCAGACGAAGATTGGGGGTTTCTGACCAAAATATCAGCCAAGCTACTCTCGGTTGGTTTAGAAGTCAATATTGGAGTCGCCTGTTTGCACATTCACACATTTGAATAAGAAGAACGCCAACTAATCGAATTAAAACAAATAAACACACAATTTGGTATTAATTTTACTGATGATAGAATCCATATATTTTTGTCGAGCTCAAAAACATTTGATCTTATACACGCATGGAAGCCAAAATCAACATTCGATTATTAATCAGAGAAAAACTCACGATTTTGAGGGATTTAAGCTTCTCTAACAGTGGATCGACGGTTTCTAATCGCTCGGATACAATGGTGATTCCATCTTCCCCTTTCTTTACATAAAACAAAATTTACAGAAATCAAAATCATCAAATTGTTGGTTAAACAAATAAAGTTGGATGAATTAGGTTACCTGTGAACTTGAGAGTGTAGATTCCGATGATCCCATGGCCAAGTGCGATTTGTGTAGGTGAAGAATCAATGCCTTATGTCATGTTACCACCTTTTGGAGGAATTCAGATAGTTCAGCACAATTCTTTTTCTCGAGTTTTAATTAGCTGCAATAATAAATTGTATTTATTACCATCGGTTCAAATAAGAATAACTTATGTTTAGTTATTTGTATTTTCAGGTGCCTTGTTGGACATGACTTTGATTTTAATTCTCAATTTTTGTGTTGATTGTATTGCATATGCCACAAGATTTGGCTTGTTTTCAAAGCAAGGTTTTACACATATTCAGTCATTTTGGTTATTATAATATACAGAAAATTCTACACAATATCTTTTATTTTATCAAAGTAGTGACCGATATAAATAGTCGATGTAATTTGAAGAAAATGATCATGTGTCCTCGTACATTATGGACTCGAATGACAACCTTGTGAATGTCATTACCCGTGTATAATGGAAAGGAGATAACTATGAGTAGAGATGCACATGGGTTGGATTGGCTGGTTTGAAGGCATTTAAAGAACCCAACTCAAACTGAACTATGTGGGTTAAGCTAGGTTGGTTGGTTTAATCGGGTTGAAACTCTGACACATCATTTTACAATGTAGTTTTTTTTAATGGCGGAATTGTATAAAGAAACAACCCACTAGCAAGAGGCTAGACGGGAGAAAACAAAGAGATTACAAGAAACATTCCTCGAAGGAATTACAACACCAATTAGTCCAACTAAGTTTTTTACCCAGTTTCCCCCTACTATTCTGTTGGTCCCGAAGGGTTATACAAGTTTGTAGAAGGGGGGGGGGGGGGGGTTGAATACAAACACACAGATTTTACTTTTCTAAATTGTTTATTGATAAATCATTAACAATTTACAGCTTGTTGCGGAAACAAGATTAAGGATAAACCTAAATCTAAACAAGTTGGAACACAAAGGTTTCTTGCACTAAGAGAGATAAGAAAATTACTAATAATAACCTATCTTGAGATAAGAGATTGAACTTGTCCAGAGTTAGCAAGTTACTTCAAATGAAGTGGGTTCATCTCTTTATATACTGCATGCATTTAATGCAAGTCAGTATACACTTTACACGTGTCATCAGCTGGTTGGTTGCATGTCATTGACCTTTGTTGACAACCTTAGTAGCCGCATGAATAAACAGTGTAGTATCAGATTTGTTGTACGAATTCAGACAATAAGGAGGTTCTATTCTGACATATCGTACGGAGGCGTGCAAGGGTGGTTGAGACAAAAGTACTTTGTACGGAAGACTTTATGATCAGCTTTTCGATGTTTCAGCGATCTATCATTTCATATCAGCGAATGATAGAGTTCAGCGATAGCTAAAGTCTTGTACTTGATACTTCACGTTGATTGGACAAATCTGAGTCTTCGCTGATCCGCATCAGTTCATTAGGAGACTTGTCGCTGGTTCTTGAGCTTGATCTTCGACTTCAGCGTAGAACCTATGTTGACGTGAAACTTGTCTTCAGGGATCATAAGTAAACAACTAACTTATCAGCGATCACCATAAGTACTGAACAGACTCAGACAATTATGGTGAACAGTTTCGCTGAATGTTTAATCTAAAGAGCGAGAGTTCCTATCAGCGGTACTGGAAGATCTTAGTACTTATCAGCGATAGTGAAACTCTGATACATATTGTTTACTTACAATTTTCACTAAGTATATAAGAGAGGGTCATTATCAAATCACTGAGGGTTTGGATCAACAATCTCCTCCTATTTGATTATGACATAGCAACAAAGAAAATTGCTATTTAATGAAAACATAAGGATAAAAAGAACTCATAAAATATTTGTCCCTTTTACTGTTTTCTGGGATCTTTTCTGTACTGATGGAGTAAAGTACGTTCGCTGAAATTTTTCTTTAAACTTTGTAAAGATTACAGATGGAAGTGGAAAAATTACAAGTACAAGCGAAATAAATTACAAGTACAAAAGGATAACTGATAAAATAGATGAAAGAGGCGATCCTATCAGCTTACAGAGGTTCTTCCTTAATGAGAAGTTCATCAAGGGTCTTTTCAGTGGGGATCATCCAGTCAGGAACCGTTACTCCTTGTTTTCTTTTGTTCAGCGCTTCTTCAAAGATCAAGGGTTTTAGGTGTCGTGCCTGAATGTCTTGTTTGAAGTCACACCACCAGATGAGATCTCTGAGCTGTTCGATTGGAGTGATTGGAAGCTCAGCGATCCGTTGAAAACATTTTCGTCCATCGTAGTCAAGAAAGAATATTCCATATGGATCACCGACGACTTTACCAGGGACGAAAAGTTCACAGGGTGGCAGAGATATGTCCAGGGCAGAAAGATCAGGGTCAGGACCAAGCACTTTAGCGCGAGAGAAACCGATACCAGTTTCATTTCTTATAACAGGACCTGAGTCTGAATCTTGACGTTTCTTCTTTAGAGAGGCCCTTTTTCTTTTCAGCTTAAGATAAAGAGGAGGAGGAATGTCCACACAAGAAGATATCAAATCGATATGTCTGTTTATCAGCTTTTTGAAATGATCCTTGTACTTAGATTGAGACGTTTGGATAGCTAACCTCATCTCCAGCCATTCAGAGAGACCATACCTTTTTACAGTGTCAGCGCGAAAGGCTTCAGATTGGCCATCTTCTCTGAAAAGTTTGATGTCAACAATAGGTACTCCGACAGAGGTTCTTCCAGAGATGAATACCTTGTTGATCTTCGCTAGACGATATCTGAAGTGTATTTTCTCTTTACACCAGTTCAGGGTGGTCTGAGAAACTTCAGTTTTCTTCTCCACGATCTTCTGGGCTTCTTCCCAAAGCTTACGTTGGACTTGAATGGGAACACGTTTCAGCTTGGTGTCTTTGACAGATTCTTGAGCGAGCTGAATGGCGAGAGCCTTGTCTTTTTCTTCAGTTCTTTTCTTGTCAGCGAATTGACGTTCAGCCTTGAGGTGATCAGCGTACTCTTGCTTTGAAATCTTGAATTTTGGAGCAGGAATTTTACTTCGGGGTAAGATGATTCGCTGATCCTCAAGTTGCTTTATCAACTCTTCTTTTCTCTTTTGTTCCTCTTCACTTGGCTTTTGAGGAGCCAAGGAAGGTCTGCATCTGTGCGAGAGTAGCTGTTCTTCTGGTTCATCAGTCTCAGAGATTAAATCCAAGACTGGGATTATTTCTTCAGCAGCAGCTGGTATTATTGGTGAAGTCGCAGTTGTGGAACCTTCAGCGATATCCTCAAACAGGGGAGATGACTAGCTGAAACACAGCGATCTTACAAGTAAAAACTTGGGTAGAATCAGAGAGAGGAAACTTTGTTCAAGTGTATAGGCTTGGGTAGTAGAACTGATAGTGTATGATAGAGGAGGGATGGAGTAAGAGATGTTTAGTGTACCTGACAAACCGGCTTTTCAAGCAAGATCGTCAGATTGTCATCTTCAGCGACGCTTTTGCCTTTGCCTTTCTCAGCTCCAGAGGCTGAGGGCTCTGTCTTTGTCCGCTCCCCTGAAGGTTCATTTATCGAGATTCCCTTAAGAGCTTTGATCCTCGGAGCAGGTTTGACGATAAAGAAGTCATCGTCATCTTCGTCATCATCATCATCATTCTTCGGAGAAGAGGATGGTTCATCATCAGGGATGTCGATGGCTTCATCATTAGTGATGGACATTTTACCCGTCGGGTCGGGTACCCACGGGTACCCGCCCCTAATGGGGCGGGGATTCCCCGACTAATCGGGTAACGGGGCGGGGACGGGTATTGTTTTTCATACCCGAAGCGGGTTCGGGGTCGGGGTCGGGGATGGTATTACCCGCCCCTAATAATACCCGATATATATATATATTTATATATAATTTAATTAGTTCTTATTCGTTGTTTGATAATTTTATACTTTAAAATTTGTCATGAACTATGATTACACATGGTTGATTATATCATTATATGTTTTTGAAACTTGAGGTTTATTTATTTGTTTTAAAAATTAAAAACTCGTTAATTTCATTTTTTTTTAAAATAATTTAATTATTTTTTTCGTAAACGGGTACCCAACGGGTTCCCCGTACCCGTCGGGGATTTTCTCCCCCGAACCCGTCGGGGATTAGTCGGGGCGGGGTCGGGGACGGGGGGCTTAAACGGGGGTCGGGGTCGGGGACGGGGGATGCATTACCCGCCTAATACCCGCCCCGTTTCCATCCCTATTCATCATCTTCTGCTTCGGATTCGGATTTATCAGCTTCTTCTTCGAGTTGCTCCCCCTCAGATACAGAGGCAAGCTTCTCGGTTTCCTCAGGGTTTTCAACTCCCTGAGGTCCAGCGGTGGTTTCTTCAGCATCCTTCTTCTCTCCCCTGATAGATTCATCATGGGAAAGGTCTTCAGCGCTCTTGGAGAGTTCTTCAGCGCTCTTCTCCCCCTCTTTCTCATGATGAGTGGGGGAGGAATGGGTCGACTCAGCAGCTTTGGTAGGTTCTCTGTCTTCTTGGCCAGAGATACCTATACAACCTTCAATCTTTGCTATTCTGTCTTCAAGGCCAGAAATAGCAGGATTGATTTTCTTCAGCTCAGTGCGATCCTCCGCTGTGAAATTTTCAGATGCAGGGACGGGGACAGGGGCAGGAGCAGAAGTATTCGCTTTGTGTAGCAGCTGCTCGATCATCGTTTTCATCGAACCAACATCGGTCTTTACGGAGCCTAAGTCAGTCTTTACAGTAGACATATCTCCCTCTAGTTGTCCAACCGATGTCTTCAGCGTTGTGACCTCGCTGGACATGGATGAAACTGAATTTTTGAGAGAGGTGTAGTCTGTGTAGATGTCAGCGAGCACCTTGGCGAAGTCGCTGAGAGTCTTATCAAATTGCTTTATGTCATCTGTGGAAGCCTTCTTCTCTACCACCGTTGTCAGCTTTGTAAGATTCTCTCCAGCGTTTGTTACAGCTGAAGAGTTGTTGGAAAGAGTAGTGGTGAGACCTGTCAGCTTTGTCTCCACGGACTTCAGAGAGGCGTTGATGTCTCCCAAATTAGGACCTGTAACAGATAAGTACTTGTGAACAAAGGAAAGCTCAGAAGTTTGGGGTTTAGTTACAGTGTTTATGGTTTGGTGTGTACCTGGAGGAGGATTGATGAAGTCGTCAAAACTTCGGGTTCCTGAAAAATGTTCCATGTCGTCTTCAAATGTGCGTTGACGTATGGCCATCTCTGCAGGTCCTGTGCCCATCACTCCTTGAAGAGTATTTTCTTTAACTTCTGGAGGAATGACAGGTGCTTCAGTGATAACTGGAGTAGAGTCCAAATGAGTGGAGGGAGGAGCGAAGGATAAGAATGGAGGTTGGGTTCTGAGTTCAGCGTTGGATTCGCTGAAAATCACTTCATCAGTCTTTTGAGAGACTGAAGGAGGTTGGGTAGGTTCCAAGTTTGTAACCTCAGCGTTTAGAGACGCTGAAGTTGGGATGGAAAGGATGGGTTGTTCAGGTGTGGCAGAGCGTACCACTGAACGTTCCTTCAGCTCTGCAGAAAGAGCTGAGGAGTCTTCAGCATGAGATTGTTGGGGTTGCTCCTTTGTTTTCTTGATCCTTTTAGAACCAAGTGGGGTGTGATAATGTTTCCTTTTAAGAGGAATAGAGGTAGCAGCTGGGGTATCAGCGGTGGGTTTGTCCGCTGAAGGAGCTGCAGAAGTAGAAGAAGAAGGGTTGAGAAGAGTTAAAAGGGTAGAAAGACGTACCTCATTTTCAACTGGTTTGAAGTCAAGTACCTTAGGGCCAATCTGAGAGAGTTTTAGGTCGCCCTCTTGCGGGTAGCTGTAACTTCAGGCCATATTGGAAGATGGCGCTGATGAATCGGGGGTAAGGAACCCTTGGAGGTCTGTCAGCGACGGTGTCCACTCTTAGAACTAGGTCATCATAGATAATCGATGCCCAGTCTATGTTGAGACCTTTCAGCAGTGCATATCCCATTGCTTGCTGAGGTTTAGCGGCTTGGTCAGAAGAGCCGCTCTTTGCAGTCATGCAGCTGATTAGATGAGCGAATATGAAATTCATCTCGTTGGGCATTTTCGATTTCTTGATAATCGTCAGCTTCTTCTCGGGCTTCATGTCTCTGCCGATTTCCCATACATAGCCCATTGCATCGAAAAATGCAATGATGGCTTCCCTGTCTGAGTTTTTCTTGGGGTCAGGGAGAGGAACGAACGGTTTTTCCTTGGTAGCGATGGGAAGGCTGAGAGCTTTGCGAATGATGGCAGGGGTGATCTTCATGGTGTCATATTCGATATCGCAGAGGATGCAATCGATTATTTTGGAGGGGTCTTTGGCTGAAGGTAGTTGAGAGTGTTTGGCTGAGTACCAGAATTGTGAGAGCAAAAGCTGATGTGCAGGAGGTGTTATGGTCAGGGCTGTGGAGATGCAGCAATTCTTTAGGAATTTCACAGCATCATCTAGATGTGTGACTTGCTTTCGAGGAGGAAACTCGAGAAGCGCATAGAGGTTGTTCACCTTAGTCCAATCCAGTTTTTCAAGGGCAAACTTGACTTGAGGAGCCTTGAAGATTTCCACTTCCTCAGAATCAGTGGAGATGTTCTCAGCGGTAGCAGGAATGTCAGACGATGCCATTTTCTGTATTATCAGTTCAACCAAAGATGTTAACAAATAAGAATAATCTTAATGTGGAAAGAAATTTCCAATAAGATGTTTCGAATTTTGTCCATTTCATTCAGACAAAATGTCTTAATGAAGATTAGGGTTTTTGTTTAAAAAAAACGAAAATTTCAAACCCAAAAAAAATCTTGTTTTCCAGTTTTCTTTGAAGATAGGGATTCTGGAAAAACGAATGTGTGAAGAACAAGTTTAAGATTTTTGCATTTAAACTTGAAGAACAACCATGAAATGGTTGTGTTCATAAAACCATGAAAGAAAATGATCTCATTTTTAAGAAGTTCTTTTGTTTGATCTTGTTAAAACAAAGAGTAAATCAGAAACAAGTTATTTGCATTCGGTAAATAATAAGAACATATTAACCTTGATGTTTGATGAAGAAGATGAACAGTTGTTCTTGAGAAAAAATCGAGAGCCAAATGCAACAGTGAATTCTTTCTTTGCTTGGAGGAGAAGTTGTTCTCGTAAAAGAAAAATATAAACAAAGAATTTGTTTATATAGAGATTTTAGAAAGAGAAAATCTTGAGCGGGAAAAGATTTTCATCATGACATGGACACGTATTTGCATTTGATTGGCGAGTAAACGAAACGTGCAAACGTGTGTCAGAACGTGCCAGGGCTTATCCGTTGTAATGACGTCACAACTGTCCTTTCATATTCTTGGTTGTCTCTGAGGTTTTAAAAAACTCAGGGATACTTTTGAAAACATGAAACACTGAATAGAAATATCAGTGATGGTTTTAAGAATTTTCAAAATATCGCTGTTAAGGAAGAGATATTCAGCGATGCATTCTGTTTTGAAATCTTGCATTTTCATGCGATTGTCAGAGAGAAAAACATACCTTGATATCAGTGAATCAAGTTTATTCAGAGAGAAGATGATAGAATGGGTTGTACAAGTTGATTTTATCCTATTGCTGATCAAATGTAAACCGCTGAGGATTTTATCCTTCAAAGTTCAGCATTCCAAGCTCGCTGATGAGAAAGTTGAATCTTGTCTCATCAAGAGGTTTGGTGAATAGATCAGCTAACTGATAATCAGTTGGAATAAAATGAAGTTCTATATCACCATTCATCACATGATCTCTGATAAAATGATACCTGATTTCGATGTGTTTTGTCTTTGAGTGTAGCACTGGATTATTGGCTATAGCGATGGCACTTGTGCTGTCGCAATAGATTGGAATTTTGGAGAGCTGAAGATCATAGTCTAGTAGTTGATTTCTCATCCACAAGACCTGAGAACAGCAGCTTCCAGCGGCTACATACTCAGCTTCAGCTGTGGAAGTGGACACTGAGTTTTGCTTCTTACTTGTCCAACTTACCAGCTTTCCACCCAGGAGCTGACATCCTCCTGTGGTGCTTTTCCTATCCATTCTGCAACCTGTAAAATCACTATCTGAATAGGCGAGTAAATCAAATCCTGAGTCTTTGGGATACCAAAGACCTAGATTCGATGTACCCTTAAGATATCGAAAAATTCGCTTTACAGCTTTCATATGAGATATCTTAGGTTCAGCTTGATATCGTGCACACAAGCAAGTTGCAAACATAATATCGGGTCGGCTAGCTGTAAGATACAATAGTGAGCCGATCATCCCACGGTACAGCGTGACATTGACAGGAACATCCTTAGTGTCCTTATCAAGTGTCAGCGGTGGTGCCATAGGGGTTTTCATAGCTGAACTTTCAGTTAAGTCGAATTTCCTCAGCATATCTTTAACATATTTTCCCTGATTAATGAAAGTTCCTTTTTCAGTTTGCTTAATCTGAAGACCAAGGAAATATGTTAGTTCACCCATCATGTTCATTTTATACTCATCTTTCATTCTATCAGCGAAACGAGTACAAAGATCAGGGTTAGTAGAACCAAATATAATGTCATCAACATATATTTGAACTAGAATGATATGACCTTTTACTTTTCTAAAAAATAGAGTTTTGTCAATCTTACCTCGCTCAAATTGTTCAATATGGAGATAAGTAGAAAGAGTGTCATACCATGCACGAGGAGCTTGCTTCAAGCCATAAAGTGCCTTATCCAGTTTATAAACATAACCTGGACGCTTAGAATCTGAGAACCCTGGAGGTTGTTCCACATACACTTCTTCATTCAGCTTTCCATTCAGAAACGCTGACTTAACATCCATCTGATGTACTTTGAAGTTTTTGTGTACAGCATATGCTAAGAATAGACGAATAGATTCAAGTCTTGCTACTGGAGCAAATGTTTCGTCATAATCTATACCTTCATTTTGTCTGTATCCCTGAGCAACAAGACGAGCTTTGTTGCGGGTTACAGTACCATGTTCGTCCAACTTGTTTCGATAGACCCATTTAGTGCCTATCACTGTTTTATCAGTTGGTCTTCGAACAAGTTTCCAAACTTTGTTTCTTTCGAATTCAGTCAGCTCTTCTTGCATGGCGCTGACCCAGTTTGGATCTTTGAGGGCATCATCTATTTTCTTTGGTTCAGTTAGAGAAATAAAGTTAACAAATAAACAAATATTACCTGCACTTCGTCGAGTCTGAACACCAGCGTTTGGATCACCAAGAATTTGATCAATTGGGTGATTTGAGGTCCATCGCTGAGTCGGAGCATAAGTCGCTGACTCATCTTGAACTGGAGGAGCTGAAGATGAGGCTTCAGCTACTTCTGGAGTATCAGCTAAGAGAGGAATACTTGCATTTGTCATTTCATTTACTGATTGCTGAGAATTAGATGGAATGTCTAAGACATTTGGATCAACGGCAGGTATAGTGTTTATAGGAACAACTGAGACCCATGATGTTTCAGCTTCACTATTCTGCATGTTTGGAATGATAGTGGGACTATCATCTTCTACTGGATGAGCATGAGGAGTGGGAATGTCTTCTGAATCACCAAGATGAGAAAACATCCATTGATTCAGTTCTTCAGTATCAGCGGACGGTTTAGAGTTCGCTGAACGGGATTCGTCAAACGTGACGTGAATAGTTTCTTCTACAGTTTGTCTTCTCCGATTGAAGACTCTGAAGGCTTTCGAAACTGAGGAGTATTCAAGAAAGATTCCATCATCAGCCTTAGGATCAAACTTTCCAAGGGCATCTCTGTTGTTCAGTATGAAACACTGACATCCAAAGATGTGAAGAAAGCTGATTGAGGGCTTTCTCCCATGAAAAAGTTCATAGGATGTTTTATTGAATCTTTTGACTATCAGCGACCTGTTTTGCGTAAAACAAGCAGTGTTGACAGCTTCTGCCCAAAACTGAGTAGGCAGGTGAGAATCGCTGAGCATTGAACTTGCAGCTTCAATAATTGTTCTATTTCTTCTTTCAGCGACTCCATTTTGTTGCGGTGTTCTCACTGAAGAGAAGTTGTGAGAAATACCCTTACTCTCAAAGAAGGAATCAAGAGAACTGTTTTTGAATTCAGTCCCATGATCACTCCTTATTGAGCGAACGGTCAAATTGTTCAGGGTTTCCATCTTCCGAACAAAAGTGATGAGTTCTTCAGGGGTGTCACTCTTGGAACGGAGAAACATAACCCATGTATAACGAGAGAATTCATCAACTATGACCAGCGTATATTTCTTTCCAGCGATGGATTGTTTGTTAACAGGGCCAAACAAATCCATATGGAGTAGTTGTAGAGGAGATGACACTGAGGAGACTTGCTTTGAATTAAAGCTTGCTTTGGTCTGCTTCCCTTTTTCACACGCTGAACATAAAGACTCTTTGGCGTATGAGTGTTGAGGTAGACCAGTGACTAACTCTTTTGAAGAAAGAGTATTCAGTGTCTTGAAATTTAGATGAGAGAGCCTTTTATGCCATAGCCAGTTGACATCGGATGAGGTTTTGAGAAGAAACAGGAGTTCTCAGTGGTTGTTGAGTCCATGTTTATTACATAAACATTTTCCAAACGATAACCGCTGAGAGCTATCTTCTCCTTTTTGTCAGCGACAAAGCAGGATTCCTTAGTAAAGATTACTTTGTAATCCATGTCGCAAAGCTGACTGATGCTTAGAAGATTATGCTTCAGCCCTTCGACATATGCGACTCTTCTGAAGGATGTTGTACCATTTGAAAGTACACCATACCCTCGGGTATGTCCTTTTCCATTTCCACCGAAAGTCACAGAGGGACCCTTCTCTTCCTTGTATTCAACGAGCAGGCTTTTCTTTCCAGTCATGTGTCTAGAGCATCCGCTATCGAGATACCAGATACCCTTCTTAACCTGCAATACAGAGGAAGATTAGTTTTTCTTGGGTACCCATTTAACCATGTATACACATTTGTCAGTGGAAGTAGTTGGAATTGAAGATTCGGCAGTCTTCGCAACATTTGAAGATTCAGCTTTGTCTTTCTTCACTTTGGTTAATTTCTTAACCTCAGTGGTAGGATTCACCTTGACCTGATTTGCACCAGGGTTGGTCTTCTTTGCCTTGGGGGCAATCTTCACCTTAGCTATCTTTTCAGCTTTGGTGGCTGTGGGGCACTTACTAGCAATATGATCAGTGAGTCCACAGTGATAACATTTCCTATAGCTAAAAGTAGTTCTAGGACCATTTGAATGCTGAGCTTTTAATTTAGAATTAGAAGTGCCAACACCAAGTAAACTATTGGCTTTAGAAATGGGACGAACATTCAGTTCTTCAGATTTCTTACCAAGGACATCCACTCTGAGTCTAGGAGTAGATCGCTGAATAGATCCAGAGATCTGCTTCCTTGATCCAGAGGGATGGGTCACTGAGGCTTTAGAAGCATTCAGCTTTGGTACTAAGGTACCCTTCTGAGGATTCTGGTAAATAACAATTCCTTTACCTTTGTCTTTAGAGACAGAGGTAGGTTTTGAATAAACCATTTTCTCCTTTCCTTTTGAGGAGGTAGGAGTTTCCTCAGGGATTGGTGTAAAGGACGAGGAGCACTGAGAAGATGAAGTATCAGCGACTGAGGATACGAACGTTCCAAATTTAAGCATTAAACGCTCAGTGGTTGGTTTTGGAGTATCATATTTGTAACCCAGACCACGTTTATCACTCAAGGGAATCTGAGACTTTATTATCTCAGTGATCTTTGTTGAAGAATTACACCATCCTTCAACAGTAGCTTTTTCAGCTTTTAATGCAGCGATAGCTTCTGTTTGTTCGATTTTGACTAGCTGATTTAAATATACTTGATCTTTAAAATCTTCTTCAATTTTAGAAAGCTTTTCTATTTGAAGGTGGCAGTTTTTAAGCTTTTCAGCGAGATCAAGGTTTTGGTTTTCAACCACAATTTTGCCGTTCATGGCTTCGTATAAACTTCTAGTCAAGAGATCGATCTTACGGAGACTATCAGCTTCATCAATATTTGCAATATTGGTAAAGAAGGAAGGTGATACCTGAATAGCAGAGGTTGAAGTGGAGGGAATGTCTGAACTTTCTTCCTCTTCTTCAATCTTGGCCATAAGACATAGATTTGCTTCATCATCTTCAGAGTCAGATGATGATGCTTCTTCATCAGAAGCAGCCCAATCATAGTTAGCCATCAGGCCTTTGCCTTTCTTCTTAAAGCTTTTCAGCTTCGCATATTTTTCTTTCAGCTTTGAGTATTTATCATCTTTATTCCTTGGAACAAAGGATTTCTTTGTAAAAGCTGAGGGTCTAGAAACTTTCTTAGACCTGCACTCGTTAGCGAAATATCCTGTCTTTTCGCAGTTAAAACAAGTAGCAGTAGCCTTATCAACAAAAGCTGATGATTTTGGCTTGTCAGTTATGGAAAGAGGTTTGTTCTTTCTAAACATTTTCTTTTTGGCAAATCTCCTGAACTTTTTAGTTAGGAGAGCCAAAGATTCATCATCATCTGAAGAATCAGAGTCTGATGACCTTTCAGAGTTACTTTCTAACTCAGTGATAGTGACCGAGGGTCGCTGAGTAGAAGGTTCCCCTGAGATTAAAGCAACATGGGTGCTTTTGGAATCTTTTACAAGATTCTTCTTAAGATGGCTCGATTGCTCATGATTCAGCAACGTGCCATATAAGGTTGAAAGGGTCATTGATTTTAGATCCTTTGACAGCTTGAGACACATAGAATAATTGTCCCAGCTTTCAGGTAAACATTCTAGAAACTTTGTCAGCACTTCAAAGTTAGAATATTCCTTACCAACAGTTTTCAGATCTATAATTAAACAATTAAAACGTTGGTGAACTTCAGAGAGAGTTTCATTCTTACCAGAAATGAAGCTTTCGTATTGTCTTACCAGGTTGATCTTTCTTGAGTCCTGGACTTCAGATGTTCCTCATACTGAACACATATTGTGTCCCACATGGCTTTTGATGATTTCAGATTCATGACGGAATGGTAGACTTCGTCAGGAAGAGCCATGGATAGTATGGATCTGGCTTTTGTATCTATAGCCACTTTCTTCTTATCTTCATCGGTCCACATGTGTATTTCCTTAGGAATCAACCTTTCTGGAATAGCAGGTCTATTCGCAGTGGCTGGAACTGCAGGATCAATTGTTACAGGGATGTATGGGCCGTTTTCGAGATAGTAAGGCATAGTAGGGTCTACACCTTCTAAGAAGAGTGTCATCCTATTTTTCCATAAGTTGAAGTTAACTCTGGAAAATCTAGGGGGTTTTGCAAGAGAATCATTGTCTATATAATTTGTGTTTGTGTTGGTGGCCATTTTCAGATAATAGCAAGGAGGAGAAATATCTTAGATTAGATCTTGTTTATGAGATTAAACAAATCTGCTCTGATACCACTTGTTGGTCCCGAAGGGTTATACAAGTTTGTAGAAGGGGGGGGGGGGGTTGAATACAAACACACAGATTTTACTTTTCTAAATTGTTTATTGATAAATCATTAACAATTTACAGCTTGTTGCGGAAACAAGATTAAGGATAAACCTAAATCTAAACAAGTTGGAACACAAAGGTTTCTTGCACTAAGAGAGATAAGGAAATTACTAATAATAACCTATCTTGAGATAAGAGATTGAACTTGTCCAGAGTTAGCAAGTTACTTCAAATGAAGTGGGTTCATCTCTTTATATACTGCATGCATTTAATGCAAGTCAGTATACACTTTACACGTGTCATCAGCTGGTTGGTTGCATTTCATTGACCTTTGTTGACAACCTTAGTAGCCGCATGAATGAACAGTGTAGTATCAGATTTGTTGTACGAATTCAGACAATAAGGAGGTTCTATTCTGACATATCGTACGGAGGCGTGCAAGGGTGGTTGAGACAAAAGTACTTTGTACGGAAGACTTTATGATCAGCTTTTCGATGTTTCAGCGATCTATCATTTCATATCAGCGAATGATAGAGTTCAGCGATAGCTAAAGTCTTGTACTTGATACTTCACGTTGATTGGACAAATCTGAGTCTTCGCTGATCCGCATCAGTTCATTAGGAGACTTGTCGCTGGTTCTTGAGCTTGATCTTCGACTTCAGCGTAGAACCTATGTTGACGTGAAACTTGTCTTCAGGGATCATAAGTAAACAACTAACTTATCAGCGATCACCATAAGTACTGAACAGACTCAGACAATTATGGTGAACAGTTTCGCTGAATGTTTAATCTAAAGAGCGAGAGTTCCTATCAGCGGTACTGGAAGATCTTAGTACTTATCAGCGATAGTGAAACTCTGATACATATTGTTTACTTACAATTTTCACTAAGTATATAAGAGAGGGTCATTATCAAATCACTGAGGGTTTGGATCAACATATTCACCCAAAAAAAAGTTTGAGATTGGACCCTATCTAAGAGGATGAGAGCAGAATCGGCCGAGTTGTTGAAAATTTTGTTGTTCCTGAAGGTCCACAACATCCAAAGGAAAGTAAAAATAACCGAAGTGAAGGCCCAATCTGATGCCATTAAGGCCTAAGTCTTTCCCCCAATTAAGAAACAAATCCAAAGAAACAGGAGCAGGATGATTAATTCCCCACCAAATGCGGATTTCCTCGATTGCCTTTTGAGCCGTCTCGCATGAAAAAAAAACAGATGGTCTTCATCTTCCGGAGCAGAGCCACAGATCGGACAAATCACTGTGTCGATTGAAACACCTCTTCTGAGCAGATTGCTGCGAGTAGGGAGTCTCCTATGTTGTATCTTCCACGCGATGATGTTAACCTTACTCGGGACAGATTTGATCCAGGTAGTCTTTAGCCCTCTAGAATTAGAAAGGAGAGCAGTATCAATAGCAAACCGAAGGGGGGCTGCCGAAAAAACGCCAGATTTCTCTAGAGACCATCTCCAGGGTGTTTGAGTTCCGATAGGTCCTGCAACAGAATTAGTCGTGAACAGGGAATTCAGATCGATACCTACAACCGATGTCATCTTGTGAATGTAGTTAAGTGATTGTGTTTAAATGAAGTAAAATCAAAATTAGAACATACAAGTAAGACTAATAGTTACATAAGAGATATTTGCATGAGTTTTTTCTATTAAGACTAACAGTTACATAGGCAGTTATGTGCTCCATTTCCTACAGGGTAATAGTTTATAAGTATGGTTACTCAGGTTGCTAGTACATGTTGCAACAAACTCGACGTTCCAAGAAGAAGAACAAGAACTAACAAACAATTTTGTGCATTTAGGCTGTGTTTGGTACATGGGACAGGACATGATGGGACAAACCCACTATCTGTAACACCCGTAATTTCGGTAAGTAAATATCACCCGAACGTCTTGCAACATGAAAATGGTGGAATTTATGTTGGGGAGACATTACTTACAGTCCCTAAGAGTATCAGGAGTTTTGGCATTGAAAAAGTCGAGTTTCGGGGCTTGGTACGGGTCAAGCTACAATGACCGGCGACTATGATAGTGTCACAGTCGCGTGGCATAGTCGCGGGGGAGGGAAAGCCTTCAGTACACCTTGTGCGACTATGACCATGTCAATGTCGCGTGGCATTGTCGCGCCAAGGGTGCAGGATGCTGTCAAATACGAATTTTTAGCCTTTTTCTCATTTCTCACTTCCAACCTCTTCCCTTTCCCTTCCTCCCTCACGAACCCTAACTGATTTTGGGGTCCTTTCTTGAAGATTCGAGTATTCTTTCACCATCTTATTCTAGTGGTTTCACCTCTTAATGCAAAGATCAAGTTTCATCTCCAACATTGAAGATTTTGGGGTTTTCTAGGTTTTCATCAAAACCTTAGCGGTAAGTTAATCCTCTTAGTTTCTAAAGCTTCTCGCGAGTTATAAATGCTCCATTTGTGACTTCCTAGTGTTTTATTTCTCAAGTTTTTGGTTTAGATGATTTTGTGAAAGTTAGGTCAAAACTAGGGTTTTTGGTATAAATGGAGATGTTGTTGATGATAATGTTGGGGAACGATTTCTTATGGTTGAATGTGATTTTGATGATTGGAAACTTATGGATCTAGGTTTTTTTGGAAGCTTTGGCTTGGAGATTCAAGTTTCCTTCAAGGGAGCTTACGTTTGGGAAAAATCTAGATTTAGCCTAATCTAGCAAAGTGAGTTTAAGTTGATTTGTGAAAACGTTGTACATGCCAAAATGTTTATTTCAAAGTATTTGTGTGTTTTATATGAAATTATCTCTTGTTGAGTTATTTAGTGGGTTTTGATTAATCAAAGTGTTGAACTTTGCAAATCTTGTGAAACACCCACATTTGGGGATTTTGAGAGGTTGATAAATAAATCACAAGTGAAAATGATTTTGTTAATTTATTGCATAAGTGAAGGTTATTTGGTCAAAATACATTTTTAGTGTTTGTTATGATTATGCAATAACTATAACGGGTTACATTTTGAAAATGTGAACGTGTGAGTTGGGGATTTGGTCAATCTTGACCGTATGAATATTTTGAGAGTGGTAAACCTTTTATTTTGGGCCGAAGGCCAATTGAGAATTTAAAAGGCAAAAATTTTGAATAACGATGTGTTTTGGTTTACGAAACGTGCGGACAACACGTATTTAGCTAAATGGTTATTTTGCCTTTAAGGGCTTGATTTATACGCAAATGAGTCTTTTGATTGTTTGTCGGTTTTAGTAGCTCGAGTTGGAGCCGTAGATGTGTTATGTGCCTAAATTGAGTTTTATTTGAGTATGTGCATCCCTTGAATGTTTTGTCATATATGTGAAAACCGTTTGATGATTTGTGTTCTTATCACCCCTGGGACTAACGAACTATAATGGGTTATATGCATTGTTGAGTTATAAAAGATTTGCGTATACGTATACACACATACATATAGATGCATATATGATTTGACGTCATTGGGAAAGTGGCAATGAAGGGGTTGTGAGATTATCATGCCTCAGAGCATGTGTTTGCACGATGTGGGTTAAATGCACTTCATTTGCATGAGTTGATTTGATTAACGATCATTAGATCTTTTGAGCAGATGGCTCGGTTTTGGACTCGGTTGAGTCTTGAGGGCATTCGCCCGGTTTTGATAAGCTCGACGTGGGCTTGGGGTTTGATTTGCATGAACTGTATTGTATTTGAGAATTACATGATTTAAATGCATTGGTTGTTCTTTTGAGGTCATGTATAAATGTTTAAGCCGAGTAAGCTTGTTTTGGATGGTGGGTTTCGAAGGTAAAGATCCAGCAGGATTGAACTTGGTGGTTTGGACTAAAGACCTAGTATGGTTGATGTCTAAGATGCACTAAAGACCTAGTATGGTTGATGTCGAAGATGGACTAAAGACCTAGTATGGTTGATGTCTAAGATGGACTAAAGACCTAGTATGGTTGATGTCATATGTTTTTCCATCCAAGAAGCTTACTTGTATTTATTAATTGTGGTCTAACTTGTGTTTACGCCACATTCGATGGAATCGGGTCTCCCCCGTCACCGAAGGGTGTTGTTTTGGGTATTTTGTTTATCCATGTGTCGGCATTGTCTTATACGCGTAGGGATGGTTCTTCCCATGAATTATGAGTGGCGTTTTATGCCTCATCATTGGTTGGACGTTTTCGAATATTGGAGTTTTATTCGCCTTTAATGTTACATTGAGGTTTTAATAATTATTTACATCTTGAGTGAGTTTTGGATTTGAGTCTATTGCTGGGAAATGATTTTCATTAGAAGCTTTCGGCACGGAATTTACGTGCGTTTTGGAAAATGGGTGTTGGTGTACTTTACTCAAATCCTTTTTCGGAAAATCATGATTTACGTTGGACCCTTTTGTCTAACAAATTATTTGATCATGATGTAAACTCTTGAACTCACTAGGCGTTAGCCTAACCTTTTTATTTGTCGGCATGTGCAACAGGTTCAGGTTGGGATTAGCTTTAGCTACATTGTGGAGTGAGGAGTACTAGTAGAGTGCACGTGAAGTGTTTTGCTTAGTGAAGTCTTCCGCACTTGTTTGGAATTAGTAACTTGTATTTGGGTTAAGTAACACCCGTCTTGAGTTATCTTTTGTAGAAGTTGTGATGTTTAACTATTTAGGTGTTTTCAAGAATGGTTTGTAGAAAGAATTTTGTTCTATTTGGGTTATTTTAATGAAATTGAAGTTAGTTGCTCTTTCCAAATTTTAGGGTGTTACACTATCCCACGTGTTGTAAATCGGAAATGAGATAATGCTAACTTAAACCTAAATTAAAAAGTTTAACCAAAGTCAAACAAGGGATAAGTTAGTGATCCCAATAAATCTCTATCTTGAACACTCAAGAGTGTTCTTAGTGTATAAGACAAAATTCCCAAAACATATAAACATGATGATTCTAAATATGCATCCAACACAAATAAAGAGATAGAGTTAGAGTTAGAAGACAACACAAAGATTTATGTGGAAACCCAAAACGGGAGAAAACCACGGGTGGAGGAGACCACCGAGAGAAATCCACTAGTGAAAGATGAAGATTACAATGCTCTTTAAGGAGTAAAATCACAACTATGGTGAGTGTTTGGAGATAGAATGATTAAATGGGTGATTTCTAAACATGTTCTTCAGCTGGGTTTTATACCCAAAGCTCTAGCTAATTTGGGGAAGCACTCAAATGAGATCAATGGAGTGTGATCTTGAAGAAGCCATATTAGATGAGTCTTCCAAGCATGCATAATCAGATTTTCATAGCCCGAGGAGAGGATATCAAAAGGGACACAATCTCTTAAAATAGGGAAAAACAAATCTGATTGGAAAAGTTACTTTTGGGAAGATGTTGTAAGATCCCACATTGGTTGGGGAGGAGAACTAAGGTTGCCTTATAATAGGAACTTGATACCTCCTCTACCAGACACATTTTAAAACCATGAGTCCAGGTGTGTGGACAAAGCGGACAATATCTGGTACGGTTGACCTGGGATGTTACAGATGGTATCAGAGTCGAGAACCAGACTAGTGTGCCAGCGAGGACACTGGGCTCCCAAGGGGGGTGGATTGTAAGATCCCACATTGGTTAGAGAGGAGAACTAAGGTTTCCTTATAATAGGAACTTGATACCTCCTCTACCATACGCGTTTTAAAACCGTGAGTCCAGGTGTGTGGACAAAACGGACAATATCTGGTACGGTTGAACTGGGATGTTACAGATGTGAACAGTGCTCGTGCCCATGCTCTTTAACCCTCGCGCCCGCGAGCAGACCTTCTGCCTCCAAAATGAATGTTTGGCGCTGATAACTCTATTTTTAGAGTTATTATTTCCTTTTATTTTTATTTTATTTTATTTTGTCAAATTTTAGCCATTTCACTTCTCAAAACCCCCATTCTTGATAATATTCATAAAAATGAGCAATAAGAGTGAACCATAGTTTTTATAAACCATTTGGTAGTATTTTGTTGCTTTCTCACGAAATATCCGCAGTGACTTGCGCATCCCACTCCGGACCCCACTATCGAGCAAAGAAGAAGACAAAAGAAATTCAAATCTTAGCTTGGAAGTAAAAATCTGGAGAGTGGAAGGTTCAGTTGGCAGAAGGCATGGGATTGAGAAGTACAAAGTGTTCCTAAAAGCATGGTAAGGTGAATTAAATAATAACACCCATGGTACTTTAAAGTTGACTTTGTGGAAAGGTGAAGGGTCCTATGGGTAAAAGAGCTACAAATTGGTGGTATGAAGTGTTGCACAAAGAAGCTGAATTTTATGTTTTCTCACTTCAGTCCTTATTCTTTAGTCATAATCCATCTTTTGTAAAATCCAACCTTTTCCTCTTAGTATAAATAGAGGAGTTGGATTTCATTAAATTCATCCTTCATATCTCATCTACCACATTTGGTGTGAGTTTAGTTCTAGTTATTAGCTCTCATTTAATGCAGTAGTTAATTAAATTTTTGTATTTTCAATTCCTAGTGTAATTGTAGTTTCGAGTAATCTATGGTAGTGACGTATCTTCGTTCCCCACTGCGGTTTTAATTCAAGTCACTTTCAGTTTATTTATGTTCATTTTCTCATCTTTTGTTTTATTTATGTCGATAATTATGGGCTAAGCATCCTTTGGGATGTAGGAAAGAGAAGTACCTGGATTTTAGAGAAAATGCTTGAGTAATCGTTATACTTGGAATATTTGTTGTTTTGGTCATTCACTCTCGATTATTACCCAATGATGCGAACAAGCCGATCACTTGTAAGGATCTAAAGTCTAGTTCTTAACTCAGAAATGAGTAGAACGCAGTGACACGAGCTTGAATGATGCTAGGGGATTCGAAAGAATTCTTATGACACTTACGAAAGTGAGGTCGGCACAGTGAGCTAATCTCAACCCACTGGAGTAGTAGGCAAGCTAGTTGGTGTATTTAAAAACACTTAGAGTATTTGTCTCTACACATTCCATCGAGGCCTGAAAAGGTCCATTTTGAGATTACCAATGACAAAACAATTGTTAATGCCAAAAATCGCACAAAAGTACAACTTAAGGTCGATGTGGACATTTAACAACTAAAGAAACGTATCTCAAGCCAAACAACATAATTGCGAGGAAAAGGTAAAAGAGACAAGAGATTTGGTGACGCGGAAAACCCCAAAACGAGGGAAAAAACCACGGTCGACTCATGAGAGTCGACGGTGCACTATAGTCGCCAAACAGGGGCGAAAGTCCTTGTGTTACAGATGATTTGTGTACAACAGATTACAAATAAATGTAAATAAAAACTTAGTCGTATGTAAATGACGTGTGTCGTGCGTAAATCGTGCGAATAAGTATGCTTGTTGTGCGGTTTGTACTGCTGTCGTGCGGTTAGTACTGCTGTCGTGCAGTTTGTACTGCTGTTGTGCGAAGATGCTTTAGCGATATTCATGCGAATGTCTTGCGAATTACTGTGTTTCTGGTGTAGAGTTGCTTAGGAAGTCGATGGAGAAAATTGGAATGAATCCGAATTGCAGCATAGGCTCTTTTATAGCTTCCGTTGGCCATTAATGGTGCCTTTATGGCGCACTTTGTAACCGTTGTCGGGCTCTGAATGTCATTGATGATTGGTTTTGTAACCACTGTCGGGCCATTAATGTCATTGATGATTCGTCCGTTACTGGTCGTTGTGCCATAAATGCCCGTAGACCTGCATTAATGAACAAAAGAAACGACTGTTGACCATGAATGGTTAGTGTAATCGTAAAACCATCTTAAGTTCAGGACGTCGGTCTTATGGAGCATACGGACGCTGCTGAAATATAAGACCATGTATATGACAGGAAATGTCTTGTAAGACCTTATCTTAATATAAGAATGGTCTTATGGAAATGTCGCAAGACTAGGATGAAAATGTCGTAAGACCAGGTCGTAAGACCACTAGGTCGTAAGACCAAGATGATGATGTCGTAGGACTAGGTCGTAAGACCACCACGCCGTAAGACCACTAGGTTGTAAGACCAGAGCGATATTAGACCGACGACAAGAGACTGTCGACGTAAGACTGACGAGTCGTAACTGGCGACGCGTAACTGGTGACATAAGACTAATGTCGTGTGACTTGCGACGTGTGACGCGTGGCGTGCGGTCATGAGATGTAAAGACACTACCTTGAATGACTATTGACACAAGATGTCTTTTAATAACCAACTATCGTATGTCGGGGATATGGCAATAACGGGTATTACCCTTGTCGGTCGGGGGTATGACCGTCGTAGATATTCTTGGTCATGGGTCATGTCGAGGGGATTTATCAAGTCGGTCGAGGGTGTGATTTTTTACCCAAACAACAATAATTACTAATAGTATGGGATTTTTACCTAAATGTGTCAGTATTTTGTAACCGGGCTTTTCTAGCGAAAAGACCGACTTCAAGTATAAGGATCACTTTTTAGGATCAGGTATTTAATATAAAATCTAGGGAAAATCCAACCTACATTCCTTCTTTTAAACCTTAAGTAAAGTCATTAAAGTAGCATTTCACCAAACCAAACCAAACATTTGTTTCCTCTCTAATTGAAACTTGTAAAAGGAAGCTCATGAGAACCATATTGTCTTGATTGCCCAGTCCCTGTGGATTCGATTCTTGTATTTTATCAACTATTACTTGCTGTGACGATCATAGTGGACAGTGTACAGTTGCACTTCCCACTGTGGATGTTAATGCCAAAAATCGCACCAAAGTACAACTTAAGGTCGATGTGGACTTTATCAACTAAAGAAAGGAATCACTCGACAAAGCGTGCGACAAAGACAGAAATGTAAATGAGACAGAGATTTTGGTGACGCGGGAAAAACCTCAACGAGGAAAAAACCCGCGGACGACAATGGATGTCGTCGCTGCACTATGGTCGCCAAACAGGGGCGATGTCCTTTGTTACTGGTGTCGATCGTACAGAGATTACAATACAAATGAAGGAAAGACTTCGAAATGTAAAGTAACAAGTGTTTCAAATTTAAAGACAATGTGCGTCATGTGTAAAAATGATGTGTCGTGCGTGATTGTCTTGCGTTGAGAGCGATCTTCTATGAGTGGTTTCTTTGTCTTGAGTGTTCTTCAGAGTTCGAGTACTTGTGTCTGTTGTTCGATGTCCGAAACTGATGATTTAACTTGGAATTTATAGTCTTCGGGTGCTTTAATTGGATCATTAAATACTTCGATAACTGTCGTAACAGACGTCGCCTTTTAGTGCTGTTAATGACCTTCATCAGTTATAGCCGTTGTCCATTAATGATGTTGACTCCTGCCTTAAACACTGAACAAACGTAACAATTTATATCATGCGTTAGTCGGTCGAGGTCGCATGGTTCTATGCGATGGTCGCGTGAGCTAGGCGACGTCGAGGTCGAGTGTCGTGAGGTAAAAGACTTTCGATTTTATCTTTAATCAGGAGAGAAAGTACTATGATTTTACCTTCGCTATAAGAAAAAGGAATAAGTGTTTTCCTTACCTTGGTCGTGGTCGAGACTGGTGAAATTTTGCCCAAACAGTTTGCCCCCAAAATTTGAAAAAGTGGAGCGGCAAGTTCAAGAAGTTTTTTAAATTTTGCTTGTCGGGTGCTTATGGTTATGACACGTGTCGAAGGTTTACCTTGGTTGTCTTGGAACTGAATCGGTTTAATTCAAACTCGAGAGGGAAGTCGAAAAGAGGGTAAAGTAGTGACGTCATGCTGACGTACGATGGTGCTTAGCAGCTGTCATGGCCAGGTGTCAGCGATCCGTGTGGTCATTCGAAAAGACAGGGGCGCGTGTCGACCATCGAGGGACTCGACCTGACACGATCGTTTACATAAATAGAGACCACGATGGGTTTATTTTGTTTACAATTCCAGAGATTTCCTCTTGATTTCTTTGCCATCTTGTCCAATCTTTTCCACTTCTGCAAGAATCCTTGACTCAGTTAGGATTTCTCGAAGTTTAGAGCGCTTATATATATAAGGTACGATTTCTTCGATTTCTCAAATCTGGTTTAGAAATGTCGATGGACCCTGAAAGCACAATTCAAGAACAATCAGACATTGACGACCTTAGAAGTCTAGCCAAAATCCCTGCGTGGGTCGAATTGATCTGCGCTGGCCAGATCCGATCAAATGAATGTCCCGAGGGGTATATCGTGATATACGAATACCCTTTTAAGATAGGTTTCGAATGGCCCTACTCGCCTTTAGCTAAGGCTTTTATGCTAGAATTCGACTTGGCACCAGGTCAGCTAATGCCCCAGTTTTGGCGAGTCGTACACGTGATCGAGCGTCTCACTAGAAAATAGGAATCGCCCATGAATGTACGCGACCTCCTTTTGGCTTATCAAGCCAAGAAGGACGGATATCATCGTTGTAGTTAGTATTCTAGGCTTAAAGGCGACCGCGTTTTGGCCCTAAATACCGCTGTGAACGATCGTAAATGGAAGACTCGATACACATTTGTGCGTAAGTTGACCCTCGACTCTGAGAGTGATTGGATTAGGACCGGCTGGAATACGTCGGGTGAGCTTTGTAATTTCATTGTCGTATGTCGTCCGCGTTTTTTGTTTGATTTCTAACTTGCTTTTTACATGTCGACAACCATTAGATTCGAGGACGTGAAGCCTTACGCTAACTCTCAAGCAAAAATCGACACGTTTTTAAAGTTCAGTGCCACCGAACGGTCGTTTGTCGTACGACACTTGGTGGACGACGACGAAGATTTGGAATACTTAGGAGAGAACCGGGGAGAGAAACGTGAGGAGGAGGAAGAAGCGGAAGTCGAAAAAAGAGAGATGACTGGTAAGTGTACTTTCCTTTTTCTTTCTGTCGAATCTTCTTCTTTTATAACATTTCTTCCTTTTTCTGGTTTTTAGGAGAGTCTCGACCGAAGGTGCCGATTGTCTCTGCTAAAAGACAGCTGAGCTCGAGCTTACCCGGAAGGGCAAAGAGAGGAGACAAAGAACCTTGTCTGCAGGTCCTGCAGTTCCCAAGAAAGCGAGGACGACGATCCCGAGGGAATCGTCTCTAGGGGTTGACGACTCGTCGAGAGTCGTTACACCCGAAAAGGCGAAGGTTACATCGCCTAGGAGGACGTATTCTAGCGTGATCGCTGCGACGCCTCTTAGTTCTGCGCCTCTGGCGGAAACAACGAAGTCCCCGTCTGCTACGTCGGATCCTTTGTCGGCTGGTAAGGGCAAGGATCACCCGACGAGAAGGGCTAAGGTCACGACGGTTAATTTTACATTGCCGTCGGACTTTATGGTCGAGATGTCCTAGACGGGACGAATCTCTTTCCTCATCTGGGGAAATATCTGCTCCCATCTTTCAAGGAGCGTTTTGAGGGGTTTCCTATCGAAGAGACGGGAGCCCATGTTGCCGGTTTGGCATTCATGGTAAGTCTTTCTTTCAAGACCTTTTGTCGGTGTTTACGTTGTCGTACGTTTATTAACATTGCTTTGTTTTATGTTTCTACAGGCGTTCCAAGCTTCTTTGGTGTTACGTTCCGAGACGACGAAGATCAAGGATCTGGTGTCCGCTGCCCATGAGAGGAGGAATGCGGCGATGGCTAGGGCAGATGCCGTCGTAGAGCATGAAAAGACTATGTCAACACGTCTTGGTGATGCCCTGAAACAGTTGGAGGCTGTCGGTTGTGCCAAGGATGATGTCAACCATCGTCTGACGCAGTCCATGTCCATGATTGCTAATCAGAGGGAGGAGATGGACAAGGTTAGAGAATCTTTGGCTAAGACCGTAAAGGAAGCTGAGGATTCTATGTCCCGAGTGGCGGTACTGGAGAAAGAGGTAAAGGACCTCAAAGACGAGGGTAAGACCGTCTTTGCTTTTGCTCGCCTGACCGCTAGGGTGGCGATTATGAGGCAACATCTGCTGGGGAAGGACCCCTTTGCCTCGGCGTTAAAGGAGCTTGACGTCTACTTGAAGGGCGTCGGGTCTGAGAGAGACCTTGATTCGGATGATGAGAAGGACGTCGAGGAGGAGGTGGCAGGCGAGGGTCCTTGAGGTGAGACCTCGGGCAAGGACACGACTGATGTCCCTCCTCAAATTTAAAAAATTTCCTTGTCTTTGTTTTTACCGATCGGTCGTTGGTGGTCGAATTCCTGTAATCGTATTTCAATGAAATTTCTTTTGATCGTGAGATTTTCCACTGTTCATTACAAGCAATCATCAAGTACAAGGTTGATCGTAAGAAAATACTTGTAAATTATATATAACCACAGATACGTGCGACAAAGGCTTCTTAATTGATAAATAATGATACAAGTCGTGTAAACAATCGTATGTTCAAAGCATATATGAGATGCTTCTAAGAACACTTAGATTGCATGTCGTTTGTAAACTGTATGATGAATTTAAATCATACGTCAAATCATGTACTTATGCTATACAATCTTGCGAGAGTCATGTGATGGACTCATGTCGTGCGATAGAATACTATTAGAGGTTGGTCGTTGGCTAACCAACGACCCTCCGATGCTTAAGTCAGTAGTCGTTTGTGATAAAAAATCGTATGAAAGAAAAGAAAAGAATTTAGAAAACGTATCTTCTCAGACTCTTTTTCTTAATCGGGTATCTGCCCCCCGTCATTTACTATCCTACTTTTTTCCAGGAAAAATAGGTTTTAAATGACGGATCGACACTGAGTTTTTGAGGATTAATGTCGATGTCTATGTCGACCGTGTTTTCGTGCGACAGGGCAGAATAGTCGGCATATTCTTGTAAAAAAGGCATTAGTTTGTCTATAAGATCAGAGATAGAGAAACGTATCTGTCTTGACCTTATGGTCAGGTTTGCCCTTCTTCAGGACGATTTCCTCGACCTGTGACTGCCAAACAACTTATTTTCGCGGCTTCAGGGTGGTCTTATAGCAGTCACGGGCGACTTTCGGCTCACTTTTGATTTCTTGGATTCCCCACGGCGTAGGGAACTTCAGGTTCTGGTGATACGTCGAAGGAACGACTTTCATTTCATGGATCCACGGTTGACCTAAGATGATGTTTGTTGGTCCCGAAGGGTTATACAAGTTTGTAGAAGGGGGGGGGGGGGGGGGTTGAATACAAACACACAGATTTTACTTTTCTAAATTGTTTATTGATAAATCATTAACAATTTACAGCTTGTTGCGGAAACAAGATTAAGGATAAACCTAAATCTAAACAAGTTGGAACACAAAGGTTTCTTGCACTAAGAGAGATAAGGAAATTACTAATAATAACCTATCTTGAGATAAGAGATTGAACTTGTCCAGAGTTAGCAAGTTACTTCAAATGAAGTGGGTTCATCTCTTTATATATTGCATGCATTTAATGCAAGTCAGTATACACTTTACACGTGTCATCAGCTGGTTGGTTGCATGTCATTGACCTTTGTTGACAACCTTAGTAGCTGCATGAATGAACAGTGTAGTATCAGATTTGTTGTACGAATTCAGACAATAAGGAGGTTCTATTCTGACATATCGTACGGAGGCGTGCAAGGGTGGTTGAGACAAAAGTACTTTGTACGGAAGACTTTATGATCAGCTTTTCGATGTTTCAGCGATCTATCATTTCATATCAGCGAATGATAGAGTTCAGCGATAGCTAAAGTCTTGTACTTGATACTTCACGTTGATTGGACAAATCTGAGTCTTCGCTGATCCGCATCAGTTCATTAGGAGACTTGTCGCTGGTTCTTGAGCTTGATCTTCGACTTCAGCGTAGAACCTATGTTGACGTGAAACTTGTCTTCAGGGATCATAAGTAAACAACTAACTTATCAGCGATCATCATAAGGACTGAAGGAGCTGCAGAAGTAGAAGAAGTAGTAGGGTTAAGAAGAGTCAAGAGTGTAGAAAGACGTACCTCATTTTCAACTGGTTTGAAGTCAAGTACCTTAGGGCCAATCTGAGAGAGTTTCAGGTCGCCCTCTTGCGGGTAGCTGTCCTTCAGGCCATATTGGAAGATGGCGCTGATGAACCGTGGGTAAGGAACCCATGGAGGTCTGTCAGCGACGGTGTCCACTCTTAGAACTAGGTCATCATAGATAATCGATGCCCAGTCTATGTTGAGACCTTTCAGCAGTGCATATCCCATTGCTTGATGAGGTTTAGCGGCTTGGTCAGAGGAGCCGCTCTTTGCAGTCATGCAGCTGATTAGATGAGCGAAGATGAAATTCATCTCGCTGGGCATTTTCGATTTCTTGATAATCGTCAGCTTCTTCTCGGGCTTCATGTCTCTGCCGATCCCATACATAGCCCATTGCATCGAAAAATGCAATGATGGCTTCCCTGTCTGAGTTTTTCTTGGGGTCAGGGAGAGGAACGAATGGTTTTTCCTTGGTAGCGATGGGAAGGCTGAGAGCTTTGCGAATGATGGCAGGGGTGATCTTCATGGTGCCATATTCGATATCGCAGAGGATGCAATCGATTGTTTTGGAGGGGTCTTTGGCTGAAGGTAGTTGAGAGTGTCTGGCTGAGTACCAGAATTGTGAGAGCAAAAGCTGATGTGCAGGAGGTGTTATGGTCAGGGCTGTGGAGATGCAGCAATTCTTTAGGAATTTCACAGCATCATCTAGATGTGTGACTTGCTTTCGAGGAGGAAACTCGAGAAGCGCATAGAGGTTGTTCACCTTAGTCCAATCCAGTTTGTCAAGGGCAAACTTGACTTGAGGAGCCTTGAAGATTTCCACTTCCTCAGAATCAGTGGAGATGTTCTTAGAGGTAGCAGGAATGTCAGACGATGCCATTTCTCTGTATTATCAGTTCAACCAAAGATGTTAACAAATAAGAATAATCTTAATGTGGAAAGGAATTTCCAATAAGATGTTTCGAATTTTGTCCATTTCATTCAGACAAAATATCTTAATGAAGATTAGGGTTTTTTGTTTAAAAAAAACGAAAATTTCAAACCCAAAAAAAATCTTGTTTTCCAGTTTTATTTGAGGATAGGGATTCTGGAAAAACGAATGTGTGAAGAACAAGTTTAAGATTTTTGCATTTAAACTTGAAGAACAACCATGAAATGGTTGTGTTCATAAAACCATGAAAGAAAATGATCTCATTTTTAAGAAGTTCTTTTGTTTGATCTTGTTAAAACAAGGAAAAGATCGGAAACAAGTTATACGCATTCGGTAATAAATAAGAACATATTAACCTTGATGTTTGAAGAAGATGAACAGTTGTTCTTGAGAAAAAATCGAGAGCCAAATGCAACAGTGATTTCTTTCTTTGCTTGGAGGAGAAGTTGTTCGCGTAAAAGAAAAATATAAACAAAGAATTTGTTTATATAGAGATTTTAGAAAGAGAAAATCTTGAGCGGGAAAAGATTTTCATCATGACACGGACACGTGTTTGCATTTGATTGACGAGTAAACGAAACGTGCAAACGTGTGTCAGAAAGAAGAACGTGCCAGGGCTTATCCGTTGTAATGACGTCACAATTGTCCTTTCATATTCTTGGTTGTCTCTGAGGTTTTTAAAAAACTTAGGGATACTTTTGAAAACATGAAGCACTGAATAGATATATCAGTGAAGGTTTAGAAATTTCAAAAGAATATCGCTGAAAAGGAAGAGATATTCAGCGATGAGATTTGTTTTGAAATCTTGCATTTACATGCGATTTGTCAGAGAGAAAAACATACCTTGATATCAGTGAATCAAGTTTATTCAGAGAGAAGATGATAGAATGGGTTATACAAGTTGATTTTATCCTATTGCTGATCAAATGTAAACCGCTGAGGATTTTATCCTTCAAAGTTCAGCATTCCAAGCTCGCTGATGAGAAAGTTGAATCTTGTCTCATCAAGAGGTTTGGTGAATAGATCAGCTAACTTATAATCAGTTGGGATAAAATGAAGTTCTATATTACCATTCATCACATGATCTCTGATAAAGGGATACCTGATTTCGATGTGTTTTGTCTTTGAGTGTAGCACTGGATTATTGGCTATAGCGATGGCACTTGTGCTGTCGCAATAGATTGGAATATTTGAGAGCTGAAGGTCATAGTCCAGTAGTTGATTTCTCATCCACAAGACCTGAGAACAGCAGCTTCCAGCGGCTACATACTCAGCTTCAGCTGTGGAAGTGGACACTGAGTTTTGCTTCTTACTTGTCCTACTTACCAGCTTTCCACCCAGGAGCTGACATCCTCTTGTGGTGCTTTTCCTATCCAATTTGCAACCTGCAAAATCACTATCTGAATAGGCGAGTAAATCAAATCCTGAGTCTTTGGGATACCAAAGACCTAGATTCGTTGTACCCTTAAGATATCGAAAAATTCGCTTTACAGCTTTCATATGAGATATCTTAGGTGCAGCTTGATATCGTGCACATAAGCATGTTGCAAACATAATATCGGGTCGGCTAGCTGTAAGATACAATAGTGAGCCGATCATCCCACGGTACAGCGTGACATTGACAGGAACACCCTTAGTGTCCTTATCAAGTGTCAGCGGTGGTGCCATAGGGGTTTTCATAGCTGAACTTTCAGTTAAGTCAAATTTCTTCAGCATATATTTAACATATTTTCCCTGATTAATGAAAGTTCCTTTTTCAGTTTGCTTAATCTGAAGACCAAGGAAATATGTTAGTTCACCCATCATGCTCATTTTATACTCATCTTCATTCTATCAGCGAAACGAGTACAAAGCTCAGGGTTAGTAGAACCAAATATAATGTCATCAACATATATTTGAACTAGAATGATATGACCTTTCACTTTTCTAAAAAATAGAGTTTTGTCAATCTTACCTCGCTCAAATTGTTCAATATGTAGATAAGTAGAGAGAGTGTCATACCATGCACGAGGAGCTAGCTTCAAGCCATAAAGTGCCTTATCCAGTTTATAAACATAACCTGGACGCTTAGAATCTGAGAACCCTGGAGGTTGTTCCACATACACTTCTTCATTCAGCTTTCCATTCAGAAACGCTGACTTAACATCCATCTGATGTACTTTGAAGTTTTTGTGTACAGCATATGCTAAGAATAGACGAATAGATTCAAGTCTTGCTACTGGAGCAAATGTTTCGTCATAATCTATACCTTCCTCTTGTCTGTATCCCTGAGCAACAAGACGAGCTTTGTTGCGGGTTACAGTACCATGTTCGTCCAACTTGTTTCGATAGACCCATTTAGTGCCTATCACTGTTTTATCAGTTGGTCTTCGAACAAGTTTCCAAACTTTGTTTCTTTCGAATTCAGTCAGCTCTTCTTGCATGGCGCTGACCCAGTTTGGATCTTTGAGGGCATCATCTATTTTCTTTGGTTCAGTTAGAGAAATAAAGTTAACAAATAAACAAATATTACCTGCACTTCATCGAGTCTGAACACCAAGAATTTGATCAATTGGGTGATTTACGGTCCATCGCTGAGCCGGAGCATAAGTCGCTGACTCGTCTTGAACTGGAGGAGCTGAAGATGAGGCTTCAGCTACTTCTAGAGTATCAGCTAAGAGAGGAATACTTGCATTTGTCATTTCATTTACTGATTGCTGAGAATTAGATGAAATGTGTGAGACATTTGGATCAACGACAGGTATAGTGTTTATAGGAACAGCTGAGACCCATGATGTTTCAGCTTCACTATTGTGCATGTTTGGAATGATAGTGGGACTATCATCTTCTACTGGATGAGCATGAGGTGTGGGAATGTCTTCTGCATGCATTTAATGCAAGTCAGTATACACTTTACACGTGTCATCAGCTGGTTGGTTGCATGTCATTGACCTTTGTTGACAACCTTAGTAGCCGCATGAATGAACAGTATAGTATCAGATTTGTTGTACGAATTCAGACAATAAGGAGGTTCTATTCTGACATATCGTACGGAGGCGTGCAAGGGTGGTTGAGACAAAAGTACTTTGTACGGAAGACTTTATGATCAGCTTTTCGATGTTTCAGCGATCTATCATTTCATATCAGCGAATGATAGAGTTCAGCGATAGCAAAAGTCTTGTACTTGATACTTCACGTTGATTGGACAAATCTGAGTCTTCGCTGATCCGCATCAGTTCATTAGGAGACTTGTCGCTGGTTCTTGAGCTTGATCTTCGACTTCAGCGTAGAACCTATGTTGACGTGAAACTTGTCTTCAGGGATCATAAGTAAACAACTAACTTATCAGCGATCATCATAAGGACTGAACAGGCTCAGAACATTATGGTGAACAGTGTTCGTTGAATGTCTAATCTAAAGAGCGAGAGTTCCTATCAGCGGTACTGTAAGATATTAGTACTTATCAGCGATAGGGAAACTCTGATACATATTGTTTACTTACAATTTTCACTAAGTATATAAGAGAGGGTCATTATCAAATCATAGAGGGTTTGGATCAACAATGTTATAGGCCGACGAGCAATCGATAACACTGAACTTAGTCTGCTTGTTGATTCCTCCGGCATAGACCGGCAAGATGATCTCTCCATAAGTGCTCGTCGCTTCTCCGCTAAAACCGACCAAGGTTGTCGAACGTCGGGTGATTTCCGAGCGATCGATTCCCATGGCCTTGACGGTGTCAAGGAAAAGGACGTTCGCTGAACTGCCCCCGTCGATCAAGACACGTCGAGTTAAATAATTGCCAATCATGAGTTGAATGATCAACCCGTCATGATGCTTTTGATGGGAGTCACCAAGGTCGTCTTGATCGAACACAATTTTCATAGCTTCTAGCTCCAGATCCCCTTTGGGCCTTGATGAACGCGGGATAGGTCGATCGTCAGGTGCTTGACTGGTGTGACGCTTAGCTGCGGAGTACGTCAGACCACACACGTCGAAACCACCAGTGATGCAATGGACGACTTTTGCTTGCTCGGGGGTCGGCGGTCGATCGTCGCTAGTTGGAGCGACGACGCTATCGATGATATCTTTGAGATTTCCTTTCGGGACATGATATGCTAACTCCTTTTTGAGAGCTATGCAATCATCTGTCGCATGACCATGGTCGACATGGAAGTCACACCACTTTGACTTATCTTTCTTGGAGTCGTCCAGATCGGACTTCTTTGGCCACCGGATGGTCGCCTGAGCGGTCTTTAGAGCTTCGACCAAGTCCTTAGCGGTCCCTTTGAATCCATAAGAGGATATCTTGGGGTACTGAGTAAATTTGGTCGCGGTCTTGGCTTCCGCTTTCGTCTTGAATCGAACATTCGAAATCTGGCGCGCGGGCTCTACCTTAGAAATTGCCTTCGTCTTGAATTCTGGCTTCCTCACACCTAACGACCTCTTGTCGTCGGTATGCTTACGACGAAAGGCAGTGTCGTCCTCTACCCTCATGTATGCTAAGGTTCGAGTTCGGACGTCCTCAAAATTCTCCGGAGGGTACTTAGTCAGATCAGTGTACAAACCCGAACTGTCGTCCAGACCGCGTTTATAAGCTTCAATTGCGGTCTTGACGTCTGTTTGGGCAAAAAAATCACGTCGCTCGACCGCGACCAGAACAAGTAAGACGTACGATTAGGGACTATATCTTGTATTAAGATAAGGTCTCGACAAAGACCCAGAACACCATCGTCGTCCCTCATAAAAGGTAAGTCGAGAGTCCCTTACGACGCTCGACCATAGCGTCGACCGATCCACACGACTATTATATAAGGACGTGCGACCTCGACCAAAGCTAACGTTCACCATGACCGTTTGTTAAGTGTTTAATGCAGGAATAAAAGTCATTAAAGAGCAACGACTATAACCGACGCAGTCATTAAACAGTCGGCGACCGTAACGGACGAAGATCATTACTCCGGCGACCGTTTCCAACCGTTAAAGCCATTAAAGGAGCATTCATGGATGAAGCTAAGGACACGAAGACTATAAATATCAAGCTCAATCCACATTTCAACACATCGAATATCCGGCGATTAACAATCGAAGCAATACTCAAGAACACCTGAAGTGAAGAACTATTATTCTAAGTATCGCTCTCGACGCTCGACAACAGCCCTCGACCAGCAGTTCACACTTTGTTTCGTACACGACAAACACTTGTTTTTACATTCAAACACTTGTACTTTACATTTCGAAGCATTTTCTTCATTTGTATTGTAATCTCTGTACGATCGACACCAGTATCCAAGGACATCGCCCCTGATTGGCGACCATAGTGCAGCGACGACACCCCCTGTCGTCCGCAGGTTTTTTCCTCATTTGAGGTTTTTCGTGCGTCATCAAATCCTTTGTCTTATTTATTTTTCCCTCGTCGCACGTCTCGTCGAAAGATTCTTTCTTTAGATGTTTAAGTCCACATCGACCTTAAGTTGTCCCTTTGGTGCGATTTTTGGCATTAACAGTTTGGCGCCATCTGTGGGACTACATCTAGAGAAAATCCTCGACGAACGTGCATTCTACTAATAGTTTCTTGGAGTTTCTTCTATTTTCTGTTGCAGGAAAATGGCAGCCCCTGGAAATCCGCAGCAAGTCGTCGCTCAGATGTATCAGGAGCTCGAGGTTGCCAGGAATCAACTCAATGCAATGGCAGAGCAGAATCGCAGAGCAGCTGAAGAGATCGCGCGGCTAAGGAATCCTTTTGGACCCCATAATGGTCCTAGACCATTCATCCAGAATCCAGGTCCGGGACCAGGCACGTCCGCGCAGAATCAGCATCCAGGTCCATTCATGCAGAATCAGCAGCCGGGTCCGTTCATTCCGAATCCCCAGTCTGGGCAGATTCCCCCTCAGCACATCCGACCACCACCCTTGAACAATGGATCCCAACCATTGCAAGGTGGCGCCCAACCGTTTCAGAATGGATCCCAACCGTTTTCCCAGCCGTTCCAAAGTGGTCCGCAACCTTTCCAGCAAGGATCGCAACCTTTCCAGCAAGGATCGCAATCTTTCCAGCAGAGATCGCAGCCATTTCAGCATGGACCACAATCGTTTCAGAATGGACCGCAGCAATTCCACTATGGGTCGCAGCCATATTTTGTTCCATTCAACGGGGACACCAATGGTTCGTCGCATGGTAATGGCACTAGTCCAGGGACCAATCCCTCGACAGGGGCAAATCCTGATCTTAACGATCCCGTCACCCAGCGTTTGAAGACGTTAGAAGACCAAAATGAGTGCGTCCTGTCCTTGCTCGCCAAGTTGCCTGGGGCAGTCGTGCCTGTCGACGACGAGCCTCGTTCGGGGTATCAGGCGTCGCCCTTCATCGACAAGATCGCCACCATCGAGGTCCCAAAGAAGTATAACATTTCTGCCTTCACTCCCAAGTATTCGGGTGTGACCGATCCAACCGAGCATGTCGCGCAGTATAAGCAGCTCATGTGGACAATCTCGATTCCACACATGTACCAGGAAGTATGCATTGTTAGGACTGATCAATCACGATTAAGAAATGTGTAGAAGAACAGAAACAAATTCACATAAAAGAATGAATTCTTTTACAAATCTTTTGATACAAACATAAATTACAACGAAATCGTAAACCTTACTTGATACGAAGATTCTTGTAACAACGAAAGAGATTGAGGCCTGCTAATCGCAGTGTCCTAAGACAAAAATTCGCCTCGAGTATCGGCGTTGTCTTGAGGATACAACAATCTATTCAAGTCAATACTTGAACCTAGCGAATCGTCATACGTTTGGTGATGAACGAGAGGAGAGAGAACCCAGATTTTGTGATGAATTTTCGTGTCTTTTTTGTCTCGAAAACGAATGGAAATGATGGAGTATTTATATGTATGCTTTGGTAACCGAAACTAACCGCCAGAATCTCGCGATACTTGCGGCGCGGGTAAACTCGCGCGGAAAGTCGCGCCGCGGTCTGTTCGTCGAAACCCACAGTGGCCCGCGCGCCTTGTGGTGCGGCTTAAGTAGCGCCGTTATGCGCGCCGAGCACTGTTTGATGATTCTTCAGTATCCCGCGCCGTTTCCCGCACCTGTACATCACATTCGTTCTTCATCTATTGAATCTCGACCCCATCGAGACCCCAAGAGCCCCAAGGCCCAAGGCCCAATCTTTGACATTTAATATATATATATATTTGTGTCAAAGAGAGCCCACCAAGAACACCACACACCAAGCCCAAGCAATTAAATGATTCATTTAATGCTCAATGGTTTGTGTTTATTAAGTGGTTTAGACTTTGCCTTGGCTCCTATGTGGGACAAGTTTTCTCACCTCTTCACTAAGTTC
Source organism: Saussurea involucrata (assembly GCA_033807775.1). Taxonomy (NCBI): domain Eukaryota; kingdom Viridiplantae; phylum Streptophyta; class Magnoliopsida; order Asterales; family Asteraceae; genus Saussurea; species Saussurea involucrata. The sequence goes on from CM066316.1 coordinate 59,403,787, forward strand.
CAACAATACCCCACATTTTCTATTCAAACCCAAATAATACCCCACATTTGAATAGAAAATAAGCAATATTATGGAACTTATGTTTCTATCACCAAGCTAGTTATAATATGCATCGGAAAACGGTGTCTTTTGGACTTGAACCTTTCCTAGTGAATGCCTATCGGATCTACTTCGTGGATAGTGAACTAAAGTCTTGAACTAGCCACTTTTTGTAGTAAATCGAGACAATAGGCATCACACATATTATAGCTATACATAATTCGATTCTTATCGTTGTGTTCATTTCGGTCGTGAACATTTCCTTTCTTCATGAGAGTTTTAGAAGACGTAGCCATATCCGTCCTCAAAGATGCGACCCCACATCAATCTCACATAGGTAATGCCGATCAAGAATATTCCGTTGTATTCTACTAAGAAGCTATCAGCATTATTAAGAATAAACTATTCATCCCTATATCATCAACGGAAAACACAAAGGAAACATCATAGGAATAGGCATACCTTTGTTTTATTGTTGCTTGAGTTGACCCCGACTAGTTTGCCTATTGAACCTAGACCATGGGATCTCCAATTCCGCTAGGTTAGGTTGCCGCCGAGGAAACTCATTGTGTTGGCTTTAAGCCCATTCCCCTCGATGAGAAGGATACTTGCTCTCTACTTAGGCCTTTTGTCAAAGGATCGGCAATGTTCTCCTTTGACTTTACGTAGTCAATGGAAATGATTCCATTTTTCAGCAAGTCCTTTATAGTGTTGTGGCGCCTTCGTATGTGACGGGACTTTCCGTTGTAAATCTGATTCTTCGCTCTTGTGAGAGCAGCCATACTGTCACAATGGATACCAATAGCAGTCACTGGTTTTGGCCACAACGGAATACCCTCTAGGAAGCTTTTTAGCCATTCGACTTCTTCAGCGGCTTTGTCTAATGCGACAAATTCTGCTTCCATGGTTGATCTGGTATTCACCGTTTGTTTAGAAGATTTCCATGAAATCGCAGCACCACCAAGTGTGAATACATATCCACTTGTGGACTTACCCTCCGAATGATTTGAAATCCAATTTGCATCACAATATCCTTCTAGAACGGGAGGGTATTTGGTATAGTGTAACCCATAACCCATTGTGTATTTTAAATATCGAAGCACCCTTACTAGTGCATACCAATGGTCTTTTCCCGGGTTATGTGAGTACCGACTCAGTCTACTCACACTATACGCAATGTCCGGTCGTGTACAGTTCATGATATACATCAAGCTTCCAAGAACTTGAGTGTACTCCAACTGAGCAACACTATCTCCTTCATTCTTCTTCAATTGACTTGAAGGATCAAAGGGAGTCACAACCGGTTTGTCATCATAGTGACCAAACTTTCGCAACACATTCTCAACATAGTGAGATTGGGTAAGGATGTAACCATTTGGATTTCTTTGAATCTTTATACCAAGGATAACATCAGCAACTCCCAAATCTTTCATATCAAATGCGGAGTGTAGCATCTTCTTGGTTTGGTTTATTACATCCAAGTTTGATCCCATGATGAGCATATCATCAACATATAAACATATAATAACATAAGCATTCTTATATTGTTTCACATAGACACACTTATCACATTCATTTATGTGATAACCATTTGACAACATAGTGTTATCAAACTTTTCATGCCATTGCTTTGGCGCTTGTTTAAGTCCATAAAGAGACTTAATCAACTTACAGACTTTGTTCTCTTGGCCTTTTACAACAAAACCTTCCGGTTGTTGCATATATATCTCTTCTTCTAATTCACCATTCAAGAAAGCGGTATTTACATCCATTTGATGTATCTCCAAATTATGGATAGCCGCTATTGCAACCAGCGTCCGTATAGACGTGATCCTAGTAACCGGTGAATAGGTGTCGAAGAAGTCTTTACCTTCCTTTTGTCGGTACCCCTTGGCAACTAGTCGAGCTTTGTATTTCTCTATAGTGCCATCGGGTCTCAACTTCCGTTTGAAGATCCATTTATGGCCAATGACTTTATGTCCCGGAGGCAAATCAACCAATTTCCATGTGTTGTTTTGCACAATGGAATCAATCTCACTGTGGATGGCCTCTTCCCAATAAGGTGCCTCGGATGATTCCATGGCGGCCTTATAGGAGAGAGGTTCTCCTTCAACATTGAAAGCCATAAAGTCCGGTCCAAAGTCTTTAGCGATTCTTCCCCTTTTGCTTCTTCTAGGCTCAACCTCTTCTTGAACTTTAGAGGTTTCCGCATTCCTCGATTGATCACTCTTAGTTGATTCAATGTTCACTTGAGAGTGCAAATCATCAATCGGTCGTTTACCAAGGTTAGAGGTGTTACCCTCTTTTTCCTTATAATGGAAGATCGTCTCAAAGAATTCCGCTTCAGCAGATTCTATAATCGTGTTATTGCTTATGCCATCTACATTTGATTTATGAACTAAGAACCTATATGCAGCACTATTATGGGTTGGACCAATATATACACAATCAACCGTTTTCGGTCCAAGTTTAGTCCTTTTTGGTAAAGGTACTTGAACCTTAGCAAGGCAACCCCACACTTTCATCCTTTTGAAGGATGGAATCTTTCTTCTCCAAAGTTCATATGGAGTTTTGTCACTTTTCTTGTGGGGAATCCGGTTAAGGATCATATTTGCAGTAAGGCACGCCTCACCCCATAAATGATGTGGAGCTCCGGACGTAATCAACATTGAATTCATCATGTTCTTCAATGTTCTATTCTTCCGCTCAGCCACTCCATTTTGTTGAGGAGTGTAAGGAGCGGTAGTTTGATGTATAATGCCATGTGTTGCACAAAATTCTGCAAATTCGTTGGATTCATATTCTCCTCCACGATCAGACCTCAGAATTTTGATTTTCTTTTCAAGTTGATTTTCAACTTCAGCCTTATAAGTCTTGAACATGCTTAAGGCTTCATCCTTAGTATGTATAAGGTAAACATGGCAAAATTTACTGCAATCATCAATGAAAGAAATATAATAATTCTTTCCTCCTCTTGTAGGAGTTGCCTTGTAATCACATAAATCACTATGGATTAACCCGAGAACTTCATTGGATTTTTCCACCGATCTATGTGGGTTATTTGTGTATTTAGCTTCTACACAAACCTCACACTTAGATATTTTATCATTAGAACATTTAGGAATCATGTCAAGTTTGATCATTCTTTGTAATGATCTAAAGTTAACATGTCCTAATCTAGAATGCCAAAGGAAAGTAGGATCCACAATATACACGGAAGCAGTGCTAGTGCCTGCCTTATTTTCATTAATTACAATGGCGGCATCAACGGTATTTACAGTGCTATTTACAGAGAGTTTGAAGAGTCCCTCATCGAGGTAACCCTTCCCCACATAGGCACCACCTTTGGTGATGACAAATTTGTCCGATTCGAATACAAGTTTGAACCCTTTCTTGCTAAGAATAGGGCCAGAAATCAAATTCTTAGTTAAATTAGGTACATGTAACACATCACATAGCACAAGATCCTTTCCGGAAGTCAACCTCAACGTGACCTTCCCCTTTCCTTCGATCATCGCGGTAGAAGCATTACCCATGAACATCGGTTCCTCTTCCTTCACCTTTTGATACGTTTCGAACAAGCTTCTTGAATTGCAAATATGACGGGTTGCCCCGGTGTCGACCCACCAATCCACAACATTGGTTACCATGTGTGCTTCAACGACTCCAACGAATTGGTTTGGGGAGTGAGCGAGGTTTGCATGATTGTTTCCCCCGCCGGCTCCTCCACCGCCGTTTCCACCACCACCATTGTTATCTCGTCTATGTCGACAATCCTTGGCCCTATGGCCCGGTTTCCCACAAACCCAACAATGCATGACTTTCTTGAACGGTTTCCTTTGAGGAGCCATAGTGCCTTTCCCGAAAGTGAAAGGCCTTTTTGTCATGATGTTCTTCCCTTTGAATTTAGGGAATTTCTGCCTCAAAGTACTTCCTTCAACCATGTTGGCGTTTGGTTCCAAAGGGTTGGCATCGGCTTTATCGTTGAGTCGATTATCTTCCTCCACTCGTAATTTGAGGACTAATTGTTCAAACGTTATGTCCTCCGACAAATGCTTCAAATAGAGTTTGAAGTTTTTCCATGAGTGAGGCAGTTTGTCGATTATTGACCCAACCAGAAAATTGTTGTTTATTCCCATGCCTTCCACTTCTTCAACTTGTTTCATCACCGGTTTTGTATCCACCATCCGATAATTCAGAAATTTCCCAACAACGAATCTTTTGGAACACGCTACTTCAGTTTTATATTTTGTGTCCAAAGATTCCCAAATCTCCCTTGCGGTACCAAGGGTGGAATAGATATCGTATAGGGAATCATCGAGGGCGTTCAGAATATAATTACGGCAATTATATTCATTTGATCTCCATGCCTCGATCGTTCTTTCTTGCGCAGCCACTTGTATTTGAGTGGGTGGCGCTCCATCCTGACTTACCGGTGGCGTCGGTGATGGTTCCTCCTCGGTGAGGACGTTAGAAACACGAAGTGTTGTTAGATAAAACAACATCTTCTGTTGCCAACGACGGAAATCCGATCCTTTGAACTTTTCGGGTTTCTCCACGTGATTTTTCATCACGTTCGATTGATCCATCGCTCCTAACAGAAATTTTTGTCTTAGATTGTTAGGACTGATCAATCACAATTAAGAAATGTGTAGAAGAACAGAAACAAATTCACATAAAAGAATGAATTCTTTTACAAATCTTTTGATACAAACATAAATTACAACGAAATCGTAAACCTTACTTGATACGAAGATTCTTGTAACAACGAAAGAGATTGAGGCCTGCTAATCGCAGTGTCCTAAAACAAAAATTCGCCTCGAGTATCGGTGTTGTCTTGAGGATACAACAATCTATTCAAGTCAATACTTGAACCTAGCGAATCGTCATATGTTTGGTGATGAACGAGAGGAGAGAGAACCCAGATTTTGTGATGAATTTTCGTGTCTTTTTTGTCTCGAAAACGAATGGAAATGATGGAGTATTTATATGTATGCTTCGGTAACCAAAACTAACCGCCAGAATCTCACGCTACTTGCGGCGCGGGTAAACTCGCGCAGAAAGTCGCGCCGCGGTCTGTTCGTCGAAACCCACAGTGGCCCGCGCGCCTTGTGGCGCGGCTTAAGTAGCGCCGTTATGCGCGCCGAGCACTGTTTGATGATTCTTCAGTATCCCGCGCCAACCTGTACATCACATTCGTTCTTCATCTATTGAATCTCGACCCCATCGAGACCCCAAGAGCCCCAAGGCCCAAGGCCCAATCTTTGACATTTAATATATATATATATATATATATATTTGTGTCAAAGAGAGCCCACCAAGAACACCACACACCAAGCCCAAGCAATTAAATGATTCATTTAATGCTCAATGGTTTGTGTTTATTAAGTGGTTTAGACTTTGCCTTGGCTCCTATGTGGGACAAGTTTTCTCACCTCTTCACTAAGTTCCAACATGCATGTGCAAGAGTTTCGGGGCGACTCTCACTGGTCCAGCTCTCCAGTGGCTGATCAATCTCAAACCCAAATCTGTCGGGTCGTTCGCCGAATTGGTCAACCAATTCTCCCGGCAATTCGCCAGCAGTCGTAAGATGGAAAAGCAGACTAGTGATCTGTACTATGTCGTGCAGAAGACCAATGAGTCTATTCGAAGTTATTTCAATAGATTCAATGCCGAAATGATCAGTATCCGCAATTGTGACATCAAAACTGCGATCGAAGCTTATAAGCGTGGTCTAGACGATAGTTCAGGTTTATATATCGAACTGACCAAGTATCCCCCAGAGACTTTCGAAGACGTCCGAGCTCAAACCTTAGCATATATGAGGGTCGAAGACGACGCAACCTTTCGTCGCAAACACACTGGCGACAAGAAGTCGTTAGATGTCAAGAAGCCAGAATTCAAGCCGAAAGCCATATCCAGAATAGAGCCAGCGCGTCAGATTTCAAACGTTCGATTCAAGACGAAGGCAGAAGCTAAAACCGCGACTAAATTCCCCGTGTACCCCAAGATCTCCTCTTATGGGTTCAAAGGGTCAGCTAAAGACTTAGTCAAAGCTCTGAAGACCACCCAAGCAACCATCCGGTGGCCGAAGAAGTCTGACTTGGACGATGCTAAGAAGGATAAATCAAAGTGGCGCGACTTCCACGTCGACCATGGTCATGCGACAGATGAATGTATCGCACTCAAGAAGGAATTGGCATATCATGTTCCACAAGGTAATCTCAAAGATATTATTGATAATGTCGTTATTAACAGCCATCGACCGTCGACTCCCGAGCATGCAAAAGTTATCAATTAAAATCCCCTACTCCATCGGGAATCCTGAAGATCGAGAATGAGTCGAAACGTCGCTATGGTGCCCAGTCGTACGACGATAGGATCAATCACAGACAAGATCTCATCGGATCGTCGTGTCGTCCTGTCATTTAAAACCTATCTATTCTTTCCAAAAAGAATAGAATAATAAATGACAGGGGGGCAATACCCCATGAAGGAGAAAGGTATGATTTCTAACTATTTTCCATACAATTTTTTCTCACAAACAACTACTGACTTAAGCATCAGAGGGTCGTTGGTGAGCTAACGACCAACCCTCGACATCGTTTTATCGCAGGATCGCACGACATATACGATCAGGTCCATGACTTGATCACACCTTACAGCTAATCGAACTACTTAACCGCACGATCGCATAGACGGCTTCGCAGCCTGAGCTTCTTAACTTAGAAAAACTTCGCGTTTTGAATAAATGCCTTAGTCGCATGTATTGGTGTTTGATTAGCATACATTCTAGACGAATGCCTTGTTTTTTCTTTCTTATACCCTGTATGGATACTTTGGTCGTATGTTCTCATATTTTATAAATGCCTTGGTCGCATGATTTCTATGTATCTTATGTTCAATCAGTGCGATGGTTGTTTACCAATAAAGTTCAAACAAGTGCATTCATCAGAAAAATTGTCAAAAACGCGCTCGACCACCAACGGTCGAGCAGTAAAACAAAAAAGAAAGAGAAAATTCTTAAACTAAAAAAGGAGCATCCGCTGCATCCTTGCCTGAAGTCTCATCTTGAGGACCTTCGCCTACCATCTCTTCCTCGACGTCCTTCTCATCATCTGAGTCCATATCCCTCTCGGTCCCGACGCCATTCAAATAAATGTCCAGTTCCTCCTTTGCAGAAGCAAGAGGATCTTTTCCCAGCAAATGTCGCCACATGATAGCAGCCCGAGCAGTCAAACGAGCTATGGCAAAAACAGACTTACCCTCGTCTTTAGCAGCCCGCACTTCTTTCTCCAAACTTTCCACCTTGGACTTATAATCCTCAGCCTCTTTCGAAACAGCAGCCAAGGAATCCTTAATCTTTTCCATCTCCTCCCTTTGCTCGGCAGTCATGGACAAGGATTGCGTCAAGCGATGGCTAAGATCCTCCTTCGCATGATTAACGATCTCCATATGTTTTAAAACGTCAGCAAGACGCTTCGATAGATCTTATGTGCGACCAGTAGCATCGTTTGCTCGGTCTAATGTTGCATTCTCCCTTTCATGTGCATCTGACAAGAGATCTTTCACCTTTGCCGTTCCACTTCGCAAGGCCAAGGAAGCTTGAAGTGCCTGCGAAATCATAAAAGATAGACATCATCAGTGGACAACAACAACGACAACGAAGTCTGGGCCTAGACAAACTAAGTCTTGAAAGAAAGACTTACCATGAACACCAAGCCGCCTACATGGGCACCCGTCTCCTCGATAGGAAACCCCTCAAAACGCTTCCTGAAAGATGGAAGCAGGAATTTATCCAGGTGAGGGAACAAGTTCGTCCCGTCTAGGACATTTCCTGTCATAAAGTCCGACGGCAGCGTAAAGTTGACCGTCGTGACCTTCTCCCCTCCCGTCGAATGTTCCTTGCCCTTGTCGGCTGACAAAGGATTCGATGCGGTAGACGGGGACTTCACCGTTTTTGCCGGAGGCGCAGAATTAATGGGTGTCGCAGTAATCACCTTCTTAGGTGATTCGACCCCTACCTTCTCGGGTGAAGCGACTCTCGACGAGTCATCAACCCCTGCAAACGACTCCCTCGGGATCGTCGTCCTCGTCTTCTTCGGAATTTCAGGGCCAGCAGACATGGCTTTTAGCCTCTTCTCTCTACCCTGACGAGCACGCTCCAGCTCAGCTGCTCTCTTAGCAGAAACATTCAACACTTTAGGTTGAGACTCTCCTGGAAAAAAGGAATGTCATAAAGCACGCAAAAGAAAAAGACTAGAGGTAACATAGGAAGAAAAGGAAAGTAAAGCTTACCCGTCATCCCTCTCCTTCCTCTCGACTTATCTTCCTCCTCTTCTCTTCCTTTCTCTTCACACTTCTCCCCCTGGTTCTCTCCTGAAGATTCTAAATCATCGTCATCCGCCGAGTGTCGCACGACAAAAGACCTTTTGGCGACGCTAAATTCTAAAAACAAATTGATCTTCACTTGAGAGTTAGCGTCTGGCTTCACGACCTCGAATTTTATGGCTGTCAACATACAAAAATCAAGTTAAAAATCATATGTAAATCATCTACAACGCACGCTAGATGAAATGACGAGGCTCACCCGACGTATTCCAGCCCGTCCTAATTCACTCACTCTTGGAGTCAAGAGACAACTTACGCACGAATACATATCGAGTCTTCCACCCACGGTCATTCACAGTTGTCCCTAAAACCAGGACACTATCACCCTTGAGCCTAGAGTGTAAGCTACAGCAATGACAACTATCCTTTTTGGCCTGATAAGCCAAAATAAGATCACGTACACCCATAGGATTCTCCCATCCTCTCGACAGACGCTCAATCACTTGAATAACTCGCCAGAATTGGGGCATTAATTGGCCTGGTGCTAAATCGAACTCCAACATAAAAGCTTTGGCTAGAGGCGAATACGGCCATTCAAAGCCTATCTTAAAAGGGTATTCGTAGATCACGATGTACCCCTCAGGACATTTATTTGAGCGGATCTGACCTGGACGAATCAATTCGATCCACGCAGGAATTTTTGCTAACTTTCTAAAGTCACGGAGGTCTGATAGCTCTTGAATAACACTCTCAGGATCCCTCGACATTTCTAAACACAAAATTTACAAGAGTCAAAGAAATCGTACCTTACTTATAGGCGCGCTAGACCCCGGAGAACCTAATCAAATCAAAGAATCTCACAAGTTTGGAAAGGATCCGGCGAAGAATGGCAAAGAAATCACAACACAAACCCTTCAAAGGCGAAACAAGGAAGGATTCGTCATATCTTTTACTTATACGAACAAACCGAATTCCTTGATGATCAACACGCGTCCATGTCCTTTCGTATCTCCGCCCGGATCTTCGACACTTGTCTTCGACAGCTGGTAAGCATCATCGTGCGTCAGTATGACGTCACAACTTTTCAACTTCTCGTTCAGTTAAAAGCGAACTGGTCTAGTTCCACGACAACCAGGTAAGTCCCTCAACCCAGGTCACAAGTCTAAGCGTTAGACGAGCAAAATTTAAAACTTAAATTTGACATTCAATTTTCAAATTTTAGGGGCAAACTGTTTGGGCAAAAAAATCACGTCGCTCGAACGCGACCAGAACATGTAAGACGTACGATTAGGGACTATATCTTGTATTAAGATAAGGTCTCGACAAAGACCCAGAACACCATCGTCGTCCCTCATAAAAGGTAAGTCGAGAGTCCCTTACGACGCTCGACCATAGCGTCGACCGATCCGCACGACTATTATATAAAGACGTGCGACCTCGACCAAAGCTAACGTTCACCATGACCGTTTGTTAAGTGTTTAATGCAGGAATAAAAGTCATTAAAGAGCAACGACTATAACCGACGCAGTCATTAAACAGTCGGCGACCGTAACGGACGAAGATCATTACTCCGGCGACCGTTTCCAACCATTAAAGCCATTAAAGGAGCATTCATGGATGAAGCTAAGGACACAAAGACTATAAATATCAAGCTCAATCCATATTTCAACACATCGAATATCCGGCGATTAACAATCGAAGCAATACTCACGAACACCTGAAGTGAAGAACTATTATTCTAAGTATCGCTCTCAACGCTCGACAACAGCCCTCGACCAGCAGTTCACACTTTGTTTCGTACACGACAAACACTTGTTTTTACATTCAAACACTTGTACTTTACATTTCGAAGCATTTTCTTCATTTGTATTGTAATCTCTGTACGATCGACACCAGTATCCAAGGACATCGCCCCTGATTGGCGACCATAGTGCAGCGACGACACCCCCTGTCGTCCGCAGGTTTTTTCCTCATTTGAGGTTTTTCGTGCGTCATCAAATCCTTTGTCTTATTTATTTTTCCCTCGTCGCACGTCTCGTCGAAAGATTCTTTCTTTAGTTGTTTAAGTCCACATCGACCTTAAGTTGTCCCTTTGGTGCGATTTTTGGCATTAACAACGTCATAATTGCGGATACTGATCATCTCTGCATTGAATCTGTTGAAATAACTTCGAATAGACTCATTGGTTTTCTGCACGACATAATACAGGTCACTGGTCTGCTTCTCCATCTTGCGACTGCTGGCGAATTGCTGAGAGAAGTGGTTGACCAACTCAGCGAACGACCCGATGGATTTGGGTTTGAGATTGATCAACCATTGAAGGGTGGGACTAGTGAGAGTCGCACTGAAGCTTTTGCACATACAGACCTCTTGATACATGTGTAGGATCGAGATCGTCCACATGAGTTGTTGATACTGCGCGACGTGCTCGGTTGGATCCGTCACGCCTGAATACTTGGGTGTGAAAGCGGGAACATTGTATTTCTTTGGGAACTCGACGGTCGCGATCTCATCAATGAAGGGCGACGCCTGATAGCCTGATCGAGGCTCGACGTCGACGGGCACGGCTGCCCCAGGTAGTTTGGCGAGCAAAGATAGGACGCGCTCATTCTGATCTTCTAGCATTCTCAATCGTTGGGCGACGGGGTCATTGGGGTCGGGATTTGCCCCTGTCTGAGGATTGACTCCTGAACTGGTGCCATTGCCATACGATGAGCCATTGGCGTCTCCGCTGAAAGGAACAAAATACGGCTGCGATCCATTCTGAAACGGCTGCGGCCCATTCTGAAACGGCTGCGACCCGTTCTGAAATGGTTGCGACCCATTCTGCATGGGTGGTGGCCTTATATGCTGAGGAGGAATCGTCCCGAACTGGGGATTTGGGTTGAACGGCCCCGACTGCTGGTTCTGCATGAACGGACCTGGATGCTGATTCTGCATGAACAAACCTGGAAGCTGGTTCTGAGCGAACGGACCTGATCCTGGTACTGGATTATGTGCGGATGGTCTAGGACCATTCTGACCGAACGATCCTTGTCCTGGACTTTGCTCGGCCATGGCATTGATTTGATTCCGAGCAACTTCTAGCTCTTGATACATATGGGCGATGACATGTTGCTGATTTCCAGGGGCTGCCATTTTCCTGAAACAGAGAACAAAGAAAATTCCAAGAAACTGTTAGTACGACGCACGTTTGTCGAAGATTTTCTCTAGATGGGGTCCCACGGATGGCGCCAAACTGTTAATGCCAAAAATCGCACCAAAGTACAACTTAAGGTCGATGTGGACTTTATTAACTAAAGAAAGGAATCACTCGACAAAGCGTGCGACAAAGACAGAAATGTAAATGAGACAGAGATTTTGGTGACGCGGGAAAAACCTCAACGAGGAAAAACCCGCGGACGACAATGGATGTCGTCGCTACACTATGGTCGCCAAACAGGGGCGATGTCCTTTGTTACTGGTGTCGATCGTACAGAGATTACAATACAAATGAAGGAAAGACTTCGAAATGTAAAGTAACAAGTGTTTCAAATGTAAAGACAATGTGCGTCGTGTGTAAAAATGATGTGTCGTGCGTGATTGTCTTGCGTCGAGAGCGATCTTCTATGAGTGGTTTCTTTGTCTTGAGTGTTCTTCAGAGTTCGAGTACTTGTGTCTGTTGTTCGATGTCCGGAACTGATGATTTAACTTGGAATTTATAGTCTTCGGGCGCTTTAATTGGCTCATTAAATACTTCGATAACTGTCGTAACGGACGTCGCCTTTTAGTGATGTTAATGACCTTCATCAGTTATAGTCGTTGTCTATTAATGATGTTGACTCCTGCATTAAACACTGAACAAACGTAACAGTTTATATCATGCGTTAGTCGGTCGAGGTCGCATGGTTCTATGTGATGGTCGCGTGAGCTAGGCGACGTCGAGGTCGAGTGTCGTGAGGTAAAAGACTTTCGATTTTATCTTTAATCAGGAGAGAAAGTACTATGATTTTACCTTCGCTATAATAAAAAGGAATAAGTGTTTTCCTTACCTTGGTCGTGGTCGAGACTGGTGAAATTTTGCCTAAACAGTGGACAGTTTGCAACCCACTGCGATTAAAACACATATTTCGTACGTACCAAGTTTTTGGCGCCGTTGCCGGGGACTGGCGTGATTTTAAATCTCTAGACATTAGTTTTTGTTCGAGCCCGAGTAACTCATTTTTCTAAGCTGTTCGTGTTGCATGCCAAGGCAACAACACGGACCTTTGCTTCCAATCGCTCTTGAAATAGAGAAAACTTTTCGAAGAAGACGTAGAAACAGAAATACAAATCGACAACCCCCTGTGAACCCCACTGTGAGCATGGCAGGTGCAGGAGGTGAGATACCCTTCAACCCACCACCACCAGTGGAGACCACAGTGACGATCGCCGATAGCAAAGATCGAAAAATACGGGACTATGCTACTTCCGGAGTTGGTGATTTAAGCCTTGGAATTTTAAGGCCCAACATTGTTGCAACACATTTTGAACTCAAACCGGTAATGTTCCAAATGATTCAAGCCATGGGTCAGTTTGGATGATCACCATCTGAGGATCCACACTCGCACTTAAAATCCTTTTTGGAAATGACTGATTCCTTTCAGTTGCAAGGTGTGAGTGATGAAGCATTAAGGCTAAGGCTTTTCCCTTTTTCACTAAGGGATAAGGCAAAGTCCTGGCTGAACTCACATGCACCTCACTCGATAACCACTTGGCAAGAACTTGCCGACAAATTTTTACAAAAATACTTTCCTCCCACAAGGAATGTAAGGTTTCGAAATGATATTATTTTGTTCAGGCAAGAAGAAGATGAGGTTGTTTCGGATGCATGGGAATGATTTAAAGATTTACTTCGAAAGTGTCCACACCACGGCATCCCACATTGCATCCAATTGGAGACCTTTTACAATGGTCTTTCCAATGCAGCCAAAATCATCTTAGATGCAACAGCTGGTGGGACATTCACGAGTAAGACTTACAATGAAGGATATCAAATCTTAGAAAAAGTGTCCAACAACAACACCGAGTGGTCGAATCCTAGAACACCCGTACCAAAGTGTAACACCCGTATTACACTAATGTCCAGTTTACCTTTTAATCTCCAAAATAATCAAATTTTAAGACCACCAAAATAAGGGATATTAATTTTAATCGAAACTTCGAAATATACGCTTTAAAATATCATTTTATAACTGCTACCAAGCGCATCGGTAAAATGTACAAGCAACCACAGGTTTAAAGTTTACAATCCCAAAAACAGATTTACAATACTTCGGGGACACTTCTACCCGATATAACTATATGCATAACAACCAAAAGAACATTATGACATGTATACCAAAAGATCGAGTTGTCAACTTCTAATCAACTTCACGATCTACTTTTCCACGGACTTGCCCTTATCTAATACTGCTTTGCCTGAAAAATGTTAGATAATTCGGGTTAAGCATTTAAAGCTTAGTGAGATAAATGAACTAATCAATATATATAGACATTATAAATATATGTATGGAACGGGAGTATTACCAAGACGTTATACAACTCACGGATCGAATTGACCGGAACATTATACCAACTTATACCGGATGGTGTATACGATTTCCTTACTCAAGAGACCAAATATCGTGAAACGACCATTTCCAGCAACAACAATCCATAACACGAGTTATTCAAGAAGTCATGGCAAACCAAATTAAACAAGACATATCACAATTTATAGCACATAACCATAAGGCATAACTATTGGGAATCATTAGACTTTGCACCAACCTGCCTTCCCCTTCCGGGTGTGCCAAAGTCCTATACTCATGCCCCTCCTAACCATTGGACAATGAGTACGGCTAACCGAATGTCTCACCGGCCTCCCCCTTCATCCGGGCTGTTGACATCCACTGTTGCTTCCGGCATACTACACAAAGTAGTACCCGTACTCCCGGCATAACAAAGAAACCGAAGAAATATAACCAACGGAATTCGGATCCGAAACCAACCGTTATCGCTAAAAGAATCATGTAACAGAAACGACTCAACCGGAACCAAAGACTAACCGTCAAGATAAGAAAACGCATGAACAAATACACATGAAGGAAATGCATATATAATTATAAATACAATATATATATATATCAATTACTCATTTAACTCACAGTGCTACCGGCAGTCAACCGGAAGTCAATTCGGAAGCTATGTCCCAACGTCGTTATCCCATGTTGAGGTATCCTCCAAATACAACCAACATGTTTCAAATGATTCCTGGAGTGATTTCAACAAGTACCATGAGCTTTGGGCAACAAATACTCAAGATAGAACCTTAACTAGTTAACATTCTTTCTTGTATTTTCCATTATAGCCCTCTGTTTCTCCCCTGTTTCACCCTACTTAGACTCAAAATCACTTAATGACTTATAAAAAAGAAATAATTTAGACTCTCATATCGTTCTGATGCAACTGACCTCATATCCATAGCATTTTTCTTTAATTTTATACAGATTTTACAACACAGCAGCTACAAGCTGTCAAAATTCAGCTTGACAGCCCTATACTAAGTGCACTTTTAGCACATCTTAAAGTTGTAATTAGATTTTAGTGTCTTCATATAAAATAAACTAGACATTCATACCTTTCTAATGCCACTAGAATCACCCTTATACGATTTTTCTACGATTTTATACAGTTTTTCTAAAACAGTGTTGAACATAACTTTCAAACTCAAAAAAAATTACACATTTGACCAATTGAGTATCCAATTCCATTCCAATCCTAACCAAATTCAGATGTTAACTTAGTTTTATCATTATCAAGGTAAAATCAACAATAAACCATGGTTCATTCACCCATTTCTACCAATTTCATCAAAATCCAACTTTGTATAGCAAAAGGTCAACTTGTTCTTAGTGAAAACTCACTTTTTCCTTCCATCTTCTTGCAAATCAACCATGGAATCAAGGAATTAACTAAAATATAATCATAATCTAAGCAGCATTTCATGATTTCTACACTTATCTTACACATGCATTAAGCTTATTTCACCCAAATTTCATCATAACTTCAAGAACAAGAACAAAGATGGGATTTACCTTCAAATTGTTGTTTAATCCTTCAAGATTGATGTTAATCTCCTTAATATGAACTTAGATTTGATCTCAATTGATAAAAATCGCACCTTAACTTTCACACCCAAGTCAGTAGCTGAAATGGGGTGAAAATGGGTCTAAAATCGTGTTTTATTGACTAAAACCCGAGTTGGGTCGGGTTTGACCCGACTGGGTACCCATTTTGACCACTAAACACTAAAAATGGCATAACTTTTCGCTCGTAACTCCGTTTTCGATGAGGTTTTCACCTACGCGTTCGTAACAAGATAATGTATGACTTCCAATAAAAACATTCCAGAAAAGACTTATCCATAAAAGCAGTTTTATGTATTTGTAAGACCCGGGTTGACCCGACATCCATTTTGACCACCAAACACTTAAAAATTCATAACCTTTCGCTCGGACCTCCGTTTTCGATGAGGTTTTCGCCTACGCGTTCGTAACAATATAATGTATGACTTCCAATAAGAACATTCCAGAAAATACTTCCCAATAATAGCAGTTTTATGTATTTGTAACTTAGGTGTTAAGCTTTTCCTTTGCAAACTTATGACACCCTATATATATATTTCTTAAGGATTTTGCTACAAGTCCTTATTAAAGCTTTATATTATCACATAATGCACCTTATTAAACATATATTACACATTAATACACATATAAATGCATTTGTTAAGCATATTAAAAAACTGTATGTTACAATTACCTCCTCCTTTTGAAGATTTCGTCCTCGGAATCATCGTTGCTCAAATAAGGATGGATATTTTGCCATCATCTCATTTTTATTCTCCCACGTCCAATTCGGCCCTCGATGATGCTTCCATTTTACTAACACCAACTCAACAACTTTGTTCCGTAAATTCTCTGTTCTTTCGTTTAGAATGGCTTCGGGTTCTTCAATGTATCGTAACCGCTCATCCACTTTTACCTCTGCTAAAGGTATCGTCTCTTCGTATTTACCAAGACACTTCCGCAAATAACACACATGAAATACATCATGAATTTCTGTGAGTTCCTCCGGTAGTTCCAGCTGGTAGGCTTGCTTTCCAATACGTTTCAAGATCTTGAACGGTCCAATAAAACGTGGACTGAGTTTACCTTGTTTCCCGAATCTCAACACCCCTTTCCACGGTGAAACTTTAAGCATAACCATGTCACCAACGGTGAATTCAATCGGTCTCCGGCGTCGGTCAGCATAAGATTTTTGCCGATCTTGTGCGGCTTTCATCCTTTCTCGTATAACTTGGATTTTGTCATGAGTGATTTGTATCAATTCAGGACCGGCTAACATCTTTTCTCCCGTTTCTCGCCAACAGAGAGGCGTACGACACCTACGTCCATACAAAGCCTCGAAAGGATCCATCTTAATCGTTGAGTGGTAGCTATTGTTATATGAAAACTCAATTAGAGGTAAGTGAGTATCCTAACTTACACCGAACTCTAGAACACAAGCACGTAGCATATCTTCAAGAGTTTGAAAAGCGTTTTCTTGAGCTTCGGCCCAAACAAATTTCACGTCTTTACGAGTAAGATAAATAAAAGGTACGGAAATCTTTGAGAAATCCCGTATGAACCGTCGGTAATAACCCGCTAGACCGAGAAAACTTCTAACTTCAGAGGCATTCTTGGGTTGTTCCCATTTCTGTATCGCCTCGATCTTGGATGGATCCACAGAAACTCCGTCATAAGAGATCGTATATCCTAAGAATTGTACCCGTCGGAGCCAAAACTCGCATTTTGAAAACTTAGCACACAACCGCTCTTTCCTCAATAATTCCAAATCTCCCAAAGATGTGTAGCATGATCAGCTTTCGTCTTAGAGTACACCAATATGTCGTCAATAAAGACGATGACAGACTTATCGAGTATCAGATGACACACTCGATTCATTAAGTCCATGAATGCTGCCGGGGCATTCGTCAAACCGAACGGCATAACCAGAAATTCGTAGTGCCCATATCGGGTACGAAAAGCTGTCTTGGGTACATCCTCCTCACGTACCTTTAACTGATGGTATCCCGATCTCAAGTCAATCTTGGAGAAGTAACTTGCTCCTTGAAGCTGGTCAAACAGATCGTCAATATGCGGTAAAGGGTATTTATTCTTGATGGTTACCTTGTTCAGTTCCCGGTAATCTATGCACATCCGGAAGGAACCATCTTTCTTTTTCACGAATAAGACCGGGGCACCCCATGGTGAAGTGCTCGGTCGGATGAAACCCTTATCCAACAATTCCTGTAACTGGCTCATCATCTCTTTCATTTCAGCCGGTGCGAGACGATAAGGTGTCTTAGCAATAGGGGCGGCACCGGGTACCATATCGATCCGAAACTCTACTTGCCTGTCCGGTGGTAGCCCAGGCAAATCATCGGGGAATACATCCGGATATTCGCATAAGATCGGTACATCTTTCACTGTCTTTTTCGCTTCTTTCGACGCATCTAGAACATATGCCAGAAAAGAAGAACACCCTTAGATAAATAACGTCGCACTTTTAACATAGAGATTACCTTTACGTCACCAATTCGTCGTTCACCATAAACGTATAAATAACCCCCGTCATCGATCGATATCCGAATCATCCGCATAGAGCAAATAATATCAGCACGGTTTCTTATTAGCCAATCCATCCCAATCACAACATCGAAGCCACGAATATCCATCGGTACTAAATCAACTGAGAACTCGTGATCATCTAATACTAGAATACAATCCCTATACACTTTGTCAGCTATAAGAGTGATACCATTAGCCGTCTCAATAGTAAATGGTTTATGAAGTCTTGTAGGCACAGATCCCAAATATCGAGTGTACATGTGTGAAACAAACGAGCTGGTAGCACCAGAATCAAAGAGAATACGTGCTGGTCTATAACTTAACAAGAGAATACCAGTAATAACGTTGGGTTCTTCGCGAGCTTCTTCCGCAGTAATCTGAAATGCACGAGCTCTGTCTTTAGGTACCTCCTCTTTTCGAATGGAAGTATCGATAGTCACCGGTCGTTGTACAGATGCTTTACTTTCATCCTGTTTCATACGGGGGCAATCACGTTGTCGATGACCCAAAACGCCACAAGAATAACATGTTTTTTTCCCTCTGAGGAAAATTCGTACGGACATGACCCGTCTCGCCACAACAGAAACATTTGACCGCAGACCGGCCAATATCACACCGACCGTGGTGTGTCTTTCCACATCTCCAGCAATCTCGTGGCATGTTCGGCTGTAGACTAAAAGTCTGTGACGATGCTCGTGGAGTAGTTCGAGAATGAGCTCTCCTCATATTGGAGAAACGAGATGGTTGGTGAGCAGGTACTGAAGATGCTCCCTCAATACGTTGTTTCTTTGATGAGGGGATCGGATCATCATCACGTCTCGTCAAGTCATGCTCGCGTCGTCGAGCATATTCCACGGCTCTGTTAAAGTCAGAGATATCACGGTTTGCAACAAAGTCTCTGATCTCCCTTCGCAGTCCGTCTATGAAATGATCAATTCGTTCGCGTTCCGACGTCAGGAATCGTAAGGCAAACTGTGCCTTCTGATTGAACTGTGTTTCATATTCAATCACTGACAAATTTCCCTGTTTAAGCTCCAAGAACTCCTTCTCCAGCCTTCTCTGTAAATCTGCTGGACAATATTGATCATGAAATCGGGTCTTAAACGACTCCCATGTCATATTATCCCTCACATCCTCGCTTAGGGACTCATATGTAGCATCCCACCAAGTTAAAGCCCGATCGGTGAACATAGCGGTCGCGTAGTTCACTTTATCCTCGTTCCAGACCCGTGTGATCCGGAACACCTTTTTGGTGTTTTGTAGCCATTGAATTGCCTTCACAGGATCAGTGATTTCGTTGAATTCTGTGGCACCGCTGCTACGGAACGTTTTAAACGATACACGATCGGTTTTGGGCTTTGACGTAGCACCCATGACCTTTTCTTTTCCTTTATCGGTTACTTGTTTCTCAACATCATACTTTTGTTGTTCCATAGCTTGTTGTATGAATGTCATGAGCCTTCTCATCAATCGCTCACCTCGAGGAGACAACGGCGTCTCATCGTCATCCAAGGGAAAATTTGGAGCATTCTCTCCAATATCGGGGTTTGATGGGGTGTGACTGGCAGCGTCGCCATCGGCCATCGCACTGAAAAATTTAAAATGCGCAAAGTATTAAATAATATCCTATTCCTGGTCCCCTACCCAACCTGGGTCTCTCCTAGCGGTCCATATCCTGTATAATTATCACCTAGTTACTATACAACATCAATGCTTAGTTTAAGTCTAAGTACCACTTATTGATACCTAATTCACTTAAACTACTGCTCTGATACCATATTGTAACACCCGTATTACACTAATGTCCAGTTTACCTTTTAATCTCCAAAATAATCAAATTTTAAGACCACCAAAATACGGGATATTAATTTTAATCGAAACTTCGAAATGTACGCTTTAAAATATCATTTTATAACTGCTACCAAGCGCATCGGTAAAATGTACAAGCAACCACAGGTTTAAAGTTTACAATCCCAAAAACAGATTTACAATACTTCGGGGACACTTCTACCCGATATAACTATATGCATAACAACCAAAAGAACATTATGACATGTATACCAAAAGATCGAGTTGTCAACTTCTAATCAACTTCACGATCTACTTTTCCACGGACTTGCCCTTATCTAATACTGCTTTGCCTGAAAAATGTTAGATAATTCGGGTTAAGCATTTAAAGCTTAGTGAGATAAATGAACTAATCAATATATATAGACATTATAAATATATGTATGGAACGGGAGTATAACCAAGACGTTATACAACTCACGGATCGAATTGACCGGAACATTATACCAACTTATACCGGATGGTGTATACGATTTCCTTACTCAAGAGACCAAATATCGTGAAACGACCATTTCCAGCAACAACAATCCATAACACGAGTTATTCAAGAAGTCATGGCAAACCAAATTAAACAAGACATATCACAATTTATAGCACATAACCATAAGGCATAACTATTGGGAATCATTAGACTTTGCACCAACCCGCCTTCCCCTTCCGGGTGTGCCAAAGTCCTATACTCATGCCCCTCCTAACCATTGGACA
The DNA here is from genome assembly GCA_033807775.1 of Saussurea involucrata. Classification (NCBI taxonomy): domain Eukaryota; kingdom Viridiplantae; phylum Streptophyta; class Magnoliopsida; order Asterales; family Asteraceae; genus Saussurea; species Saussurea involucrata. The sequence goes on from CM066316.1 coordinate 59,424,381, forward strand.
ATGAGTACGGCTAACCGAATGTCTCACCGGCCTCCCCCTTCATCCGGGCTGTTGACATCCACCGTTGCTTCCGGCATACTACACAAAGTAGTACCCGTACTCCCGGCATAACAAATAAACCTAAGAAATATAACCAACGGAATTCGGATCCGAAACCAACCGTTATCGCTAAAAGAATCATGTAACGGAAACGACTCAACCGGAACCAAAGACCAACCGTCAAGATAAGAAAACGCATGAACAAATATACATGAAGGAAATGCATATATAATTATAAATACAATATATATATCAATTAGTCATTTAACTCACAGTGCTACCGGCAGTCAACCGGAAGTCAATTCGGAAGCTATGTCCCAACGTCGTTATCCCATGTTGAGGTATCCTCCAAATACAACCAACATGTTTCAAATGATTCCTGGAATGATTTCAACAAGTACCATGAGCTTTGGGCAACAAATACTCAAGATAGAACCTTAACTAGTTAACATTCTTTCTTGTATTTTCCATTATAGCCCTCTGTTTCTCCCCTGTTTCACCCTACTTAGACTCAAAATCACTTAATGACTTATAAAAAAGAAATAATTTAGACTCTCATATCGTTCTGATGCAACTGACCTCATATCCATAGCATTTTTCTTTAATTTTATACAGATTTTACAACACAGCAGCTACAAGCTGTCAAAATTCAGCTTGACAGCCCTGTACTAAGTGCACTTTTAGCACATCTTAAAGTTGTAATTAGATTTTAGTGTCTTCATATAAAATAAACTAGACATTCATACCTTTCTAATGCCACTAGAATCACCCTTATACGATTTTTCTACGATTTTATACAATTTTTCTAAAACAGTGCTGAACATAGCTTTCAAACTCAAAAAAATTACACATTTGACCAATTGAGTATCCAATTCCATTCCAATCCTAACCAAATTCAGATGTTAACTTAATTTTATCATTATCAAGGTAAAATCAACAATAAACCATGGTTCATTCACCCATTTTACCAATTTCATCAAAATCCAACTTTGTATAGCAAAAGGTCAACTTGTTCTTAGTGAAAACTCACTTTTTCCTTTCATATTCTTGCAAATCAACCATGGAATCAAGGAATTAACTAAAATATAATCATAATCTAAGCAGCATTTCATGATTTCTACACTTATCTTACACATGCATTAAGCTTATTTCACCCAAATTTCATCATAACTTCAAGAACAAGAACAAAGATGGGATTTACCTTCAAATTGTTGTTTAATCCTTCAAGATTGATGTTAATCTCCTTAATATGAACTTAGATTTGATCTCAATTGATAAAAATTGCACCTTAACTTTCACACCCAAGTCAGTAGCTGAAATGGGGTGAAAATGGGTCTAAAATCGTGTTTTATTGACTAAAACCCGAGTTGGGTCAGGTTTGACCCGACTGGGTACCCATTTTGACCACTAAACACTAAAAATGGCATAACTTTTCGCTCGTAACTCCGTTTTCGATGAGGTTTTCACCTACGCGTTCGTAACAAGATAATGTATGACTTCCAATAAAAACATTCCAGAAAAGACTTACCCATAAAAGCAGTTTTATGTATTTGTAAGACCTGGGTTGACCCGACATCCATTTTGACCACCAAACACTTAAAAATTCATAACTTTTCGCTCGGACCTCCGTTTTCGATGAGGTTTTCGCCTACGCGTTCGTAACAAGATAATGTATGGCTTCCAATAAGAACATTCCAGAAAATACTTCCCAATAATAGCAGTTTTATGTATTTGTAACTTAGGTGTTAAACTTTTCCTTTGCAAGCCTATGACACCCTATATATATATTTCTTAAGGATTTTGCTACAAGTCCTCATTAAAGCTTTATATTATCACATAATGCACCTTATTAAACATATATTACACATTAATACACATATAAATGCATTTGTTAAGCATATTAAAAAAATTGTATGTTACACAAAGACCAACACCATTGATTCTGAAACACTCAAAACCATGAATGCGCAGTTAGTGGCCTTGACTAAGTTAGTTTTGAATCAAAATAGAGACCAAGTCAATTCCGCAACACATCTCCCTGAAAATTGTTCCCTCTATGGAGAAGAACACATTTTTTACTATTGTCCAGGGAAATCCCAAGTCTGTTAATGTTATAGGGACCAACCCGAGGAACAACCCGTATTCGCAAACCTATAATCCATGTTGGAGGAAACACCTGAATTTCTCTTGGGCTGGTAATCCAGGACTCCAACCCACGGGGCGAGTCATGGCCAGCAAAGACCACAAAACCCCCTGGATTTCACCAACATCACAGTGGGCATCCCCCACAGAACTTTCAGCAAGGGCAATCCTCGCAACAGTTCCAACCACGACCAACTCACCCCGCTGAAACTCAACCATCAATCGAATCAATTCTCAAAGGTTTCATGAATCAAACTCAAGCAGCCATTAGGAACATAGAGACTCAAGAAGGACAACTAGCCGTCGAAGTTAAGAATAGACCACCAGGGACGTTACCTAGTGACACCGAACATGCTAAGGTGATAGGAAAAGAACAAATCAAGTCTATAACACTAAGGAGTGGAAAGGATCTGAAAGATAGCATTTTTTATTCTGATGATTCGCCTCAAATACCCACTGTCCCTAAAACCACAGTGGGCACTCCTCAAGTCACTGTCAAACCCATAGTGACGTCCGACATCCCTGACCTCCCCACTTTCGGACCCATACTAAAACCTACTATTCCAAAGCCAACACCACAGCAAACTCAGATTGACCCACGAAATGTACCTTTTCCTGAAAGAATGAAGACTAAAACTGTCGATGTTCAATTTAAAAAATTCTTAGACATTTTTAAACAGCTTCACATTAACATACCCTTGGTAGAGGATCTAGAGCAAATGCCAAGCTATGTTAAATTATTGAAGGATATTTTGAACAAAAAGAGAAAGTTGGGTGAGTTTGAGACTGTGGCTTTGACCAAGGAATGCAGTGCCCTCCTTACTAGCAAGATTCCGCCTAAGTTGAAAGACCCGGGTTGTTTCACCATTCCATGCACAATAGGAGGACAAGAAGTAGGTCAAGCACTTTGTGATTTGGGAGCTAGTATAAACTTGATGTCGTTGTCCATTTTTAACAAGTTAGGTATTGGAGAGGCTAGACCCACAACCGTGACATTACAACTAGCCGATCGGTGCATCGCCTACCCAAAGGGAAAAATAGAAGACGTTTTGGTCCAAGTGGATAAATTTATCTTTCCCGCCGATTTTCTAGTCCTAGATTATGAGGCCGATAAAGATATCCCAATCATCTTAGGGCGTCCGTTTCTTGCAACCGGACGTACTTTGATCGATGTGCACAAAGGGGAACTCACCATGAGAGTCAATGACCAAGAAGTAACATTCAATGTCTTCAAGTCCCTTAAGTTCATAGAAACCGAAGATTGTTTTGCTTTGAGTTCGATTAGTGGTGCCTTAAGTTTTGAAACAGTGAGCACAGTGGGCAGTGAGAGTGAGCACTCTGACTCTGAGAGTGATGACACTTTTGAGGATGAGTGTAACGCAATAGTGGCAGCCTTTGAACCTCTGGACTTCAAGGACAGAAACGTTCAACCCCCTTCAATAGAACAACCCCTCGAGTTAGAGTTAAAACCATTGCCTTCCCACTTGAAATATGCTTATCTCGCTAAGGATAATAAACTTCCCGTTATTATTTCTTCCAAACTTAGTGAGAAACAAGAACAACTTCTGATTTATCTGTTGATAAAGCACAAGAGGGCAATTGGTTGGACCATAGCGGACATTAGAGGTATTAGCCCTTCCCTATGTCAACATAAGATTAACTTGGAGAGTGACCACCCTGGAAAAGTCCAACCCCAAAGAAGGTTGAATCCCATAATGAAGGAGGTAGTTAAGAAAGAAGTTTTGAAGTGGTTAGACGTCGGTATTATCTACCCCATAGCTAGTAGTAGTTGGGTGAGCCTCGTCCAATGTGTCCCTAAAAAGGGAGGGACGACCGTAGTGAAGAACGACAAGAACGAGCTCATTCCCACTAGGACCGTTACTGGGTGGAGAATATGCATGGACTATAGACAACTCAACCTAGCCACCAAGAAATACCATTTTCCCCTACCTTTCATTGACCAAATGCTTGATACGTTAACGGGAAAAGAATTCTATTGTTTTCTAGATGGATACTCCGGATACAACCAAATTCATACCACCCTCGAGGACCAAGAAAATACCACCTTTACTTGTCCCTACGACACTTTTGCATTTCGGAGGATGCCATTTGGACTGTGTAATGCCCCAGCCACTTTCCAACGTTGTATGATGGCCATTTTCACCGATATGATAGAAGACACCATAGAAGTTTTTATGGATGACTTTTCTGTGATAGGGACATCGTTTGACAACTGCCTAGGAAATTTGGAGAAAATCCTAGTGATATGTGAGACCCACGACCTTATTTTAAATTGGGAAAAATGTCATTTTATGGTCGAAGTGGGTATTGTCCTAGGTCATCTTGTTTCAAAAAGAGGGTTAGAAGTTGACAACGCCAAACTTGAAGTAGTGGCACAACTTCCCGAACCCACAACTATGAAAGGCATTCGAAGTTTTTTGGGTCACGCAGGTTTCTATAGGAGGTTCATCACAGATTTTTCCAAAATAACCAAACCCATATGTATCTTGCTGCAACATGAAAAAGAATTTAATTTTACCCAAGAATGTCGTGATGCTTTTGAAACAATCAAAAAAGCCTTAGTCACCGCACCCATAGTGACCACTCCTGACTGGTCACTCCCATTCGAAGTGATGTGTGACGCTAGCGAGTGGGCTGTGGGGGCTGTTCTCGGACAAAGGAAAAACAAAATCTTTCACCCCATTTATTATGCAAGTAAAACATTGATTGAAGCTCACATTAATTATATTGTCACTGAAAAAGAATTACTTGCAGTAGTGTTTGCTTTTGATCGTTTCAGGTCATACTTGATAGGGACAAAGGTCATCGTGCACACTGATCATGCAGCAATAAAATACTTGATCAACAAGGCTGATTCCAAGCCACGTTTGATTCGATGGGTTTATTGTTGCAAGAATTCGACCTTGAGATCGTTGATAGAAAAGGAACAAGCAATCAGGTAGCAGACCATCTGTCCAGGCTCGAGAAGATAGTGACTACTGTGGATCCCACTCCGGTAAAAGAGAATTTTCTCGATGAACAATTGTTAAAAGCTCAACATCACGATAATAATATTCCTTGGTATGCTGACATTGCAAACTTTTTAGCAAGTGACCTAAAGCCCCACGGGATGAGTGGACAACCATTTAAAAAGTTTTTACATGACACCCGTCAATATGTTTGGGACGACCCTTTCCTATATAAGATAGGGACGGATCAAATATTGAGACGTTGTGTCCATGGGAGTGAGCAACATCAAATACTCCAAGGTTGTCACACATCCCACTACGGTGGCCACTTTGGTGGAAACCGCATTGCTGCAAAAATCTTGCAAAGTGGGTTCTTTTGGCCCATTGTGTTTAAAGACTCTTTTGAATTTGTGAAAAACTGTGAGCAATGTTAATGCACCGGGAACATTTCGCAAAGAAACGAGATGCCCATTAATAACATTTTAGAGGTCGAACTCTTTGATGTTTGGGGGATCGATTTCATGGGTCCCTTCCCAAACTCAAACAATAATTTTTATATCTTGGTTGCGGTGGACTATGTTTGAAAATGGGTGGAAGCTGTAGCATGTCACTCCAATGATGCCAACACCGTGGTGAAATTTTTGCACAAAAATATTTTCACTCGTTTTGGAGCACCACGGGCATTAATTAGTGACGAAGGCACCCATTTTGTAAACAAAGTCATGAGCTCGGTCCTTGCTAAGTATGATATACATCATAGAGTGGCCACTGCATATCACCTGCAGACCAACGGTTTAGCCGAACTTTCAAACCGAGAAATCAAATGCATTTTAGAGAAAGTCGTTAAACCACACCGCAAGGATTGGTCAACCAAACTTGATGATGCTCTTTGGGCCTATCGTACGGCCTACAAAACTCCTTTGGGAATGTATCCATTTAAGTTGGTTTTTGGCAAAGTTTGCCACTTACCAATTGAGTTGGAACACAAGGCATTTTGGGCCCTTAAAGAGCTTAACATGAGTGAGGATGTTGCGGAAACCAAGAGATTTTTGCAATTGCATGAGTTAGAGGAGTTGAGATATCACTCCTATGAAAATGCAAAGTTGTACAAAGAGAAGACCAAGATGTGGCATGATCGAAGAATCAACCATAGGGAGTTTGTCGAAGGCCAACAAGTACTATTGTTCAATTCCCGTCTCAAGCTCTTTCCGGGTAAGCTAAAATCTTGATGGACGGGACCATACACAGTGGTCAAGGTAAGTCCCTTTGGAACAGTGGAATTAATGTCCCCACAGTCTGGTCAAACCTTCAAAGTCAATGGGTAGAGGGTGAAGCACTTTCTAAGCGATAGTGCTCATAATCCATCCCACTCTCTACCCCACTCTGATTAAGAAAAGTCAAAACCACTTGTAAATATTTTATTTCAGTTATTTGCTTTGTTTTTATTATTTTTGGTCTTTTTAATTCTGCATGGTAGTTTATTTTAATGTGTGTAGGAGAGATTGCCAATTTTTGAAGAAAAAGTCAAACAATCGCTTCGCAGTGACATCGCGCATGTCACTGCGCTTCCCACTGCTGGCCAGACGCTGAGATGGGACGGTTTTGGGGGGCCCAAGAGCTGACAACATATCACCTTTTCTTACAACAATGTCTACTTTTCTGCCACCTAGCCCCTAGTTCGCCATTTTTCAAGAAAAGCCATCATATCTCTCTTTCTCTCTCAATAACCGTTCCCTCCAAACATATTACCCAAAAATTAAAACCTCTCCACCAAAAGCCAAAAGATAACTTTTCCTCTACATTTTCAAACACAAACTCTTCCTTCCCAAATACTTTTCTCTCTCTCACGAACCAGAAAAAAAAAGGAAACCTCTAATGGCAAGAAGCAAGAAATTAAACCCTAACCCCAATGAGTCCGGTCGTGCTGCAGTCCGCCGCCGCACCACCGATGACAACCCACCGGAAAACATCACCGGCGACCTGAACGAACTGCCGCCATCCTCCGGCGAACATCAAACGTCGACCATCGCACCGGATGCGGAATCATCAAAGCAAGAAGGGTCGAAGGTTGCTTCATCTTCGAAGGCCTCAAACGCTAGTCTGAGTGGTTTTGATACCGAAGTGCAGCAAACTGATGAGGAAATGATTAAGTTGCAAGAAGAATACAATCAAAAAATCCTTGCACTTAAAAAGAAGAAAGAGGAAATTGAGAGGAAAAGGAAAGAAGAAGAGGAAAGGCTAGCAAGGGAAGAGGAGGAGAGAATAAAAAAAGGAGGACGAACGGTTGGCGAAAGAGGAAGAGGAGAGAATCAGGGCTGAGAAAGAGAGGTTGGCCGAAGAAGGAAGACAAAGGGCTGAAGAAGAAAGGCTGAGAAAAGAAAAAGAAGAACGAATCAGACAAGAAGAGGAGAACAAGAAGAATGAGGCAGAGGCTGCGATACTCCAGAATAAGGAGCAGATTCAGACTGATCAAAACCTTCCAATCGGTAGCACTATCGATTTTGAGGCACTTCGTAAAGCAACCCACAGTAAGGAGAACCCAATCAAGAAATCATTGAGGAAGAGAGGAATGGTCACCAGATCTGGGGTAACCATCTCGGTGAAAACACCGGCCAAGAAAGCAAGGAAAGCAACTTCAGGAAAAGGTAAGGGTATTGAACCCTCTTTAAGTTCATCATCTTTTGAATCTGATGTTGGGGTTGAACAAACTCAATCTGAAAACCCACATCAGTCCACAGTGGGCACTGAGCATGCCCCCAGTGGGGTGCCCAGGCAGTTCACGACCCCAGAGGTCGCTGCCCACTATGAATGCATTTCTAAGCAGAAATTGAACTTAGAGAGGGGTTTTGACCCTGACTTTGTAGAGGCCAACCCGTTTATCAAAGATAGGGTTTTACAGCAGGATTGGACGACTTTGGCATCTGCCAATCGTCGGGCCAACGCCTCTTTGGTACAGGAATTTTATGCTGAGGCCTCTCAGACTAAGGAACCAATTGTGAAGGTGCGGGGTCAAACCGTGCAATATACCCCTAGTGCTATCAACAAGGTCCTTGGAATAAGGACCCCAACTACATGCTCCTTTGCACGGTTCCTACAAAAGATGACCCCGGCAGACGAATATCTTATTTTAAAAGAATTAGCAGTTGAGGGAAGGCCCTGGGATAAGGATGGCACTAGAAGGTGCCTACACGCTAGCTCCCTCACTACCGAGGCCGCTGTGTGGTTCCAATTTGTACGTGCCTCCTTATCACCAACTACTCATGATACGACCCTCTCGATGCACAAGTGCGCATTGCTGTACTGCATCCTGGCGGGTAAACCTATCAACCTGGGCATCCTAATGCACTCTGTCATCCACTTTGCTCGGACCCGAAAGAAGGTAATCCTCCCTCTTCCTTGCCTTATTACATCGTTACTAATCGCGGCTGGAGTGCCATCTGCTGTAGATGACAAGTGGCTCACCTCTATGAGCAACATCAGTGTTGTGACCATCAAAAAGATGGGGCGAGCAATCACTACTCCCCCTCCCCAAGAACCTGCTGATGATGATCCCACAGTGAGATCCACCGGTACCCCACTCCGCCAACCCACTCCAGGAAGCTCAAGTAACCCCATGATCGCAATTATGACCGCGTTAACAACCCTCACTTACCACGTCGATCTTATGGAAGCCCAACAGAAGCATATGAACCGGGCGACATAATCATTCTGGATGTACACACGAGATAAGGATGCAGTCCTCCATCAGATGTATATGGGTGATGATCCCCTGCTTGCTGCACAACTACCTGACTTTCCAGAAGGTATCTGTCCATCCAATGATAGTGAGGATGGTTTCCATGAAGACTCCGTCGAAAGCTCACCGCCAACAACTCCTGCCCACTGAATGGTTTGTTGGGACTGTGGTTCCCATTCTAATTGCTCTCAAAAACAATTTTTATTTTCTGTCTGTTTGGTATTTTGCCTATGGCTAGGCACTTGACAATTTGCTACTACTTTATTTTGGTTTATGATGCATGAATCCCTACTACTTTTAGTAGGTGCTTTTGGGTACTAACGTAATTCTCATTTGAGTGCTTGTTGGTCTTTTTTACATTTCAAGGTGCAATTTTCGGCTTCCGACTTAAAAAGTCACTTTTGTAAGTACGGTTCTTAACTTGTCACATTGAAATGATTTAGGCCATTTTTGCATCCAAACTCGGCTTTTTGTACCCCAAATACCTCATGTACCCCACTTTCCAAGTCACAGTGAGGACACTGTGCAATCTTAAGTTTGAGGTGGGGACTTCGAGTGGGACTTCCAGTCTTTCCACAGTGGGGACACTGTGAGGTCCTAAGTTTGAGGTGGGTAAGATATTTCCCCCTCCCAAAAAAAAACACAAAAACATAAGAAAAATCGGAGTGTCACTACAAAAGATTGATGGTGTGCCTTTTCTGGACCATCAAAGTGCTCATTCCCAGAAAAAGATGGTGTGCCTATTCTGGACCATCAGAATACCCACTCTCACAAAAATAAGCCATACCCAAATAAAGCCTGAAAGTGTACGTACTTACCCTTGCAAAATACTAAACACTCACTTCTTGAAATAAAAATCTCAAAGCGAGATTCTCCGTCCATGTTTGGAAGTAGTTGCTACAAAGCCCTTGGGAAAAATACTCAAATACACAAATCCTTCGAACCCAAGAAAGCCCTATTGATCAAAAGTGAACAAGGGAAAGATATCGTCAAATACAAAAGTGAAGTTCTAATCTTGGAACCAAAAGAAGCATCCATGGAGGGAGATCAACATCCATTCAGAGTGAGAAGTCGGTAAGTCCCGGAAAGCTCAAAAGTGCATAATTTTAATTTTTCTTTCTTTTTATTACTTGGGGACAAGTAATGGTTTAAGTTTGAGGTTGTGATAACTCTATTTTTAGAGTTATTATTTCCTTTTATTTTTATTTTATTTTGTCAAATTTTAGCCATTTCACTTCTCAAAACCCCCATTCTTGATAATATTCATAAAAATGAGCAATAAGAGTGAACCATAGTTTTTATAAACCATTTGGTAGTATTTTGTTGCTTTTTCATGAAATATCCACAGTGACTTGCGCATCCCACTCCGGACCCCACTATCGAGCAAATAAGAAGACAAAAGAAATTCAAATCTTAGCTTGGAAGTAAATCTAGAGAGTGGAAGGTTCAGTTGGCAGAAGGCATGGGATTGAGAAGTACAAAGTGTTCCTAAAAGCATGGCAAGGTGAATTAAATAATAACACTCATGGTACTTTAAAGTTGACTTTGTGGAAAGGTAAAGGGTCCTATGGGTAAAAGAGCTACAAATTGGTGGATTGAAGTGTTGCACAAAGAAGCTGAATTTTATGTTTTCTCACTTCAGTCCTTATTCTCTAGTCATAATCCATCTTTTGTAAAACCCAACCTTTTCCTTTTAGTATAAATAGAGGAGTTGGGTTTCATTAAATTCATCCTTCATATCTCATCTACCACATTTGGTGTGAGTTTAGTTCTAGTTATTAGCTCTCATATACTGCAGTAGTTAATTAAACTTCTGTATTTTCAATTCCTAGTGTAATTGTAGTTTCGAGTAATCTGTGGCAGTGACGTACCTTCGTTACCCACTGCGGTTTTAATTCAAGTCACTTTCAGTTTATTTATGTTCATCTTCTCATCTTTTGTTTTCTTTATGTCGATAATTATGGGCTAAGCATCCTTTGGGATGTAGGAAAGAGAAGTACCTGGATTTTAGAGAAAATGCTTGAGTAATCGTTATACTTGGAATATTTGTTGTTTTGGTCATTCACTCTCGATTATTACCCAATGTTGCAAACAAGCCGATCACTTGTAAGGATCTAAAGTCTAGTTCTTAACTCAGAAATGAGTAGAACGCAGTGACACGAGCTTGAATGATGCTAGGGGATTCGAAAGAATTCTTATGACACTTACGAAAGTGAGGTCGACATAGTGAGCTAATCTCAACCCACTGGAGTAGTAGGCAAGCTAGTTGGTGTATTTAAAAATACTTAGTATTTGTCTCTACACATTCCATCGAGGCCTGAAAAAGTCCATTTTGAGATTACCATTGACAAAACAATAATTACTAAGAGTATGGGATTTTTACCTAAAGGTGTGAGTATTTTGTAACCGGGCTTTTCTAGCGAAAAGACCGACTTCAAGTATAAGGATCACTTTTTAGGATCAGGTATTTAATATAAAATCTAGGGAAAATCCAACCTACATTCCTTCTTTTAAACCTTAAGTAAAGTCATTAAAGTAGCATTTCACCAAACCAAACCAAACATTTGTTTCCTCTCTAATTGAAACTTGTAAAAGGAAGCTCATGAGAACCGTATTGTCTTGATTGCCCAGTCCCTGTGGATTCGATTCTGGTATTTTACCAACTATTACTTGCTGTGGCGATCATAGTGGACAGTGTACACTTGCACTTCCCACTGTGGACGGTTTGCAACCCACTGCGATTAAAACACATATTTCGCACGTACTAGGCGCGCCCACGAGCAAATAGGCGTGTGCCAGCGAGCAGACCAAAATTTGAGGCATTTTTAACAATCTCCACCTTGACTCAAATTCCACTTCCAAAGAACATAACCCAATCAAAAATCTTCCAAGAACAAAGCTCCACAAAGCATAAACCATCGTCACTAGCAAACGTATTGACTTCTCCGAAAATGATCATTAAAAACTAGTCTCCTCCACGGTAGCTCTTCATGGGCTACTTCAAACCACGAGCACCGACCAATCTTTAAAATAAAGAGAACTTAGCCGTAGGAAGAACATTCGTCATCATATCCGCCGGATTGTCATTAGTGCAAATTTTATTCACCTTGAAGTCGCCTATAGCAATGACTTCACGCACAAAATGATAACACGCATCAATGTGCTTTGTGCGCTCATGGAACATTTGGTCTTTCACTAAGAATATAGCGTTTTTATTATCACAATAGACCGAGTCCACAACCAAAGAATTGCTAAGCTCACTAAATAAGCCTTTGAGCCACATTGCTTCTTTAAACGCTTTCGTTATAGCCATATACTCCGCTTCAGTAGTAGATAAAGCAGCCATAGGTTTCAAAATGGCCTTCCAACTAAGCGCACACGAGCCAATAGTAAACACATAGCCCGTAAGAGAACGACGTCCATCCAAGTCTTTCCCATAGTCCGAGTCAAGGTACCCAACGACACCATCTCTAGATGTTCTATAATGAAAAGAAGTATCTCTAGTACCAGATAGGTATCTAAAGATCCATTGCACCGCCTTCCAATGCTCCTTTCCCGGGTTGGCCATAAAGCGGCTTACCATGATCACGACATAGGCCAAATCGGGTCATGTACATATCATTGCATACATCAATGATCGCACATCACTTGAATAAGGAACACATGACATATACGCTTTCTCGAAATTTGAAATGGGACATAATCTTGAAGATAGCAAATGTGGAACTAACGGAGTAGAGACCGCCTTGGCACCAATCATGTTGAATCTCTTCAACACCTTCTCAATGTAGGCTCTTTGACTTAAAACCAAAGTGTCCGCCTTTCGATCTCTAATGATCTCCATTCCGAGAATCTTCCGTGCATGCCGTAAATCCTTCATCTCAAACTCTTCATTCAATTGATCTTTAACAACTTGGATTTCTTCTTTGCTCTTGGCCGCAATAAGCATATCATCGACATATAAAAGAAGGTACACCATCGATTGATCGGCACCTCTCCATATGTAGACGCAACTGTCATACAAACAACGAGAAAAACCATGTGAGATCATAAAAGAATCAAATTTCTTATACCATTATTGCTTTAGGCCATATAATGACTTCTTCAAGTGGCACACCATGTCTTCCTTTCCAACGGTGAAAAACCCTTCGGGTTGGTCCATAAAGGTTTCTTCTTCCAACTCTCCATGCAAAAACGTTGTTTTGACGTCTAGTTTCTCAAGCTCTAAATCTTCCAAAGCGACGATGCCTAACAAGGCACGAATAGAAGTATGCTTGGCAACGGGAGAGAAAACGTCTATGAAATCTATATCCAGAATTTGACTAAATCCCTTGGCCACAATTATTTCCTTGAAACGAGAGTCTTCTACATCTCGTATCCCATCCTTGTTCTTATATACCCATTTACAACGAACGAGTTTCTTTCCAACGGGAAGAGGAACGAGCTCCTAAGTATCATTCTTTTGTAGAGACTCATCTCGTCATTCATAGCCACAATCCATTTCTCCCAATCCGGAGAACCAATAGCCTCATCATAAGTAGAAGGTTCCTCAACCGAATCGATCTCCGAGGCGGCACTTAAAGCATACGCCATAAAATCCGTTTATGCATACCTTCTAGGAGGTACAATAGCTCTCCGACTTCGGTCTCTAGCAATGCATTCTGGTGGTTCCAATGATGGTGCATTAGATTGGGAATCACCTTCATTGTCACCATAAGAAATTGAGATTGACGGTTGATCGGAAACTTGTGGATGCGATGGATTAGATGCACCATTGGTGCGAATGGGAATCTCCACCTCCCCTCGAGATCGCCTAGTTTGTTTTTCTTTCGAAATACCCTTCTCTTTCGAAATAGGATCGGATGGCTTGCCGAGCATTGATTCTTCATCAAATGTTACATCTCTACTAATCATGGTCTTTCGGGTCTCCTGTTGGTCCCGAAGGGTTATACAAGTTTCTAGAAGGGGGGTTGAATACAAACACACGATTTTTACTTTTCTAAATTGTTTATTGATAAACCTTAAAACAATTTACAACTTGTTGCGGAACAAGATTAAGGATAGACCTAATCTAAACAAGTCCTGAGAAACACTAAGTTTCTTGCACTAGAAAGAGTTAAAGAAATTACGAATAATAACTTAACAATAAGAGAGAAAGAAGAAGATGGCCCCTGCACACTTCAAAACTGAAGTAGGGTTCTTCTTATATACTGCATGCATTTAATGCATGGCAATATGGATTTACACGTGGCAGCAGCTGAGTGGTTGCATGTACCTTTGTAGACAACCTAGTAGCCGCAAGGTGCACAGTGTAGAATCAGAGTTGGTTGTACAATTTCAGACAAAAGGGATGTCCGTTCTGACAATTCGTACGGAGACGTGCAGGGGAGATGAGACAATAGTAACTTGTAGGGAGACTTCATGATCAGCTTTCATTGAGTCAGATCTTTATCAGCGAATGATAAAGTTCAGCGATTGCTGAAGTCTTCTACTTGTAACTTCACGTTGAGTGGACAAATCTTGCTTCGCTGATATCCGCATCAGTTCATTTGTAGACTTGTCGCTGGTTCTTGAGCTTGATCTTCGACTTCAGCGTAGAACCTATGTTGACGTGAAACTTTGTCTTCAGGGATCATAAGTAAACAAACTAAACTATCAACGATCATCTCATAGACTGAACAGGCTCAGAGCTATTTGATGAACAGTGTTCGCTGACTATTTAACTTAAAGAGCGAGAGTTCCTATCAGCGGTACTGAAACAGTCTTAGTACTTATCAGCGATAGTGAAACTCTAATAAATATTGTTTACTTACAATTTTCACTAAGTGTTTAAGAGAGGGTCATTATCAAATCACTGAGGGTTTGGATCAACAATCTCCCCCTATTTGATTATGACATAGCAACAAAGAAAATTGCTAAGTATGAAAACATAAGGACAAAAAGAACTCATAAAATATATGTCCCTTTTACTGTTTTCTGGGATCTGTTCAGTACTGATGGAGTAAAGTACTTTCGCTGAAATTTTTCTTTAAACTTCGTAAAGATTACAAAGGGAAGTGGAAAAATTACAAGTACAACAAAATAAATTACAAGTACAAAAGATATTGACAGATAAGGATAGAAGAATTACAAGGCGATCCTATCCGTCATAAGGTTCTTCCTTGATGAGAAGTTCATCGAGGGTCTTTGATGTGGGAATCATCCAGTCAGGGACCATTACACCTTGTTCTCGTTTGTTCTTTGCTTCTTCAAAGATCAACGGCTTGAGGTGACGTGCCTGAATGTCGCGTCTGACTTCACACCAGTATATGAGGTCTCTGAGATGTTTGATGGGAGTGATTGGAAGCTCAGAGATGCGTTGAAAGTGTTGTCGTCCATAGCAGTCTAGAAAGAAGATGCCATAGGGTTCACTTAAGACTTTTCCAGGGATGAAAGTTTCGTCAGGTGGCAGAGAGGTGTCAAGCGCTGAGAGGTCAGGGTCAGCACCAAGAACTTCAGGACGAGAGAAACCAATACCTGTTTCATTCCGGATAGGAGGACCTGAGCCTGAAGGTTTTGACTTTTTCTTTTCAGAGGCCCTTCTTTGTTGAGTTGGAAGAAGAGTGGAAGGAGGAATATCTACAGCAGAAGAAACCAAGTCGATCTGAGAATTTAAAATTTTCTCGACATGACTCTTGTAGTGTGAGCGAGATCGCTGAATGGCTAATTTCACTTCCAATCATTCAGAGAAACCAAACTTCTTTAAAGTAGCAGCATAGAAGGTTTGCTTGGTTTTGTCTTCTCTGAATACGTCAACTTCAACGACAGGAACGTTTGCGAAAAGTTTTCCTCTGATAAGTACCTTGATGATTTTGGATGGTCGAGATCAATAGTTCAGCATTTCTTTACACCATTCCAAAGTCGAATCAGATACCTTGGTCTTTTCTTCAACGATCCTCTGAGTGTCTTCCCATAACTGACGTTGGACTTCGATGGGAGCTCTTTTCAGTTTGGGGTCATTAACCGATTCTTGGGAAAGCTGGATGGCGAGAGCCTTATCTTTTTCTTCAGCTTCCTTCTTTTCGGCGAGTAATCTTTCAGCTCTTAAATGATCCTCTTATTCTTTCCTTGATATCCTGAACTTTGTGGGAACAAGGATTTTGGAGCGATGGAGGATGATTCGCTGATCTTCGAATTTCTTTATTATTTCTTCTCTCCTTTTCTGATCCTCTTCACTTTGCTTTTGAGGAGCTAAGGAAGGTTTGTTTTTGTGAGAGAGAGATTGTTGTTCAGGTTCATCAGTCTCAGAGGTCAAATCCAAGACTGGGATTATTTCTTCAGCGATAGGAGCTGGAATTATTGTTGGTGTTGTTGTAGGAGCTTCAGCGAGATCCTCAAACAGGGGAGAGGACTAGCTGAAACACAGCGATCATTTAAGTAAGAAAAGTTGGTGAAGATAGAGAAAAGAATAGGGTTAAGTGTATAGAGGTTTTATGGAGAGTAGGATTGATATTGAGAAGGGATAGAGGAGTGATGCAGAGTAAGGGAATAAGAGATATTGTACCTGACAAACTGGCTTTGTCTGAAGGATTGCCAGATTGCCTTCTGCAGCGAGGCCTTTGTTCTTGCCTTGATCAGCTTCAGATACTGCAGGCTTTGTCTTTGTCGTCTCCCCTGATTGATCTCTGATCACAATCCCTTTCTGAGCAGGGACTTTCACAACAGGTTGGACGAAGAATAAAGAGTCATCATCATCATCGTCATCATCATCATCTTTAGGGGATGATGATGGTTCTTCATCCTCAAGGTCGAGGTCTTCGTCATCTTCAGCTTCAGATTCATCATCGTAGGGTTCGGTTACGTCAGCAACAGCTTCAGTTTTCTTATCCTCTTCGAGTTGCTCCCCCTCAGAATCAGAGGGAAGTTTCTCGGTTCCCTCAGGGTTTTCAACTCCCTGAGGTTTTTGAAGTAGAAGCAGCAACAACTTCAGTTTTCTCCCCCTCAGCATTGTGGGGAAGATCTTCAGCTTTCTTCTCCCCCTCTTCCACATCATGGTTGGGGGAGGAAACAGATTGTTCAGCAGCAGCATTCAAGGGAACACTGTCTTCTAGGCCAGTGAGACCCATGAAAGTTTCAATCACTACGATTCTGTCTTCTAGGCCAGAAATCGCAGGACTGGTCTTTTGGAGATCATCTCTATCGGCCTGAGTAAAGTGAGGCTTTTGGAGCATCCAAGCGATTGAGTATCTGCTGAAGTAGATCTTTGACCGTCGTCACTTCACCCTTAAGAGTACCAACCTCTGTCTTCAATGATGTGACTTCATTGGATAGAGTGGTGAAGTTTGTCGTGAGGGTGGTGTTGGTGAGGTTGAGATTGTTGACGTTGGTGGAAGTTTCAGCGAGGGTGGTAGCAAAAGTTGCAATGCTGCCATCCACCTTCTCTAAATCAACTTTGGAGGCTTTCGTATCAACAAGCTCGGTCAACTTTTTAAGTTTCTCTCCAGCGTCTGTAACCGCTGAAGAGTTGGTGGAGAGAATGGTGTTGTATGATTCCATCTTTGTTTCCAGGGCCTTCAGGGAGGTGTTATATCCCCTAAATTAGGACCTGAAAAAGTTGAGAACTTATGAACAAAGGAAAGCTCAGAAGTTTTGGGTTGAAAGGGAGGAGTGTTTATGGATTGAGGTGTACCTGCGGGATGATTGACGAAGTCGTCGAAGTTTCGATGACCAGCCAGCGTTTCGAAGTCATCTTCCAGTGTGCCTTGACTCTTGGAAGTTTCCGCAGGTCCTTTATTTACATCCATCATCGCTTGTAAATTATCAGCAGCTGAATCATGAACGATGACGGGTATTCCTGAGAATGTGGGGAAAAGAGGTAGAGTGTCCAAAGATAGAGATGGAGGAGTGAAGGATGAGAAGATTGGTTGGTTGCGAGGTTCAGCATTGGATCCGCTGAAAATCACTTCAGTCTGTAGAGAGTCTGAAGGAGGTGGGTTCAGTTCCAAGTTTATAACCTCAGTGTCTAGAGACGCTGAGGCCGGGATGGAAGGGATGGCTTGTTCAGCTGTGGCAGAGCGTACCACGGAACTATTCAGCGACTTGAGTCATGGAGTCTTCAGCATGTGATTGCTTGGGGGTTGCTCCTTAGTTTTCTTGATCCTTTTGGGATCAGATTGGGAAGTAGATTGTTTCCTTTTACGAGAAGGAGTAGAGGTTGCAGCCTGGGTATCAGCGGTTGGGATTACCACTGAGGTAGCTGCAGAAGTAGAAGAATGAGGATTAAGAATAGATAAGAGAGTAGTAAGACGTACCTCGTTTGCCAGCGGCTTGAAGTCGAGCACCTTAGGGCCAACCTGAGAGAGTCTCAGATCACCCTCTTTTGGGTATTTATCACCAAGTCCCAGTTGAAAGATGGCGCTAATGAATCTGGGATATGGAACCCATGAAGGTCTTTCAGCCATATCTACTCTGAAAGCGAGGTCGTCATAGATGACTGAGGCCCAGTCAATATGAAGACCTTTCAGCAGTGCATAGCCCATTGCTTGCTGAGGTTGAGCGGCTTGATCAGAGGAGCCGGACTTCGCCGTCATGCAGCTTATCAAGTGGGCGAAGATGAAGTTCATCTCGCTTGGCATTTTGGACTTCTTGATCAGGGTCAGTTTCTTCTCAATCTCCTTGTCCCTCCCTGTGTCCCATGCGTAACCCATCGCATCAAAGAATGCAGTGATGGCTTCCCTATCAGCATGGTTTTTGTGGTTTGGGAAAGGAACAAAGCGATTATCTTTTGTAGCTGAGGGTAGGCTAAGTGCACGCCTAATAATGGCAGGGTTGATTTTGATGGTGCCATATTTGGTGTCACAGAGAATGGTATCAATGAGTTTCTTAGGGTCTTTGGAAGAGGCAACCTGAGCTCGTCTGGCAGTGTACCAGAACTGAGATAAAAGGAATTTATGAGCAGGGGGTACGAGGGTTAGGGCTTTGGATAAGCAGCAGGTTTGTAGAAAATTCACAGCATCATCCAGATGTGTGACTTGCTTTCGAGGAGGAAACTCGAAAAGCGCATAGAGGTTGTTTGATTTTGAAAAATCTACTTTCTCTAGCGTAAAGCGTAAACTTTACCTGAGAAGCCTTGGTGATAACCATTTTCTCAGCGGTAGGAGTCTTGGGAGTAGGAACGTCAGTAGAGGATGCCATAGCTGTTTATCAGTTCAACCAATGATCAACAATAAAGAAATAGTCTTAATGTGGAAAGATTTTCCAATAAGATGTTTCGAATTTTGTCCATTTCATTCAGACCAAAATGTCTTAATGAAGATTAGGGTTTTCTTGTTTTGAAACAAAATGCAAACCCAGTAAAAGCCTTGTTTTTCAGTTTCCTTTAGAGATAAGGATTCTGGAAAAACGTATGAAGAACAAGTTTAAGATATTTGATTTAAACTTGAAGAACAACCATGAAAAGGTTGTGTTCATAAAACCATGAAAGAAATGATTTCATTTTAAGTTCTTTCGTTTGATCCTTTATAAACAATGAGAAGATCAGAAACAAGTTAAAAACAGGTAAATAATAAGAATATTAGCCTTGTCGTCGAAAGAGAAGATGAACAGTTTTCTGGAAAACTCGAGTTCAATAAGCAACCGTAAATATTTTCTTGCTTGGAGGAGAAGTATTGTTCGCGTAAAGAGAAAAATATAAACTCGAATGAGTTTATATAGTGAGATTAGAGAGAGAGAAAAACTAGAGCGGGAAAGTTTTTCATCATGACACGGACATGTGTTTGCATTTGATTGGATGGTAAAAGAAACGTGCAAACGTGTGTCAGAAAAAGAACGTGCCAGGGGTTATCCGTTTGACTTACGTCACAAACGTCTTTGCATATTTTAGGATGTCTCTGAGGTTTTGAAAGTTCAGAGACATTTTTGAAAACATGAGGCACTGAATAGAAATATCAGTGTTGGTTTTAAGAAATTTCAAAATATCGCTGATAAGGAAGAGATTTTCAGCGATGCAATTTGTTTTGAAATCTTGCATTTACATGCGAACGTCAGCGAGTAAAGAGAGAACGTACCTTAACATCAGCGAATCAAGTTTGTTCAGAGAGTAGGTGATAGAATGGGTTATATAAGTTGGTTTTATCCGTTCGCTGATCAAATGTGAACCTCTGAAGATTTTACTCTTCAAAGTTCAGCATTCCAAGCTCGTTGATGAGAAAGTTAAATCTTGTCTCATCAAGAGGTTTGGTGAAAAGATCAGCTAACTGAAAATCAGTTGGGATAAAATGAAGTTCTATATGACCATTCATCACATGATCTCTGATAAAATGATACCTGATTTCGATATGTTTGGTCTTTGAGTGTAGCACTGGATTGTTGGCTATAGCGATGGCACTTGTGCTGTCGCAATAGATTGGAATTTTTGAGAGCTGAAGATCATAGTCCAGTAGTTGATTTCTCATCCACAAGACCTGAGAACATCAGTTTCCAGCGGCTACATATTCAGCTTCAGCGGTTGAGGTGGACACTGAGTTTTGCTTTTTACTTGTCCAACTCACCAGCTTTCCACCCAGGAGCTGACAGCCTCCTGTGGTGCTTTTCCTATCCAATTTGCAACCTGCAAAATCACTATCTGAATAGGCGATTAGATCAAACCCTGAGTCTTTGGGATACCAAAGACCTAGGTTCGGAGTACCCTTAAGGTATCGAAAAATTCGCTTTACAGCGATCATATGAGATTCCTTAGGTTCAGTTTGATATCGTGCACACAAACAGGTTGAGTACATAATATCAGGTCGGCTAGCTGTCAGATACAAAAGAGAGCCGATCATCCCACGGTACTTCGTGACATTAACAGGAATACCAGATGTATCCTTGTTTAGTATCAGCGGAGGTGCCATAGGGGTTTTCATAGTTGAACTCTGAGTTAAATCGAATTTCTTCAGCATATCTTTAACATACTTTCCCTGATTAATGAAAGTTCCTTTTTCATTTTGTTTTATCTAAAGACCAAGGAAATATGTTAGCTCACCCATCATGCTCATTTTATACTCTGCTTTCATCCTTTTAGAGAAGCAAGTACAAAGGTCAGGGTTAGTGGAACCAAATATAATATCATCGACATATATTTGAACAAGAATGATATGACCTTTCACTTTTCTGAAAAATAGAGTTTTATCAATTTTACCACGCTCAAATTTTTCAATAATCAGATAAGAGGATAGTGTGTCATACCATGCACGTGGAGCTTGCTTTAAGCCATAAAGTGCCTTATCCAGTTTATAAACATAACATGGATGCTTAGGATCTGAGAATCCTGGAGGTTGTTCCACATAGACTTCTTCATTCAGCTTTCCGTTGAGGAACGCTGACTTAACATCCATCTGATAAACTTTGAAGTCTTTGTGTACAGCATAAGCTAAGAATAGACGAATAGATTCTAGTCTTGCTACTGGAGCAAATGTTTCGTCGTAGTCTATGCCCTCCTCTTGTCTGTATCCCTGAGCAACAAGTCGAGCCTTGTTGCGGGTTACAGTTCCATGTTCGTCCAACTTGTTTTGATAGACCCATTTAGTGCCTATCACTTTTTTGTCAGTTGGTCTTCGAACGAGATTCCAAACTTTGTTTCTTTCAAATATTGTCTGCTCTTCTTGCATAGCGCTGACCCAGATTGGATCTTTGAGGGCATCATCTATCTTCTTTGGTTCAATCAGAGAAATACAGTTAACAAATAAGCAAATGTTACCTGCACTTCGTCGAGTCTGAACACCAGCGTTTGGATCACCAAGAATCTGATCGATAGGGTGATTTACAGTCCATCGTTGAGCCGGAGCATGAGATGCTGACTCAACGTGAGCTTGAGGGGCTGAAGATGAGGCTTCAGCAACTTCTGGAATATCATCCAAGAGAGGAGTAGGTGCAGATGTCATTATATTCACTGATTGCTGAGAAGTAGATGGTATGTCTGATGCAGAAGGTTCAGACGCAGGCATAGTGTTTAGAGGAATAGTTGAGACCCATGAAGTTTCAGCTTCACTAGTCTGTATGCCAGGGATGATAGTAGGACCATCATCTTCAGCAGGATGAGTATGGGTTTGAGGAGTGGGAATGTCTTCTGAATCACCAAGATGTGAAAACATCCATTGATTCAGTTCTTCAGAATCAGTAGAGGGTTTAGAATTTGCTGAACGGGATTCGTCAAACGTGACGTGAATAGTTTCTTCAACAGTCTGTCTTTTTCGATTGAAGACTCTGAAGGCTTTGGAGACTGAGGAGTATCCAAGAAAGATTCCATCATCAGCCTTAGGATCAAACTTTCCAAGGGCATCTCTGTTGTTCAGTATGAAACACTGACAACCAAAGATGTGAGGAAAGTTAATTGAAGGCTTTCTCCCATGGAAGAGTTCATAGGCTGTCTTATTGAATCTTTTGACTATCAGCGACCTGTTTTGCGTAAAACAAGCAGTGTTGACAGCTTCTGCCCAAAACTGAGTAGGTAGATGGGAATCGCTGAGCATTGAACGTGCAGCTTCGATGATAGTTCGATTTCTTCTTTCAGCAACTCCGTTTTGCTGTGGTGTTCTCACTGAGAAAAAGTTGTGAGAAATACCCTTACTCTCAAAGAAGGAACCAAGAGAACTGTTTTTAAATTCAGTCCCATGATCACTCCTTATTGAGCGAACGGTCATGTTGTTCAGGGTTTCCATCTTCCTGACAAATGTGATGAGTTCTTCAGGGGTGTCACTCTTAGAACGGAGAAACATTACCCATGTATAGCGAGAGAATTCATCAACTATAACCAGCGTATATTTCTTTCCAACGATGGATTGTTTGTTAACAGGGCCAAACAAATCCATATGGAGAAGTTGTAGAGGAGATGACACTGAGGAAACTTGCTTAGACTTAAAGCTTGCTTTGGTCTGCTTCCCTTTCTCACACGCTGAACATAAGGACTCCTTAGCGTATGAGTGTTGAGGTAGACCAGTGACTAACTCTTTTAAAGAAAGAGTATTCAGTGTCTTGAAGTTGAGATGAGAGATCCTCTTATGCCATATCCAGTTGACATCAGATGAGGCTTTTGAGAAGAAACAGGAGTTCTCAGTGGTTGTAGAGTCCATGTTTATAACATAAACATTTTCTAAACGATAACCGTTGTAAGGTTCAGCAGTCTTCGCCGCATTTGAAGATTCAGCTTTGTCAGTCACTTTGGTTAATTTCTTAACCTCAGTGGTCTTCTTTGCCTTGGGGGCAATGATCTTCACCTTAGCTATCTTTCAGCTTTGGTGGCTGTAGGGCACTTACTAGCAATATGATTGGTAAGTCCACAGTGATAACATTTCCTATAACAAAAAGTAGTCTTAGGACCATTTGCATGTTGAGCTTTTGATTTTGAATTTGAAGGACCAGCACCAAGTAAACTTTTGTTATTTGAAATAGGAGGAACATTCAGTTCTTCGGATTTCTTACAAATAACATCCACTTCGATTCTAGGAGTAGATCACTGAATAGATCCACGCTGAATAGATCCATAGATCTTATTCTTAGAATTAAAGGGATAGGTCACTGAAGCTTTAGAAGCATTCAGCTTAGGTACAAAGGTACCCTTATGAGGTTTTTGATTTAAAGAAATTCCTTTACCTTTGTCTTTAGAGACTGAGGTAGTTTTTGGATAAACCATTTTCTCTTTACCTTTAGAAGTTAAGGTAGAGATTTCCTCAGAGATAGGAGGTTGTGAAGAGGAACACTGAGAAGAGAAAGTGTCAGGGATAGAGGATACGAACATTCCGAATTTAAGCATGGAACGGTCAGTGATTGGTTCTAAAGTATCAGCTTTATAACCAAGTCCACGTTTATCACTCAAGTGAATTTGAGACTTTATTATCTCAGTGATCGTTGTTGAGGATTTATACCATCCATCAACAGTAGCTTTTTCATCTTTTAATTCAGCGATAGCTTCTTCGCGCTCGATTTTGACTAGCTGATTTAAATGAACTTGATCTTTAAAATCTTCTTCAATTTTAGAAAGCTTTTCTATTTGAAGGTGACAGTTTTTAAGTTGTTCAGCGAGATCAAGGTTTTGATTTTCCATAACAGTTTTGCCATTCATGGCTTCATATAAACTTCTAGTCAAGAGATCGATTTTTCGAAGACTATCAGATTCATCAATATTAGCAATATTGGTAAAGAAGGAAGGTGATACCTTAGTAGCAGAGATTGAAGTAGAGGGAATGCCAGAATTTTCTTCCTCATCTTCAAGTTTGGCCATGAGACAGAGATTGGCTTCATCATCATCTTCAGAGTCAGATGATTCTTCTTCATCAGAAGCAGCCCAATCATAGTCAGCCATCAGGCCTTTGCCTTTCTTCTTAAAAGTTTTCAGCTTTGAATACTTTTCTTTCAGCTTTTTGTATTTTTCATCTCTAGTCCTAGGAATAAAGTTTTTCTTGGGAAAAGCTGAGGATCTAGAGACTTTCTTTGACCTGCACTCACTAGCAAAATGTCCTATCTTTTCACAGTTATAGCAAGTAGCAGTAGCCTTGTCAACAGGGGTTGATGATCTTGGCTTGTCAGTAATAGCAAGAGGTTTATTCCTTTTGAAATTACTCTTTCTAGCAAATCTCTTGAACTTATTAGCCTGGAATGCCAGAGTTTCATCATCATCTGAAGTATCAGAATCTGATGATCGTTCAGAGTTGGTCTCCAACTCAGTGATAGTGATAGTTGATCGCTGAGTGGAAGGTGACTCTGAGATTAAAGCAACAAGGGTGCTTTTGGAATCTTTTACAAGATTCTTCTTAAGATGACTCGATTGCTCACGATTCAGCATCGTGCCATATAAGGTAGAAAGGGTCATAGATTTTAGATCCTTTGACAGCTTGAGACACATAGAATAACTGTCCCAGCTTTCAGGTAAACATTCTAAGAACTTTGTCAGTACTTCAAAGTTAGAATAATCCATACCAACAGTTTTAAGATCTATTATTAAGCAGTTAAAACATTGATGTACTTCATAGAGAGATTCATTCTTACCACAAATGAAGCTTTCATACTGTCTTACCAGGTTGATCTTACGTGAGTCCTGGACTTCAGATGTACCTTCATACTGAACATAGATTGTGTCCCACATAGCTTTTGAGGTTTTCAGGTTCATGACGGAATGGTAGACTTCGTCAGGAAGAGCCATGGATAGTATGGATCTGGCTTTGGTGTCGATAGCCACTTTCTTCTTATCTTCATCAGTCTACATATGAATTTTCGTGGGAATCAGCCTTTCTGGAATAGCAGCTCTATTCTCAGTGGCTGGAACTTCAGGATCAATTCTAACAGGGATATATGGGCCGTTTTCAAGATAGTAAGGCATAGTAGGGTCTACACCTTCTAAGAAGAGAATCATCCTATTTTTCCATAGATTAAAGTTATCTCTGGAAAATCTAGGGGGTTTTGCAAGAGAACCATTGTCAATATAGTTGGTGTTTGTGTTGGTTGCCATTTTCAGAAATAGCAAGGAAGAAAAATCTTAGTATAGATAAGATCTTGTTTATGAGATTAAACAAATCCTCTCTGATACCACTTGTTGGTCCCGAAGGGTTATACAAGTTTGTAGAAGGGGGGGGGGGGGGGGGGGTTGAATACAAACACACGATTTTTACTTTTCTAAATTGTTTATTGATAAATCTTAAAACAATTTACAACTTGTTGCGGAACAAGATTAAGGATAGACCTAATCTAAACAAGTCCTGAGAAACACTAAGTTTCTTGCACTAGAAAGAGTTAAAGAAATTACGAATAATAACTTAACAATAAGAGAGAAAGAAAAAGATGGCCCCTGCACACTTCAAAACTGAAGTAGGGTTCTTCTTATATACTGCATGCATTTAATGCATGGCAGTATGGTTTTACACGTGGCAGCAGCTGAGTGGTTGCATGTACCTTTGTAGACAACCTAGTAGCTGCATGGTGCACAGTGTAGAATCAGAGTTGGTTGTACGATTTCAGACAAAAGGGATGTCCGTTATGACAATTCGTACGGAGACGTGCAAGGGAGATAAGACAATAGTAACTTGTAGGGAGACTTCATGATCAGCTTTCGTTGAGTCAGATCTTTATCAGCGAATGATAAAGTTCAACGATTGCTGAAGTCTTCTACTTGTAACTTCACGTTGAGTGGACAAATCTTGCTTCGCTGATATCCGCATCAGTTCATTTATAGACTTATCGCTGGTTCTTGAGCTTGATCTTCGACTTCAGCGTAGAACCTATGTTGACGTGAAACTTTGTCTTCAGGGATCATAAGTAAACAAACTAAACTATCAGCGATCATCTCATAGACTGAACAGGCTCAGAGCTATTTGATGAACAGTGTTCGCTGACTATTTAACTTAAAGAGCGAGAGTTCCTATCAGCGGTACTGAAACAGTCTTAGTACTTATCAGCGATAGTGAAACTCTAATAAATATTGTTTACTTACAATTTTCACTAAGTGTTTAAGAGAGGGTCATTATCAAATCACTGAGGGTTTGGATCAACATCTCCGGACACCATAAACGAAAACCTTTGACTCCGGCTTGAAACCCAAGAAACATGCACTTCACCGCATATGGGTCAAGCCGTTATCAACTTTGGCATAAGGGGGACAACCAAATATCTTAAATATAGAATAAAC
Organism: Saussurea involucrata; assembly: GCA_033807775.1. Taxonomy (NCBI): domain Eukaryota; kingdom Viridiplantae; phylum Streptophyta; class Magnoliopsida; order Asterales; family Asteraceae; genus Saussurea; species Saussurea involucrata. Next base: position 59,450,899 of record CM066316.1, read on the forward strand.
TGCGGGTTTGTCGGACCACACCTCAATAGGTGTCTTCTTGTCAATGGCAAAATATGGAGAGGATTAATGATGTAGCAAGCATATGAAGCGGCTTCGGCATAAAAAGTCTTTGTCATTCCGGAATTAGACAACATGCAACTAACCTTCTCCATAATTGTACAGTTCATGCGTTCGACCACACCGTTTTGTTGAGGAGTATGAACCACCGTATGGTGTCTAGTAATGCCATGAGCTCGACAATAAGCATTAAACTCTTCCGAGCAAAACTCCAACCCATTAGAGGTACATAGATACTTGACTTGCTTGCCGGTTTGCTTTTCAATCATAACATTCCAATCACGGAAAGAAGCAAACACATCCCTCTTATTTTTCAAGAAAAACGCCCAAACTTTGCACGCGAAATCGTCAATAATAATCAACATGTACAAAGCACCACCGTGCGATTGTACCTTTGTCAGTCCCTAAATATCCGAATGCACATAGTCGAGAATACCCTTGGTTGAATGAGTGGCACTTGGAAATGAAACTTTCTTTTGCTTCCTGAAAACACAATGTTCACAAAAGGGAAGTTTATCGATACTTTGACCGCATAACAACTTTCTTTTGCTCAACTCCGCCATACCGCTTTCGCTCAAATGGCCCAACCTAATGTGCCACGACCTCGACTTGTAGGAAAACGATGATGATGCTACCTCGGAAAGAATGGTAGTGCCCTCCATAACATAAAGATCGACATCCTTACGTTTGCCTCTCATGAACACAAGAGAACCTCTTGTAACTTTGAGAACTCCACCTTTACCGAATAAACGATAGCCCTTTTGATCAAGAGAGCTAAGAGATATCAAGTTCCTCTTCAAAATAGAAACATGCTTGACATTTCCCAAAGTACGGATGACTCCATCGAACATTTTGATCCAAATGTTGCCTTGACCCACATTACCAACTCGAACCGAACCCGTAAAAGGCTCGTATGAGGAGAACCAATCACGGTTAGGGCACATATGATAAGTGCAACCGGAATCAAAAATCCAATCGAATGAAGACATATTGTCCTCATCCAAGATCACCATAAGGTCACCCGCAAGCTCTTCGACCACTTCGGCTTCACCGGAATCATTTGGCTTTCCTTTGACATTAGCTTTGTTCTTGTTTTGAAGATTGAAACAATCATCAATCACATGACCCTTCTTCTTGCAATGGTTGCAAAACTTGCCTTTATGTTTGGCTTTTGATTTTGACCGGTGACGCTTCGGGCTCTTGAAACTTCTATCAAAAAGATCTCCCATGAACACTAAGACCTTCGACCTTAGAATCTCCGACCACCATTATCTCCTTCATCTTTTCCTTGGAACTCAAAGAATTAAGAACATCATCTAATACAAGAACATCACAGCTATAGAGAATAGTCTCCCTGAAATTAGCATAAGAGTTAGGCAAAGAGCATAATGAGAACAAGCCCAAATCTTCCTCATCATACTTAACATCCATATTCTCCAAGTCACAAATAATTTCCTTGAACTTAGAGACATGCTCGGTTACGGAACCAACTTCATTAAGCTTGTGAGTAAACAAACGTTGCTTCAAGTGCAACTTGTTAGGAAGGCTCTTTGTCAACAACAATTGCTCCAACTTATCCCATAGAGCCACAATTGTTTTTTCTTTCAAAACATTTTGCATATCATTAGATAGACGTAAACAAATTTGAGAAGATGCCTTTAAATCTTTCAATTGTTCTTCGGTAAAGTCCAAGTAGAAGGCATTTGTTCAAAACCTTTCAAGGTTTGATGCAAATCCATTTGAACGAGAATATCTTTCATCTTCACTTGCCACAAATAAAATCTAGTGTTTCTATCCAATAATGGAATATCATATCTCATAGATGCCATAATCATCACAAAACAATGAGAACCCAAATAAAGTCTTCTACACTAAAATAACCAAAGATGCTCTGATACCAATTGTTGTAAAACGGAAAAGAGATAATGCTAACTTAAACCCAAATTAAAGACCAAAGTCAAACAAGGGATAAGTTAGTGATCCCAATGAATCCCTAGCTTGAACACTCAAGAGTGTTCTTAGTGTATAAGACAAAATTCGCAAAACATATAAACATGATGATTCTAAATACGCATCCAACACAAAATAAAGAGATAGAATTAGAAGACAACACCAAGATTTATGTGGAAACCCAAAATGAGAAAAACCACGAGTGAAGGAGACCACCTAGAGAAATCCAATAGTGAAAGATGAAGATTACAATGCTCTTGAAGGAGTAGAATCACAACTATGGCGAGTGTGTGTATTTGGAGATAAAAATGATAAAATGAGTGATTTCTAAACATGTTCTTCAATTGGGTTTTATACCCAAAGCTCTAGCTAATTTGGAGAATCACTCAAATGAGATCAATGGAGCGTGATCTTGAAGAAGCCATATTAGTGAAAGTTGTAGTTGGCAAAGATGAGTCTTCCAAGCATGTATAATCAGATTTTAGTGGCCCAAGGAGAGGATATCAAAAGGGACACAATCCCTTAAAATATGGAAAATCAAATCTGATGGAAAAAGTCACTTTTGGGAAGATGTGAACAATGCTCGCGTCCGAGCTCTTTAACCCTTGCGCCCGCGAGCAGACCTTCTGCCTCCAAAATGCATGTTTGGCGCGCCCACGTGCAAATAGGCGTGTGCCCACGAGCAGACCAAAATTTGAGGCATTTTTAACACCATGTTTGGCGCAACATGGGACTAGTCAAAAACTCAATGTCCCACGTTCGGGGCACGACATGAGACAAAAGCAAGGATTGGGACATGATGACACAAGGTGGGACAAAGAAGGTTTTTTTGTGTTCCAATATGTGACAACATTCTCTACATACAATTGAAAATATCATTCCATAAATTATTGGATTGTTTGTCACTCATTAAAACACATTGGATTATCTGGATTAAATAATTTGTAAAAGATAAAGTTGTACAGTTCTACCAATAGGTTTTTGCTTGCACCACTACCTAAACATATCATAGCATACATTATAAATTTTCTTTTCGACACATAAAATACTAACATTGACTTTACTGAAAGTATTAAACTAAAACTCAACATTACACCCAGTAAGGGCTATGTGACTTCATACGGGACTTCACAAGTCACGTTTAATCTTGCTTGACAAAGGGCTCTTCCTAAAGTCACTTACCACCTTGCCAACTTCTTAGCCATACATACTTCCTATGCAACACCACATGTCATATACTTGCCTCGCGTTGTGCATAACTTTCTTTATGCATCTTCACAAGTCATGAATGTAATTCATCCGTAGGCACCATCTTTACGACTTTGTCTAGCATTTTTGCACAAGTTGCATTCCAAGTTGCCTATATTGTACCGAGACTTGACTAATGCAACACTTAGCCATCTCTATGCCTTTCTAAGACAATTTAACATTGTTTTCTATTATTATTTTGCACTGCAAGTAACATACATATCCACTTCTTTGCATACTTGACAACATTTTAATCGACATTTCATGCAATATTAAATCAAGCATATATACCATGACCCGTGCATAGTTGCATAAACAACACTTAATACTCAAATTGGTGGTCTTATTGCCTCATTCTCACACCAAGCAATTATATATCAACAAATATGGTATAAACTTTATACCTTAAACTTACTGATTACCATTTGTAGCTCCATAAAACTTTGTACTTTAATACGTACTCAACCCCCCATATACATACACACACATGAAGTTCTCAAATTATTAACACCCTATATATGGGCTTTGGTTGCAGACTTGTAATGAAGCAAATGGTAACCTTTTGCTTGTGTTCAAACCGAGAATTGGGCACCATGATGTGCTCTTAATTGATACCGCCTAAAAACGATGTATTATGCATCCAAGTTTAATTCAAACACGTTTTGCAACTTACAATTAAACCTGTCATCTTCTCCATTTAACAGTTTGCCTCATTGATCTTTCAACTTTCATGACGTCATATGTTTAGTCCCTTTCTTGAGTTCTTATTACATTTAAGTATATTTTTTTAAGTGTTACATAAAATTACTAGTTGTGCCACTGACATTCCATTAGCATCAGGCCCGTTCCTAAGGGTATTCCAAGTGGTTCGACCGAACAGGACTTCGATCGTTGGGGGCCTCCGAATATATTTTAATTTTTTTACCTCTAATTATTTTGCTATATAAATTAATTAAGACAAAAAAATTAACAAAGTTGTGCTTTTGGCAAGTGGCATGGTGTTAATGTATGAGCGACTACTCTTTGTTTCTCGAGTTCGAACAGGTGTTTTTGCAATTTTTGTTTTAACTTAATGTTTCAATTAGATATGTTTTATTATTACAAATGTTCTTGGGATTAATTAAACATACAAAATTTACGGACACCTTATAGGAGAGGTTATGAAAGTTAAAAAACACTAACATTAAAAAAGAAACTATAAATTTTGAATCCACACTAATATAATAACATTAAAAATTAAAATTTAGTGTTGAAAAAGAAGAAAAGATGAACAATTTGTTCAAAGTCAAAGATGATTTGTTTCTCGATTTATTATCAAATAAACGTTAAAATATAGTGAAAATAATTTAAATAAAAAAAATTAAAGGCACATCTAATTTTTTACACAAGACCTCCAAAATATCAGAAATGACCTTGATTGGTGGAGTATAGTCCGACTTTCATTTTCAATCTGTAGGTTGTTGATTTAGATTAGTCAATTCAATGAGCGAACCACTTACCTTTAAAGGTAGCAAGTGATTGAAATATGTCGTATAGCACAACAATATACTCCTCGTATTGTTTGGCCACGTGGAAGCCAAGAAATGATGCAACATTCAAATTTGGAATTAATACTTTTGTATGGTGAGATCGTTAATGAAAATTGTTGATTGTCATGAAATCAATACAATGCAAAGTTATTTTGTTCTACTTAAGAAGGTTAACAACTAATTGAATCAAAGGTACACGTTTAGATTTAAGATGAAGGTTTTGAAAGAATTGCATATGATGTTTTTTTAAAATTTGAAAGTTAATCGATCTTAACTCACCATGAGCACATTTGGTATGCAAATTGAACGTGAATTTACGGGCCTAAGTGAGGTAGACGGGTAAAAGAATTGTGAAAGATTTAAAGGACTCTAATTTGACATGATAGTTTAATAATTTATATATTTATCCTATTTCCCTATTTTAGCTTCGCATATTTTAGTGGGATAGAAAAAAATACATTTTTATCTCACTCACGGCTTGTCATGTCTAGATCTATTGTTGTATCAAACTTATAACAATAAGGGGGTGTTTGGGATTGCTTATTTTTTTGACTTATTTGCTTATTGTTTTTCCTCACCGTAAATAAACTATTTTTAGTGTTTGGATTGAAAAAAAGAAAAGTGCTTATGACTTTTCCTCACTATAAATAAGTTGTTTTTGATAATTTAATCAATTCTAACTTATTTGAAAGTGCTTATAACTTATTTGTCCAAATTAAATTTTTACCCCAAACTCTTTTTTAACACAACATAAATTGATAAGGACTTTTAAAAATAAGCCTAAACTATTTTAAATAAGCAAATCCCAAACACCCCCTAAGTTTTTACATTGATATGTTTTGTTTTGTTCCGTTCTTTTTTAGGGTTTAGGGTTTAGGCTTTTCGTTCCGTTCTGTTTTACTTAAATGTTTGGATCGGTGCCTAAGCAAACCCGAAAGAATACAAACATCACACGGACTCCACATCCTCCTCATACCCCTTCAACCGAATCCAGCATAACATAACCCATTCCCCCACATTCTCCACTCCTCTTTCCTGCAAAATCTAGGGTTTCATTTTTGTATATTTCTCCGATTACATATCATCATTCCATTTCTAATCCATTCCCACTCCTTATTTTGCATAATCTTTCAACATTTCATTCGATTATGAGAACTCGAAACGCTGACAATCCCAAATCGCCCCCTCCGGCGAAAAGAACCCCACCGGCCAGAAAGTCGGCAACTAAAACCCCTCCACCGCTACTGGATTCCTCCCAACAATCACCATCTGATTCCACGGTTACACCTAAGCGTGCTTCCTCCACCAGAGGGAAAGCTGTCGCAACAAACGATGCCACCACAACAAAAACTCCAGAAACACCAGGTATAACTAGTTAAACCTCAAAACCTAGTTTCTGTTTACCCTAGTTTTTTGTTTTCTTCATGTTCATAGTTTCAATGAACGATCGAGATGAAAGATGTAGTGGTCATCGTGTTCGTTAAGTTTGTTAAGAATTCCCTGTGAATTAACTAATATAACTTCTGTTCTTTCCCCTGGCATTCCGTTTTTAAAACCTAATTTGTAATTGTGATGAGAGATTCAAGGCGATGGTTAAGGTAGTTATTATGTTGAATAGCTTGCAGTATTTCTCTAATTTACATTAATTTCAAACAAAATTGAAGGAAATATCTTGTAAACAGAAAGCTGATTAGTTGCTTTGATATTCTAAACTTGTAATGCCATTCAATTACTAGGGTTTGTAATTAGTTGTTCCTATATAGTGGTTGCATACTTGCATACTTGTTGATGTAAGTCTTAAGTTCATGTAATGTTGTACATGCAGTTGAAGCAATAAGTGTACAGGATGACACATCTAAGATAACTCCTGGTTCAAAACCTGGAACAAAATCTGGAACTAAAAGGACTGTGAAAAGAGTGGTTAAAAGGACTGTTATCAGGAAAAAGACTCCAGCTTCTGCTAAATCGGATGATGCCAAGACACAGGCTGCTTCAGTTGCAGTTGAAAAGGGTGATATTGAAGTACCTGTGGAAAAGGAAATTCTAGAGGAGGTAAAGGATGTGGCAAATGCGAAACAGGAAGAGTTGAGCCAAAGCGATGTTAAAGAACATGTTGATGATATTGATATGTCCCTAAAGGGTGATGAAGATGTTGCAGAAGCTGAAGATAATATGAAGGATGTGGAAGAGGGCAATGATGTTCAACCCTCTGTTGAAAATTTGGAAAGTTTTGATGTCACAGATGTTGAAAAATCTTTAGAGCACCAAGAACCAGAATTGGATGAGATAGAAAATATGGAAACAGAAGAGAAATCGTCAGAAGTTCAGGAACCCATCTTGGAAAAGGAGGAAATGGATGAGAAGGAAAATCAGGAAACAGATGATGATAAATCCTTAGAGATTCAGGAACCAGGGATAGCAGTTGGAAAAGAGGAAGAAAAGGAAAAAGAGGAACCCGATGTTAAGGAACTTGTCAAGAATCAGGAAATCACCATGGAAGAAGAGAAAAATGTTGAGAATGAACAGGTGCCAACGGAAATTGATGAGGATAGAGTAGAGTTGGAGGATGACCCGGTTGACTCGGAGAAAGATATCAATGAGGAACCTAAGGGAGAAGAAGATCCACAAGAGCGTGTATGTCTAAGTGACGAGGAAAAAATTGGGAACGATGTTCATGAAGAAGATGATGAAGATGAGATTACAGATGAGAAGGTGGCAGAACACGGTGAAGTGGGGTCGGAAGAGGATCAAGCGGAATTTACAGCAGCTGCAGAGGAGCGGAGAAGAAGGAAAGAATTTGAGATATTTGTTGGTGGATTGGATCGAGATGCTACAGAAGAAGAAGTAAAGAAAGCTTTTGCGAATGTTGGGGAGGTTGTTGAAGTCCGAATGCATAAAGAACTTCCAACTAATAAAAACAAGGGATATGCATTTGTGAGATTTGCTCAAAGGGAGCATGTAGCCCGTGCTTTATCCGAAATGAAAAATCCCGTTGTATGTTTCTTTCTCAATACATTACTTCTTTCTTTACTTGTAAAGTGCTTATAAAAATTTGTTGGCAGATACACGGAAAGCGATGTGGAACTGCACCAAGTGAGGACAATGATACTTTGTTCTTGGGAAATATATGCAATACATGGACAAAGGAAGCTGTAAGACCTCTTATTTTCTTTTTGATTTATTGATATTTATGTAGGGCAGTTCCTAATAGTCAATATGGTGGCAGATAAGACAAAAACTAAAGGATTATGGAATTGAAGGTGTTGAAAGGATCACACTTGTTGCTGATCCACAACACGAAGGGTTGAGTCGTGGTTTTGCGTTCGTTGAGTTTTCGGGTCACCCGAATGCTATGCTTGCCTATAAAAGGCTTCAAAAGCCCGATGCTATTTTCGGCCACCCTGAAAGAACTGCAAAAGTGGCTTTTGCAGAACCATTACGTGAGCCAGACCCAGAGGTTTTGGCACAGGTTAAGTCTGTGTTTGTTGATGGGCTCCCACCTCATTGGGATGAAGACACTGTTAGGGACCACTTAAAAGGCTATGGCAGTATTGAGCGTATTATGCTGGCACGTAACATGTCAACTGCCAAGAGGAAAGATTTTGGATTTATCGATTTCACTACTCATGAAGCTGCTGTTGCTTGTATTGATGGAATAAACAAAAGAGAACTCGGTGATGAGAAGGTAAAGGGCACCTTCTTTTATCAAGACTTCCACCATTTTTTGTTTAAAAATATTTAATTTATGTATTTTCTTTGTTACAAACTGGCATTAAGCTAACACATTATACATGTTGCTAGATGAAAGTGAGAGCAAGACTTTCAAATCCTTTGCCTAAAACTCAGGCTGTGAAAGGTGGAATATCGGGAGGATTTCGAATTGGTCAGGGCAGTGGTGCTACTTTTCCAAGACCTGGTATATATAATGGTGAAATTATATTATATTCACAACTTCGTTATATAATGTCGTTTATTTGGCTTATTACAGGGAGGGGTTTTGTAAGAGGTGAACATCCTTCCAACCGTATGAACTTTCAACGAGGCAGGGGTTTCTATCAACATGGTCAAACCAGTAGAATGGGTTTCGCAGAAGATTACCCGCCAGCTGGCCCTCAATCTTCTTTCAGAGGGAGACAGAATTTTGGACGAGGTTTGGAGGGCTTTTCAATATTCATCATCACTTTTTTTTCTTTTAACTTTTCTTCTCAATTGATAATTGGTTCTGCAGGAGGGAGGTGGGATAATTTTAGGGGTCCTCACCAGCCATCTGGTCAAAGTAGTGTGCCACCAAGATTTGACCTTGATAGACCCAGGCATGGTGGTATCATGGATCGTGATCATCCTATGCCAATGAGAGGACAATCGTTTTTGCCTGAAGAAGAGTTCACCAGACCTTATGGTGGGAGGCATTATGAAGACCCTTATGTTTATGGAGATGCTGCACGTGGAGTAAAACGTCCATATTTTGCTGTAAAGTTCACTACTAATCTTGAATTTTTTTTTGTTTTGATTTTGTTTTGTTTGAAATAATTCTTTTTTGGCTTTTAGGACCAGGATCCCGACTATATTGAGCCTAGCAGAGGTCGGCCTCGTTTGGATTACTCTGACCCAACAATTTCAGTTCCTGGAACTCGCTTACGAGGTTTTGGTTTTGGTTTTAGTCTAGTGCTTATGTGAAGCCTGTTTCTTGCCCAATTTATTATCTCTTAATTTACTCACTTTTTTATATCTTTTTGATATTCTAGGAGGTGGCAGTGGTGTTCATTCACGTGACTACTATAATTACGACGTAAGTAATTGTTTTTTTTCTTTTCTTCATGTTTGTGTATCTGATCAATGTTTTTAATATTATTTGCAACTTTGACCTACAATATCTTATTATTTGCAGTATAATGGTTCATATTCATCTTACTATGGCGGTAATCGTTCCTATGGCGGTGATAGACCCTACGGAAGTGATCGACCTTATGGCACCGATAGGCCTTATGGCGGTGATAGACCCTATGGTGGTGATAGACCCTATGGTGGTGATCGTCCTTATGGTGGGCGATATTATTATTAGCGGTAATCAAGCACCTTGCATCTCTTACCTGTTTATACTTTTTCAAATTTGATATCTGTGTTTAATGTTGATTATTTGGTACCAAATTGTGTTCAGGCTGACACTTGGAGACAAATTGTGGCTTGCTGATCTTGGAGTGTTTGCGGCCGCACTGTAGGAAAGCCTTAAATCTTTTTAATATTCCTCTCTTAAACTGTCCTTTCCTTTTGAGGTTCTTTTTTCTCTCCATGGCTTTCCCTTCGAGATCTCGGTCCGGTTTGTTTTTGGTTGAACATGACATGATGGGCTAATATCTAGATTGTTCCTTCCAATAGGGCATCGATATGTTAGTATTTTATATGGAAGGAGTTTAGTCTAAGATGCTAATTCATCCTACTATCTCTAGGTACCACACAAGGGTTTAAATTTTGGACTAGAGGTTATCGAAAGATGTAAGGCATCTCTTTTTTATGATCATTGTCTTGGATTCAACATATATATTAACCCTTTTATATCTTGAAGTTTAAGGAAACAGATTAGATGCTTATATTTTGTGAGTTAAGGTTTGAGATCAAAGGTTTTTCACTTAGCGATACAAGGGAATTGATGTAATGTAGAATTTAAGCCTTCTAGAGGTTCTATTGATGATTCTTGTGTGTCACATGGAGTTTGATCAGCTTAAAGGAAAATATAATACTAAGATATGTTTTTAAAGCTACGATGGATTGTGGATGTAATATTTTGGGAGGTAATTTTGAGGGTACTTATGTTGATGTTGGATTATGGACGTTAAAATCATCCATGACTTGGACCATGTCAGTATGCCGGAGGCATATATATGTATCTTGTTATCTCATTATATGAATGTTTTGGTGGTCTATCATGGTTGCTTTATGGTGATTCTTGATCTCTAACTTTTGCTATATTGATATATAAGAAATAAATACCTGATTAGAGGTTTGAAGGTTGCAGATTTACAAATGTCACTTGTGTGTAGTCTTGTCCCCTTAGGAATTGATTATAATCCATGTAATTTGAAGTTTTTGGTTGTCATTGATGTGCATTATTGGGTATATAGGTGAAATGTAACTTTATAGTTATTTGTATGGTATGCATACATATTGGTAGGCCAAATACAGGTTAGTATGATGAGGTTTTTAACATACTATTATATCATCATATAGCATAGAAAGTGGTGGTGGTTGTTTCATGTTCCAAAGACAGCAAAGTATTTCTCTTTGGTTCAATGGTGGTTTTCTCTATTCTGCACCTGGTTTTTGGCCGGGCCATCTTTTTTCTTGTGGCACGTTAGGGGAAAATAGAGTTTTTAATTATTCCTTCTAACCCTTGCTCTCAATGTAATCGCTCTGCTGTTCGGCATAAACATCAAGTCTCTATACATCTTCCCTGACCTCACCTCCAGGTAGTACACACACTGCACATGTTTGTTTTGGTTTCCAGTAATCGCTCATGGCTTCAAATAGTGCAGTTATAGGTTTCTGCTTTCATGAGGGTTGTTTTTATTTTCTTTTGGCCCCTGCTATGCTACTGAGAATCATAATATGCTTTGATTGTAGCTGTTGGGGTTGTTTGCCTGCAAATTTTGCCCGACTGTTGTTCCCTTTCGTAGGCATTCACTTTCAATAACTAGATTTGTTGGTTACTGCATCCATTCCCAACATATTTTGGATGTTATGCTCAATTGTTTTGATTTGCTACTAATTAGTTGATAATTGGTATGTTTCTTTCATTTTATATAGTAATGATTTACTTGTTCAAAATCTTTATTTTTCATTGATGATATGGAATTTAGTTAATACTCCAAAATCCAATTCCAAAGCATTCTGTCAAGCTATAAGGTTTTGTTTGAGTTTGTATTGGGTTTATACTCTTGGATCTTATTTGTATTCAACTTTCATTTAAGATTCTTGTTCCTATTAAAGATAGATCCAAATGAACTGTTTATTCAATTTAAAATATATGAGAATGTAAGTCAACTTTTTTAATTATTTACTTGTTCAAAATGTGATGCAGAATTTTAATTGTCAAAGGTCATAGTTATTAGTGTAATGTTATTAGTTTTAAGTTTATTTTTAGAGTAAGCTACGATTTTCGTCCTTCTTGTTTAATGTTTATAACGATTTTCATACTTGGTCTTTAGAAACTACTTTTTTCATCCTTGTGGTTTGTACTTTGTTTCTTGTTTCGTCTAATTCTGTTAAATTAGTATGTTAAAATAGTCTTTTTGCTATTTTCTTTGGTTTTCATTTAAAAAATTAATAGCAATATATTATATATTTTACATTATTCCACTAGGGTCAGGCGGAAACTCAAGAACACCCTAGTAGCCATTCATTTTGACGGTACGTACTTGTGCATACAAGTAATTTGTAACATGCACTTGTGCATAAAAACCAGAAAACAACATAATTTACCTATGGCCTACCAGAGTGTTCTTCAGTTTTCTGTTTTTTTTTAACTTCCTTTATTTTATTATATATATGAATGTGTATATATGTATACACTCTAGACCGTCTTCACTACCGTCTCCGGTGAGTTCCCCTTTCGGTGATCACAATCGTCGGCCATCAACCAGACAAGGCCTCCCTCCTCCCCTCCATCTGGTGAACACCATCCCCACGTGGGTGAGGGGAAGTGTAGCTGTGTAGGGGTTAGGTTAGGTTAGCTTTAGTTTTAGTTTTTTTTTTTAATAAATGATTTAGTGGGTTTATATAATACAAATTCTTCAATTAAAAATAAAGAAAAAGGGAACGACCAAAAAATCCTGAATTAAAATATCTTTTTTAACAGAGTTAGTCTTAGGGATGAAAAAGAAAAGAAAACAAAAACTACAGGGACGAAAAAAAACATTTTAAAGATTAAGGATGAAAATCGTTATCAACATCAAACTACAGGGAGATTATCGTAGTTTACTTTTATTTTTATAATTTTAAACTGATTTTTACTTCATGAAAATCGTTATCTTTAGCAATCCATTGGGTGACCTCTAAATAACTAAAAAGTTTGTTTCAAGTCTTAAAATGATAATTTAAAAAGTAAACAAAAGTTAATTCTATTTTGATAAAATTTTCCATTATATATTTCAAAGCGTAACTTATATTTAAACATGTTTATCGGTTGTCTATCAATTAACTTTGTAGAGTTCAACCATAGAGTTTTAAGTTGTATATCCACAGTATTAAGTTGTAAACTTGAATTTTAAGTGATTTTAAGAATTGGAGGTAAATGTCTTAATATAATAAATATATTAATAATGTACATACTTGTAGATGGATATATCCGTGATCAAAATTTTGAGAAAGGTAAAAAAAATTATCAGTTATGAATATCAAATTAAAGAAAATATAATACTTAATTTATTTTAAGAGTAAAATACATGTTTCGTTGTTCTTTTCTTTGAGAATTCAACAAAACGTGTCTTTATGATTGCGTTTTTAATGAAGCTTAATCCTTGTGGTTGCATTTTTTTTAATAAATTAGGTTCCTATGTTTCTAAAGAAGTTTGGTCCTTGAATAAATCAACGACTTGGATCCTTAGGTTTGCATTCAGGACCAGCTTGCTGTAAAGACGCAACCACATGGACAATATATGTTCTTTAAAAAAGGACAATGATCGTTAAGAACATATAACTACATAGACAAAATTTGTTTAGTTAAAATATATTGTATTTATGCTAAGATAATTTAGATTCAAAAAAGATTAAGTAAACCTATAAAGTTTAATTGTTAATTATCGATTAGATTTAGATCTTTTTAATCTTGAATTTTAAAAGCATCTCTAACAAATTTTTTAAAATACGAAAAATTGAAATTTTATTCTTTATTTATTCTAACAAATATTTTATAAAAGAAAACATCAAGATTAAATAACTCTCTAAAACTTGATGTGATAAAAGAGATACGATCTTTCATTCATTTAAAGTTCAAATTAATGAGATTGAATTTTTATTATTTTATATAAAGTATTTTTATAAATGTATTAAGATAATAAAACTATAAAATATTTTAATAATACAATTAATTTTTAAATTTTTACTTGTAAACTCTTGGATATACAAACCAAATCTGAACTCATAATTCTAATTAATAAACCTTATCATGTTCCATATATATCTCAATCATAATTAATAAATCATGATAATTATTGATAAATATATCTATTATTTTATAATATAATAATTTGTATAGTTTGTAGAAATTACATGGTTTGCAAATAAAAGAGACCTCTAACCACTGTTCTAAAAGGCTCGCGCGACAGCCGCCATGGCGCGCCGTGGCTCAAGGCTTGTGTCTCACGCCACGCTACGTTTGTGGCACGCCATGGCCTAATGTGCGGTCTTTTATAACGCGATATTTGATTTTTCTTTACATTTTTAATGTCTTATGTGCTAGTTTTTAATATGTAACCTAATATAACTTGTTTATTGTTATTGACTCATCGATTAATAGTACAAAACATATGTTTTTATATATAATATTATATATGGTATAGAGATTTGCAGTCACAAGTCACGCCTTGATGAACGCCATGGTCTCGTCGTGGCTCCTAAGGCTTGAGGCTTGACCTCGCCGTCACGCCATTTAGAACCTTGCCTCTAACTTAATACTCTAAAAATCTATTAAATTTCTAATAAGCACTTTTTAATTGTTTTTGTTTAAACATGGGAATAACCGAATAATAGCAAAGATACGAAGGCCAATCAGCCCATTTGTAAGCCAGAACTATAAAAACAACCCATCGGTATAAAACGTGAGGCCACGAAGCTCTGCGCGTTTGTATTTATCTATTCAATATTCCTGCTCCGGTCACCAATTTCCCGGCCACCCAAATCTCTTCCGATATCCCCTACAAAATACAAATCAACAATTGGAACTAATGTCGTCTACTTTCAGCGGCGATGAAACCGCTCCGTTCTTCGGCTTCCTCGGAGCCGCAGCAGCCCTTGTTTTCTCCTGTAAGCTCATCAAACCCTAAACCTGAATTTCATTACTCTTTCATGGAACTCGGTTTCAAATAATTGAACTTGTTTTGATTGATATTCAGGTATGGGCGCGGCGTATGGGACGGCGAAGAGCGGCGTTGGTGTTGCATCGATGGGAGTGATGAGGCCGGAGCTGGTAATGAAGTCGATTGTTCCGGTTGTTATGGCGGGAGTGTTAGGTATTTACGGATTGATTATTGCTGTTATTATTAGTACTGGAATCAATCCCAAGGCGAAATCGTATTACCTGTTTGATGGCTACGCGCATCTGTCATCTGGTCTTGCTTGTGGTCTTGCTGGACTTTCGGCTGGAATGGCCATTGGAATCGTTGGCGATGCTGGCGTTAGGTAAAGTATTCCATAACAGATTTAAATCATCGTTATTTTAGTGCGATTCTGTTTTGACATTGAATTGCTAAGCTATTTTATGAATTATTTGGTGTTGTTTGAAGTTTAGACAATTATGCCTAGTGATAATGAACACAATCAATACCATACTTGGCACGAGGGTATATACTTCAAAAGAAACTTGTATAAAACTACCTATAGGCGGTAGTTCAGACATACATACTAGTAAGGCCTTCCGTACCCGGGCTCGGGATGGTGCGGGGATGGTGCGGGGATGGTGCGGGGATGGTGCGGGGTGGGCTACGGGGGTTGCGGGGATGGCGGGGCGGGATGGAATACGGGGGTTTCTCAATTTAATCCCACTATATATTTAACCCTCAACCTCTTATTTCTCACACCTCTCAAACTCTCTCAAATTCTCTCAACCTCTTATTTCTCACACCTCTCAAACTCTCTCAAACACTCTTCCATTCTCTATATTTTAAACAATATGGATTCGCCACAACCCGGTTCACCAACCGCATCATCATCATCCGTAGACACCGACGAGTTGTTGAATCTACAAAGGGAAATTTTTCGACATACTGCACAATCGCTGTATGGTAGCACCGCCTCATCGTCAACAAGAGAGAGGGCCGCAAACATTGAAAGAGGTCGAGTAACTGCAAACGAGCGGCTTATGCGGGACTACTTTGGCGTCAACCCGATTTATACACCGGATATGTTTAGGCGGCGGTTCAGGATGAGCAGACAACTATTCGAACGAATAGTTGAAGATTTAGAAGTAGGGTATCCGTATTTTAGACTTCGGTTTGACGGGTTAGGCAAACAAGGTTTTTCTCTGATACAAAAGTGTACTTCCGCTATTCGGCAATTGGCGTATGGAGTAGCTGCTGACGCACTTGACGAGTACATCCGTATGGGAGAGAAAACGTCACGAGATTGTCTGTACAAATTCTGCACAGGTATTATTGAACTGTATGGTCAAAAATATTTACGCAAGCCTACTTTTATTGATATTCAGAAGTTGTACGCCGCGCATGAAGCTAAACACGGATTTCCCGGCATGCTCGGCAGCATAGACTGTACTCATTGGGCGTGGGCAAATTGTCCGAATGCATGGCGAGGTCAATTCATGAGAGGTGATCATGAGCACCCGACAATCATGCTAGAAGCAGTGGCCTCTCAAGATCTATGGATCTGGCACGCATACTTTGGTGTTGCCGGTTCCAACAACGACATCAATGTTCTTAATCAGTCGCCCATCTTCAATGATGTATATGATGGAAAAGCACCCGAGTGCCCTTTTGAGGTGAATGGAGCCATCTACAAGCACGGATATTATCTAACGGATGGGATATATCCGGAATGGGCTACTTTCGTAAAATCATTTACGTGCCCACAAGACCTTAAACGACAAAAGTTCAAGTCCGCGCAAGAATCCGCACGTAAAGATGTTGAACGAGCTTTTGGCGTGCTTAAACAACGTTGGCATATACTTCATAACCCGGCACGCGGATGGGAACCGGCAATATTGAGAAACATTATGTACGCTTGTGTCATATTACACAATATGATACTCGAAGACGAAAACCATGCTATTTGTGGTGACGTGGAAAACGACTTTTTCACGAATGATATCGAAAGCCAAATCAGTGAGACACAACGCGCGGCAAATGTTCAAGAAGTCATAAACCGGGACACTCATAATAACCTTCGGTCGGATTTGGTCGAATATATTTGGTGTATCCAAGTTTCCAACAATGACGACGAGTAGATTTTTAAATTTATTTTGTAATTTTTATTTTTTAATGAATGATATGAATTTTAATTTTTATTATTTATCTTATTTTTATTTATTAAAAAATATATAAATATTTTTATTTTGTTAAATAATTAAATGTATAAATAAAAGAATTAAAATAAATGAGGTGGCAAAAGGGTTTGAGGGAATGGGGTACGGGTGTTTAGGGATTGTTAGGGATTGAGTGAGGGATGGGAGAAAAGCTGATGTGGCGCTGGAATATTTGAAAGATTCCCTTATGGGGTACGGATGGCCTAATTGAGCGTTACATAAATAGATGCTTAGGTCTTGTCAGGGAGAGACTTTGGGCAATTATTAGCTGTGAGTGAATTGGGCAATATAAGATGATATGATAAATTTGAAGTACTTATGCTTCATTATAAAGTAGATTTTTGTAATGGTGTTAGTTAACCATGTCCTTGCCTTTAAATAGCCTCAAGGAGGAAGACAGAGTATCTGTTTCTCCAAAGAGGCTTGGTATTTGCAATGCCAAATGCACCCCTAATATATTGTACCTTCTTTGACGTTCTTGAAATTTTCTACACGCCAGAAACCACAGTTGAGGAGTGAAAAGTTTTGCTCTCCGCCGGCACCCCTAGGTAATTTAGTGGGCCAACCAAGAATAGGATTCAAATGGAAGAATCTAGTTTATCATGTAAAAGTCAACCGTTTAGACAAGTCTAGCTGGGATATTTATCTACAAATTATCACAGGAGAATGTTTAAACAAACGAGGTTGCTTGATTCTCTTCTTTTGTCACGCTATGACTTTTCTTGGTGATGGTGTGTTTGTCTTAGGTGAGTGTAAGCATGCAATGTGATGGTTATTTTAGACGATAAAAAAGATGGTTTCCTTTTGTTCTAAATGATGCATTATTGGAATGATTAGATAATTGAATTGTCTAAAGTATCAGATCATGCATATCAGCATATGTTTCCTTTTAACCCTTGTTCAATGTTTAGATAAAAAATATAGGCCACTGGTAATCTAATTATAGGGTTGGGTTCCGGTGAGAAGTTGAGGTTATCGTGAGAAGCGTGAGGGTGGTTATCAACTGTTGGATGAGAAATGAACGCACATTAGGATGAGATGCACCGGATAAATTCCCTTCTAAGCCGCAATGCATAGGAGGGCATTTGATTAAAAGTGATCAACGGTTCAGATCCCACTTCTCACGCTTGTCACATTAACCTCAACTTATCACACAATCCTTCGCCTGTAATTAGAATACACAAATGTTTTTTTGTTTTAATTATATAATTGGTATGTGAAACAAACAAACAATACCATTTTGGAATAGGTTAGAAGCAATCAGAATTGCAGTTACTACCATTTAAAGTATATTTCAACTCAGTTGGCTGAATTATGTATTCAGTATCATAATTCTGTTAAAAATCCGACATAGATTACACCTTCATATCCCTGGGATTTCAATTACAAAGATAAAGATGGACTTTAGGTGCACATCTCCTTCCACACTCTTTTGACTTTGGTGCATAAGTAACCCTAAGAAGACCTTTTGTTCGACCCTGAAATTCCAAGTTATTTGGAGTAAAAATAAAGTAGCATCAGTCAAAAAATGAGTTTCAAACTTAAATCTTAAGTTTGGATAAAAAATCCGGTTGGAGCGTATTGGAAAAAAATATAGAATGTTCACAAAAATGTAAAGCAAAATGGAGCCTCAGTGATTATTGATGATGCCTTCAGCATTTTAGTTGGTTATAGAACTATTTATTGACATTATGTTGTTTTATAGCTAACTTGTTTTTGATGCCAAAGCGACATGGTGAATAAGTGAATGTCATTGTGAGTCCGTTTTCTTGATGACTGTAACTCCATCCTCGATATTTTACTCGTCCTTAGCCTGTCATTTGCGATCTTAGTTACAAATGGTAGAATGATGATCCATCATAACCACCTCCCTCCTGCTCAAAGAGATGTGAGGCCTGGTATTGGAAAATACTGGAAGTCGCTAGACCTTGGCATCACACTGTCATCTTTTAGTCAAGTCCTTGTTATAAAATAAGCATTTAGTCAAGTCAGAATGTTATCTGACTCTTGAATCTTGATACAATTCTATAAGTTTTACCTTAGATCTCCTACCATATATCGTGTTGTTTTTGTGGTTTTGTGGGTGGAGAATATATTGATTCATAATTTATTAGCAAATGCAAGTGGAAAGGTGTTCCTTTTGTTATTTGATGAAGACATTTTGAATGATTAATGAGATCAATATAGAATATATTCTGGTTTATGCATCACTAGAATGCTGACTCTTTGTGTTTGTACTTGTCTTTTTCTTATTCTGTAAAGAAAATAATAAGCGAATATGTCGTCCAATTAATTCATGATTCATGTAATTAAGGTAGGAAAGCTCAGTTTAATTCACAAAACAATATGATACAAGTATATACATTTGCACATAAGCCTTTAACTGCAATTCATGTCACAGATTAACTTGGCAACACTTTAGCCTGGATGATCAGTTTAATGCTTTATAATTATTCCAGCGTTCATTCTAAACAAAAAGGGCAAAATGCATGGAAACACAACAAAATTTGCCTTAGTCCTTATTTAGTGTTACAAAGAATTTTATTTTTCAATCAATGTAACAAAGTTTACCTATTTTGACCGGTAACTTGTTGATCTTGTAACATTTGATGACATGGATGTCAAGTTTATCATTTTACTTTGCTGTAACCTTTCGTAAATGGGTATTCATGTCATCAAAATGTTACAAGATCAAACGAGTTAAAAAATAGGAAATTTGAAACCTTGTTACATCAATTGGAACTAAACCAAAATTTGTTGAATTAAAAAAAAAAAAACTGTTTTATTGATTTGAATATTTGTAATGGGTCAACTACCTTGTAAAACTTTTCAATATTTGTGATCAGGGCAAATGCGCAGCAGCCAAAGCTTTTCGTTGGAATGATTCTTATTCTAATTTTTGCTGAAGCACTTGCGTTATACGGTCTCATTGTTGGCATCATCCTCTCCTCCCGTGCTGGCCAATCCAGGGCGGATTAAGTTGTACAAATTCCCATCCATCCATCCACCTGTTATGAGGTTAGTTTCACGAGTTGAGAAGGTCCAGATTCATCTTTTTATCTTCCTTTCTGTTATCAAATTGTTTGTTTGTTAGTTACTAAACTGGAAGCAACTTTTGCCCACAAATAAAGCCTTAAACATTTACTTATTTTGTATTATACATACATATCACAGAAACTGCATCTCTATGGGTACATTCTACCCCCACGCCTACCTTGTGTGGGATATATATACATATATATCATATATACTTGGTTCGTTTGGTTTCATACATACATATCATGGAAACAGCCTCTTTATGGCTACATTTGTTATGTGTACTACATCCGACCTCCAGACCCTGCCTTGTGTGAGAGAGATATATCTAGTTCATTTGGTTTGGTTTGTATCATACTATCATACATACATACATACATGCATACATAAAGGTGCAACATTGACACATTGTAGATTATTAATTAAGCGCATTGCTTAACAAATAGCCTGTTCATCGTCTCTGTTTATCTAGGCCTTAAGCTAGAATAGGGTTGTTACACACGCGTTTAGCCTTGAACTAGTTTAAGAAACTCGGTTAGCAACCATTGGGCCGAAGACCAGTTGTTTTTCTCATTTCTTAATGTATCCCTCCTTGTGCCATACATCGATCTCAATATTTGACGCAGAATGGAAATAAGAATACACGGTTGTGTTGTTAGCATCTCCAACAGATTCTCCAAAATGGAGTTCTTGTGTGTAAATTATGTGAGTCGAGCTCGAGTATCGGTATAGTCATTCGAACTCGATAGCCATTTCTCAAGCTCAAACCCAAAAAACTCGCGAGTAGTTTAAAACTAAACTCGACTCAAACCCGTTGGAATTTATGAAGTTTTAGAGTTATTTATAAATTATAACACTTAAATGTGTTCTCTTAAACTTCTACTAAACTCAAAGATGCACTTCAAGTTTTATCATCAAAAAGACAAAGTTACAAACTCCAATCACTTCCTCTCTTTTTATAATACCTCTTCACATTTTGTTGGGATCTTTCTTCAAATGTGGGACGATTTCATCATTTAGTATATCTCTTGCAATACGGGACAACTTCACTAACGTTTTTATTATTTTTTTGTCTTTCTTTTTATTATGATTACTAGGAGAGAAACATTTTTTATTATATTCCACCAAGAAGACATCTTGATGTTAAATGTTTTTATTACATGTACAAATTATTTTAATAATATAATTAATGTTTTTGTATCTAAAATAGAGAATTTCATGAAGATTTTGAATTTTAGTTCTCTATTTTAAAGAAATTTTCGAGAATCTCTTAGGTGGTGTTTGGTTCGCAGAATGTTTTTGAATGGAATGGAATCTGTCAAGGGAATTTGAAAGGAATTGGAATGGAATATTGTCAGGCTTGACCACCTATTAAAGAATTAAAATGTCTGTTTGTTTCATGGAATATAGCTTTGAAATTAGAATGAAATATTGATAAATGACCATAATGCCCTTTTTTTGAAAATTTTAATATTTATAAAACTAAAAAAGTACTGTGAAAATATAAAATAATAAATAATTAATTAAAATAAAATAAAATAATTAAAATAAATGAATAAATAAAATAAATAAATAAAGTATACCTCAACAAAATAAAACAAAATATTAAATTAAATTAAATAAAAAAATTAAAAGTACTAAACTAAATAAATAAATTAAAATATATTTGGGTTAAAGGGTATATTTGGGATTATGAAAATATAAGATTTCATTCCATTAAAATCCAACATGTTGTGAAGGAATGTTGAAATCCTTTATCTATGAAATTTATTGGAATTCAAAGATTTCATCCATCAAAATGATTGAACCAAATAAATGAATGAAATCTGGTCAATGGAATTCAACATTCTAATTCCATCAGATTCAATCAGATTTTGCGAAGCAAATGCCATGTGATCAGGGCCGTCCCTAGGGGAGGGCGGGCCGGGCACACGGTGGCGGCCCAAATAAAACAAGGGCCCAAAATTTTGAAGTATATACTATATAATATTAGTAGTTAAAAGAAATTGTAGATAAAAAGACAAAAAAATATATTATATAATAGAACCCAAAAAGAATTTAACATTATTTTAAGGGCCCAAACATGTATTAATTAATTATATTGGGCAATAAAATTTATAAAAAGTTAGTTGATCTTTCATTTTATAGTATTGTTTATTATTGCTCTAATTTTTTTTATCTAGTAGACTAGTACTAATGTCGAAAAACTATTTTTGGTTAGAAATCTTGATATATACTCCATTACTTATCTTCCACATACTCTTGATATTATTTCATCTATGTGGATTTTATTTTTGTGTTAATATATAATAGATTTCTTGTTATTAACTAAGAAATTTTTTACCTTTTGAAAACAATTACAAACTATATGGGACGACTCAACTTATATCTATATTTAAGATTTCAAAACTATCTTATTTTCTTCTTTTTTCGTACTTTATTGACTTCTTATTACCTAATATTGAGTGCATAATTCTTAAGTAATCTTTTACCTCTAAAACAAGAATAAGACCTCAATCTATAACCAACATGGACTTTTAATTCTAAGTTTCATGGTTCTTAAAATGTTTCAACTGTAAAAGTTTAAAATAGTGATGAAAAGCGTTAACATCAGGTAACATGTGGAAACTTAACTGATTTATGTTGATCTACTTAAAACGTTACTCTGAATGGTCAACAAAGTGACCTTAAATGTTTTTAATATATATATTAAAGGTATATCATAAGATGTCTAATAGTGAAACGAATTGACAATGTTATGTAAGAATGATATGCATACTTGTTAAGTCGAGGCTAGTTGTATTCAGGATGCTCTCCCTCGGAACTCACGCTTTAAACCATTCTCCCTTTTGTCCTTATCAAAATATTGTTGGTTGTTGCATCAGAGGCTTCTACTTGCTGCATATTTGAGTTTTGTAACTGTGTGTGTGTATTTTTATATGTATATACACACATTTTTATAATATGCGTCTCACGTTTGTGTCTCGTGCCTAGGCCCCGAGACCCCTTTGTGCCTAAGTGCTCCTTGAGCCTTTAACAACTTTGATGATATGGTAGACAATATCAATTTAGAAATAATTATTGATTGGTCTTGCGCTAGGAATACCAGAAAAAACAATTTTATTTTAAGTAGTATAAAACGAGGACTCATTTTTTACATCTTGTCCAGGGCCTAAAAAATGTCAAAAACGAGTGTGCATGTGCTACACATTTAAAATTACAATTACTAGCAACGTACCCGCGCGATGCGGCGGGAAATAAAATTTTATTGGAACCATGTCTTAGACCCGACACTATTTTGATCGGTATATCCCAAATGAATTGTCAAAGTCAAGGAACGTTAAACTTAAGAAGATCGGTAAAACCAAACGATAGAACAAAGCCATCCCATTTATGTGATCTTTATTGGGTTTCGGGCTTCTTCACACCACCGTCAACTTTGATGATTCCATTGCCAGTTTGGTTTCCTACAAGTTGTTTAGCGGTGGCTTCATATATTTCCCAAGCACGGCAGACAAACTCTAGAGAAACCGTGAATATGCCATTGGAGGCGGTTAAGAAGATGTCAGTGAATGAGCCTAGTTTGTGGGCAATTTTGGTATCACCCAAGAAGAGGACTACGAGCTTCGTGTCCTCTTTGTTGTACCACCAAGTGATTACACCAAAAGGGAGAGCAATGGCATCACCAGTCTTGATTACATAGTTAAATTTGAGAGCTCCATCTCAGAAGAAAATTCAGAAGGCTTCACTTTTACCTAAAATCATAAAGGTACTTAAAGATGCAAACTGTTAATTTGAGTATACAATTCAACGATTCGTTAAAATGGCAACTTAAAAGGTTCTATAACCATTCTCGTCTGATCGCCAAGATGTTTTCTATATTCAAGTTAAGGAGGAGAGTAAATTGCAGGATAGAGGAAGATTCAATAAACACCGGTGTAAGTACAGTAAATATAACTATGTAATCAATACATTGGTTCCTAAAATGGTAAAAGAGCTGATCATAGTTGGTAAGAACACATGTAGTCTTACCAAGCCGCACTCCCATATATACAACCAACAAATAAAGGAACACCTTTTCAAAGGCATCCAAGTCGTAAAAGGTGGTATTTTCTCAACCATTGGAAGCTTGGCGGTTACCGGAAAACTTGCTTCTGGCATGTAGGAAGGGATTTTGCATCCTTAATGAAAGCATATTTAAGACGCCATTGTGCATGGATGAACCATCACTTCTGGACGTTGCTAATGCCAAACGCTGAGTCGCATCACGTTCCATCTTATATTTGTTCTGCATGACTCTTTCATGCGCAATAAATAGGTAACCGATGGTTACTTTCACATTCCATCAATACAAAACTCTTTCTCATACACAATTCCCCTTGGCTTCTGTTGAGAGATATATGCCTATATAAACCCTAAATAAGTAGCTAGCCATCACAAATAATTTCCATATATTTCTTCCATATATACAACAAAGTACTTGAACAAAGAGGGATCAACTCACTTTAATATAAGCAGCTCTTTCTTCTTAAATCTCCCTTTTAAGGTTATTTGTCTTTCTTCTTAAATCTCCTTTTCAAGGTTATTTGTCTTTCTTCTCAATGATTTAAAATCAGCCAGTCAGTTCTCCTTGCAATTTCTGTCAACATCAACAAAAAACACTAATAAGTCACTTGGTTGATGTTAATCAATAAATTAATGGAACACAACAACTAAGTATCACAGATAACATACAAACATCTCCACACTATTTATATCAATTAAAACAAACTCGAAAGCAATTAAAGGTATAATGAAACTTATATGATTTGAAAAAAATAAAATCAATATACATCATAGTAAAATTGAAGTAGTGCAGGAACCCCCATGTCAAGTATCAATTCATTCGTGAAAATATATACCTATAAGTTTTGTGAAAATATATCCATCTTAACAACTGATCATAATTAAACGAGATCGACATACACCTTGGTATGATACCAAATAAAAACCACAAATGGAATTAGCAAGAGCAAGCCAAACTACAGTAATACCATGATTTTAAAAAATAAATGGTCTGAAAGATCTGAAGGTAAGTAATGCTCTTACGGTTCAACTGAATTTTATAATTTATCGTCTATCAAACAACATAACAACAATATCACACCAATCAGAAGTTAACCATCACTTATAAACTAATTGTTTTCAATTAACATCAATGAAAAAGCTATTGATAGTCGATTAACATTAACAAAAAACGAAGCAAACCAGGGAGAGACTGAACCAGCAGCAGTGGCAAGCCAAAGAGATCGAACCAGAAACAGTAAACCAGGGAGAGCTATAAAGAATATGAAGTTTAGTCAGTGTTGACAACTCATTCAATGTGGATAAATTTGCCTTTCAACTTGAACTTGACTTCTGAGCTTCGAGAAAAACCATCAAGAACAAAAGCAAATGGTGATACATTTAGAATAAATATTACAAATCAAGAAGTTCAACTAAGATATATAACATTAGGCACGCTTTATAACAGATGGTGTGATTGGTGTCCAAAGAAGAAAAACTCATTATATTCAAGACTTCAACATCGATAGAGATCTTTATGAAAAATAAAAAGACAGAGAGGTGCAAAATTTAGCATAAATATTCATTCTAGTCAACATTCTAAATTCTTTATCAAAAAAACATAAGAATTTCTCAATTTGAATCGTGGAAAGCAAATTAACAGAAAAAATAACAGTTCTAAACCTGGAAAATTATTGGCTAATTACATACATAAATACATTGAATTTTTTTGCTCAGTGAACAATCTCAACTAAAAACCCAAAAACCAAAAATTCACCAACCGTAGATGACAATTAAGAACGTAAAATGAACTTAAAATCCAAAAAAGTCACGAACTACAGATAATTAAAATGAAAAACGTAATAGAGAAGGTCGTGAAATCCTAAACACAGAAAAACCATATAGATGGAGCAGTAAGATGAACCATTTTAACAAATCAATAACAATCAATTTGTGGATCATATCAAAAAGATTTTGAGAGTAAGAGATTGAGATTTTAGAGAGCACATACCAGAGTGAGAGGGAGAGTTCTGAAGAGTCGGAAATCGAAGGGGAGAAAGTTGCCCGATGAAAAAAGAATATTCCGCTTCTTTTGACAGATTCCATTATGTGAATCAAACGCCACCTAACATATCTTATAGGAGAGTCTTGGAGCGCAGGTCAGGTGTATGTTGTAGTATTTTAGGTATATAACCTTAAATGAGATTTTAAATTAAATTCATGGTCTTTCAATCGGTACAAATTTCAAACAAGTTTCATAGAAGCGTAATGTAAACCTACAGATTGATGATACAAAATAAGCAAAGGGGATTTGGTATCAAACCATGTTCTCTGATGAACCTTTCAAGCCTTCAATCATCCAACTCGATCCGAAATCACTACAAGTTCATAAGCAAGTCAAGGAATTAGTTGCAATTTACAGAAGAACAAAAAAAACTTAATATTGTTTTCAATAGTTGTATCATGTGAAAGAATGAAATTTGTCTGGGCATCTTTTCAATCACATGCAAGAAAGAAACTATGGAGTAGCAAGAAAACAAGGCTTACTTGCTATATTTTTTGCAGCAGTCCTTTAATCTATCAAGATCTCGTTCTTTAACCGGATACTCCAACGTCAAATTGCTAGGGCTAACCCGATCCTTTAAGCCCAGCCATCGACTTACCATACGATCGATCCTTTTCAACACCAAACACACCTGCAATGATGAAGTATCCTAACAATTAAAAAAACAGTTGATGGTTTTCCACTTTTAGCATTCTCTTTAATTCGTTCTTGGCCTCTATATATGCAAGAACCGTCATCAACCAAGATTCTTAATTCTGTAAACCTAATTGCTTCCATCAAAAATTGCATAGTAATTATTTCAACAAAATAGCATGAACTATTTTCAAAAGAGTAGGCAAGAGAACCACATGAAACAACACAAGATAACACCAAACAAAACAACTTAATGAAAATGAGATTTCTTAGACTAAAAACCTAACCTCATAACCACATTTGCAGGCCTTTAACTGTTGATCAGTCCAATCCATCTCTTCTGCACACAATGGACACCTCTTCTCTTCTTCATTGCTCATGATTCCTCTGGAAACACATCAACACACACAAACTTTCAAAAAGACAAAACACACAACAAGATTCTCCTTATTCACAACCACATGAACATACATTTGCTAACAAAACCCTAAATATACCGAAAATAAGATGCAATAAACCCTCTCATTACAGATCAAATCCAAGAAATTGCATTGCATTCCAAGAAATACTTATAGTGATTGATTGAATGAATGATCTAGCAAACGGATTCAGTACGGCAGAAGCGAGAGAGAGAGAAAAAGAGAGAGAGGGGAAGACGCGAAGAACCGACTCACTTTGTACGACCCCTTAATCCCAACTGTGAACGGATTACTGGTCATAGCCCAAATACAAAAACAAACAACAGCTGTAAAGAAAGTAACATGAGGAAAAAACAAACATAACACCATAACAGGCTGTTGAAGTTATATTTAGAGGTTGCGTAGTAAGAAACTGATTTTAGGTCAAAAAAGAACACAAAAAAATCCAACAAAAGGATTATATAAAAACACCAAACCATAACCTCCATCGTTTGCCAATCTCCATCCTAACAACAGAGGTTGAATCGAGACCCTAGCTACATGGGTTGAATTGTGCACGAATTGAAGAAAGCATTCGTTGAAGATATTGAAATCTGCCAAAATTGAGAGCTCTGTTAGTGGGAAAAAAATCATATACGAATGAATTTGAAGATGAACGACTGAACGTGTACCGGAGGAGCCGATTGGGGAAGAGAAAGGGAAGAGGAGAACTGGAGAAGATGAAATGTTGAAAAACTAATTGTTGAAGGAGAAGGGTTGTGAGAGAAATCAGGGGAGAGAAAATAACAGATGTAGGAGAGAACGTGGCTAAGAAATTGAAAAATTGAATCTTGAAAACGGTTAATGTTATTCTTTTTATCTTTTTATATAGTAGAATAGATAGATATATAACAAAAATGAACATTTTATTCCCTTTAAACCCAAGATAAACATCTAAGACCAAACGATAGAACAAATTCAGTTAATACGATTCATTGGTTTAAAAGTCGGGGCTTTGATTCAAAATGTGTTCAACTATAACAAAACAACACAATTATAAACCAACCAAGGTCTCTTGCTTAAGTGAGAGTCGGATTTGCCATCATCGGGTCTTCGTTTTATTAATGCCTCAAAGAAGACATGTTGATTTCACAAAATTATCTTGTTATGAGTTTGTCAACTACACTCGTCAACCTGCTAACTGAAGTCTCTAAGTAAAGTATAAACTTTCAAAAGCTACAAAATTTTACATAGCATTTGATTGTTTGCTTCATCTACGAATTGTTTACACTTTACATGCACAAATAGTTTACTGCATTGTTAAGTAAATCAAGATTTGTGTATATAACTTTTGTATTAAACCCTAAACCCTAAACCCAAAAGAATGCAAAGGTTTTCCTATTGAAAGTCTCAATCAAACTTGCATTGCAGCGCGTAACATCTCAAAATCGAAAAAGCAATCATGTTTCTTTTTTTGTTCTATTTTCTTCTTCTCGATGTTAATTTTATAAATATATGTAGTTTTGTAGCACAAACGGATAATACATAAATTGAAGATTAATATGATTTTGAGATAAAATTGATGGATAATAGGGTTTTCAAACTCAAAAAGTTGGTTGTTCCTAACTTTTAACGACCGACTTATTCGTAATATTAATGAGCATCGACTAAGGCACAAGTTTATAACAGATATCTTGAATAAACAATATTACATCTACAAAAATAAATACAGGACAAAGCTCAATCAGCAAATAGCTCACAAAATAACCCTAATCATCAATGCGTTGGATTTAATGGTTAGCAATAGACTGGTCATATTAGCAATCGAATGAGACAGAAAATAGACTGGTCATATTAGCAATAACCAGAGCCCTAAACACATAAATAAATCAACACAAGAGAAGTGGTTATCAATCGTTGGATGAGAAATGGACGCACATTAGGATTAGATGCACCGAGATAAGTTGCACTGTATCAATTCCATTCTAAGGCACAATTCATGGGAGGATATTCAATTAGAAGTGATCTAACGGTTGAGATCCACCTCTTACACTTCTCACGTTAACCTCAACTCCTCACACAATCTTTCACCATATCTCATCCCTTCAAGTTGGACCTAAAACACAACAAATAAGACCGGACTTGTCCCTCATGTCCATCTCTTACGAGAAAAGTAGGATTCGAAATCAAGATCTGATATAAGGCAAGTGGAATTAGAAATCAGAATCATTAACCAAAAATCCCGAGTCAAATTGGAAAGAAAGACATGGAACCTAGTATTGAGCAAGTTTGACACCGACCTTGAGAACAGGTAGTCAGAATTCTACCTCTTAAAAAAGCCATACGCTCTGATGCATTTGAACCCAAAGACCAAAATCAGAGTTTGGCAAACTGATTTGAGTAAAGAGCTACAATCTGATGCATTTGAACCCAAATCACCATACTGAACTGAACAAAAGTAAAAAAACACAAAAAAGACAGTCGCAAACAGCAACTCACGGACTTGAAGAGCATGCTTTGACGACAAGAGTTTCTTATAAACCGAGAACATACAATACTCATTTTTAGATAAACATGCAAGCTCATATCATCACGTCGGAACATGGCTCGTTCATTCACTTGCTCGTGAACTCGCAGCTTCGCCAGAAGCTACGAGAGGGGGGGGGGGGGGATTCAAAAAGACAACTTTGGGTGTATATGTGTGATACATACCTTCCAAAAGCTCTGCAATTATCTCCAAATCACCCTGCAAACAAGGTATCTTGTTGAACATAAGCATATAAAAAAAGACAATCTAAATTGGTTCTACATTTCGAGATTTCAATTATCGATTTTTTGGTCTAAACCTGTGTTAGCATCCAGATGACCATTAATAACCATCATCAATGCCGAAGTCATACATCAAAGAGACAGGACCATCAAAGTTGTATATATCGGTTTCTCAACAATGTATTGAATTTTGTTATCAAATGATTCACTTTAGGGTCGAAACCACAGTGTACAGCTGGAGGAAGGAAAGAGTAGTTTCAAAAACCCATACAATTGCAAGGATTTCAAAAATAGTTCACAAACAAGGCAAAATGAAACCAAAATGAAGATTACAGAACCAAGATGCAAGAAACTCAATACCAAAATGTAGAAAACATGTTTTTGAACATACATGTTTACTTTCTGATAAAACCTCTTCATAAGTAAAAAAAGAAAGAAATCGATAAAACTTACATGAAATGGAGCGATGGAGAAGATGGATATGAATCACGAATCGATCTTATTGGGAGCTTTGAGTTCCATCCAGACCATCGCAATAATTTAAGAACATAAAATGCTTCCACTCATGGATAATTTAAGAATTTAACTCTTCAGAGTACCATTAAAAGCATCCAAAAGAACCCATTAGAGCGACTTCACTTGATAAATGTTGTTGGAATACAGCAAAATAGAGCTAGTCTTGTAAAAAATATAAAAAATGAAAAAGAATAAGCAAAGAAACTGCTTGAATAGATATGGCAATTTGATTAAGCAACTTTAGTAGAACAATGAGTAATCATTCCAATGAAGATGGCATAATCCACGAAAATTACATTCTGAAATAACCAACCACTATAAATGAATAAAAACCAACAAAATCAAAGCAATTGAGAGAAAGAGAAATCTTACGGTTCTCCCCAAGTAGAAACATTAAGAAAATGTGTTTCTTGATGTTTATCTTGTATTTGATGATCCATCGCTGCTACTTTGCCTTCCATTTGAAGAATACTTGTCCCAAGTGTCAATTATCTGCAAAAAAACCACAATAGAAAAAGGGCAAGTTTTAAAGGGTTTAACGGCTTCGCAGTTGCAGTTGGAGAACTACCCCTAATTTCCTCTAAACAGTCTGCTTTTTATCGGATCTAGCTACAAAAAGAAATCGACTTTTTCTGGTTTTGGGACTACAATTTGCGATTTGAGCAACCAATAGGGTTGAACAGATTGATTACGATCTGGTGAAGACTGTAAATCACTTCACAGATGATTCATCACTAATCGCACAATGCCAAATCGAATTTGATAAATGGCAGACCCAGGAACGAAGATGCTCTTAGTGCCAAATCGATGTTGCTAAATCACACTTTTCGTATGAGAGAAATCAAGAGTTGAAACTCCTTGAACGGTGCTGGAGAAGCCGATTGGGGAAGAGGAAATGTTGAAAAACTGATTGGTGAAGGAGAAGGAAGAGATAGAAAAACCGGAGAGGAGAGAACCAACTCTTAGAAAGTGATGTGCTGAAGATAACAGCTCCTTATTTTGTGCAAAATTAAACATAATTTGATTTATGGGCATGGGAAGGTAACAGTTAATTATGAAATCTGCTTAAATACATGGTTTTAGTTTTCAACTTTTTCATAGCGATTGATATTCTTTGGGCATGGGAATGTAACAGTTTTACAAGTTTAATTGCTACTCTGGTTTGAATTTTATTTTTGGTAATGTATTTTCAAAACCTTTCACTTAATGACGTGACGACATCTTAAAATATTTAGGTATTTCGTTTACATTTGAGATTTGAGAATGCATGAAAATTCTAACGTAGTTTAGTTCTATTCGTGTTTTATGTAATATTTTTTTGTCAAAATGTTTAAGATGTCACTTTTAACATTATATAAAATAGGAATTAGAATAAAGTACGTTGTATTTTCATGCAATTTACGTAATTTTGACGTTGTATACCACGATCTTAACGTGGCGTGAGACACAAGCCTTGTCATGGCACGCCATGACGAATGTACGGCGAGTTTTTTAGAATAGTGGTTTAGTGCATTTGCTGCGTAACGCTTGCTTTCCTACAACTTCTACTTTTTTATATTTCCAATGTCTACCTTTTCATTTCAAAGTTTTAGGTTACAAAAGTATAGTATTATGATTATTATACTCAATTTTAACAAATTTTCTATTTTAAAGAACTTTACTCTATTTTACTCGACTGCTGCATGAATCAAGATAGGACCAGACTAAATAATTGTGGCACATTTATTTGTTTTAGCATATAAAATTACGACCTTTAATAGTGTTACCATTGATTTATTTTGTGGGTATCATTATCAAGAAAATGAGACATTAAAATAGCATCCGGGATTCGTTTTTTGAGTTTCAAATAATAACCTTCGAATAGATTAACCGAAGGTGTACCATTACCAAAACAAAAATGGATTGGACGAAATGGCTCGGTGATCCTACAAAACATTAACGAGCATTGTTTCAAAAACGAGTGGTAGTGGCTAAGGGTGGCGACCGAAGAAATCTGGTTCTCTTCCTTTTAACAGCCATTTTAGTGTAGGTTTTTTTGCTGTATGAAGGGTCGTGACTATTTTTGGATTGGGACATGATTTGTATCTGTAATTTGGTTTCCTAATGGTATAATAAATTGTTTCGTTGTTCAAAAAATAAAAATGAGACATTAAAATAGCATATCGAAGTTTAAATGTGAGTTTTAATGGTTAACGATGATGAAACACGAAAACCTCAACTTTAAATTGTTTAAATTAAAACCCATTTGTTAGTATTTTGTACTGTATCTATAGTATTAAATACTTTTTATTTTATAATAATTATTTTAAGTCATAGGTGACAAAATTTCCTGAATTCATTGAAATTCTTAACTTTATATTTTCAATAGTATGTATGATTTAATACAAAATAAATTCAAATATAAAAACCCATCATTAATTTGTGCTTCTGTTTCAATTGACAAGAAGACAAATAAATACGTACTTTGTAAATTTCCTAGACAAAATGACACTGATGCTACCACATGGACCCCTTTGGTTTTATGTTCTCAATTATTATAACTTTAAAAATAATAAATAAAATTAATTTAGAATATCTCTCATTAGTGTAGGGAAATTAATTGAAATAGTCATTTTCGTTGGTTGTTTAACCTCTTAGCCACCTTTTCTCCGGTTTTACAGATATAGCACCATATCCGCAAAATGCTAAGTTTGCAATTGCGGACCTAGCTAAACGACAAAAATAAATTACACTTCAAACCCTTGTCCACTAAAACCTATGTTCACAATTACGGACCTGGCTCATGCACTTTCCATATTTACATATTATACCCAGGTCCATTGTGAACCTATGTTTTTGCGGACCGACACTTGTCTCCTCCTGGTGAAACCCCAATTCACTCCTACTTGTTGTCCATATCCAGATCTGCAACTTTGACCTTCTACCTCCGCAATTGTTCAAAATTTTATCATTTTTACGTGTTTTTTGCATGCTTTATGGTTGTGCACTTTACGTGTTTTTAACAAAGCCTGAAAATTGATGGAAAATCGTACAATAATTTGTACTATTTTCCTTCGAACGACTGATAGTTTGTTGGATGAGTTTAATGCATCTGATCTATAAAAGAGTCATGAAAGAAGAAGGATGAAGATATAAATTTCTCTACGATAACATTACAATTGCTTTCTTTCTTCGTTCATCCTATATTTTTATTTCTTCAATTCATGAGAAAATGAGTTATGGTGCCGAAAGAATTAAGTTGCATATTCGTTGTGGTCAATGGATGCAAGGAAACAATGGGTGAGATTGATGCACCATGTCGTACATATGCGCGCAAACAGTACACATCAAAGCTTGGTTGGTTATGTTCAGAGAAAATGTGGAATCGAAAGTTCAGTTGGTGTAACGAGGTTAGTGTACAAGAATGATGGTTCCCTATTTGAGTTAATTGACAATGAAGATGTTTGTGGTTTCATGGAATTTGCAGCGAAGTCAAATAAACCGCCTACATTTTTTGTGACTCGATGATCGACACGTGCCCATGTCTCCTCAAATGCACGAACGGATCGTCGACACCTGGCGTTTACAGCTGTTAAGCACGATCGCACGTCAACATGACGTCATGATCTTATCCCCTTTTCAACTTCCCCTTTAGTTAGGATCAAACCGATTCAGTTTCCTATCTAACGACTTTCGACACGTGTCACGTCCCTCGACATTCCCTTAGACGAGAATTTTAAAAGATTTTCTTCTGACAAATATTCAAAATTTGAAATTTGAAATTGCTTTTTCATTTTAAATTTTGGGAGCAAACTGTTGTTGAAATAAAATAAACCGCACTTTATCTCTATATAACACTATGATACGTTGAAATAAAATAAATCGCATTTTATCTCTATATAACAATATGATACGTTGAAATAAAATACCACCGCACTTTATCTATATATAACACTATTATACGTTGAAATAAAATAAACCGCACTTTATCTCTATATAACACTATGATACGTTGAAATAAAATAAACCGCACTTTATCTCTATATAACAATATGATACGTTGAAATAAAATACCACCGCACTTTATCTATATGTAACACTATTATACGTTGAAATAAAATACCACCGCACTTTATCTATATATAACACTATTATACGTTGAAATAAAATACCACCGCACTTTATCTATATATAACAATATGATACGTTGAAATAAAATAAACCGCAACATCTATATAACACTAACTATAGCATCTGTGAATGACTATGTAGAAGGATTTCTTTAACATCGACTTGACGCTAAGGTGCAAAGTTTCATACATCGAGGAATTAGGAGCGCTGTTTAGGGGATTAGGTGATCGTGCGGATACCCTTGAGACCATCTATAGAGGGACACCGTTCGGGCCATGGATTGATGTGTCTTACTCTGGTGGCGACCCTACGCTAGTACACATGTTTCTACAGTTGGAGGTCGAGGACGCCAACGCTGAGCCGGAGGAGATGCATTTTGATTTCTTCGGCTCTCAATTGCATTTTGGGCGTCGGGAGTTCTGTCTAATTACAGGACTACGTTTTGGAGAGGCTCCCCCCCTTCCTCCCTTAGAAGACTGCTCCTTCGTTCCTAGGGTTTTCGGCATTTCGGCATCTCGTTTGAAGCTGAAGGCAGCCCGGGAAAAGATGAAAGAGGGCCTTAGTGCCCTAACCGACGACGATGCTGTCCGTGTATGCTTGGTGGTGATCGTGGATATGGGCTTCCTGGGCCGTGAGTATAGCCAGCATGCTTCATCGACGGTCCTTAGGGCCGTCGAGGACCTTGAGCTGTTTAACAGCTACCCGTGGGGTAGCCATATCTGGACACATTGCTACTCTAATATGCACTGAGCCATAGGCAGACGCGCCGATCGACATGCAAAGATGAATCTTTGTGGTTTTACATACGCCTTCAAGGTTAGATACGTAGTATAACAATTGTTAATAATACATACAAACTGTTTGGCTTTTCTTTTTACGTACTTGCTCTTCTTGTCTAATTCCAGATATGGATCTTGGAGATGTTTCCCGCATCAATCCGATATTTCGTCAAGCGCGACGATCGAGTACTTAGGGGAACCCGTTGGGACAAGCGTGTTACCCTAAGTAGGTCGCTTTGGTTTCAGTTCTTCAATGCGTCTAGAAATGTAAGTTCTTTTACTATGTTTACAATTTGCATACGTTAGTCCCGCTTATTAATTTCTTTTATGTTTTATCATATATTTAGCAGCCACTCTTGCCTTTCGCTGTCCTTCAGCCTACTGCCGACGAGATGGGCACAGATTGGTACAGAGACAGCGTGGCCTTTATTGACGCAGAGGCGGAAAGGGCTCGACGTCCCCCTACTTCCGAAGATGAGGAAGACGACAACAGGCCCCCTTCCGGTGGATACCAGCCGCCCCCTTCCTCCTCCTACCAGCCGGCCCGTTCCTCCTCCTACCAGCCGCCCCCTTCCTCCTCCTACCAGCCGGGCCCTTCCTCCTCCTACAATCCATATGATGCGGCCCCTTCCTACGAGTCACAGCGTGGCTCTCATGAGCACCTGTGGGACCACGTCCACGGGCCGCTAGAGAAACGTGTACAGTATCTGGAGGAAGTCTACAGACAGTTTAGCGCTGTCAATGTTAGTGTTTAACTTAATTTGTTGGCCACATTTATTTAGTTTGTATATTAATATTACGTTCTAAATTTGTTTTAGCTGTCGAGTACGACACCGATCCACGCTCCGTTCGGACAGGGGACACATGCGACGTTTGCCACCACATCCTATCCGTCATTCCCTGAAAATGTAAGTGACATTGAGTAACCATTATATTTATATATCGATAATCCTAATTTTGTAACTATTTTAATGTTCAATGTCACGCAGGCCGGGATGTCGGGGGCATACACCTCGCAGATGCCGCCGCCGTTCGCCACCACAGCATATTCTACTATCCCGGAGAGTGTTAGTGACACTGAGTAACCATTATAGTTATATATCGATAATCCTAATTTTGTAACTATTTTAATGTTCAATGTCACGCAGGCCGGGATGTCGGGGGCATACACCTCGCAGATGCCGCCGCCGTTCGCCACCGCAGCATATTCTACTATCCCGGAGAGTGTTAGTGACACTGAGTAACCATTATAGTTATATATCGATAATCCTAATTTTGTAACTATTTTAATGTTCAATGTCACGTAGGCCGGGATGTCGGGGGCATACACCTCGCAGATGCCGCCGCCGTTCGCCACCACATCATATTCTACTATCCCGGAGAGTGTTAGTGACACTGAGTAACCATTATAGTTATATATCGATAATCCTAATTTTGTAACTATTTTAATGTTCAATGTCACGCAGATGCCGCCGTCGTTCGCCACCACAGCAATCACAAACATCTTTGGCGGCTCGGCCGATGACTATTACAGGCCGGAAATGCATAATGTAAGTTATTTTGGTAGTTTTGGTTTAATTGTGAACATTTCCTAAATTGTACTAAAAACATTGAGTAACGTAATTTTCAGACGGGGTCTCCTGTTATCCAGGATCACTTCTCGGAGCACTTCTCGGAGCCTGACGATGACTCGATGGATGTTGTAGATCCACCACAGGTGACCCCGCTCCCTCGGAAGCGGTTGCATAAAATTTCACAATGGTTTCGTCACCCGTTTGACCAACAAGGATATACGACACCACCGCCCGCTAAAAAACAAGCAAAGAAAGCGTGGGGAAAGAAGGGAGGAAAGAAAAAGGGAAAGGTGCCTTCACCGGAGCCTCAACCGGCATCAGAAATAATGAGGATGTGTCGGACTGGTCGCCTCCCCAACTTGACATTCACCCCTTACGGGGGCTTAGAAATCAACCCCTCGTTTTTTGAAACATTGCTTGCGGATGACCCTTTGAACTTTGACTTAGACGATACGGTTAGTATGAAGTTAAATTATAGTCATATATAATCAAATATATTTATATTACATGTCTAACCATCTATATTTTATGCATAGCACGTCGATTCTTGGGTTAGCCTGTTGCAAAAACATCGTGGCGTAGACACGAGGTGGACCATCATGCACACTATGTTCTTTCAGTGTATACTGATGGACCATCAAGGTCCCGCCTCCGTGGTCGAAATATGCAATGGCTCGGAAGGGACCTCTTGGACTCTCCTCGATAGGGTATGTAAATCGTTTTACTGTTATTTTATTTAATAACATATATGACATATATTGTAATATTTCAGGTGTACATCCCCATATGCTTGCATCCCAGACATTGGCTGCTTGGAGTGTTTGAACTTGACACTATGGTCATGACCCTATATGACAGCGAAAAGGACGGTCTCTGCAAACAACAATTGGCAGAGCAGATGCAATCGTTTAAAGGAAAACTATATGCGTTCTTTTCATTGATAGGGGATCATAGACGTCGCGAAATGTCAAGTATCTTTCGCACAAAGATCGTCGGCCAAGTACCCCAGCAGACCGGGTTATATGCGGATTGCGGTGTATGGGTATGCCGTAATGTCCAAAAGTTGATAAATAACGAGGAGATATGGGTACCCCCTAACGAAACCGACGATGAGGCAATGGATTTCCGCCGACATATGGCGGAGTCAATTTATGCGCATTGTCTAAGTAGTTAGGTTGTTTATGTAACATTAAATAATTGTTATTTTTAGTATTAACTTATTTTGTTAAAGTATTGTGATTGACTTACTGTTTACTTCATTTGGTTTTTGCTAATTTCATCCATTTACTCAACTTTGAGTATCGATATCTCTTTCACACATACTCTATTTTGGACGCATTATATATCATTTCGAAGATCTCATATAGAAGAACATAAACCTACTAAAAGTTAGTTATATATAACACATATATATAAATTTAAATGCGTCCAAAGTTTAGTAAAACTCATATTTCCAACACCTAGTAAGTAGGTTTATGAAACTTGCGATAATCCTAATACAGAGATTATTGGATGAACAAGCATTTATTTCTTGATTATTGGGGTATTGGTTCTTGTTGTCTGGAAGTGATTCATATGATGCAAAAATTGGTATCATGTAATGTACCATATAAATCTGATCTAAATTCTCATTAATTAGCTATGTTTGACTACTTAAAGACTAATTTTCTGCCTAATGAAAGACCTTTATTCAAGAGCAGACGAATATTGCAGTTACTTTTTCAGTGGAATCTTACAGGCTCTTTTCAAACGAATCTTGCAGTGAACTATTCAGACGAATCATGCAGGCAACTTTTTCAGACGAAATCTTTGACCATATCTGATGAAGAACATACATTTTCACGGCTATAAGTAGATGGCATGATGAAGTAGTAATTCACAACTTCCTATCTATCTTTTAGACATTCTCCTCACCGTTTACAAACACACTCTCGCTTTTCTTAACACCATGGCTGGAGGTTCAAGATCAAGGGGGAACAGGTCGGCGAATGTGGCTGGAACTTCACGTTCGGGAGCCTACCAACCACTGAACGATGGAGCTCGCCGGAGTACCTGGAAGGTACCGGAAACAGACGAGGAGTGGAGAAACTGTGGGCGAACTGCAGCCGATTTTCCATTCACGCCTGAGGAGGAAGCAGACTGGGAGATGGCATCCGACAATTACTACTTCGATAATGGCATGAGAACCCCACCAATGTATGATTTTATGCCGACGGGTCTTCGACAAAGTCAACAAATTACTCCTGCAGTGCAAAAAGCCATTCATGGGGCGAACGCTGATATCGAAAAGGTAAAGGGTATGTGGAACCATAACAGGGGGATTCAGCAGGGGAAAATGGAATATCTAGCGGGGAAGAAACGAGAACTGGCCATGGCTAGGGCTCACGTTCGGCACCTGCAACGAGAGATTAAGGAAGCTGAAGAGGAATTAGAAGAACTCGAATCGGACTACATGGGAATGGATGACGTGATCAAGGAAAAGGTTAACTTGATCACAGGACTCCAGGACGCCTTCCAGTAATAGATTTCTTTGTTTACATGCACTGTATCCGTTTCGGTTGCGAATATGATTTGCAATACTCTGTAACTGCAAATACTTCAGCTCCAAACACACATGAATCATCATTCGCCAAATACCCATTTTCACAATTCTTAAATGAGTCCAGTGATACCAACTTGTCAAAACCCCATTTAATATTCTTCTCGTGAAACCTTCTCCTATTGCCATTCACGATATCTATAAACACATTCAAATAATAATAATTTAAAACGATTTAATGAATTAGTTAATATATGATTATTATGTTAATGCGATAGGAGTGTAAAACAAAATTGAAAAAAAAATAAGAGATGTACCATAAATTAAATAATTAACTATAAGAGTATGATTTTTAAATATAAAAAATATTTTTTTATGTAGTGTATAACTGTATATGATATATATTAAAATATATAAATCCAAAAAAATTCAAGATTGGGCTCATTTCGAACGTATCGAAGAGACGATTATAATGGTATAATTTGTTAAAATTAAAACGTATTTTTTTAACGTATTTTAGTTAATAAACGATTATATGTGTTAAATGTAAAATTAAAATAATAAAAGTAAAAGGTATAAAGTAAATTTAGTAAATAAGTATAGGGGTTGAAAGTGTAACATTTTATATTAAATTCATCAAATTGAAAGAAAGCGGGCATGAACAGTGGATTCTACGCGATCGCGGTTCAATTTTCATAAATGGTCCCTGGAATTTTTCAAAAATGGTCCCTTACAATTGAAAAGTCACAAAAATGACCCCATCGCGGGATGATCCCGCGATCGCGGGATGATCCCGCGATCGCGGGATTCCATTTTTCAAAAATGGTCCCTGAAAGTTTAAAAAAGTGACAGAAATGATCCCTGACCCGCGATCGCGGGCTCCAATCACGGAAAAAAGGGGTATTTTTGCAAATTGGGAGAGATTTTGAGTATTTTGGTAACACTTGCTTTGACTTAGGGTATTTTAATTAATTTCCCTGTTTTTATATACACCACACTTATATTATACATAATATAAGGCTTTAATCACTAACATTTAAAATTATGGAAAAGAGAACGTTTTTGGAGGAGAGCGAATAATTATTTAATAAATGAAGTGTGATGCATTAACGGCTCTATTGTCAGGACCTCCCACGTGACTCGCCGGAACCCTCCCCACGTGCCTCCTCCACCCTTCACTACACTCTACAGCTGGTACTTTGACC
Source organism: Saussurea involucrata (assembly GCA_033807775.1). Taxonomy (NCBI): domain Eukaryota; kingdom Viridiplantae; phylum Streptophyta; class Magnoliopsida; order Asterales; family Asteraceae; genus Saussurea; species Saussurea involucrata. The sequence goes on from CM066316.1 coordinate 59,491,598, forward strand.
CAAAACCACCAACCACAACTTGCTATTTTAACACTTTTTGTTTAAATCAAAAAGGTACCAATAAAAAAGGTATTAATATGGAACGAAGTTGTCGGCTAGTTTACTAAATGTTTAGCAGTAGATAGAGCATCTCCAATAGCTTCTCTATAATTTCTTTAAAATAGAGAATGAAAATTAAAAATCTCTAAAAAGAATTTTTATTTCAACTCCAACAGCTTCTCTATTTTAGGGAACTAATTATGACTTGTATTATTAAAATATTCAATATATTTCTCTTTCATCATTAAAATAATATTTCTCTCTGCTCTTTTTGGTAGGAAATCATTAAAATACTATTTCTCACTTATTTTTTTGGTGAAAAATCATTTAAATAATATTTCTCTCATCCTTTTTGAGATATAGATAATTCTCTATATTGGGAGTTTTTCCCATTGTTTTCTATTTTAGAGAATGAGATAGAGAAGCTGTAGAAGCACTTTAGAGAAAAAAAGTTGTTTTTCTCTATTTTAGAGAAGCTATTGGAGATGCTCTTACATGCTTAACGAGTGCCACTTATTTTACAAGATAAGTATGATAAAGATCGAGAATCTTACCCTGTAATAGATATAATAAGAACGGAGAATACTATCTGCTAAGAGGCATAACAAAAACCGAGAATCTTACTCGATAAGTGACATATTATGCGGTAAGCGTGTACAAGGTAAAAGACGCCTATCAACAATTCATTTTAATAACTAAGAACGTTACCTGAAAGTAATTGATAGTGGTGACTTTTGTCGTAAGCGTTTAGTAAACGGGCCTCTGCATTAAAAAAAATGAATTATATCAATTAATGTTACCAAAGGTTTTTTGATTTGATGTGGTTTCAAAATGTTCTATATTTTACCTATTTTGACCAATAATTTGTTAATCCTATAACATTTCATTGTGAATAGAAATTTTTATAACTTTGTTACATTCAATTAAGGAAAGAAATTCGTTACATTAAACAAAACTTTGTTATTTTCATACATTTTATTCCAGTTTTTTAAAATTAATTGTTGCACATAAAAATGTAGAAAAATAAAAAATGGTTCAAATAACGTGGAAAAGAGGTTGAATTAAAATCACCTCACTGTAGATTACAAACATGAAACATACACATACAACTTCAAACCCTAAAAATGCATGGATTTTAACTATCAAATTCCTGAACTACAGTAAAATAACATCAATAAAAAATTAATGTTAACCAAACAAACACGGGTTATTTTCGGGTCAATGCAGATCCGGGTTTACGCAGGGGAAGGTTGGGAGGTGGGTTCAGCTGACGATGGAATATCAGGTCCGACCCGACAACCTTCAAGCATGAATACAATATCTGCCATAGTGGGTCGGTCATGCGGGTCGGGTGCTGTGCAAAGTAACCCAACCTTCACTCCTAACAAAAACTCTTCCCATTCAGATGATTCCGGATCCAACTCCAACAAACCGGGTTCCAAAAGCTCCGAAACTTGACCTCTTTGCAACTGTCTTTTCACCCATTTTACAATATCTTCATCTTGTGTAAACATCACTGGTTTCTTCCCGGTTAAAAGCTCCAACAAAACAATGCCGAAACTGTACACATCCGATTCATTCGTAACTTGGCCCGTTAAGATCGCTTCCGGAGAAACGTAGCCCAACGTCCCGACCGAACCGGAGGTGGTGGCGGCTTCCGGCGGTCTCGTGGCGGCAAGTGGTGTTAGCCCGAATTCGGAAACATGGGCTTCGAAATCCGCATCAAAAAGAACGTTTTGCGGCTTAATGTCGCCGTGGACCATGGCGGACGAATGAAGGAACGCGAGCCCGCGGGCTATGCCGAGAGCGATCAAGTGGCGCATGGGCCAATTCAAGACGTGCCCGTCTTGGTGCGAGGCTTCTTGAAGCAAAGTCGCCAAGTTTCCGTTAGGCATGTAGTCGTACACGAGAAGTCGAAGATCAGGTGGGCCCGCGTAATACCCGCGAAGAACAGTCAAGTTTCGGTGTCGGACTTTTCCGAGCAACTCGGCTTCTTTCTTGAAAACGGGCTCTTCAAGAAGCCAATTTTGAAGTCGGCGGATCGATAACACCATTCCGTCGTTATAACACGCTTTGAAGATCAGCCCGAATCGCGTTCGGCTCAAAACGTTTTCTTCGTCGAATTGTCGGGTTGCTTCTAGGGTTTCGGCGAGAGTGATTTTATTATTGAACATAACAAGTTTCGGGCCGCCATTTTCGCCGCTACTTCGAGTTCCAGAGCTTCGTTGCGGGCTCGTTCGCTTCTTTTCGCCTTTTGAGCGTTCTTTAATCCTTTTCCGCCATTTGAAAAGGCTGTACGTATAGAAACAACAGCAGATCGCCATGAAACAAGCTCCAGCAGCAGCCGCAACAATCAGCCAAATCATTCTCTTCCTACTTCCATTGCTTATCTCTTTGCATTTTCGATCCAATGGCTTCCCACATAAATCGTTATTACCCACAAAAAGAGATTTGTTGTTGAATCTTGAAGCCAATGGATCGGGTATTTGCCCTTCGAGGTTATTGTTTGATACGTTAAGATAGATCAAACTTGAAATGGATGAAAGATTTGCTGGAATCTCACCGGTTAAGTTGTTTGAACTGAGGTCTAGTGAAGCGAGGTTAGACAAATTGGAGAACGAAAAGGGGATGTTGCCTGAAAGATGGTTAGAGTTTAGGTCAACGGAATTCAGGGATGGGAAAATGGAAAATTCCGGTGGGATTTCGCCGGAGAGATTGTTTTTACTCAAATCGAGTTGGGTCAAATGGGAGAGATGTGAAAGATCAGCAGGGATTTTCCCACTCAAAGTGTTTGAACCCAAATCAAGAATCTGAAGATCGGAGCAATTGCCAAGCTCCGGTGGGATCTTGCCGGAGACATTGTTATTTGACAAAGAGAGAACAACTAATGACTTGAGAAAGCTAAAAGTTGAAGGAATGTGGCCGGAAAACAAATTAGAAGAGAGATTCAAGTAATGCAAACCTAATAAACTGCTGAAACCTTCAGGAACATCACCAGAAAACTTGTTTTCTTGCAAAGCAATCATTTGTAAATTAGGCAAGCCAAAAAGATCCAACGGCAACTCTCCGGTGAGATTCTGTTCACTCAAATCAAGGGAAATCAACTTATAGAGGCTCCCAATGCTTCCCGGAATCTTACCGGAAAAACCATTCCCACCCAAGTTTAAAACTGATAGCCCTTTCAAATTCCCAATGGTCACCGGAATTTCACCGGAAAACCTGTTTCCGTCAAGGTCCAAGGTCGTAAGATTGCTCATAGACATGAGGTCTTCCGGCAAATTTCCGGTGAGACTGTTATCTCTCAAGCTTAGGGTTTCAAGGTGTACAAGATTGCTAAAACTTGAAGGAATGCTACCATTGAATCGATTTCCACCCAAATATAACATCTGAAGCCCTCTTAACTCACTTAAAAATTTGGGGATTTCACCAGTAAACAAATTCCCTTCAAGATTCAAAACCCTAAGATTACTGATTTGTTTGATTTCACTTGGAAACAAACCAATTAACGAATTATTTGCCAATTTCAGCTCCTCCAATCTCCACAAATTCCCAATCTCAGTCGGAACTTTACCGGACAAATGATTACCGGAAACATCCAAAGCTGTTAATGTAGATAAATTAGTCAACCACAAAGGAAAACCCCCGTGAATCTGATTCTGTTGAAGATCCAAAACTTGCAGAACACTAAAACAGTGAGCAGATGCAGGAGGTACAATATCCGTGAACGCATTAAACCCTAACTGAACGTTCTTAATCGAAGGTGGATAAATCGAAACGTTGCAGAAAATAGACGCAGGAATTAAACCAGTGAGATTATTGTGCGAGAGAGAGATTACTTGTAGCTTCGGAATCGAGCCTATTCCCGCCGGAATAACACCTCCGATTGCATTTCCATCGGCGCTAAAATGAACGAGTGAAGTACAGTTTGCTATTGCCGAAGGTAACGTCCCTTGCAACTGATTGTGATCAAGCCAGAGGAACTCAAGCTTCTGTAAAGCTCCATATCTCTCCGGAATCGCACCAGTGAAGAGATTATATGAGAGATTTATGAGTTGAAGATCAGGTAAATCAGAGAGATTAATCGGCAATTCGCCTGAAAGCGAATTTGAGGAGAGATCGAGGTACCGTAGGCTTAAAGGGAGATTATCAGGAACTTCGCCGGAAATATTGTTTCCGGCGACATTAAATATCAGAAGCTCGTTAAGGTTCGAGATCTCCGGCGGAATGTTGCCGGAAAACGAGTTATACTGAAGGAAAACATACTGTAAAAGATCGCATTTCGCTAGAGACGAAGGAATACTACCATTGAAGTTGTTCGAACGCAGGCTCAACCTACGCAGCATCCGCAAGTTACCGAGTTTGCTCGAAAGTCCGCCGCGTAGCTGGAGCCGTGGGAGACGAAGGTCGCTGACGTGGCCGCCGGAGCAACCGATGCCTCGCCAGTCGCATGGAGCAGTAGGAGTGGATGCGTTCCAGCTGGTGAGTGCACCGAGTGGATCATGAAGGTTGAGCTTGAAATCAACAAGTGCTTCAATCTCGGCGAGGGTTTCTGCAGAACGGTCGGCGAATATTAGCAGAGTGGCGGCGGGGAGGAGAAGGATGAAGAGAAGAAGAGCAGCGGCAGCCATGAACGGCGGCGAGCGGCGGTGAAGCATGGTGAGATCAATAAAATGTAACGGAAGGGCGCATGAAAGCGTACGTTAGCCGGAGAAGCAGGAGGATGGTGGGAAAAGAGGGCGAAGAGTAGAGGCGCTTTGGCGTATATTGCGCCGGTGTGCGCATTGCCCTCTCAAACTTTGGTTTACAAAACCCCAAAACACACAGATATAAAGAGACACTCAAGTATTCAACTCAACACTTGTTCTTCATTTTCTCTCTCACACACAAACACACACTCATCCAAATCTTTAAATATTCTTTATACCCTCCTAAAATCCACATTTTAATAAACAAAAAAAGTGTCAAAAATATTCTTATATTGTTGTGCTTTTTCTAGTTTTGTAATTGCTCATAAACAAGTTAACAAGAAGATGATTCTTAGAACATCTTCAATAGCTATGTTAAAATGGGAAAAAAGTGAGATTTTAGTATATTTATTGATTCAACAGCTATACTATCTTTATGTTAAAATAGAGATAAAATGAGAGAGATTATAAAAATTTCTAGATTCATTATCCTCAAAAACCTAACTTTTTTCTCTCAATTTGAATATTTTATTAATATAATTAAATAAATTGAATATTTTAATAAGATAATTAATACTAGAGTTGCTAAAATAGTATGACTGTTGGAGTTGGATGCAATTTTTTTTAAAGATTTTGAATTTTTTTTATTCTATTTTAAAAAATTAGCATAGCGCATTTTTCAACAATTTTAATGTTTTTATATATAAAAAAATGATATGTAGAAATTGTGTTGTAGTTGGGTTCGATTCCTATTGATGTGTTTTAATTTTTTGTGATTTTATTTTAATAAGTTAGGTTTTATTTAAGTTGGTGTGATTCTATTTCTTTTTGAGAGTTTTGATTCTATACTTTAATAATGTTGATGTCTTCATTCCTTCTTTGTTGCACCTAACGTCTTCTTTCCATGCTATGAGTCTCCAGTCTCCTGTTTTCGAGTAACACAATTGATATATTTCATTGTATTCGTAACTTTTAATCTTTGTTGACTATTTTTATATGCAGTTTGAAGTTCTACTGTTGATACTTGATAGTTCCACTTCATAATTGAATTTATTACTCGTTCATTCATTTTTTAATCTTAATGTTTAAGATAACATTTGCATAGTACAAGTTTTTAGTACAATGTTGCCTAATTGAATATATATGATTTTTTTAATGCAACCAGTCTTCCTATAATTCTATTCGAATAATTGTGTTTTAACTATTTTAGATCATCTCTACGCTAAAAATATGAAAAATAGTGATTTTTAATCTCCAACTCAACACTAAAACACAATAAAATGGAGGTCAATAAAGTAGACATTTATATTTGGAGGCCAATAAAGTAAGTCTTTAAAAATACATATTAATATAATATTAGGTTTTTGCAATTATATACCTATATATTGATTAAAAGTTTAATATATTACGATGTTTGTTATTATTATATAATAAATATGGTTTTTAGTGTTCTTTTTTATTGTGTGGTTGGAGTTGATATTTTTTTTAATGTTCAATGAACTCACCATTTTTAGTGTTATTTTTCTAGTGGTTAGGTTGAAAATGCCCTTAGACTTAAAATTTGTTGATTTGTAAAAGATTATTGTTTGTTTGTTCTTATAATGACAAAAAAAAATCAACAAAACCTATAGAGTTTGGCCTCAAAGAAGGTCAATTGTTCAAACTTATCAAATGTTAGGAATGTGCATGATATTTATTATATATAATTATTATATACTTTGAAAAATCAACAAAATACATACAACCGTCAACAAGTAGATCAAAGTGAATCTCGACAGAATAGATAATATCATGGTATGTTGGTCTTCCCTTGATTGGAACTTTCATGTCAATAAAATTTTATGTGATTACTAATATGCAATTGTTTATACCGCCTATAACATAATATGTCTCTAACTAAAAATTTTGAAATTGATTTTTCTAAACATCTAAGAAGTTATTTGTTAATTTAGAAATAACATCTTCAAAAAATAGGGCGAATTTAAAATTTCATACAAGGCCTCATAGTGAGGACCGGTTCATATAACATTACTAAGGTGGTGTTTGTTTTTTAAGAGGTGTTAAAGTCTGTAGTCTGATTTCATTTCTGATAAATAAGGGGTGGTGCTGAAATCTGAAATCTGAATAATAAGACTGTTTGTTTTTATAGACTGGTAAATGTCTAAATCTTAATAAAATTGAAGACGTGATTAGAGATTACTTGAATATCTCAGGACATTTATTCGTTTTAAAGAATGGAAATGGTAATGAAAATAACGTATAATAGAAATGGTTATTTTTATTCCATTATTACTTTTTAGAAAAATCCTCATTTTCAAGACAAAAAAGTTGGACAATGACTTTAAAAACAAGGAAAAAAAACTAGACATCATTTTAAAGAATTCAACAAAAAATTTGAATTTGGAAATAAAGTTGAAGCCAAGACTTGCCTGCTGCCGTGAGAGAAGAGAGCAATAAGTGATTAGGCTACCACTTTTTCTTTAAGATAGTTTTAAGTGATAAGTGTGTTTGAAAAATTTTAAAAAATGAATTTAAAAATATTTGACCAAATAAGTGATAAGTGGTCGTTAAAAAATGAAATTTAAAAACAAACAAGGCCTAATTCAATAATAATCATTATGATTTTTATTCAAATAATAGTAAAGGCTTTCAATTTAACTTTATTGATTTTTTACACTTATTATGACAAAAAAAATTATACTATTAATTTACTACATTTTAATTTATCTTAAATAATTGATAATTACTTAACTACCCTCAATGAAGAATGTATTAAATTAAGCATTGCATGTTTTCAATATTAAACCATGTCATCTTTATGTTATATCGATCGCTTCAAAACATACGTCTTTCTATGTAACATATGAGATTTACGGTAAGTAAAATATACCCCTTAGGCCATGAGTACACGTATCCTTTGAACCTTTTGAACCCACTTGTCACTTCAGCGCCACATCAGCTTTTCTCTCTTACTCAATCCTTACCCAAAAGTGGAATACTAGTACCCAATGAACCCACTTGCCACCTCATCCTTTTTAATTCTTTTATTTATACATTTAATTATTTAACAAAATAAAAATATTTATATATTTTTTAATAAATAAAAATAAGATAAATAATAAAAATAAAAATTCATATCATTCATTAAAAAATTAAAAATCACAAAACACAAAACGCTTTAATACAGGGGCAAATATGTACATTCTACTAGTGTAGTGACAAAGTTTGTAAATACTCTAATTATAGGGACCTAATGTGTAAGCTATCAAACTCAAACCAAATCTGTGTATTCTAAAAATACAGGGGCCAAATATGTACATTCTACTAGTGATTAACTAATTTTTATACAAATCTCTAAAATAAATATATACATAAATTTTATAAAAAAAAACATTGACAAAATGTGAAAATTAAAAAGAAATAGTAGGGTCTTCTCACGGGTCCGCAATTACGGCGGCGCAGGTCCAAAATTTCGGGCGTAGTTCGACGCCACCGTGGTGGTGGTCGACGGTGGTGTGTGGTGGTCGACTGTATCGAAAAAACATTACGAAAGCATGCAACGTATCGATTTGCGGATGGTGTGTGAAGTATATACTAGGAAGCAAAGCGCTTGAATGAACCGAGAAAACAAATGTTGTGGGGGTATTCTATGGTCCCCCACCGTGTTTATATAGGAAACTAATTAAGGGGTAGTTAGGGGTTGGGGTCGGTCAAAGGAATAAATGAACTATTTTTTTAAATAAAATACTACACCCGCAATGGTGGGCCTGTAGGTTACAAACATGCCGCCTGACCATTGCGGACATGATAGGAAGGCTCTACCGACATTAGGGTTTCCTGGGTTGACGACACGTGGTGCATCCGCAATATTGTGGATGTGCCGTTACGGTCCTACATTGAAATTTCGAAAAAAATTGTTGTTTATATGGGTCCATATGTAATATTACGGACGTAATGACATTGTTTAAGATAGGGACATATCAATTTATAAGAATGTTTTAACCATTTAAGCCAATTTTCTATTTTTAAAAACCTTTTTTGAAAGAAAAAAAGGGTTTCACTTTTAAAGAAAAGCGGGTGAAAAAAATACTTTAAGAGGAATGGCACTTTTTAGATTCTTATCATAAGATTGAGCTTTCTCTTGACCTCCCTTTGGCCTGGCATGGCTTCAAAAAGGACCCTTGCGACTACTTTTTTTAGTAAAATTTTCAAAAACTTAGGCCATCAGTACCCATACCCTCAAATTCACTTGTCATCTCAGCGCCACATCAGCTTTTCTTTTTATCATCTCCTTACCCAAAAGTGGAGTACCAATACCCTCAAACCCTCTTGCCACCTCATTTTTTTTTATTTATACATTTAATTATTTAACAAAATAAAAATATTTATATATTTTTTAATAAATAAAAATAAGATAAATAATAAAAATAAAAATTTATATCATTCATTAAAAATAAAAATTACAAAATTCAAAACGCTTTAAAAATAAAAATTACAAAATACAAAACGCTAAAAATTATGATATTTTCTAATCATATATTTTCTCGCTAAAGTAGCCCTCAAAACTTCTTCCGAAAGGTGATCATGCGGGGATATGTAGAACTCGAAGTCTTCTTTAAAGCATTTTTGTCGTTCGAGTGCCAACTTCTCTCGTTCGAGGTCGATTTTTTTCATTTTATACTCCATCGTACCATCAAGATGCTTGTTGAACGAGTTTATGGTCGTCAAGAGTTTTGAAACATTTTCGTCCGGATTCGACCCGGCCGTATTACTCGATGACGTTTTTTTTTGCCTTATTTCTCCCGATGGGTCGTCCGGATTCGACCTCGACCTCGTTGACGTCTTCATCGTCATCATCGGAAGGTTTGGTACGTTTTGAACCCCGCGATGAAGTTGTCGTCATCGTTGGAACGGTTCCCCATTTTGGACATTTTTTTAGGACTTCCCAAGCTTGTTAGTGAGTGAAAGCAACCCCAAGCTCCTGTCGGTACCGTTCGTGTGCCGTTTGTGAAATGTCGGCCTCACTCATTCCGCTTGATCTATTATTGACCAAGTTGTTGTAGATGCCGTCAAAACACGCTATTCTTTTATTGAGGTCATTGAACTTGGTGTTGAGTTGGTGAACTGATCTATAATTTTCGCGACCCATAAAATTAAAGAACACTTGCCCGATTCGGGTCCAAAAACTGTCTACATTTATGTAAATTCAAGTATAAGAATATTAACAAGAATAATAATAATATTAATAATAATAATAATAACAATAAAAATATTACCACCGGTTTGTGCGTTACCGACAACGGGGTCCTCGAAACGTCAACCCACGCCGACACTAACGCGACTTCCTCCTTTTTACTCCACATCTGTTTGGCGGCTCTATTTTCATATTTTTTGTTTTTTCCTTTTCTCGTTGGTGTCGGGTTTGATGGTTCCGGGATAGATTGTTGTGTGGAGATGGATTGTGGTGTGTGCGGGATAGAATGTTGGGTTTCCGGAACAATGTCGTCGTCGAGATCGATTGCGGGTGAAGGAAGTTGGTAGTTGGCCGGAGTAAACCTTGTTGAATCAAACCGGGAAATTGTTAGGGAAATTGTTGCGAAAATTGTTGGGGAAATTGTTGCGAAAATGTAAAGCCCGTGTTCCGGTATGCTTTTTATTTAATTATTTGATATTTTTTTTCTCTAAATGAATTTATTAACGGGATTGGCGGCAAGGACCAAAATTGAATTAATTTGGTGAGGATTGATTAACTTGTAAAATCCTAATTCATATGGTAAGAAAATGAAGTTACTTTAAAACCTAAGGACTAAAAATGTAATTTTGGTTTAAAATGTGCATGGGATCGGCCCATGAGGACCGACCGCCCCTCCCTCTTATTTGTTTTGAGTTTCACGCAAGGAAGAAACGGCAAAGAAAACCCTAGTACCTCATCCTTTCTTTCCTTTCTTCGCTGCCACCAACGAGCCACCCTAAACCACCAGCACCGCCGCCGCTAGCGGCTGCCGGCGAGTAGAGAGAGAGAGAGAGACGATCGGGAAGAGAAGAAGCCGACGAGTCGAGTGGTTGCTGCTGCGTTTTTATCAAGAGGTAAGTCCCCTCTCGTTTCTTTCTTTCTTGCGTCAAAACCGCAAAACCACCACCATGGCTGCCGCCGCAGCCATGGCTGCCGCCAGCGGGTGGCCGCCGTGCACCACATTCTGGTGGCTGTAATGAGTGGGTTGTGGCTGTTATGTTGTGCGTGGGTGGGTGCGGCCCAAGTTTCTGAGATTGGATCGTCCCTTTTCGCCTCGCCGGAGTTTTTGTATCGAACCACCACCACCGCCGGTGGTGGCTGCCGCCCCCACGCCGCCGCCGACCACCACTGCCAGGGGTGGCAGTGGGTGGTGCTGGTGTAGTTCAGACCTAGATGCCAAACCCAAATCCTAAACCTAAACGCGAAAAACCTAAACCGAACCAAAGTTATCATTTTATGTGAAATCGCCTAATCTGTCCCTATTTTGTAAAATCCGTAGAATAATCTAGGAAGCTCGGATTGAGGTGAAACCAGTGCCCAAATCTCACAAATTGTGTTGAGTAGGTTTCTTATGTTTTGCAGAAAAATTAATAAAGCCTCTAGCTAGGGCCAAATTAGCAATTTGTACAAACTGGTCCGAAACTCACAGTTTGGATAGTCGGTCTTAGAAAATTCACATAAAATAGTAGGGACCTCGTATGAACGCGTGCGATATGTCCCTGGAAACCTAAGACATAGAACTTTCTAATTATGGAATAATATTTCTGGTTTGATGGGTTTAAGGGGGACTAAACAGGTCACGAACAGACCTGTAGTTTTGGACCAAAAGCTGGAAAATGCTCTTTTAGTCTCGTAGTGGTAATTTCGGGTTGGGGCTACGTATTGACACTTGATAACACTTCTTTAGGTGGAAAGAAGTGAGTTGGAGTTGACGGGTTCTTGTCGCGGGTCGTGGAGTTCTGCTTTGCTTTTCGAGGTGAGTTCACTCACTGCGTAGGATAGAGATTGTATGCGCATTACTGTAGTTCGTGTGTGATATCTGTGTTGTTTGTGTGTAGTACTAGGCTGAGTAGAGTCTAGTATAATGTCTTCGGTGTTGTATAAATCTCGGGGAGACCGAGGAGTACGTACACGGGTGTGGTATGAACTCGGGGAGACCGAGGGATGCGTACACGAGCGTTGTATGAATTCGGGGAGACCGAATGGTACATGCATAGGTGTCCTTGCATGAGTGTGTCTGTATTATTAAATTTCTTGTGTTGGTTGTTATATCTATCTGCTGATAGGGGTGGTGTCTGTACGATTGATATCGTACGTGTGTGTTTCAATTCACTAAGCTTCGTGCTTACCCTTCCCCTATAAATTACTGTTTCAGGTACGAGTGGCAGTACGGCGTGACGGTACACACTGGCGCGTTGAGACTTTCGGCATTCTTTTTACTTTGAGACATTATGTTTACATTATTTACATTTTCCGCTGTGTTAATTGGTTTGGTTATTTAACTTAACGAGATTTGGATAAACGTTTGCTTTTATTTAAATACTTATGGTTTAATTTAATACAAATGGGATTTTTAAATGTTCAAATTTATTGTAATTTTTGGGACGTTACAAGTTGGTATCAGAGCACAGCTTGAGCGAATCGAACACATTTCGGTGTGTTTGAACTCAAGTTTGCGGCTCGGTATTTTCTTTCCTTTCAAATTTTTTTGAGAAAATAAAAGAAAGGGAAAGTACGTTTGAGAAACGGTGACCGAAGGCGCAGTGTGTACAGTCAGCCGATGCCAAGGGAAAGGTAGAGTACTTAGTGTAATTTATTGCTTTCTAGAACATAGGAGTATGTATGCTAGATTGCCTGGTGCTGATTACACTGTACTGCATGTTGTTGCTTGCTAGTAGAAATTTATGCTAGTCTTGATAGGTTGTTAAGTGAATGCCTTATAAGTTGTATGCAGTAGGAACCAAATAGCCTTAGAATGTTGGATTTAGTTCTATTGCGCAGCTCTTGTTTGAGTCCAACCGTTGTAGGATAGAATCTTTTATTCGAATGTCTATCTGATTTCACACTGTATGCAACTGTGCATTCGCGAGGCGACTCGTCATGACTAGTGGAGTTTTTGTCATAGCAAGGGTAGTGGAATGAGGTGAAATTCCTAGTGAGCTAGGAAAAGTGTTTACATATGCTGGTACGGGCATATGGGTGTAACTGTCGGCAAGGAACTACTTGGGCACTTCGGGACGGGACTCGAAACGAGTAAGGATAGGTGTGGAAGGTAGTAGCAGAGCTCCTACTATCTGAAGCACAGGATCCGTGCTCGAGTCGGGGAAAGTCACGGAGAATCCGAGGAGTTGAGCGTGAGCGTAGTTAGCAGGATTTATTGTGTGCTAATAAATCGTTGTAATAATTACCCAGAATGGCCATCACGAGAAGGAGCAACAATGCTGATCCAGATGCGGGTACTGGATTTTCTGCTGAGCAGATTCGTGAGATGATTGCGGCTGAGGTGACGCATGCTATTGGGGAGGCGATTCCCGAGATTATTACCGCCATTCGTGATGAGGTAATGGTGTTGATGGAGGAGCGCATCGCGGCGATTCCACCCCCTACGGGTGGGCATCCCCGAGCGAGGGAGTTTCAGTATCGGGATCTCTCTGCTTGTTCTCCTCCTGAGTTCAAGGGAGACTCGAACCCGATCGTCAGTATGCGCTGGATCTCGGACATGGAGTGCACATTCCTTACTAGTGGTTGTCCGGAGAACCTGAAGGTTCGTTTCGCGGTGAACCTGTTACGAGATGGAGCGAAAGACTGGTGTGCTACTGCCTTGACGCTTGCTGAGCGCACTACTTTGACCTGGGAGGAGTTCGTTGTACGATTTCGTGCCGAGTATGTGCCTCCAGTGGAGATGGAGAGGATTGCTAAGGAGTTCTTGGAGCTCAATCAGACTACCGAGACCGTGAAAGAGATGAACCGAAAGTTCACGGAGATGGCACTATTCTGTCCTCAGTATGCTGCTTCGGAGGACATGAAGATGACGCGGTATAAGGATATGTTACGTACCGAGATCAGAGAGTTCGTGAGTACTGCGCAGTATGCTTCACTTGCTGCGATGATGGAGGCTGCCCGGAGACGGGAACTTGAGTTGGAGACGCATGCTAAGAAGAGGAAAGCGGCGCAGGCCGTGGCACCAGTGTTAGTGCAATATGTCTTCAAGGTTTAAATATAGAAAGGTCAAAGTCAAAGTCAATGTATTGAGTTGTATTGTGTTGTTTACACCTTGTAATGTGTTTAGTATAAATAGGTTTAGTTGTGTGTTAGTTTGGGAAGGACTCTAGACATACTTAACTCACATTCTTATATTCTAGAGAGAGAAACACTTGTACAGAACTCCTAATCTTGTAATGTGTTCTTGAGTAAAATAGATGACAGATTCATATCTTCTCTATCTTGATTAGATCTTGGTTAAACAATTGGTATCAGAGTAGGATCTTAGATTCAGATTGTGTTTCTGTGATCATATACAAATTTTTGTGAAGATTATCAAGGAAATTTGATTGATTTCTTGAATTTTTTCAAGAAATCTCGTTTTCTTGAGAATTTTTCAAAAAATTTGTGTTTGTGATCGAATTGCTTCAAGTTTGTGATCAGTAGATTCGTCATCAGATTTGGAACGTGATTAAAGAAGGTGTCAAAGGCCAATTTCATTGATTTGAGGTTCAATTTTGAAGATCTGTGAGTTTTTTGGGTTCGAACTCGAGGTTCTGTTCGATCTACAAGAATTGCAATTCAGACATTTTCAGTGTTTGTTGTGTGAAGAAAGTACATTCAGACTGCTATTTCGAGCTTATCTGTGAAGTTTCTTGCTGAGATTTTTCAGATTTCAGACGTTTTTGAGATTTTTTGTGAACTTTTCGCAAGATCTGGACTTTTCGCGAGATTCATCGAACTTTTCGCAAGATTCATCGTACTTTTCCCAAGATTCATCATCTTTTGAAGATCATTAGAATCTAAGTGTAGCTTTTCAAAACTCAAAGTCTCGCAAACAGTAACTTTTCGCAACTCAAAGTCACGTAAACAGTAACTTTGCGTATCCCTCTGTCACGCATACCTCAGATCTCTTCAAGATTTTTTGTCTACTTTTCGCAACCATCTAACTTTTCGCAACTGTTGCTTGCGAAAACTCTGACTTTTCGTTTCTTCAGCTTACGCATACTGGTGGTTTTCGCAACTGTTGCTTGCGAAAACTGACACTTGGTCATTTTTTTTCTACTGTTCATCTGACCCGACTTTCTGACTTGGTTATTTTCTGGAGTTAAAAAAAAAGTTTTTTGCTGAAATTTTTTCTATACTGAAATTGAGAAAAATTTGTATACTGAAATTTTTTCTATAGTGTATTTCATACATTTTAAGAGTTTTTCAAGAAAAAGTTTTATATAATTTTTTCAAAGATGAATTATCAAGCTTCAGGTAATCGTCCTCCGATGCTTAACAAGGATTCGGATTTTGTGAAATGGACGGTCGACTTCATGGATTTCATTTCGAGAAGAGAAAATGGAAATTTAATGATAAAATCTTTCACTGAAGGCCCGTTGATCCTTTATAAACGGGAAGAAGATTTTACTGAAGAAGAGATATATCGGAAGAGAGCTGATAAAGATGCAACATTATATTTGATCCTTGTTATTTCCAAACTTCCACAATACACTTGTGCTCGATTAAATGATTTAAAAAATAATCCTATGTTGTTGTGGAAGGAATTAATGAAGCTAATGCATGGATCATATGTTGATTTCAGGGTAAAGAAAGTGAAGAATGCTGATAAGGAGGATACAAATCAGACAACATCAGAAATTGACATAGAGGAACCGTCAAAAGCGGAAGAAAAGAAAGTGGATTTAGAGAAAAAGGAAGACATGAAGGATGTGATAGAAGATTCTGATAAGATCACTGAGCTTACAAAGAGACTATCAGATTTAGAAAAATTAATAAAAGATGAAAGAGAAGAACATAAGAAAGAAAGAGAGGGTCTAGCTCTAAGAATTTCGGATCTTGAAAAGGAATTGAAGATGAAGTCTAAAGCTTGTGAAGATAACAAAGCTTTTGAACTCCAATTCCAAGGACTTTCCAAGCAGAACTCAGATTTTCAGAAAGTTTTATTTTTAGAGAAGCAAAAGGTGGAGAAGGAAAGAGCCGAGTTTGAGGTTAAAAGGAAAGAGTTTGAAGTAAAGAATGGGAAGCTTTCAGAGAAAATTTCTGAACTGCAAGAGGAGTTGGATTTGGAAAGAAGTGAGTTAGAAAAGAGAAAGAAAGCTGAGTTTCAAGCAAGGAGCGTAAAGGATGATTTTTCTGTAGAACGGAAGATATTTCAGCAAGAAATTCAGAAACTCACGAAGAATTTGGCGGGTTTATCTACAGATATCATGAAGGAAAAGAGGGTGAATTGTGATATTCGGAAGAAGCTCGAGTTGATGACAAAGGAACGAAATGCCTTAAAAGACAAAGTGAGTTCGTTCAACAACTCCGAGTATTTTTCAGAATGTCCGATGCGTCCTTCTAACATTTTCTACGAGCATTCTGTGGATATGTCTTCCAAATACTATGCTGATCTTCCTTCCTACAAAAGAGTCAATATGCAATGGAAGGTAAAAGGTAAATTTCCTGGAAAGGATGTACCAAAATCATCATTTCCAAATAAGAATTTTACAACGAAAGTTAATTCTTTTGTTAATTCCTATTGCGGAAATAATGATTTTGTTAATAATAATTATGTTCAATATTGGTATGGTACTTACCATTTTCCTTCTTATAGAGCTCCGCTTAACGTGTCAGGACCCAAGACTCGTTGGGTACCAAAATCTACTTAATCTGTTTTGCAGATTTAGAGACAAGTGTTGAACTCTCGGAAGAAGAAGTACTTATGCATTCAAGAAGATATTGAACATCACATATTTTCAGGGAGTTTATTATTTTTTTTATACATGTGATTAATGACAAATCTTTTGGTATTTTGTAGGGGGAGAAAGATAAAAGATAATGGCTTTTGAACACATCAGTTCAAAACCCGCACTTCAACGGTAATGGTTTTTGAACACATCAGTTCAAAACCCGCACTTCAACGGTAATGGCTTTTGAACAATTCAGTTTAGAACCCGTACTTCAAAGGCTATGACTTCTAAACAAATCAGTTTAGAACTTGTACTTATCAGGTGATATCTTTTTGAACTTTAACTGCCATATCTTTTTGTTTCTCAAATCAAGTGATAAAAAGGTAACATTGTGTTATATTTTATTTCTACTAACGTTGAAAGTTTGAACCTTCACAAATTTAATTCAATGAAGTGAAATTCTTCAATTTTTTCATTCAATGAATAAAATGTGTGTTAAGGATGATTTTACGAGCATTTTTGTATCGTCGGAGTTATATTTGTTTCTACTTTCGCTTCTGAAATAAGTCGAAAGGTCAGCGAAACATGTTTGAGATTTTGATATAAGCGCCAAATTGTGTAAATCTAGACTTATACAGAATACAATGCTCACAAAGCCTATTCGTCTTAATCATGAATGGAAACGAAAATATGGGGGAAGCACTACGTTTTTGAACCAAGTGATTGGGATGCTATAAAAAAATTATATATATATATATAATAAAATCATTCAGTTTGATAGTCTGTGCCTGTGGCCTATCTGGTTTGGGAGATTAAGTCCCAAGGGGTACTCGTTACCTAGCTCCTAAGATCAACTGATCTGGGATTGGCTGACCCAAATCCTGCTATAGAACCAGGTAGAAAGCCATGTTCTACTGGTACAGATGGGATTAAGGTATATCGATGTAGCCTTTCTGGTTCGGGAGAGTAAGTTCCAAGGGGTGCTTGTCACCTAGCCCCTAAGGCCAACTGGTCTGGGATCGGCTGACCCAAATCCTGCTATAGGACCAGTTAGAAAGTTACGTTTACGGTGTATCTTAGTCTTAATAATCTGTTTGATTATAAAAGATGCCAATGAGCACATAATAAAAGTTGCCAATGTGCACAATATGAAAAGATGCCTAAGAGCACGCATCTTAAAACTTGGGGAAAATACAAAGTCGCGATAAACCTGTAAATTTGTGAAAATTCTGGTTTTGGACAAATAGTGTGAGTAAGAGCAAAGTATTCTTATAGGTTTTAGAGGTGCATTTGCTTGTTGCTAATCATATTTCGCATGCTAGTTCACCAAATAGATTTTATAAAGGGGTTGAAATTGAACTTTTGTAACTCGATATGCGATGATGTCTTGTTTTTGAATCCAAACGCATGCATTTGATTTCACTTGATGGAAATATCTGTTACATTTCATTAAGTTGAATTTCTTTTGTTTGGTGTTCAAATGATTAAATGTTGTTAGTTATAAAATGTCGTTCAATGAATTCAATTTTCCTTATATAAGTTTGGTAAATTGTGCGCTGATGAAATTTTATGCAAATTTTCAGGGGGAGAAAATGAATTTGCTCTATAATTCTTATTTTTAGGGGGAGCAAGATCTTTCGCTTATGGGGAGATTGTTCGTGTTTTTCAAGGGGAAGAAATGTTTTTGAAGAGGGAGATTGTCCGTGACTGAAATTGAAAAGATTTTCGATGCTCGTGATGCTCACTTTCATCGAAAAAGGGGGAGAATGTCTACATCAATTTCATGTCAAAGAAGTTTAAAATCAAAGATTCGTTTTAATGTCAACGGGGAGATTTGTAGAAAGAAGACGTCGTTTCAAGAAATGATAGGGGGAGTTTTATTCTTCAAGAGTTTTTAAGAAATCGATTGATCATTTCAGTGATCTCTTTCTTTTGAACTCGCGCGTTAATGAAGATCGACACTGAAGAATGAAATTCTCAAGTCAATGGAAATGGGGAGAATTCTTCAAGAGTTTGAGGAAAATCGACTGATCCTTTCAGTGATCTCTTTTTCTTGAACTTGTGCTTCTTGTTTTAAAAAGCTTTGTGTGAAGATTCATATTCTCATGTTCGAAGAAAGAAGTTCGTTATTTGCCGTTTGAAGATTGGATGACGTTTTGACTTTGACAAGCTTTGATGAAGACCGAAGATTCAAGAAAGCTAAAGCCTGCTGATCGCATTTGTTTAAACCTTGAATCCAAGGGGGAGATTGTTAGTGCAATATGTCTTCAAGGTTTAAATATAGAAAGGTCAAAGTCAAAGTCAATGTATTGAGTTGTATTGTGTTGTTTACACCTTGTAATGTGTTTAGTATAAATAGGTTTAGTTGTGTGTTAGTTTGGGAAGGACTCTAGACATACTTAACTCACATTCTTATATTCTAGAGAGAGAAACACTTGTACAGAACTCCTAATCTTGTAATGCGTTCTTGAGTAAAATAGATGACAGATTCATATCTTCTCTATCTTGATTAGATCTTGGTTAAACAACCAGTATCGGTTGTTCCAGCTAAAATGAGGTTTTCGGACTCGCGCTCGAGTCAAAGAAGCAGTGAGTTTAAGCCCAGAGATAGTAACGGAAGGAGAGATGATAAATGTTTCAAGTGTGGCCAGGTGGGACACTACGGTCGGGATTGCAGGGTACCACTACTGGTCTGTTTTAACTGCAAACAGACGGGCCACGTGAAGGCCAACTGCACGAATCCGAGGGTTACTGATGGGGGTGGGGCACAAGGAGCTCCTGCGGCTGCTCCTTTGCGTATTACGGATGGTCGTGTGGGTCCGGTTGGGACCGAGATGGCCCAAGGTAGAGTTCATCAACTGAAGTCGGATGAGGCACAGGCTACGCCTAAAGTGGTGACAGGTATATTTCATCACTCGATTTTATTAATTATTGATTTTATATGTAGTTAGATTTTGCTTAAACTGTATGATCAAGTACGTTCTTAGTTAACTCAGTGCCTGTTGTGGTGATGTTGGATAGCGGGGCTACTCATTCTTTAGTGTCTCACACTTTTAGTGAACGTTTGGGCCGTAGTGTAGGACGGTTAGGTTGTCCACTTGTAGTTGAGATTGCTGGCGATAGGACCTTGACGGTTACTGACGTATATCGTGGGTGTACTTTGGAAATCTTTGGCGTGAGATTCCCTATTGATCTGATTCCGATCGCTATGCGTGAGTTGTGCGTGATAGTAGGCATGGATTGGATGGATGCTTTTGATGCAGAGATTGTTTGTCGTCGCAAACAAGTACGAGTTCGAACCCCAAGCGGGGGAGAACTGCTAGTTCAGGGCGACTCGCCCGGGCGGACCTCAGCAATATGTTCGGCTGCGAGGGCTCGTAGGTACTTACAGCATAGTGGTCAGGGATATTTAGCGTATGTGATAGACACGCGCAGTGACGGGGAGAAGAAGACTGCGGAGGATGTGCTAGTTGTACGGGAGCTTACCGACGTATTTCCCGACGATTTACCGGGGATACCTCCCGAGCGACAGGTAGAGTTCCGCATTGACTTGATCCCGAGTGCTGCTCCGGTGGCCAAGGCACCTTACCGCCTGGCTCCACCGGAAATGAAGGAGTTGTACACTCCGTTGCTGGAACTTCTCGAAAAGGAGTTCATCAAGCCGAGTTGTTCACCGTGGGGAGCCTCGATTCTGTTTGTGAAGAAAAAGGACGGGTCCCAACGGGTGTGTATAGACTACCGTGAGTTGAATAAGCTTACTGTGAAGAATCGTTATCCTCTGCCAAGGATCGATGACTTGTTCGACCAGCTACAGGGAGCCTCGTGGTTCTCTAAGATTGAATTGAGATCGGGATATCATCAGATGCGAGTGAGAAGTGAGGATATGGAGAAGACGGCATTTCGTACGCGTTATGGCCATTACGAGTTTGTAGTGATGCCTTTCGGGCTCACCAATGCACCAACAGCGTTCATGGACCTTATGAACAGGGTGTGTAGCCCGATGCTAGATCGGTCGGTGATTGTGTTCATCGACGATATTCTTGTGTATTCGAAGTCGAAGGAAGAGCACGAGACGCATCTGCGAGAAGTTTTGGAGATTTTGAGGCGAGAGAAGCTTTATGCCAAGTTCTTCAAGTGTGAATTCTGGTTACGAGAGGTCCAATTCCTAGGACATGTCGTGAACCGGAAGGATATTATGGTCGATCCAACCAAGATCTCAACAGTGATGCGGTGTAACGTGCTGAAGACTCCCACTGAAGTACGGAGTTTTCCAACAACAACAGCTTCCATTCCAGTATTGGCAGGCCGCCTCACGAGATGTTGTATGGTAGGAAGTGCAAGACGCCCATTTGTTGGGGCGAGGTCGGTCAACGAGTATTGGGGAGCACTGATATTGTGCGGAAGACGACTGAGATGATACAAATGGTGCGGGACCGTTTAGCTACTGCACCGAGTCGGCAGAAGAGTCGCGCCAACAAGAGACGATCAGACTTGGAGCTTCAGGTGGGGGATTATGTTTTGCTGAAGGTTTCGCCCTGGAAAGGGGTGATTCGGTTTCGTAAACGGGGAAAGTTGGGGCCCCGTTACATTGGATTTTACAAGGTCATTGCTCGAGTGGGAAATGTAGCTTACCGCTTAGAGTTACCGGACGAGTTGAGCTTGATCCACAACACATTCCATGTGTCTCAGTTGCAAAAGTGGGTGGTGGATAAGTCAGCGGTGATTCCTCTTGAGGATATCCAGATTGACGAGCGGCTTAATTATGCGGAGAAGCCGATTGCTATTAGTGAGAGGAAGACGAAGACCTTGTGTAACGAGGTAATTGGCTTGGCGAAGATTCAGTGGCAGCACCGAAAGGGTTCCGAGTGGACTTGGGAACCCGAGACTGAGATGCGGGAGAACTATCTGGAATTATTCACGGACATAGACTTCGAGAACGAAGTCTAATTCAAGCGGGGGAGAGTTGTAAAGCCCGTGTTCCGGTATGCTTTTTATTTAATTATTTGATATTTTTTTTCTCTAAATGAATTTATTAACGGGATTGGCGGCAAGGACCAAAATTGAATTAATTTGGTGAGGATTGATTAACTTGTAAAATCCTAATTCATTTGGTAAGAAAATGAAGTTACTTTAAAACCTAAGGACTAAAAATGTAATTTTGGTTTAAAATGTGCATGGGATCGGCCCATGAGGACCGACCCCCCTCCCTCTTATTTGTTTTGAGTTTCACGCAAGGAAGAAACGGCAAAGATAACCCTAGTACCTCGTCCCTTCTTTCCTTTCTTCGCTGCCACCAACGAGCCACCCTAAACCACTAGCACCGCCGCTAGCGGCTGCCGGCGAGTAGAGAGAGAGAGAGAGACGATCGGGAAGAGAAGAAGCCGACGAGTCGAGTGGTTGCTGCTGCGTTTTTATCAAGAGGTAAGTCCCCTCTCGTTTCTTTCTTTCTTGCGTCAAAACCGCAAAACCACCACCATGGCTGCCGCCGCAGCCCTGGCTGCCGCCAGCGGGTGGCCGCCGTGCACCACATTCTGGTGGCTGTAATGAGCGGGTTGTGGCTGTTATGTTGTGCGTGGGTGGGTTCGGCCCAAGTTTCTGAGATTGGATCGTCCCTTTTCGCCTTGCCGGAGTTTTTGTATCGAACCACCACCACCGCCGGTGGTGGCTGCCGCCCCCATGCCGCCGCCGACCACCACTGCCAGGGGTGGTAGTGGGTGGTGCTGGTGTAGTTCAGACCTAGATGCCAAACCCAAATCCTAAACCTAAACGCGAAAAACCTAAACCGAACCAAAGTTATCATTTTATGTGAAATCGCCTAATCTGTCCCTATTTTGTAAAATCCGTAGAATAATCTAGGAAGCTCGGATTGAGGTGAAACCAGTGCCCAAATCTCACAAATTGTGTTGAGTAGGTTTCTTATGTTTTGCAGAAAAATTAATAAAGCCTCTATCTAGGGCCAAATTAGCAATTTGTACAAATTGGTCCGAAACTCACAGTTTGGATAGTCGGTCTTAGAAAATTCACATAAAATAGTAGGGACCTCGTATGAACGCGTGAGATATGTCCCTAGAAACCTAAGACATAGAACTTTCTAATTATGGAATAATATTTCTGGTTTGATGGGTTTAAGGGGGGCTAAACAGGTCACGAACAGACCTGTAGTTTTGGACCAAAAGCTGGAAAATGCTCTTTTAGTCTCGTAGTGGTAATTTCGGGTTGGGGCTACGTATTGACACTTGATAACACTTCTTTAGGTGGAAAGAAGTAAGTTGGAGTTGACGGGTTCTTGTCGCGGGTCGTGGAGTTCTGCTTTGCTTTTCGAGGTGAGTTCACTCACTGTGTAGGATAGAGATTGTATGCGCATTACTATAGTTCGTGTGTGATATTTGTGCTGTTTGTGTGTAGTACTAGGCTGAGTAGAGTCTAGTATAATGTCTTCGGTGTTGTATAAATCTCGGGGAGACCGAGGAGTACGTACACGGGTGTGGTATGAACTCGGGGAGACCGAGGGATGCGTACACGAGCGTTGTATGAATTCGGGGAGACCGAATGGTACATGCATAGGTGTCCTTGCATGAGTGTGCCTGTATTATTAAATTGCTTGTGTTGGTTGTTATATCTATCTGCTGATAGGGGTGGTGTCTGTATGATTGATATCGTACGTGCGTGTTTGAATTTACTAAGCTTCGTGCTTACCCTTCCCGTATAAATTACTGTTTCAGGTACGAGTGGCAGTACGACGTGACGGTACACACTGGCGCGTTGAGACTTTCGGCATTCTTTTTACTTTGAGACATTATGTTTACATTATTTACATTTTCCGCTGTGTTAATTGGTTTGGTTATTTAACTTAACGAGATTTGGATAAACGTTTGATTTTATTTAAATACTTATGGTTTAATTTAATACAAATGGTATTTTTAAAAGTTCAAATTTATTGTAATTTTTGGGACGTTACAGAAAATTGTTGCGGAAATTGTTGCGAAAATTGCGGATGATAACCTTGTTGTAAAAACGCTTGGAAACCAAGCTCCGGGTCTTGTTGCGGTTGCGGTGTATCCGATCGGTTACGACGTGATGTAGGTGTTTTGTTTGGATTCATGATGAAATTTTAGATAATGAAAGAAGGTATTGAATTTGAGAGAATTTGAGAGATTTTGGTGTGAAAAAATAAGAGGTTTGGATTAATATATATAGTGTGATTAAATTGAAAAAAAATAAAAAAAAATATAAACAAAGATCCGTTGCAACAAAGAGCCGTTAATATTTTCAAAATTTAAAAAAAAAAGAATTGATCGGGTAGTATCGGGTTGGGGAACCCGGGGCTGGAACCCGCCCTAAGCCCGAGCCCCCCCCCCCCCCCCCCTTACCCATTCCCGCTGGAACCCGCCTTCTACCCGCCGTGAGCCCGAGCTCCGCTACGGATGGTCTTAGCTATACATGAATTTGTGGGTCTATTAATTACAGAATTTTAACTTTAAATCAATAATCAGTTTTTAGAATTTGAATAATCTGCCTCTACTTATAATTGTTTGATTATTTAACGTGGGCCAAGACTATAATTTGCTACAAAAAAAGAATGAGATTCACATTTCTTATACTTATTTCATTCTTTCAAACTTTCTTTTTCTCACTTAGTACTTACAAAAGGTAAGTATAAGATGGTTAAAAACCTATAAAAACGATTACTACAATTTCATAATTCAAATAACGAAGACAAGAAAATTGATTATTACAAAGTCACATAAGCATATCCAAACATCATCATGTATATGTTGTTTTGAACGATTATTTGATGTAAATTATTTGTATCACCTAATTGCTTTCAAAATACATGTTTAAACACAAATAGGCCTTTAGCCTAGCGGTATCAGAGCTTCTAGCCTTATAAGAAGTTATAGGTTTAAATCTCACCAAAAATAAAGAGGATGTGAGTTTATTTATTTTATTTACCATATATAAATATTATATATTTAAAAAAAAACACTATGACGTGATGTATACTTAAATTCTAGAATTTATGGTTTTATTGACACAATGTAAAAGTGATATAAATATAAATGTCGTAAATAAAATAGAAACGAAAACTTATAAGAATAACTAAAATTTCTTTTTTAAGTTAAAAGTATAAACAAGCATATAATATTAAAATACATATCTTATTACATAATTTAAATAACCAGTCATTAAACTTTGTAATATTACTTTTGAAGATTACTATATTTTTAATATTTATTATTAAACTGTTTGAAAATAAAATCAACTATTCACCACTTATATCAAATATAAAAAAACCAAAATTTTATATAATGTATGCAAAAATATAGCTATTTATATCAATAATTATAATAAATAACTAGATCAAATATGTTGGGTGAAACACAAGTGTTTCTTTTCACCCTTGTGGTTGTGGGTGTGGGTTTTTGGAGTATTATATTGATAACTCTCATAAAAGAAAGGGGGGCACTGATGTGATGGTGAAAGGGCCAATTTTTGACAGAAAGTGGGGGCTAAATGCCCTTAACCATCTTTTTCATCACACTTTACAAATAAAAAAAGTAAAAAACCACTATTTTTAAAGGTCAGATGAGGCCCGGTTCTGACTACGTACAGTTCGTGCAACTACACGGGATATCAAAGTTTAGAGTGAATTGTGGATTTGGTCCATGTGGTTTGATAGTTTTTATGACTAAAGTCCCTATACTATGTTTATTGTAGATTTGGTTTTTGTGGTATTCAGTTTTTCTTGGCCATGGTTCCTCGACTAACGTTTTCGTTAACTTCGTTAAGTTAAGGACCATTTTAGTCATTTTTTTCTAAATTTTGTCTTTCTACTAAAAAAAAAAGTAAAACAATATTTTTATACACACACAAATATATACATATATAACTATAGACACACAAATACAATATTAAAATTGAACTCCTAATTTTAGAATGATGAGTTCATTTCTCACTGAAAATAAAAGAACAATAAAATTAAACCGTCTTTAACATAATTAATGTTTTAATTTAAATAAATCAAATCATAAAACAATATCTTATTTTTTCGCTCTAAATAAAATAAGATACAATTTTATGATTTGATTTGTTTAAATCAAAATTTTAATTACATTATAACAATAAAACCATATCTTTTTCCACCATTACAATAAAATGATAAAATTAAATTGTTATATATCGTTGTAACAACCCAGTCTAAATTAAGCATAACTAGCATTAATATTAAACAATTACAAAACTGGATCCATAAAATTTCTTTACATCTGACTAAATAACTTAGGTTGGCGGAAACAACCTATACACAACTGAGAATAACTATTACTAGAATATGAGTGACGATATCTCTATCTGCATCTGTGCTCTATCCTGCTCTTGCTCGACTACCTGAGCCTCATGCAATCTGTTTGCCTGAAAAGGTTTAGTTTGAAAAAATGCGAGGGTTAGACCATGAGGTCTAGTGAGTCCCTCCTGACAGTCCTCAAAACTTTTAAAGACAGTTTCTAACTTTCAAATATCTTTGCATAAAACTTTCTCATAACTTTCAAATGTATACAAGACTTTCAATAATAAACTTTCACATAGCTGAACAGTAAAAATCTTTCACGGATAAATCCGCTCCCGTAAATGGCACCCTGAAGTCACCCGAGGGTGACAACGAGTTAGTATCACGCTGCCTTACTGGGACTCATTCCCATGGCATAAACGGAACCTCCCCCCGACGTGAGTACTGGCGGAACCTCCCCCCCGACTTAGCCAATTTACGTCTACACAATGTATGCATACATCTCACATAAAACTTTCACATAAAAGCATTCACGGAATAGGTCCGCCCCATAAATCATACACGGGATAGGCCCGCCCCATAAATCATACACGGGATAGGCCCGCCCCATAAATCATACACAAATCTCATTTAAAACTGTTAAACAACTTTCATGCAAATTTAAAGCATAAGAATAAAACATGGCATTTCTCATCATGTATTTGCTTTAGAAAACATGTTAAAATCCACACGTTTTAGTTTAGAAAACTCACCTGATACGTTTGCTTCTCTCCTACCTTGCTCTGTACTCCCCAAACGATCTACCTGGGTTAAAGGATAAACACATAAGCTGACTAACCAAACGGTTCGGATACCACTTACCGGACACTCTCACTTTCCGGACGTTTCTACTTACCGGACACTAAAATGTCCGGACACCTCTGATTTCCGGATAACCACAATTTTCCGGACAGGTTACCGGATAACCTCACTTTTCCGGACCGAATAATACCCGGACAACGACTCTTATCCGGACGACATAGATTTTCCGGACAACTCTATGTCCGGACACCTTCTACACTACGGTCAAGAACTTCCCGGACACTCACCCGGACACCTTCATACTTGAAGGTTTCCGGACGACTGCTGGGTGAACTAATTGGTTCGAAATCTTACTAAACACTCTGAAATCAGTAATATAATGCGACGAATCACTTACTTAAGCATCTATAATCATTTCTCCACAAACTTTACTGATTAAACTTGTTTTAATGATCCTTAACCTTCTTTAGGAGTCTTGAATGACTTTAGCAAGAACTCACTAACATTCTAACAATCAAAACATAGCAACAAATTAGGAATCTGGGCTTCGAAT
This sequence comes from Saussurea involucrata, assembly GCA_033807775.1. Taxonomy (NCBI): domain Eukaryota; kingdom Viridiplantae; phylum Streptophyta; class Magnoliopsida; order Asterales; family Asteraceae; genus Saussurea; species Saussurea involucrata. Next base: position 59,518,857 of record CM066316.1, read on the forward strand.
TACCTGGTCTGATTGATTGCAGAACGAAATCCAAATCTTGAATCCTTCTTCCAGGTTTCAATGCTTGATGCTCCTCTCAATCCAATGCACAAAACCTTCACCAAAACCCTTTTTCTCCTCCCTTTCTCTCTAGAATCAGCCGCCAACAAACATACACAAATCAGGAAAATGGAATGTTGTCTAGGGTTTTGTGCCATTATATACTCCACCTCAATTTTACCAACTAGCCCCTCAACTTCCGCTTTTATTTCACTTGCCCACGACACATTAAATTTAAATCCGTTTTGGTCCTGGTCGTTACAACTCTCCCTCTTTAAAGGAATTCCGTCCCCGGAATTCCATTTTCAAAGAGACGTGGGTACCTAGACTTCATCTCAGCTTCTACTTCCCACGTTGCTTCTCGTCCCTTATGATACTTCCACTGAACTGTAACCAAACGAACTTCCTTATTTCTTGTTTTTTTTTGGATCTTACTGTCTACAAAAGAGACGTACATCACACTACAAATTTCTTCTCAAATTCACATCGAGTACCTCAAGATCGCGCATTATCTATTCAACTTTCATGCTTCGACGGATCCGCAGACATAGTCCACCTTACCTTGCTCTCAAACTTCAATGCTCAAATTTTTTTTTTAATCCAACCACTCAGTTCTACTCGGTTGCCTCAGACCGTTCAGATGGGAAACATAACCGCACCCCATACTTTGAAACCGCCCTCGGCGAGGCACCACTTGCTAAATCGTGCCATCTTGCACTACTTACTTGTACCCTCTTCGATCACCATACTCGCTTAAAACTACCTGATAAAACCAAGGCCAACCGCGCCTCCATTTGTTCGCCTCCGTCCACACATCGGGACTCACGGTTTTAAACACGTCTAAATAAGGTCTCTCATACATTTATACTTCCTTAAGAGAAAGAATTTGGCGGAAATTCCCGCCACAACAACGAGGATCTTCCACCAGGAAGACTCACTTACTAACAACTCGGCACAAGGCCAACCTTGTACATCCCGACAAGCTCACCCCCAGGAGTCCCCTCCTCGGTATACCTGAAATTTCTAGGTTACTTCTTCCAATCTACATTCGTCTATGCAGATCATACTCCTTTCCCGAATCACATCGGCTACAACTCGACAACTAATTCGTACGTTCTCACCACTTCATCATTTCACACTTAACGTGTCTAATAGTAGGAAACCTCTATAATTCCTTATTGGAGTACTCACCTATCCGAATTGCACTTATCCTGAAAGCTCATAAATTTATCGCTGCTTGCCACAAGCGTCCAGTCATATAACATAATCTCGGTTTCTCCCACTCAACTAGGAGGGGTAACCACGATCACACCCTACTATTCTCAATAGCTTACACTGAACGATCAGTTCGTTGAACGTTTCTCACGAAGTCACTAACTTAACTCATTCAGTTGTCTTATCCACTTCTTTCCTACACGAAATCATACACAATTTCCTTCCTCAATACTCTTTCCATAAGTTCGCACACTTATCAAGGACAATCTACACAACACTACGCCTATCGGCATTACTGTCAAGTTTACTACTTCCGATTTACTTACTTATTCCAACATACTGTCTTCACCTCCCCACGTTAGCGTGGAGCACTGCCTACCAACATTACTCGTCCCTCTCTTCCGACAATTCTTAAGCTGCAAATGCTGTCTCATTACTATACATAACCAAACGGTTGCACTAAAATTCTAACTTAAGGCTTTCGACTAAATCACCTCGAACTGACACCAGAGTTCGACGTCACTATACATTCTTTAAACTCCAACTTTTACTTTCTCAGACAATTCGTTCACACATAAGCAACAGCTCACATTCTTTAAGGATTTCACATCTATTCCACCACATTTTGACTAATACATCCATCCTCTTCTTTAAACTTCCAATGATCCCAAAATATAATTACTTAGCGACTCTTACAACTAAAAACACTTGGTTTCTCCTTTAGGTAACTACCCACCACCACTCCGTGATGCTATCCCGAACATAATCATATCACCACGTCAACTTACACCCTACGTGCTCCAACAACCTGGTTAATACTCGAACACCTCATCCGAAACTCCCAAAAACTTCTATCTGATGCTTCCTCTTTCTCTAACATCACATCACTACGACGCTAGCTGGCACATTTAACTTGGCAATTATTGCCACTACATAACTGTACATTCCTCTCTCATAACATCACACTGCAGGCCAAAACTCTCATGGCCATTCATACACAACTCAAACTTATCTTCAAGACCTCATGCATAAATAACGAGTCTATCTCGCTACATTGTCTCTCCCCAGCTCTAGTTGAACCACAACACCCGAGTTTCTGATTGATTCTAACCTACTCGATTCTTGCTGGCTCCTTGCAATACCAAACCATTACATCGACATGGCGCATTTCCTCACAGATCGACATAATCTATACCCTCACTTCGTTTGTGCTAAATACTTCATTCTTTACGAACCATCCATCTCATAAGTAAAACGCTTATCTAAACAACAGCCTCTCACTATCTTAACACCCTACAAAGTGGTCCTTCAACTTTCAACCTTCTAATTCAAGTCTTCGGTCTCATACACCTTACACAACTGCCGACTTTAACGTCAATTGTTGACCTGTTAATACATCCTTAACCTATTCTTCAACATGAGTCCCTTATTGAGCCTAATCCTTCCAACATATCATAATCAAATTCGCATCCCGTCGTCCTCATTTCAATCTCACTCGTGAAACGTCAATATTACAAGATCACTTTAAAACTCTTATTCGGCGTCGAGGATATTTCATTCCTACTTCACCACACTAATCATAACGAGTTGCTAATACCAATACCTTGATGACTTCTAGTCCTTCCCCTGAACACAACCGTCCCTCGGCAACTGTATCTCCAGTCACCGCACGAGGGTACATGCCCTCATGCAACCGACATTAAAGTCCACTTCTGACTCTTCCACTGCTCACCTCTCCTCTGGAACGCAATTACCAAAGCTACGAACATTCTCCTCTGATTGTCCAACACCTCTCCATGTTGATCCAAACCCTCAGTGATTTGATAATGACCCTCTCTTATACTTAGTGAAAATTATAAGTAAACAATATGTATCAGAGTTTCACTATCGCTGATAAGTACTAAGATCTTACAGTACCGCTGATAGGAACTCTCGCTCTTTAAATTAAACATTCAGCGAACATTGTTCACCATTAATGTTCTGAGTCTGTTCAGTCATTATGATGATCGCTGATAAGTTAGTTGTTTACTTATGATCCCTGAAGACAAGTTTCACGTCAACAAAGGTTCTACGCTGAAGTCGAAGATCAAGCTCAAGAACCAGCGACGAGTCTCCTAATGAACTGATGCGGATCAGCGAAGACTCAGATTTGTCCACTCAACGTGAAGTATCAAGTACAAGACTTCAGCTATCGCTGAACTTTATCATTCGCTGAATAGAAAATGATAATGCTCTGAATCAACGAAAGCTGATCATGAAGTCCTCCGTACAAAGTACTTTTGTCTTAACCCCCCTTGCACGACTCCGTACGAAATGTCAGAAAAGAACCTCCGACTGTCTGAAATCGTACAACCACTCTGATACTACACTGTTCATCCATGCGGCTACTAAGGTTGTCAACCAAGGTCAATGACATGCAACCAACCAGCTGATGACACGTGTAAAGTGTATACTGACTTGCATTAAATGCATGCAGTATATAAAGAGATGAACCCACTTCATTTGAAGTAACTTGCTAACTCTGGACAAGTTCAATCTCTTATCTCAAGATTGGTTATTATTAGTAATTTCCTTATCTCTCTTAGTGCAAGAAACCTTAGTGTTCCAACTTGTTTAGATTTAGGTTTATCCTTAATCTTGTTTCCGCAACAAGCTGTAAATTGTTAATGATTTATCAATAAACAATTTAGAAAAGTAAAATCTGTGTGTTTGTATTCAACCCCCCCCCCCCCCCCCCCCCTTCTACAAACTTGTATAGGCCTTCGGGACCAACAAGTGGTATCAGAGCGGATTTGTTTAATCTCATAAACAAGATCTAATCTAAGATATTTCTCTTCCTTGCTATTATCTGAAAATGGCCACCAACACAAACACAAATTATATAGACAATGGTTCTCTTGCTAAACCCCCTATATTTTCCAAAGATAACTTCAACGTATGGAAAAATAGGATGACACTCTTCTTAGAAGGTGTAGACCCTACTATGCCTTACTATCTCGAGAATGGTCCATTCATCCCTGTAAGAATTGATGCTGCTGTTCCAGCCGCTAAGAATAGACCTGCTATTCCAGAAAGGCTGGTACCTAAGGAAATCTTTCAATGGACTGACGAAGATAAGAAGAAAGTGGCTATAGATACAAAAGCCAGATCCATACTATCCATGGCTCTTCCTGACGAAGTCTACCATTCCGTCATGAATCTGAAAACATCAAAAGCCATGTGGGACACAATATGTGTTCAGTATGAAGGAATGTCTGAAGTCCAGGACTCAAGAAAGATCAACCTGGTAAGACAATACGAAAGCTTCATTTCTGGTAAGAATGAATCTCTCTCTGAAGTTCACCAACGTTTTAATTGTTTAATTATAGATCTGAAAACTCTTGGTAAGGAATATTCTAACTTTGAAGTACTGACAAAGTTTCTAGAATGTTTACCTGAAAGCTGGGACAATTATGCTATGTGTCTCAAGCTGTCAAAGGATCTAAAATCAATGACCCTTTCAACCTTATATGGCACGTTGCTGAATCATGAGCAATCAAGCCATCTTAAGAAGAATCTTGTAAAAGATTCCAAAAGCACCCCTGTTGCTTTAATCTCAGAGGAACCTTCTACTCAGCGACCCTCGATCACTATCACTGAGTTAGAGAGTAACTCTGAAAGGTCATCAGATTCTGATTATTCAGATAATGATGAATCTTTGGCTCTCCTAACTAAGAAGTTCAGGAGATTTTCCAAAAAGAAAATGTTTAGAAAGAACAAACCTCTTTCCATAACTGACAAGCCTAGATCATCAGCTTTTGTTGATAAGGCTAATGCTACTTGTTTTAACTGCGAAAAGACAGGACATTTCGCTAACGAGTGCAGGTCTAAGAAAGTTTCTAGACCCTCAGCTTTTACAAAGAAACCCTTTGTTCCAAGGAATAAAGATGACAAATATTCAAAGCTGAAAGAAAAATATGCTAAGCTGAAAAGCTTTAAGAAGAAGAATAAAGGCCTGATGGCTGACTATGATTGGGCTGCTTCTGATGAAGAAGCATCATCATCTGACTCTGAAGATGATGAAGCAAATCTATGTCTTATGGCCAAGATTGAAGAAGAGGAAGAAAGTTCAGACATTCCCTCCACTTCAACATCTGCTATTCAGGTATCACCTTCTTTCTTTACCAATATTGCAAATATTGATGAAGCTGATAGTCTCCGTAAGATCGATCTCTTGACTAGAAGTTTATACGAAGCCATGAACGGCAAAACTGTGGTTGAAAACCAAAATCTTGATCTCGTTGAAAAGCTTAAAAACTGCCACCTTCAAATAGAAAAGCTGCTGATAGTCTCCGTAAGATCGATCTCTTGACTAGAAGTTTATACGAAGCCATGAACGGCAAAACTGTGGTTGAAAACCAAAATCTTGATCTCGCAGAAAAGCTTAAAAACTGCCACCTTCAAATAGAAAAGCTTTCTAAAATTGAAGAAGATTTTAAAGATCAAGTATATTTAAATCAGCTAGTCAAAATCGAACGAGCAGAAGCTATCGCTGCATTAAAAGCTGAAAAAGCTACTGTTGAAGGATGGTGTAATTCTTCAACAAAGATCACTGAGATAATAAAGTCTCAGATTCCCCTGAGTGATAAACGTGGTTTGAGTTACAAATATGATACTCCAAAACCAACCACTGAGCGTTCAATGCTTAAATTTGGAACGTTCGTATCCTCAGTCGCTGATACTTCATCTTCTCAGTGCTCCTCGTCCATTACACCAATCCCTGAGGAAACTCCTACCTCCTCAAAAGGCAAGGAGAAAATGGTTTATTCAAAACCTACCTCTGTCTCTAAAGACAAAGGTAAAGGAATTGTTATTTACCAGAATCCTCTGAAGGGTACCTTAGTACCAAAGTTGAATGTTTCTAAAGCTTCAGTGGCTCATCCCTCTGGATCAAGGAAGCAGATCTCTGGATCTATTCAACGATCTACTCCTAGACTCAGAGTGGATGTCCTTGGTAAGAAATCTGAAGAACTGAATGTTCGTCCCATTTCTAAAGCCAATAGTTTACTTGGTGCTGGCACTTCTAATTCGAAATCAAAAGCTCAACATTCAAATGGTCCTAGAACTATTTTTAGTTATAGGAAATGTTATCACTGTGGACTTACCGATCATATTGCTAGTAAGTGTCCCACAGCCACCAAAGTTGAAAAGATAGCTAAGGTAAAGATTGCCCCCAAGGCAAAGATGACCAACCCTGGTGCAAATCAGGTCAAGGTGAATCCTACCACTGAAGTTAAGAAATTAACCAAAGTGAAGAAAGACAAAGCTGAATCTTCAAATGCTGCGAAGACTGCTGAATCTTCCATTCCAACTACTTCCACTGACAAATGTGTATACATGGTCAAGTGGGTACCCAAGAAAAACTAATCTTCTTTTGTATTGCAGGTTAAGAAGGGTATCTGGTATCTCGATAGCGGATGCTCTAGACACATGACTGGAAAGAAAAGCCTGCTCGCTGAATACAAGGAAGAGAAGGGTCCCTCTGTAACTTTCGGTGGAAATGGAAAAGGACATACCCGAGGGTATGGTGTACTTTCAAATGGTACAACCTCCTTCAGAAGAGTCGCATATGTTGAAGGGCTGAAGCATAATCTTCTAAGCATCAGTCAGCTTTGCGACATGGATAACAAAGTAATCTTTACTAAGGAATCCTGCTTTGTCGCTGACAAAAAGGAGAAGATAGCTCTCAGCGGTTATCGTTTGGAAAATGTTTATGTAATAAACATGGACTCAACAACCACTGAGAACTCCTGTTTCTTATCAAAGGCCTCATCTGATGTCAACTGGCTATGGCATAAGAGGCTATCTCATCTAAATTTCAAGACACTGAACACTCTTTCTTCAAAAGAGTTAGTCACTGGTCTACCTCAACATTCATACGCCAAAGAGTCTTTATGTTCAGCGTGTGAAAAAAGGGAAGCAGACCAAAGCAAGCTTTAAATCTAAGCAAGTTTCTTCAGTGTCATCTCCTCTGCAACTATTCCATATGGATTTGTTTGGCCCTGTTAACAAACAATCCATCGCTGGAAAGAAATATACGCTGGTCATAGTTGATGAATTCTCTCGCTTCACTTGGGTAATGTTTCTCCGTTCTAAGAGTGACACCCATGAAGAACTCATCACCTTTGTTCGGAAGATGGAAACCCTGAACAATCTGACCGTTCGCTCAATAAGGAGTGATCATGGGACTGAATTCAAAAACAGCTCTCTTGATTCCTTCCTTGAGAGTAAGGGTATTTCTCACAACTTCTCTTCAGTGAGAACACCGCAACAAAATGGAGTCGCTGAAAGAAGAAATAGAACAATTATTGAAGCTGCACGTTCAATGCTCAGCGATTCTCACCTGCCTACTCAGTTTTGGGCAGAAGCTGTCAACACTGCTTGTTTTACGCAAAACAGGTCGCTGATAGTTAAAAGATTCAAAAAGATAGCCTATGAACTCTTTCATGGGAGAAAGCCTTCAATCAGATTTCTTCACATCTTTGGATGTCAGTGTTTCATACTGAACAACAGAGATGCTCTTGGAAAGTTTGATCCTAAGGCTGATGATGGAATCTTTCTTGGATACTCCTCAGTTTCCAAAGCCTTCAGAGTCTTCAATCGTAGAAGACAAACTGTAGAAGAAACTATTCACGTCACGTTTGACGAATCCCGTTCAGCGAACTCTAAACCGTCCGCTGATACTAAAGAACTGAATCAATGGATGTTTTCTCATCTTGGTGATTCAGAAGATATTCCCACTCCTCATGCTCATCCAGTAGAAGATGATAGTCCTATCATTCCAAACATGCAGAATAGTGAAGCTGAAACATCATGGGTCTCAGCTGTTCCTATAAACACTATACCTACCGCTGAACCAAATGCCTCAGACATTCCATCTATCTCTCAGCAATCAATAAATGAAATGACAAATGCAAGTATTCCTCTCTTAACTGAAACTCCAGAAGTAGCTGAAGCCTCATCTTCAGCTCCTCCAGTTCAATATGAGTCAGCGACTTATGCTCCGGCTCAGCGATGGACCGTAAATCACCCAATTGATCAAATTCTTGGTGATCCAAACGCTGGTGTTCAGACTCGACGAAGTGCAGGTAATATTTGTTTATTTGTTAACTTTATTTCTCTAACTGAACCAAAGAAAATAGATGATGCCCTCAAAGATCCAAACTGGGTCAGCGCAATGCAAGAAGAGCTGACTGAATTCGAAAGAAACAAAGTTTGGAAACTTGTTCGGAGACCAACTGATAAAACAGTAATAGGCACTAAATGGGTCTATCGAAACAAGTTGGACGAACATGGTACTGTAACCCGCAACAAAGCTCGTCTTGTTGCTCAGGGATACGGACAAGAGGAAGGTATAGATTATGACGAAACATTTGCTCCAGTAGCAAGACTTGAATCTATTCGTCTATTATTAGCATATGATGTACACAAAAACTTCAAAGTACATCAGATGGATGTTAAGTCAGCGTTTCTAAATGGAAAGCTGAATGAAGAAGTGTATGTGGAACAACCTCCAGGATTCTCAGATTCTAAGCGTCCAGGTTATGTTTATAAACTGGATAAGGCACTTTATGGCTTGAAGCAAGCTCCTCGTGCATGGTATGACACTCTTTCTACTTATCTCCATATTGAAAAATTTGAGCGAGGTAAGATTGACAAAACTCTATTTTTTAGAAAAGTGAAAGGTCATATCATTCTAGTTCAAATATATGTTGATGACATTATATTTGGTTCTACTAACCCTGAGCTTTGTACTCGTTTCGCTGATAGAATGAAAGATGAGTATAAAATGAGCATGATGGGTGAACTAACATATTTCCTTGGTCTTCAGATTAAGCAAACTGAAAAAGGAACTTTTATCAATCAGGGAAAGTATGTTAAAGATATGCTGAAGAAATTTGATTTAACTCATAGTTCAGCTATGAAAACCCCTATGGCACCACCGCTGACACTTGACAAGGATTCAAAGGGAATACCTGTTAATGTCACACTGTACCGTGGGATGATCGGCTCTCTCTTGTATCTTACAGCTAGTCGACCCGATATTATGTATGCAACATGTTTGTGTGCACGATATCAATCTGAACCTATGCTATCTCATATGAAAGCTGTAAAGCGAATCTTTCGATACCTTAAGGGTACAGCGAACCTAGGTCTTTGGTATCCCAAAGATTCAGGATTCGATCTAACCGCCTATTCAGATAGTGAATTTGCAGGTTGCAAAATGGATAGGAAAAGCACCACAGGAGGATGTCAGCTCCTGGGTGGAAAGCTGGTAAGTTGGACAAGTAAAAAGCAAAATTCAGTGTCCACCTCCACAGCTGAAGCTGAATATGTAGCTGCTGGAAGCTGTTGTTCTCAAGTCTTGTGGATGAGAAATCAGCTACTAGACTATGATCTTCAGCTCTCCAAAATTCCAATCTATTGCGACAGCACAAGTGCCATCGCTATAGCAAACAATCCAGTACTACATTCAAAGACCAAACATATAGAAATCAGATATCATTTTATCAGAGATCATGTGATGAATGGTGATATAAAAATTCATTTTATCCCAACTGATTATCAGTTAGCTGATTTTTTTACCAAACCTCTTGATGAGACAAGATTCAACTTTCTCATCAGCGAGCTTGGAATGCTGAACTTTGAAGGGTAAAATCCTCAACGGTTCACATTGATCAGCGATAGGATAAAATCAACTCGTATAACCTATTCAATCATCTTCTCTCTGAATAAAACTTGGTTAAAGCTGATATCAAGGTATGTTTTCTCTCTCTGACAATCGCATGAAAATGCAAGATTTCAAAACAAAATGCATCGCTGAATATCTCTTCCTTAACAACGATATTTTGAAAATTCTTAAAACCATCACTGATATTTTCATTCAGTGCTTCATGTTTATAAAAGAGTCCCTGAGTTTTTCAAAACCTCAGAGACATCCTAAAAGAATATGAAAGGACAGTTGTGACGTCATTGCAACGGATAAACCCCGACACGTTTTCTCTTCCTGACACACGTTTGCACGTCTCGTTCAAACTTCCAATCAAATGCAAACACGTGTCCGTGTCATGATGAAAATCTTTTCCCGCTCAAGATTTTCTCTCTCTAATCTCTCTATATAAACAAACTCGTAGTTTATATTTTTCTTTTACGCGATCAATCTTCCTCCGCAAGAAAGAATTCAGTGTTGCATTTGTGCTTTCAAAAACTTCAAGAACTGTTCATCATCTTCTTCATCAAACATCAAGGTTAATATGTTCTTATTTATTACCAAATGCGTATAACTTGTTTCTGATCTTTTCCTTGTTTTAACAAGATCAAACAAAAGAACTTCTTAAAATGAAATCATTTTCTTTCATGGTTTTATGAACACAACCATTTCATGGTTGTTCTTCAAGTTTAAATGCGAAAATCTTAAACTTGTTCTTCATTCGTTTCCAGAATCTAATTCTTCATAGAGAACTGGATAACAAGAATAAATGGGTTTTACATTTCGTTTCTTAAAATCAAGAAAAACCCTAATCTTCATTAAGACATTTGTGTCTGAATGAAATGAATAAAATTTGAACCATCTTAATGGAAAATCTTTCCACATTAAGATAATTCTTATTTGTTAACATCTTTGGTTGAACTGATAATACAGAGAAATGGCTTCGTCTGACATTCCTGCTACCGCTGAGAACATCTCCGCTGATTCTGAGGAAGTGGACATCCTCAAGGCTCCTCAAGTCAAGTTTGCCCTTGACAAACTGGATTGTACTAAGGTGAACAACCTCTATGCGCTTCTCGAGTTTCCTCCTCGAAAGCAAGTCACACATCTAGATGATGCTGTGAAATTCCTAAAGAATTGCTGCATCTCCACAGCCCTGACCATAACACCTCCTGCACATCAGCTCTTGCTCTCACAATTCTGGTACTCAGCCAGACACTCTCAACTACCTTCAGCCAAAGACCCCTCCAAAACAATCGATTGCATCCTCTGCGATATCGAATATGGCACCATGAAGATCACCCCTGCCATTATTCGCAAAGCTCTCAGCCTTCCCATCGCTACCAAGGAAAAACCATTCGTTCCCCTCCCTGACCCCAAGAAAAACTCAGACAGGGAAGCCATCATTGCATTTTTCGATGCAATGGGATATGTATGGGAAATCGGCAGAGACATGAAGGCCGAGAAGAAGCTGACGATTATCAAGAAATCGAAAATGCCCAGCGAGATGAATTTCATCTTCGCTCATCTAATCAGCTGCATGACTGCAAAGAGCGGCTCCTCTGACCAAGCCGCTAAACCTCAGCAAGCAAAGGGGTATGCACTGCTGAAAGGTCTCAACATAGACTGGGCATCAATTATCTATGATGACCTAGTTCTAAGAGTGGACACCGTCGCTGACAGACCTCCATGGGTTCCTTACCCCCGATTCATCAGCGCCATCTTCCAATATGGCCTGAAGGAGAGCTACCCAACTGAAGGTGACCTGAAACTCTCTCAGGTTGGCCCAAAGATACTCGACTTCAAACCAATGGTGAATGAGGTACGTCTTTCTACACTCCTGACTCTTCTCAACCCTTCTTCTTCTCATTCTGTGGCTCCTTCAGCGACAATACCCATCGTTGATACCCTGGCCACAAAATCCTCTCCTTCTAAGAAAAGGAAACATTCATCTACCCCACTTGGTTCTAAAAGGATCAAGAAAACAAAGGAGCAACCCCAGCAATCTCATGCTGAAGACTCCTCAGCTCTTCCTGCAGAGCTGAAGGAACGTTCAGTGGTACGCTCTGCCACACCTGAACAACCCATCCATTCCATCCCAACTTCAGCGTCTCTAAACGCTGAGGTTACAAACTTGGAACCTACCCAACCTCCTTCAGTCTCTCAAAAGACTGATGAAGTGATTGTCAGCGAATCCAACGCTGAACTCAGAACCCAACCCCCATTCTTATCCTTCGCTCCTCCCTCTACTCATTTGGTCTCTACTCCAGATCTCGCTGGAGCTGCCATCATTTCTACGGAACCTAAAGCTGATTCTCCAGGAATGATGAAGACAGGATTTGCAGGACAATCCATGGGCACTTTTGAAGATGACATGGAACACTTTTCAGGAACCCGTAATTTTGACGAGTTCATCAATCCTCCTGCAGGTACACACCAACCCATAAACACTGTCACTAAACCCCAAACTTCTGAGCTTTCCTATGTTCACAAGTTTTTATATGTTACAGGTCCTAACTTGGGAGACATCAACGCCTCTCTGAAAGCTGTGGAGACAACGCTGACAGATCTCACCACCACTCTTTCTAATAACTCTACAGTTGTAACAAACGCTGGAGAGAATCTGAACAAGCTGACAATGGTGGTGGAGAAGAAGGCTTCCACAGATGACTTGAAGCAAGTTGATAACACTCTCAGCAACTTCGCCAAGGTGCTCGCTGACATCTACACAGACTACACCTCTCTCAAAAATTCAGTTTCATCCATGTCCAGCGAGGTCACAACGCTGAAGACATCGGTTGGACAACTAGAGGGAGATATGTCTACTGTAAAGACTGACTTAGGCTCTGTAAAGACCGATGTTAGTTCGATGAAATCGATGATCGAGCAGCTACTACAGAAAGTGAATACTCCTGCTCCTACCCCTGTCCCTGCATCTGACAATTTCACAGCGGCGGATCGCACTGAGCTGGAAAAGATCAATCCTGCTATCTCTGGCCTTCAAGACAGAATAGCAAAGATTGAAGACTTGATAGGTATCTCTGGCCAAGAAGACAGAGAACCTACCAATGCTGCTGAGTCAACCCATTCCTCCCCCAGTCATCATGAAAAAGAGGGGGAGAAGAGCGCTGAAGATCTCTCAAAGAGCGCTGAAGACCTTTCCCATGATGAATCTATCAGGGGAGAGAAGGATGCTGAAGAAACCACCGCTGGACCTCAGGGAGATGAAAACCCTGAGGAAACCGAGAAGCTCGCCTCTGTATCTGAGGGGGAGAAACTCGAAGAAGAAGCTGATAAAACCGAATCTGAAGCAGAAGATGATGAAGCCATCGACATCCCTGATGATGAACCATCCTCTTCTCCAAAGAATGATGATGATGATGACGAAGATGACGATGACTTCTTTATCGTCAAACCTGCTCCGAAGATCAAAGTTCTTAAGGGAATCTCGATAAATGAACCTTCAGGGGAGCGGACAAAGACAAATCCCTCAACCTCTAGAGCTGAGAAAGGCAAAGGCAAAAGCATCGCTGAAGATGACAATCTGACGATCTTGCTTGAAAAGCCGGTTTGTCAGGTACACTAAACATCTCTCACTCCATCCCTCCTCTATCATACACTATCAGTTCTACTACCCAAGCCTATACACTTGAACCAATTCTCTCTATCTGATTCTACCCAAGTTCTTACTCGTAAGATCGCTGTGTTTCAGCTAGTCCTCTCCCCTGTTTGAGGATATCGCTGAAGGCTCCACAACTGCGACTTCACCAATAATACCAGCTGCTGCTGAAGAAATAATCCCAGTCTTAGATTTAATCTCTGAGACTGATGAACCAGAAGAACAGCTACTCTCGCACAGAGGCAGACCTTCCTTAGCTCCTCAAAAGCTAAGTGAAGAGGATCAGAAAAGAAGAGAGGAGATAATAAAGCGATTCGAGGATCAGCGAATCATTCTGAGGCGTGATCAACTTCCTTCAGTTCCTCCAAAGTTTAGGATTTCCATAAAGGAATACAAGGAACACCTCAGAGCTGAACGCCTAAACGCTGAAAGAAAGGAAGCTGAAGAAAAAGACAGAGAATACGCCATCCAGCTTTCTAAACGATCAATAAAAGACCCCAAGCTGAAAAGAGTTCCCATTGATGTTCAACGTCAGCTATGGGATGATGCTCAAGAGATCGTTAGAGAAAAGACTAAGGTATCTGATACGACTTTGGAATGGGCTAAACAAATGCTGACCTATCGATCTAGACCATCCAAAATCATCAAGGCAAACATCAGAGGAAGACTGTACGCTGAAGTTCCAGTTGTTGAAGTGGATGTCTACAGAGATGACAAAACCAAGCAAACCTTCTATGCTGCTACCTTAGAAAAGTTTGGTCTCTGTGAATGGTTAGAAACAAAATTAGCCATTCAGGGATCGCGCTCAAAGTTCAAAAGCCATGTCTAGAAGATCTTAAACAAACAGATCGACCTGCTTTCATCTGCTGTGGATATTCCTCCTACTCTTCCTCAACCAAGAAAAGTCTCTGATAAGAAAAAGAAAGCCTCTAGTTCAGGTCCTCATATTCGGAATGAAACGGGCATTGGTTTCTCTCGTGCTGAAATTGTTGGCCCTGATGCCGATCTCTCAATGCTTGACACCTCCCTAACACCTGGAGAAACATTCATTCCTGGCACAGTTGTAAGTGATCCCTATGGTATATTCTTTTTAGACTACTATGGAAATCATCGCTTTCAACGTATCTCTGAGCTCCACATCGCTCCCATAGAACAACTCAGAGATCTCGTATACTGGTGTGAAGTCAGACGCGACATCAAAGCTAGACACCTGAAGCCCTTGATTTTTGAAGCAGCTTTGATCAAAAGAAAACAAGGTATAACCGTCCCTGACTGGATGATTCCCACATCAAAGACCCTTGATGAACTTCTCATCAAGGAAGAACCCTTTACAAGCTGATATGATCGCCTTTTTCTCTATTGTATCAGTTATTCTTCTGTACTTGTAATTTATTTCGCTTATACTTGTAATCTTTCCAATTCTCTTTGTAACCTGATTCAAAGTTTTAAAGAAAGATTTCAGCGAATGTACTTTACTCCATCAGTACTGAAAAGATCCCAGAAAACAGTAAAAGGGACAAATATTTTATGAGTTCTTTTTATCCTTATGTTTTCATTAAATAGCAATTTTCTTTGTTGCTATGTCATAATCAAATAGGGGGAGATTGTTGATCCAAACCCTCAGTGATTTGATAATGACCCTCTCTTATACTTAGTGAAAATTATAAGTAAACAATATGTATCAGAGTTTCACTATCGCTGATAAGTACTAAGATCTTACAGTACCGCTGATAGGAACTCTCGCTCTTTAAATTAAACATTCAGCGAACACTGTTCACCATTAATGTTCTGAGTCTGTTCAGTCATTATGATGATCGCTGATAAGTTAGTTGTTTACTTATGATCCCTGAAGACAAGTTTCACGTCAACAAAGGTTCTACGCTGAAGTCGAAGATCAAGCTCAAGAACCAGCGACGAGTCTCCTAATGAACTGATGCGGATTAGCGAAGACTCAGATTTGTCCACTCAACGTGAAGTATCAAGTACAAGACTTCAGCTATCGCTGAACTTTATCATTCGCTGAATAGAAAATGATAATGCTCTGAATCAACGAAAGCTGATCATGAAGTCCTCCGTACAAAGTACTTTTGTCTTAACCCCCCTTGCACGACTCCATACGAAATGTCAGAAAAGAACCTCCGACTGTCTGAAATCGTACAACCACTCTGATACTACACTGTTCATCCATGCGGCTACTAAGGTTGTCAACCAAGGTCAATGACATGCAACCAACCAGTTGATGACACGTGTAAAGTGTATACTGACTTGCATTAAATGCATGCAGTATATAAAGAGATGAACCCACTTCATTTGAAGTAACTTGCTAACTCTGGACAAGTTCAATCTCTTATCTCAAGATAGGTTATTATTAGTAATTTCCTTATCTCTCTTAGTGCAAGAAACCTTAGTGTTCCAACTTGTTTAGATTTAGGTTTATCCTTAATCTTGTTTCCGCAACAAGCTGTAAATTGTTAATGATTTATCAATAAACAATTTAGAAAAGTAAAATCTGTGTGTTTGTATTCAACCCCCCCCCCCCTTCTACAAACTTGTATAGGCCTTCGGGACCAACACTCCACTCTAGGAGTTCTTCCTTAGCTTAAAATGTAATACTCTACGACCTATTGAGTTCATAGCCTTCATGCCTGACAACGCAATAAATGAATCATTTCACACTTTTTATCATTTTAAAGAAACAACACTTGAAAACAACTTGGGTACACACGACCCCAACATTCTCATAACTCCAATGCCCTGCACAACGATCTTGAGGATCGTTTGCATGCAATCTTTTCGTAAAACTTAATCTTACTCAACCAAAAATATGTTGTTACGACAGAAATAAATATTGGATGAAAATCTTCCCATACGACAAAATTTTGAAAGAAATTTACCGACACGAAGTAAACTAGTCGGTCCTCACACTCATTTATATAACTTCGACATGTCAATACTCATTTTGGTTATAAAGGTTGCGCATTCAAACGTTTTCTTGGCTTATCATGAAAAGAGTGGAATATTTTGCAAATCGTAAACCTCAAGACTTCATTGTACGATGTAAATGGATTTGTATTTTTCTTTAAACATACACTTGCACACGCCGACTCATATCCGATCAAATTTGATATTTACACGATTATGAAAAATCTCATGTACACGTATACGAACTCAATGCATGAAACTCTATTTGCAATTGAAGGCTACTCACTCAAACAAGGTAAATCGCTTTACTCAAGCAACTTATCATTGACACTCTACTTCGACCAGTGGTCGCCCTCTCGGCCTTGCAACGATTTGCTATACATACATTCACGGTCCACTTACTCAGCCATTTCATACTATTTCTTTTTGGCCAACTATCTCACTTTCCATTTCTACATGGTTTCATTTCACTATAGGTATCTTATTTCATTTATCCAGCTAATGGAAAGCTCGACCAAGAACCCAGGGCTCCATTGATAACCTTCAAGGTTTTGACACTGACTTTCCTTACCATCCTGACTGATCTATCCCATGATCTCTAGAATTGGGACTCTCCCGAAACAGGAGTCTTACTCAAACTCAAGCATTCTTCCTCTCCGAATCCACGAAAAGCTACCTTTAGACGACTCGTAATACTCTATACAACATTTCTTCTCTACGATGTATACGTACATTACATCACCACGACTTCTCATGAAACTTCCCCAACAGGGGGGTCTCAGTCTACCCCTCAGGGATCTTGCTGACATTCTAAAGTACTGGAACACGACATAAACACTAGCTTCTGACTACCACTTCGGAATAATAAGGCAGGTTAAGCACCTACATGTACCTGTAAGTTCGCAGTTACACTGGCCAGGTGGAATCTCAAACTTACCTTACATGACAGTTCTCAGTACCCTATTAGTCCTATCTCTATAATAGTGTCCTCCTAACGCATTTCCTGTATTTACAATAGTGCCCTCCTAACGCATTTCCTGATTCTCAGTTGTGATTTCTACTCCCAAGTTTAAGTTTAGGCCCGTCCGGTCACCTAAATCCTTTAAACTATGGCTCTGATACCAATTGTAACAACCCAGTCTAAATTAAGCATAACTAGCATTAATATTAAACAATTACAAAACTGGATCCATAAAATTTCTTTACATCTGACTAAATAACTTAGGTTGGCGGAAACAACCAATACACAACTGAGAATAACTATTACTAGAATATGAGTGACGATATTTCTATCTGCATCTGTGCTCTATCCTGCTCTTTCTCGACTACCCGAGCCTCATGCAATCTGCTTGCCTGAAAAGGTTTAGTTTGGAAAATGCGAGGGTTAGACCATGAGGTCTAGTGAGTCCCTCCTGACAGTCCTCAAAACTTTTAAAGACAGTTTCTAACTTTCAAATATCTTTGTATAAAACTTTCTCATAACTTTCAAATGTATACAAGATTTTCAATAATAAACTTTCACATAGCTGAACAGTAAAAATCTTTCACGGATAAATCCGCTCCCGTAAATGGCACCCTGAAGTCACCCGAGGGTGACAACGAGTCAGTATCACGCTGCCTTACTGGGACTCATTCCCATGGCATAAACAGAACCTCCCCCCGACGTGAGTACTGGCGGAACCTCCCCCCGACTTAGCCAATTTACGTCTACACAATGTATGCATACATCTCACATAAAACTTTCACATAAAAGCATTCACGGAATAGGTCCGCCCCATAAATCATACACGGGATAGACCCGCCCCATAAATCATACACGGGATAGGCCCGCCCCATAAATCATACACAAATCTCATTTAAAACTGTTAAACAACTTTCATGCAAATTTAAAGCATAAGAATAAAACATGGCATTTCTCATCATGTATTTGCTTTAGAAAACATGTTAAAATCCACACGTTTTAGTTTAGAAAACTCACCTGATACGTTTGCTTCCCTCTTACCTTGCTCTGTACTCCCCAAACGATCTACCTGGGTTAAAGGATAAACACATAAGCTGACTAACCAAACGGTTCGGATACCACTTACCGGACACTCTCACTTTCCGGACGTTTCTACTTACCGGACACTAAAATGTCCGGACACCTCTGATTTCCGGATAACCACACTTTTCCGGACAGGTTACCGGATAACCTCACTTTTCCGGACCGAATAGTACCCGGACAACGACTCTTATCCGGAAGACATAGATTTTCCGGACAACTCTATGTCCGGACACCTTCTACACTACGGTCAAGAACTTCCCGGACACTCACCCGGACACCTTCATACTTGAAGGTTTCCGGACGACTGCTGGGTGAACTAATTGGTTCGAAATCTTACTAAACACTCTGAAATCAGTAATATAATGCGACGAATCACTTACTTAAGCATCTATAATCATTTCTCCACAAACTTTACTGATTAAACTTGTTTTAATGATCCTTAACCTTCTTTAGGAGTCTTGAATGACTTTAGCAAGAACTCACTAACATTCTAACAATCAAAACATAGCAACAAAGTAGGAATCTGGGTTTCGAATTACCTGGTCTGATTGATTGCAAAACGAAATCCAAATCTTGAATCCTTCTTCCAGGTTTCAATGCTTGATGCTCCTCTCAATCCAATGCACAAAACCTTCACCAAAACCCTTTTTCTCCTCCCTTTCTCTCTAGAATCAGCCGCCAACAAACATACACAAATCAGGAAAATGGAATGTTGTCTAGGGTTTTGTGCCATTATATACTCCACCTCAATTTTACCAACTAGCCCCTCAACTTCCGCTTTTATTTCACTTGCCCACGACACATTAAATTTAAATCCGTTTTGGTCCTGGTCGTTACAATCGTTATGTATATATATACATATATTTGTGTATAATTATATATATATATATATATATATATATTTGTGTGTCGATAGTTATATATGTATATATTTGTGTGTGTATAAAAATATTGTTTTACTTTTTTTATAGTAGAAAGACAAAATTTAGAAAAAATGACTAAAATGGTCCTTAACTTAACGAAGTTAACGAAAACGTTAGTCGAGGGACCATGGCTAAGAAAAACTGAATACCACAAGGACCAAATCCACAATAAACATAGTATAGGGACTTTAGTCACAAAAACCATCAAACCACAGGGACCAAATCCACAATTCACTCCAAAGTTTAAGTAGGTAATACTTGTTTGGTTGGTTTTTCATTAAGTACTGTATGAATAAAGTTGTCTATAGATTAATCTGTCTGTATAGATTGGAAAGGTTTTTGTTTGAGAGGGTGTTTTCATAGATGAAAGAACCATGTTTTTTAATTGGAAGATACTGGTTTGGACAAAACTTGGATTTCTGCATAAAGCTCCCTCCTAAAAGCTTAATAAATAAGTCACTTTCTATAACATTAAGCCACTACCAACAGTGGCGGACCTAGAGTGTGGGATACGATGGCACGTGCCACCGTATCGTTCGTCCGGCGAAGGGTAAAAAATTTTAGTCGTGTGAAGAGTGCAACCGTATCGTTTTAAATGGTGCAACCGTATAAAAAAAACTCAAAAATCAACCAAAAAAACTGTTAAAATCAACCAAAAATCCCAAAAAAACCTGTTAAAATCAACCAAAAATCCCAAAAAACTTTTAAAATCAACCAAAAAACCCGAAAAGTTCTCTCGAAATTGATTTTTTTTAAAGTTCCTCGAAATCGAGAAAAAAATTAAAAAAAAAGTTCTCAAAGAAGTGGAATTAGGCTAAAACAACATCGGGTGATGTGAAAATTTTTTAGGTTCGTCAAAGGTGCTACCGTAAGAAAAAATTTATGGGTCCGCCTCTGACTACCAAACAATCATGTATGGCTGACTGAATAAGCTATGTGTCTCATTAAGCTGCTAACAAACAGACCCTAAGAGTGCTTCAAGTTTTCATCTATTACAAGTTTTGAGTTTAATAATTTAAGAATTGGACAATTAGGCTCTAGCTATAAACACAAATCAAAGGCATCTGATTTACTAGTTTCCAAAAGTGTTGCTTGCATATAGGATTTTGCTGAATGTATCCGTCACAGTAGCATTTGCAGAAAAAAGTTTATCAAAACTAAAGTTATTGAAGTCATATTTACGGTCTACCATAAGTCAAGAAAAACTAAACGAGTTAGCAATTTTGAGTATTGAAATTAAATTGTTAGTGAATGTCGAATATGAAAAATTAATTGATATTTTTGCTTCATGAAATGCCAAAGACATCGTTTTAGATGATGTATAATTATTTCTAATATCTCGTGGAACCCTACAAAGTTTATCGCATACACATTTCATATAAAAAAATCTACTTGCAAAAATTGAGCAGATGCACGAGACCTTGTTGAGGCCTTCAAAGGCCCTCCCCTGGCTAATAAGAAAAATAAATATGAATATAATTAGAAAATAAATTTGGAAAAAAAACTCATCTGAAACTTATTAAAAACACTACTTCAACTGGTGTTTCAAAAAACTAACTTATAATTTAGTTTATGATTTATCAAACATAATTCTTTAAATAAACTCAAAATAATAAGCCAGCTAAAGGTTGCCAATACATATTTTAAAAGAATATTGAGATAATATCCACAATGGTCATTTAATACTGTAAATTTTTTATTTAGAGTGTTCAACTATAAAAAAAATCAAAATAGTTCATTCAATTATGTCATCGAATTTATTTGCATAAAATTTAGTTAATATAGAAAAAATTATAAAAATACGTTTAAGGTAATGTTTGGCAAACTAGATGATAAGTTAGCCGATGCCTAATAAACTAGCTGGTAGCTGATAAGCTAGCTAATGAAAAAGTCACGTTTGGCAAAACAAGCTTATAAACATGTAAAATGACCAAAAAAAACATTTTTAAAAAATAATCAATTACAATAATTAATAATATAATTAAAACAAATTTATAGTTATATAATATGTTAATTAGAGCATCTCCAATGGTATTTGTAAAAGACTTGATGAAAGACTTGAACATAACTTAGAGATGACTTTACCATTGGAGACACAACTACAAAATGACTTTATTTCTCAAAGGCTTGAGCTTTCTCAAGTCTTTGAAATAATGGGTGTGAGAGACAAGAGAGAGAAAGTATAAATTGATAGGCCCAACATATTTTTTTTATTTTTTTTCAAATCTTTCGTAAGCTTGACGATTGTGGATGCCCTTAATACAAACAAGGTTGTAAATTATATAATATGTTAATTAAAAGAATTTGAAATTTATTATTATATATATTATAAATTTTGAATTTGTTACCACCCATGCAACTTTGTATACCCCTCCCCCCTCACATCCCTTATTTTTTTAATTTAAAGTTACACTTTACATCCTTAGACTTGTTTATTTAATTTAGAGCATCTCTAACAGCTTCTCTAAAATAGAGAAAATGGAGGTTTTGTTCTCTATTTGTCTCCAACAGCTTCTCTATCTTGTTCTCTAAAATAGAGAAAACAAGAAAAAACTCCAAGTTTAGAGAATTCTCTAAAACTTGATGGGAGGTGAGAGAAATTATTATTTTATTGATTTCCACCAATAGGATTAAACTATCATCATTTTATATAATTTTAAAAAAAAGTGCATGGGGATAATAAAGTTTATAATATTTTAATAATATATTTAATGTTGAAATCTCTAAAATAGAGAATCTGTTGGAGTGAAAAATAATTTGATTTAGAGATTTTGACTTTTGGTTATCTATTTTAGAAAAATTATAAAGAATCTGTTGGAGATGCTCTTACTTTATACCTTTTAGTTTTCTATTTACCATTTTACATTTTCATTATATTAACACATATAATCGTATATTAACTAAATTACGTTAAAAAATACTTTTTAATTTTAACAAGTTACACCATTATAATCGTCTCGTCGATACCTTCGAAATGAGCCAAATATTGAATATTTTTTGATTTAATTATATTATTATATGTCATACGTTTACGTTATTTTTTGACTTAATTATATTATTATTCATCGATACCTTCTTATTTTTTGATTTAATTATATTATTTCGAAATGAGTCCAATATTAACTAAAATACGTTAAGAAAATACTTTTTAACAACTTTCAAATCCTTAAATCGTGGACTCTTATTAATTAATCATTACCTCTAACCACTTTCAAATCCTCAAATCACGAACTCCTCAAAAAACGTTATTCCTTAAACAACTTTATAAAAAAAACTTTGATCATTTTCTCAAAACCAATTAAAATAATTTAGAACATTAAAATCGAGATATATCACGTTGCATTGCGCGGGTAGACTTCTAGTATAATTTTAAAACATATATTATATTAATTAAGAATAAAACAAAAAATACTATAAATTTAAGAAATATTTACTATAATATATGTTTTATAGTATTTTTGTTGTACATTATATAATAAACAAATATTGTAATAAATTAGCTATAATAAATGTTTTACAGTATATAATAAACACATATATTATTTTTATTTTATAGAAATATTTAAGAACTTCTTTTTTTTGAACGACAATGAATTTTTATTATCACAAAACCAATTACAACACATGCACCACCACAATTAAAGCCAACGTCACAGTGGCACCCAGCCAAAAGAAACAATTCGACACTTAGCAGAAAACAAATAAAACCAAACCAGATTAAACCCGACTTAATGGGAACATCCACCAGGTCTGATTCCGATCAGCCACTCTTCCAGATCTATGAACCTACTAGCAAAGCAAAATATAAATTTACACCAAAGCAAAATATAAAATTCTATTTAAACCAAAATTTTAAAACTAATTGTAAATTTTAATTAAAAGAAATCTAAAACTTAGGTTTGAAATATAAGTATTTTGTAAGTTGCTTATTTGAAACTGCTTATAACTTATTTGTTCAAATTACATTTTTACGCCCAACTCGTTATTAAGTTGATAAACACTTTTAAAAATAAGTATAAGTTATTTAAATAAGCAATCTCAAATACCCCTTAAAATGTAAAATGGTAAATTTTAACATTTTTAGAGAGAAAATATTTTACAAGATAAATATTTTACTTATAAAACAATATAACACTTTTATTTTCATGCTAAAAAATATTAAGATTTCGTTCTAAAACGTTAGCGGACTATGATTAACAAGATCTCTTGATATAATTATGATAATGATCTATTAAATAATACAAAGCCAATTTTTTTAAATACGATAATGATAATTTTTTATAGATCTATATTTAAACTTTGTACACATATACATACTACTCACATTATGTCCTCACAACATCTACAACAGTTTTGTTATAATTTTTCTAAAAATATATTATTAAAAGTTAAATTTTAACGGTTACTCTATTTTAACAGTTGTATCGTTAACTATTATTTTTAGTAAAATATTATGTTTTTCTTCTAAATATTTTTTTAGTATAACTTATTGGTGGAAAAAAATTAAAATACTATTTCTTTTTGGGAAATTAATTAAAATGTTACAAGTTCATTTTTCACTTACACAAATACCTCATCCCTCTCCTGATTTGCAAAAATGCCCCAAGATCCTGCGATCTAACCCATGATTGCGGAGCCGTGCATTTGGTCCTCGATATAGTTATTTTGGTGTCCTCGATCGAGGAATGCATTAATTGGTCCTCGATTTTTTTGGATTTAACTTAAAGGAAACTCAAGTGTGTCCTCGAGGACATCCCTTTCTTTTTTGTATATAAAGTTTGTAGAGACGTCTCTAATTTTCGAATTCTCAGTTTTAGATTCGAGATACTTCGTGCCGCATCCCGCGCGGGTACGTATCTAGTTTTAGTTAATATATGATTATTATGTTAATATGATAAGAGTGCAAAACGAAAATTGAAAAAGTAAAAGATGTACCATAAATTAAATAATTAACTATAAGGGTATAAATTGTAAATATAAAAAATATTTAAGTAGTATATATATGATATATAATTAAATAATTAAATAAAAAAATTATCTAATATTGGGCTCATTTCGAACGTATCGAAGAGACGATTATAATGGTGTAATTTGTTAAAATTAAAACGTATTTTAACTAATATACGATTATATGTGTTAATATGATGAATCTGTAAAATGAAAAATTAGAAAAGTAAACTAATTAAATAAGTATAAGGATGTAAAATGTACTAAGTTGTTGTTGAATGCTATTATATACTAAAAATATTTATGTATTTTATTTACCAATTCCTTTAAAAGTACTATTCTACACTTAAAAAACCTTAAATCCCTAATCTTTTGGACCCTAAATGTGCGGCCGATCACCCTCCTCCAGGGACGGCCCTAGGCTAAGCATGATGGTCATTTAAAAGAGCAAATGGACATGATTATATGAGACCCACATACAGATAAAATTTAATTACAATAAATGTTTTTCAATTTTTATTGTCATCAATGCAATAGGATCTTTAAAAACCGTTTGTAGTTGGGATTGTTGGGATGTTTTCCTTCATTATCCGGTTAACATATTTTATAGCTTCAAATTTACTATAATTGTATAGTTTCTTAAAGAGTTTTCTCACTAAAATAAAAAGGATAAGTTAAATAATGGAATTGCTATCTTTAGCAATTTCTTATTTCATCCACTCTTAAATGAATTTATACAATAAATTTGACATGTAGTTTTAATATAAATATCATCTTCAAGCTAATATTAGGTTTTTGTAATTATATACCTTATGTTGATTAAAAATTTAATATTTTAAAATGTTTATTATTATTATTTCTTTTTTGAAAAGCATCATACCAAATTTTATTACCCACCAAGCAATTCAACCCACCCCACACCACACCACACGGGTGCAGTCAGCAGTGTACAACAAAAACAGAGGACCAAAATTGGACACAGCCATTGTGCTGTTACAATACAAAAGAAATAGATGGATATTTAGCCTCTCAAAACTGGACCATGTTTGCGAGAATCAAACAGAGTCAGTTCTAGGTCCGCACTACCTAGACTGCACTTCCTCAACAAATTCTTTATCAACCGATCTTTAGCCCACGAGGCTTGATGGGGTAACAGCTACTTTCCAATTTATTCTTACACGAAGCAGCAACCTCGACCATTTAGACAGCTTCTTTGCCCCTTACGCGGTTGGATTTACCAACCAATTCACTTTATCCCTTCTCTTTATCCACTCCAACGATTTTCTTGGGAATTCAAAAAACAAGTTTTCAAGTTTGCTTTTCTCCTTTTCGAATATCATTTTGTTCGGTGTGTCCAAATAAAGTAAAGGAAACTCCAACACACCGTTTCCCATACTTTGTATATTCTTGCTATAGCGCTTGTAGCGAGTCGACTCCTTCGGTGTTCTTCCTCCACCATTTTCCGGTTAATATCCATAGCTTCTTTACCTCCCTACATCCCACTAGAGCGTGTTCAACCGTTTCGGGTGAATCACCATGCCGTGGGCAAAGGACCGAGTCCAAGTCGACTCCTAATCTCTCTAATACCGTACGGCTAGGAATACGTCCCAACTTCGTCCTCCACATGAAAATACAAACTTTTCTCGGTACCAACTTATTCCACCTCGTCTCCGTAACGTTTCCTTTGCCTTCCTCTCGTCACTCCTCAATTAATTCCCTAAGAGTCTTGACCTTGAATGATTTTGTAGCGTCCAAGCTCCACACCATTCTATCTCGTTGTTGGTCCCAAAGGGTTATACAAGTTAGTAGAGGGGGGGGGGGGGTGTTGAATACAAACACATATATTTATCTTTCTAAATTGTTTATTGATATGTATCAAACAATTTACATTTTGTTGCGGAATAAGATCAAGTTAAAAACCTAATCTAAACTAAAGATTGATGGAAAATCTGTGTATCTTCTCATTGACAGGTAAAGGGTATAAATACAGGTATTAACAGAATCCCAATATTAAAGGGATAATCAATGCTACAAATAAGGGATAATCACTACTATAATTACAACAAAATCATGATCGCTAATAGCCCCCCTCAGTTGGAGCAGGAGGTGGTCGGATGCTCAAACTGGATCGGAAGTCAAGGAATAGATGTCGGGGGAGACCTTTGGTGAAGATGTCAGCGTACTGAAAAGCAGAGGGAACATGCAAAACCCGAATGTGGCCGATGGCAACTTTTTCTCGAACGAAATGGATGTCCATTTCAATGTGTTTGGTCTGTTGATGCTGGACGGGGTTTCCGGAGAGGTAAACGGCGAAGACATTGTCGCAATAGACTAGTGTTGCCCGTTTTAAAGGCGTGTGGAGCTCGAGTAGAAGGTTTCTTAGCCAGCATGTTTCAGCGACGACATTGGCCACGCCCTTGTATTCAGCCTCGACACTAGATCGGAAAAGGGTAGGCTGGCGTTTGGCGAACCATGAGATTAAGTTGTCCCCTAAAAAGACGCAGTAGCCCGAAGTTGAGCGGTAGGTGTCCGGGCACCCCCCAGTCGGCATCGGTGTAGGCAATGAGTCGAGATGGACTGGAGGGGTACAAGTGAAGCCCAAGGTCAAGTGTACCCTTTAGGTACCGTAGGATACGTTTGAGAGCGTTGAAGTGCGGTTCGCGTGGGGCATCCATAAATAAACAGATCTGCTGGACGGTGTAGGCGATATCCGGTCTCGTAAAGGTGAGATATTGAAGAGCCCCGACAAGGCTTCGATAAAGTGTAGGGTCGGTAATGGGCTGTCTAGCCGATGCACTCAATTTGGAGGTGGTTTCGATGGGTGTAGAAGCCGGTTTGCATGTGGACATGTTTGCACGGTGTAGGATTTCTTCTGTGTACTTTCGTTGGTGGAGAAACATGCTCGTCTTGGTTTGTTTCACGGACACACCCAAAAAATAGGTGAGAGATCCGAGGTCTGTCAAACTCGCGTTTGAGGCCGTGTATGATATCGTTTTTGAGAGTGTCGGAAGAAGCGGTAAGAACGATATCATCAACATAAAGAAGGAGAAAGGCAGACTCCATGCCGCGGCGTAGGATAAACAGGGAGTTATCGCTTTTGCTGCAAGAAAAACCAAGACATAAAATATATTTAGCAAAGCGTTGATACCAAGTCCGAGGCGCTTGCTTAAGCCCGTAGAGAGATTTACGAAGCCGGCAAACATGATGGGGTTATGAGGCATTGAAGAAGCCTGGTGGTTGATGCATGTAGACTGTTTCTTGCAGATCAACGTGAAGGAAGGCATTTTTTTTACGTCCAATTGATGGATTGGCCAGTCGTGACTTAGTGCAAGGCTTAGGACCGTGCGAATGGTAGCTGGCTTGACAACGGGACTGAATGTTTCATCACAGTCGATGCCGGTAACCTGTGAATTCCCATTAACCACCAAACGAGCTTTATATCTTTCAAGTGTCCCATCTGCATGAAATTTATATTTGAAAATCCAATGACACCTAATGATGTTTGCATCCGTAGGACGCGGAACAAGTTCCCAAGTATTTTGTTTAAGTAAGGCGTTAAATTCAGTTTGCATGGCATTAGTCCAATTTGGATCACGGAGAGCAAGTTTGTGGTTAGAAGGGATGGGTGAAAGATGTTCGGTGTGAAGAGAGAAGAGAGGATTGGGTTTGAAGATCCCGGTTTTAGATCGGGTTTGCATTGGGTGGTGTGGGGGTAGTGGTGAAGGTGGTGGTGTAGCGTTTATAGGAGTTGGATTGGGTGACGGTATGATAGGGTCGGGAGTGGGGGAGGGGGGGGGGGGGGGCGGAAGGAGGGTTGGTTGTGGAGTTTTGTGGCGATGTGGAAGGTGACGGGGATGGGGGGTCGGGCAAGATGTGAGAGTGATGGAGAATATATGGAGAGGGTGGTACGTTGGTTAAGAAGTCGTATGACTTATGGAGAGGAGTGTAAGAAGAGGAGAAGGGGAAGATGGTCTCATTAAAAGTGACATGACGAGAGATGATGGATTGGTTGGTGGATAGAGAATGGCACAGGTAACCCCGATGGTTCGGGGGATAGCCAAGAAAAATGCACGGGATTGATCGCGGAGCGAGTTTGTGAGGGGTTGTGAACGAAATATTGGGGTAGCATAGACAACCGAAAGTCTGTAGGTGTGTGTATGTGGGTTTGCGGCGGTACAAGAGTTCGGTGGGTGTTTTGTTATTTATGGTGGTAGATGGCAAGATGTTAAGTAGGTATGTTGAAATAGATAGAGCATAGTTCCAAAAGGAGGGAGGGAGGGAAACGTGAATGAGTGAGGTTCGAATCATGTTATTAATGGTACGAAGAATTCGTTAGGCTTTGCCATTTTGAGGTGATGTGTATGGACAGGTAAAGCGGAATTGTATGCCATTTGTTGCGCAAAAGTGGTGAAATTGTGTGTTGTTAAATTCTCTTTCATTATCACATTGGAGAGATTTGATTTGTTTTCCAAATTGGGTTTTGATATAGGTATGAAACTGGGAAAAGATGGGAAAACTTGGGTTTTGGTTT
The DNA here is from genome assembly GCA_033807775.1 of Saussurea involucrata. Lineage (NCBI taxonomy): Eukaryota > Viridiplantae > Streptophyta > Magnoliopsida > Asterales > Asteraceae > Saussurea > Saussurea involucrata. Next base: position 59,547,846 of record CM066316.1, read on the forward strand.
TTATTGGAAAAGTCCAAATAAAATGGGTGAAATCATCCAAAAGAACAAGATAATATTTGTGACCAAGTTTGGATGTAATTGGGGAGGTCCATAAGTCAGCATGAATAATATCAAACGGAAAATAAGTAGATGTATTAGAAAGGGAAAAACGTAAACGACAATGTTTGCCTAAAGAACAAGCATTACAAGAAGATGTATGTTTATTGCTAAAAGAAAAATCACTAGATGAAATGGAGTGTGAGACGTCCGGACCGGGATGACCAAGGCGGTTGTGCCATGTTGTGGGGGAGACCGAGTATTCTCGATCTGATGGACGTATAAATCTGCACCTTCCCACAGACTAAGTTATCTGTTTCCACCAGATCACAGTTGATAGTTTTTATCGCACCACCCCACCTCCTAGCGATTTTTAGGAAAGTATCCTCCTTCCAACCGTGTAATGGAACCCCTGATATTCTGATCCAGACTATTCTTTCCGATAAGCAATAACCCACCGTCCATTTTCTCAAGTCTTTGTAAGAAATAATATAACAATGCAAATGTGTTTTTGCCATATAAACCAAATTGATTCGTGGATTGGATCGAGTGGTATTACCAATGTACTCAGTCGATGATATACAAATTTTACCAATGGTGGTATAGATATACATTAGAGATTTATCGTCATAAATAACACTTTAAAAAACGTTGTGGCTTATCTTGAAGCCTACGGCTTGAGGCTCACATCATTTATAACTTTAGTAATCAATTGTTTATTACATGGCATTCAAACACATTTTAAAAATATGTATTGAAATCTATGGAATTATATATGACTAATGTCAATTTTTTTGTTTTTAACACTTCTACTTAAATATTTTATAATATAAAATAGATTATCAAAATAACTTACCACCTGCAAAGAGATGAGTCACAATCATCCCACAAGACAGAATAACATACATGAATCCTTTTTCTTATTCAAATATCCACAATGTCATCCATTACCAACATCTTTATGCATAAATATGTTGTACTCTATGCTTAAAACTTTGTTTTTAAGACTTTAAGCCTAAATGCTTTATAAGATAGTATAGATTAAAAAAATTAGTATATTTGAAATCAGAAATGTTTTTTTAAGGAAATTAGGTTTCAAATTTAATGCAAAAGGAAATTAATGTTTTTTTAATTGAAATCATAAATGTTTTTTAAGGAAATTACGTTTCAAAATTAATGCAAAACGAAATTAATGTTTTCTAATTGAAATCAGAAATGTTTTTTTTAAGGAAATTACGTTTCAAAATTAATGCAAATGGAAATTAATGTTTTTTAATTGAAATCATGAATGCTTTTTTAAGGAAATTACGTTTCAAAATTAATGCAAAAGGAAATTAATGTTTTTTAATTGAAATCAGAAATGTTTTTTAAGAAAATTACGTTTGAAAATTAATACAAAATGAAATTAATGTCTTCTAATTGAAATCAGAAATGTTTTTTTTAAGGAAATTAGGTTTCAAATTTAATGCAAAAGGAAATTAATGTTTTTTAATTGAAATCAGAAATATTTTTTAAGAAAATTACGTTTCAAAATTAATGCAAAACGAAATTAATGTTTTCTAATCGAAATCAGAAATATTTGTTAAGGAATTTATGTTTCAAATTTAATGCAAATGGAAATTAATGTTTTTTAATTGAAATCAGAAATGTTTTTAAGAAAATTACATTTCAAAATTAATGCAAAAGGAAATTAATGTTTTTTAAGACTTTAAGACTTTATGCATAAATATGTTGTGCTATATGCTTAAAACTTTGTTTTTAAGACTTTAAGACTTTAAGCCTAAATGCTTTATAAGATAGTATAGATGAAAAAAATTAGTATAAAGAATGATAACATATACTAAAAGAATTTAGTAAATTTAAAATAATTAATTGACTAACCAACTGCTGTATCTTCTGGAATAATCTTTGATATCACGTTTTGATATTTGACAAATGAAAAACCAAATAGGGAACCATTAAAAACACTAATAATCCAAGCAGCTGGTAACCGAAATTTCCTTAAAAACATATTAGAATGTAAGTCCCTACAAAGCTTTAAGGCTATTTACACCCGTTTTGACAAAATCTTTTGGTGTCATGCGATCACTTAGTTTATGAAATACACTAATAATATTAACAATTCTGTGGGTTTTGGTATGAGGTCAAAAGTGAGATTCAATTAAAACCATTACGGTATTTTTGGGGCTTTTGGCAAGAGGCCAAAAGATGTGTGTTTTAACTTTTAGAATGTAATTATGGTTTATGATAAACAATTAGAATTTCAATATGGCTATTTATCTTTTTTAAGAACTTTTAGCAATTAAGTTAAATATTAAGTGTTATAGAAATTTAAAGCGGTTTTTGGCATGATGCCAAATATACCAGGCATAAAAAGGAGGAACTCCAAAATAAAAAACTTTAAAAACTATAAATAAATTAATAATTACTTGAATAAAATATTCAATTTCTAAAAACATGTTATAAGTTGAGAATGAAAATATCGAACAAGGTAAGTATTAATCATTCAAAGATTAAACGATCCTAAAATTGGCTTAAATAAGTAAACAGCATTGACACAAATCAATTTGCCAAAAAAAACATGTTCAAATATGTAAATATTATTATATAAGGAAATCACGTTTTATGAGATATGATTCTTAATTAGATATTTATTAATGAATAATAATAAAATATTATTTATGAAGTTAATAATTAAGTAAAAGCATATTAACATCATGAATGCAAAAATACATGTATCATAAGTTTAAAAAGTCTCATCAAACAAACAACAAAGATGAATGATAAGAATTTTCATAAAAGACTATGTCATAATTATTAAAATATTCTTAATATATATATATATACATGTTTGAAAACAATAATCATTATTTTAATCTTTATTACCGATAAAGCTTACATATAAACAATCTTAAATAGATAGTAATGGTAGAAAACTAAAACTAGAATGATTTGAATGTATAAACCCAAATTAATGAAATCTAATAAAAAAAAGTTAATTTGGTATTGTTTAACTATGATTTATAATTAATTTTTTTTTTGCATAATCAATAGCCCAATTAAAATTAAGAAGCAACAACCTAAGATATACGATTAAAACTTTTTTTTTTCTTTTTCAAGGATGCATGGTGCCAACCAAAAACAATTTCTTTTTCTTAATTATTATAAGAAAATCAGTTTTCTTTTTTTATTTGTTGATCCAACAATCAAGAACATAGTGTCAAATCTAAAAAAAACTAATTTTTTAACAACGGTATGAAGGTGTATGTCGAAATAGAATAAAAAAAACTCTAATATTAAGAGAATACTTTAATAGATCAAATTTTATATAAATAAAATTATCAATATGTAAAGAAAAACAGTTTAAGATGCATGCACATGTGGTTTGTTGATGGATATCATTGCGTAAAAAGATCAATATAGATATCAAGCATGTATTTATACACCCATAGGTCGAAATCAACATGTATGTTGGTTCCCGTTTTGCTTTAAACAAGATTATCAGATCTATTAGTTCAAGTTAATGTTTGATGCGGAAGCGTATTTGAAGAACTAACAGATAAGTTTGATAGATTTAGACCAAAATATAAATAAACAGTGAACATAATGTTATATCTCAAAGTTTACTGAATATATAAAATAAGAACAGGTTTAAGAACCGTGAGTAAGAAAAGCTTCAAAACAGATATGACGTTTAAGGTGAATAAGCTTTTGTGTTCTTGTGATGTTCGATTTATATGTGATTAAGGAAGAACTCAACATGAGTCTTCCTTATATACTACTCTAAAGGGGACCATAAAGCATATGCTACTATTCAGACGGTACTGATGAATAGTTGAACGGATGTCGTGAACAGTTGCAAGTGTGGCATGAACAGTCAGACGTGCTGTATTGCATTTAATGCAACAGACGTCTATTATGTACTAAGCCCTATTGAATCCAATCAGAGTTTGACACGTCGACGTTGGACAGGGCATGCTACCATGCAAGTTGATGAACAGGTCCTGTAACAGTAGCAAGATATTGTAAATATCTTCAAGTCTGATTGTGAGGACCACAGAGGCTCTGTAATGAGTTACAGAGGTTCTGCGGTCTGGTCCTCTATGGAGCAGTCTTCCCCGGATTCCGAGTTATTGATCTTCTTTGCGCGTATGACAGAGCTTCTGTAGCGCGCCTCTTTAGCTTCTGTAGATTCTTGATCTTGATCTCTCGGTAAGTCCTCTCGGTAAGTCCGGCAGAGCCTCTGTAAGAGGCTTTCTTCACTTAGCCTATTTTTCACTACTTCTAAATACTTCTTTGATTATGAAGATTGAAGCTAACAATGTAACATAGCAATATTTACATACATCATATGATTATAAAAAATTGAGAGAGAAGGAGAATCATAACTGACCAGTTTGGTTCTTCAAAGAGCTTTTGAGGAGCACGTGCTGATAACGTGTAAAAGAAGAGTAATATTCTTTCCATCCATTATTCTGTAATACATACAAGATTAATTAAATAAATGGTTAATCAATCCTTCATTTGGATGAAAGCTAAACATTTCATAGAGGTTATAACACATACAGTTAAAACACAAGATTGTTATAGCGTATACCATAAAGAACATGCAGACTGGAGCAAAAAAATCATGCAAAAGTAAAGAAACCAAATCGTTGGAAGTTTAAAAATTGAGATCATAAAACTTACCTGTTGTGAAGCAAACCAGATTCCAGAATTCGTTGGAGTCTTGATGGAGGTGCTTACCAGATTTCCCAGAATTCGTAATAGCCAAAATATTGTTTTTAGCCAAAATATATAGGAGGAAGAAGAGTCTTATTTTTGGGGCAAAATTAATCAATTTCGAAATTAATGCAAAAATTAATCAATTTTGATTATTCAGTTTCCTTTATTTTTGGGGCTAATTTTTGATATGTATTAATCAATTTCAAAAGTAATACAAACATTAATAAATTTTGATTATTCAGTTGCCTTTAATAAATATGTATAGCCAAAATTACCAATGGACGTATTAATTGAAATCATTAATGTTATGGACATATTAATTGGAGTTGATCTTTTTTCAGTGTTCAATGAACCTTCCATAAATGGGTTTTAATGTTATTTTTTTGGAAAATCAAATAAAAGCCATTTAAATGTTACAAACACATGAAAATTAGTCACAATCATTCAATGAGGTTTACATGTTTTGGTTTACTGTATATTTTATATAATACATGTTAACTGGTTTTCAGAATTTTTTACATTTTTATATGCAACTAATAACTAAATATCCGTAATACCCTTTAATAAATAATAAAATTTTTAGACAACCGAAATAAAATATCTTTATAGTCTCTCAACCCAAAAAAACTCAACAATTGACTTGTTGAAAATTGTCTGAGTGAACTACAAACATCGTCCGCAAGGGTTGTCACAAATTTGGTTTTTGTCCATAACATTTGGAACCTACAAGGATAGACATCTAAGGTTTCAGTTTCATCGTGAAAATCGTCCTTGGCCTTTTGGCTCATTAGAATCATCCGTTAAGTGCCTTCATGTTCAAGTCTTCATTAGACATTTTGTTCCTACCTACATTCATTGATGAAGCACCACAAAAATGTTAAATCGATATCCAAAACCTAGATCAAAGCACCAAAAAACAAGTTGTAAATCTAGATCTGACAGAAAAATATGATTGATAAAACGAATTGTAACTCCCGAAATTTTAAATAAACTTGTGTGGTATTTAGATAATTAGTTTTTGCCTTAAAACCATAATTTGGTAAGGTTTTATTTGGTTAAAATTTTGGTAGAAAGCTCCGTGAGAAAAACCATGGAAAACTTCTTGGGCGACACGGTAGGTTACGCGACCTTCCTCGCAACCTGAAGTCGCACAAGAAGTCGCGTGGGTCACTTTGTGTAACTCCCGGAAAATCCAGTCTTGGTTGTAGTGGCCTCTCGTGACTTGTGTCGTGCGCATAAGATGAATTTTGGAAATCGGGGGTTTCTGGGTGAGTATGCCCATCGACTATGCCACAAGGCATAATCGCCGTGTCAAGGTCGCGGGGAAGGCACCCCACTGTCGGTACAAATTGGGCGAGACTGCCCGGCGATTGTGACATAGTCACTCTCGCTGTGGCACAATCGCGAGGATGTGTTTGGGCACAATACAAAGCGAGCGAGAGTTCCCCACGAGAACGACAGTGGCACAATAGCCTCACTCTCGCCGTCAGGCTCCAGAGGGTTTTAAACCCACGATTTTCAGCTTTCTCTTATTTTTATTCCACCCTCTCTCTCTAAACTTTCTCAAATCGAACCCTAACCCTCTAAATCGTTTTTGGGGTCCATGAAGCCATAAATCTTGTGATTCAAAGCCTCTCCCTCATCCCTTAGCAAAGATTTATGGATGAAGGTTGGAATTCTTCTTGTCACTTTCATTTTGGTGAAATTTCTACTCTTTCTAAGGTTTAACCTAACCCTCTTCTAAACCCTTCCCTTCCTTTTTGAAGAAATAAAGATTGAGGTTCATTGTTGGCAACCAAGATGTGTTTTGTTGGTGAATTCTTTATGTGGTTGAGGTAATCTTCTATTTTATTCATCTAAGAAATTAGGGTTTTGGTATTATTGGTGGTTTTGATGTTTTATGTTGGGGAAACAATTCTAAGTGTTTGGAGATGAATATTCATGGTTGGAAACTTGTGGATCTAGGTTTTTGGAAGACTTGGCTTGAAGATGCAAGTTTCTTCGAAGGAGCTCAAGTTGGGAAAAATCTAGATTTAGCCTAAATCTAGCAGAAGATTGTATTGTGCATCTTTTTCAGAATTTCAGAAGCAGAGGTCGTTGTATTGTGCATCTTTTTCAGAATTTCAGAAGCAGAGGTCGTTGCTCTTTTTGGTTTGGTGGCAATTGACTTTCTTCTTGGTATGGTTGGGGGTTTTTCTGTTGATTTTGTTGAAGGACTTTCTTCCAAAATGATTACCACAGGGGTGGTTGTTGCCTCTGTGGGTTGCTGATCAGCTTCTGGAATATTTGTTTCTTCAGGACTTAATTCCACAGAGATGGGTGTTGTCTCTGTGGGCTGTTGAGTTTGTTGTTGATCTTGGGTTTGTTCTGGAGGAGCTTGACTGATTGGTTCTGCTGCGATTGGTGGAGTTTGTATTCCTCTGCTCGTAGCTTTCTCCCTTGTATTCTCCCCCTCAGGATTATCTGATGGACCAGGATGGTCATCATCAGAATCATCCTGACTCTTATCAGAACTACCCTCTGCGCTGCAAGAAGCTTTGGTTTTCTTCGGTAATTTTGCTCCTGCTGCTATCAACTTTTCACAGACGTCCTCACAGAGGCCAAGTAGAGTCGCAAGCTCTGCCTCTGTTTTAAAACGCATTTTGCCAACACTTCTTCTGAAATCCTTGACAAAGTTGGCATTTGCTGTTGTGAAGGAGACAATGAATTCTGTGACCTGGTTTATGACGTTCTGTCCTAGCTCTGTTAGCTGTGCTCTGGCTGCATCATTGTCATGTTGCGCATTGCCTCTGCTTGTACTTGTTTTAGGGCATTCTGTAGATCTGCAGGAGTAATGCCCTCTGCTCTGTTGAAGTGCGTATTCATTTGTTCAAGTAAGTTTTTGACAGAGTCCTTGAACGCAGAAGTTGTAGTTGTTCCGAATTCTTGAGCGGCAGAAGTGGCTGTTGCTTTGGCAGTAGTTTCGGCAGAAGACTTCATCGCTGAGATGACAGATTTTACCTCTGTGGACAGATTGTCCATTTTGGTGTTTAGTTTCAGGATATCCGTCGATGTTGTCTCTGCAAAAGATTTGAAAGAGCTTTGCAACTCTTTCATTGTTTGGTTCACATAGGTGACAAGGGTTTGGAACTCATCCCTTGATACTTGTGTTCCTTGTGTAACCTCTGGAGGAACACATTCGTCTCCAGAGTGAGTCCCTGTTCCTGGGACACCTTCGTTCACCCTTGTTTGTACGATGGGGGTGGAAGGATTTCCATCTGATCCTTGAGCAGAAGCATCTAGTGCTTCAGACTCTACAGAAGTTCTGTGAATGACATTGTCTAGATCCACTTCAGAGGTGGATACTAGATTATCCTTCTGTTGACTCGGAGACTTGTCTAGAGTCTCTTCGTCGTTGTGCTCACTACTTCTCTCTGAAAGAAGTGTTGGCCCTAGTTGTGTGTGTGTGTGGCAGAGGAAACGAATTCCTCTGTAGGGTGTTCTGTTGTGATCTGGGGCGATAGATCACGAACTATAGGTGAGTCTCTCTGAGGAGACTCCCTAGGAATGGATTCCCCGGTTTCTGTGGGCGCAGAAGTCGAAAGAGTGACTTCTGGATGGTTGGGTTGGGTTTGGATCGAGCTGTGCTGCTCTATTTCAATAACTCCTTCTGCAGCTAGACCTGCGGAGTTAGATATGTGGGTTGCACTGGGAGGGGGTGAGGGATTTGTGCCTTCTTCAACTTCGGCATCTTTCTCTTTTCCCTTTTCTTTTTCTCCCATTTTATCTATGATTTCCTTAACCTTTTCTCTATTCCACTCAGTTGCGTTCTTTTGATTCCGTTCTTTGATAGCTTCTTCTGACATGTCTATTTCCTCTATTTCTTCTTCTGTATCTGTGCTTGGACTCTTTCTGTGGACGTCCAATCCTTGTTGAATGAAGGGGTTCTGTAGGATAATAGGTGTGTTAGCTGGTTGATCTTTGGGTGTGGTGTCATCTTCTTGCAGATGTGTGTCAATGCCAGAAATGGAGAAATATTGTTCTTCTGGGGAGTGGTGGTCGAGAGGTTGTGCCGTCCACCCTGCTGTATTTAGGGTGTTGGCAATGTTAGGGTTCTGTAGGAAGTCGTTCAGGTCTCCTTGGTGAGCAAATCTATCTGGAGATTGATAGGGTGATTGATATTCTTCTGTTGCCATCCCTTCTTCTGCATCTTCTTCTGCAGTTCTTCCTTCTACGATTTCTTCTTCTTCTGCAATGGTAACCAACTTTTCAAGTGATTTACCATGCTTCTTTTTGGTTTTCCTCCTCTTGGGTTTTGGTGCCCCTTCCTCTGTGATTTTCGATTTTCTTTTCTTCCTCTGTTTTGGGGAAGATGGAGGAATAGAGGAGCCAATTTCTATGGCATGAGGAGGTGAAGGTTGATCTTCTGCAGCGCTTGTAGAGGTGTCTTCTGCAGTTTTTCTCTTCTTTGCTTTTGGAGTAGATGCAGAGGTTTTTGAAGAGGACTTCTTTCCCATGAGCTCTGCACGTTTGGCTATGAAGCTAAGTTGAATAGCCATGTGTTTTGCTAATTTGTTATCTTTTTCCTCTTGAGTGGAAAGAGGTTCTGCAATCCTTGTTCCTAGAGGGACACCTAAACGCGGGGGTGTCATAGGACTCGGTTTAGGAGTTCTATGATCGCATATATACTCTTTCTTAAGAGTTTTATTCTTGGCATACTTCAGAAGTTTCCTTGACAAAGGTCTGCAGTGTGTGTAGCCATCCACATGATCAGTGGGGGTATTTTTGCTCATTGGGAACTGTTTGGGAATTGGCCCTTCCATTGGCCATTTCTGTATCAGCAACAGAGGTTCGAACAAGACTCCCAGTATTCGTTGGAATTGCAGAGGTGGTAGAAACTTGGGATCATTTTCTTTGACCCTTCTGGTGTTGTTCTTTCTGTCGATGGTGTTTATGATCTCTTGCCTCATTATGGTCGCGTAATCCAATGGTAGATCATAGTAAACCCCATACATGATGGTTAATATCTGATGGGAGCTCTGGTCAATACTGCCTATCTTCCCTGTCAGGCATCTATTAAGAATAGAGAACAAAGTGTTCCATAGAGGTGGTAATCTTCCTCTGCGGAAGTCATTTCTTTTTCGTAGTTGTGTGTTGTACCCAAGCATTTCTACGAAGCGACAGAGCTCGTCGTCTGTTGGTTGCTCTGCATATTTCTTCAAACCAAGAAGACCCCTTGTGGGTAGGTTGAACTCAAGTGAGAACATTGTTCTGTTGAACTTGATTTCAAGATGTTCAGATTTGTCGGGTCTTGAAATGTACCCTTTGATAATAGAATCGTCTTTATCAAAACGGCGGCTTTGCCAAAACTGGTTCAGATATCTGACTGGTATTTTGTTTGGGGTTCTTGAGAGTAGAGGGAAGAGGATGTGATTTTCCATTATGTTTAGAAGAATGGCATGGGCTTCGTCGAAAGCAGTGGGTGAGGGGACCAAATAGCAGTTGTTGGATTTGATTGGTAGTACTTTTTCTAAGTGATCCTTTGCTATGAAGTTTTGCAGATGTGTTGTCGGAGCAAAGTCTGCTGAGTCGCCGGAATCTTCGAGTTCAATGTTTTGGGCAGGGTTGGGGTTTTCTGAATGTTCAGAATGAGCCGGTGAATGTTCTGGTGAGGTCGCCGGAGATTGTGCAGGGGAGATAGCTTGAGAAGATGAAGCCATTTGGTACTGAGAATAAGAATCTTGCAGGTTTTTGCAGGGTGTTGCCGGAGAAGAATGAGAGTTTGTAAAAAGTTTATGAGAGGGTAAGCTTGGTTTTTTATAGGAGGGTAAAACGGTAGAATTTGAAAGAGTAAAATATATGGTAATGGATTAAAATTTGGAATCCGAACTCAAGTTAGAACGGCGGGTTCAACTTTCCACAGAAAACGTTCCATGTACGCCTAATGAAAATAGGACACGTAGGCCATGTCAGAGGATGACAGGACGTCGTGCACGCCCCATTAATGCTAGGCGCGTGGGGTTATTCTTAGCCACATGTAATTCACTCTCAGTAAAAGTAACCGTTATTACTACAGAAATGCCCAAGTAACAGATTGACAGAACTTCTGTGGTTTACAGAAGTTCTGTGATTTTGAAAATCTTTGATGTGTATCCCTTTCTCATATATCTCATTGTTATCATGACTTCTGTGGGGTTTCTTTTTAACCAAAACGTTTTGTAAAGGCATTGGAGAGGATCAAATAGGATTTTTAGTTAAGAGTTTTTACTCGCAGAGGTTTTGTGGCTCTGTTGGAGCTTGCAGAAGCTCTGGGAGGGCCAGCAGAAGCTCTGTGAGGGAAAAAATCTCATAACGAAAATTCTATTAACTTTTCTGATCATCCAATTTTTGATCTGTTTTAAGAGATGTTTTTCGGACATATTTGAAAGTTTGTGTCCGAGAAAACTGTTATGAAAGAACGGTTTGTTCGAGAAGGTCATGGTTTGTGTTTTCGGTTTCCGAGATAACATTCCAAAAGATCGACAGAGGGTTAATTTGCGATTACAGAGCATATTTCTTGCAGAACCTCTGTTGAGCTCAGCAGAAGCTCTATGACCTTAAATTTCTCCTAATTCGAATTTTGTGTAACTTTTTGAGCTTTTGATTTTTGAAATGTTATTCACAGTATATTTAGGACATATTTGACAATTCTTGCCCTAAAAACTGTTTTATAATACCTTTTGTGCGAGAGACATACCTTTTGGTTCTTCTTTTCTCGGCAGTGATGTCTGACTTCTGTCGATATGGAGTCATCGACATTCTCCTTTGGCTTTCCCTTGAAAGTTTTATCTCTTTAGATCATTTCAGGGTTCCCTTTTGCTCCCCCTTGATCTAATCACCTCTGTAGATCAAGTAATTTCTTTTTGCTCCCCCTTGACCTATGCTTGGATCAAAGAATGATAAGTTTTGCATAGAACATAGGTCATGTTTTCCAGAGGTTCTGTAGGGGTCGTCAGAGGTTCTGAGTTGACTTATAGAAGCTCTGTGATTTTAAGAACTATTTAAGATTGAGAACTTACATACAGAAATAAATTAATTTAAAGCAAAAATAAAGGAAATTTGTACATATTTACAGAATATAAAGCTATACTTACAGAGGATTGTCACACCATGTTTATCATTCCTAACTTACCCACCAAGAAGTTGAATCTTTTCTCGTCTAGTGCTTTGGTGAATAAGTCAGCGAGTTGATATTCTGTTGGTACGAAATGCATTTCAATTGTACCGTATTCAACATGATGTTTCAAGAAATGGTACCTTATATCGATATGCTTGGTTTTTGAGTGTTGCACAGGATTGGCAGAGATAGCAATGGCACTTTTGGAATCACAGAAGATGGGTATTTTGAATAGGATGTGGCCGTAGTCTTTTAGTTGAGTTTTCATCCATAGAACCTGAGAACAACAGCTAGCAGCAGCAACGTATTCAGCTTCTGCAGTGGATGTTGAGACACAATTCTGCTTCTTGGAGGTCCAACTGACTAGTTTACCACCTAGGAATTGGCAACTCCCAGAGGTACTCTTTCTGTCGAGCATGCATCCTCCATAGTCTGAATCTGTATAAGCTTTAAGACTGAAACCAGAGTTCTGTGGATACCAGAGACCGAGATTTTTGGTCCCCTTTAGGTATCTAAAGATTCTCTTCACAGCATCATAATGTGATTTCTTAGGATTAGCTTGATAACGTGCACAAAGACATGTGGCATGCATGATGTCAGGTCTGCTCGCTGTTAAGTATAACAGAGATCCAATCATGCCTCTGTAGAGAGTGCATTCTACAGAGATACCATTTGGATCTAAGAATAACTTATTTCCAGTGGCCATTGGAGTTTTCATTGCAGAGGTATCAGAGAGGTTATATTTTGACAGAATGTCAGAGACATATTTGGCTTGATTTATAAAAATTCCCTCTGAAGTTTGTTTGACTTGAAGTCCGAGGAAGAATGTTAATTCTCCCATCATACTCATTTCAAACTCACTCTGCATGAGTTTTTCAAAACTTTTACACTCTTCTGTATTAGTAGACCCGAAAATTATGTCATCCACATAGATTTGTACAAGCATTATCTCACCTTCTTTATGTTTATAGAATAAGGTAGTATCTGTTGTACCTCTGTTGTAGCCATTGACTAGAAGAAAGGTAGAAAGTCGTTCGTACCATGCTCTTGGAGCCTGTTTCAGTCCGTATAGAGCCTTTTCAAGGTAGTATACATACCTTGGAAACTTTGAGCTTTCAAACCCTGGTGGCTGATTTACGTAAACCTCTTCTTGGATTTCACCGTTGAGAAAAGCTGATTTTACGTCCATCTGATAGACTTTAAAACCTCTGTGGGCTGCGAAGGCTAAGAATATTCTTATTGCTTCGAGCCGTGCGACAGGGGCAAAAGTCTCATCGTAGTCTATGCCTTCTTCTTGTCTATAACCCTTGGCTACCAATCGTGCTTTGTTTCTGATGACCACTCCATCTTCATCCTTCTTGTTTCTGTAGACCCACTTAGTCCCAATGGCCTGTTTCCCTTGTGGCAGAGGTACTAAAGTCCATACTTTGTTACGCTCAAACTGCAGAAGTTCTTCTTGCATGGCGTCTACCCAGTTTGGGTCATCTAGGGCTTCAGAAATCTTCTTTGGTTCTATCACACTGATAAAGTTAGTAAAGAAACAAAAATTGGCAGTGGCAGACCTGGTTTTTACTGAGTCAGAAGGTTCTCCGATTATTTGGCTTGGAGGATGGCTTTTTGTCCACTGAGTTGTGCGTGGAAGATGATCATCAATGTCATCGAACCTTTCTTCAGAGGCTTCTTGTGTTTCTTCTTGTGTAGCCTCTGTCGTTCTTTGTGCCTTGGTAGTTGATTCTACCGTTTGTGGAATGATTGGTATGAGTGGTGGTGGAGTCAATTCCTCTGAGGACGTATAGTCTTGGTCCTCGATTTCCTCTGTAATTGGTTCTTCTGTGGATTGTGGAGTTTGTTTTTCAGCAGCTTCTGTGGTAGTTTTTCTTGATGTTTCATCTTCTGCATTTTCTTCTTCGGCATTTGCTTCTGTAGTATTTATAGAAGAAGATGAAGCATTATTTGGACCAGTTAGAGTCATACCTGTAGGATTTTGTCCGACAGAGGATGGTTCTTCAGAAACTCTGATGGTTCCAACAGAAGGATCAATGTCATTCTGGAACATCTCTAAAAATAGAAGATCCAAATCTTCTTTTGTTCTTGAGATGTCAGAGGATTTCCCTTTAATTCCGAGTTCTGAACTGATTTGCTCAGAAGTCATTTGGAATGAATCATCAAAAGAAACATTAATGCTTTCTACAATCTTGCGAGACTTTGTAAGGAAGGTTCTGTAGGCTTTGGAAGTGGCAGAGTATCCAATGAATTTGCCTTCATCAGCTTTTACTTCAAACTTTCCTCTCGAATCTCTGTCGTTTAAAACAAAGCATTTGCATCCGAATACGTGGAAAAACTTGATGTTTGGCCGCCTTTTGTGAAGCAATTCGTAAGGCGTCTTGAGGTGTCTTTTCACAATGGTTGAACGATTCTGTGTATAACACGCAGTAGAAATTGCTTCTGCCCAAAAGTTCATTGATAATCCGCATGCTGATAGCATAGTTCTTGCGGCCTCCACAAGTGTTCGATTCTTTCTTTTGACTACACCGTTCTGTTGTGGAGTGCGAGCGGCAGAGAAGTTCTGTGATATTCCTTCTGTAGAAAGATAGACTTCAATGACACAGTTTTTAAATTCTGTGCCATTGTCACTTCTTAACTTCTGTATTCTGCAGTCATAAAGAACTTGGATTCTTTTCATTAGATTTATCAATATAATTGGAACGTCTGATTTCTTTCTGATAAATTCAACCCATGTGAAACGTGAATACTCATCAATTAGGACAAGTATGTATTTCTTGCCTCCTAGGCTCTGTATAGCAATGGGACCACAGAGGTCGACATGAAGCATGTACAGAGGCCTAGTGCAAGACACGTCTGTTTTGCCTTTGTGGGAAGCCTTTCTGTGTTTTCCCATTTCACAGGCCGAACATAAGTGATCTTTATTGAATTTAACATTTGGCAGACCTTTAACTAGATCGAGTTTTACTAGTTTATCCAAGGTGTGAAAGTTTAAGTGACAGAACCTGTTGTGCCATAACCAAGCTTCTTCACTTTTGCAGGCTACTAGGCAAACTTTGTCCTTGGATTTTGAAGTAAAGTTCATTAGATATAGATCACCTCTTCTTTCAGCTCGCAGAAGTTCCATTCCTGTGTTTTCACTTTGTAGAGAGCAGAAAGTTCTTTTGAATAACACATCGAATCCTGTATCACAGAGTTGACTTACACTTAGTAGGTTGTGTTTGAGGCCATTCACATATGCAACTTTGTATACAGAGACATTTTCTTTCTGTATGACTCCATAGCCTTTGATGTGTCCCTTCTTGTTGTCTCCAAAAGTTACAGATCCACCATCGTGTGTTTCTTTGTATGTGGATAGTAATCTTCTGTCGCCAGTCATGTGCCTTGAGCATCCGGAGTCAAGATACCAAATTGGCACATGTTGCTTCTGTAAGACAATCACAGAGACTTAGGTACCCATATCCATATGGGTCCAATATTGTTAGAATTTTTCAAGTTTTCCTTAGCATTCTTGAAATACATTTTATCCTTTGTAGAAAGATCAGATTGTTTCTCTCTAGGTTTTGACTTTGGAGTTTTAGTGGAGAGTAAGCAATCTGGACTTGAGAAGTGTTTATTCAATTTGAACATAAGATCAAAACAATGACAGTATTGAATATGAGACGTGATTCGTTTGAACTTTTCATTGAATTCATTGAACTGAGCCACATAGGCATTACACTCTTTCTTTACATTAGATTTCCTATTACAAGAAGATCTATGAATACTAGAATGTTGTTTGCAAAAGTCTTGTTTAGTTCCTGCCTTCTGTGACTCTCTTCTGTGGTGAACATCTTTCTTCACTGTCACAGAGGAAAAGTATTTGTTAGCTTCAGGCCATTTTCCCTTTTGTTGCCAAGTGGGATTCTCTTTAATTTTCCTTAAAGGTTTTGAAAATTTTGAACTTTTAGGATCTACAGAGGTCTTCTTTAATATATCAAGTTCAACAGAGGTTTTGACTTTTAAATACATGTTCAGAAAATCTGGGCAGATAGGTATCTCTGTGATTTTCTCTTTTGGAGAAATAGTTCTGTTAAGAACTTCAGAGGAGATTTTAACATCCTCTGTGTCATAGTGAACTATCCCTGATTTAGAATCAGTCTCTGAGTCGTCAGAGGTTGAATCGTCCTCATATACAGAGGTTGAGTCATCTCTTTCGACAGAGGCTGGATTTTCTGAGCAAGTATCGTACGAGCTTTCTTCCTCTGTAGAATGACTTTCATAGATGGCAGAGGTATCTGATGAGATATTTTCAGCGAGAATTTGATCTTTAGAAGATGTACTGAGATTTTCTAAAACATTTGATTTCAAAACTTCCAAAATTTCTTTTTCAATAGATTTTTCAAGTTTTTCTTCTGAAAAGATGGGTTTAAACTCAGGAGCTTCTGCTGATAATTTCTTTTCATCGTTTATCATGCAGACAAAAGCGACCTGTGTTTGAGTCTCTGGTTTACCAAACTTAAAGATACCAATATGATCTTGTGTTTTCAGATATTTCTTTGGTTTGATTCCTCTATTGACAGAGGTTGAAGATGATGAATCTGTGTTTTCAAACCATACATTGATCATCTTTGTATGTTTCCTTAAGTGAGGTTTTGCAGAGATTTTAACCCTTTTACTTACAGAAAGTAAGTTTGGAAAGTTTGGTTTGTTAGTTTTTCCCAAAACAAATAGAGAAGACAGAGGTTTTAGATGTTTATTTTGAACTCCTAAGGTAATATCACTGTACCCTATACCTCGTCTTGCTATTTGAGAGTTTACCTTTTCATACACCTTATGTGCATCTTTATAGTTTTTAAGTAAAACTTCTCTTCTTAAAAGATCTTGCCAAAGTACCTCTCTTTCCTTTTAAAAGTATTCTTTGAGAGCTCTTATGTCTGTTGTTTCACTTCTTGAAACTGAAAGTTCTTTTGTTTTGATTTTTAAAGCATAGGTTAGATCAGAAATTTGCCTTTTTAAAGGATCTACATTTTTGCTCCAATATTTTTCGATTTTTTCTTTTTCTTCAAAGATTTTGGCTTTTTCTTGAGTGAGAAGCCTTACTTCTCTCTCATTAAAGGTTAGCCTTTTCTGAATGCTTTTATTTACTTCTTTCAGTTCAATGTTAAGTTTAAATAAATCATCATCTACAGTATTAATACTTGAGGTAGAGTTTGAAATGGATACCTCAGTGTCAGTGCCGGAGTCAACTTTTGCCATGCCACAGAACAGGGCATTGGTGGGAAATTCATCGTCAGAGGTAGAGTCTGACTCGAAGTCCTCCTTGTTTGCCTCAGAATGCCCTCTGTTCGCCATTAGGGATTTTTGCGCATAATACTCAACCTTCTTTTTGTAAAAGGCTGAGTCCTTCTGTGGGCGATTTTGTCTACTTCTGCATTCTTTTGCGAAATGACCTGGCTTGCCGCAGTTGAAACAACCTTGGGAGGTGTTTCCAGTTCGATCTTCGGACTTCTGTTGGTCTCCACCTTTCTCTGTTCGGCATTCGTTTGTGTAATGACCAGGCTTACCACATTTGTAGCATTCTTGTGTGTGGCCTACCTTGTCATCTGATCTCTGTCGGTCATTTCCTCTGTAACTTCTGTCGCTCAACCTCTGTTGGTCATCATTTTTGTAGTCTGACCTCTGTTGGTTACTTGATTCTTCTCTTCTTCCATCATCTCTTCTACCAGAATTCCTTTGGTTATTTCTAAACTCTCTTGTCAATAGAGCCATTGATTTAGCTAATGATGCAAGAGTTATTTCTTCCTCTATCAGCTCGTCTTCTTCGCCATCAATCATTACCATCTTCTTTTTCTCCTTCTTTTTCTCCTCTGTAGATCTCTCATTTCTTGGTCTGTCCGTAGCCTCTGTTGATTTACTAACCAATGCGTATGGTACAATGGTTAGTGTTTTAGCTTGAGCTATTTGAGGCTCTTGTGCGGCTAGTGTTCCATAGAGATCAGAGAGTGTCCAGGAGTCTAGATCTTGATTTGTTTGTAAAGACATAGACAACTGAAGCCACTCATCGTTCAGGCTCTTTAGAAACATGACGTTATTTTCTTCCGTGGTTCTGTGAATACCAGACTTTCTACATTTGTTTATGAGAGAATTGAACCGATCGTATGTTGTTTGCAGAGATTCTGTTGCAGAGGCTCTGAAGGCATGATACTCGTTTATGTATTGTGCTCTTCGGTTCTTCTGTGTTTTAGCACCCCCTTCCAGTTGTCTTTCTAATTCTTTCCAAAGATCGTGTGCTGTTTCGCATGCATCTAAAGATTGAAATATTTCGTTGGGGATAGCCATGATTAATATTCTTTTCGTCTTCTGTGCAACTTCATCTTCTGCCTTATCTTCATCTGACCAGTCTACTTTTGGCTTATGTTTTTTATGTTCCCGGATTTCAAGAGATTCATCAGTAGCTGGTACACGTGGCATAGTTATCATAGGAACCGGAGGAAGATTATAAAGATATTGTTTGAGATTTTTTTCAGTACCCTCAAAAAAATGAACCATTCTTATTTTCCATTGAGGATACTCATCTCTAAGAAGAGTAGGAGGTTTAGTTAATGAGCCAGCAGTGAAAAGTTATTGGTATTTGTCATTTTGAGAAAAAGGATAATCTGATGGAGGATTTATGAGTATGAAGATCTGAAAGTTTTTCTGGGTACAACTAATATCCAGAAATATGGTGATGAAGAGAGAAAATAATGTATCAGATAAAAGTTGTAAAACGAGGATCACTTGATATTGAAAATCAAGCTTTGCTCTGATACCAATTGTTGGTTCCCGTTTTGCTTTAAACAAGATTATCAGATCTATTAGTTCAAGTTAATGTTTGATGCGGAAGCGTATTTGAAGAACTAACAGATAAGTTTGATAGATTTAGACCAAAATATAAATAAACAGTGAACAGAATGTTATATCTCAAAGTTTACTGAATATATAAAATAAGAACAGGTTTAAGAACTGTGAGTAAGAAAAACTTCAAAACAGATATGACGTTTAAGGTGAATAAGCTTTTGTGTTCTTGTGATGTTCGATTTATATGTGATTAAGGAAGAACTCAACATGAGTCTTCCTTATATACTACTCTAAAGGGGACCATAAAGCATATGCTACTATTCAGACGGTACTGATGAATAGTTGAACGGATGTCGTGAACAGTTGCAAGTGTGGCATGAACAGTCAGACGTGCTGTATTGCATTTAATGCAGCAGACGTCTATTATGTACTAAGCCCTATTGAATCCAATCAGAGTTTGACACGTCGACGTTGGACAGGGCATGCTACCATGCAAGTTGATGAACAGGTCCTGTAACAGTAGCAAGATATTGTAAATATCTTCAAGTCTGATTGTGAGGACCACAGAGGCTCTGTAATGAGTTACAGAGGTTCTGCGGTCTGGTCCTCTATGGAGCAGTCTTCCCCGGATTCCGAGTTATTGATCTTCTTTGCGCGTATGACAGAGCTTCTGTAGCGCGCCTCTTTAGCTTCTGTAGATTCTTGATCTTGATCTCTCGGTAAGTCCTCTCGGTAAGTCCGGCAGAGCCTCTGTAAGAGGCTTTCTTCACTTAGCCTATTTTTCACTACTTCTAAATACTTCTTTGATTATGAAGATTGAAGCTAACAATGTAACATAGCAATATTTACATACATCATATGATTATAAAAAATCGAGAGAGAAGGAGAATCATAACTGACCAGTTTGGTTCTTCAAAGAGCTTTTGAGGAGCACGTGCTGATAACGTGTAAAAGAAGAGTAATATTCTTTCCATCCATTATTCTGTAATACATACAAGATTAATTAAATAAATGGTTAATCAATCTTTCATTTGGATGAAAGCTAAACAGTTCATAGAGGTTATAACACATACAGTTAAAACACAAGATTGTTATAGCGTATACCATAAAGAACATGCAGACTGGAGCAAAAAAATCATGCAAAAGTAAAGAAACCAAATCGTTGGAAGTTTAAAAATTGAGATCATAAAACTTACCTGTTGTGAAGCAAACCAGATTCCAGAATTCGTTGGAGTCTTGATGGAGGTGCTTACCAGATTTCCCAGAATTCGTAATAGCCAAAATATTGTTTTTAGCCAAAATATATAGGAGGAAGAAGAGTCTTATTTTTGGGGCAAAATTAATCAATTTCGAAATTAATGCAAAAATTAATCAATTTTGATTATTCAGTTTCCTTTATTTTTGGGGCTAATTTTTGATATGTATTAATCAATTTCAAAAGTAATGCAAACATTAATAAATTTTGATTATTCAGTTGCCTTTAATAAATATGTATAGCCAAAATTACCAATGGACGTATTAATTAAAATCATTAATGTTATGGACATATTAATTGGAGTTGATCTTTTTTCAGTGTTCAATGAACCTTCCATAAATGGGTTTTAATGTTATTTTTTTGGAAAATCAAATAAAAGCCATTTAAATGTTACAAACACATGAAAATTAGTCACAATCATTCAATGAGGTTTACATGTTTTGGTTTACTGTATATTTTATATAATACATGTAAACTGGTTTTCAGAAATTTTTACATTTTTATATGCAACTAATAACTAAATATCCGTAATACCCTTTAATAAATAATAAAATTTTTAGACAACCGAAATAAAATATCTTTATAGTCTCTCAACCCAAAAAAAACTCAACAATTGACTTGTTGAAAATTGTCTGAGTGAACTACAAACATCGTCCGCAAGGGTTGTCACAAATTTGGTTTTTGTCCATAACATTTGGAACCTACAAGGATAGACATCTAAGGTTTCAGTTTCATCGTGAAAATCGTCCTTGGCCTTTTGGCTCATTAGAATCATCCGTTAAGTGCCTTCATGTTCAAGTCTTCATTAGACATTTTGTTCCTACCTACATTCATTGATGAAGCACCACAAAAATGTTAAATCGATATCCAAAACCTAGATCAAAGCACCAAAAAACAAGTTGTAAATCTAGATCTGATAGAAAAATATGATTGATAAAACGAATTGTAACACCCGAAATTTTAAATAAACTTGTGTGGTATTTAGATAATTAGTTTTTGCCTTAAAACCATAATTTGGTAAGGTTTTATTTGGTTAAAATTTTGGTAGAAAGCTCCGTGAGAAAAACCAAGGAAAACATCTTGGGCGACACGGTAGGTTACGTGACCTTCCTCGCAACCTGAAGTCGCACAAGAAGTCGCGTGGGTCACTTTGTGTAACTCCCGGAAAATCCAGTCTTGGTTGTAGTGGCCTCTCGTGACTTGTGTCGTGCGCATAAGATGAATTTTGGAAATCGGGGGTTTCTGGGTGAGTATGCCCAGCGACTATGCCACAAGGCATAATCGCCGTGTCAAGGTCGCGGGGAAGGCACCCCACTGTCGGTACAAATTGGGCGAGACTGCCGGCGATTGTGACCTAGTCACTCTCGCCGTGGCACAATCGCGAGGATGTGTTTGGGCACAATACAAAGCGAGCGAGAGATCCCCACGAGAACGACAGTGGCACAATAGCCTCACTCTCGCCGTCAGGCTCCAGAGGGTTTTAAACCCACGATTTTCAGCTTTCTCTCATTTTTATTCCACCCTCTCTCTCTAAACTCTCTCAAACCGAACCCTAACCCTCTAAATCGTTTTTGGGGTCCATGAAGCCATAAATCTTGTGATTCAAAGCCTCTCCCTCATCCCTTAGCAAAGATTTATGGATGAAGGTTGGAATTCTTCTTGTCACTTTCATTTTGGTGAAATTTCTACTCTTTCTAAGGTTTAACCTAACCCTCTTCTAAACCCTTCCCTTCCTTTTTGAAGAAATAAAGATTGAGGTTCATTGTTGGCAACCAAGATGTGTTTTGTTGGTGAATTCTTTATGTGGTTGAGGTAATCTTCTATTTTATTCATCTAAGAAATTAGGGTTTTGGTATTATTGGTGGTTTTGATGTTTTATGTTGGGGAAACAATTCTAAGTGTTTGGAGATGAATATTCATGGTTGGAAACTTGTGGATCTAGGTTTTTGGAAGACTTGGATTGAAGATGCAAGTTTCTTCGAAGGAGCTCAAGTTGGGAAAAATCTAGATTTAGCTTAAATCTAGCAATGTTAGTTCAGGTTGATTTGTGAAAATGTTGTACATGCCAAAAATGTTATTTTTCAAGTATTTGTGTGGTTTACATAAAATTATCAATTGTTGAGTTATTTGGTGAGTTTTGATCTTTTGAAGTGTTTTAACTTTATAAACACCCATATTTGGGATTTTCGGATATTTTGATAAGTAAAAATCATAAATATGTCCTTAAATGATTTATTGCTCAAATGGTGTTTATTCAATGGTTTAAACATGTTGGTATAATTGATTTTAAAAACCATTTGGGAAAATGCACATTTTCGTGCTATGAGACATTGGAATTATAAGAGTATGTGTCTATTTGGGAAACCATTTATCCTAATCCGTGATGAGTTTTGGATTAATCATGCCTTTGAGGTATATGTTTACATAAGTGTCGTTTAAATTCATTTTACATTATGAGGACCGTTATTTATTGGTCTAATTGGGTTTTGAGCATTTTGCTCGGTTTTTTACTTTAAATGAGTCTTGGGGACATCTTGTCCGATTTTGATGGCTCAATGTAGAGTCCTATTTATGGTTTGCATTTATTGCAACTTATTGCATATTATTGATAATTACATGCTCGAGTGCAGTAGTCATTCCTATGTAGTCATGTAATTTTAGATTGTGTTGCATTGGATCCATTGTCACGTAAGTCAGTCTTTATTTGATGGTCTACTTGGTGTTGCGGGATTTGACCCGACCCCATGTTTTATGACCTTTACTGTTGATCCAAACCCTCAGTGATTTGATAATGACCCTCTCTTAAACACTTAGTGAAAATTGTAAGTAGACAATATGTATTAGAGTTTCACTATCGCTGATAAGTACTAAGACTTTACAGTACCGCTGATAGGAACTCTCACTCTTTAGATTAGATATTCAGCGAACACTGTTCATCATCATATAGCTCTGAGCCTGTTCAGTCTATGAGATGATCGCTGATAAGTTAGTTGTTTACTTATGATCCCTGAAGACAAGTTTCACGCCAACCAAAGTTCTACGCTGAACTCGAAGATCAAGCTCAAGAACCAGCGACAAGTCTACTCATGAACTGATGCGGATATCAGCGAAGCAAGACCTGTCCATTCAACGTGAAGTATCAAGTAGAAGACTTCAGCAATCGCTGAACTTTATCATTCGCTGATAAAGATCTGACTCAACGAAAGCTGATCATGAAGTCTCCCTGCATGTTACTATTGTCTTACCTCCCTTGCACGTCTCCGTACGAACTGTCAGAACGGACATCCCTTTTGTCTGTAATCGTACAACAACTCTGATTCTACACTGTGCACCATGCGGCTACTAAGGTTGTCTACAAAGGTCAATGACATGAAGTATATAAGAAGATCCTTACTTCACTTTTGAAGTATGCTCGGACCATCTTCTTATTTCTCTCTTATTGTTAAATTATTATTCGTAATTTCTTTAACTCTTTCTAGTGCAAGAAACTTAGTGTTTCTCAAGACTTGTTAAGATTAGGTTTATCCTTAATCTTGTTCCACAACAAGTTGTAAATTGTCTTGATTTATCATTAAACAATTTAGAAAAGTAAAAACGTGTGTTTGTATTCAACCCCCCCCCCCCCTCTACAAACTTGTATAGCCCTTCGGGACCAACAAGTGGTATCAGAGCGGATTTGTTTAATCTCATAAACAAGATCTGATCTATACTAAGATTTCTCTTCCTAGATATTTCTTAAAATGGCTACCAACACAAACACAAACTATATTGATAACGGTTCTCTTGCAAAACCCCCTAGATTCTCCAGAGATAATTTTAATCTATGGAAAAATACGACGATTCTCTTATTAGAAGGTGTAGACCCTACTATGCCTTACTATCTTGAAAACGGCCCATATATTCCTGTAAGAATTGATGCTGCAGTTCCAGCCGCTGAGAATAGACCTGCTATTCCAGAAAGGCTGATTCCTAAGGAAATTCATATGTGGACTGATGAAGATAAGAAGAAAGTGGCTATCGACACCAAAGCCAGATCCATACTCTCCATGGTTCTTCCTGACGAAGTCTACCATTCCGTCATGAACCTGAAAACCTCAAAAGCTATGTGGGACACAATCTGTGTTCAGTATGAAGGTACTTCTGAAGTCCAGGACTCTTGAAAGATCAACCTGGTAAGACAGTATGAAAGCTTCATTTGTGGTAAGAATGAAACTCTCTCTGAAGTACACCAACGTTTTAACTGCTTAATAATAGATCTGAAAACTGTTGGTAAGGAATATTCTAACTTTGAAGTACTGACAAAGTTCTTAGAATATTTACCTGAAAGCTGGGACAGTTATTCTATGTGTCTCAAGCTGTCAAAGGATCTAAAATCAATGACCCTTTCTACCTTATATGGCACGATGCTGAATCATGAGCAATCGAGTCATCTTAAGAAGAATCTTGTAAAAGATTCCAAAAGCACCCCTGTTGCTTTAATCTCAGAGTCACCTTCCACTCAGCGATCGACTATCACTGTCACTGAGTTGGAAACTAACTCTGAAAGATCATCAGACTCTGACGTTTCAGATAATGATGAAACTCTGGCATTCCTGGCTAATAAGTTCAGGAGATTTGCTAGAAAGAGTAATTTCAAGAAGAATAAACCTCTTGCTATTACTGACAAGCCAAGATCATCAACCCCTGTTGATAAGGCTACTGCTACTTGCTATAAATGTGAAAAGATAGGACATTTTGCTAGCGAGTGCAGGTCAAAGAAAGTCTCTAGACCCTCAGCTTTTCCCAAGAAAAACTTTATTCCCAGGAATAGAGATGAAAAATATAAAAAGCTGAAAGAAAGGTATGCAAAGCTGAAAACCTTTAAGAAGAAAGGCAAAGGCCTCATGGCTGACTATGATTGGGCTGCCTCTAACGAAGAAGAATCGTCTGACTCTGAAGATGATGATGAAGCCAATCTATGTCTCATGGCCAAACTTGAAGATGAGGAAGACAACTCTGACATTCCCTCTACTTCAACATCTGCAACTCAGGTATCACCTTCCTTCTTTACCAATATTGCAAATATTGATGAAGCCGATAGTCTTCGAAAGATCGATCTCTTGACTAGAAGTTTATATGAAGCCATGAATGGCAAAACTGTAGTTGAAAATCAAAACCTTGATCTCGCTGAACAGCTTAAAAACTGTCACCTTCAAATAGAAAATCTTTCTAAAATTGAAGAAGATTTTAAAGATCAAGTTCACCTAAATCAGCTAGTCAAAATCGAGCGCGAAGAAGCTATCGCTGCATTAAAAGCTGAAAAAGCTACTGTTGATGGATGGTATAATTCCTCAACAAAGATCACTGAGATAATTAAGTCTCAGATCCCTCTGAGTGACAAACGTGGTCTTGGTTACAAAGCTGATACTCTAGAACCAACCACTGATCGTTCCATGCTCTTATTTGGAACTTTCGTATCCTCAGTCGCTGATACTTCATCCTCTCAGCGTTCATCTTCTAAACCGCCTATCCCTGAGGAAATCTCTACCTTAACTTCTAAAGGTAAAGAAAAAGTTATTTATCCAAAACCTACCCCAGTCTTTAAAAACAAAGGTAAAGGAATTGCTTTTAACCAAAATCCTCAGAAGGGTACCTCTGTACCAAAGCTGAACGCTTCTAAAGCTTCAGTAACTTATCCCTCTGATTCAAAGAATAAGATCTCTGGATTTATTCAGCATGGATCTATTCAGCGATCTACTCCTAGAATCAAAGTGGAAATCATTGGTAAGGAATCCGAAGAACTGAATGTTCCTTCCATTTCAAAAGCCAATAACTTACTTGGTGCTGGTCCTTCTAATTCAAAATCAAAAGCTCAGCATGCAAATGGTCCTAGAACTACTTTTGGTTATAGGAAATGTTATCATTGTGGACTTACCAATCATATTGCTAGTAAGTTCCCTACAGCCACCCAAGCTGAAAAGATAGCTAAGGTGAAGATCATTGCCCCCAAGGCAAAGAAGACCACTGAGGTTAAGAAATTAACCAAAGTGAAGACTGACAAAGCTGAATCTTCAAATGCTGCGAAGACTGCTGAACCTTCCACCTCTTCTTCTACCCCCACTGACAAGTGTATACACTTGGTTAAGTGGGTACCCAAGAAAAACTAATCTTCCTTTGTAATGCAGGTTAAGAAGGGTATCTGGTATCTCGATAACGAATGCTCTAAACACATGACTGGTATGAAGAACCTGCTCACTGAGTACAAAGAAGAGAAGGGCCCCTCTGTAACTTTCGGTGGAAATGGAAAAGGACATACCCGAGGGTTTGGTGTACTATCTAATGGTACAACAACCTTCAGAAGAGTCGCATATGTTGAAGGGCTGAAGCATAATCTTCTAAGCATCAGTCAGCTTTGTGACAAGGATAACAAAGTAATCTTTACTAAGGAATCCTGCTTTGTCGTTGACAAAAAGGAGAAGATAGCTCTCAGCGGTTATCGTTTGGAAAATGTTTATGTAATAAACATGGACTCAACAACCACTGAGAACTCATGTTTCTTCTCAAAAGCCTCATCTGATGTCAACTGGCTATGGCATAAGAGGCTCTCTCATCTAAACTTCAAGACACTGAACACTCTTTCTTCAAAAGAGTTAGTCACTGGTCTACCTCAGCACTCATACGCCAAAGAATCCTTATGTTCAGCGTGTGAGAAAGGCAAGCAGACCAAAGCAAGATTTAAGTCAAAGCAAGTTTCCTCAGTATCATCTCCTCTACAACTTCTCCATATGGATTTGTTTGGCCCTGTTAACAAACAATCCATCGCTGGAAAGAAATATTCGCTGGTCATAGTTGATGAATTCTCTCGCTATACATGGGTTATGTTTCTCCGTTCTAAGAGTGACACCCCTGAAGAACTCATCACCTTTGTTCGGAAAATGGAAACCCTGAACAACTTGACCGTTCGCTCAATAAGGAGTGATCATGGGACTGAATTCAAAAACAGTTCTCTTGATTCCTTCTTTGAGAGTAAGAGTATTTCTCACAACTCTTCTTCAGTGAGAACACCGCAACAAAACGGAGTCGCTGAAAGAAGAAATAGAACTATTATTGAAGCTGCACGTTCAATGCTCAGCGATTCTCACCTGCCTACTCAGTTTTGGGCAGAAGCTGTCAACACTGCTTGTTTTACGCAAAACAGGTCGCTGATAGTCAAAAGATTTAATAAAACAGCCTATGAACTTTTTCATGGGAGAAAGCCTTCAATTAGGTTTCTTCACATCTTTGGATGTCAGTGTTTCATACTGAACAACAGAGATGCCCTTGGAAAGTTTGATCCTAAGGCTGATGATGGAATCTTTCTTGGATATTCTTCAATCTCCAAAGCCTTCAGAGTCTTCAATCGAAGAAGACAAACTGTTGAAGAAACTATTCACGTCACTTTTGACGAATCCCGTTCAGCAAACTCTAAACCGTCTGCTGATACTGAAGAACTGAATCAATGGATGTTTTCTCATCTTGGTGATTCAGAACATATTCCCACTCTTCATACTCATACAGTTGAAGATGATAGTCCTACTATCATCCCAAACATGCAGAATAGTGAAGCTGAAACATCATGGGTCTCAGCAGTTCCTTTAAACACTATACCTGCTTCTGAACGAAGTGTCTCAGACATTCCATCTACTTCTCAGCAATCAGTGAATGTGATGACATCTACACCTACTCCTCTCTTGGCTGATATTCCAGAAGTTGCTGAAGCCTCATCTTCAGCTCCTCCAGTTCAATTTGAGTCAGCGACTTATGCTCCTGCTCAGGGATGGACTGTAAATCACCCAATTGATCAAATTCTTGGTGATCCAAACGCTGGTGTTCAGACTCGACGAAGTGCATGTAATATTTGTTTATTTGTTAACTTTATTTCTCTGATTGAACCAAAGAAAATAGATGATGCCCTCAAAGATCCAAACTGGGTCAGCGCCATGCAAGAAGAGCTGACTGAATTCGAAAGAAACAAAGTTTGGAAACTTGTTCGAAGACCAACTGACAAAACAGTGATAGGCACTAAATGGGTCTATCGAAACAAGTTGGACGAACATGGAACTGTAACCCGCAACAAGGCTCGTCTTGTTGCTCAGAGATACAGACAAGAGGAAGGCAAAGATTACGACGAAACATTTGCTCCAGTAGCAAGACTAGAATCTATTCGTCTATTCTTAGCATACGTTGTACACAAAGACTTCAAAGTATATCAAATGGATGTTAAGTCAGCGTTTCTAAATGGAAAGCTGAATGAAGAAGTCTATGTGGAACAACCTCCAGGATTCTCAGATCCTAAGCGTCCAGGTCATGTTTATAAACTGGATAAGGCACTTTATGGCGTAAAGCAAACTCCACGTGCATGGTATGACACTCTATCCTCTTATCTCCTAATTGAAAATTTTGAGCGAGGTAAAATCGACAAAACTCTATTTTTCAGAATAGGGAAAGGTCATATCATTCTTGTTCAGATATATGTTGATGACATTATATTTGGTTCTACTAACCCTGACCTTTGTACTCGTTTCGCTGATAGAATGAAAGAAGAGTATAAAATGAGTATGATGGGTGAGCTAACATATTTCCTTGGTCTTCAGATAAAGCAAAATGAAAAAGGAACTTTCATTAATCAGGGAAAGTATGCTGAAGAAATTCGATTTAACTCAGAGTTCAGCTATGAAAACCCCTATGGCACCACCGTTGACACTAGACAAGGATTCAAATGGAATACCTGTTAATGTCACGCTGTACCGCGGGATGATCGGCTCTCTCTTGTATCTTACAGCTAGCCGACCCGATATTATGTACGCAACCTGTTTGTGTGCACGATATCAAGTTGAACCTAAGGAATCTCATATGATCGCTGTAAAGCGAATCTTTCGTTACCTTAAGGGTACTATGAACCTAGGTCTTTGGTATCCCAAAGACTCAGGGTTTGATCTAATCGTCTATTCAGATAGTGATTTTGTAGGTTGCAAATTGGATAGGAAAAGCACCACAGGAGGCTGTAAGCTCCTGGGTGGAAAGCTGGTGAGTTGGACAAGTAAAAAGCAAAACTCAGTGTCCACCTCAACTGCTGAAGTTGAGTATGTAGCCACTGGAAGCTGTTGTTCTCAGGTCTTGTGGATGAGAAATCAACTACTAGACTACCTTCAGCTCTCGAAAATTCCAATCTATTGCGACAGCACAAGTGCCATCGCTATAGCCAACAATCCAGTGCTACACTCAAAGACAAAACACATCGAAATCAGGTATCATTTTATCAGAGATCATGTGATGAATGGTGATATAGAACTTCATTTTATCCCAACTGACTATCAGTTAGCTGATCTGTTCACCAAACCTCTTGATGAGACAAGATTCAACTTTCTTATTAGCGAGCTTGGAATGCTGAACTTTGAAGAGTAAAATCCTCAGCGGTTCACATTTGATCAGCGATAGGATAAAATCAACTTGTACAACCCATTCTATCATTCTCTCTCTGAACATAATTGATTCGCTGATATCAAGGTATGTTTTCTCTCTTACTCGCTGACGTTCGCACGTGAATGTAAGATTTCAAAACAAATTGCATCGCTGAATATCTCTTCCTTAACAGCGATACTTTGAAATTTCTTAAACCAACACTGATTTTTCTATTCAGTGCTTCACATTTTCAAAAGTGTACCTGAGCTTTCAAAACCTCAGAGACATCCTAAAATATGAAAGGACAGTTGTGACGTCATCGCAACGGATAAGCCCTGGCACGTTCTTTTTCTGACACACGATTGCACGTTTCGTTTACCTTCCAATCAAATGCAAACACGTGTCCGTGTCATGATGAAAATCTTTTCCCGCTCAAGATTTTCTCTCTCTCTACTCTCTCTATATAAACCATTTTGGGTTTATATTTTTCTCTTTACGCGAAAAACATCTCCTCCAAGCAAGAAAAAGATTTACTGTTGCATTTTGAGCTCTCAAATTTTCCAGAAACTGTTCATCTTCTTCTTTGACGAACCAGGTTAATACTCTTATTATTTACCTACATTATTTGTTTATGATCTTATTCTTTGCTTTTAACAGATCAAACAAAAGAACTTTTATAAAATGAAATCATTTTCTGTTCATGATTTTATAAATACAACCTTCATGGTTGTTCTTCAAGTTTATATCAAAACTCGTAAACTTGTTCTTCATATGGTTTTCCAGAATTCCTTCTTCAAATGAAAATTGGAAAACGCATAATCTCTACGTTTTGTAACTCTTTCTCAAAACAAGAAAAACCCCAATCTTTCTCAAAGGGATTTTTGGCTGAATGAAATGGACAAAATTCAAAAACATCTTATTGGAAAATATTTCCACATTAAGACTATTTGTTTTGTTGATCTTTGGTTGAGCTGATTACAGAAATGGCTGCTCCTTCTACTGGTATTCCAACTGCTGAGAACACTACTGCTGCTGAGGAACTTGAAATCACCAAGGCTCCTCAGGTCAAGTTTAAACTTGAGGATATCTCTTTTACAAAATCAAACAACCTTCATGCGCTGTTCGATTTTCCTCCGAAGAAACAAGTCAAACATCTAGACGACGCTGTGAATTTTCTGAAAACCTGTTGCCTCTCTACAGCCTTGACCATAACACCCCCTGCTCATCAGTTACTATTATCTCAATTCTGGTATACCGCCAGACACACTCAGCTACCATCATCCAAAGACCCTACCAAACTACTTGATGTCATCCTCTGTGACACTGATTTTGGCACCATCAAAATCAACCCTGCTATTATTCGAAAAGCACTGAATCTCCCTGTTGCCACCAAAGATAAACCATTTGTTCATTTTCCTGATCCCAAGAGACATGCTGATAGAGAAACACTCATTGCATTCTTTGATGCAATGAAGTACGTTTGGGATCAAGGGAGAGATGAAAAAGCCGAGAAGAAACTGACTGCAATCAAGAAGTCAAAGATGCCCAGCGAGATGAACTTCATCTTCGCACACCTGATAAGCTGCATGACAGCGAAAAGTGGCTCCTCTGATCAAGCTGCTCAACCTCAGCAAGCCATGGGCTATGCATTGCTGAAGGGTCTCCATGTTGACTGGGCCTCGATAATCTACGACGATCTTGCGCTCAGAGTAGATTTTGCTGATAGACCATCATGGGTTCCATACCCAAGATTCCTCAGCGCCATCTTCCAAACCGGCCTTAAGGATAACTACCCAAAAGTAGGAGACCTGAAACTCTCTCAGGTTGGCCCTAAGGTGCTCAACTTCAAGCCCCTGCCAAACGAGGTACGTCTCTCTACTCTCTTATCTATTCTCAATCCTCCTTCTTCTACTTTTGCGGCTCATTCAGTGGAAATCCCCACCGTTGATACCCCAGCTACAACCTCCACTCCTTCTAGAAAAAGGAAACAATCTACTACCCAACTTGGTTCCAAAAGAATCAAGAAAACCAAGGAGCAACCCCCCCCCCCCCCAGCATTTACATGCTGAAGACTCCTCAGCTCATCTTGAAGAGCTGATGGAAAGTTCAGTGGTACGCTCTGCCACAGCTGAACAAGCCACCTCTTCCATCCCAGCTTCAACGTCTCTAAACGCTGAAGTTATAAACTTAGAAATGAACCCACCTCCTTCAGCCTCTCTACAGACTGAAGTGATTCTCAGCGGATCCAACGCTGAACCCCGCACCCAACCATCATTCTCATCCTCCATTCCTCTCACCTCTTCTTTGGTCACTCAATCTATTCCCCTATTCTCCTCAACAACCGTCATCCTCAGCGACACTACTGCTGAATATTTTCAGAGGATGATAGGACACACCACAGGACCTGCAGGTACTTCCAGTCTCCTAGGAAAGATTGAAGACGACTACGAAACTTTTTCAGGACATCGAGGTTTCGACAACTTCGCCAACCCGCCTGCAGGTATACACAAAATCCCACACACTTCTCTCTCTCAACCCCAAACTTCTGAGCTTTCCTCTGTTCATAAGTTTATAACTTTTTCAGGTCCTAATTTGGGGGATATCAATACCTCCCCGACGGCCCTGGAAACAAAGATGGAGTCTTTCAACAACACTCTAACTGCCAACTCTTCAGCGGTTACAAACGCTGGAGAGAACTTGAAGACTTTGACCACTGAGGTCGAAAAGAAAGCCTCCAAAGCTGATCTGGAGAAGGTGGATGGTAGCATTGCTAAATTTTCTACCACCCTCGCTGAAAACTCAACCGCCACAACCACTCTCTCAACAAACTTCACCTCTCTGTCCAATGAAGTCACATCATTGAAGACAGTGGTTGGTTCTCTTAAGAGTGAAGTTTCCACGATCAAGACTGAAGTCTCTGCAGTAAAAAAGATTGTTCAGAAAGTGCTCGATCGCCTGAACACCCCAACTTCTCATTTCACTCAGGCCGATCGAGATGATCTCAAAAAGATCAGTCCTGCTATTATTGGCCTAGAAGACAGAGTAGCAGCGATTGAAAACTGCATAAGAATTACTGGCCAAGAAGACAGTAATCCTATTGCTGCTGCTGCTGCTGAAAAGTCCGTTACCTCCCCCAACCATGATGTGGAAGAGGGGGAGAAGCCTAAAAAAGACCTTCCCCATAATGATGAGGGGGAGAAGAAAAATAAAGAAGACTTTCCCCATGCTGAGTGGGAGGGTATTGAGATTGAAGCTGATGCTACTTCTTCAAAACCTCGGGGAGTTGAAAACCCTGAGGGAACCGAGAAACCTTCCTCTGTATCTGAGGGGGAGCAAATCGAAGAGCAGAACATTGAAGCTGCTGCTGATGTAACCTCACCCTACGCTGAAGAGGTTGAATCTGATGAAGACGAAACTGAAGACGATGAAGCTGTCGACATCTCTGATGATGAACCATCTTCTTCTCCAAAGAATGATGATGATGACGATGATGATGATGACTCCTTTATCGTCAAGCCTGTTCAGAAGACTACAGCTCTCAAAGGGATTTCGATAAACGAACCTTCAGGGGAGCGGACCAAGACAAAGCCTGCAGCGTCTGAAGCTGACAAAGGCAAAAACAAAGGCCTTGCTGCAGAAGATAATTTGATGATCTTCCTTCAAAAGCCAGTTTGTCAGGTATACTACCTCCTATTCCCTTACACTGCATCCCTCCTCTATCCCTTCTCAATCTCAATCCTTCTATCCATAAAACCTCTATACACTTAACCACATTTTTTTCTCTATCTCTTTCTTCCCCAACTCTGCTTACTTAAACGATCGCTGTGTTTCAGCTAGTCCTCTCCCCTGTTTGAGGATCCCACTGAAGCTCCTTCGACTACACCAGGAATAATTCCAGCCACAAGAGCTGAAGAAATAATCCCAGTCTTGGATTTAACCACTGAGACTGATGAACCTGAAGAACAGCTGCTCTCTCACCAAAACAGACCTTCCTTGGCTCCTCAAAAGCTAAGTGAAGAGGATCAAGAAAAGAGAGATGCAATGATCAAGAGATTCGAAGATCAGCGAATCATCCTGAAGCGTGATCAACTTCCTTCTATTCCTCCAAAGTTCAGACTTTCACAAAAGGAATACCAGGATCACCTCAGAGCTGAAAGGTTAATCGCTGAAAGAAGGGAAGCCGAAGAAAAAGGCAGAGAACTCGCCATCCAGCTTGTCCAACAATCGGTGAAAGACCCCGCGCTGAAAAGAACTCCATTGATGTCCAACGTCAGCTATGGGATGATGCCCAAAGGATCGTTGAAGAAAAGACGAAAGTATCTGATACGACTTTGAAATGGTGTAAAGAAAAGCTGAATTATCGATCTCGACCATCCAAAATCATCAAAGTAAACATCAGAGGAAGACTGCTCGTAGACGTTCCTGTTGTTGAAGTTGATGTATTCAGAGAAGACAAAACCAAGCAAACCTTCTATGCTACTACTTTAGAGAAGTTTGGTTTTTCTGAATGGTTGGAAGTGAAATTAGCCATTCAGGGATCGCGCTCAAAGTTTAAGAGCCATGTCGAGAAAATTTTAAATACTCAGATCGACTTGGTTTCTTCTGCTGTGGATATTCCTCCTTCCACTCTTCTTCCTCCTCAACAAAGAAGAGTATCTGCAAAGGAAAAGAAAGTCTCAGACTCAGGTCCTCCTATACGGAATGAAACAGGTATTGGTTTCTGTCGTGCTGAAGTTCTTGGCCCTGATGCTGATCTCTCATCGCTTGACACCTCCCTACCACCTGGAGAAACTTTCATTCCTGGCAAAGTTGTAAGTGATCCTTATGGTATATTTTTTCTAGACTACCAAGGAAATCATCACTTTCAACGCATCTTTGAGCTTCTAATCACTCCCATCGAACAACTCAGAGATCTTATATACTGGTGTGAAGTCAGACGCGACATTAAAGCTAGACACCTGAAGCCCTTGATTTTTGAAAAAGCTCTGAACAAAAAGAATCAAGGAGTAAATGTCCCTGACTGGATGATTCCCACATCAAAGACCCTCGATGAACTTCTCATCAAGGAAGAACCTTTTGACAGATAGGATCGCCTTGTAATTCTTTCTATCCTTATCTATCTACATCTTCTGTACTTGTAATTTTATTTGCTGTACTTGTAATTTTTCTACTTCCCTCTGTAATCTTTACGAAGTTTAAAGAAAATTTTCAGCGAATGTACTTTACTCCATCAGTACTGAAAAGATCCCAGAAAACAGTAAAAGGGACAAATATTTTATGAGTTCTTTTTATCCTTATGTTTTCATTAAATAGCAATTTTCTCTGTTGCTATGTCATAATCAAATAGGGGGAGATTGTTGATCCAAACCCTCAGGGATTTGATAATGACCCTCTCTTAAACACTTAGTGAAAATTGTAAGTAGACAATATGTATTAGAGTTTCACTATCGCTGATAAGTACTAAGACTTTACAGTACCGCTGATAGGAACTCTCACTCTTTAGTTTAGATATTCAGTGAACACTGTTCATCATCATATAGCTCTGAGCCTGTTCAGTCTATGAGATGATCGCTGATAAGTTAGTTGTTTACTTATGATCCCTGAAGACAAGTTTCACGTCAACCAAAGTTCTACGCTGAAGTCGAAGATCAAGCTCAAGAACCAGCGACAAGTCTACTCATGAACTGATGCGGATATCAGCGAAGCAAGACCTGTCCATTCAACGTGAAGTATCAAGTAGAAGACTTCAGCAATCGCTGAACTTTATCATTCGCTGATAAAGATCTGACTCAACGAAAGCTGATCATGAAGTCTCCCTGCATGTTACTATTGTCTTACCTCCCTTGCACGTCTCCGTACGAACTGTCAGAACGGACATCCCTTTTGTCTGTAATCGTACAACAACTCTGATTCTACACTGTGCACCATGCAGCTACTAAGGTTGTCTACAAAGGTCAGTGACATGCAACCACTCAGCTGCTGCCACGTGTAAAGCCATACTGCCATGCATTAAATGCATGCAGTATATAAGAAGATCCTTACTTCAGTTTTGAAGTGTGCTCGGACCATCTTCTTATTTCTCTCTTATTGTTAAGTTATTATTCGTAATTTATTTAACTCTTTCTAGTGCAAGAAAGTTAGTGTTTCTCAAGACTTGTTAAGATTAGGTTTATCCTTAATCTTGTTCCGCAACAAGTTGTAAATTGTTTTGATTTATCAATAAACAATTTAGAAAAGTAAAAACGTGTGTTTGTATTCAACCCCCCCCCCCTTCTATAAATTTGTATAGCCCTTCGGGACCAACATTTACCTTGCAAGGGTACACTAGGAGGGCTGAGTCCGGTTGTGCTATCATGATTAATGGCGTTTATAACCTCCGCCATGTTGGGGCAATGCCATGGTTGTAACCCCGCTTGTGTCGGGCCTTTGGTGGTTGTTGATCCAAACCCTCAGTGATTTGATAATGACCCTATCTTAAATACTTAGTGAAAATTGTAAGTAAACAATATGTATCAGAGTTTCACTATCGCTGATAAGTACTAAGATCTTACAGTACTGCTGATAGGAACTCTCGCACTTTTAGATTAAACATTCAGCGAACACTGTTCACCATATCGCTGAGTCTGTTCAGTCCTTATGGTAATCGCTGATAAGTTAGTTGTTTACTTATGATCCCTGAAGACAAGATTCACGTCAACAAAGGTTCTACGCTGAAGTCGAAGATCAAGCTCAAGAACCAGCGACAAGTCTCCTAATGAACTGATGCGGATCAGCGAAGACTCAGATTTGTCCACTCAACGTGAAGTATCAAGTACAAGACTTCAGCTATCGCTGAACTTTATCATCTGCTGAATAGTAAATGATAATCGCTGAATCAACGAAAGCTGATCATGAAGTCCTCCGTACAAAGTACTTTTGTCTTAACCTCCCTTGCACGCCACCGTACGAAATGTCAGAAAAGAACCTACGAAAATCTGAAATCGTACAACCACTCTGATACTACACTGTTCATTCATGCGGCTATTAAGGTTGTCATCAAAGGTCAATGACATACAACCAATCCGCTAATGACACGTGTAAAGTATATACTGGATTGCATTAAATGCATGCAGTATATAAAGAGATGAACTCACTTCATTTGAAGTAACTTGCTAACTCTGGACAAGTTCAAATCTCTCAAGATAGGATTTTATTAGTAATCTCCTTATCTTTCTTAGTGCAAGAAAACCTTAGTGTTCCAACTTGTTTAGATTTAGGTTTATCCTTAATCTTGTTTCCGCAACAAGCTGTAAATTGTTAATGATTTATCAATAAACAATTTAGAAAAGTAAAATAGTGTGTTTGTATTCAACCCCCCCCCCCCCCCCCCTTCTACAAACTTGTTTAAGCCTTTCGGGACCAACAAGTGGTATCAGAGCAGATTTGTTTAATCTCATAAACAAGATCTAATCTAAGATATTTTCTCTTCCTTGCTATTATCTGAAAATGGCCAACAAGTGGTATCGACAATGGTTCTCTTGCAAAACCCCCTAGATTTTCCAGAGACAACTTCAACTTATGGAAAAATAGGATGACACTCTTCTTAGAAGGTGTAGACCCTACTATACCTTACTATCTTGAAAACGGTCCACACATCCCTGTAACGATTGATCCTGCCGTTCCAGCCACTGCAACTAGAGCTGCTATTCCAGAAAGGCTGATTCCAAAGGAAATCCATCATTGGACCGATGAAGACAAGAAGAAAGTGGCTATAGATACAAAAGCCAGATCCATACTATCCATGGCCCTTCCTGACGAAGTCTACCATTCCGTCATGAACCTGAAATCCTCGAAAGCCATGTGGGACACAATATGTGTTCAGTATGAAGGAACGTCTGAAGTCCAGGATTCAAGAAAGATCAACCTGGTAAGACAATACGAAAGTTTCATCTCTGGTAAGAATGAAACTCTCTCTGAAGTACATCAACGTTTTAACTGCTTAATTATAGATCTTAAAACGGTTGGTAAGGAATATTCTAACTTTGAAGTTCTGACAAAGTTTTTAGAATGTTTACCTGAAAGCTGGGACAATTATTCCATGTGTCTCAAGCTGTCAAAAGATCTAAGATCAATGACACTCGCTACCTTATATGGCACATTGCTGAATCATGAGCAATCTAGCCATCTTAAGAAGAATCTTGTAAAAGATTCCAAAAGCACCCCTGTTGCTTTAATCTCAGAGGAACCTTCTACTCAGCGACCCGTGGTCACTATCACTGAGTTAGAAAGTAACTCTAAAAGATCATCAGATTCTGATTCTTCAGATGATGAATCCTTGGCTCTCCTAACTAAAAAGTTCAGGAGATTCGCCAAGAAGAAAATGTTTAGAAAGAACAAAACTCTTTCTATAGCTGACAAGCCTAAGTCATCAGCTTTTGTTGATAAGGCTACTGCTACTTGTTTTAACTGCGAAAAGACAGGTCATTTCGCTAACGAGTGCAGGTCAAAGAAAATCATGAGACCTTCAGCCTTTACAAAGAAATCCTTTGTTCCAAGGAATAAAGACGACAAATACTTAAAGCTGAAGGAGAAGTATGCAAAGCTGAAAAGCTTTAAGAAGAAGGGAAAAGGCCTAATGGCTGACTATGATTGGGCTGCTTCTGATGAAGAAGCCTCATCATCTGATTCTGAAGATGATGAAGCAAATCAATGTCTCATGGCCAAGATTGAAGAAGAGGAAGAAAGTTCAGACATTCCCTCCACTTCAACATCTGCCATTCAGGTATCACCTTCCTTCTTTACCAATATTGTAAATATTGATGAAGCTGATAGTCTCCGTAAAATCGAACTACTGACTAGAAGCTTATACGAAGCCATGAACGGCAAAGCTGTGGTTGAAAACCAAAATCTTGATCTCGCTGAAAAGCTTAAAAATTGCCACCTTCAAATAGAAAAGCTTTCTAAATTTGAAGAAGATTTTAAAGATCAAGTCCATTTAAATCAGCTAGTCAAAATTGAACGAGCGGAAGCTATCGCTGCATTAAAAGCTGAACAAGCTACTGTTGAAGGATGGTGTAATTCTTCAACAAAGATCACTGAGATAATTAAGGCTCAGATTCCTCTGAGTGATAAACGTGGTCTGGGTTATAAATATGATACTCCAATACCAACCACTGAACGTTCAATGCTTAAATTTGGAACGTTCGTATCCTCAGTAGCTGACACTTCTTCATCTCAGTACTCCTCGTCGATTACACCAATCCCTGAGGAAACTCCTACCTCCTCAAAAGGTAAGGAGAAAATGGTTTATTCAAAACCTACCTCTGTCTCTAAAGATAAAGGTAAAGGAATTGTAATTTATCAAAATCCTCAGAAGGGTACTTTAGTACCTAAGCTGAATGCTTCCAAAGCCTTAGTGATTCATTCATCTGGTTCTAGAAATCAGACCTCTGGATCAGTTCAGCGACCTACTCCTAGACTCAGAGTAGATGTCCTTGGTAAGAAATCTGAAGAACTGAATGTTCGTCCTATTTCAAAAACCAATAGTGTACTTGGTGCTGGCACTTCTAATTCCAAATTAAAAGCTCAGCACACAAGTGGTCCTAGAACTAATTTTAGTTATAGGAAATGTTATCACTGTGGACTTACCGATCATATTGCAAGTAAGTGTCCCACAGCCACCAAAGCTGATAAGATAGCTAAGGTGAAGATAGCACCAAAGAAGACCAAACCAGTTGCAAGTCAGGTCAAGGTGACTCATACCGCTGAGGTCAAGAAATTGACCAAAGTGAAGAAAGACAAAGCTGAATCTTCAAATGCTGCGAAGACTGCTGAACCCATTCCAACCACTTCCACTGACAAACGCGTATACATGGTGAAGTGGGTACCCAAGCAAAACTAATCTTCCTTTGTATTGCAGGTTAAGAAGGGTATCTGGTATCTCGATAGCGGATGCTCTAGACACATGACTGGAAAGAAAAGCCTGCTCGCTGAATACAAGGAAGAGAAGGGTCCCTCTGTAACTTTCGGTGGAAATGGAAAAGGACACACCCGAGGGTATGGTGTACTTTCAAATGGTACAACATCCTTCAGAAGAGTCGCATATGTTGAAGGGCTGAAGCATAATCTTCTGAGCATCAGTCAGCTTTGCGACATGGATAACAAAGTGATTTTCACCAAGGAATCCTGCTTTGTCTCTGACAAAAAGGAGAAGATAGCTCTCAGCGGTTATCGTTTGGAAAATGTTTACGTTATAAACATGGACTCAACAACCACTGAGAACTCCTGTTTCTTCTCAAAGGCATCTTCTGATGTCAACTGGCTATGGCACAAGAGACTCTCACATCTCAACTTCAAGACACTGAATACTCTTTCATCCAAAGAGTTAGTCACTGGTCTACCTCAACATTCATACGCCAAAGAATCCTTATGTTCAGCGTGTGAAAAAGGGAAGCAGACCAAGGCAAGCTTTAAGTCCAAGCAAGTTTCCTCAGTGTCATCTCCTCTTCAACTACTCCATATGGATTTGTTTGGCCCCGTTAACAAACAATCCATCGCTGGAAAGAAATATACGCTGGTCATAGTTGATGAATTCTCTCGTTATACATGGGTAATGTTTCTCCGTTCTAAGAGTGACACCCCTGAAGAACTCATCACCTTTGTTCGGAAGATGGAAACTCTGAACAATATGACTGTTCGCTCAATAAGGAGTGATCATGGAACTGAATTCAAAAACAGTTCTCTTGATTCCTTCCTTGAGAGCAAGGGTATTTCTCATAACTTTTCGTCAGTGAGAACACCACAACAAAACGGAGTCGCTGAAAGAAGAAATAGAACAATTATTGAAGCTGCACGTTCAATGCTCAGCGATTCTCACCTGCCTACTCAGTTTTGGGCAGAAGCTGTCAACACGACTTGTTTTACGCAAAACAGGTCGCTGATAGTCAAAAGATTCAAAAAGACAGCCTATGAACTTTTTCATGGGAGAAAGCCTTCAATCAGCTTTCTTCACATCTTTGGTTGTCAGTGTTTCATACTGAACAACAGAGATGCCCTTGGAAAGTTTGATCCTAAGGCTGATGATGGAATCTTTCTTGGATACTCCTCAGTTTCCAAAGCCTTCAGAGTCTTCAACCGAAGAAGACAAACTGTAGAAGAAACTATTCACGTCACGTTTGACGAATCCCGTTCAGCGAACTCTAAACCGAACGCTGATACAGAAGAACTGAATCAATGGATGTTTTCTCATCTTGGTGATTCAGAAGATGTTCCCACTACTCATACTCATACAACTGAAAATGATGGTCCTACTATCATTCCCAATATGCAGAATAGTGAAGCTGAAACATCTTGGGTCTCAGCTGTTCCTATAAATACTATACCCGCAGTTGATCCAAATGTCTCAGAAATTCCATCTATTTCTCAGCAATCAGTGAATGAAGTGACAAATGCAAGCATTCCTCTCTTAGCTGATTATCCAGAAGTAGCTGAAGCCTCATCTTCAGTTTCTCCAGTTCAGACTGAGTCAGCGACGCATGCTCCGGCTCAGCGATGGACTGTAAATCACCCAATCGATCAAATTCTTGGTGATCCCAACGCTGGTATTCAGACTCGTAGAAGTGCAGGTAATATTTGTTTATTTGTTAACTTTATTTCTCTAACTGAACCAAAGAAAATAGATGATGCCCTCAGAGATCCAAACTGGGTCAGCGCTATGCAAGAAGAGCTGACTGAATTCGAAAGAAACAAAGTTTGGAAACTTGTTCGGAGACCAACTGACAAAACAGTGATAGGCACTAAGTGGGTCTAACGAAACAAGTTGGACGAACATGGTACTGTAACTCGCAACAAAGCTCGTCTTGTTGCTCAGGGATACAGACAAGATGAAGGTATAGATTATGACGAAACCTTTGCTCCTGTAGCAAGACTTGAATCTATTCGTCTTTTCTTAGCATATGCTGTACACAAAAACTTCACTGTACATCAAATGGATGTTAAGTCAGCGTTTCTAAATGGAAAGCTGAATGAAGAAGTTTATGTGGAACAACCTCCAGGATTCTCAGATCCTAAGCGTCCAGGTTATGTTTATAAGCTGGATAAGGCACTTTATGGCTTGAAGCAAGCTCCTCGTGCATGGTATGACACTCTTTCTACGTATCTCCACCTTGAAAAATTTGAGAGAGGTAAGATTGACAAAACTTTGTTTTTTAGAAAAATAAAAGGTCATATCATTTTAGTTCAAATATATGTTGATGACATTATATTTGGTTCTACTAACCCTGAGCTTTGTACTCGTTTCGCTGATAGAATGAAAGATGAGTATAAAATGAGTATGATGGGTGAACTAACATATTTCCTTGGTCTTCAGATTAAGCAAACTGAAAAAGGAACTTTTATAAATCAGGGAAAGTATGTTAAAGATATGCTGAAAAAATTCGACTTAACTGAAAGTTCAGCTATGAAAACCCCTATGGCACCACCGCTGATACTTGATAAGGACACAAAGGGTGTTCCTGTCAATGTCACGCTGTACCGTGGGATGATCGGCTCACTACTGTATCTTACAGCTAGCCGACCCGATATTATGTTTGCAACATGTCTGTGCGCACGATATCAAGATGAACCTAAGATATCTCATATGAAAGTTGTAAAGCGAATCTTTCGATATCTTAAGGGTACAGCGAATCTAGGTCTTTGGTATCCCAAAGATTCAGGATTCGATCTAACCGCCTATTCAGACAGTGATTTTGCAGGTTGCAAAATGGATAGGAAAAGCACCACAGGAGGATGTCAGCTCCTGGGTAGAAAGCTGGTAAGTTGGACAAGTAAGAAGCAAAACTCGGTGTCCACTTCCACAGCTGAAGCTGAGTATGTAGCCGCTGGAAGCTGCTGTTCTCAAGTCTTGTGGATGAGAAATCAACTACTAGACTATGATCTTCAGCTCTCCAAAATTCCAATCTATTGCGACAGCACAAGTGCCATCGCTATAGCAAACAATCCAGTGCTACACTCAAAGACAAAACACATAGAAATCAGATATCATTTTATCAGAGATCATGTGATGAATGGTGATATAGAACTTCATTTTATCCCAACTGATTATCAGTTAGCTGATTTGTTTACCAAACCTCTTGATGAGACAAGATTCAACTTTCTCATCAGCGAGCTTGGAATGCTGAACTTTGAAGGATAAATCTTCAGCGGTTCACATTTAATCAGCGATACGTTTATACATTCTTGTATAGGCTCTGGATAAAATAAACTAGTACAATCCATTTCATCATCTTCTCTCTGAATAAATTGGGTTAAACTGATATCAAGGTATGTTTTCTCTGACAAAACGCATGAAAATGCAAGATTTCAAATTCTTTCATCGCTGAATAATATTTTGAAATTTCTTAAAACCCTCACTGATATTTCTATTCAGTGCTTCATATTTTCCAAAGAGTCCCTGAGTTTTTCTTTCAAAACCTCAGAGACAACGAAAGAATGTGAAAGGACAGTTGTGACGTCATTGCAACGGATAACACCAGGCACGTTTCTTTTTCTGACACACGTTTGCACGTTTCGTTGTCTATCCAATCAAATGCAAACACGTGTCCGTGTCATGATGAAAAACTTTCCCGCTCAAGTTTTTCTCTCTCTACTCTCTTCCTATATAAACTCTCTCAAAGTTTATATTTGTCTTTTATGCGAATCAATCTTTCTCCGCAAGAAAAGAACACTGTTGCATTTTGTGCTCTCGATCTTCAAGAACTGTTCATCATCTTCTTCATCAAACTCAAGGTCAATATGTTCTTATCTTTTATCAAATGCAAATAACTTGTTTTCGATCTTATCATTGTTTTACACAAGATCAAACAAAAGAACTCAAAAATAAAATCATTTTCTTTCATGGTTTTATAAACACAACCATTTCATGGTTGTTCTTCAAGTTTTAAATCTAAAATCTTAAACTTGTTCTTCTTTCGTATCCATTTTTTTTTAAAAACTGGTATACAAGGCTTATAGGTGTTATATTCGTTTTCTTTAAAAACAAGAAAAACCCTAATCTTCATTAAGACTTTTTTGTCTGAATGAAATGGACAAAATTCGAAAAATCTTAATGGAAATTCTCTTTCCACATTAAGATATTTCTTATTTGTTAACATCTTTGGTTGAACTGATAATACAGTGAAATGGCAACTTCAAAGCTGAATGTTACCGCTGAGTCCATCTCCAGTGATTCTGAGGAACTGGAAATCACCAAAGCTCCTCAGGTTAAGTTTGAGCTGGATCAACTAGACTGGACAAAGGCAAACAACCTTTCAGCGCTTCTCGAGTTTCCTCCTCGGAAGCAGGTATCCCATCTAGACGACGCTGTGATTTTTTTGAAGAATAGCCCCATATACACAGCACTGACAATCACACCTCCTGCCAGTCAGCGTCTATTATCCCAATTCTGGTACTCTGCCAGACACACCAACCTACCCTCGGCCAAAGATCCATCTAAAACCATCGACTGCATACTCAGCGATACTGAGTATGGCACCATCAAGATAACCCCCGCAATAATCCGCAAAGCTCTGAAATTCCCTAACGCTACCTCAGAAAATCCTTTCATTCCATTTCCTGACCACAAGAAGCACGCTGACAGGGAAGAAATCATTGCTTTCCTTGATGCGATGGGTTACATCTGGGAGACTGGAAGAGACAAGCTACCTGAGAAGAAGCTGACGCTGATAAAGAAATCCAAGATGCCCAGCGAGATGAACTTCATCTTCGCTCACCTGATCAGCTGCATGACAGCGAAATCCGGATCTTCTGATCAAGCCGCTCAACCTCAGCAGGCCATGGGTTACGCACTGCTGAAAGGTCTCAACATTGACTGGGCCTCCATCATCTATGAAGACCTCATTCAACGTGTTGATTCTGCCGCTGACCGACCAGCATGGGTTCCTTACCCGCGATTCATCAGCGCCATCTTTCAATATGGCCTGAAGGACAGCTATCCTGAAGAGGGTGATCTGAAACTCTCTCAGATTGGCCCTAAAGTTCTCGACTTCAAGCCTGTCGCCAACGAGGTACGTCTCTCTACTCTTCTCACTCTTCTTAATTCTCCGCTTTCTGTGGCTCCTTCAGCGACAATACCCATCGCTGATACCCCGGCCACAAAATCCATTCCTTCTAAGAAAAGGAAACAAT
Source organism: Saussurea involucrata (assembly GCA_033807775.1). Classification (NCBI taxonomy): domain Eukaryota; kingdom Viridiplantae; phylum Streptophyta; class Magnoliopsida; order Asterales; family Asteraceae; genus Saussurea; species Saussurea involucrata. Next base: position 59,592,401 of record CM066316.1, read on the forward strand.
CTCTTACCCCTCTTGATTCCAAAAGGATCAAGAAAACCAAGGAGCAACCCCAGCAGTTGCATGCTGAAGACTCCTCAGCTCATTCTGAAGAGCTGAAGGAAAGTTCCGTGGTACGCTCTGCCACACCAATTCAAGCCATCCCTTCTAAACCTACTTCAGCGTCCCTAAACGCTGAGGTTAGAACTTTGGAATCTACCCAACCTTCGTCAGTCTCTCAAAAGACTGATGAAGTACTTCTCAGCGAATCCAACGCTGAACTTGAACCCCAACCCCAATTCTTATCCTTCGCTCCTCCCTCTACTTCTTTGGACACTCCTCCAGTCAAAACTGGAGATGCCATCATTCAAGAAGCCGTTGAAGCTTCTCAGCGAATGACGAAGAAAGGACCTGCAGAGATCTCCATTCCTCACGGAACTTTTGAGGGAGATATGGAACACTATGGAGGGACTCGAAACTTTGATGAGTTCGTCAACGCTCCTGCAGGTACAGATCCCACCTTAAACACTGTAACTAAACCTGAAACTTCTGAGCTTTCCTTTGTTCACAAGTACTTATATGTTACAGGTCCTTTTTTGGGAGACATCAACCAGTCTCTGAAGTCTATGGAGATGAAACTTACGGATCTCACCACCGGTCTATCAAATAACTCTACAGCTGTAACAAACGCTGGAGAGAATCTGACGAAGCTGACTACTGTGGTGGAAAAGAAGGCCTCCTCTGATGACATCAAAGACCTTGATAAAACTCTCGCCGACTTTGCCAAAGTGCTCTCCGACATCTACACTGACTACACCAACCTCAAATCATCAGTTTCCACCATTTCCAGCGAAGTTACAACGCTGAATAAATCGGTTGGTACACTCGAAGGTGATATGTCAGTGGTCAAGACCGACTTGGGCTCAGTGAAGACCGACCTTGGTTCTGTCAAGACAATGATCGAGACGCTGGTGAACAAGGCAAATAATCCAGCTCCTGCTCCGGCCCCTGCACCTGTTTTGGACTCATTCACCGCAGAGGATCGCCAAGAGCTGAAGAAAATCACGCCTGCTATTTCTGGCCTAGAAGACAGAATAGCTAAGCTTGAAGGTTGTGTGAAAATCTCTGGCCCAGAAGACAGAGACAACACCAATGCTGAATCTACCCATTCCTCCCCCGCCCATCATGAGAAAGAGGGGAGAAGAGCGCTGAACAGGAGAAGAGCGCTGAAGACCTTTCCCATGATGAATCTATCAGGGGAGAGGGTAATGAAGATCGGATTACTGGACCTCAGGGAGATGAAAACCCTGAGGGAACCGAGAACCTCGCCTCTATATCTGAGGGGGAGCAACTCGATGAAGATGCTGAGGAATCTGAAGCAGAAGAAGACGAAGACTTCGACATCCCTGAAGCTGAACCATCCTCCTCTCCAAGGAACGATGATGATGATGATGAAGATGACGATGATTTCTTTGTTGTCAAACCTGCTCCTCGAACCAAAGCTCTTAAAGGTATTTCAATAAAAGAACCTTCAGGGGAGAAGACAAAGACAAAGCACTCAGCCTCTGGCGCTGAGAAAAGCAAAGACAAAGGCATCGCTGAAGATGATAATCTGGCGATCCTACTTGCAAAACCGATTTGTCAGGTACACTAAACTTATTTTTCCTTCCCTGATCATCTCTGAAAAATCAGTTATCCATTCCACAAACACCATACACATCCACATTTTTTTTCTATCTTTTCTACCCAAGTTCTTCTACCCAGTTCTTATTTGTAAGATCGCTGCGTTTCAGCTAGTCCTCTCCCCTGTTTGAGGATATCGCTGAAAGATCTGTTGCGACTTCACCAATAATTCCAGCTACCGCTGAAGACATAATCCCAGTCTTAGATTTAATCTCTGAGACTGATGAACCAGAAGAACAACCTCTCTCGCACAGAAACAGACTTTCCTCAGTTGCTCAAAGGCTGAGTGAAGAAGATCAAAAGAGGAGAGAAGAAATGATAAAGCGATTCGAGGATCAGCGAATCATCCTAAGGCGCGATCAACTACCTTCAGTTCCTCCTAAGTTCAGAATTTCAAAAGCTGAATACCAAGATCATCTCAGAGCTGAACGCCTCATCGCTGAAAGGAAGGAAGCTGAAGATAAAGACAGAGAATACGCCATCAAGCTCACTCAAGAATCTGTCAAAGACCCCAAGCTGAAGCGTATTCCCATTCAAATCCAACGAAAGCTTTGGGAACAAGCCCAGAAGATCGTGGAAAAGAAAGCTGAAGTTTCTCAGACCACCCTGATCTGGTGTAAAGAGAAAATCCACTTCAGATATCGTCCAGCGAAGATCAACAAGGTATTCATCTCTGGAAGAACCTCCATCGGAGTACCTATTGTTGACATCAAACTGTTCAGAGAAGATGACTCATCTGAAACCTTTCGTGCTGACACTGTAAAAAGGTATGGTCTCTCTGAATGGCTGGAGATGAGGTTAGCTATCCAACCGTCAAAATCTAAGTACAAGGATCATTTCGAAAAGCTGATAAACAGACAGATCGATTTGATATCTTCTTGTGTGGATATTCCTCCTGTTCCTGATCTAAAGCCGAAAAGAAAAAAGGACTCTCCAAGGAAGAAACGTCAAGATTCAAACTCAGGTCCTGTCATACGAAATGAAACTGGAATTGGTTTCTCTCGCGCTGAAGTACTTGGTCCTGATCCTGATCCTGATCTATCTGCCCTTGATGTCTCTTTGCCACCATGTGAACTTTTCGTCCCTGGTAAAGTCATCAGTAATCATTATGGAATATTCTTTCTTGACTACGACGGACGTAAATGCTTTCAACGGATCGCTGAGCTTCCAATCACTCCAATCGAACAGCTCAAAGATCTCATCTACTGGTGCGACTTCAGAAAAGACATTCAGGCACGACACCTAAAACCCTTGATTTTTGAAGCTGCTCTGAAGCTAAAGAATAAAGGAGAAAAGGTTCCTGACTGGATGATTCCAACTGAAAAGACAACCCTTGATGAACTTCTCATTAAGGAAGAACCCTTTGAAGGCTGACAACAATCACCATTTTCTCTATTGTATCAGTCATCCTTCAGTACTTGTAATTTATTTCGCTTATACTTGTAATCTTTCTTATTCATATTGTAACCTGATTCAAAGATTTAAAGAAAGATTTCAGCGAATGTACTTTACTCCATCAGTACTGAAAAGATCCCAGAAAACAGTAAAAGGGACAAATATTTTATGAGTTCTTTTTATACTTATGTTTTCATTAAATAGCAATTTTCTCTGTTGCTATGTCATAATCAAATAGGGGGAGATTGTTGATCCAAACCCTCAGTGATTTGATAATGACCCTATCTTAAATACTTAGTGAAAATTGTAAGTAAACAATATGTATCAGAGTTTCACTATCGCTGATAAGTACTAAGATCTTACAGTACTGCTGATAGGAACTCTCGCACTTTTAGATTAAACATTCAGCGAACACTGTTCACCATATCGCTGAGTCTGTTCAGTCCTTATGGTAATCGCTGATAAGTTAGTTGTTTACTTATGATCCCTGAAGACAAGATTCACGTCAACAAAGGTTCTACGCTGAAGTCGAAGATCAAGCTCAAGAACCAGCGACAAGTCTCCTAATGAACTGATGCGGATCAGCGAAGACTCAGATTTGTCCACTCAACGTGAAGTATCAAGTACAAGACTTCAGCTATCGCTGAACTTTATCATCTGCTGAATAGTAAATGATAATCGCTGAATCAACGAAAGCTGATCATGAAGTCCTCCGTACAAAGTACTTTTGTCTTAACCTCCCTTGCACGCCACCGTACGAAATGTCAGAAAAGAACCTCCGAAAATCTGAAATCGTACAACCACTCTGATACTACACTGTTCATTCATGCGGCTACTAAGGTTGTCATCAAAGGTCAATGACATACAACCAATCCGCTAATGACACGTGTAAAGTATATACTGGATTGCATTAAATGCATGCAGTATATAAAGAGATGAACTCACTTCATTTGAAGTAACTTGCTAACTCTGGACAAGTTCAAATCTCTCAAGATAGGATTTTATTAGTAATCTCCTTATCTTTCTTAGTGCAAGAAAACCTTAGTGTTCCAACTTGTTTAGATTTAGGTTTATCCTTAATCTTGTTTCCGCAACAAGCTGTAAATTGTTAATGATTTATCAATAAACAATTTAGAAAAGTAAAATAGTGTGTTTGTATTCAACCCCCCCCCCCCCCCCTTATACAAACTTGTTTAAGCCTTTCGGGACCAACAGTGGTATTCATGGTAATATTCGCTAAGGTCGGCTGTTTCTTTGGGTGTAACTTGAAAGGAGTCATAGGGACACTTGGGTTTTCATGTCGTGATGTGCCATACAATTAACGTTGTACGAGTGACATACTTCTGTGATACTCCACTCTCAATGAATACGGGTCTCCCCCGTCGTCGGCCAACACTATTTTGGATATTAATGTGCTTACTTTATTATCGTTGGTCTTGTGCGATGACTGCGAATGATAACTTTAATATTGGATTTCCTTCTACGTATATTAAGGTTTGAATGAAGCATGTCATTTCCAAGTTTTGGTATTTGGAGTTCGCCCCCTTTTATGCTCGCATGAGTATCAGGTTTTTATCCGCATTTTCGGTAACGTTTTATATTCAATTGGATTGTTGTCCATGGTATATGGGTCGGGCATTACGCCTCATCCTTGATTGACTAAATTTAGAGTTGGGGGGTGTTTGGGAGTGCTTATATTTTTGACTTATTTGCTTATAGCTTCTCCCCACTGCAAATAAGCAGTTTGGAGTGTTTGGATAGAAAAAAATCAAAAGTGCTTATTTGCTTCTCCTCGCCACAAATAAGTTGTTTTTGATAAGTCAATCCATACCTACTTATTTACTTCTCCTTATTTTCTTATCTATCAAAATTACCTTTTTACCCTCAATTTTTTACAAACACTTTTTAAAAACTGCTTTTCCTCACCACATAAGCAAATAAGCATAAGTTAAAAATATAAGCACTCCCAAACACCCCCTTAAATGTTTATTCACGTTTTGAGTGAGTTTGAATGTGAATCCATTTTGGAAAACGCTATATACATTTTGGAACCTTCGTCTTGGAATTTGTGTGCGTTGGGAAAGGAGTTGTTTGCGTTCTTATTATAAACCTCTTTTGGAAACCATGATTTAAATAAGTATTCTTTCATTTAATAAGTTATTTTAATCATGATGTAAACTCTTAAACTCACTAGGCGTTAGCCTAACCTTTTATTTGTCGGCATGTGCAACAAGTTTCGGTTGGGTAATATTTCTAGTGACACTGTGAAGAGTTGAGAGCTAGATGTGAGTTCAAGAAGTAAGTGGCTTGGTGAAGTCTTCCGCGTTTTGGGAATAACAACTTTGTATTGAGTTGAGTAGCACCCGACCATTTATATCTTGGTGTAAGACTTAGGATTTCAAATTGTTGAAGTTGTTACGATTTTACTTTTGAGGTATTCCTAAGGGTGGTTTGTATAAGAAATTTTGTCCTTATTCGTTTATTAAATCAAAGTTTTTTTAGTTACTCTTTCCAATTTTGAGGGTGTTACACTTTGGCTCAAATGGTTAGGGGCAAGGGCAATGTTCCTGTGACTTGAAGTCGTGTGGATCTGCTCTAAGCACAAAATGGCTAAAAGTTAGGGTTTTGGCTCATTTTTCGGTGTTAAATAATTGATTATATTATTAAGATGTTCTATATATTTAAATAAAAATATTATTTCTCTCACCTAAACATTTTATTTCAAAGTTTTTCATTGGTGAGATGTAATAAAAAACCATTTTTCTTTCCTAGTAATCATTTTTTGAGATATCTTTAAATTTAGAGAAAATTACACTCTCTCTTCTATTATCTCCATTTTGGAGAAAGTTTTGAAGAATCTTTTGGAGCAAAAAATTACCCAAAATCTCCATTTTTTTTTCATTTTGGAGAAGTTGTTGGAGATGCTCTATCAATTTTGTTTAAATGAACTCTAGAACCAAAAATCGAGATTTTTGACAAACCACACTGTAACAACCCAACTTGAAGAATGAAACTTAAACAACATAGCTTAAGCAACTCGCCGAAACGGCTCCAAAATACTATCATAAGCATAAGAGTATATTACAAGGTTTGCAGAAAGAACCTATTACACAGCTGAGATTCTACAATACTAAGCCTGGCATACAAAAGATATTGACTTGCTTCTAGACCCAAGCTTCACGCTCACGCCTTCTTCTTGCCCTTACTAGAGCATTCTAAGAGTGCTTACCTGAAAATGGTTTAGTTTTTGGAAATGCGAGGGTTAGACCATGAGGTCTAGTGAGTTCCCTCTAGAAACAATCATTTGTACTACATAAAACATTTTAAACAATTTTAAGTATTTATAAACTCTTATCTTCTTTAAAACATTTAAAATTTCACACGCGAGAACTACCCATGCACATGGCACACTGAGGTCACGCTCGTCCGTGACAACGTGTCAGTCTCACACTGTCGTATTGGGTCACGCCTCCCATGGCATAAACGGGACACTCCCCCCGGTATGAGCATTGGCGGGCCACACCCCCCGACTTAGCCAAGACATGCTCACTTCCAAATGTATGCATACATAATATCTTAACTTTCTCAAACCAAGTAAAACATGCAGTTTCATATAAAGGATTAAACATGCAGTTCATCAATTCTCATGCATTTTAATTAATACATATATCAACACATTTTCAGTTAGAAAGACTCACTTGTCGTCTTAACGATTTACTTCTCACGAAAGCTTTAGATTTAAAAGGAAAACACCTATGATGTTAAAAGGATAAGAATAGTGAGTCTTAAGTTAACCCTTATCCCATCCTGAACAATTTTCTAAAAAAACTTGACTCCAAACGAACTCCGGAATCTAAACCTAGTGTTCCGGACTCCACTCACTTCTTTCCGGATTTAAACCCGGATTCAACTCAACTCCGGAACTTACACGGATTCCGGATCCCATGCGGATTCCGGATCCAATACGGACCCCAGCCTCACTCCGGATCCATTTGCGGATTCCGGTTCACCTCTCAACTCCGGACTAGGATCCGGACTCACCAAATTCCGGAACTTCGTCCAGACTACTACACCGAAAATGTTCCGAAACCAAAATACCGGAACCGTGATACCGGAACCCCAATATCAGAACCTCATCCGGACTACCGGATTCCAAACACACCCAACTGTAATAATGTTTCTAATGAGAGGAGAATCAAATAAGGTTTGCTTCACAAGTAAAAAATTTCACGAAACAAACCGAAATGATCCTAATCCTCTCTAACAGGTTCTCTCTTCCCAAAATCCAAGCAAAAATTGAGAACCCTCCCAATACGCAGTATTCACAAGAAACAAGCACAAGAAAAGGATGAAGACTTGGTGTTTACCTTACAACTTGATGGCTTGATTGATTCCAATTTGGCAATCTCTTGCTTCTCCTCCAAACGTTGCAGATTAGAACTTGATTTCTTCAATTTTGCTAACATTCAGCCGCCCCAAGGATAAATAACAAGACCTAGGGTTTGTGCCCTTCTTTTGGGTTTTTATACCCTCTTCTTGAGTTTTCACTTAGGCCCTCCTAGAAGAAAAGATTTCATCATCCTCCCACTCAACTTATGATTTCTTTAGATTAGACAAAAACGTGGTTATTACAATACCTCCCTCTCAAAAGAATTTCGTCCCCGGAATTCCATTCTCGAAAAGCTGAGGGTACTTGGACCTCATGTCCGCCTCTACTTCCCAAGTTGACTCTTGTCCCTTAAGAACCGCCACTGAACCTTTACCAGTCTGATCTTCTTGTTCCTTAACTCACAAATCTTGCTGTCCACAATCTCAACGGGTGCCTCCACGTAAGTCAACCTCTCATCAATTCTGATATCCTCCAATGGTGCTGTCACATCTGTCTCAGCCAAACGCCTTTTAAATTCGAAACATGGAACGTTGGGTGCACTCCTTTTAATTCTTTCGGTAACTCCCACTTGTAGGCTACTGCCCTTACTCGTTCTATAATGACGAAGGTCAACTCCCTATTGCTTGTATTCTTTGTAAGGTCGCCATCATCTCAACTTCCAACATCTGCTTTCCATAATAGAGACGTGCATCACACTATGAATTCTCCCAAAATCTCATCGAGCACCACAAGATCATACACTATCTCTCCAACTCTCGTAATTTCGACGGATCCAAAAACGTAGTCCACCTCACTTTTCTCTCGAATATACCACTCCAAACTATGGGGACGTCTTCCGCATCAAGTGTAACACCCCGAAATTCCATTATATTATTTTAATATTAATGGGGTCGAGTTGTAATTTAGTCTATGTTGTGGGCTAAATTGTAAATGTAAACTCCAGGGTTGAATTTGTAATTAGACCAAAGTTTAAGGTTATGGTTGAAATTTAAACTTGAGGGTCTGTTTGGTCATTATTGGAAAGTTGAGAACACTTAATCAGAGGGTAAGTTGAATTGAGATAATATCTCAATACACTTTTCCCTGGAGTCGGTCCTTTTACATAGAGAGAAAGAAAGAAGAAAGCGAGAAAAAGAAAATCAGGAACTGTGATTCTCGTGGTAAGGGGTTAAATCATCTGGTTTATTTTGTTAATCAGTTGGTAACACCAGTTGGTAACATCAGTTGAGTCATCTTTCCAGAGATTGATTGAATCAGAGAAGAGAAGAAATTGGATTGCTGGGTTGAAAACTTCAACAAGTGAGTTCATCCCTTCATTTTAGAAATTAACAGTTGAAATTGAATTAGATTTGGTATGTAGACTATCAGAATGAATTGGTATAATTACTAGAAATGAAATTGATCATTTAGCCGTGTACAGATGAAATGGTTGAGCTAAATTAGACGTAAATCGATAACCCTGAATCGAGGTCCTGGTATTGATTTTATTTTCGGAAAAGATGGGTTCCGAAACTGGGCTTTGGATCCGGAACGGGTGGGTTCCGGAATTAGGGTTCGGTTTCGGTATTGGAATAGTTCCGGAAAAAGGAAATTCTGGAAATGGGTCGTGGTTCCGGAAAAAGGAAATTCCGGGAGTGGGCTCGGGCTAAGGGATCCGGAATTGGTTTGAGTTCCGGTATGGGATTTAATTCCGGAATTGGGCCTTCGTTTGGGATCCGGAATTATAAACCGGAATTGGGCTTCACGATTGGGATTCGGAATTATAAACCGGAATTGGGCCTTCGCTTGGGATCCGGAATTACAAACCGGAAATGGGCTTCACGTTTGGGTTCCGGTATTAAGAACCGGAATGGAGCTTTTTGATTGGGTTCCGGTATTAAAAATCGGAATGGGCTTTTGTTTGGGTCCCAATAGTAAAATCCAGAAATCGGGCCATTAGGCCCGGTCTTTTATGGGTTCCGGAATTAGATGTTGGATCCAGTACTTGATGATTTCCGGAAATTGAGCTTGGCCCGATAGGGATTTAATTCCGGAAGTGGGTTGATCCGATATGAGTTTTATTTTAAAAACCAGTTATAGTTAAGGATCCGATTTTAATTTCGAATCCAGTTTAGAATAATTCTTTAAATTGAGTTCGGAATACTTTCTGATTTTAGTATATGGAAGGGAAACATTTGAGAATAAATAAGCGTTGCATTGTTTAATATTCTCAGAGTTAAGAATATGTTACGAGAGGTAGTGTGATATGTTATTATACATATACACTAGTAAGTGTAATGGATCCATGAGTACTAGTAGAGCGATCACGTGGAATAGACCGGGCTCGTAATGGTAATCCCCGTTGATTAGATAAATATGGAATAGACCGGGCATTGAATGGTAATTACCATTTTGTTTTATGATTTGATGAACGAGGAATAGGCGGGGCGCTAACCGTTATTCCCGTTGACCTATAATGTGGATTGTTAATCCCATTTCGAGAGGTGATTATTAACGTGGATTATTCCCGTTGACCTATAATGTGGATTGTTAATCCCATTTCGAGAGGTGATTATTAACGTGGATTATTCCCGATAACCTATAATGTGGATTGTTAATCCCATTTCGAGAGGTGATAACCTATAATGTGGATTGTTAATCCCATTTCGAGAGGTTATTATTAACGTGGATTATTCCCGTTGACCTATAATGTGGATTGTTAATCCCATTTCGAGAGGTGATAACATATAATGTGGATTGTTACTCCCATTTCGAGAGGTGATAAGAAATGATTGAATAGGCAAAGTAGAATTGCTATTCATGTTGAATGATGGAATAGGCAAAGTAGAATTTCTATTCATGTTGAATACTGGAATAGGCAAAGTAGAATTGCTATTCATATTGACTGTAGTGAATAGACAAAGTATAGTTGCTATTCGTAATTGAAATGTGGAAACGTGAATTAGATAAAGTGTAAATGTTGTTTTCACTTGCTTTCGGTGGATTAGAGATAGGCAATATATAAGAGTTATTTATGCTTCCATTCCAAGAAGAGGTATGGCGATTGATTGTAATTCCTTAGGCTTGAGTAATGATCTAGAATTGGTAATGATTCATAGTAGGACTTCGAACATGATGATATGACTTTCTGAATGTTAGTCATATTCATGGGACCGGGTATGTTCCCGTCATTATGATACGAGTACGAGTACGAGTACGGTAAGAGTGGTGGCAAACCAGGGTTGTTGTTATGCTTGAATATCTGAGTTTTCAAGTTGTTGATGTTTTAATTTGAATTTGGATGTTCTCACTAGGCATAATCCTAATCGTTCAAATTCAATTGTCTTACCAGGTACGAGTTCAGGGAACTAATGGGATGTGTGACAAATGCTTTTGATATTCAACTTTTGATGATAAGCGGAGAACTTAGACGATGCGAGGAGGCTTTGGATGGATTTCTTAGATAACCCATGTAATCTAATTATAGTTGACATGATTAGAATAATAGGTTATTTAGATAATTCGATTTGTGTATAAAGGAACCCTCATAGTTAATTCTCTGCTTATATATATAGAAGAGTTTGGATGATATTTTGATATACCTTGTTAAATTTTAAGGTTCAAATTGGTCCTGATTTTAGGGTGTTACATCAAGCTGCCCCTTTCTCAAACTCTAGGTTCAGAAGTCTTATGCCTTTCAATCCAACCAACTTAGTTCATTCGATTGCCCAAACCATTCTGATGGAAAACAATACCATATCAAATACTTGCAACCTCCCCGATCAACTATACCCGCTTAGTAATACCATCTGTAACATCCCAGGCCAACGGTATCAGATATTGCCCGCTTTGTCTACACCTGGACTCACGATTTTAAAACGCGTTTAATCAAGGTTTTCACATACAACTTCGATTCCTTAAAAGAAGGAACTTTGCGGAATTCCCTGCCACATTAACGTGGATCCTTTACCAGGAAACAACCACTCACTTGCCAACTTGGCACAAGGTCATCCTTGAATATCCCGACAAACTCACACCCAAGAGTTCCCTCATCGGATTCCATGCAATTCTAGATTACTTCTCCCAACCGACATACGTCTATGCGGATAATACTCCCCTTTTCCCGAACACATCGGCTACAGCTCAACCACCAATTCATACGCTCTCACCACGTCATCACTCACACTTATACGTAGTTAATAGCAGGAAGCCTCCTCAATCCCTCATTTGAAATGTTCACCTATCCGAATTGAACTTATCCTGAAGACACAACAATTTCTCACTGCCTTCCACAAGCGTCCAACCGTATATGACATAACTTTGGTTACCCTCACACAACGAGGAGGAGTGACCATGTTCACACAAAACTATTCCCATTAGCTTATCACTGAACGACCAGTTCGCTCGAACATTTCTTACAAAATCACCAACTCAAATCCCATAGTCCTTTATTCCGAGCACCACATTCAACTACCTTTTTCTTCTTCTTCCTCGAACATAAAACATACACCAATCCCCTTCCTCCATACTCTTACCAGGAGTTCGCATACTTACTGATGACAATCTACACACACTACTCCACCTTTTTCGGTGTCACTGCCAAACTTCCTACTTCCAACCTACTCCCTTATTCCGTCATAATATTTTCACCTTCCCCTGTCAGCATAGAGCACCGCCCACCAAACATTTCTTGCCTCCTCCTCCGACCTTTCTACAAGCGTCGATACACTTCTTCATTACTATACTTAGTCAACAGTTTCACCAAAATTCTAACTTGAGGTATCCAACCAAGTCATCCAAAAATGACACCTGTATTCGAAGCTACCACACACTTCTTGATCTCCAAACTGTTACCTTCTCGGATAATTCTTTCGTACACAAGAAATAATTCACATTCCTTAAAGATTCCGCATCTACTACACCACATCGTAAACTAACCAATTCAACATCTTCTTTAAACTTTCAATGATCGAGAATGAACTCATCCAATCAAAAGCACATGGTTCTCTTCTAGATAACCACCATCTACCGTTCCACCCCTCTTCATTCTGTAAGCTCTACCCTAACCTATTTGAAAAACCTTACATCTCAACAACATACTCAACATCTTGTATAACTCATCGAAAATCTTCGAACACGAACTTCCATCTAAGCTTATCCTCTATTAACAAGACATCATCACCCCAATGTCCTGTACGCTTACGTTGGCAACTGATGCCACTAACTTATCCACACCATCACTACACCTCAGCATCACACTACAGACAAAGTTCTCACGACCATTTGTAATAAAATGATTCTTGTTTCCATACGCACCAACGTGTATTTGAGCTAAGGCGGTCTCACGACTTGTCTTCCTCAAACCCAGACGACCACAAAATTGCGATAGTCTAGTATACTCAAACAAAACTCCGTTCCTTATCGGTTCATTACGATCTCCAAGAAGCCATTCCAAACGACAAGATACATTCCCTTTTTGATCGATATAAACAATGCTTCCACATCGGTTGCGCTAATTACTTTTTTTTTTCAAATTGCCAAAACCTCACAAAGAAACACTCATCAAAACAACAATCTTTCACCACCATAGCACCCACACAATGTGGTCCACCATCATGCAAGTATATATCTTTCCTGGATGCCCTCCTACGTCTACACACACCAAGGTGATTTTCTCAACTTTCAACCTCCTGATTCAAGTCTTCGGCTTCAAACATCTTAAACAGTTGTTGACTTCAACATCAATAGGCAACATGATGATGTTTCCATAACCTTCCCGACAACAAGGGTTCCTAACGGAACCTACTTCTTCCACCGCATCATAATCAACTTTATACCCCGCCGTCCTCACTTGAAGGAAAACTTTCAAGACTTACTTGTGCAGAGTCAACATTACAAGACCACCCCTAAAACTCAGGCTCGACGCCAATAACACTTCATTTCTGCATTTCTACACTACTCATAACGAGTTACTAATACCAATACCTTGATGACTTCCAGTCCTTCCCCCGGACACAACCATCCACCGACCACCGCACTTCCAATTGCCGAATAAGAGTACATGCTACCATAAAACAAACAATCTAAAAGTCCATTTCTGACCTTTCCACCGTTCACCTCTCAACCTTATTGGGAAAAAAAAAATCACAAGACACTTGAACCGCCTTGACCGACACACCTCCATTCTCGAAATCCTTTCTTATCTTAAATGTAGTAATCTCTACGACCTAGTGAGTTCATAGCCTTCATGCATGGCGACGTGATAATTTAATTTGTTTCGCATATTTTAACATTTAAAAGAAAACAACACTTGGAAACAACTTGGGTACACATGACCCTAACTTTCTCATAACTCCAATGCCCTACCCAACGATATTGAGAATTGTTCGCACACAACTTTTCAGTAAAACACAATCTTACTTGACCAAAACGACTTTGTTGCCACGGAAACATGTTGATTGAAATCTTTTCCCATATCACTAGAAAAGTTCTGAACGGAATCACTTACACGAAGTAAATCAGTCGGCTCCCACACTCATTTATGATATCCACGTGTCAATACTCATTTTGATTATAAAGGCTTTGCAGTCAAATGCTTTTATGATTTTCTCAGCGAAGGTTTTTCTCAACATGAAAAACAGCGATATAGTTCGCAATTTACTAAGTTCAAAATTTTTATCGTGCAACACAACTAGTTCTATCCTTCCCTTTAAACACACGCTTGCACGCGTCGACTCATTTCCAAACAAAAATTCGTTATTTATGCACTTATTTTAAATCATGAAAAAGCTCGTATAACATATATAAGGACAGAATGCATGAAACTCACTTGTAGTTGAAGGCTATTTACTCTAACCAGGTCAACCGTTGTACCCACACAACTTATCATTGGCGCTCTACCCTTTACCAACGGGCACTCTCTCGTCCTTGCAATGACTTGTCGTACATGTGTTTCACAGTCTACCTGCTCAACCATCCCACACAGTTTTCGTCTTGACCAATTACTTCACATTCTACCCCTACACGTATTTCAATCCAACACTGACCTCTTCCCTTCATTGATCCTACCACTGAAAAGCTCGACTAAAGAGTCAGGGCTCCAATCCTCCACTCGCTCTTGAGTTTACGCTTTCAAGGTTCCGACACCGTCCTTTCTTACCATCCCAACTAATCTACACCACGATTTCGAGAATTAGGACTCACTAGTAACTAGGAGTTTTACCCTTAATCAGTCGTTTATTCCTTTCGAACCCAAGAAGTTCTTCCTCTAGACGCCTCATAACATTCCACACAACACTTCTTCTAGAAGATATAAACATTATATCACGAGCGATTTCTCACGATACCTCGACCCATTGCAATCATTGCAAGATCAAAACTCACTACATACTACCACACTTATCGATCTTCTCAATAAGAGCAATTGAGCACGCTCATGTACCTGTAAATTCGCGATTACATTGGCCAGATGTAATTACAAGTTTACCTTACATGACGGTCCTCGCTACTCTATCACTAGCGCACTTAAAGTGATATTTCCTAAAAGCATCCTATATCTCAACTGTGTTTCCCTTCTACTCCACAGTTTAAGTTTAGGCCCATCCGGTCACCTAAATCCCTTAAACTATGGCTCTGATACCAACTGTAACAACCCAACTTAAGAATGGAACTTAAACAACATAGCTTAAGCAACTCGCCGAAACGGCTCCAAAATACTATCATAAGCATAAGAGTATATTACAAGGTTTGCGGAAAGAACCTATTACACAGCTGAGATTCTACAATATTAAGCCTGGCATACAAAAGATATTGACTTCCTTCTAGACCCAAGCTTCACGCTCACGCCTTCTTCTTGCCCTTACTAGAGCCTTCTAATAGTGCTTACCTGAAAATGGTTTAGTTTTTGGAAATGCGAGGGTTAGACCATGAGGTCTAGTGAGTTCCCTCTAGAAACAATCATTTGTGTAGTAACCGAGACCAAATTGTTAGAGTTTCAAGTTTTGTGGATAGATTTATTAAAGCTGAAAGTTGAGGGGTGTAACTTGTAAATAAGGAATAGGGTTAATGTCCAAATGATTGGCACAAAACCCTAGGTGTGCCTTTCATTTCTTGTTTTGCGGCTGAATAATAGAGAGAAAGGGAGAAAAAGGGTTTTGGAGTGTTTTTGAGCATTTGAAGAGGAGAATCATCAAGCTTTGAAATCGGAAGAAGGAATAGTATTGGAATTCGTTCATTGCAAGTAATCTATAAGGTAATCTCTAATCTTTAATCCTATTAAGATCTGTTGTGATTATTATTGGGTTTTGAGGGTTTTCTCTTGTTAATGTCATTTGAGACCAAATAGGGGGATTTAAACACCTTTTAATTGTGTTTTGTTAGTAAAACTTGTGGGAATTGATTATGGAGCTTTAAGTGGTTATTTATCGCTTTATCTTTCTGTTTGAGAGGCGTGTAGTAGAATTTCAGCCTCTGAACTCGTCCAACGAGTTACCCGGAAAGCCTCAGGAGATGAAGGTTTCCGGAAGCGTGTCCGGTAAGTTCTAGTGTTGTAGGTATCCGGTAAGCAAAAGTGTCCGAAAAGTATATTTTCCCGGTAAGTGGAATGTATCCGGAAAGAAGAGTCGTCCAGACATTAGTGTTATCCGGAATGTCGTATTATCCGGACAATAGAGTATCCGGACTGTAGAGTCACCGGAAAGTAGAAACGTCCGGGAAGTCAGGTTTGTCCGGAAAGTAGTGGTGTCCAGTAAAGGTTGTATCCAGGTAGTTGGTAGTCAGCTTATATGTTTTATCCTTTCACTCAGGTAGATCGTTTGGGAGTACAGATCAGAGTAGAAAAGGGAAATAAGCGTATCAGGAGAGTTTTCTAACTAAAATGCGTGACTTTTAACGTGTTTTCTAAAGCGAGTACATGATGCGAAATGCCATGTTTTATTCTTATGCTTTTAATTGCATGAAAGTTGTTTAAAGTTTTATATGGGATGTATGCATACATTGTGGGAGACGTAAATTGGCTAAGTCGGGGGGTGTGGCCCACCAGCTCGTGTCGGGAGGTGTGACCCGTTTATGCCAGGGGTAGTGTGGCCCTGTAAGGCAACATGAGACTGACTCGTTGTCACCCTAGGGTGACTTCAGGGTGCCGATTTACGGGGCGGACTTGTCCGTGAATGATTTTATATGAACAGATTTGTGAATGGATTATATTGAAAATTATAAACTGTTTTAAATGATTTTGAGAACTGTCAGGAGGGACTCACTAGACCTCATGGTCTAACCCTCGCATTTTCCAAACTAAACCTTTTTAGGTAAGCAGATAGTAGGAGGCTCCGGTAAGTGAGCAAGCGCAGGATAGAGTACAGATGCAGATTGAGACAGTGCCACTCATACTTTTAGTGGTAGTTATTCTCAGTTGTGTATACGTTGTTTCCGCCAACCTAAGTTATTTAGACAGATGTAATGAAATTTTATGGACTCAGTGTGGTAATTGTTTAATATTAATGCTACGTATGCTTTAATTAGACTGGGTTGTTACAATTTGCACCACATAAAACATTTTAAACAGTTTAAGTATTTATAAATTCTTCTCTTCTTTAAAACATTTAAACTTTCACACGCGAGAACTACCCATGCACATGGCACACTGAGGTCACGCTCGCCCGTGACAACTTGTCAGTCTCACACTGCCGTATTGGGTCACGCCTCCCATGGCATAAACGGGACACTCCCCCCGGTATGAGCATTGGCGGGCCACACCCCCCAACTTAGCCAAGACATGCTCACTTCCAAATGTATGCATACATAATATCTTAACTTTCTCAAACCAAGTAAAACATGCAGTTTCATATAAAGGATTAAACATGAAGTTCATCAAATCTCATGCATTTTAATTAATACATATATCAACACATTTTCAGTTAGAAAGACTCACCTGTCGTCTTAGCGATTAACTTCTCACGAAAGCTTCAGATTTAAAGGGAAAACACTTGTGATGTTAAAAGGATAAGAATAGCGAGTCTTAAGTTAACCCTTATCCCATCCTGAACAATTTCCTATAAAAACGTGACTCCAAACGAACTCCGGAATCCGAACCCAGTGTTCCGGACTCCACTCACTTCTTTCCGGATTTAAACCCGGATTCAACTCAACTCCGGAACTTACACGGATTCCGGATCCCATGCGGGTTCCGGATCCAATACGGACCCTAGCCTCACTTCGGATCCACTTGCGGATTCCGGATCACCTCTCAACTCCGGACTAGGATCCGAACTCACCAAATTCCGGAACTTCGTCCAGACTACTACACCGGAAACGTTCCGGGACCAAAATACCGGAACCACGATACCGGAACCTCATCCGGACTACCGAATTCCAAACACACCCAACCGTAATAATGTTTCTAATGAGAGGAGAATCGAATAAGGTTTGCTTCACAAGTAAAAAATTTCACGAAACAAACCGAAATGATCCTAATCCTCTCTAACAGGTTCTCTCTTCCCAAAATCCAAGAAAAACTTGAGAACCCTCCCAATACGTAGTATTCACAAGAAACAAGCAAAAGCATAAGAGATGGATGAAGACTTGGTGTTTACCTTGCAACTTGATGGCTTGATTGATTCCAATTTGGCAATCTCTCTTGCTTCTCCTCCAAACGTTGCAGATTAGAACTTGATTTCTTCAATTTTGCTAACATTCAGCCGCCCCAAGGATAAATAACAAGACCTAAGGTTTGTGCCCTTCTTGTGGGTTTTTATACCCTCTTCTTAAGTTTTCACTTAGGCCCTCCTAGAAGAAAAGATTTCATCATCCTCCCACTCAACTTATGATTTCTTTAGATTAGACAAAAACGTGGTTATTACACACACGGGCCAAAATCAAAGTTCTAAAAAACGCGTCTTGGCGCGTTATGGCGTTACAAATTTGTGTACTTTCGGTTATTCGAATATTTGTTTTTCTAAATTGGATTCGAATTTGCCTTTTAGTATCGATTAGAATGTATAAATTATTTTGTTTATTGTTTTCTATGAATTTAAATTGTTAATAACTTAATCATTATCGTTCAAAATATTGACATAAAACACGCAAACACACACACACACGCATACATATTTGTTCCCTTAAATCATGCATTAGAAAACGTCATAGTCTTATCGTAACTTATAAGAGCATCTACAACAAGAATTTCATAACAATTTCATATGGATTGCAAATGTGACACGTAGGATTGCAAAATTAGAAATTGTAGTGGTTGTGAGTATGATTGCAAAATTAGAAATTGGTTTTGGTAATTTGCAAATGTCAAATCAGTACTTTTTGATGATGTGACAGTGAATAGTATATGAAATTGTAGGGAATAATTTCTAAATTAGAAATTGATTTATGTCAAATCATGTTTTGTGATGTTTTGTAGAGAGTATTTAATTGTAGTTTTGTAGAGAGTATTTAATTATAGCTATTTAATTAATAAAATATTTCATATTAAATTATAGTAAAGAGTATTTAATTGTAGTGTTGTTGTTATTTGATTAAAATATAGTTTTTTATGATGATGTGTCATATTTGCAATTTGATGAAGTTTCATTGTTGCGGGGTATAATTTCAAGATAATTGCAAAGTGATGTGACGCTGATGTGTTCCATTTACAATTGGGATGAAATTTCATTGTTGTGGATGCTCTAAAGATTGAGACATGATCTCGTCACCACGACATAATTTGCTCCTTTTAAAACCTCAACCAAAATTGAGGTCTACTCAAACAAACGATATATTTGATTTACTTTTTTATATAAAACAAAATAATGAAAATGTTAGTTATTCTTTTCAAACTTTTCTCTTTTTGGATAGACTCCCTTGTTTTGTGGCCCAAAACAAGCAATGATTATTGATGATTATGTGTATTCAAAAATGAAATAAGAGGGAAAAAAAGTTGGACAAATTTCAAATCAGGCCGAGGTTTGAAAACGAAGATTTTATTTTCCCCTTTTTAAAGTATACGAACTTATTTATTTATTTTTAATTTGTAAACAGATTACTTCTAAATGAAGATTTTGGAAAAAATATATATATTTTTAATTGTAGAGCTTTCTCTAAATATAAATTACTCAAATTTGAATGATTCTCAAAATATGATTATCATGTGAGCGAAATAACTTTTATTATTAAAACATTATATTTAAATGTTTATAATTTATGAGATTGAAATATTGTTTTATTACATATATATCTATATATAATATTTTAATAATATATTTAATGTTGTCATGTTTAAAAGAATAGGATATATAACAATTTTTTTGCATAGCAACAAGAAACCAATATATTACGTCTAGGCAAAACCTAGGATGCCCTTTCAAAAAAATATATTACCACTCAAAAAACCATTACAACCACCGTCATAAAACAAAAAACCATCAGACAGTAAACATAACCAAACTGAAGAAAAATAACAAAACGAAGCAAGCGATCAAGGAGGTTTGCGAGGAGCAAACAACAACAGCCTGCACCACCCGGATCACATGACGAACCACATAATATATTACAATTGAATATGTTTTTTTTATGATTTAAAATTTTGGTTCTCCTTTCAAAAAAAAAAATTGGTTCTTTATCTTACAAGAAATTTGGAAAAATACGTTAAAAATGCTCTAATATATTTTATTCAAAGTTAATAAATACGTTATGTATTACCAAACTTGATTATTTTTAACTAGTAGTGTGCACCGTGCGTTACGCGGTGACGATAAACATAACTTACATATATGATGTTAACTTTAAATCTTTAATAATAAGTTTCGAATTATAAGCCATTGTTAGCCTAATAAGAAAAAAGACTTTGATTATTAAGCATTTTGTTAGATTGTTAGCCTAATAAGAAAAAAGACTTTGATTATTAAGCATTTTGTTAGATTTACAAAATATACACATTTTATTGATTTATAAGCATTGTTAGGTTAAACAAAAAAATAATAAAACAAAGTAAACAAAATATACACATTTTATTGATTTATAAGCATTGTTAGCTTAAACAAAAAAATAATTAAACAAAATATACCAAAATAATACACATTTTATTGATTTATAAGCATTGTTAGCTTAAACAAAAAAATAATAAAACAAAGTATACCAAAATAATACACATTTTATTGATTTATAAGCATTGTTAGCTTAAACAAAAAAAATAATAAAACAAAGTATATCAAAATAATACAAAACCAAAGTATACAAAATAATACAAAAGATAATGAAAGATTCTACTCAATTAATGCAACAATTTTTTTAAAAAAACCAAAAATTTAAGAAAATTCTAATGCCTTATTGGAGGCTTCTCCTTAATCATCTCCTTTACATTTTGCTTTATATATATATATATATTGATGATTATTACCTTAATATCAATCAGAAAATAAATATCTTTTAATAACTAAAGGAATAAATTATTGAACTTGTTAAAAATAAAGTCTATAATTTCTTTTGTCGAATTTTCTTCATCAAATTTAAATATAAAAAGTAATTATCCTCAAAATATTGAAAAAGAAATTAAATGAACATATGTATATCGCAATTAAAATAGATTTGGGTTTGTGGGACGAGTCCAAAAGAGATTATAATGGCGGAAAGTCAGAAATATTTGTTTTAGATTTATTCAAAGTTCTGATTTGAAGCCTCCCAATCAATTCATCTGAAAGCTACTACTCCCTCCCTTTCAACAAAATATTATAATTAAATAATTGGAATCTTGTTACTTGGGGTTGTTTCTTTCTTTAATTTAAATAACTTCTTTTGAAAAATACATTTTTTAGATTATGGGATGTGTTTTAGTCGGATTCTGGTATAAGTTCAGGACTCAATTAGAGTCTAAATGATTGGATGTGTAAACCAGTAAACAAACGAAAAATAAAGAACTTAAAAAGTAAATATCTAATGTAAGGGGCTGTTTGGTAGTTGCTGAATGGTTGAGTGCAGAATGGTTGAGATGTTAGAATGGTTGAGAGGCTCTGTATGGTTGAGTGTATAATGAAATTTGATTGTTTGGTAACTGTTCTGAATGGTAACTCTGAATGACAACAAATTACCATTTTAACCCTATATATCATTTACCCAACTTTCATAGAGGCATTACATCGAACACTTCATCTTCATCATAATGTTCTTACTTATCTTCATCATTTTGTTCATGAAAACCACCACTTTTCTTCCTATTTACAGTTTCATTAACCAATTCGACATTAAAACAGTTTCATTAAAGCAGTTTCTCAGGCAAAACCAATTTACAAATTGAGTCAAAAACCTGAAGTTAACAACTTTCTCAAACATCCAACAATTAGAACCCCACAACCAAAATCTTTATCAGAACTCGAAAAGTTAAAAATGGAGTCAAAATTCCATCTCAGGTAAAATCATGAGAAATCGACGATACCTGATGAACACGAAGAAGAAGAAGAAGAAGAAATCGATGGAAATCATAGAGGAATACGAAGAAGAAGAAGAAGAAATCAGAGATGAACATGAGTTTACTTGAGAAATCGATGGCGTAGAGCAGGATACAGAAATCGATTTTAAAGGGTATGCATTTTTGTGAAATGATTGAACTCTTCGGCTGCTATTACCTTCGATCCCCACATTTCTCGTTTCCAAATGTGTGTGTGTGATGTTTGGAGCAGGATACAGAAAGCAGACGATGGATTAGATTTTGGAAGGAGAAGGGTAAGAGTGGAAAGAATTAAACTCTGAATGGTTGAGGGATACCCTAACCACAAAATGGCTCAGAGGCTTTTGCCACCATTAAGAGGGTGACTTTTTTTTACCAAACAACTTTAACCTCTGACCGATTCAGAGGTGACCTCTTAATGTAACCATTAAGAGGTAAACAAACAACCCCTAAGTAATATGTATTGGTTGATAAGGCAGAAAACCCTGAAAATTAAAATTTGTTGGCTTGGTGGGTCACCACTCCACTAGTTGAAATAAACGTGTAGGCGTTGTTGCCTATTATAGAGTTCCCATTTTTGATAATGCATTATCGAAGCTCAAGCTAAGATAAATAAAGCAATGACTTGCTTAGAACGGAGTATTGGATTGTTGAGAGTGGCATGGGTGTGCAAGAGCAAGATGATGTTGTGACCTTCCTTTTAAGCATGCTCATCCATGATCCTGGGAAGATGGTTGACGAACTCAATGAATGTAGGACAATGTGGCTTGGAAAGGTCAACACTTCCAACAGACTTGTCTTGTCCGGATCATATGCTTCTCCAATCGTTAAGTTGTTCTTGTGTAACAACCCAAAATCGATAAATCATAAACCATAACATTACAACCAAACGGTCCCAAAATTTCAATACAATACAACGAATCTAACCTAAATACGCAGCGGAATAAACCCCTTCACAACTGAGATGCTATAGGAAGCCCGACGGTGAACTGCAAGCCACCACTAGACTACTCCTCTTTTACAGTGCCACCTCTTTTCATCCTCTCTAGATGAAACCCCAAACAAAACTCCAATTCTGAAAATGGTTTTAATTTTTGAAAAGCGAGGTTAAACCATGAGGTCTAGTGAATTCCCCCCTTAAAAACAGTTCCACATAAAGAGTTAATTAAAACATTCAACCGTTACAATAATAAACGAAATTTCAGTTTAAATGTTCGACTCCACACATAAGGGTATTGCACAGTGGTCTCAACTCCCATCACCGCATGTGATGTCCACACTTGGGCCCCCAGTAGATCCCCACGGTCCCCTAGTAGATGTCGTACCTGTGTGCACAAGAAACGGATTCGAGGCACACGGTCCAATCAACTCTCTAAGGATTCTCAACAATCCGAGGTTCACTTCCCCACTGTGCAATCCGACACCACACATAACAATAACTCACAAGAACATGCATTCAACGTTTACGTAGGAAAGAACGTATAAACAACTTGCATGCATTAATAAACGTTTCCACATCATGTAATAGTGAAGCTTTTCAAAGTGTTTAATCATGCCATCATGCTCAAAACCATATTCAGTTATGAAAACCTTAGCAAAACATTTCATTTGCACAAAAGAGTTAAGGGAACTCACTTGAGCTTTAGCAAATCGACACACGCTTCGAAACCCACTTTAGCTCAAACCGAACACCTGAATTGGACGCCATAAAAATGGTGTTAAACCATCTAATTACATCCCAAAACATGTCTACTAAGCCCCTAAAGCAAACCCCCAAACGATGCCTCGATTCTAGACCCAAAAAACGAAGCGAACCGAAAGAGGTGCACAAAACAGGGACATGCGCCACTTTCCACGTGGTTTCAAACCGCTTGGAAAACCGCTCAACTTCCTGTTCATCCCTCCCAAGTCTGCACAACAGTTTCAGCCCGAAATCTCAACTCCAAAACCCCCAAAATGCTCCAAGTTGATTGTAAACCTCCAAAATCAATAGTTTTAACTAGTCAAACCTTTAGGAACCAAAAACCAACATCAAAAAGACATTTTCCCCACCAAAATCCATCCATTGATTCAATATTTCAAACCCAAAACTCCAAAAACTCATTTCTTGACATAACCCAAATCTACCATTGAAATGAGGGGTGATTCTCAAAGAAACGTTTGTAAACCAATAGGAATCTCATCAATCATCCCATTTCCATTGAAAACAAGCTTAAGACTTCTTAATGATTTTCTTAAGAGATTCCCAAACAAAATCCTCACCAAATCAAGCAAGAAGATAAAGAATGAAGAGGAAATCATACCTAGAAGATGAAGTCTTCAAGCCCCTTGAAGCAATCCTTCCAACTCCTCTTCCACAAGGTTGTATCTTCTTGAATTTCTCCTCCCCAAATAGGTAGCCGCCATAATGAAGAAATGAGAAAGGGTTTTACTCCTTTTAATCCCTGAATTTGCCATTTGATCCTCAAGTTTTAGCTTTTCTCACTTTGGCCCCAAAACTTCCAATCATTTCAGATTTCTAGAAAAGGGGGTGTTACAACACCTCCCCCTTAATAGAATTCCGTCCCCGGAATTCCATCATTGAAAAGAGGCGGATACTTTGTATTTATCTCGGATTCGGTTTCCCAAGCCGCTTCCTGTCCTTTGTGAAATCGCCACACACCTTCACTAGGTTGATGTCCTTGTTCCTCAAGCCCTTGACCTTGCGATCAACGATCGTCTCGGGTTCATTGACAAAGCTTAATTTCTCGTCCACCTGCACTTTATGTAATGGTATGGCCATATCCACTTCCGTTAAGCACTTCCTTTGATTCGACACTTGGAAAGTGTTGTAGTTTCACGCATTACCAACTTCTTTGTATTTCGACTTCTCGACTTCCCAACCCAATGATCGTTTCCAACGACACAACAAAATCCAATTCCTCATCCATTCGCACTGCTTGCAAAGTTAACACCGTACCAAGATTTCGACCAACACTTCCCAAAGTAGGGACGTGAAACACACCATGAGTGCATTTAATTCATACATTATCTCTCCAATTCTTACTATAACTTCCAACGGCTCAATAAAACGTGATCCAACTTCCCTTACCTCTTGAAACAAGCTACTCCTTTCTATGGGGATGTGTTCCGCACCCAGCATCAACTGCTTGTCTACGCCTGTACTCACGGTTGTTAAAACACGTCTAAATTAGGGGCTTCACGCACCCATTAGTTCTCTAACAACACTGATCCCCATCCAAAGTCTACCCACTCGATTGCCACCATAGCACATAGTCATCCTTGGATCGTCACTTTGAAGTCGCAATCATGAGTTCCTTAATCGGACCACATTCTCTTCAGAAAATTTACATCTTTCCAAACTAGTATACGCCTGACACAAATAGCTCTTCACTCCTCTGTAACTCCATTGATCACATACTAATCCATTACTCGCTTTCCATACATAATTATAACAAGAAGACATTCACGATCTAACATCTGCAAAATACGCCCACCTTTTCGAAATAAATTCAAACTTCACCTGCCCACTAGGGAGAGTGACTGTACTCTCACAGAAGTATTCCAAATACTCTTAACAACCCAAAACAAGTTCACTCGAAACATTTCTTTCCCGACGATACTACGGCTAATGCAATGGTCTTTCATCCAGAGCATTACATTCTACCACATATTTCCTCTTCTTCTCGAAACCATAAAACGCGCTCCCAAGAACGACTCACTATTCGGTGTAAGCTTTAGATCAGTCGCACAAAATCGATTTCTCATACTTGAACCATAACATAAACCATGCTCCTTTTATCATACCCTCGCTGGTAGATCCTAAGCTTTCCGATGACATAACTTTAGATTTTCGCTCCTCTCTTCCGGTGTCACTTACCAATCCTCCTACTTTCGTTTACCCACTTATTCAAACATACTGTCTCCACCTCTTACGCTAGCATGAACATCGTCCACCCAACAACACCTACTCCATTTTCCGACCATCCCAAGTGTGCTGGTAGTACGTTTACAATACTATGCCTAACCAATTGGTTGTACCACAAATCTCACCTGAGACAATAAGTTAGTCATCCTTGAAACAACACTCACTGCTCGAAAGCACCACGCGTTTTCCGTTCTCTAAACAGAGTTAACCTACTCAATAGAATATCTTTATACCCAGGAATATTTCAACCTTCCCAAAGAATTTTAAATCTACAACACAACGCCATAAACTAATCGAATATGGCATCCTCATCGATACTCACTCCAAATTAGATGAGCTCACCAAAAATCCAACAGAACCGAGAAGAATACATGCTCTTCTTTTAGGTAGTCGCCAAATACCGCTCACTCTTTTGTTCTTAAACATCAAAAACACAATACCGTCTACAATTCCACACTTCAATCAAGCATACTTGCCATTCTTGATTACCTCCCATAAATCTTCAAATCAGGATTCACACCTAAACTTATCCCACATTACAACGTAAGTCCACCACCCAACACAACGACAACCCATTGTCACAACAAGGACTTACACAACTCCTTTAGAATAAAATGCCACCAACTTGCCCACGTAACTATCGCACTACAACAAATTTTTTCATGATCCCCCCTTCTCACATAATAGATGTCGCCTACTTCATGCCAATCATATCGCCAATACATGAGGTAAAGTCATTTCATGACTTTGTCCCTCTCGAGTCCAAATGACCCACAAAATCATGATCATCTAACTCACTCAAACAAGTTCTCGTTACTCGTCAACTCATCGCGATCTATCTCCGTTATGCTAAACGCTTCACGTATAGACGAATCATCAGAACTTCATTGGAAATCACATCCACATTGGTGATCTTCTGTCTTCCTAATGCCCACACTAGGTGGTCCAACGCCATACCATTTACACCTCCCCGAACGACCTCATACGTCCACACGCAACAGATTTATTTCTCAAGTTTCAATCTCCTGACAATACATCCAACCCCGAATATATTAAACAATCGCAGACTTCAACATCAATAGGCAACATGATGATGATTCCATAATTCCCAGACAAACCAGGATTCCTATCGGGATCCACTCCATCCTACGCATCATAACCAACTTTATATCCCACCGTTCTCACTTGCGGAAAACACAAGACTTCCTTAACGCAAAAATCTAATTGCAAGACCACCTCATTACTCAGGCTCAAAGTCGATAACATTTCGTCAAGTACCATAATACTACTTATTAACATGCCACCAATAGAATCACTTCGACAATCTCAATTTCACCCCAAACTAAAACCATTCTCACATGACCCACCAAGGGTTTAAACTACAAACATATTAACATTTCTGAGTTCGTTGTCCGAGACTCCTACTATTCACCATCCTCTTCTAACGGAAACACGAAGATAATAATACGACCACAGTTTGCTCAATCGACATATTCAACTCCCCAAGCCTTTCCTTAACCTTAATTGTAATACCCTTCCCGACCTAACGAGTTCATAGCCTTCATGCATGACAAAACAACGATTGGAATCATTTTGTACGTTTGAAAAATTCAAGATACATCATAAAACAAGCTCGAGTATGCATGACACAACACCTCTCAAGATGAATAGTTGATAGGCGGGTATGCTCCCCCTAAATCTCACCACAAGTGTACGGGTCGAAGTCAAGTAATAGTACAAAAAGTACGAGTATCGAACACAGGGAACTAGGAACTAAGTATCACAATTACTATAAAAACTATTAACTGAATGGTCGCAATTTTGAGTTGTTGGTGGTAACTAATTAATTGCAATTAAATAAATCAAACACAAGACAATAAACAACTTAGGAAACTTTGATAGAGAAAACAGTTGAGAGTTGGAAATCCTAAGGTTTTCACCTATAAACATCTGATTCGGAACATTACCAGTTATTCCATTTAATGAATACCCAATCTTTAAAAGTCACCGTTGTTCTTTCTCAAGCAACAACGGGTTTTATTTTGAAAAACACAAGTCTTATCTCTCGATCTCAACTTAAGGAATTCAAAACACATTAAAATCAAGATTTGACGGGACTAAGGCTTACTTGGTATATCTCTATCACAAATTTCTCACCTTAGGCATGCAATTTCTAGTTCTAGTTATCAATTAATTCTCTCGAACTTAATTGAAAACAACAAAACAATTGAAATCTAGCTAGACTCACAAAAGCATTAAAAACCAAATCACATGCTTCATTAAAATAGAAAACTGATAAAAGTCTCAAGTCATATGTTCACATGCTTAAACCAAATTCATTCCAACCCCCAACATCTAAGGATTAGTTCATGTTGGTGGTGGATACAAACACAAGAGAAAGAATGGAAACAATGAATGTAAACGTAGGAAACATGAATGTGTGGAATGTAATGGTGAACTCTCTTCTCCCGGCTCTAATCCGCTTCGTGTCGTGACTTACTCCTCAATCGATCCTCTATCGTGGCTCTAAAAGCTCCGAAAAACCTCTGAAAATCGCCCCCAAGTCGCTACCGTTCGTCGTGTGTGAGATAATGACCTAATTCCGGAATTCAGCAACAAATAACACTGAAACAGAGGGTTACGCGACCTTCCACGCGACTTGCAACTCGCGTGGAAAACCGCACGCTTTTCTGAGCTGTTTTCGGATCAGGTTTGGTTCATGGTTCAGGCACGGGTCTTGGGTTTCCGTTGGCTTCGTTTTGGACTCGTTTTCGGCTCTTTTTCGCTTCTTTTCTCGATGATTGCCTTCTCAAGGATAACCTGCACATCTCACTAGATAAATCATAAAATTCCGCCTCTTTGCTTAAATACAAGCCAATCTCATTGGTTTCAGCGCCAAAAAGTGGCGTTATCAACAACCCCAAACCGAGCGTTGCTTGTCCCCAAGCAAATTAGCGATAAAATAGAGTAAAAGCATATATCAGTGAAATAATAACTGCACAACTTCCAATCGGTACCACGTAATCCACTGGTGATTTCCCATACCTGTGAATGTCTATCTCACTCTCACTCTCGCCTCATCCTTATTCTGTTTGATCTGTGGCCTTCCATTGTGAGTAGACTCGTGACTGTTCTGATTACATTAGGATTGTACTAGGTCCAGACATACTAGGGAAAACATTTCGCCTCGACCCTACCTCACGGGATACTCTCGTTTCACTCGAACCTAGGTTGTCGCACATGTTGTCATGTCTAAGGAATTTATGTGCAAGAATACTCAATAATTACATGACAACTCTATTGAAAGACGCACAAATGTCCAAAAAGTTGATCTCCGAAAGGAATCAAATAGCAAGACAGGGAATATTAGTAAAGATAGTCGTATACTCTAATCACATTTTCCAAAAGATCCCCCAGGTCTTTCCAAGGGTTGTAATGGGGTTAGGGTTATGGCTAAGGAACGAAGGGTAAAAAGGAACAAAAATCCTCGGCGTATCAATCATTAACAGTTCTGAACTTTTCTGGTTTTGATTCTATCATTTGGCCTTTTTTCACTATTGGAGTCGCTTTGACTCGCTTATTTAGCTGTTGTAAAGCTGTCTAAATAACTGTATTTTTTTTTGTTTTTTTTGTTGGGACTTCATTGGTCCTCTTTATTCAAATTGGGGCTGCATTGGCCCTCTTTTCTTTCTATTTTCATAACTGGCCTGTACTGCTTCTGATTGACACGCTTTCGGATAAGGGTTGACTAAGGCTTTTGGCAAGGGTTTGATGGTGGGTTTAGGAACGAATAAGGTGAGTGTTTGGCTGCAAAAATGGGTTATGGGTACACACAATATGGGTCGAAAGGAGCGATAGCTAAAAATGGGTTAAAACAAAGCACACAATGCCTGGAATCATATCTTAAGGTCAACACGATATGGTCTACTATACCCTTACTCAATATCCCGATGGTCGTCTTTGCTACTCAATGCAATAATATAGCGGGATCACTCTATATCCACGACAAGGAACTCGAAAAGGTGTATATGAATTTCGTGTTTAAATCCCTCGAAATGAAAAACGTCTTTTAGGCTCAAAGCTCGCTATTGGGTGGTCTCCACTAATGTCCCTAGTCATGTCCTTTCTCGGTCCTTCCCTAATGGTCACGTCGCTATCACAAGATTCATCCCACAATGGTCGGTCTCAATCATTCAAAACAAATTTTTTAGCTAAAGTGATATAGGCACTCAGAAGTGCAGGAAATCTACGTGCATAACGTGGGCCCGATTGGGCAACCCTAAACCTTACCCACACATTGTCCCCAATGTGTAAGTGTCGGTGTAGGCGATACAAAATGAGACAAGTATCGTTGTGCAGTTATGGCCGTTATCAGACATGCAAGACAAAATATTAACAAGAAACATCAAAGAGCTAGCCTAAATATTTTCAATATGGGCACCCCAAACCTAGGCCGTGGCCTAGGTTTGTCAAATAAAGCCAACCCCAATCCTCGGTAACACTGAGGTTTGCACAGGATTAAAAGTGAGTGTGTCGATGATGAAAAATGAGGCACCCCAAACCTAAGTGAACTTAGGTTTGTTGCATCTCGTTTAACTACTAAGAAACCAAACATCATACACCACTCGTTAAACAGACAAAGTTAGAGCGTACCTGTTTGCCCGGGCGGAGGAGCTTCTCTTGAAAGGTTTGAGCGAACGGTCATAGAAGATGGAGAGAGAAAGCATACACAGAAGAAATCAAAGCAAAAGACGAAAAACACACGAAAATGAAACACACAAAGCAAGAAAGGACGAAAAGCTGCACGCAAAACAACCTAAACGACTAGGAAGTCGCGCGGCTTAGGCCGCGGTTTGGAAACTGCGTAGGAAACCTCATAACCCACTGTTTGAGAAAACCACCAGAGCACCCCGCGGCTTGTGGTGCGGTATGTAAACCGCAGGCAAAACCGCGTATGTCTCAGACCCTTTTTCAATTTTCAAATTTCTTTTTTTTTTGTAAATAAAACACTCAAAAACGCAAATGATAAAAGAAACTGCAAACCTTGGTGGGTTGCCTCCCACCCAGCGCCGTGGTTTCGGTCGTGGCTCGACCTTCCTTCCGATCACTCCTTAGGCCTTTCGTGCTTACCCGACTCCTCTTCACTTCCACCTCTTTTGCTCTCGATCATCTTGAACACCGCCTTCTCACCACCGACCCTTAAGGTCATCTCACCTTCTTCCATGTCGATCAGTGCTCTGCTCGTGGCCAGAAAGGATCTTCCCAAGATCAGCGGGACTTCTTCATCTTCATCTATGTCGATCACCACGAAGTCCACCGGAAAGTAGAACTTGCCAACCTTGATCAATACGTCCTCTACCACTCCATACAGATATATTATCGATCTGTCCACGAGCTTAAGGGTCATGTACGTTGGTTTCACCTCTCCCAAGCCAAGTTTCCTGAAAACAGATAAAGGCATTAAGTTAATACTAGCTCCTAAATCACACAATACCTTATCAAAAGAAAGAATCCCAATTTGAATAGGGATCGAAAAACTCCCTGGATCTTTGAGCTTCGGGGGAAGCTTGTTCTGAATGATTGCACTACACTCTTTAGTGAGTGTAATGGTAGACTGATGCTCGATTCCCCTCTTCTTGGATAGGATGTCCTTCATGAACTTGAGGTATGTCGGCATTTGAGCGAGTGCTTCTGCGAATGGGATGTTGATGTGAAGCTTCTTGAAGATGTCGAGGAATTTCTTGAACTGTTCCTCATCTTTATGTGCCTTCACTCAATTAGGGAATGGTAGTGGTGGCACAAACGGTTTGATTACCGGCTTTGGTGGAGGTGTCACCTCTTTTTCCTTCGGTTCTTCCCGATCAGCCATATCATTAGCAATACCGTCTTTCAGCTCGACATTCGGCTTCTTGATCAACTCCTTGCCATTTCTCAGATAAATGGCATTACACTCTTCTCTTGGCTTTCTCTCAGTTTGGCTCGGGAATGTCTCGGGAACTCGGTTTTGTAGGACTTTAGAAATTTGTCCCACTTGCCTCTCGAGAAGCCTAATCGATGTCGTATTTTGGTCAGTAGCTGCTTTTACCGTGCTCACCGTTTTTGCCAAGTCGCCAATCGTGCTGTCCATCTTGGTCATGAACTTCATCATCATATCTTCCAGCCCCGGTTTCTTCTCCATGGATGGTCCCTCATCGTATTTCCTTTGGTTAAAACCTGGAGGACGGTAAACATTGTTAGTATTGGAAGAATTAGAAAAGTGAGAAGAATTACCTTGTGGTTGTTGACCGGGTTGACTCCATGAAAAGTTAGGGTGTTTTTTCCACCCCTCATAATACGTGTTCGAGAAAGGGTCGTTCCTCGGCTGGTGATTCCGGTTCTGTAAAAACTGAACTTGCTCGGGTTCTTCCGGATTACCACCTTTCAAATGGTTCGTGATCGCAGCTAGTTGAGCTTTTATTTCTTTCAGCTCATCCGATTCTTGAACACTCGCAACTCTTCTAACAGCTGATCTTGGAGTAGAAAAACTATGTTCGGCTAAGTTCTCGATCAAGGCGACTGCTTCTTCATATGTCTTCTCCATTAGGGCTCCATCCGCTGCAGCAGTGATATCATTCTTGAACTGCGGGTGAAGGCCTCCAAAGAAAGTTTGGATAATTACCCAGCCGTGCAACCCATGGTGAGGACACTTTTTCAACATATCCTTGTATCTCTCCCATGCCTCGTATAGGGTCTCTTGGTCCCATTGCACGAAGTGAGTAATGTCGGCCATTAGTTGAGCAGTTCTTCGCGGTGGGAAGAATTTCTGGAGGAATGCGGCCTTCAAGTCTGCCCATGTAGTGATCTGATCCGCTGGTAGGCTCTCTATCCAAATTTCAACTCTACCCTTGAGTGAGAAGCTAAACAGTCTTAGCTTGATGGCATCCTCATTTACCCCATTGATTTTGAATGTGTTGCATATCCTCTCAAATGCACGGAGATGTGCATGAGGATCCTCTGTCGGGGCCCCTCCGAACTGATTCTGCTGTACCATGACAATGGTGCTTGGTTTAATCTCGAAGTAGTTCGCCCCAGTAGTGGGCGGTTGGATGCCTATGCGTGCGGTTGCCACGTTTGGATTGGCAAATGACCGCATCGGAACTCTCGCCGGAGGAGGCGGAGGTGGGTTGTTAACAGGTCTCTCGTCGCCCATCTTTAATTGCCTTTGGGCTTTGGATGCTTTACGTATCTGGCGGGCGGTTCTTTCGATCTCCGGATCAAGTGGTTCGATTTCCTTCCCTCGGGTCTTCCTTGGCATAAACCAATTAGTACCTGAAAAGAAAGTAGGCGAAGTTAGCAATCCAGAAATTGAAAGTGATGGAACAAAATAAATAAAAAAAATGTTCAATGTAATAGCGCTTATAGCTGGTAGTGCTATCAGTTGCAACTAGTTCCCCGGCAACGGCGCCAAAAACTTGATAGGCGTGTATGCCCCCCCTAAATCTCACCGCAAGTGTACGGGTCGAAGTCAAGTAATAGTACAAAAAGTACGAGTATCGAACACAGGGAACTAGGAACTAAGTATCACAATTACTATAAAAACTATTAACTGAACGGTCGCAATTTTGAGTTGTTGGTGGTAACTAATTAATTGCAATTAAATAAATCAAACACAAGACAATAAACAACTTAGGAAACTTTGATAGAGAAAACAGTTGAGAGTTGGAAATCCTAAGGTTTTCACCTATAAACATCTGACTCGGAACAGTACCAGTTATTCCATATAATGAATACCCAATCTTTAAAAGTCACCGTTGTTCTTTCTCAAGCAACAACGGGTTTTATTTTGAAAAGCACAAGTCTTATCTCTCGATCTCAACTTAAGGAATTCAAAACACATTAAAATCAAGATTTGACGGGACTAAGGCTTACTTGGTATATCTCTATCACCAATTTCTCACCTTAGGCATGCAAGTTCTAGTTCTAGTTATCAATTAATTATCTCGAACTTAATTGAAAACAACAAAACAATTGAAAGCTAGCTAGACTCACAAAAGCATTAAAAACCAAATCACATGCTTCATTAAAATAGAAAAACTGATAAAAGTCTCAAGTCATATGTTCACATGCTTAAACCAAATTCATTCCAACCCCCAACATCTAAGGATTAGTTCATGTTGGTGGTGGATACAAACACAAGAGAAAGAATGGAAACAATGAATGCAAACATAGTAAACGTGAATGTGTGGAATGTAATGGTGAACTCCCTTCTCCCGGCTCTAATCCGCTTCGCGTCGTGACTTACTCCTCAATCGATCCTCTATCGTGGCTCCAAAAGCTCCGAAGAACTTCTGAAAATCGCCCCCAAGTCGTTGCCGTTCGTCGTGTGCGAGATAATGACCTAATTCCGGAATTCAGCAACA
The DNA here is from genome assembly GCA_033807775.1 of Saussurea involucrata. Taxonomy (NCBI): domain Eukaryota; kingdom Viridiplantae; phylum Streptophyta; class Magnoliopsida; order Asterales; family Asteraceae; genus Saussurea; species Saussurea involucrata. The sequence continues at coordinate 59,626,576 of CM066316.1, forward strand.
AATAACACTGAAACAGAGGGTTACGCGACCTTCCACGCGACTTGAAAGTCGCATGGAAAACCGTGCGCTTTTCTGAGCTGTTTTCGGATCAGGTTTGGTTCATGGTTCGGGCACGGGTCTTGGGTTTCCGTTGGCTTCGTTTTGGACTCTTTTTCGGCTCTTGTTCGCTTCTTTTCTCGATTATTGCCTTCTCAAGGATAACCTGCACATCTCACTAGATAAATCGTAAAATTCCGCCTCTTTGCTTAAATACAAGCCAATCTCATTGATTTCAGGACCGAAAATAACGCCAAAAAGTGGCGTTATCAATAGTAAAACATGGCGACCGCAAGGATTATTCACATGCAACCCCACGACGATTCACAACCTTGTCCAACCAAATCGATGTTGGCACAACAAAATTTATCCATTGAAACTTTTTCAATACGACTAGGAAAGTTTCGAACGAAATCACTTACCCAAAGTGGGCCAGTCAACTCCAACACTCGTTTATATGATAATAGCGTGTCAATAGCCATTTTGGTTATAAAACGTTGCAATTAGACGTTTCCTTGATTTTATCTACGAAAATTCTCTCAACATGGAAAAAAAGCGTGAAATAACTCACAAATCACTAAGTTCAAAATTTATCGTGCAACGAAAACAAGTTTGTCTTTTTCTTTAGAAACACACGCTTGCGCGCATCAAATTATTTCCCAAAACAAGAAGAAATCCTTTAGGTACGTACATACTTTTAACATGAAAGAGTTCATGTAACACATTTAAAGACACGATGCATGAAACTCAACTCGCAATTGAAGGCTATTGACTCTAACAAGGTCAACTGTTGTACTCACAACAACTTATCATTGACACCATACTATGACCAACCACCGCTTTCTCACCCTTGTAGCAACTTGCTATACAAGTGTTTTACAACCCACCTGTTCGACCACTCTACACGGTTCCCAAATTGACCAGTTACTTCACCTTCTACTCCTACACGTACTTCAATCCAATACTGATATCTTTCCTTCATTAATCTTGCCACTGAGCCGCTTGACTAAACAGTCAAAGACTAGATTCCCCCACTCGATCTTGAATTAAAGCTTTCAAGATTCCAATATTGTCCTCATTTTCTATCCCAACTGATCGACACCTCAAACCCAAGAACGGGGACTCACTAGAAACTAGGAGTTTGCCCTCAACCAACCTTTCATCTCTTTGAATCCCAAGAATTATACACCTAGTCGGTTAACTGACATACCGAACAACACTTCTTCTAGAAGGTAAAAGCATCACATTATAAGTGATCACCCATTACATACCAGCCTTTTGCTACCAATTGCAAGGTTATAACTTTCTACATACTGCCACTCTCACCAAGCGTCCTAACAATGGAGACTGAGTACACCCATGCACCTGTAAATTCATAATAGCATTGGCCAGATGCTATTTTGAATTTACCTTACACGAGGGTTCTCACGACCATTGTCAAGATATCCTATGATTAAGGTCCTTCCTATGGGCTTCCTATATCTCAGTTGTGTCCCCCTCTACTCCAAAGTTTAAGTTTAGGCCCATCCGGTCACCTAAATCCCTTAAACTATGGCTCTGATACAATTTGTAACAACCCAAAATCGATAAATCATAAATCATAACATTACAACCAAACGATCCCAAAATTTCAATACAATACAACGAATCTAACTCTAAATACGCAGCAGAATAAACCCCTTCACAACTGAGATGCTATAGGAAGCCCGACGGTGAACTGCAAGCCACCACTAGACTACTCCTCTTTTACACTGCCACCTATTTTCATCCTCTCTAGATGAAACCCCAAACAAAACTTCAATTCTGAAAATGGTTTTAATTTTTGAAAAGCGAGGTTAGACCATGAGGTCTAGTGAATTCCCCCTTTAAAAACAGTTCCACACAAATAGTTATTTAAAACATTCAACTGTTACAATAATAAATGAAATTTCAGTTTAAATGCTCGACTCCACACATAAGGGTATTGCACAGTGGTCTCAACTCCATCACCACAAGTGATGTCCACACTCGGGCCCCCAGTAGATCCCCACGGCCCCCCAGTAGACGTCGTACCTGTGTGCACAAGAAACGGATTCGAGGCACACGGTCCAATCAACTCTCCAAGGATTCTCAACAACTCGAGGTTCACTTCCCCACTGTGCAACCCGGCACCATACATAACAATAACTCACAAGAACATGCATTCAACGCTTACGTAGGAAAGAACGTATAAACAACTTGCATGCATTAATAAACGTTTCCACATCATGTAATAGTGAAGCTTTTCAAAGTGTTTAATCATGCCGTCATGCTCAAAACCATATTCAGTTATGAAAACCTTAGCAAAACATTTCATTTGCACAAAAGAGTTAAGGGAACTCACCTGATCAGCTTTAGCAAATCGACACACGCTCCGAAACCCACTTTAGCTCAAACTGAACACCTGAATTGGACGTCATAAAAATGGTGTTAAACCATCTAATTACATCCCAAAACATCTCTACTAAGCCCCTAAAGCAAACCCCCAAACGATGCCTCGATTCTAGACCAGAAAAACGAAGCGAACCGAAAGAGGTGCACAAAACAAGGACTTGCGCCACTTTCCACGTGGTTTCAAACCGCGTGGAAAACCACGCAACTTCTTGTTCGTCCCTCCCAAGTCTGCACAACAGTTTCAGCCCGAATTCTTAACTCCAAAACCCCCAAAATGCTCCAAATTGATTGTAAACCTCCAAAATCATTAGTTTTAACTAATCAAACCTTTAGGAACCAAAAACCAACATCAAAAACACGTTTTCCCCACCAAAATCCATCCATTGATTCAATATTTCAAACCCAAAACTCCAAAAACTCATTTCTTGACATAACCCAAATCTACCATTGAAATGAGGGGTGATTCTCAAAGAAAAGTTTGTAAACCAATAGGAATCTCATCAATCATCCCATTTCCATTGAAAACAAGCTTAAGACTTCTTAATGATTTTCCTAAGAGATTCCTAAACAAAATCCTCACCAAATCAAGCAAGAAGATAAAGAATGAAGAGGAAATCATACCTAGAAGATGAAGTCTTCAAGCCCCTTGAAGCAATCCTTCTAACTCCTCTTCCACAAGGTTGTATCTTCTTGAATTTCTCCTCCCCAAATAGGTAGCCGCCATAATGAAGAAATGAGAAAGGGGTTTACTCCTTTTAATCCCTGAATTTGCCATTTGATCCTCAAGTTTCAGCTTTTCTCACTTTGGCCCTAGAACTTCCAATCATTTCTGATTTCTAGAAAAGGGGGTGTTACATCTTGTTCCTTAGACGCACCTTGTGCCACGGTTCGATAGTATTTGACCCATATGTCTTGCGCAATCGATGAATTGACCTAAAACAAGATGTATATCATGTAAAATATTATAGAAAATTTAGATAAGTTGATTCATAAGAGCATTAATAAAAAAAATATTAACTAGAGAATACAGAAATTTTGAGTTTGTATGCTTATTTTTGCCTTGCATATAAAAAAATGTTTGTTGTACGTTGACAACATTTGGAAAATAGGTTTAACTTACAAATCCTTCTTAAGTAGAACTTCCCTGCAATTCCTTCTGCATTTATGTTCATCAATAGTCATGATGTAATCTCGATAAACACTCCATTATATAGATATAAACGAGGTGGCGCAACTTGAACTTCACCCTTGTTTGTCACGATAGGTCGATCCTTTTTATTTATGTACTCTCAGTAGTACTGATTTGATATGGCTGCTATTAAAATTATTTTCCCACTAACTTCTCTTAAATGTTTCCTAACCGTGTGTCTATTAAAATTATCATAGATATACAAGATATGCTTCTCCCCATCTATCTGTTTTAGCGTTTTGTGTCTCTTTATCTCGTTGTCCCCTTGTTAGGTTTTCTTCGTTCAATTGTCTTTTTATCACATTTTTATGATGCTCGATGTGTGTTCAATACAAGCTCGATAGCAATGAAGATGACATGAATAAACCAAGAAGTTATTATAAAGGGAAATGTAAGTTTTAGATGAAAATTTTGTTTTATTGTTGGACGATTAGTCCATAAGAATGTTTACAATATAGTCGATCATGTAAAAGTAACACTTGTTCAATATAGTTTTCATGAGCTTTATTTCATAATCAATTCTCTATCAAATAATCTTAATTGGTCCTCGTTTTGAGCTTCACCTCCTACTTGAACATTTGTACCTACAACGTTACTTACTCGCTCTTTCTCTCCCTAAGGCCATCAGTACCCATGAACTCCTATCTTTCAAAGATTCCAAGCCACATCAGCGCCACATCAGCTTTTCTCTCATCCCTCACTCGATCCCTAACGATCCCTAAACACCCGTACCCCATTCCCTCAAACCCCTTTGCCACCTCATTTATTTTAATTCTTTTATTTATACATTTAATTATTTAACAAAATAAAAATATTTATATATATTTTTAATAAATAAAAATAAGATAAATAATAAAAATTAAAATTCATATCATTCATTAAAAAATTAAAAATTACAAAATAAATTTAAAAATCTACTCGTCGTCATTGTTGGGAACTTGGATACGCCAAATATGTTCGACCAAATCCGACCGAAGGTTATTATGAGTTTCCCGGTTTATGACTTCTCGAACATTTGCCGCGCGTTGTGTCTCACTGATTTGGCTTTCGATATCATTCGTGAAAAAGTCGTTTTCCACGTCACCACAAATAGCATGGTTTTCGTCTTCGAGTATCATATTGTGTAATATGACACAAGCGTACATAATGTTTTCCAATATTGCCGGTTCCCATCCGCGTGCCGGGTTATGAAGTATATGCCAACGTTGTTTAAGCACGCCAAAAGCTCGTTCAACATCTTTACGTGCGGATTCTTGCGGATATATTCCATCCGTTAGATAATATCCATGCTTGTAGGTGGCTCCATTCACCTCAAAAGGGCAGTCGGGTGCTTTTCCATCATATACATCGTTGAAGATGGGCGACTGATTGAGAACATTGATGTCGTTGTTGGAACCGGCAACACCAAAGTATGCGTGCCAGATCCATAGATCTTGAGAGGCCACTGCTTCTAGCATGATTGTCGGGTGCTCATGATCACCTCTCATGAATTGACCTCGCCATGCATTCGGACAATTTTCCCACGCCCAATGAGTACAGTCTATGCTGCCGAGCATGCCGGGAAATCCGTGTTTAGCTTCATGCGCGGCGTACAACTTCTGAATATCAATAAAAGTAGGCTTGCGTAAATATTTTTGACCATACAGTTCAATAATACCTGTGCAGAATTTGTACAGACAATCTCGTGACGTTTTCTCTCCCATACGGATGTACTCGTCAAGTGCGTCAGCAGCTACTCCATACGCCAATTGCCGAATAGCGGAAGTACACTTTTGTATCGGAGAAAAACCTTGTTTGCCTAACCCGTCAAACCGAAGTCTAAAATACGGATACCCTACTTCTAAATCTTCAACTATTCGTTCGAATAGTTGTCTGCTCATCCTGAACCGCCGCCTAAACATATCCGGTGTATAAATCGGGTTGACGCCAAAGTAGTCCCGCATAAGCCGCTCGTTTGCAGTTACTCGACCTCTTTCAATGTTTGCGGCCCTCTCTCTTGTTGACGATGAGGCGGTGCTACCATACAGCGATTGTGCAGCATGTCGAAAAATTTCCCTTTGTAGATTCAACAACTCGTCGGTGTCTACGGATGATGATGATGCGGTTGGTGAACCGGGTTGTGGCGAATCCATATTGTTTAATATATAGAGGTTGAGAAAATTTGAGAGAGTTTGAGAGGTGTGAGAAATAAGAGGTTGAGAGGTGTGAGAAATAAGAGGTTGAGGGTTAAATATATAGTGGGATTAAATTGAGAATATTTTTTTTTAAGAAAGAGCCGTTCAACGGTTATTTTTTAAAAAATTTAATTAAATTTTTTTTTTTTAAAAAACCCTCGGGATGGATCGGGATCCCATCCCCGAAAACCATCCCTTCCCGCATTCGATCCCGCCCCGTACCCCATCCCCGCAGCCATCCCGCTGCCACATCCTCCATCCCGAGACCCATCCCGTACGCGGTACGGATGGCCTATGAACCACATTTGATTAAAATTTATCTTTTATTCTAATAACAATCATTACTTGGAATTTTGGGATATATATCTAAACATTTCAATAAGATTATATATAGTTTTTTTTAAGGAAATGGCAACATATGTAAAATGAAAGGTTCAAAAGCCCAATTACATATCGGCCCAAGCACATGATAAAAAGCTAGTGACATTTGAGCCCAACTACCTTAAGTGTTAAGGGTCAACAAAAATAAAAGAGTAGATTACGGATTTGGTCATGACTCATGAGGTATGTGATTTGTTCGTCATATAATACCACTGTTCTAAAAGGCTCGTCACGACAGTCGTCATGGCGTGCCGTGACTCAAGGCTTTTGTCTCACGTCACGTTATGCCTTTGGCACGCCATGACCTAATGTACGGTCTTTTGTAACACAATATTTGATTTTTCTCTACGTCTTTAATGTCTTATTTGTTAGTTTTTAATATATAACATATACTTTAACTTGTTTAGTATCATTGACTCGTCGATAATAGTACAAAACATATGTTTTCATATATAATATTATATTTGATATAAAGATTTGGCGTCATAAGTCACGTCATGACCTCGTCGTGGCTTCTAAGGCTTGAGGCTTGTTCTCGCCGCTACGCCACGCCTCACGCCATTTAGAACATTGTATAATACACTCTACCTATGTTATGTGTCTTGGCTTTGGTCCGACCATCTATTACTTCCGTTAAGTATGATAACAAAAAGGTCAATTTACCATTATTTCTTTATTTTTTGAATATTTAAATTATAATATATATATCGTTCTTCTTCTTATTTACTTTGTTATTATTTTCTTCTTCTTCTTCTTATATATATGAAACACAAAGGTTCATATATGAATCACAAGATTCATATATGAATTAGTTATAAAGAGTTTATATGTGAATTACAAAAGTTCATATATGAACGTATAGTTCATATGTGAATTATACAGATTCATATATGAACTCGTCCCGTGTTTTTTTGTAAAAGTTACGAAATTGTCCTTCTATTTTTGGAACAGCCGCAACTTTTGACCAGTCAAAGCCGCAACATTTGACCAATTATAACCGATCTTGACCGAATAAATGGCCAAGATTACTTCTCTACTTCTCAAATATTTAGCACTTCTCATTTGAACCTAAGGCTATATATATATATATATATATATATATATATATATATAGAGAGAGAGAGAGAGAGAGAGAGAAAGAGAGAGAGAGAGGTTCAAGGGAAAACCTCAAATAATTAGAAAACTAAAGAACACTCTTACACACATAGAATTAGATAATCTAATGGTTATTATTAGAATAGCAGTTTTGTAATTAAAAGGAAGTTGAAGGTAAATTACATAACAAGTTATTTGAGGTTGGGGGTAAAATTGGTAAACTACAACAAAATTAGGTTTTTAGGGTTTTTGATGTACCAACACCATTTCTACATGCCTCCACCTGCTACTCTCATAGATTACAATAAACTTAGGTTTTTTAGGGTTTTCTTCTTAACCTTCACAGCTCCATCAGCAGCCGCCACCACCCTCTCCACCCTCACCTTCACCATTTCCCTCCGATTCCGATTCTGATTCCAATTCCAATTCCTCTTCTGGATCTCAGAGATCAAGAGATCCTAACGATATCAATGGCACCAACAACAACGCCACCGGTGGAGGTGGTGGAAGTCTCGCTCGTTATCGATCTGCTCCCGTATCCTTCTTAACCACCACCGTAGACTCCATCATCAATGGACAAGGACAATATACTGTCGGAAATCACATGGTTGCTGGCGGAGGCGGAGATGGTACACCTGCTCGTTTTTCTTACCTCATGCTGATACGACATCCTCACAACTCTCCTCCTCCGTCTCCACCAGAGATCGCTTGCAAATGATGTCGTTCAATTTAAACGAGTTCGCATCAGCTTTTAATGGTTTGAAAGGTAGTACTACGACTCCATCTCCGTTATTCCGGCACGACATCTCTCCCGCCGGTTTTCTCAACACCCTCACCTCTTCTAACCCTACTGGTACGTACGTTCTCTTTTAATTCTCGCCGTTTTATCTCTCGTATGTTATAAAAATACGCACAACTTAATCCATAATCATTAGGTTTTAAAAACTCGATTAATCTCGTTTCAGAAGAAAAACTCCAGATCTGTGCATATATATGCACAAGTGCATAATATGCATTTGTGCATATCTACATTTCGATTTTGATGAAATGACTATTTAGATTTGGAATTGTGTGTAGTTTTTTTTATGTTCGTCAACGTACTTGGAAATTTTTTTATTCTATCTTCTCCACCTTCTTCTTCCTCCTTGGAAACAACCATCCACAAATGTTAGGCACAAGTGCATATATATGTATTTGAGCATATATATATATATATATATATATATATATATATATATATATATATATATGCATTTGTGCATATCGACTTGTTTTTGGTCGTTTTTCTTTCAAAAAGTTGTTTGTTTTTCAGTTTGGATTAGATTGCAAGTTTTAGAATTGAAAACCACTAACTAATCTGTGATTTTTTGAAGTTTGGCAGCCGACATCAAGCATCGCCGGAAACCCGTGAACTCGCCGGAATCTGCAAGTTTTCGCCGAAAAATCGTGATCTCCATAGTTATAGGGAAACGATTTATGCCTTTGTTATATTTTTCATATCTGATATAGTGCTCAAATTACCTTAATACCCTTTTGATTATGTTGAATCAATGTTTATAAGGGTGTTCTTTTGTTTTCTAATTATTTAAGGTTTTCCCCTGAACCTGACCCTATATATATATAGGTTCAAGGGAAAACCTCAAAAAACGGAAAACTGAAGAACACCCTAGGAGCCATTCATCTGGGCGGTATGTACTTGTGCATGCAGGTTATTTGTAACATGCATTTGTGCATATATGCACAAATGGATAATTGTAACACCCCAAAATTTGGGAAAACATTTTTTAGACCACAGACGTCCGCGAGGGTGAATGCCGGACGTCCGCGAAGGGCGGACTTCCGCATGTCATCCGCGGAAGCAACAAAAGTTTTTGGATGGAAACAATTCGGCCAAGGCCGGACGTCCTCGAAGGACCATGCGGACGTCCACGACCTGTCTGATGAAATATCTTGGGTATTTTAAGCCCTTTATCTCTCTCTCTCTCTCTTTCCTCACTTTACTTTCCAAAACCCTAACTCAACCCCTTTCTCCCTCTCTCAGCCGATTTTCCCCAAGAAAACACAAAACCCTCCTTCATCTTCTTCACCTAAACTAAAGCCATCCCCACCATTGTTGAAGATATGGAAGCTTGGAGCTTTTGTGGGTGATTAGGAGCTTTTGCTTGGAGATTCAAGTGATAAAGGTAATATCCCACTACCCAAAGGTTAGGTTATCGTTGTTTCCATCTCCTTTCTATTTTGGGGTATTGTTGGATGATTTTGGTGGTGTTTGGTTGAGGTGATCTTCTCCTTCTTCATTTATGAGGATTAGGGTTTTAATATATTTGGGATTTTTGGGTAATAAATGTTTGGGGAATGATTGAACATGGTTGGATCGGGTTATTGATGGTTGGAAACTTATGGATCTAGGTTTTTGGAAGATTTGGCTTAAGGATTCATGTGCATCAAAGGAGCTTACGTTTGGGGAAAATCTAGATTTAGTCTAAATCTAGCAAGGTGAGTTAAAGTTGCTTTGTGAAAACTTTGTACATGCCAAAATGTTATTTTTCCAAGTACTTATGTGTTTTTACATGAAAATTATCAATGGTTGAATTATTTGGTGGGTTTTGACCCTTTGAAGTATTTATGGTTGTAAATATTGTAAAACACTTATATTTGGAGTTTTTGGGGAAATGTGATAGATAAATCATACATGGAAATGGGTTATTGATTTATGTTATAAATGGAGTCTACTTGTTATGAAAATGCATTTTGTGTATAATTTGGAAACATGCAATTAGTACTTTATGGTACGATTTGGAAATGTACGGTGTGAGTCTTTTGGAAAAGAGGGTGGTCCCAACCCAAGGTTCTATTCCGGGTTTTTATGGATTTGAAATATTATTGGCAAAAGTGTGTGTTGCTACGTTTAATCTCATGTTATGACTTTTCATGAATTATCTTTTGAGTCAGTTGAGTTTATGGCTCGGTATTGGATTTTGTTAAGTCTTGAGGACAATTGTCCAGTTTTGATAGCTCAAAGTCGAGTTTTGATCATGATTTACGTTATTGGGGAATTGCATGTTTTGAATGCACCGGTTTATTCATTTGGGATCGTGTAATGTTTTAGACCTTGTTAGCTATGGATCCATAGGCATTTGAGTTTCTCAAGTCTCGCGGGCAAGAAATCGGGATGATTGAGCCCAGTTTACGAGACATTAGTTTCTCTTTTGTAGCACGGAATAGGGATCGGGTTCCATGATAAGTAAGGCGTGGGCCTACTTGGTCGGGCGTCGTCTCATGGGCCGTAAGGTGTAATTCCATATGTGCTTGGCACGGGATAGGCATCGGGTTCCATGATAAGTAAGGCGTGGACCTATATGGTCGGGCGTCGCCTCATGGGCAGTAAGGTGTAATCCCAAATGTGATGTTGTGGATTTGGAGTGACCCAATGTATAGACCTGGAGTGGTTGAAGTTGGGGGATCCCTAGTCTCGCGGGCAATAGATCTGGAGTGATTGAGCTCAGTTTACGAGAGTAATCCTCGTGTGTGTTTTATTGCATAGTAGGTGACCCACTTTTGTGTTCCGTCACGTGCAATGTATACGGGCCTCCCCCGTCACCGAAAGGTGTTGTTTTGGGTATTTGTGTTTATCTATGTTTTCGGTGACGTATCATATTTATGTGAATTGTTTTCCACGTTATATGAGTTATGGGTTATGTTTCATCCATGTTTGGGGACGTTTGGAATATCGGAGATTTATTTATGAATTCAATCGTTTTGAGAATCGAATGCTATTTCACCTTTCACGTTGGTTTTGGGAATGAGTCCATTTTGGAAATCATTTTATATTAAAGCTTTCAGCACGGGATTGGTGTGAGTTGGAAAATGGGTGATTTGCATCTAAAGTAAATTCTTTTGAACTCATGACTTAAATTGCATCCCTCACGATTTATGAATTTATATGGTCTAGATAAAACTCTTGAACTCACTAGGCGTTAGCCTAACCCTTTTTATTTGTCGGTATGTGCAACAGGCCCAGGTTGGGAGTAGCTTTAGCTACACTGTGAAGAGACGAGTGCTAGTAGAGTGCACGAGAGGTGATTTTGATTAGTGAAGTCTTCCGCACTTATTTGGGATTAGCAACTTGTATTGTGTTAAGTAACGCCCGTCTTAAGTTATTAATTGTGAAAATATGATTTTTAAATTCTGAGGTATTTTCAGGGATGATCTGTAGAAATGATTTTTATCCTCTTACGGTTATTTCATTGAAATTAAAGTTAGTTGCTCGTTCCAATTTTGAGGGTGTTACAAGTTGGTATCAGAGCATACGTTTGAGAGAATTAGGTGTTGATTTTGGATACCTAGACTCAAACTAGCGTTCTTTTAAATAAATGAGAGTGAAATTCACCATTAGGCATTTTAAGATAAGATGTTTTGAGGTCGATGGAATTGCTAGAAACGAGAATCACGCCGAGAGTAGCAAGGATAATCATGTACGGGTGCGTTCATAATGACACCTGCCAGTATCATGGTGAACCTACTAGTTACATGTGCGTACTTGAACTACTTTAATGTGATGACCGTTTGGGTAGTGAAGGAGTTTCTAAGCTATTAGTAGTTGGAAAAGACTGGCGATTTTAGTGCTAGTCACTTAGGGTGACAGTAAGCATGATGTTTGCTTTAAGTGGACCGTTTCGGGTCGAGATTGATGGTTGGATTAGAACCATAGACTTATTGAACCAAATTTGATTCGAGGAAGAACCGTAAGGTTAATCAATGTAATTCCCAACTTTGCCTTAAGAGGTTTGAACACCGGATGACAATAATGGACCGGAGGAATTTGGAGGAGTATGGGTTGAGACGTTGAGTGCCGACTAAGTTATGCACAAAATTTATTTTAAAATAAATTGCATCAATCATTTCTTGTGTTTCAAATCCTTATATGGATTATGTTACAAAATCTCAGAAAATGGTTAACACAAACACAAGATTTTAAATCATGGTTTGAAACGTGCATGAAATTATTTTATTGCGGGAGTTGCAAACTCCGTCGGGACTTGTTTTATTTTATCGTTGTCCAACGTTACTTTCGGATACAGTGATATCCATATTTTCATGATGTTTAAGATGTTGGGCAAGTAACTACGGCTTGTGGCTTTAACATTGGATCTCCTCCACATATGTTAAGGTTTGGACGGAAAGTTATCTTCCATTATGCCTATGTCGAATTTTATTGAAAAAGTTTATCTAATGCAAGTTTTGTCGAAAAGTGTTGTTTAGATTGCATTACAACAAAAGGGGAAATTTTGGAAGTTTTGACATTTTACTCATGGTTTGCGTTATGCAATTTGATTGGTTGAAAGCGAAAGGTTTGGCACCATTTGGTTGATTTGAGGCAATTGAGCCCATGGAGTTTTACAAAGTTTTGTTTTACGACGTTTTGTGTCGTGTGAGTGCAATTTTGTAAGGTGCATACTTTAGTTATTGCGTGTGTTAATTTTGGATTATATTGGGCATTTTGATTCATTCGGGTCTTGTTGGGAAGTGCTATTTAAACCGTAAGGCGACCAAATGGAATGTTTTGGAACTTTGGTGTCGAGCAATTTCTCTTTCAAAGATTTGTGTTAGCACGTTTTGTTGCGATTTATTCAATTGTACGGATTGATTTATACGTGGCGTGAGTAGTGTATGAAAGAACATACTGATTTTATTTCTTAACGATTTTCTTTGTACGCTTATGATTAAATGATTATTTTATTATCATTCCACGCAAATGCATGGTATTGATCTAAGGGTATGCATTACTTGGTAGTCACTGATCCTCGAAAATTTAATAAATGAATCGTGAATGAAACTGTCATTAATTCATTGCATAAGTGGAAGTCTTTTGGTCAAAGCATGTTTTAGTGTTGTGGGGATCATGCATGGTTTACAATACGGTACGTTTTGGAAACACGAATGAGTGAGTCATTGAACTTTGGTCAAATTTGACTTGATGAACATTTTGGAAAGAAAATCGTAAACCTTTTGGTTTTGGAGAAAATGTGTAATTTGAGTATTTTAATGGGTAAATTTTAAGCGTCGACATTCTAACGTTTTATATTGCGAGTGTGAAACCTTTGGTGTAAATGCTCCGGGATGGGGATTGAGGAAAATTATTTGTCTAAATCTAGAGTGCGTGAAACTATTGATGTTTTGGAACACTAATGCACATTGTTTGTACGATCCGACATTCGAAGTCGATTTAAACCCTTTTTGGTGTCAACCGTTTACAAGCACTTATTTTCTCCTCAGTCTTGGGAAAAACACATTAATGTGTGAGCTTTGTCAAAAATGTTTTACTCTTATGTCATTATATGACTAAGTGAGAAAATTTTGATATTTGATTTAGAGAATTTCATCTGTTGAAATTTTATTACGAACTATCTAATGCATGTAATTTTATTTCTGGAAAACCACTAGGGAAGTGTTACAAATTTGCATGCGTACTCCAATTTGAAATATCTTCATGATGTTTTAGTCAATATCTTCGAATGGTGAAAACGTGTTGACTTTTATCTTTGAACTTGGAACTAACGCTGTTGGTTCCTGTTTTCTTAACAATGATCTTAACTTTCAGTTAGTTCAGATTGTAGATATGGTGCGGAAGCGTATTTAAGAACTGAAAGATAATGTAAAGGCAGAAAAACACACAATATCAAATAAACAGTATGTAAAGAACAGATGAATATCTCAAAGATTACTGTGTTTGATATTATCAAGAACACCAAGAACATAACAAGAAAGAGCTGCTGGTGTGTGTGTGTTTGTGCGTAGCTTAATGTGTAATTCTTTTTCTTGTTAATATAAGAACTCAACATGAGTCTTCTATTTATACTACTACAAAGGGGACATACTTTAGACAATAAGGACTGATCTACAGTAGACAAGATCGTATGAATAGTAGTAGGTACGATGTTCATTTAATGCGCATGTTCCAATTCTGACAGAGCCCTATCATAGTTTGACACGTGTAGTTGATGTCAGGGCACGCCTAGAACAAGTGGATGAACGGATCTTGAAACAATAGAAAGATATTTGTTAATCTTCTAAGTCTTCAGTATAAACCGCAGAGGCCCTGTCAAAGGTGACAGAGGTTCTGCGGCTCGGTCCTCTGTGAGGAGTCTTCTGCTGATTCTTGCCTTCGGTATTCTTGGGTTCTTCTGCAGAGCCTTTGTGGGTTACTTATGTACTTAGACTATTTTCACTACTTTTACAAACAGAAAGATTGGAGCTAACAATCTCCCCCTAAGTAGTGAAAATAAAAAATTGAAAGTGCAAGGATTTTCTAAGCACAAGAACAATTTTCTTTTTACATTAGATTATGCCAGAGGCATTTACATTTGATTGTATTGAAAAGAAAATATTACAGAGGATTTGTTTGACTGACTCAGACATTGGCATCCTTGAAGTCATTGAAACTTCTGCGGTCGAGTCCTTCTTGTATGAGTTCGTGATAGAAGCTGATGCAGAGAGTTCGGAAGTTGATTGTTGCATCGATAACCTCTATCAGTCTGTCGGCAAGACTTTGATCCATGAGCTCTGTTTCTCTGTGCTCCACTAGGATTGATCTAAACCCTCTACGAACAATTTTGATTTACCAGAAGGATCTAGAAATACTAACCCGACCCTTGGATTTGTGATGATTGAGTTTGGTGTAGCAGAGGGAGGGCAGTAGTCTTCTGGTGGTTGAACGTTTAAGCTTTTTACTCCAAGATCTCGAGCCAATTAGAAATCTACCATGCTGTATAGGAGAAGCTTCTCGCGTATGACCTTTCTGATCACTCTGTAGGCTCTGTGAACTTCGTCGGTTGTGAAGTTCTCTTTCGTCTATTCCAGAAGATCAGGTAGATCATAAGGATTGAGATTTCTTAGATCTGCATCTGCAAATTGGTTCTCTGATCTGTCCTCTCTTTTGACCTTGTAGATGTTGTAAGAGAGTTTAGGCCAGGTTCTGGTTCTTGAGAACTTACAATATAGGACTTTGACGATCTTTGATATTGAGAAGACTTCGTATTTAGGCTTGGGTTTTGTTCTGGTGAAGAGGTTTTCGAGGTCAGCACGGAAATCAGGGTCTTGAATGGTTGGTTCGGATTGATCCATTATGCCCATTTTGCTGTATAAGTACCTATACACCACCTCTTCCATTTGTGGTGGTGGTGGTTGAGGTAAGGTTCTGCACCGAGCATCTAATTGGTTCTTGATTTCTGCCACTCAATCCTCTGTTGGTTTACCCTTTGGATCCAGAACAGGTTTGTTTGACAGAGGAGCAACACCAAAAGCCCAGTCTTCTTCTTCTGGCTTTGGTGTTACGAAAGCATCGAAAGAGCTTTTCATCAGTTTCTCTGTTGGAGGTTGATGCTTGGGCTTTTTCTTTTTTGGTTCCTCTGTCATAATCCCTTTGCCCTTATCTTTTGCCTTCGTCTGATCTGCTTGTAGAGATGGGTTTGCCTCTGTAGGATTTGACGCTTGAGTTTCAGAGGGCTTTGTTGTTGATGTTTCTGTTGGTTTAGGGATTGCCTCTGTAGGTTTTGATACTTGAGTTTCAGAGGGATTGATTACGGTTGCTTCTGTTGGAGAGGCTTCTGGTGGCTTGCTCAGATATTTCCTCTGTTTTTGAGCAATTGTTTTGGTTCTTGGTATTTTGGGTGTTGGAGAAGGAAGTTCATATTTGGAGGATGTTAGGATTTGTAGTTTTTCTCTTGTTTGGACATCTTCTCCAAATACAGAAGGAAATTTCACAGAGGTTGGTATTGCCTTTGTGGTCTTCTGTTGTTGAACTTGGGTTGTTTCTGGTATTTGGGTTTCTTTAGGAATGGATTCCACATAGATGGTTGTTGTCTCTGTGGTTTGATTTCTGCTTTGGGTTTCAGGTGTTTGGGTTGTAGCAGGGGTTTCTTCAGAGACCATTTCCACAGAGGTGGTTGTTGCCTCTGTGTACTGTTGTATTCTTTGTTGGGTTTGAGTTGGGGGTGCATAGGATATTGGTTCTTGGGATACCGGTGGAGCGGGTAGACCTCTGCTTGCAGCTATTTCCCTTTGTTTTTCCCCTCGATTCTCCCCCTTAGGATGATCTGATGAATCGTCAGAGTCATCATCAGAGTCATCCTGACCCTTATCTGTCGTACCTTCTGTTCTGCACGATGCTGTTGGCTTTTTAGGCTGTAGAGTGGCTCCTGCGGCTATAAGTTTTGCGCATACGTCATCGCATAGGCCAAAAAGAGTTGCGAGTTCTGCTTCTGTGTTAAAGCGCATTCTGCCGACGCTCTTCTGAAAGTCTTTCACATAGGTGTGGTTGGCGATTGTAAAGGCCTTGATCATTTCTGTTACTTGGTTGATCACACTTTGGCCAAGTTCTGTGAGCTGAGCTCTGGTCATATAGTCGGATGGCTGCATGATCAGAGTCTCCCTTGCTGTTATTCGTGAACTTGTGCTAGGGCCTTCTTCCAGTCTTCAGATGTAAGGCCAGCAGAGGTTGAGGATTTCTCTTTCATCTTTTCATGCAAGTCTTTTACAGAGCTTTGGAATGCGGAAGTCGTGACTTTCTCGAACTCAGCAGCAGCAGATGCAGATGTGGTAGCAGAGGTTGTGGCAGCAGTTCTCATTTGGGCTAGAGCAGATTGCACCTCTGTGGATAAGTTGTCCATTTTGGTGTTCATGTTGGTAATGGCCCGAGTGGTAACTTCTGCAAAAGATTTGAAAGAGCTTTGCAACTCCTTCATTGTATTGTCCACAGAGGTGACAAGGGTTTGCAACTCATCCCTTGAGACATGTGAACTAGTTGTAACCTCTGGGGGAACACATTCATCCCCAGAGTGAGTCTCTGTTCCTGAGACACCTTCTTTTGTCCCTGTTTTGATGTTGAGGACGGAAGGATTTCCTTCTGATCCTCGAGCAGAAGCATCTAGTGCTTCAGACTCTACAGAAGTTCTGAGAATGACATTGTCTAGATCCCCTCCAGAGGTGGGTACTAGATTATCCTTCTTTTGACTCGGAGACTTGTCTAGAGTCTCTCCGTCTTTGTGCACTCTAATCTCATCTGAAGAGATGTTTGGACCTAGTTGTGTGCGTGTGGCAGAGCAAACAAATTACTCTGCAAGGATTTCTGTTGTGATCTGGGGCAATAGATCACTTACTAAGGGCAAATCCTTTAGATAGGATTCCCCTGGAATGGTTTCCCCGGTTATTAATGGTACAGAGGATGAAAGACTTTCCTCTATCCAGATGGTTTGGGTTGGGGTCGAGCCGTGCTGCTCTTTTTCAATATTTCCCTCTGCCACTAGACTGGCGGCAATAGAAATGTGGGTTGCACTGGGAGTTGGTTTTGGTTGTGTGCCTCTATTAATCCAGGCATCTTTTCTTGCTTCTGCTTTTGTGAAGCATCCAACCACTTGTTCTCCATCTATGGTCTCAACCTCTGTTGCTCCCATACGGGTTGATGCTTCTTCTCTAACTACTGTAGCGACGTCTGCATCAGTGCGTAAAGATTCGAATATTGGATGTTAGCCAATTAGTCGCATGACATGTGGATGGTAACGACCTTTTCTTATTTTTTCTGCTTCCTCTTCATCAGAATCCACTTCTGAGACTTCTACCCTAGTCTCCCCTTCTTCTGTTACCTCTTCTTCCCTTGGACCTAGGGAGTCTTACATAGGATGAGTACTAAAAAGTTGTTGTACATGGGGGTGCATAACCTGTGTACCGTCAGAGGCAGAGATTACTTGCTCTGGGCTTCTTCTGTGAATATCAAGGCCAGGTTGAAGGAAGGGGTTCTGCAGTATCTCTGGGGTCTCAGCCGGTTTGTCTCTTGGAGTTTGGTCATCATCAGCTAACTCTGAGTCAACTCCAGAGATTGTGAAATCGGGATCTTCTGCGGCTTCTTCGTTTTCATGTGACAGAGCTTCTGCAGTCCATCCAACAGTGTCAAGGGTGTGGGCAAATTCAGGACGTTGGAGGAAGTCAGAGAAATTCCCATGATGCGCATAATTTAGGGGATTGGGGGATTGCAGAGGGGATTCTTGTGCTACTTCTCCTATCACCTCTTTTACCACTGTATCCTCTGCAATTGTTTGCATAGGAGACAGAGGTTTCCCAGTTTTCTTCTTGCTCTTTCTCCTCTTGGGTTTAGGTGCCCCTTCCTCTAAGACTTTGGATTTTCTCTTCTTCTTTTCCTTTGGGGGAGAGGGAGGAGCAGAAGATCCAACTTCTGTGGCATGAGGAGGAGAGGGTTGAGCTTCTGCGACACTTGTAGAGGTGCCCTCTGTGGATTTCCTCTTATGAGTTTTCTTTTGAGGAGTAGAGGCAGAGGGTTTTTGTTTCTTTTAGGCAGAGTAGATGGATTTTCTCTGAGCACAGAATCTGGCTTGATTGTCTTCATGCTTCTGAAAAGCAGCTGCCCATTCTTCATCTGTCAACCTATCTAATACTTCTGTACCTATGGGGACTCCTAGACGCGGGGGTGTCATATGACTTGGTTCTGGAGTCCTATGATCGCGTATGTATTCTAATTCTAGTTCTTCATCCCTTACATATCCCAGAAGTGTCTTTGGCAGAGGTCTGCAGTGTGGGTATCCATCAGCATGTTCTGTTGGAGAGTTTTTGTTCATAGCATACATCTTGGTTGTTGGCCCCTCCATTGGCCATTTTTCGAGCAAGAGTAGAGGCTTTAGCAGAACACCTAGAATTCTTTGAAACTGCAGAGGAGGTAGAGCTCCTGTTGTCTGTGACCTTTTCTGCTGGAAGGTGATCTTTCTGTCGATGGTGTTAACCATTTCTTGCATCATGAGTGTTGCGAAGTCCGTCGTAGTAAACTCCGTACATGATGGCTAGTATTTGGTGTGAGGATTGATCTGGACTCCCCACTTTCCCGGATAAGCATCTGTTGAGTATGGAAAAGAGTGTATTCCACAGAGGTGGTAATCTGCCTCTGCGGAAGTCATTTCTCTTTCTTAGTGGTATGTTGTACCCCAACATTTCGACAAACCTGCAGAGCTCTTCATCTGTAGGTTCCTGTGCAAAGGTCTTTAATCCTAGAAGACCTTTGGTGGGTAGACTGAACTCAAGAGAGAACATAGTTCTGTTGAACTTGAGTTCAAGATGTGCGGATTTATCGGGTTTGGAGATGTACCCTTTGATCTGTCGGTCTTCTGGATCAAATCTGCAACTTTGCCAGAATTGATTTATGTACCTGGTAGGGATTTTATCAACGGTTTTGGTAAGGAGAGGGTAGAGTATATGTTGTTTCAAAATATGGAGAAGTATAGCATGTGCTTCTCCAAAAGCAGTTTTGCATGGAACAAGGTAGTGGTTATTGGGTTTTAAAGGTAGAACATTTGCAAAATGTTCATGTTCTAAGAAGTTTTGGAGGTGGGTTGTCGGAGCAAAGTCTGCTTCATCGCCGGAGTTATCTTGCTCCAGGTTTCTAGCGATTTCAGGGTTTTCTGAATGTTCAGAGTCTTCAGGGTGTTCAGGGGAGTTCGCCGGAGAGTGAGCAGGGGAGATAGCTTGAGAAGAGGAGGCCATTTCTTGTATGAAGATAAGAATTTTGCAGGTTTTTGCAATGGTTCGCCGGAGAAGAAAGTGAAAGTTGAAAGTTCGTAACGTTTTTGAGGAATGGTAACTTGGGTTTTATAGTGAGAGGAAACGGTAGAATCTGAAGAGGTAAATATGTGGAAGTGGATAATATATGGGGTCCGTACTTGAGTGTGAACGGCGGGTTCAACTTTCCAGAAGAACGTGTGCCGTGTACGTCCAATAAAAATGAGACACGTCAGCAGTGTCAGAGTACGACTTGACGTCGTGCGCGGCCCATTAATGCTTGGTGCGTGGGTTTCTTTTCCTCCACATAATTTTCACTCGCAGTAAAATAGCCTTTACTGTTACAGAATTTCCCTAAGTTGAAACAAATGACAGAAGCTCTGTAATGATAGAAGCTCTGTGGTTTGAAATCTTCCTTTTATTTTCCTCTGATGCTTTCACCTTTACCAAAAACGTTTGAAAATTCATTGGAGAGGATCGATAGATTTATAGAGTAGAAATTTCTTTCACAGAGGTTTTGAAGCTCTGTCAGAGCCAGCAGAGGCTCTATGAGATGAAATTTCTCATATCTAAAAATCTATTAAACCTTTTAATCATCCAAGTTTTTATTTGTTTTTGACAATGTTTTTAGGACCTATTTGGAAGTTGGTGTCCTAGAAAATTGTTTGTTAAAAGATTTTGTGCGAGAAATTCTTTTAAAAGCCTATGTTGGTCAACAGAGTTTCTTTGGTGGAAAGAGCTCTGTGACCAACAACCTTTTAGAATCTCAAAGTGTGCATTTGTGCGAAAGAGGTCTTTTTAGATGACATTTAAACAAATCGAAAGAGTTTAAATTTACGATCATAGAGATTTTCTCTGGCAGAGCCTCTGTTGAGCTCAGCAGAGGCTCTATGACCTCAAATTTCTCATAACTCAAAATTTATGCATCTTTTTGATCATTTGAAGTTTGAAATGTTTTTAACATTGTTTTTAGGACAAATTTGGAAATTTGTGTCCTAGAAAACTGTTTTCAAAAACTGTTTGAACGAGATACTTACATTTTGACTCTTCTGACCTCGGCTTAGTACCTGACTTATGTGGATAATGTCGATCGCAATTCTTCTTTGGCTTCCCCTTGAACTGTCAACTTCTGTAGAGCAGTTCAAGGTCTCCTTCTGCTCCCCCTTGGCCTATGCTTGGATCAAATAAGATAAGTTGTGCATAGAACATAGATCAAGTCTTTCAGAGGTTCTGTAAGGACTGTCAGAGGTTTTAAGCAATCCCGTAGAAGCTCTGTTGAGTATTGAACACTTGGTGATTGAGAATTTACATACAGAAATATTTTAAACTACAAAACGAAAACAATGTATTTACATATTTACAGAAGATTAAGTTATACTTACAGAGGTTTTAACTCATGTTTATCATTCCCAACTTACCCACCAAGAAAAGGAATATTTTCTCATCTAGTGCCTTGGTGAATAAGTCTGCAAGCTGGTTATCTATAGATACGAAATGCATTTCGATTGTGCCATACTCAACATGATGTTTAAGAAAGTGGTAACAGATGTCGATATGCTTTGTTTTGGAATGCTGTACTGGATTGGCAGAGATTGCTATGGCGCTCTTTGAGTCACAGAAGATGGGAATCTTGAATATGATGTGGCCATAGTCCTTAAGCTGAGTTTTCATCCACATAACTTGGGAGCAACAGCTAGCAGCAGCAACGTATTCGGCTTCTGCTGTAGATGTGGATACGCAGTTCCGCTTTTTAGAGGTCCAGCTGACTAGTTTACCACCTAGGAATTGACAACTCCCAGAGGTACTCTTTCTGTCGAGCATGCATCCTCCATAATCTGAATCTGTATAAGCTTTAAGACCAAAACCAGAGTTCTTCGGATACCAGAGGCCAAGATTTTTGATCCCTTTGAGGTATCTGAAGATCCTCTTTACAGCATTATAATGGGATTCCTTTGGGTTAGCTTGATATCTTGCACAGAGGCATGTGGCATGCATTATGTCAGATCTACTTGCAGTTAAGTATAACAGAGACCCAATCATTCCTCTGTAGAGTGTGCATTCTACAGGTATGCCATTTGGATCTGAGAATAACTTATTTCCAGTGGCCATTGGGGTTCTCATTGCAGAGGCATCAGAGAGACTGTATTTTGAGAGTTTGTTAGAGACATATTTAGCTTGATTTATGAAAATTCCCTCTGATGATTGTTTTACTTGGAGTCCGAGGAAGAAAGTTAATTCTCCCATCATACTCATTTCAAACTCACTCTGCATAAGTTTTTCGAAATCTTTGCATTTTTGTGCATTTGTAGACCCAAAAATTATGTCGTCCACATATATTTGTACAAGCATAATTTCATCACTTTTTCGTTTATAAAACAAAGTTGTATCCGTTGTACCTCTGTCGTAACCATTATCGAGAAGAAAGGTAGAAAGTCTTTCGTACCATGCTCTTGGAGCCTGTTTCAGTCCATACAGAGCTTTGTCAAGGTAATACACGTATTTTGGGTACTTGGAGCTTTCAAACCCTGGTGGATGTTGGACGTATACCTCTTCTTGGATTTCACCGTTTAGAAAAGCGGATTTTACGTCCATTTGAAATACTTTAAAACCTCTGTGGGCTGCGAAGGCTAAGAAGATTCTTATGGCTTCGAGCCGTGCGACAGGGGCAAAAGTTTCATCGTAATCTATGCCTTCTTCTTGTCGATATCCCTTTGCCACCAATCTTGCTCTGTTTCTTATGACCACCCCATCTTCATCCTTCTTATTTCTGAAGACCCATTTAGTTCCTATGGCTTCTTTTCCTCGTGGCAGAGGAACTAAATTCCAGACTTTGTTTCGTTCAAACTGTAGAAGCTCTTCTTGCATAGCGTCTACCCAGTTTGGGTCGTCAAGGGATTCAGAGACCCTTTTTGGCTCGATCACACTAATAAAGTTTGTAAAGAAACAAAAGTTAGCAGTGGTAGATCTTGTTTTTACCTTTTCAGAAGGTTCGCCGATTATAAGACTTGAGGATGGTTCTTTGTCCACTTTGTTGTTCTTGGGAGATGGTCATCGATTTCATCAAGTTGATCTTTAGAGGTTTCCAATTGTGGTTCTGGTGTAGACTCTGTCGTAGATTTTGCTTTCGTGCTTGATCCTACAGATTGTGGAATGATTGGAATGTGTGGCGGAGTTTGTTCCTCTTAGGAAGTAGAGACTAAGTCTTCTTGTTCCTCTGTTATTGGTTCCTCTGTGGTTTCTGGAGTTGGTTCTTCAGTAGCTTATGTGGTTGTTTTCCTTGTTGTATCATCTTCTGTTGGCTCCCCTTCGGCATTTGCATCTGTATGATTAACAGAGGAAGATGAATTATTTAAGGGGCCAGTTAGAGATATACCTATCGCGTTTTGGCTGGCAGAAGAGGATTCTCCAGAGGCTCTGACGGCTCCAGCAGAGGGATCAATGTCGTCATGGAACATCTCTTGAAATAGAAGATTTAAGTCTTCTTCTCTTGTTTTTGAGATGCCAGAGGATTCCCCTTTTAGACCGAGTTCTGAACTGATTTATTCAGAAGTCTTTTGGAAGGTATCGTCAAAAGAAACGTTTATGCTTTCTACAATCGTTCGTGACTGTAGAAGATAAACTCTATAAGCTTTGGAAGTTGCAGAGTATCCTATGAACTTGCCTTCATCTGTCTTTACTTCAAACTTTCCTCTTGTTTCTCTATCATTTAAGACGAAGCACTTGCATCCAAATACATGGAAGAACTTGATGTTTGGACGTCTTTTGTTGATCAAATGATATGGAGTTTTGATGTGTCTATTTACAATAGTTGATCGATTTTGGGTATAGCAAGAGGTCGATACTGCTTCTGCCCAAAATGTCATTGGTAATCCACATGCGGTCAGCATAGTTCTGGCGGCCTCCACAAGCGTGCGGTTCTTTCGTTCAACCACGCCATTTTGTTGTGGGGTGCGTGCAGCAGAGAAGTTCTGTGATATTCCTTCTTCTGTAAGATAGGATTCAATGACAGAGTTTTTGAATTCTGTGCCATTGTCACTTCTTAGTTTCTGAATCCTGCACTCATACAGAACTTGGATTTTCTTCATTAAATTTATAAGAATGTTTGGAACATCTGATTTCTTTCTGACAAATTCAACCCATGTAAATCTAGAGAATTCATCGATCAAAACAAGCAGATATTTCTTCCCACCTAGGCTCTGTGTAGATATTGGACCGCAAAGGTCAACATGAAGCATGTACAGAGGCCTAGTGCAAGATACATCAGTTTTGCCTTTATGGGAAGCTCTTTTGAGTTTTCCCATTTCGCAGGCAGAGCATAGATGATCTTTATTAAATTTGACGTTTGGTAGACCTTTTACTAGATCAAGTTTTACAAGTTTATCAAGAGTATGAAAGTTTAAATGGCAGAACCTGTTGTGCCATAACCAGGCTTCTTCAGTTTTGCACGCAACAAGGCAGATTTTGTCTTTCTTGTTTTTGACATTGAAGTTCATGAGATACAAGTCGCCTCTTCTTTTGGCTCGCAGAAGTTCAATTCCTGTGTCCTCACTCTGTAGAGAGCAGAAGGTTCTTTTGAACATTACGTCGAATCCCGTATCGCAGAGTTGGCTTACACTGAGAAGATTGTGTTTTAGGCCATCCACATATGCAACTTTGCATACGGTTATATTCTTCTTCTGTATGACTCCGTAGCCTTTTATGTACCCCTTTTTATTGTCTCCAAAGGTCACAGATCCACCATCTTGTTTTTCTTTGTATGTGGATAGAAGACCTCTGTCGCCAGTCATGTGCCTCGAGCATCCGGAGTCTAGATACCATACTGGCACATACTGCTTCTGTAAGACAATCAAAGAGTTTTAGGTACCCATATCCAAATGGGTCCAGGTTTGTCAGGGGTTTTTGTTTTTGCTTCTTTTGAAGAAACATTTTGTTTCTTCTTACCCTTGGATTTATCTTTTGCTTTGGGTACAGAGAGAAGACAGTGTGGACTTTTGAAATGTTGGTTTAATTTAAACATTAGATCAAAGCAATGACAGTATTGAATGTGCGAAGAGATTTGGTTGAACTTTTTATTAAATACATTAAATGGGGGCACAGAGGCATTATAATCTATTCTACCATTAGACTTTCTATTACAAGAAGGTTTATGTAAGCTAGATTGTTGTTTGCAAAATCCTTTGTTGAGTGCGGCCTTCTGTGTACCCCTTCTGTGGTGAACTTCTGCTGGTTTCACTGTCACATAAGAAAAAGCTTTGTTAATTTTAGTCCATTTACCCTTCTGTTGCCATGTTTGTTTTTCTTTAACAGGTTTTAAGGGTTTCAAAATCTTTGAACTTGTTGGAATTTTAGTGGACATTAACTTCTTTTGTTTGAATTTCTCAAGCTCTAGAGAGGTTTTAGCTTGTATGCACATATCCACAGAGTCTGGACAGATAGGAACTCTAGTGATTTTCTCCTTGGGAGGAATAGTTCTATTAAGAACTTCAGAGGTTTGTCTAAAATCCTCTGTGTCACTAGGTCCGATCTCTGACTTAGAGTCAGTCTCAGATTCGTCAAAGGATGAATCGTCCTCATATACAGAGGTTGAGTCACTTGGTTCTCTTTCGACAGAGGCTGGACTTTCAGAACATGTGTCATAATCACTTTCTTCCTTTTCTAAGGAACTATTTTCCAAGTCAACAGAGGTATCTGTTAAGTCTTCTTCAGAGAGATTTTGATCACAGGTAGGTGTACAGAGGTTTTCTTCAGAGATACCAAGTTTTTCTTCTGTAGGTTTTGGCTTGAACTCGGGTGCCTATGCAGATAATTTCTTTTCAGAATTCATCATACAGACAAATGCAACTTGAGTTTGAGTCTCGGGGTCACCAAACTTGAAGATTCCTATCTGATTTTGAGTTTTCAGATACTTCTTAGGTTTGGACTCTCTTTTGACAGAGATTGAAGATGACAGATCTGTGTTTTCAAACCACACATTTGTCATCTTCAGAGGTTTCCTCTTGTGAGGTTCCCCAGAGACTTTTATCCTTTTACTTACAGAGAGAAGATTTGGAAATCCAGGTTTTCTTGTATCTCTAATATGAAATAGAGAGGACAGAGATTTGTCTCTTTTGTTTCCGGTATAAGGATGTATATCACAGAAGCCAATTCCCCGTCTCCCTATTTGGGTGTTAATTTTCTCGTACACCTTCTGCGCATCTTGAATTTTTTTATTTTGAAGATCTCTTCTGAGTAAATCTTGACAGAGGACTTCTCTTTCCTTTTGAAAATAATTTTTAAGAGCTAGGATGTTCATTCTGTCGCACTCAACGTCCATTAGTTCTTTAGACTTTGTTTTCAAGGAACAATTAAGTTCATAAATCTTTTCTTTTAAAGGATTTAATTTTTTGTTCCAGTCCATTTCAATTTCTTCCTTTTCTTTAAAGATTTTAGCCTTTTCTTGAGTGAGAAGTCTATCTTCTCTCTCGTAGAAGGTGAGCTTTTTCTGAATATTTTTACATGTCTTTTTCATTTCAGTGTATTCAATGTTAAGTTTAATCAAATCATCTTCTGCAGTATTAGAGTTAGAGGTAGAAGTGGATACCTCACTGTCGGAGTCGGAGCTGACTTCTGCCATGCCGCAGAATAGAGCATTCTTTGTTTCGCCTTCGTCAGAGGATGTGTCTGACTCCCAGATTTCTTTGTTCACCATTAGTGATTTCTGAGCATAGTATTCAGCTTTCTTTTTGTAGAAAGCTGCATCCCTTTGAGGGCGATTTGACTTGCTCCTGCATTCGTTGGCAAAGTGACATGGCTTTCCACAGTTGTAGCATCCTTGGTTCTGTGTGGAGTTTCCAGCTCTGTCATCTGACCTCTGTCGGTCACCACTTCTTTCGGTTCGGCATTCATTTGCGTAGTGACCTGGCTTACCACATTGTAACACTCTTGAATCTGTGGAGTGTTGCCAGCTTTGTCTTCCGACCTCTGTCGGTCATTTCCTCTGTCATTTCTGTTACTTGACCTCTGTCGGTCACCACTTCTGTCGTTTCTGTCGTTTGACCCTTCTCTCTCTCGATTATCTCTTTCATATCGTTCATTACCAGATTTCTTCTGGTATCCTCTGGTGAATTCCTTAGTCAAGAGAGCTAATGATTTAGCTATCGAAGCCAGGGTCGTTTCTTCTTATGCTGCTACTTCCTCTTCTTCTTCACTTTCCACCATTATGTTTTTCTTTTTCTTCTCCTTTCTTTCCTCTACTGCTTTTTCTTTCTTTGGTTTCTCTCTAGCCTCTGTAGTCTTACCAACCAATGCAAGAGGTGCAATGTACTGGGCTTTTGCTTGTGCTACCTGAGGCTCTTGTGCTGCCAATGTTCCATAGAGGTCTGATAGGGTCCAGGAATCTAAGTCTTGATTTGTTTGCAGAGACATAGATAACTGAAGCCATTCTTCATTCAGAGACTTCAAGAACATAACGTTGTTTTCTTCAGAGGTTCTGTGGATGCCGAACTTCTTGCACTTGTTTATTAGAGAGTTGAACCTATCATACGTAGTCTGCAGAGATTCGGTGGGCAGAGCTTTAAAGGCATAGTATTCATTTATGTATTGAGCTCTGCGGTTCTTCTGGGTTTTGGCTCCTCCTTCTAGTTGTTTTTCCAGTTCTTTCCATAGATCATATGCAGATTTACATGCAACCATGGACTGGAAAAGGTCATTTGGAATGGCCATAATCAGAATTCTCTTGGTTTTCTGAGCAACTTCGTATTTTGCCCAATCAGGTTCAGACCATTTATCCTGGGTCTTTGGTTTCGTGTGTTCAGGGATTTCTGGTGTGTCGTCTGTGCCAGGAACACGAGGTACAATTTTCATGGGAACGAAAGGAGGGTTACGGATATAATAAACCAATTCTTTGCCAGTACCCTCAAAGAAGTGAATCATTCGAATCTTCCATTGAGGGTATTCTTCTCTAAGAAGAGTGGGAGGTTTGGTTAAGGAACCAGCAGAGAGGAAGTTGTTTGTATGCGTCATTTTAGAGAAAGATAAATTATCCAGAAAAGGGTTTGAACATCAAACTTTTTAGAGTGTGAAGTGGATGCTTCGTATGAAGTTTTAAGCTTTTAAAAGCTTTAAGCTGAGCACAAAAATGGTGTTTTTAACCGGAATAACAGATTCTATAAGTTTACCAAAGTTCGAATGAATCGAAAATGGCAGAAAAACAGAAACTGTTTGAATAAAATGAAGAACAGGTTAAAAATCCAAGTTTCTACCAAAAATCATTGTAAAGAGTGGATCCCTCGATATTGGCATTTGAGTTTCACAAGTCTTGCGCGCAAGAGATCGGGATGATTGAGCTCAGTTTACGATACGTTAGTTTCTCTTTTGTAGCACGGAATAGGCATCGGGTTCCATGATAAGTAAGGCGTGGGCCTACATGATCGGGCGTCGTCTCATGGGCAGTAAGGTGTAATTCCATATGTGCTTGGCACGGGATAGGCATCGAGTTCCATGATAAGTAAGGCGTGGACCTATATGGTCGGGCGTCGTCTCATGGGCAGTAAAGTGTAATCCCAAATGTGATGTTGTGGATTTGAAGTGACCCAATGTATAGACCTGGAGTGGTTGAAGTTGGGGGCTCCCTAGTCTCGCGGGCAATAGATCTAGAGTGATTGAGCTCAGTTTACGATAGTAATCCACATGTGTGTTTTATTGCATAGTAGGTGACCCACTTTTGTGTTCCGTCATGTGCAATGTATACGGGCCTCCCCCGTCACCGAAAGGTGTTGTTTTGGGTATTTGTGTTTATCGATGTTTTCGATGACGTATCATATTTATGTGAATTGGTTTCCACGTTATATGAGTTATGGGTTATGTTTCATCCATGTTTGGGGATGTTTGGAATATCGGAGATTTATTTATGAATTCAATCGTTTTGAGAATCGAATGCTATTTCACCTTTCGCGTTGGTTTTGGGAATGAGTCCATTTTGGAAATCATTTTATATTAAAGCTTTCATCATGGGATTGGTGTGAGTTGGAAAATGGGTGATTTGCATAACCCCCTCAACCACTCATCCGTCTCTCAAAAGACGGATGTTTCAGTCTCACACGGGGATAAAGCACAACTTCCACCGGTCTCTCACTCGGAGAGTACTGGTGTTGAAACAAGAGACCAGCAACCCCCGGTCTCGACTTCTTTCAGTGCACCATCGAGTCTAGATCCACTTGTTATTGAAGATTCTTTGACTAGGACACTTGATGCGGAACAACACCAAGTCGCGGCTCTAAGTGACCCGACCGGAACGTCTGTAGTGTCTCCGTCTGCCGGAACACGAGGATCGGATGGAAATCCTACCACAGCTATTATCATGCCAACTGTGAACGTAGGTGGCTCTACCCCCGCGGTAGATGCCTCAACGGGTAACCTAAGTGGTCCCGGAGTTAGTAACCAGACTTTGTGTCACCAGGGTCCCTGGACAGTACCCTTAAGGCTGTCCGCCAGGATATGGAGCAACAGATGCAGCAACATGTAGCCGCTGAACTTGCCAAAGCTATGCGCGCTATCAAAGGTAAAGGCTACCTCGTCGAAACTGAAACCACCCCTGTACCTCCACCGATTCAACCGCAACCTATCTATTTGGTGGACACCCTAAAGACGATGCTATTGGCCCAACTGCTCCAGGAATCAGATACAACCGCCTCTACTGAAGCAGACCTGATCTCAGTTCTCCGATCACAGGTCACTGCTCCATCTTCATCTATTACCACTTGCTTAGACGCCATTGACTCGACTCTCAATGACTACAACCTAGCGCTCACAACGCTGTCCGAGAGAGTCCCCTCACTCGAAGATACCTGCGAGAGTCAAGAAGGCGGCCTGAAGCGGAAACACGATGACCAGGATGATCCTGATCACCGTGAGGGGGAGAAAAGACAACGTCTGACCGAGACCGCCTCCCTGATCCAGACTGAAGCTACAACTGTGGTTCATCAGAAACCCCCAACTGCGGCAGCTACAACAGAAGCACCAGAAGCCGAGTTGCCTTTAGCAGACATGGTTATAGACATGGAGATATCAGATGAAGAAGACCCGACGGTTGAAAAGCCCGAGGGTTCAACACAGGAACTGATTGATTTTGACTCATCAGACATACCGATTCTGGACGTGATAGATCCAGATTGTGAAGCCAACCCGGAGACCGAAGATGCATGGTACGAAAAAGCCGCCAGTGCCGTAAATCTCCAGGTAAATTTGGTCTTCCCCACTGATGAGGACGACAACATTGATTATGATCAGTTCCTGCTCCAAAATCTGTATGGAACATCCCCCGTTCACTATGCTCAACCCGCCGGAACATCATCAACAAGACCCGAGTCTACTACTTCCGATCTTCCGACAACTACTCCTCCCACGACAGCTTCTGATCTTCCTCCTCCTCCTCAACAGCAACAAATCCGTTGGGAGAAGATCACTGTACTTATCCCTCATCTGGAGGAATCCCTGAAAAGGCTGTTCGTACACAAGTTTCGCCCGATCGAGCCGACCTTCTGTCTGGGTATTTACAACTTTAGCCTAGAATTTCAACGCCGGTATATACTAGCAATGCAGCGATGTCTTCCAGTCAACCAAGTCAGAACCAACTTCGGATTACAGAGGTAATCAGTATCTATTCAAGACGCCTTATGAGGATCGTCTACCCAGTTTTCATTGTTCGACGTGAAGATGGGAACGAATGGAAATTTTCAGAAGCTGACTTCAAGAACCTCCGACCGCTCGACTTTCTGGTTATTCTGAAAGACTTACGTACAAGAACCATCCGACCGCTAGAGATTACAAAGGCGCTCGAAACTGTTCGTCGATACTTGGTCTGCACCATCATGACGTCTTATCTAACGGACTTCCAAATGGCTGTCGAGAACAAGGCGAAAAAGGTAAATCTGATCAAGCCAAATCTGAAAGCGCCTGAGTTAAACATGTATCCGAGAACGCTATGCTTCTAGAACCAGAATTCGGGACTGTTTACCTCAACGAGCAAAAAGAGAAGAAGTTCATGCGCTTCAGTCAGGTGGAAATATTCTGTGACGGCACACTTCTAAAGGTCAGAGATGCTCTTCGAAAGATTATTCTGCACGAGTCTGAGAATCCAATGTACTCTTATGTTCCGAATCAGAATGACACTATTGCTCGGAATGCCTTGGATATGTTTCAAACTGGCGCGAACTCGAACTTCAAATCAAAGGGGGAGATTGTTAGGGCAGGTTTTATAGTTGATTTAAAGTTCAAGGGTTGAATTGTAATAGTTTAATTTGAGCCTGATTAGTGAATGGGCCGTGGGCTTGTTAACCACGGGCCCATAGTATTTATTGTGAGATTAGCTTGGAAAAACAAGCGAATCATCTCTTTAGCTTTCTAAACTCTTATTGTAAATTCTCTCTGAAAGTTAATGAAAGGGATGACAGTTGGAAATCATTGTTCTTATTGATTTATCATTACGATTTCTATATTGTTGCACGGATCTGGTTCTATCATATGATCTACCAAACTTCTTTCAGCCAAGAGAAGTCAACTTTCTAAGTGTATATCATGACAAGCCAGAATTTTCTCAATTGCTTCTTGGAGAAATGTCAAGATGAATAGGAAAACCAAAACAAGCAGTATATTCAGATTTCTTGATTACTGGAATAAGAGAATTGATTGTCAAGAAATTCAGAAAGCATGAGTATTATGCATTTGAGGTTCTGAGAGAAGATGGAAAAGTTTATTATTTCACTGAGGCTGATTTTGACAAGATCTCAGTAACAGATTTCTACAGGCTGTATAGTCTTTTGGCAAATAAAGACTGTAGTACATACAAAAAGGAGAGAGGAGCATTGGCTGTGGTAAGAAATGCTATGTTTTATATTCCGAGATGGTATGGATATACAGATTTCCAAATTGCTCTGTATTTATAAAGACCATGTGTATATCTCTCCAAACAAAATAATGATCATGAGCAACTGAAGGTTCTGAAGACTGGAAACATTGAAAGATATCCAGAGTTGGGAGTTTTCTTGAAGAACAACAGAAAAGAAAAGATTTTCTTCAGACCAGATGAAGTGGCAAAATATTGTTCTGGAACTCTGAGGTTCATCAAACACAGCTTGGAGAAAAAGATACAAAAAGGAAAACAAGTTGAAGAGATACAAGAGATCATAGAAAAGATTGATAGAAGACTTACTCTGAGAAATGTACTTCTTCTAAAGATTGTTCCTGCTCTAAAAGAATATGATGATGAAAAGTACAAGTTTATTTGACAAAAAGGGGGAGATTGTTAGATCTGAAGTTTTGTCAATAAACACAAGTGTTGGATCTGGATAGAAGACTCAGAGTTCTGAGTAAGAAGACTCAGAAGCTCTGACTGAAGAATCTCCGAAAGATTACTAAGTGTGAAAGTCTGAATAGAAAGGTCAGAGTTCTGAGAAGAAGACTCAGAACTTCTGATGATGAAGATGAAATTGTCCAAGTGCTGAAGTGTATGTTCTGAGAAGCTTTATCAGAAGAATGTTCAGAAGTTCTGAACAACATGTTCAGAACTTATGACAGGATATTTTCCTTTATATTCTGTTATCTAATTAGGACACGTGTATTAGTTCTATTAGTCTTTCATATATGTACTGTAGCTTTAGTGTTTCCTTTACAGTATATATAGTTGTTAGAACTGTTTGGTAACTAACTTTCCCGCATAACTTTGTATTCACTTTGTAATCTTTGAGAGATTCCCTCTCTAAGATCTGTAATCTGTTCTTAATTGAATACAAGTTTGTTTGATCCAATTCTCTATCATTTACTGTTTGATTGTTCATAATTGATTGCAAGATTGAATCCTGGTTTCTACAGTAGTCCACATTTCTTTCGCAGTAGAGAAATTCACTAAAGAATGGTAGACTTCATCAGGGAGAGAAATTGAAATGATTTCTCTAACTTTAGAGTCGAGAGACACAAGGCGTTTTTCTTCATCGGTATATTTCTTAGGATTTTTAAGAATATAACGAGCCGTAACAGCAAATTTTTCTTCTTCAGGTAAATCATTAGAATCATCTTGAGTTGCACTTTCTTTGCCGGATTTATGAGTTTCGTAGCGAGCCCAAACTCTAGGAACAATGGGTCCCTCATTGAGAATAGTGGGATATCTACTATCTACTCTTTCCATGAAAAGCATCATTCTGCTTTTCCACAAAGAAAAAGTGTTTGGGTTGAACTTAGGAGGTTTAACAATAGAGCCATTTTCAGAAAAGTTGTTTTGAACAGAATCTTCATTGTTTGAGGAGGAAGCAGCCATTGCAGATCAAGTTTATTGAGATTAAACTTTCTTGCTCTGATACCACTTGCATATCAATCTTTATTGATTTATAAAATCAAGAATTACACATAGAACACTTAGATTGTTGCGGAAAGAAGAGATGAACTCTATTCTAACAATCTTCAAAAAGTAAACTGAAAACAACACAACTTCTAAAAACACAGATTAAAAGCTATAAAGTTCAAAGAGTAGAAAGTCTTGTGCACTGAGAAATCTTCAAGAATGCGCAGTTTGCATGGAGAGGTCTTCTACCTTTATATAGTGCTGAAAGCATTTAATGCATAGGACACTTGTCATATAGTGATTCAAAGATAGGAGTTGACTCTGAAAAGTTGACAAGTCTCTTTCAATCAGGAAGAATAACCACGCTTGATTTAGACATTATCTAAAATTGGAATAAAGACAAATAGTCCATTTTTCCTGACATTAGATCTTGTCCCATATTAAATGATCTTCTCTGCAAACATCTACAAGGGAGACTTCACCGATTTGAGGAGAAGCATCGGTCACACTTGGCCGAAATTTGATGAGGAAATCGGCCAGGTGACTCACCAATTTTCCAGAAGGAAAATCGGTGAGAATAGCTTAGTTCTTTTGTGAGAAGCATGTCTTCATTCCGCAATGGTTGATTTCGGTTGATCTTCGACTTCACCGAACAATTGATATCTTGACTAAGCTATTACAAGGAACCATAGAAAAATCTTTTATGCAAAATTACAAAGAGTAATCGGAAGGTGTTGATCCAAACCCTTCAGTGATTTGATGAAGACCTTTAAAATCACTTAGTGAAAATTGTAAGTAAACAATATGTATCAGTGTTTCACCATCTATGAAATATATTAAGTATGTTTAGTATCGCTGATGGGAAACATATGCTCTTTAAATTAATTCAGTGATAAATGTACATCAGCGAGACCTGAGACAAGTTCACGACAACAGAGTTCAAAGCTGAGATCGAAGACCAAGCTGACGAATGAGTGACTAAGTCTACTAGTGACCTGATGCGTATATCAGCGAAGCCAACACTTGTCCATTTCACGCGATGTTTCAAGCAGAAGACTTCAGCGAGAGCTGACCTTTATCATTCCCTGATAAAGATCAACTCAGCGATCACTGATCATGAAGCATGTTCTACAAGGAATATTTGCCTTATCCCCTTGAACGAAATCGTACGATTTGTCAGAAGGACATACCTCTGTCCTTGATCGTACAAACCACTCTTCCCACTACATTGTTCACTAAGCGGCCAACAACATGTTTGTAAAAGTCAGAATCATGCAACCAACCAAGTGCTACCACGTGTAAAGTTATCCTGACATGCATTTAATGCATGCAGTATAAATAGAAGATCAACTTCATTTTTGATGTGCTCTGCTCGTCTTCCTAAACTTCTTAGTGCCAAGAAAAACTATCCTTAGTTTTTCTTAAAACGTCCTTCATTCTTATTCTAGTGCAAGAATTCTGTGTGAGTCTCATAGTTTGTTTAGATTAGGTTTTATATTTAGTCTTATTCCTCAACAAACTGTAAATTGTTTGATTATACCAATAAACAATTTCAAAAAGATAAAATTGTGTGTTTGTATTCAACCACCCCCCCCCCCCCCCCCTTCTACAAACTTGTATAACCCTTCGGGACCAATAAGTGGTATCAGAGCTGATTGTTTAATCCCATTAACAATATCTTACTTATACTGTCTCTTTCTTTCCATTCTCAATATGGTAAACAACACAAACACTAATTACATAGATAATGGATCTCTTGCCAAACCACCTCGATTCGGCAAAGATAACTTCAATCTTTGGAAGAACCGAATGATGCTCTTTCTAGAAGGTGTAGATCCTACTATACCTTATTATGTGGAAAATGGACCCTTTGTTCCACATATAGTCCAAGGTCCTGTTCCAGCCACTGCTACCACTCATGCCATCCCAGAAAGGACAATCGTCAAAGAAGTCTCTCAGTGGACTGAAGAGGACAAGAAAACTGTGGCTATCGACACAAAGGCCAGATCTATCATCTTTATGGCTCTTCCTGATGAAGTCTACCATTTCGTCATGAATCTCAAGAACTCAAAATCCATGTGGGATAATATTTGTGTTCAATATGAAGGTACTGCTGATGTACCAGAGTCCAGGAAAATAAACCTGGTAAGACAGTATGAAAGCTTCATCTGTGGTAAGAATGAAACTCTCTATGAAGTTCACCAACGCTTTAACTGTTTAATCATTGTTTTAAAAACTGTTGGTAAGACCTATGCTAACTCCGAGGTCCTGACAAAGTTCTTGGAATGTCTTCCTGAAAGTTGGGACAACTATACCATGTGTCTCAAACTCTCAAAGGATCTTAAATTTATGAACCTTAGTACCTTATTTGGCACTATGCTCAATCATGTGCTGTCGTGTCTTCTTAAGAAGAATCTTGTCAAAGATTCCAAAAGCACACCTGTTGCTCTACTCTCTTCAGAGTTAATCCCCACTCAGCTATCTACTCTTACTGTCACTGAGATGGAGTCTAACTCTGATTGTTAGCTCCAATCTTTCTGTTTGTAAAAGTAGTGAAAATAGTCTAAGAACAGAAGTAACCCACAGAGGCTCTGCAGAAGAACCCAAGAATACCGAAGGCAAGAATCAGCAGAAGACTGCTCACAGAGGACCGAGCCGCAGAACCTCTGTAACCCTTGACAGAGCCTCTGCGGTTTATACTGAAAACTTGAAGATTTACAAATATCTTTCTATTGTTCCAAGATCCGTTCATCCACTTGTTCCAGGCGTGCCCTGACATCAACTACACGTGTCAAACTCTAATAGGGCTCTGTCAGAATTGGAACATGCGCATTAAATGAACATCGTACCAAGCTACTGTTCACCCAATCATGTCTACTGTAGATCAGTCCTTATTGTCTAAAGTATGTCCCCTTTAGAAGTAGTATAAATAGAAGAATAATGTTGAGTTCTTCTATTAAGCAAAATACCACAAAAATACACATATATCATTAAGCTTTGCTCTTCTCACACACACCATTAACTGCAGATATCTTGTTAATCCTTTGAAGTTCTTGGTGTTCTTAATATATATCAAATACAGTAATCATGGAGATATTCATCTATTCTTACATACTGTTTATTTGATATTGTGTGTTCTTCTACCTTACATTATCTTTCAGTTCTTAAATACGCTTCCGCACCATACAATCTGAACTAACTGAAAGTTAAGATCATTGTTTAAGCAAAAAGGAACCAACAATTGGTATCAGAGCAAACCTTGATTTTTAAAATCAAGGGATCCACTCTAAAACTATGATCTTTGGTAGAAACTTGGATTTTTAACCTAGTCTTCATATTAAACAAACAGTTTCTGTTTTTTTTTTGCCATTTTTCGATTTAGTCGAACTCTGGTAAAAGTATAGAATCTGTTTTTCTGGTTGAAAACTCCATTTTAGTGCTCAGCTTAAAGCTTTTAAACTTAAAAACTTCATACGAAGTATCCACTTCATACTCAGAAAAGTTTGCTGTTCAAACCCTTTTCTAGATAATTTATCTCTCTAAAAATGACAAGTACAAACAACTTCCTCTCTGCTGGTTCCTTAACCAAACCTCCCACTCTTCTTAGAGAAGAATACCCTCAATGGAAGATTCGAATGATTCACTTCTTTGAGGGTACTGACAAAGAATTGGTTTATTATATCCGTAACCCTCCTTTCATTCCCATGATAACTGTACCTCGTGTTCCTAGCACAGACGACACACCTGAAATCCCAGAACACACGAAACCAAAGACCCAGGAAAATTGGTCTGGTCCTGATTGGGCTAAATACGAAGTTGCTCAGAAAACTAAGAGAATTCTGATAATGGCCATTCCAAATGACCTTTTCCAGTCCATAGATGCATGTGAATCTGCATATGATCTATGGAAAGAACTGGAAAACAACTAGAAGGAGGAGTTAAAACCCAGAAGAACCGCAGAGCTCAATACATAAATGAATACTATGCCTTTAAAGCGCTGCCAACCGAATCTCTGCAAACTACGTATGATAGGTTCAACTCTCTAATAAACAAGTGCAAGAAGTTCGGCATCCACAGAACCTCTGAAGAAAACAGCGTTATGTTCCTGAAGTATCTGAATGAAGAATGGCTTCAGTTATCTATGTCTCTGCAAACAAATCAAGATTTAGATTCCTGGACCCTATCAGACCTCTATGGAACATTGGCAGCACAAGAGCCTCAGGTAGCACAAACAAAAGCCCAGATCATTGCACCTCTTGCATTGGTTGGTAAGACTACAGAGGCTAGAGAGAAACCAAAGAAAGAAAAAGCAATAGATGAAAGAAAGGAGAAGAAGAAGAAAAACATGATGGTGGAAAGTGAAGAAGAAGAGGAAGTAGCAGCAGAAGAAGAAACGACCCTGGCCTCGATAGCTAAATTTTAGCTCTCTTGACTAGGGAATTCAGCAGAGGATACCAGAAGAAATCTGGTAATGAACGATATGAAAGAGATAATCGAGAAAGAGAAGGGTCAAACGACAGAAGTGGTGACCGACGGAGGTCAAGTGATAGAAATGACAGAGGAAATGACCGACAGAGGTCGGAAGACAAAGCTGGCAACACTCCACAGATTCAAGAGTGTTACAAATGTGGTAAGCCAGGCCATTATGCAAATGAGTGCCGAACCGAAAAAAGTGGTGACCGACAGAGGTCAGACGACAGAGCTGGAAACTCCACACAGAACCAAGGATGCTACAACTGTGGAAAGCCAGGTCACTTTGCCAACGAATGCAGGAGCAAGTCAAACCGCCCTCATAGGGATGCATCTTTCTACAAAAAGAAAGCTGAATACTATGCTCAGAAGTCACTAATGGTGAACAAAGAAATCTGGGAGTCAGACACATCCTCTGA
Source organism: Saussurea involucrata (assembly GCA_033807775.1). Lineage (NCBI taxonomy): Eukaryota > Viridiplantae > Streptophyta > Magnoliopsida > Asterales > Asteraceae > Saussurea > Saussurea involucrata. The sequence goes on from CM066316.1 coordinate 59,664,622, forward strand.
CGAAGGCGAAACAACGAATGCTCTATTCTGTGGCATGGCAGAAGTCAGCTCCGACTCCGACAGTGAGGTATCCACTTCTACCTCTAACTCTAATACTGCAGAAGATGATTTGATTAAACTTAACATTGAATACACTAAAATGAAAAAGACATGTGAAAATATTCAGAAAAAGCTCACCTTCTATGAGAGAGAAGCTAGACTTCTCACTCAAGAAAAAGCTAAAATCTTTAAAGAAAAAGAAGAAATTGAAATGGACTGGAACAAAAAGTTAAATCCTTTAAAAGAAAAGATTTCTGAACTTAATTCTTCTTTAAAAACAAAGTCTAAAGAACTAATGGACGTTGAGTGCGACAGAATGAACATCCTAGCTCTTAAAATTTATTTTCAAAAGGAAAGAGAAGTCCTCTGTCAAGATTTACTCAGAAGAGATCTTCAAATTAAAAAAATTCAAGATGCTCAGAAGGTGTACGAAAAAATAAACACACAAATAGGGAGACGGGGAATTGGCTTCTGTGATATAGATCCTTATACCGGAACCAAAAGAGACAAGTCTCTGTCCTCTCTATTTCACATTGGAGATACAAGAAAACCTGGATTTCCAAATCTTCTCTCTGTAAGTAAAAGGCAAAAAGTCTCGGGGGAACCTCACAAGAGGAAACCTCTGAAGATGACAAATGTGTGGTTTGAAAACACAGATTTGTCACCTTCAATCTCTGTCAAAAGAGAATCCAAACCTAAGAGGTATCTGAAAACTCAAGATCAGATTGGAATCTTCAAGTTTGGTAATCCCGAGACTCAAACTCAAGTTGAATTTGTCTGCATGATGAATTCTGAAAAGAAATTATCAGCAGAGGCACCTGAGTTCAAGCCAAGAATTACAAAAGAAAAACTTGATATCTCTGAAGAAAACCTCTGTACATCTTTCAGCGATCAAGATCTCTCTGAAGAAAACTTAACAGATACTTCTGTTAACTTAGAAGATAGTTCCTTAGAAAAGGAAGAAAGTGAGTATGACACATGTTCTGAAAGCCCAACCTCTGTCGAAACAGAACCAAGTGACTCAACCTCTGTATATGAGGACGATTCATCCTCTGACGAATCAGAGACTAGCTCTAAGTCAGAGATCGGACCTAGTGACACAGAGGTTTTTAAACAAACCTCTGAAGTTCTTAACAGAACTATTCCTCCCAAGGAGAAAATCACTGGAATTCCTATCTGTCCAGACTTTTTGAATATGTGCATACAAGCCAAAACCTCTCTTGAGCTTGAAAATTTCAAACAACAGAAGTTAATGTCCACTCAAATTCCAACAAATTCAAAGATTTAAAAACCCTTAAAATCTGTTAAAGAAAAACTAACATGGCAACAGAAGGGTAAATGGACTAAAATTAACAAATCTTTTTCTTCTGTGACAGTGAAATCTACAGAAGTTCACCACAGAAGGGGGACACAGAAGACCGCACTCAACAAAGGATTTTGCAAACAACGATATAGCCTACATAAACCTTCTTGTAATAGAAAGTCTAATGTTAGGATAAATTGTAATGCCTCTGTGCCCCCATTTAATGTATTTAATGAAAAGTTCAAGCAAATCTCTTCGCACATTCAATACTGTCATTGCTTTGATCTTATGTTTAAAATAAACCAACATTTCAAAAGTCCACACTGTCTTCTCTCTATACCCAAAGCAAAAGATAAATCCAAGGGTAAGAAGAAACAAAATGCTTCTTCAACAGAAGCTAAAACAAAGACCCCTGACAAAACTGGACCCATGTGGATATGGGTACCTAAAACTCTCTAATTGTCTTGCAGAAGCAGTATGTGCCAATCTGGTATCTAGACTCCGGATGCTCGAGGCACATGACTGACGATAGAGGTCTTCTATCCACATACAAAGAAAAGAACGATGGTGGATCTGTGACCTTTGGAGACAATAAAAAGGGTACATCAAAGGCTACGGAGTCCTAAAGAAGGAAAATATAACCGTATGCAAAGTTGCATATGTTGATGGCCTTAAACACAATGTTCTCAGTGTTAGTCAACTCTGCGATACGAGATTCGACGTAATGTTCAAAAGAACCTTTTGCTCTCTACAGAGCGAGGACACATGACTTGAACTTTTGTGAGCCGAAAGAAGAGGAGATCTATATCTCATGAACTTCAATGCAAAGAACAAGAAAGACAAAATCTGCCTTGTTGCATGCAAAAGCGAAGAAGCCTGGTTATGGCACAACAGGTTCTGCCATTTAAAGTTTCATACTCTTGATAAACTTGTAAAACTTGATCTACTCAAAGGTCTACCAAACGTTAAATTTAATAAAGATCATTTATGCTCTGCCTGTGAAATGGGAAAACTCAAAAGAGCTTCCCATAAAGGCAAAACTGATGTATCTTGCCCTAGACCTCTGTACATGCTACATGTTGACCTTTGCGGTCCAATATCTACACAGAGTCTAGGTGGCAAGAAATATCTGCTTGTTTTGATCGATGAATTCTCAAGATTTACATGGGTTGAGTTTGTCAGAAAGAAATCAGATGTTCCAAACATTCTGATAAATTTAATGAAAAGAATCCAAGTTCTGTATGAGTGCAGGATTCAGAAACTGAGAAGCGACAATGGCACAGAATTCAAAAACTCTGTCATTAAAGCTTATCTTACAGAAGAAGGAATTTCATAGAACTTCTCTGCTGCACGCACCCCACAACAGAATGGCGTGGTCGAACGAAAGAATCGCACGCTTGTAGAAGCCGCCAGAACTATGCTAACCGCATGTGGATTACCAATGACATTTTGGGTAGAAGCAGTATCAACCGCTTGCTATACCCAAAATCGATCAACCATCGTAAAGAGACACATCAAAACACCATATCATTTGATCAACAAAAGACGACCAAACATCAAATTCTTCCATGTATTTGGATGCAAGTGCTTCGTCTTAAATGATAGAGAAGCAAGAGGAAAGTTTGAAGTAAAGGCAGATGAAGGCAAGTCCATAGGATACTCTGCAACTTCCAAGGCCTACAGAGTTTATCTTCTGCGGTCTCGAACGATCGTAGAAAGCATAAATGTTTCTTTTGACGACACCTTCCAGAAGACTTCTGAACGAATCAGTTCAGAACTCGGTCTAAAAGGGGAATCCTCTGGCTTCTCAAAAACAAGAGAAGAAGACTTAAATCTTCTATTTCAAGAGATGTTCCATGACGACATGGATCCCTCTGCTGGAGCCGTAAGAGCCTCTGGAGAATCATCTTATGCCATCCAGAACGCAATAGGTATCTATGTAACTGGTCCCTTAAATAATTCATCTTCCTCTGTTGATCATACAGATGCAAATGCCGAGGGGGAGCCAACTAAACATGATACAACAAGGAAAAACACCACAAAAACTACTGAAGAACCAACTCCAGAAACCACAGAGGAACCAATAACAGAGGAACAAGAAGACTCAGTCTATACTTCCTCAGAGGAACAAACACCGCCACTCATTCCAATCATTCCACAATCTGTAGGATCAAGCACGAAAGCAAAATATACGACAGAGGCTACACCAGAACAACAAATAGAAACCTCTGAAGATCAACTTGATTAAATCGATGACCATCTCCCAAGAACAACATAGTGGACAAAGAGCCATCCTCCAAGTCTTATAATCGGCGAACCTTCTGAAAAGGTAAAAACAAGATCTGCCACTGCTAACTTTTGTTTCTTTACAAACTTTATTAGTGTGAACGAGCCAAAAAGGATCTCTGAAGCCCTTGACGACCCAAACTGGGTAGATGCTATGCAAGAAGAGCTTCTACAGTTTGAACGAAACAAAGTCAAGACTTTAGTTCCTCTACCACGAGGAAAACAAGCCATAGGAACTAAATGGGTCTTCAGAAATAAGAAAGATGAAGATGGAGTGGTCATAAGAAACAAAGCAAGATTGGTGGCCAAGGGATATTGCCAAGAAGAAGGCATAGATTACGATGAAACTTTTGCCCCTGTCGCACGACTCGAAGCCATAAGAATCTTCTTAGCCTTCGCAGCCCACAGAGGTTTTAAAGTATTTCAAATGGACGTAAAATCTGCTTTTCTAAATGGCGAAATCCAAGAAGAAGTATACGTCCAACAGCCACCAGGGTTTGAAAGCTCTAAGTACCCAAAATACGTGTACTCTGTATGGACTGAAACAGGCTCCATGAGCATGGTACGAAAGACTTTCTACCTTTCTTCTCGATAATGGTTACGACAGAGGTACGGCGGATACAACTTTGTTTTATAAACGAAAAAGTGATGAAATTATGCTTGTACAAATATATGTGGACGACATAATTTTTGGGTCTACAAATACAGAAGAGTGCAAAAAGTTTGAAAAACTCATGCAGAGTGAGTTTGAAATGAGTATGATGGGAGAATTAACTTTCTTCCTCGGACTCCAAGTAAAACAATCATCAGAGGGAATTTTCATAAATCAAGCTAAATATGTGTAATACCCCGGGTAAGTTCGTTAGTTAAATTATATTTCCGTTAATTTAGTTAACTTTAAAGTTTAAGGTGTAGGGTAAGTTTGGTTAATTTAGAGGTTTAAAGGTGTTTTGGTCATTTTGATTAGTTCAAGGTCTAAATGGTAATTATGGTTTGATATACACCCTTAAGATTTCAGATATTTCACAAAACAAAAATCAAATCAGTGTGTGTGTGTGTGTGTGTGTACGTGTGTATTGGGAAGAAAAGAAGAGGAGAAAGGAAGCAAAGTTAGGGATTCAAATTTGGAGTAATTGGAAGTAAAATTAAGGTATGTCTCCTTTATGTTTTGTGTTTGTAATCGAAAGTACTACGTTTCTATCGGATTAGATTTATCAATTTCTCGAATTAGATGAGTTAATTGAATCTGGGTTGAAAAAGGAACCGACTGTGTTCAGGGGTTTCCGGACGATATTGCAAGTGTCCGGACGTTTGAGGTATCCGGAAACCCTTGTGCAGAGGTATCCGGACGAGGCGAGTTTATTCGGTAAGTTTCTCTTTTTCTTAGTTTTCCGGATGAAATAAGATACCGGATAATGTCCGGATTATTGAGGTATCCGGATATGGTCCGGACTGTTGTTGTTATCCGAAAAGGCCGCGTTGTCCGGAAAGTCTTGCTGTCCGGATAGTTTTGTGTTGTCCGGAACCCCCGTATTAAGTCGCCGTAGGGGAATCATTGAGGATAAGAGTTTGATAGGTTATTTAGGATTCTCAGCCTGCTAGAGAGTCTTATGTGTTCTATATATGGTAAAGAGATACTTGTATTTAAATGTTTCAGATACTGAGAATTTTGGGTAAAGGATCGAATAGCTTGAAGAAAAGGTTTGGAAGAGTTATTGATATCAATCAGGTGAGTTTTACTTTAAAACGTTTTGAAACTGGAATACATATATGCGTGGATTGGGAATGTGATAGATAGAATGCTTGTGTGTTTATGTATGTAATATAATATATTGAGATATTGTATTTACATGAGTATTCTACGATACGAGAATACGTGGCCGGGCTTAGGACCGGTGTGTTGGTTGTAATAGTCGTACAGCGTTGTTGGCTGTAATTGTCGTACAGTGAAGTTAATTTATTAGTTGGCTTGCAACCAACTAATATGGCCAAGAGAATGAGATGGGAAAATACATGATGATTGAGTCATAACTGGTAATTGTGTTTGTATTATGTGAATGGTAGTGTGCAAAGGATTTTCAAAGAAACAGGGATTTTCTCACTAGACCTTTAGGTCTAACCCTCATTTTGTTTTTAAAAATATGTATTCCAGGTCGTGGATCAAGTAAGAACAAGTAAGCAGGGTAATCGGTGAATAGCTTTGGAGAAGGCGTATATTTTTGAAGATCATGACATGTTTTGTAGTTATGATGTAATGTAACTAGGGAAACAGTTTGTAATGAATTATCTTATTTTGGATTGTAAAGACTAAGGGACCTTATTTGTTATATAATGTATCTTTGTTATGTAACGACGTTAGACAATGTATGTTATTTGTTATCTATTTGGAAACCGGGTTGTTACAGATGGTATCAGAGCCCTAGTTTAAGGGATTTAGGTATTAGTACCTGTACCTAGACTTAAACTGCATGTGAAGTAGGATGTCCCTATTATTGTAGAACCTTGGGGTGTTAAATATAAAAAAGGTAGAAGGAACATCATGTAAGGTAATTTCATTTTTACACCTAGCCAGTGTAATTATGATCTTACAGGTACATGTTTGTACTGGAATACCTTGTTATATGGGGTATGTGCTTATGTGTATATTAACCTTGTCTGAATTAACAGAATGGCAAGTGGTACTAGACAAACGAATCGGGAAGGAGGAGGAAATCCGAATAGAACAAACCCAACAGCCGGAGGAAGGGGAAGAGGGGGAGAAAGAGGTGGAGGCAGAATTGGATGCAGAATTGGGGGTAGAACTGGGAGTGGAACTCCGTTGCGAAGTAATGAATTTGTTACTAGGGATGATTTAACAGCCGAAATGGGAAGACTGCAGGCCAGTATACAAGCCATGTTTGACCGAACTCGTCATAATGAAGCTGATACACCAGATCCTGGTTAGGAAGACGAGATGCCTATTACACCTACAATTACACCAGTACTAAGGAAGTGTGACTATAAAATGTTCTTAAGTTGTAAACCTCCAACTTACTCAGGAGATCGGGATCCAGTGAAAGATATGAAGTGGCTGAAGGAAATAGAAGTTATCTTCAAGACTAGTAAGTGCGCTGAAGAGGATAGAGTACTCTATGGAGCTGCAATGTTGAAAGGCGATGCCCTATACTGGTGGGAAGCTCATATTTCCTCGGGAGGATCTGATATATATTCTATTTACTCTTGGGAAGAATTCGTGATAGCTTTCAGGAAACAGTTTTGTCCCCAAGCAGCAGTTAAACAATTGGAAGGAGAGTTTATGAACTTGCAGCAAGGGAACTTATCAGTTCGGGACTATACCGCTCGTTTTCTGGAAAAGTCTCGTTTCGTGGAATACTACGTTGCCACGGAGGCAATGAAGATTGAAAGGTTTATCTTCGGATTGAATGCAGGAGTTAGAAGTTTGGTCATTACTAAAGGACCAGAAACTTTCTCCGCCGCAGTAGACGTCGCGGAAACCGTGGAGCAAGATAGAGGGAGAAGTATTAGTGATAAAGGTGCAGGGAAAAGAAAGTGGGAAGGACCGCAGTATGATTCGAAGAAGCCCAGGTTTCAGCGATTTGATAACCGTCCACCTTTCCGACCAGCGGAAAGACCTTGTCCGAAATGCAATCGTATCCACCAAGGAAATTGTCAAGTTGATTCTCGGGTTTTTTTAGGTGTGGGAAGACCGTGCATGTTGTTAAAGACTGTCGAGTGACGCGGTTTTGTTTCTCATGTAATTCTCCGGATCACATTCAGTCTGATTGTCCAAGGGGAAGAATACAACAAGGGGGTACATCAGGAAAACCAGCGGTTGTCAGACCGGTAGTACCAAGACTAGAGCCACCAAGAACAAGGGGTCGTGCATTTCAGATGACAGCACAAGAAGCAGAGAAAACTCCGGATGTGGTTACAGGTACATTTTTAATAAACTCTATACGTGTTAAAGTGTTATTTGACTCCGGTGCAAACCGATCGTTCGTGTCTCCTTCATTTGCTGCTTATCTGCGTTTAAAGCCTAAAGTGTTAGATCATACTTTAATGGTAGATACTGCAAATGATAAACAAGTGTCGGTTAATGAAGTTTTTGATAGTTGTGTGATAAATATAGAAGGGTGCGGAGTACCGATTCAGTTATTTCCTATAGCTTTGATAGAGTTTGATGTAGTAGTGGGGATGGATTGGTTAGCCGAGAATCAGGCTAACATAGTTTGTGATAATAAATTAATCAATGTTGTCTTGCCTGAGAGGGGACCAGTAGTGATTTATGGTGATCGTAAAAATAGTCAGTCTTGCCTTATTTCTATGATGAAAGCTCGGAAGGGTGTTAGCAAAGGCTGCCATAGTTATTTAGCTTATGTGATAGATACTAAGCTAGAAAAGAATAAGTTGGAAGATATTTCTATTGTTAGTGAATTTCCAGAAGTATTCCCTGAAGACTTGAATAGTCTTCCGCCCGTTAGACAAGTAGAGTTTGGTATAGATCTGATTCCTGGAGCCGCTCCTATTGCTCGTGCACCGTATCGATTAACGCCACCAGAGATGAAAGAAATGATGACGCAACTACAAGATCTTTCCGATAAAGGATTCATCAGACCCAGTTCTTCGCCGCGGGGTGCACCGGTCTTGTTTGTGAAAAAGAAGGATGGTTCGATGAGAATGTGTATTAATTATCGGGAACTGAATAAGCGCACGATCAAGAACAAATATCCGCTTCCTAGAATTGATGACCTCTTTGATCAATTAGTTGGAGCCTCTTATTTCTCCAAGATTGATCTAAGATCTGGTTATCATCAGCTGAAGGTTAAAGAAGAAGACGTTTTGAAAACTGCTTTTCGCACCAGGTACGGTCACTATGAATTCCTAGTGATGCCATTTGGACTAACGAACGCTCCAGCTGCTTTTATGGATTTAATGAATCGGGTATGTAAGCCGTATCTCGATAAATTTGTTATTGTATTTATCGATGATATACGTATCTATTCCCGGTCCAAAGAGGAGCACGCACAACATCTTCGTTTGATCCTGGAGTTGCTGAGGAAAGAGAAGTTGTATACTAAATTTTCCAAATGTGAATTCTGGTTACGAGAAGTTCAATTTCTGGGACACGTAGTTTCCGAGAAGGGTATTCGAGTTGATCCAGCAAAAATAGAGGCAATTGAAAAGTGGGAACCGCCGAGAACGCCAACCGAAGTACGTAGTTTTTTGGGTTTAGCCGGCTACTATCGAAAGTTTATAAAGGACTTCTCACGTATCGCTACGCCGTTGACTAAGCTGACTCGAAAGAATATAAAGTTTGATTGGAAAGCAGAACAGGATGAAGCATTCAGGGTATTGAAAGAGAAACTTTGCAGTGCGCCGGTTTTTGTCACTACCGGAAGGTTCCGAAGACTTTGTTGTTTATAGTGATTCTTCCAAACTGGGATTGGGATGTGTACTTATGCAGCATGGAAAGGTTATTGCTTATGCTTCTCGTCAGTTAAAATATCATGAGAGACAGTATCCTACACACGACATGGAACTGGCAGCAGTTGTATTCGCGTTGAAGATTTGGAGACATTATCTTTACGGCTCTAAATGTCAAATTTATACCGATCATAAGAGTCTCCAACATCTTTTTGATCAGAAGGAATTAAATATGAGGCAAAGAAGATGGCTAGAATTGGTGAATGATTACGATTGTGAAATCCTTTATCATCCGGGAAAGGCGAACGTGGTAGCTGATGCGCTGAGTCGTCAAGAAAGAAGTGGAACAATAAAAGCTATTGCACTACGAATTGAGCTTCTACCTAACATTTTCGACGAACTGAAGAAGTGTCAAGTAGAAGCCTATCAGGAAGAATATTTGAAATCAGAACGGTTAGTGGGGTTATCAGCATTGCTTGTCAAAGATGATCGTGGGTTATTGTGTCTAGGGAACAGAATTTGGGTGCCTCGTTTGGGTGGTTTACGTGATCGGGTACTACATGAAGCTCATCAATCTCGATTCTCTATTCATCCAGGTACGAATAAGATGTACAAAGACCTGAAACAATTCTATTGGTGGCTGGGAATAAAAAGAAGGATTGCTCAACATGTGGAAGGTTGTACTACTTGTAAGAAGGTAAAGATTGAACATCAAAAGCCGTTTGGTCAGTTACAACGATTAGAAATACCAATGTGGAAATGGGATCAGATTACTACAGATTTCATCACAAAGCTACCAAGGACTCCGAAGGGATTTGATTCTATTTGGGTGATAGTCGACAGATTGACGAAGTCTGCACACTTTTTACCGATAAAGGAAACTGATTCATTGGAACGATTAGCTAAATTGTACATTGACGAAATAGTAACTCGCCATGGAGTTCCAATCTGGATCATTTCTGATCGTGATAGTCGTTTTACTTCAATATTCTGGAGGAGTTTTCAAAAGGAAATGGGGACGCAGATAAAGTTAAGCACTGCATATCATCCTCAAACTGACGGTCAGAGTGAACGAACGATTCAGACATTAGAAGATATGCTCCGGGCTTACATTGTTGACTTTGAGGGATCGTGGGATAAGCATTTACCATTGATCGAATTTGCCTACAATAACAGTTATCATTCCAGCATTCAAGCAGCACCGTTTGAAGTTTTGTATGGTAGAAAATGTCGAACTCCTTTGTGTTGGAACGAAGTGGGAGAGAAACAGCTAGCGGGGCCGGATATAGTTCAGTTAACCGCGGATAAGGTTACTCAGATTCGAGAAAGATTAAAAGTGGCTCAAGACAGACAGAAAAGCTACGCTGACCGACGCCGAAAGCCGTTAGAATTCCAAGTTGGAGATTTTGTAATGTTAAAAGTCTCACCTTGGAAAGGAGTTATTCGGTTTGGGAAGCAGAGTAAACTTAGTCCAAGGTACATTGGACCATTTGCAATTACGGAAAGAATCGGAGAAGTAGCTTACCGGTTAGATCTCCCGCCAGAATTAAGCCGTATACACAACGCCTTTCATGTATCGAATTTTCGAAAGTGTTTGGTTACACCGGATCAAGCCGTTTCTCTAGCAGATATACAAGTTGATGAAAAGCTGAATCATGTGGAAGAACCAGAAGCAATAGTTGATCACAAGGTTAAAGAGTTGCGGAACAAAGTAATCAGACAAGTGAAAGTTAAGTGGAGACATCATAGGGGTTAGGATGCTACCTGGGAATCAGAATCAGAAATGAGATCTAAGTACCCGTACCTTTTTGCTTAACCGAATTCCGGGACGGAATTCTTTTGAGGGGGAGATGATGTAATACCCCGGGTAAGTTCGTTAGTTAAATTATATTTCCGTTAATTTAGTTAACTTTAAAGTTTAAGGTTTAGGGTAAGTTTGGTTAATTTTGAGGTTTAAAGGTGTTTTGGTCATTTTGATTAGTTCAAGGTCTAAATGGTAATTATGGTTTGATATACACCCTTAAGATTTCAGATATTTCACAAAACAAAAATCAAATCAGTGTGTGTGTGTGTGTGTGTACGTGTGTATTGGGAAGAAAAGAAGAGGAAAAAGGAAGCAAAGTTAGGGATTCAAATTTGGAGTAATTGGAAGTGAAATTAAGGTATGTCTCCTTTATGTTTTGTGTTTGTAATCGAAAGTACTACGTTTCTATCGGATTAGATTTATCAATTTCTCGAATTAGATGAGTTAATTGAATCTGGGTTGAAAAAGGAACCGACTGTGTTCAGGGGTTTCCGGACGATATTGCAAGTGTCCGAACGTTTGAGGTATCCGGAAACCATTGTGCAGAGGTATCCGGACGAGGTGAGTTTATCCGGTAAGTTTCTCTTTTTCTTAGTTTTCTGGATGAAATAAGATACCAGATAATGTCCGGATTACTGAGGTATCCGGATATGGTCCGGACTGTTGTTGTTATCCGGAAAGGTCGCGTTGTCCGGAAAGTCTTGCTGTCCGGATAGTTTTGTGTTGTCCGGAAACTTAGACTGTTTGGTCATTTTTGAGATTTCAGATATTTTAGCTATGGTTTTTGAATGAGGATTGAATAAGGTTTTCTAAAAAAATTCTCGGGGCGCTGCCCCCAGACCCCGCAAGGGCGTTGCCCCTTGACCCCATCTGCCAATCCAGTACAGCACTAAAAAACAAAGCATATCGATATCCGTTACCACTTTCTGAAACACCATGTTGAATATGGGACAATCGAAATGCACTTCGTGTCTACAGAGTACCAGCTTGCAGACTTATTCACCAAGGCACTAGATGAGAAAAGATTTCTTTTTCTTGGTGGGTAAGTTGGGAATGATAAACATGAGTTAAAACCTCTGTAAGTATAACTTAAATCTTCTGTAAATATATATATACATGTTTCTGTTGTTTTATTTATTTTATGTTATTTCTGTGTGTAAATTCTCAATCACCAAGTGTTCAATACTCAACAGAGCTTCTATAGGATTGCTCAGAACCTCTAACAGTCCTTACAGAACCTCTGAAAATCTTGATCTATGTTATATGCACAACTTATCTTATTTGATCCAAGCATAGGTCAAGGGGGAGCAGAAGGAAACCTTGAAATGATCTACAGAGGATGATCATTCAAGGGGGAGCCAAAGAAGAATTGCGATCGACATTATCCACAGAAGTCAGGTACTAAGTCGAAGTCAGAAGAGTCAAAATATAAGTATCTCAAACAAACAGCTTTTGAAAACAGTTTTCTAGGACACAAATTTCCAATTTTGTCCTAAAGAAAATGTTAAAAACATTTCAAACTACAAATGATCAAAAAGATGCATAAATTTTGAGTTATGAGAAATTTAAGGTCATAGAGCCTCTGCCAGAAAAAAAATCTCTATGGATCGTAAAGTTAAACTCTTTCGATCGGTTTGAATGTCTTATCAAAAGACCTCTTTCGCACAATTACACACTTTGAAATTCTAAAAGGTTGTTGGTCACAGAGCTCATTCCACCAAAGAAACTCTGTTGACCAACACAGGCTTTTAAAAGAATTTCTCACACAAAACATTTTAACAAACAATTTTCTAGGACAACTACTTCCAAAAAGGTCCTAAAAACATTGTCAAAAACAATTAAAAACTTGGATGATCAAAAAGTTTAATAGATTTTTAGTTATGAGAAATTTCCTCTCATAGAGCTTTTGCTGGCTCTGACAGAGCTTCATAACTTCTGTGAAAGAAATTCCTACTCTATAAATCTATCGATCCTCTCCAATGCATTTTCAAACGTTTTTGGTAAAGGTGAAAGCATCAGAGGAAAATAAAAAGAAGTTTTCAAACAACAGAGCTTCTATCATTACAGAGCTTCTGTCATTATTTTCAAAACTTGGGAAATTCTGCAACAGTAACGGCTATTTTACTGCGAGTAAAAATTATGTGGAGGAAAAGAAACACACGCGCCAAGCATTAATGGGCCGCGCACGACGTCAAGTCGTGCTCTGACACTGCTGACATGTCACATTTTCATTGGACGTACACGGCACACGTTCTCCTGGAAAGTTGAACCCGCCGTTCACACTTAAGTACGGACCCCAAAAATTATCCACTTCCATATATTTACCTCTTCAGATTCTACCGATTACCTCTCACTTTAAAACCCAAGTTACCACTCCTCATAAACCTTTACGAACTCTCATCTTCTTCTCCGGCGAACCTTGCAAAACCTGCAACCTACCTTTTTTCATTCTCTTTCTTCAAGATAAACAACAATGGCATCATCCTCCAACATTCCTGAAGACTCCCCTATTCAAGAAAACTCACCTGCTCAATCTGAGCATTCCCAAAACCCAAATATGGCCGCAGACCTGGAAAAAGACAACTCCGGCGATGAAGCTAATTTCTCTCCAACCACACACGAGAAAAACTTCATCGCAAATGAACACTTTGAAAGTGTTCTTCCTCTCAAACCCAACAACTATTATCTTGTTCCTTCAAGAACCACTTTTGGGGAATCTCATGCCATTCTCCTTCACATTTTGGAGAAACATTACCTCTTCCCCCTGTTGACAAAAACCGTCAGCAAAATACCAGCAAGATATCTAAACCAATTTTGGCAAAGCAGCAGATTTGACCAAGCGGACCGACAGATCAAGGGCTACATTTCTAAACCTGATAAAACCCAACACATGGAACTCAAGTTCAATAGAACGATGTTCTCACTTGAGTTCAGCCTTCCAACCAGAGGTCTGCTAGGTATAAGGAATTACGCTGAAGCACCTACAGACGAAGAACTCTGTAGATTTGTTGATATATTAGGGTACAACACAACCCTAAGAAAAAGGAACAACTTCAGAAGAGATCGATTACCCCCTCTGTGGAATACCCTCTTCTCAATTCTAAACAGATGCCTCACTGGCAAAATCGGTAGTCCAGATCAAACCTCCCATCAGATTCTATCCATAATGTACGGGGTATATTATGATCTGCCTCTGGACTACTCGACCTTGATGATGCAAGAAATGATAAATACCATTGATAGAAAAATCTCCACCCAGAAAGCCAAAGAACGCTCAAAACCATCTCTACCTCCTCTGCAGTATCAACGAATTCTTGGCGTACTTCTGGAGCCCCTACTCCTTCTAGAAAAATGGTCTTTAGAAGGTCCAACTGCCAAAATATATGCCATGACAAAAAAAACGTTCCAACTGAGCACTTCGATGGATATCCTTTCTGCAGACCTCTGCCATCAAGTCTTCTGGGATATGCTACAGATGAAACCCTAAGATTAGCTTACATACACTATCATAGGACTCCAGAACCGAGCCCTGTGACACCACTGCGTTTAGGTGTGCATTTAGAAACTAGGGTAGTTGAAAGAATGACAGATAAAGAATGGGCTAAGGCTTTCCAGAAGCATGAAGAAGTTCAAACCAAGTTCCTTGCTCAGAGGAAATCCATCTACTCTGCCTCAACTCCTAAAAAGAAAACAAAGAGGAAAACCACACAGGGTACTTCAACTTCTGCTGTCGAAACTCAACCCTCTCCTCCTCATGCCACATAAGATGGATCTTCTACTCCTCCCCCTCCCCCACAGGAAAAGAAGAAGAGAAAATCCAAAGCCTCAGAGGAAGGGGCAACTAAACCCAAGAGGAGAAAGAGCAAGAAGAAAACTGGGAAACCTCTGTCTCCTATGCAAACAATTGCAGAGGATACAGTGGCAGAAGAAGTGACATAAAAGGTGACAGAAGAACAAACCCAAAAATCACCTGTGCATTCCCCAACTCCTCTCAACTATGCACATCATGGGAATTTCTCAGACTTCCTCCAACGTCCTGAATTTGCCAACACTCTTGACACTGCTGGATGGACTGCAGAAGCTCTGTCACATGAAACCACAGAAGCCACAGAAGATCCAGATTTCACAATCTCTGGAGTTGATTCTCATCTTGATGATGATGATCAAACTCCAATGGATAATCCGACTGAGACCCCAGAGATACTACATAACCCCTTCCTTCAACCTGGCCTTGATATTCACAGAAGAAGCCCAGAGCAAGTAATCTCTGCCTCTGACGGTACACAGGTTATGCACCCCCAAGTACAACAACTTTTTGGTACTCATCCTATGTACGACTCCCTAGGTCTAGGGGAAGAAGAGGTAACAGAAGAAGGTGAGACTAGGGTAGAAGTCTCAACCTATATGGTAGCAACAGAGGTTGAGACCATAGATGGAGAACAAGTGGTTGGATGCTTCACAGAAGCAGAAGCAAGAAAAGATGCCTGGATTAATAGAGGCACACAACCAAAACCAACTCCCAGTGCAACCCACACTTCTATTGCCGCTAGTCTAGTGGCAGAGGGCAATATTGAAAAAGAGCAGCACGTATCGACCCCAACCCAAACCATCCGGACAGAGGAAATTCTTTTATCCTCTGTACCATTAATAACCGGGGAAACCATTCCAGGGGAATCCTCTCTAAAGGATTCATCCGTAGTAAGTGATCTATTGCCCCGGATCACAACAGAAATCCTTGCAGAGGAATTTGTTTCCTATGCCACACGCACACAACTAGATCCAAACATCTCTTCAGAGGAGATTAGAGTGCACAAAGACAGAGAGACTCTAGACAAGTCTCCGAGTCAAAAGAAGGATAATCTAGTACCCACCTCTGGAGTGGATCTAGACAATATCATTCTCAGAATTTGTGTAGAGTCTGAAGCACTAGATGCTTCTGCTCGAGGATCAGAAGGAAATCCTTCCGCCCCCAACATCAAAACAAGGGCGAAAGAAGGTGTCTCAGGAACAGAGACTCACTCTGGGGACGAATGTGTTCCCCCAGAGGTTACAACGAGTTCACATTTATCAAGGGATGAGTTCCAAACTCTTGTCACCTCTGTGAACCAAACAGTGAAAGAGTTGCAAAGCTCTCTCAAAACTTTTGCAGAATCAACATCTTTGGCTATCATAAATCTAAATACCAAAATGGACAACCTGTCCACAGAGGTACAACATACCGTAGCTCAAATGAAGTCCTCTACAACAAACACTGCAACCTCTGCAGCTGCTGAATTCGGAAAAGCCGCCACCACTGCCTTCAAAGAGTCTGTTAAGCACTTTCTTCAACAACTAAAAGAGCAATCCTCAAAATCTAAGGGTCTTACACCTGAAGACCTGAAGAAGGCCTTAGACGAAGTTCAAGAGCAAACAACCAGAAATACTCAGGCCATGAAGCCTTCTGACTACATGACAAGAGCTCAAGTGACAGAACTCGGCCAAGGAATACTTGATCAGGTGACCGAATTCATCAGAGCTTTCACCGCTGCCAACGCAAACTATGTCAGAGAGTTTCAAGCAAGCGTCGGTAGAATGCGCTTCAACACAGAAGCAGAGGTTTAAACACTGCTCGGCCTCTGTGATGACTTATGATCAAAGATGATTGCTGCAGGGGCTGTTCCACCAAAGAAACCAGATACATCTTGCAGGGCAAAAGGTAAAACAAATAAGGGTCAGGATGACTCTGATGATGATTCTGACGATTCATCAGATCATCCTGATGGGGAGAATCAAGGGGAGAAACAAAGGGAAGTAGCTGCAAGCAGAGGTCTACCAGAACCACCAGTATCCGCAGAACCCCTGAACCAAATTCCCCCAACTCAAAACCAAGGAGGAAACCAACAACAGTCCACAGAGGCAAAAACCACCTCTGTGGAAATGATCTCTGAAGAAACCCCTGCTAAAACCAAAAAACCTGAAACCTAAAGCAGAAACAAAACCACAAAGACAACAACCATCTCTGTGGAATCCATTACTGAAGAAACCCAAGTACCCAAAACAACAGTTCAACAGAAGACCACAGAGGCAACATCCACCTCTGTGAAATTTCCTTCTGTATTTGGAGAAGATGTCCAAATCCAAGAAGAGGTCCAACTTCTGACATCCTCCGAAGACGAACTACCTTCCCCAATACCCAAAACCAACCCAAGAACCAAAACCATTGCTCACAAAAGAAAATATATGAGCAAAACACCTGAAACCTCTCCAACAGAACCCAAATCATCAATCAAGCCCTCTGAAACTCAAGTGTCAAAACCAACAGAGGCAATCCCCAAACCAACAGAAACATCAACAACAAAGCCCTCTGAAACTCAAGTGTCAAAACCAACAGAGGCAATCCCCAAATCAACAGAAACATCAACGACAAAGCCCTCTGAAACTCAAGTGTCAAAACCAACAGAGGCAATCCCCAAACCAACAGAAACATCAACAACAAAGTCCTCTAAGACTCAAGCGTCAAAACCTACAGAGGCAACCCCATCTCAACAAGCAGAACAGCCGAAGGCAAAAAAACAAGGGAAAAGGGATTACGACAGAAGAACCGCAGAAGAAAAAGCCCAAGCATCAACCTTCGACAGAAAAACTGATGAAGAGCTCTTTCGATGCATATAAGACACCAAAGCCTGAAGAAGAAGACTGGGCTTTCGGCACTACACCTCTGTCAAATATTCCTGTTCTGGATCCAAAGACAAAACCTTCAGAGGATCGAGTGGCAGAAGTCAAGAACCAATTAGATGCTTTACGCATAACCTTACCTCAACCACCACCACCACAAATGGAAGAAGTGGTATACAGGTACTTATACAGCAGAATGGGCATAATGGATCAATCAGAACCAACCATTCAAGACCCTGACTTCCGTGCTGACCTCGAAAATCTCTTCACCAGAACAAAACCTAAACCTAAACACGAAGTCTTCTCAACATCCAAGATCGTCAAAATCCTATATTGTAAGTTCTGAAGAACCAGAACCTGGCCTAAACTCTATTACAACATCTACAAGGTCAAAAGAGAGGACAGAACAGAGAACCAATTTGCAGATGCAGATCTTAGGAATCTCAATCCTTATGATCTACCTGATCTTCTGGAATGGACGAAAGAGAACTTCACATCCGACGAAGTTCGCAGAGCCTACAGGGTGATTAGAAAGGCCATACGCGAAAAGCTTCTGCTATACAAGATGGTAGATTTCCAATTGGCTCGAGATCTTGGAGTAAAAAACTTAAACGTTCATCCACCAGAAGACTACTGCCCTCCCTCTGCTACACCAAACTCAATCATCACAAATCCAAGGGTCGGGTTAGTATTTCTAGATCCTTCTGGTAAATCAAAGTTGTTCGTAGAGATGGACTGTCAGAAGTATGCAACAAGTACTTTGACAGAGTTTATAGCGATACTAGTGGAGCACAGAGGAACAAAGCTCATGAATCAAAGTCTTTCCGACAGACTGATAGAGGTTATCGATGCAACACTCAACTTCCAAACTCTATGCATCAGCTTCTATCACGAACTCATACAAGAAGGACTCGACCACAGAAGTTTCAATGAATTCAAGGATGCCAACGTCTGAGTCAGTCAAACAGATCCTCTGTAATATTTTCTTTTCAATACAATCAAATGTAAATGCCTCTGGCAAAATCTAATGTGAAAAGAAAATATTCTTGTACTTAGAAAATACTTGCACTTTCAAAATTTTAATTTTCACTACTTAGGGGGAGATTGTTATCTCCAATCTTTCTGTTTGTAAAAGTAGTGAAAATAGTCTAAGAACAGAAGTAACCCACAGAGGCTCTGCAGAAGAACCCAAGAATACCGAAGGCAAGAAATCAGCAGAAGACTGCTCACAGAGGACCGAGCCGCAGAACCTTTGTAACCCTTGACAGAGCCTCTGCGGTTTATACTGAAAACTTGAAGATTTACAAATATCTTTCTATTGTTCCAGGATCCGTTCATCCACTTGTTCCAGGCGTGCCCTGACATCAACTACACGTGTCAAACTCTGATAGGGCTCTGTCAGAATTGGAACATGCGCATTAAATGAACAATATACCAAGCTACTATTCACCCAATCCTGTCTATTGTAGATCAGTCCTTATTGTCTAAAGTATGTCCCCTTTAGAAGTAGTATAAATAGAAGACTCATGTTGAGTTCTTCTATTAAGCAAAATACCACAAAAATACACATATATCATTAAGCTTTGCTCTTCTCACACACACCATTAACTGCAAATTTCTTGTTAATCCTTTGAAGTTCTTGGTGTTCTTAATATATATCAAATACAGTAATCTTGGAGATATTCATCTGTTCTTACATTCTGTTTATTTGATATTGTGTGTTCTTCTACCTTACATTATCTTTCAGTTCTTAAATACGCTTCCGCACCATACAATCTGAACTAACTGAAAGTTAAGATCATTGTTTAAGCAAAAAGGAACCAACACTGATGACTCATCAGAAGCTGATCCTTCATAGCTTGATGAATCTCTGGCACTCCTGACAAATTCTTTCAGGAGATTCGCCAGAAAGAGTAACAACAGAAGAAATAAACCTCTTTCCATCACTGACAATCCAAAATCTACTCCTATTGAAAAGACTACTGCTACCTGCTTTAATTGTGAAAAAGTAGGACACTTTGTAAGTGAATGCAGGTCAAAGAAAGCATTCAAACCTTCTTCATCGTACAAGAAATCCTCTACTCCTAAAAGTAGAGATGACAAATACCTGAAGCTGAAGGAAAAATATGAGAAGCTGAAAAGCTATAAAAAGTAAGGTAAAGGTCTGTGTAACACCCTCAAAACTGGGAAGAGCAACTAAATTAAATTTTCAATCATACATCCAGAAAGAAAACTCAACATAGAGTAATTTTCATTGGACCAAAGTCCCCAAGACTCACTTAAGTCAAATACGAGCCAAATGCTCAACAAAACAATTGACCGACGATAAATGTCATTAATACAGTAAAATACATTTAACTGTCATATATGCAAACACATACCTCTAAGATATGATAAATCCAAAATCCCATCATTTATTTGATCATGTCATTTTCCATAATTCACAACCATATATATATATTTCCCAAAGACCCATAATAATAATCATGCATTTTTCCAACAACATTAAAGTGCATTTTTACCAAAACCCCCAATTTGAACCCAAAACTTTATAAACACTTTTTCTTGAGATACCTTTATCGACTTACTCAAAAATCCCAATGTGGGTGTTTTATAATGTTTTTCAAGATTAAACACTTTAAATAATCAAAACCAAACAAATGACTCAACCATAGGTAATTTTCATGTAAAACACATAAATACTTGAAAATGAACATTTTTGGCATGTACAACGTTTTCACAAAGCAACTTGAATTCACCTTGCTAGATTTAGGCTAAATCTAGATTTTTCCCCAACTTGAGCTCCTTTGAAGAAATCGAATCGTCAAGCCAAATCTTCCAAAAACCTAGATCCATGAGTTTCCAACCATCAATAACCACATTTAACCATTTAGAGTTGTTCCCCAAACATCAACCATCAAAATCTCCATTTATACCCAAAACCCCAATTTGACCTAACTTTTCTCAAAATCATCCAAACCAAAATTGGAGAAACAAAACACTAGGAGATCATCAATGGAACATTTATAACTCATAATGAAGCTTGTAAATGGAGGAAATGAACTTACCACTTAGGTTTTGATGAAAACCTAGAAAACCCCAAAAATCTCTACTGTTGGAGATGAAAACTTGCTCTTGCATCAATAGATGAAACCACTAACATATGATGGAGAAGGAACACTTTAATCTCCATGAAAAGCCCCAAAATCAGTTAGGGTTTGAGGGGGAAGAAGAGGAAATGATTTGGAAGAGAAGAGATGGAGTTTGGGAGTGAGAAATGAGAATTTTACCACCACTAAACGCTCTTGAATCTTCCAATGAACATTAAAACTAATAATCCATCCTTGAAAAGCTCTCGAAGACAAAACCATAGCATCTTAAATCAAGAAAATCGGGGTTGAAATGAGAGAGATATGAAGAAATGAAGTTTTGGGGCTGACAATCGCTCTTTTATGCAGTTCTGGGGCTCAACATGGGTGTCCGCGCGGCTAGACTTGCGCCAAGACTTGCGCGCGACACTGGTCGCCCGGTTTCTTGCCTGATCACTTTTTTGGCCATAACTTCTTCATTTTAGCTCTGATTTTGCTCCAGACTGAACCGTTGGACTCGTATTTGAATTCTCCATGCAACAAGACTATAAAATATAGGATTTAATCCAAAATCCTATTTTTCATATTTATCATAAAAGATCGATATCTTCCAAAGATCGGGGTGTTACAACTTGATCGCTGAAGATCATGGCTACGCTGAATCTGACGAGGAATCAGACTCAGATGAAGAAGATGAGGCCAATCTCTGTCTCATGGCCGAAATCAAAGAATAAGAGGAATAACCCACTTAAATTCCCTCTACTTCTACTTCTACTTCTACCTCTCAGGTATCACTCTCTCCTTCTCCTTCTCTTGCTCTCACTGAAGCTGATAAACTTCGTGCTATCGATATGCTGACTGTTGATTTATATGATGCCATGAATGGCACGACCAAAGTTGAGTAACAAAATCTTGATCTAACTGAACAGCTTAAAAACTGTCATTTAAAAATATAGGAGCTTTCAAAACTCGAAGAAAATCTGAAAGATCAGGTCTACGTAAATCAAGTCATCAGCATCGAGAGTGAACAAGCCATTGCTGAACTGAAAGCAGAAAAAGATACTGTTAAAGGATGGTATAAATACTCAACAAAGATCACTGAGATAATTAGTACTCAGATCCCTGTCAATGACAGAAGCGGTCTCGGTTACAAAGATAACGCTGAAGAACCAACCATTGATCGTTCCATGCTTAAGTTTGGAATGTTCGTGTCCTCTGTCCCGGACACTTCTTCATCTCAGTGCTATTCTTCCATTAATCCAACCCCTGAGGATAAAACTACCTTAAGTCCTAAACTTAAAGGTAAAGAAAAAGTTATTTTCCAAAAACCTCAGAAGGGTACCAAAGTACCACAGCTGAAAACTTCTAAACCCTCAGCTAATAATCCCTCCACTTCCAAAAATAAGATCCCTGAACATGTTCAGCGATCTACTCCAAAAATCAGAGTGGATGTAATTGGAAAGAAATCTGAAGAACCAAAGGTTCCTCCGATCTCTGATGCCAAAGGTATTCTTGGTACAGGCCCTACTCATTTGAAATTTTCAAATAAATATGCCTATGGTCCTAAAGCTACTTTCATCTATAAGAAATGTTATCACTGTGGACTTATCGATCATATTGCCAATAAGTGCCCCACGGCCACCAAAGCTGATAAATTAGCTAAGGTGAAGACTACTGCCCCCAAGGCAAAGAAGAATATCCCTGGTGAAAAACAAGCCAAGGTGAAAAATACCACTGAGGTTAAGAAATTAACCAAAGTGAAGATTACCACTGACGTTGAATCATCAGATGCTGCGAAGATCGCTGCTTCTTCTACATCCTCTACCACTGTCAAGTGTAGACCCATTGTAAAATGGGTGCCTATTTCAAACTAATCTTCCTTTGTTTGCAGATCTTGAAGGGTATATGGTATCTCGATAGTGGATGCTCTCGACACATGACCGAAAAAAGAAAGTTGTTCACTGAATATAAGGGAGAGAAAGGACCCTCAGTGACCTTTGGTGGAAATGGTAAAAGGATATACCCGAGGGTTTGGAGTACTTTCCAATGGTACAAGTACCTTCAGAAGAGTCGCATATGTTGAAGGACTGAAGCACAATTTTCTTAGCATCAGTCAGCTATGTGATAAGGACTACAAAGTTTGCTTCACTAAAGAAACATGCTTTGTCACTGATCGGAAAAAGGAAATTGCTCTCATTGGATACCGTTTGGAAACTGTTTACGTCAAAAACATGGACTCAACAACCACTGAGAATGCTTGTTTTCTTTCTAAGGCCTCAACTGATGTCAACTGGCTTTGGGATAAGAGGCTCTCTCATCTAAACTTCAAGACGCTGAATACTCTCTCCTCAAAGGAACTGGTCACTGGTTTGCCTCAATAGTCATACGCTAAGGAATCTATATGTTCAGCGTGTGAGAAAGGAAAACAAACGAAAGGAAGTTTCAAGTCCAAGCAAGTCTCCTCAGTGACAAATCCCCTTCAGCTACTCCACATGGATTTATTTGGCCCTGTAAATGTTCAATTCATCGCTGGAAAGAAATACACTCTAGTCATAGTAGATGAATTATCTCGCTATACCTGGGTAATGTTCCTCCGTGCAAAGAGTGACACCTCAGAAGAACTTATCCCATTTGTCAGGAAAATGGAAGTCCTAAACAATACGAATGTTCGCTCAATAAGGAGTGATCATGGGACTGAATTCAAAAACAGTTCCCTTAATAACTTCTTTGAGAGCAAGGGCATTTCTCACAACTTCTCTGCAGTGAGAACTTCTCAGCAGAACGGTGTTGTTGAAAGAATAAACAGAACGATCATTGAAGTTGCCAGATCAATGCTCAACGATTCTTACCTACCTACTCAATTCTGGGAAGAAGTTGTCAACAATGCCTGCTTCACTCAAAATAGGTCCCTGCTAGTTAAAAGATTCAAGAAAATGGCCTATGAACTCTTCCATGGAAGAAAGCCATCTATCAGCTTTCTTCACATCTTTGGTTGTCAATGTTTCATCTTAAACAACAGATATGCTCTTGGAAAGTTTGATCTCAAAGCTGACGATGGAATTTTCTTAGGATACTCTTCAGTGTCCAAAGCCTTCAGAGTCTTCCACAAGAGAAGACAAATTGTAGAAGAAACAATTCTGTTTATCCCGATTTTACTCAACAATGATATTTATATCTAATAGTTCAAACAAATAAGGGTGCAGAAGCGTTTTAACGAACTAAAAGATATTCTACAGTAGAAAAACACACAGAATCAGTTAAACAACATTTAAATAAACACGAGATTAACTCAAAGATTCACTTTGTTTTAATTCAATAAGAACACCAAGAACACCGAAGGTAAAATATGAATTCTGCTCTAATGGGTGTGTGTCTTGTGCAAAGTTAATAGAAGAGCTCAACATGAGCCTTCTATTTATACTAAACTATAGGCGACAAGCTAAAGACAAAAGGTACTAAAGGTACAAGACAACATCGTGAATCTGCAATAGGTACAACGTTAATGTAGTGCGCCGATATCTGCAAAGACTGTAACCCATCAGAGGTTGACACGTGGAGATGGCAGGACACGCCTTGTACGAATGATCTTCAGGATCTTCGTACATCAGAGGCACGTGAGAGGCACGAGTGTTTTTGTCTTGAACTTCAGATTATCAAAGTCTTCTAAGTCTTCAATACCATAGAGGCTCTGTCAAGTATGACAGAGGCTATGTGGCCTTGTCCTCTGTGAATGTCTTCTGTAGAATCTTCATTTGGTCCTTCTCTCGGTGTCTTGACAGAGGTTCTATCAATATCTATACTTAGCCTATTTTTCAATACTTCTTTAAACATTAAGATTGGAGCTAACAATCTCCCCCAAGTATTGAAAAATAAAAAATTGAAAAGGAGCATGGTTTTCTAGGCTAAGTACATGACAAGAGGTATTTGACCTCTTTTGAAACTTTTCTTTCATATAAAGTTATGCCAGAGGCACTTACACTTGATTACATAATGAAAGAGAAATTGCAGAGGAAGGTTGAGGAAGTCAGATTCTGGCATTTGGGAAGTCGTCGATTTTGTGACCTCCGATTCCTCCACCTTTGAGATCACGGTATATTTAGATGCAGAGATTTCTGAAGTTGATGATAGAGTCAATGACCTCTATCAATCTGTCTGCTAGAGCTTGATCCATGAACTCTGTTCCTCTGTGCTCCAAGAGGTTGGCTCTGAACTCTACTAGAGTACTTGTTGCGTATTTTTGGAAATCAACCTCTAGGAATAACTTTGACTTTTGAGCAGGATCTTGATAGACATACCCAATCCTTGGAAATGTGATGATGGAGTTTGGTCTGGCAGAGGAGGGGCAATCATCTTCTGGTGGTGGGACACTTAAACCTCTTACTCCAAGGTCTAGTCCTAGTTGGAAATCAGTCATGCTGTACATCAGAAGTCTTTCGCGCATGGCCACCCTGATTTCTCTGTAAGCTCCTTGGATTTCCAGTCTGTGGCTGTAGTTCTGCCTTTCCTAACTCAGAAGATCAGGTAGATCATAGAGGTTTAGATTTCTCAGATCTGCATATGAGAATGTGGTTTCTGATCTGTCTACCCTCTTGACTATGTAGAGGTTGTAGTAAACCTCTTTTCCATGAGTATGGAACAACTTACAGTAGATGACCTTGTCGATTTTAGAGTTCGAGAAGACTTCATTGATGGGTTTGGCTTTCTTTCGATAGAATTGATCTCATAGTTCTTTATGAAAGTCAGGGTGCAGTTTAGATGGTGGCAGAGGATCATTGACTGCTCTGCTGTATAAGTATTTGTGCACCACCTCTTCCATTTTTCTTTGTCGAACAGGAGGTGGTGGCATAGGTTTCCGCAGAGCATCCAAGTCACTTTTCATTTTGGCCACTCGATCCTCTGTGGGTTTTGCCTTTGGGTCAAGTATTGGCTTGCTTGATAGAGTGTCGAAACCAAAAGCCCAGTCTTCTTCTTCAGGTTTCGGGGTGACGTAGGCATCGAAAGCGCTTTTCATCAATTTCTCTGTTGGTTGATGCTCTGGCTTCTTCCTTTTCGGTTCCTCTGTCACGATGGACTTCTCTTTGTCCTTGTCCTTAGGCTCTTGTGCTTGTTGGGTTTGGGTTGCCTCTGTTGGTTTTATTTGTTGAGCTTCTTAGGGCTTAGTTGTAGGTGCTTCTGTGGGTTTTGTAGTGGTTGCCTCTTTTGGTTTTGGCATTTGTGCTTCTAAGGTCTTTGCTGATGGAGGTGCTTCTGCAGTTTTTGTAGGGGTGGCCTCTGTTGGTTTTACAGAGGACTTGGGTGGTGATATGGGTTTGGTTTGGGGTTTGGGGTTTGGTTGGTAAGGCTTCTGTTGATTTGCTCAGATATTTTCATTTATGAGCTAAGGTTTTGGTTATGGGTTTGGTTTTGGGTCTTCTGGTGTTTTGGGTTTGGGAGATGGAGGTTTTGTATTTTCACCTTCTGGTGTTTTTGGTTTAGGAGAAGGGGGATTGTCTTCTGTTAGTTTTGGTGTTTGGGATGGTTGGTCTTCTTCAGAAGATGTAAGGATTTGAAATTCTTCAGTTGGTTTGAGGGTTGGAGATGGTAAGTCTTCTATGGTTATATGGGTTGTTTCCACAGAGGTGGGTGTTGCCTCTGTGGTCTTCTGTTGGGTTCCTCCTTGGGTTTTATTTGGGGGTGCTTGGGATATTGGTTCTGCTGATATTAGTGGAGCTGGTAGACCTCTGTTTGCAGCTTTGTCTTGTCTCCTTTTCTCCCCCTCAGGATGACCTGATGATCCATCAAAATCATCATCAGAGTCATCCTGACCCATTTCTTTAGTACCCTCTGCTTTGCACGTTGCTTCTGGCATTTTGGGTTGTGAGGCACCTGTGGCTATCATCTTACCACATAAATCATCGCAAATGCCTAGAATGTAAGCGACCTGTGCCTCTGTGTTGAAGCGCAACTTGCCCACGCCGGCCCGAAAATCCTTGACATAGTTTGCGTTGGCAGTTGTGAAGGCTCTGATAAATTTCGTCATCTCATTTAGAACTCCTTGACCTAATTCTGTGAGTTGGGCTCTGGTGATATAGTCCAGGGGCTTCAGAGCTTTGGTTTGATCAAGAGTATGCTCTTGGACTTTATCCATAGCCTTCTGAAGGTCTTCGGTGGTGATGACGGGAGCAGAGGTTTGTGGAAGATTCTTCTGAGCTTTTCTTGCCTTCTTTAGCTGCTTGGAGAGGTCAGCAATGGAGGTTTCCATAGCAGAAGTGGAAGCCGGTTCAGCTTTGGCGAAGGTTGTTGCAGCAGGTGTGACTTTGGCCATGGCATTTTTCACCTCTATGGACAGGTTGTCCACTTTGGTGGTCAGTTCGGTTATGGCCCTTGTTGTGGTATCTGCAAAAGAGTCAAAAGAGCTTTTCAACCCTTTCAACGTGTTGTCCACAAATGTGACAAGGGTTTGGAACTCATTCCTTGAGACATGTGGACTAGGTGTAACCTCTGGGGGAACACATTCATCCCCAGAGTGAGTCCCTGTTCCTGGAACACCTTCTGTCACCCCTGTTTTGATGTTGAGGGTGGAAGGATTTCCCTCTAATCCTTGAGCAGAGGCTTTTTGGGCCTCAGACTCTATAGAGGTTATGTCAAGAACATTGTCCTGATCCATTCCAGAGATGAGTACAGGAAAATTCTGAGGGTGACTTGGGGACTTGTCTAGAGTCCCTTCGTCTTTGTGTTTTCTAAGCTCCTCTGAAGAGCTGTTGGGACCTATTTGTGTGTACGTGATAGGGGAAACGAATTCCTCTGTAGGGATGTCGGATATGAACTGGGGCAATTGATCACTTACTAAAGGTGAGTCCTTTGGAGAGGACTCCCTTGGAATGGTTTCCCCGATTATCAGTGGCACGGAGGTGGAAAAAGGTACCTCTGCCCGATTTGTTTGGGTTAGGATCGAGTTGTGCGGATCTTTTTCAATAACACCCTCTGCCACTAGACTGGCAGTGTTAGAGATGTGGGTTGCACTGGGAGGGGGTTGTGGTTGTGTGCCTCTTCCAACTTCGGCATCTTTTTGCGTTTCATCGTCTGTTACACACCCAAGTATTGGTGATTCTGTCCTAAGTGTTGGCGATTCGTAGCATGGATTAGTGCCAATTAGGCTCTGTACGTGCGGATGCAGAAGACATGTTTGTGCCTGGATGCCTTCAGAGGCTCTGTCAACCTCCATATCAGAAATCACCTCTGAGATGATGACAGATGGGTTTGTGGTGGTATTCTGTGAAGCTTCCTACTCTGTCATGCAACCTAGTTATGGGGATTCAAACCTAGATTGGACTTCTACCCATGTATCCTCTGTTTCCAGCATCTCCTATGTGTTCTGTAGTTCCGGATCGTAGCTCGGAGGAGAGGGAAATTGGTCGCCATGTTTATCTATATCAGAGTCGACCTCTGTCACTGTAAAGTCCATATAGGCTTGGTCAGAGTTGAGCTCTGGGTTGTTTCAACCTTCGGTATAGTAGAGTCCGTTTGGACCTATTCAGAGTTGGGCTCTGTAAGGGGTTATGCATTCCAACCAGAGGTGTCCAAGGTGTCTGCAAAATCATGTTGCTCGAGGAAGGGGGAGAAATCACCCTGGTCTGCATAATGTATAGGAGTTGGGGAGGGCAAAGGTTGTTCAGCAGTTGCTCCTTCTTCTGTGACAACTACCTCTGCGATAGTTTGCAGAGGGGTCTTGGGTTTCTTGGTTTTCTTCCTCTTAGGTTTGGGGGCTCCCTCCTCTGATGCTTTTGACTTGCGTTTCTTTTTCTCTTTAGGTGGAGGAGGAGCAGAGGATGCGACCACAGTTTCTGGTGGGGGTTGAGCGATCTGTGTAGCACTTGAACAGGTTCCATCTGTAGGTTTCTTTGCTCTGTGAGCCTTTTTCTGTTTGGGAGGAGTGGTTGTTGTGGTCTTGGATACAGAGGAGATCATTTTTCTCCTCTGTAGTTTGATCTTGGCCAGTTTTTGCTCGTATTTGGCCACATCTTCTGCATGCTCTTCTGGGCTCATTCTTTCAACTACTGAGGTTCCTGGGGGGACTCCCAAACGCGGGGGTGTCGCAGGACTCGGTTCTGGAGTCCTGTGAGCGCGTATGTAATCTATCCTAAGTTGTTCATCGGAGGCATAAGACAGAAGTTTGGCTGGCAGAGGTCTGCAGATCGCATACCCCTATGCGTGTGTTGTGGTTGCCATTCTGCTCAAGGGATATGTCTTAACTATAGGCCCTTCCATTGGCCTTTTGTTTAGGAGTAGCAGAGGTTCCAGAATGACTCCTATAGTCCTCTGGAACTGTAAGGCTGGGAGGTCTTTGACATTTGGGCCCTTGGCCTTCTGTGTGGATATGCGTCTGTCGATGGTGTTCACGAGCTCTTGCATCATTAGAGCTGCAAAGTCTAGGGGCAAGTCATAATATACACCATACATGATGGCAAGTATTTGGTAGGAGGATTGGTCTGGGCTCCCCACTTTGCCTGTGAGGCATATGTTCAGTATTGAGAACAGAATATTCCACAGAGGTGGAAGTCGGTTTCTTCTAAAGGCATATCTCTTTTCCAGTGGAGAGTTGTAACCAAGCATGAATGCAAAGTCACAGAGCTCTTGGTCTGAGGGAATCTCTGCATATTCCTTAATCCCTGGTGGGAAGATTGAACTCTAGGGATAGCATCGTTATGTTGAATCTTAGCTCTATGTTTTTTGTCTTATCGGGTTTGGAGATGTATCCTTTGATTTCTCTTGTCTCTGTATCATAATAGCTACTCTGCCAGAATTGGTTTAGGTATCTGGCAGGGATGCAAGTGATGTTCTTGGTGATTAGAGTGTTCAACGGGTGGTTTTCAAGGATATTCAGTAGAATTGCGTGTTCTTCCCCAAATCCTGTTCGTGGAGGCACAAGGTAGTGGTTGTTTGGTTTTAGGGGTAATAAGTTCTCGAAGTGCTCATTTTCGATGAAGAACTGTAGGTGAGCTGTTGGAGTGAAATCAACCGATTCACCTTGTTCTTGTTCTGGATTTGTGGCCCTGGTTTGGTGTTGTGAGTGTTCGGAGTGAGTAGGGGAGTTCGTCGGGAGTTTCCAGTGGAAGCCATCGCTTGAATCTTGAAAAAATGGAGTAGAAGGAAAGACGTTGCAGGTATTTCACTGTTCGCCGGAGGTATTTGAGAGAGAATCATAAAGGAATAAGGAAGAATGTAAGAGGGGTTTTATAGGGTTTTAACGGTGGTAGAATCTGAAGAGGTTAATAGTAACTATTTGATAATTCTTTGGGGTCCGTAATCGAGTATAACAGCTGTGTGCAACGTATCAGAGGAACATGTGGCATGTACGTCCAATGAAAGAGTGCCACGTCAGAGGTGTCAGAGCCCGATTAGACGTCGTGCGCGGCCCATTAATGCTGAACGCGTGGGCGTTTCTATTATCAAATGTCTGTCACCTTCAGAAATAACCCGCATCTTACAGAATCCCGTTTCTGTGCACAAGTGTCAAATCAACAGAGGCTCTGTGGTGGAATGAGCTCTGTGATTTGAAACCTTCTTTCATGGTCGATAGTGGTGGAATGAGCTCTGTGATGTCACCTTTACCAAAACGTTTGAAAAGAACAGTGGAAATGATCGATAGAGTCTCTGTGTAGAAATCTAAAGTTACAGAGGTTCTGACTTACAGAAGCTCTGCTGAGCTTCGCAGAGGCTCTATGACCTTAAATTTCTAATAACGGAAATCTCATAAAGCTTTTTGATCATCCAAAGTTTTAACTGTTTTAAACACTGTTTTTAGGACATATTTGGAAATTGGTATCCTAGAAAACTGTTTTGGAAAAAGGTTTTGTGCGATACATTCTCCTTTTGATTTACCTTTGCTCGGCAAGCTACCTGACTTCTGTGGATTTGGTTGATCATAGCTATTCTTTGGCTCCCCCTTGAATGATCAACCTCTGTGGATCAATTCAAGGTCTCCTTCTGCTCCCCTTGACCTATGCTTGGATCAAATGAGATAAGTAATGCATAGAGCATAGGTCAAACTCACCAGAGGTTCTGTGGAGATCGTCAGAGGCTCTGAGCAATCCCACAGAAGCTCTGTTGGGTGCAGAAGTTTTGATGAAAAGGAATTTACATACGAAAGAATTCAAATATATACATATTCACAAGAGGATCAAGTTTTACTTACAGAGGGTTCAACTCATGTTTATCATACCCAACTTACTTACCAAGAAAAGGAATCTTTTCTCATCAAGTGCCTTGGTAAATAAGCAAGCTGGTATTCAGTGGACACAAAGTACATCTCAATTGTGTCGTGTTCAACATGATGCTTCAGAAAGTGGTAACGGATGTCGATATGCTTTGTTTTTTAGTGTTATACAGGGTTGGCAGAGATAGCAATAGCACTTTTTGAATCACAGAGGATGGGTATCTTAAATATGGTGTAACCGTAGTCCTTTAGCTGATTTTTCATCCACAGAACTTGAGAGCAACAGCTAGCAGCAGCAACATATTCAGCTTCTGCTGTAGATGTCGACACACAATTCTGCTTCTTTGAAGTCCAGCTGACTAGTTTACCACCCAGGAATTGACAGCTCCCAGAGGTACTTTTTCGGTCAAGCTTGCATCCTCCATAATCTGAATCTGTGTAGGACTTAAGATCAAAGCCAGAGTTCTTCGGATACCAGAGCCCAAGATTTTTGGTTCCCTTAAGGTATCTGAAGATCCTCTTAACAGCAAGAAGGTGGGATTCCTTTGGGTTAGCTTGATATCTTGCACAGAGGCATGTAGCATACATTATATCAGGTCTACTTGCTGTTAAGTATAAAAGAGAACCAATCATGCCTTTGTAGAGTTTGCACTCTACAGATTTGCCATTTGGATCTGAGTATAACTTATTTCCAGTGGATATGGGGGTCTTCATTACAGAGGCATCAGAGAGCCTGAATTTTGAAAGAATGTCAGAGACATATTTTGCTTGATTTATGAAAATTCCCTCTGATGATTGTTTTACTTGGAGTCCTACGAAGAAGTTTAATTCTCCCATCATACTCATTTCAAACTCACCCTGCATGAGTTTTTCAAAAAATTTGCATTGTTGTGCATTTGTAGAACCAAAAATAATGTTGTGAGTTCCAGATTGATCAGGTAACAATATAATCAATGAGAAATAACAAGAACAATTGATGATTTCAACTTGTCATCCCTCTCATATTCATGATTCAAGATAGTTACAAAGGTTTGAATGAAAATCTCAACTATCTCTTGATAACACCACTTTTTGGCGTTATTTTCGGTCCTGAAACCAATGAGATTGGCTTGTATTTAAGCAAAGAGGCGGAATTTGATGTTTTATCAAGTGAAATGTGTAGGTAATCTAAAAGGCGACAATCATCGAGAACAGAAGCGAAAAAGAGCCCAAAACGAGTACAAAATGAAGCCAACGGAAGCTTGAGATCCAACCCAAGACCCGTGCCCGAACCTGACCCGGAGAGCATAAGAAAACCGCGCGGTTTTGTGCGCGGTTTGCAAGTCGCGGCACAAACTGCGGGTGTCTCTGTTTCATCCCTATACCTTTGTGTTTTCCGGATTTTAGGTCAGATCTCACACACGACGAACGGCAGCGACTAGGAGGCAATTTTCAGAGGTTTTTCGGAGCTTTTGGAGCCACGATAGAGGATCGTTTGAGGAGGAAGTCACGACGCGAAGCGGATTAGAGCCGAGAGAAGGGAGTTCGTTAATTCATTCACCACGATCACGTTTACTATGTTTACATTGATTGTTTCCTTTCCTTCTCTTATGTTTTTATCCACCACCAACATGAACTAAACTTCAGATGTTGGGGGTCGGAATGAATTTGGTTTAAACTTATGAACAGATGATTTAAGACTTTTATCAGTTTTTCCTATTTTAATTAAGCATGTAATTTGGTTCTTAATGCTTTTGCGAGTTTAGCTAGCTTCCAATTGTTTCGTTGTTTTCAGTTAAGTTCGAGAGAATTAATTATTAACTAGAACTAGAAGTTGCATGCCTAAGGTGAGAAATTGGATAGAGATATACCAGTGTAAGCCTTAGGCCCGTTTAAATCCTACTATTAATGTGTTTTGAGTGTCATAGGTTTAGATCGAGAGATAGAACTTGTGCTTTCAAAATAAAACCCGTGGTTGCTCGAAAGTGAACAACGGTGATTTTAGAGATTGGGTATTCATTAAAGGGAATAACTTGGTAATTGTTTTAAGTCAAATGTTCGTTTGTGAAAACCTTAGGATTTCCAACCCTCAACTGTTTTCTCTATCAAAGTTTCCTAAGTTGTTTACTGTCCCGTTTGTGATTTATTTTGCTTGCAATTAATTAGTTAATACCAACCACTCAAAATTACAACCGTTCAGTTAATAGATCTTATAGTCATTGTGATACTTAGTTCCTAGTTCCCTGTGTTCGATACTCGTACTTTCAGTACTATTACTTGATTCGACCCGTACACTTGCGGTTAGATTTAGGGGGGTGTAAACCCGTCTATCATCTCTCTCTAAAACAATTAAGCTCTCTAATGAATCTCTATCATTTGCTAACCTATGAATGGCTAATGAATCGCTAACCTAATTCTAAGGTTAAGGAAACCTTATATACTTAGGCCTTAGACAAACAAGGCCTAAGCCCATTAAGCAATTAAGCCCAATTAAGCCCAAATAACACAATTAAGGGCTTTTACAATAAATAATTAATCTAATTACGCACTATATAATTATTTATATATCTTTCTAATATGTAGGACATTTATGGTCCTAACAATCTCCCCCTAAAGATATATAAATAAAATCGGTCTTGAAACCTTCAGGTCTTGATCTTCTCTTCTTTTTGAATCTTTTGAACTCTATGGTGTAGCATGTCTTCATGTCTTTCAACGCTCCCCCTTGAATAAAGCTCTTGATTAAAGCTCTTGAATTTGCTTTCAGCTTTAAAAGAACTTGTAGAACCAATATGCTCGATGGAGGAAATAATTTGAAGCGAGCACCATTTGATAAAGTATAGAGAAGAATTTATCACTTGTATGCACTTTGAAACTCTTTGGATCTCGGAACAGATCAATCATTCGGGAAAAATCGGTCAACAGTTACTCCCCCTCGGCTTTTGCTAACTCCCCCTCAACTTGATAATCCGAGTCTTTGAATCTGTACCCTTTCTCCCCCTCATGATGAGTAGGAGCATCCGGAGCATCATGTACTTTCAAAGACAATACTGGCGAGTAGCAAAAAAATCCAGATAAAACATTTTGAAACCAGAATGGGATAAAAATCTAACACAGAAACACAAAAGTAACTGTTATCACAACAATTTAAAAAATTGTGTGGCCTATGTTCAGAGTTGGCAATGGGGTATCTCTGATAGGACTTCCAGTTATCACTGAAGTAAAATTTTAAAAATTACTTCTCAAACTGTTCCGGCAATATCACGAAGATATGCAATGGGAATCACAAAGACTCGTGCATGTGTGAAAGAAATAATTCATATCGATTTGGCTCAAAAATTGATTTAACTCGGGACGCAAGTTAAAAATAAATTGACACAGTGAATAGAATGTGAAGTTCAGAGACCGGAGCTGATGTCTTCCCGTTTCAATATCTAAGACCTCCGAGTGAGGAATAGATAGATTATGTGCTAATTCTCCGTGAATATATGAAACAAGCATCTGTTGTGAGATACTTGAGTGGCTAGGTGGGGTGACACGAGTTATCGACACTGGGTCCATGTCTGTTTCAGTATTCATATCTAAAGAGCGAGATCGAATAGATTGTGTGGTTACCCGGATAACTGACTCGGTTTGGTAAGGACCAATTTATTCTTTTAAGTACTGTCACATCCTCACCATATTCTTTTCTCTCCAAACTCATCTATCAATATAGACCCCTCACTGATGTCTATAAGGGATGTGTTTCTTAGGTAGGTCCTTCCGGTTCTGGATAGACCATAGAAACAATGTAAGTCCTAACACTCATTTCATGCAACGAGTAAATCAGTTGAGTAAACAGTAAAGTACGAGTTCTAAACTGAAATGTTTAGAAGTCATAGCATTTAAGAACGAGTCCTGATATGAGATGATCAGAAGTCATAAAGATGAAGTCCGAGTTCTGATGTAAAGTAATCAGAAGTCATGCTTTTGAGACCGAGTTCTGAACTGAATTGTTCAGAAGTCATAAAAATCATTTGAGATATGGAATTTCAAGAAACAAGATCAAGAGCAAAACAGAATGGCTCAGTAAGCACAGTATTTTGCAAGAAATGAAACAATGATCAGAATGTTTAATTGTGAAGAACAAGTCACAATTATTATATCAAATAAGAATGGAATCATTTGCAAGAAATAGCGAACTTAGAAAACAACTAGGAATTCAAACGAGTGTATTTCCATCGAAAAATCAACAAATATGTGAGACATGGAAATAACTAAGTCAAGAAAAATTACACGTGGCAATCATGGAATTTAAAATTGGAGAATAACAAACACAAGTAAGTTATCCATAATGAATTGCCACGGCCTTTGAATTCAGTTGAAGTTCACTTACCTGTTTATAAGATAGTACTCCCCTTCAAAATTGGCATAACCTTTTGAAGCAGTCATGTGAAAAGAATGTTCTGACCAAAGCACACATGACATTCCTGCAAAACAGATTAGGAGGATTTTGGTATCCATCTTTTGATGGATCCTTGTTGGTTAGGTGCCCTATGAGGACACGTGATACTATAAGTACCATACCAATACTTAGCATGGTCTTTCTTCACAAAGTCATTTGTCCCACAATAAGAGCAACACAGCTTCTGTTTAGATAAGCTGATCAGTTTGTTAAAAGAGTAAACTCGATCAGTTTTCACAAAAGGTTTAGCGTGGAAAGCTGTGTTGTTCTTGTCACTTTTAATAGAGACGAATGACTTTGGAGCAGGAGTGGTTCCTTTAACTCTCCACACCATGTTTACTTTCTTGAAAGATTTATTATCTGATTTGTCTAAGATAGGGTTATAAAACAGATTAGAGGTAAGAATTCGATCTTTTGAAGTACTATTTGATCTAATGCAGGTCTTTGAAGAAATATTTATGTGAATAGAACTTGAAGCAGTCTTAGAAAAGAAAACTGAATTAACTGAATCACCGTAAAGAGACTGATTAACAGTATCTGGACTAGCAAGATTGGGTGATTCAACATCATAGTTTTTGCTTTCAAGATCCTTGTCATTGTTAAATAGAACATTTTTCTTTTCAAGCATTATATCCAACTTCTTTTGGATATCAGATTTTAGCCTCTTCTCTATCATAATATCAGATGACAAAATAGATAATTGCTTTGTAAGCTTGGAAATCTCAGTTTGAAAGATCTTTCTTTCGTATGTAAAATCATCTTTCAAACTTTTTGCTTTAAAATCTTCAACCTTCTTCTTCTCAGTCTCTTTGCTTAGATTGTCTAAATCTTTCTCCAAATCGGATATTTTTAAAGAAAGTCCTCCATTCTTTTTAGAAAAAGATTTGCGTTCAGTTTCAAACTTCTCTCGTTCTAAAATCAAAACCTTTTCAAAGTCGGAGATCTGTGTTGAAAGATTTAGACATATAAGCTCAATACTCTTCTTCTCTTCAAGAGATTTCTTTGAAAGAGCAAATTGCTTTTGAATAAGCAATTGTCTTTCCTTTGCAAAACTTTCTTTCTCCTTTTCAAAAACCTTTTCATTTGTAGTTAGTTTTCGTTTAAGCTCAAGGTTTTCACAGTTCAGGAGTTTACCTTTCTCTTCTTCTTCAGCCAGCTTCTCAGAACTATTCCAGATTTGAGATTTTAGTTCCTTCAGTTCTTTGATGTACTTGTTGCACAAATCATCTGACCGCTTGATATTCTTTTCATGTAGTCTTGCTTGCTCTTTCTCAGTCTCCTTGATATCATCTTGTGATGATAAATCAGACAGCTTCTTTTTCAGCTCAGTGTTTTCAGACTCTAATGTTGTTGCCTTTTCTTCAGATTTAGCAAGCTTATCAGCACTTTCAGATATGTGCAGTTTTTGTTCCTTCAGTTGTTTGAAGTACTTTATACACAATTCATCTTCTTCCTTGAAATTCTTTTCATATAGTCTTTGAATTGATAAACACTCCAGATTATGGCAATACGTCGACTTTGTTATCTGAAAAATATATGATCGTTGATCGGTGTTACTTTGAAGAATAAAACTTGCGGAAGAAAAATCAAATATTAAATCTAAAAAACAAATCCAAAAAATTAAATTTGTTTTCAAAAATTAAAATCTGATTATTATCGAAACAAACGAAATCAAACTTCGAGAATGAAACCTGCGAGAAAAACAAGCCACGTTAGATTAGAGTCGTCAACTAACATCACATAAAATGATAATAGTCGCAAATAATTGCAAATCCTCGCAAATAATTTCAAACGTCGCAAAAAATTGCAAATCGATCGTTAAGAAAAATCGCAACTTTCGTTAAAACTTTTAATCACGAGACGTGCGGTAACTCGGGTACCGTCGAGAACTTACCAATAAAAAAAATTACCAATCACAACTTACCGGATGAAGAGGAACTTACCGGACGAGGAGTGGTTTACCGGATAGAGATGGATTCCGAATAAAGTTGACTAACCGGACGGAAAAAAAACTTACCGGGTGATGATGTTCTCGCAAAAAATAGCACTTACCGGATGACGATGGTTTACCGGAAAATGATAAAGTTACTGGTTACCGGATAAGAGATAAACAAATACTTACCGGGTACTGAGATACCGGATGGAGTCCGGGTAAAATGGCTTACCGGGTGATATATGGATTAGTAGGAAGAAAAAACAAATCACACCAAAAGCTATAACAAATCACGTATGCATATAAAACGATATGTATACAAGCTATAATGCAATATAACAAATCACATGCAGCAAATATAAAACGATATATGTATGTATGCAAGGTGAATCACGTAAGACAGATAGTCAACCTTGGAAATGAATGGTCAAACATGACGGCTGCAAAGGATTGACAAATACCCAATTCACGATTGTATACGTGATGTGTGGGAGGTTACTGGAAAAAAAATATCCGGAAAGTGTATGTGAGTGTGAGGTTACCGGGAGAAAAAGGTATCCGGAAGAAAATTTTATCCGGTAACTTGAGTTTTATCCGGAAACTTGATGTTTTATCCGGAAAGTGGTGAGAAATAGGAAAATTACCCGGAAACCATGAGGAACATCCGGACACTGCGGCTTTTTGAGAAATTCGGATCACGGTTCGATAGGGTTGCTTGATTTCACTCCTATAGGGTTAGATTTTGACCAAAAACACAAAAACAAACATACCCAAATCGATTTCTAAGCAAAATATATCTTAATCTTCAATAATCACCACAAAATTTTAAGAACACCAAAAACTCAAGAATTGATTTTTAAATTGAAAATTAATACCTTTGATAATCGCTGTAAACGCAGATAAACACCATATTAAAGCGATTAAACAATCGAGATATAACAAACGAATTATTAAATCAACGAAAGAACTTTGCAAACCCGATTGATGAACGATTTTCTTCAAGAAAAAAAACTGCAGTATGTCGAAAATAATCTGGGTGCCTTCTGGACCTCAAACAATTAATCCAACCGTTCAGAATGTAAAACAGAATGTCTTGAAGCTACTGTCCAGAAATCGCAACGATCCGACGGTTCAAACTCCGGGAATAGGCAAAACGGATCTCTGCGTTTTTCCAGAAAATTCAATGCGAATTTCTTGCTTTTTCTTTCTTTCGTTCGATTTCTTCTATTCTTCAAATCACCGATTCTGCTTTGATACCAATTGTGAGTTCCAGTTTGATCAGGTAACAACGAATCAATCAATGAGCAATAACAAGAACAATTGATGATTTCAACTTGTCATCCCTCACATATTCATGATTCAAGATAGTTACAAAGGTTTGAATGAAAATCTCAACTATCTCTCTCTAAAACAATTAAGCTCTCTAATGAATCTCTATCAATTGCTAACCTATGAATGGCTAATGAATCGCTAACCTAATTCTAAGTTTAAGGAAACCTTATATACTTAGGCCTTAGACAAACAAGGCCTAAGCCCATTAAGCAATTAAGCCCAAATAACACAATTAAGGGCTTTTACAATAAATAATTAATCTAATTAAGCACTATATAATTATTTATATATCTTTCTAATATGTAGGACATTTATGGTCCTAACAAATGTCATCCACATAGATCTGTACAAGCAGAATCTCATCACCTTTTCTTTTATAAAACAAAGTAGTATCGGTTGTACCTCTGTCGAAATCATTATCGAGAAGAAAGGTTGAAAGTCGTTCGTACCATGCTCTTGGAGCCTGTTTCAGTCCATACAGAGCTTTGTCGAGATAATATACGTAGTTTGGGTACTTGGCACTTTCAAACCCTGGTGGCTGTTTGACGTATACTTCTTCTTGGATCTGACCATTCAGAAAGGCAGATTTTACATCCATTTGAAAAACTTTGAAACCTCTGTGGGCTGCGAAGGCTAAGAAGATTCTTATTGCTTCGAGCCGTGCGACAGGGGCAAAAGTCTCATCGTAATCAATGCCTTCTGCTTGGTAATATCCCTTGGCCACCAATCTCGCTTTATTTCTAATGACCACCCCATCCCCATCGTTCTTGTTTCTGAAGACCCACTTAGTCCATATTGCTTGTTTCCCTCTGGGAAGAGGAACTAGGGTCCATACCTTGTTTCTCTCAAACTGTAGAAGCTCTTCTTGCATTGCATCTACCCAGTTTGGATCATCTAGGGCTTCAGAGACACGTTTTGGCTCGATCACACTTATAAAGTTTGTAAAGAAACAGAAGTTAGCCGTAGTTGATCTTGTCTTAATCTTTTCAGAGGGATCGCCAATTATTAAGCTCGGAGGATGGCTCATCGTCCACTTTATCGTTCTGGGGAGATGGTCATTTGCATCATCTAGTTGAACCTCTGTGGTTGCACCTTGTGGTTTTTGTGCAACCTCTGTAGTAGAAGGTACTTTTGTGCTTGAACTTGGTGTTGCAGCTTGTGGGAGTATTGGGATAAGAGTTGGAATCTGTTCCTCTGAGGATGTAGAGACTGAGTCCTCGTTTCCCTCTGGTATTAGTTCCTCTGTAGATGCTGGAGTTGGTATGTCCAGTGCCTCTGTAGTATTCTTGCTTGTATAATCTTCTGTCGGCTCCCCCTCAGCACTTGCATCTGCACGATTTTCAGAGGAGGATGAAGTATTTAATGGACCAGTTAGAGATATACCTGACTCGGTCTTGTTTGCAGAAGTTGATTCTCCAGAGGCTCTGACGGCTCCGGCAGAGGGATCAATATCATCGTGGAACATCTCTTCAAATAGCAGATTTAGGCCTGCTTCTCTTGTTTTTGAGATGCTAGAGGATTCCTTTTTCAGGCCGAGTTCTGAACTAATTTGTTCAGAATCTTTTGAAAGGAATCGTCAAAAGGGACATTGATGCTTTCCACAATGGTTCTGGACCTCAGAAGGTACACTTTGTAGGCCTTTGAGGTGGCAGAGTAACCAATGAACTTGCCTTCATCTGCTTTCACATCAAACTTTCCTCTAGCTTCTCTGTCGTTTAGGACAAAGCACTTGCATCCAAATACATGGAAGAACTTGATGTTCAGTCGCCTTTTGTTGATCAAGTGATAAGGTGTCTTGATGTGCCTTTTTACTATGGTTGATCGATTTTGGGTGTAGCAAGCGGTTGATACTGCTTCTGTCCAGAAAGAGATGGGTAATCCAGATGCTGTCAATATAGTTCTGGCAGCCTCCACAAGCGTGTGGTTCCTTCGTTCAACCATGCCATTCTGTTGTGGGGTGCGTGCAGCAGAGAAGTTCTGTGATATTCCTTCTTCTGTAAGATAGCCTTCAATGACAGAGTTTTTGAATTCTGTGCCATTGTCGCTTCTCAACTTTTGAATCATGCACTCATACAGAACCTGGATTCTTTTCATTAGGTTTATCAGGATGTTAGGAACATCTGATTTCTTTCTGAAAAATTCCACCCATGTATATCTCGAGTATTCATCAATCAACACAAGTATATATTTCTTGTCACCAAGGCTCTGTGTAGCGATTGGACCGCAGAGGTCAACATGGAGCATATACAAAGGCCTAGGGCAAGACACATAAGTCTTACCTTTATGGGAAGCTCTTTTGAGTTTACCCATTTCGCAGGCAGAGCACAAATGATCTTTACTGAATTTTACGTTTGGCAAACCTTTAACAAGATCAAGTTTAACAAGCTTATCTAAGGTATGAAAGTTAAAGTGGCAGAACATGTTGTGCCATAACCAGGCTTCTTCGATTTTACAGGCGACAAGGCAGAGCTTGTCCTTCTTGTTCTTGGCACTAAAGTTCATGAGGTATAAATCGCCTTTTTGCTCGGCTCGCAGAAGTTCGACTCCTGTGTTCTCACCTTGCAAAGAGCAGAAGGTTCTTTTGAACATCACGTCGAAACCCGTATCGCAGAGTTGGCTAACACTGAGAAGATTGTGCTTAAGGCCATCCACAAATGGAACTTTGCATATGGTTATGTTTTCCTTCTTGATGACTCTGTAGCCTATTATATACCCCTTCTTGTTGTCACCAAAGGTTACAGATCCTCCATCGGATTTATCTTTGTAAGAGGATAGTAGACCTCTGTCGCCAGTCATATGCCACGAGCACCCGGAGTCAAGATACCAGATCGGCACATACTGCTTCTGTAACACAATTAGAGAGTTTGAGGTACCCATATCCAAATGGGTCCAGTTCTGTTAGGGGTCTTCAAGGTTGCCTTAGCATCCTTGGGTTTGGTTTTAACTTCTGATGAAGAACCATTTTGTTTCTTCTTACCCTTGGATTTTGCGTTCCTTTTGGGTCTAGAGAGGAAACAGTGTGGGCTAGAGAAGTGTTTATTCAATTGGTGCATAAGTTCAAAAACAATGACAATAATGAATATGCGAAGAAATTTGCTTGAAATTCTCATAAAAAACACTGAAACAGGGTACAGAGGCTTTATTTTTACAATCTATCCTAGCATCTGACTTCCTATTATACTAGACTAGATTGTTGTTTTGAAAATTCTCTGTGGAGAGTAGCCTTCTGTGGACCCCTTCCTCTGTGGTGAACTTCTACAGGTTTCACTGTCACAGAAGAGAAAGATTTGTTATTTTCAACCCACTTACCCTTTTGTTGCCAAGTTAATTTTTCTTTAAGGGGCCTTATGGGTATTGAAGTTTTTGAATTTTTTGGATTTTGAGAAGGCATTTCCTTTTGTTGTTTGATTTTCTCAAGCTCAAGAGAGGTTTTGGCTTGTATACACATGTCCAAAAAGTCTGGACAGATAGGAAACCTTGTGGTTTTCTCCTTAAGAGCAATGGTTCTGTTAAGAATTCCAGAAGGAAGTTTAATTTCCCATGCACTACAAGGAACTATCTCTAACTCTATAGACTCAGTCTCAGATTCGTCAGAGGATGAATCGTCCTCATATACAGAGGTTGAGTCACTAAGATCTCTGTCGACAGAGGCTGGACTTTCAGAGCATGTGCCATACTCACTTTCTTCCTTTTCTTTAGGACTATCTTCCAAATCAGCAGAAGTATTTGTCAAGATTTCCTCAGAGAGTTTTTGTTCAACAGAGGATGCACAAAGGTTTTCATAGAAGTTATTTTTGCCAATTTCCATTAACTCTTGCTCAGAAAAATGTTTCAGTTTTTCTTCTGAAGAAGCGGGCAGGAACTCAGGTGCCTCTGCAGATAGTTTCGTCTCAGAGTCTATAGTGCAGACAAAGGCAACCTGTGTTTGAGTCTCGGGGTCACCAAACTTGAAGATTCCTATCTGATCTTGAGTTTTCAGATATCTCTTAGGTTTGGATTCTCTTTTGACAGAGGCTGAAGATGACAGATCTGTGTTTTCAAACCACACATTTATCATCTTCAGAGGTTTCCTCTGGTGA
Source organism: Saussurea involucrata (assembly GCA_033807775.1). Taxonomy (NCBI): domain Eukaryota; kingdom Viridiplantae; phylum Streptophyta; class Magnoliopsida; order Asterales; family Asteraceae; genus Saussurea; species Saussurea involucrata. Next base: position 59,707,183 of record CM066316.1, read on the forward strand.
GGTTCCCCAGAGACTTTTTGCCTTTTGCTGACGGAGAGTAAATTTGGAAAACCAGGTTTTCTTGTACTTCCAATATGAAATAGAGAAGACAGGGACTTGTTTCTTTTGGTTCTAGTATATGGATCTATATCACAGAAGCTAATTCCCCTTCTTCCTATTTGTGTATTGACCTTTTCGTATACCTTCTGTGCATCTTGATATTTTTTTAATTAAAAGGTCTCTTCTGAGTAGGTGTTGATGAAGGACTTCTCTCTCCTTTTGAAAATAGTGTTTAAGAGCAAGAATATTCATCCTGTCGCTCTCAACATCCATAAGTTCTTTAGATTTAGCTTTTAAGGCAGAGTTGAGTTCTGAAATCTTTTCTTTTAAAGGATTTAGATGTTTATTCCAGTTAGTTTCAATCTCTTCCTTTTCTTGAAATATTTTTGCCTTTTCTTGGGTGAGAAGTCTAGCTTCTCTCTCAAAGAATGCGAGCTTTTTTTGGACACTTTCACAAGTCTTTTTAAGTTCAGTGTATTCAATGGTCAGTTTAAGCAAATCAGCTTCTGCTTGATTAGAGTAGGAGTCAGAAGTAGATACCTCACTATCGGAGTTGGAGGAGCTGACTGATAGGCGGGTATCACCCCCCCTAAATCTTACCGCAAGTGTACGGGTCGAAGTCAAGTAATAGTACTAGAAAGTACGAGTATCGAATCACGGGGAACTAGGAACTAAGTATCACAATTACTATAAACTCTATTAACTGAACTATCGAAATTGGAGTGGTTGGTTTATACTACTAATTAATTGCAAAAAGAAAATCACAAATGGAACAGTAGACAACTTGAGGAAAAATTCGATAGAGAAAACAGTTGAGGGTTGGAAATCCTTAGGTTTTCACATACGAGTATCTGACTTAAAACAATTACCAGTTAATCCCCTTAATGAATACCCAATCTATAAAATCACCGTTGTTCTCTTTCGAGCAACATCGGGTTTTATTTTGAAAAGGACAAGTTTTATCTTTCGATCTCAACCTATGGATTTCAAAACACATTAAGCACAAGATTCATGTTTGAACGAATAGATTTAATCTCTCAATCTTAACCTAAATGGTTCAATTAGGACTAAGGCGTATTCGGTATATCTCTATCACCAAATTCTCGCCTTAGGCATGCAATTCCTAGTTCTAGCTAACAGTTAATTCTCTCGAACTCAACTGGAAACAACAAAACAATTGAAAGCTAGCTAAACTCTCAAAAGCATTAAGAATCAAATTACATGCATTCATTAAAAAGGAAAACCGATAAACGTTCAAGTCATCTGTTCATATGCTTACAACCCAATTCAATCCAACCCCCAACATCTAAAATTAGTTCATGTTGGTGGTGGATTCAAACATAAGAAAAGGAGATGTGAAAGTATGTGTAAACATGATAAACATGATTGTAACTAAAGTAATGATGAACTCCCTTCTATCCGATCTAATCAGACTCTCGTTGTGAACTTCTCCTCGATATGTCCTCTATCGTGGCTCCAAAAGGCGTGAAAAGTCTCCAGAAATGGCCCCAAGTCGTCTGCCGTTCGTCATCTGTGAGTTGCGTGTTGAACAATGACCTAAAATCTGGAACAAAGGCTGAAAATCGCGAAACAGAGGGATACGCGACCTTCCACACGACTTGCAAGTCGCGTGGAAAACCGCACGCTTTTCTGAAGTGCGTGGGTCGGTTTCTGGTTCGCGGTTCGGGTCCTGGTTCGGGTGCGGGTCTTGGGCTTGGATCTCGGGCTTCCGTTGGGCTTCGTTTTGGCTCTTTTTGGGCTCTTTTCAGCTTCTTTTCTCGATGAATTCTGTCTTTTAGAAACCTGCAGAAATCACTCGATAAACCATAAAATCCACGCCTTTTTGCTAGAATACAAGCCAATCTCGTTGGTTTTAGAACTGAAAATGACGCCAAAAAGTGGCGTTATCAACAACCCCAAACCGAGCGTTGCTTGTCCCCAAGCAAATTAGCGATAAAATAGAGTTAAAGCACATATCAGTGAAATATAATAATTGCACAACTCCCAATTGGTACCACGTGATGCACTGGTGATTTCCTATACCCGTGAATGCCTATCTCACTCTAGCCTCATCCTTATTCTGTTGATCTACGACCTTCCATTGTAAGTTGAACTCGTGACTGCTCCGATTACACTAAGGTTGTTCTAGGTCCAGACATACTAAGGAAAACATTTTGCCTCGACCCTACCTCACAGAATTCTCTCATTTCGCTCGAACCTAGGTTATCGCACGTGTTGTCATGTCTAGGGAAGTTATGTACAAGGATACTCAAAAATCACATGAAAGCTCTAAAGAAAGACGCACAAATGTCCAAAAATCGATCTCAGAAGGGAATCAAGTAGCAAGACAGGGAATATTAGTAAGGGTGGTCGTATCTGCTAATCACGTTTTCCAGAAGATCATCCAGGTCTTTACAAGGGTTGTAACGGGGCTAGGGTTATGGTTATTTAACGAAGGGTAAAAAGGATCAAAAGTCCTCGGTGTGTCAATCATTAGCAGTTCTGAACTTTCTTCACATTCTACCACTTGGCCCTCTTTGTCACTTTGGAGTCGCTTTGACTCTCTTATTTTCTGCTGTACTTATTGTCAATATCTTAAACTAGTTTTTTTTTGGGACTTCATTGGTCCTCCTTACTTGCATTGGGGCTGCATTGGCCCTCTTTTCTAACTCTTATTTCTTTTCATGACTGGCCTGTATTCTTTCTTTTCTGCTCTATCTTCTTGTTATTCATTACCGCACAGATTGACACACTTTCGGATAGGGTTGGCTAAGGCTTTTGGATCAGGTTTAAAGGTGGGTCTGAAATGAAAAGGTAAGTGTATGGCTACAAAAGGGGCTATGGTTACACACAGATGGGTGAAAAGGGTACGATAGCTAAAAACAGGTTAAAATAAAACACACATTGCCTGGAATCACATCTTAAGGTCCACACGATTTGGTCTACTATACCCTTACCCAATATCCTGATGGTCGTCTTTGCTACTCAATGCAATAATATAGCGAGATCATTCTATATTCACGACAAGGACTCGAAAAGTGTATATGACTTGAGTGTATGAATCCCTCGAAGTGAAAAACGTCTTTTAGGCACAAATCTCACTAATGGTTGGTCTCCACTAATGTCCCGGTCCTTCCCTAATGGTCACATCACTATCACAAGATTCTTCCTACAATAGTCGGTCTCAATCATTCAAAACAAAATATTTTAGCTAAAGTGATCTAGGTATTCAGAAGTGCAGGAAATCTACGTGCATAACGTGGGCCCGATTGGGCAACCCCAAACCTTACCCACACATTGTCCCCAATGTGCAAGTGTCGGCGTAAGCGATACTAAAACAAGTATCGTTGTGCGGTTATTACAGGTAGCAGACAGGCAAAACATAACATTAAATACAAGCATCAAAGAGCTATTCTCATTAAACTATGGCCACCCCAAACCTAGGCTGTGGCCTAGGTTTGTTGAATAACGCCAACCCCAAACCTCGGTGAAACCGAGGTTTGCACAGGGATAAAAGTGAGTGTGTAGATGTTTGAAAAGATGAGGCACCCCAGAACTAAGTGAAACTTAGGTTTGTTGCATCTCGTTAACTAATAGGAAACCAAACATCTTACACACCCGTTACATTCAAAGTTTAGAGCGTACCTGTTTGCCCGGACGAAGAAAATTCTCTAGAAAAAGTTGAGCAATTACGAACGAGAGATGTCGGAGAAAATGAGGCGAGAGAAGGTAGACCCAAAAGAAACAAAACAAAAACGACAGAAAGCAAAACAACGAAACACACAAAGCAGGAAAAGAAAACACAACACGAAAACACAAACAGGGGAGCCGTGCGGTTTAGCGCGCGGTTTGGAAACCGCGGCACAAGCCACGTAACCCACTGTTTGGAAAACCATCCAGAGACCCCCGCGACTTGGCACGCGGCTTGTAAGCCACGGCACAAGTCGCGTAAGCCTCTGTTTCAGCTATTTTTTTGATTTTTCACTTTTTTTTCATTTTTTTATTGCCTTTTCGTAAATAAGAACACACTCAAAAACTGGAAATTAAAAAGAAAACTAACCTTGGTAGGTTGCCTCCCACCCAGCGCCGTAGTTAAAGTCGTGGCACGACTGTGTGGATCTCAACTTGGCTCGGTATCCGCGGACTCGAATTGCCCACACTTGCGGTTCTTCGCGGATTTTTCCTCATCTGGCTCTCCTTTGCCATCTCCATCTCTACGCCTTCCATGCTCGAACATCTTGAAAACCTCCTTCTCATCACCAACTCTTAAGGTCATCTCTCCTTCCTCCACATCTATCAACGCTCTACTTGTGGCCAGGAATGATCTCCCCAAAATGAGCGGGACCTCTACATCTTCATCATCATCCAACACCACAAAGTCCACCGGGAAATAAAAAATTCCAACCTTGATGAGCACATCTTCTATCACTCCGTACGGGTATACGATCGATATATCCGTCGGCTGCACTTCTCCCAATCCCAGTTTCCTGAAAACAGATAAAGGCATTAAATTAATACTAGCTCCTAAATCACATAATACCTTATCAAAAGAAAACTTCCCAATTTGAATAGGTATTGAAAAACTCCCTGTATCTTTGAGCTTCGGGGGAAGCTTGTTCTGAATAATTGCGCTGCACTCCTCAGTAAGTACAACGGTGGACTGGTGATCGATCGCCCTCTTCTTGGATATAATCTCCTTCATGAACTTCATGTATGAGGGCATTTGTGCCAACGCATCTGCAAAAAGGATGTTAATATGCAATTTCTTAAAAACTTCAAGAAATTTAGAAAAGTTAAGATCCTCCCTTTGGGCTTTAAGCCTATTCGGATAGGGCACTCTCAGTACCACCGGCTTGACCGGTGATTGCTTTGGCTTTGTTGCTTCACTCTTCTTGCTCTCTTCACTCACAACCTCTTCATCGGCCTCCAACTCATTCACCTCTATGGTCTCAACCTTTTTCTCTTTAGGCTCGGTTTCCCTTGATGGTGGCTCTCGTGTTGTGTCTCCACTCAGCTCCTTGCCACTTCTCAGATAGATGGCATTACACTCCTCCCTTGGTTTCTTTTCAGTCATGCTCGGGAATGTGCCGGGGGCTCGGTTTTGTAGGGCTTCGGAGATTTGCCCCACTTGTCTCTCGAGGATCTTGATGGAAGCGGTGTTCTAATCAGTTGCCGCCTTGACCGTGTTGACCGTGCTCGCTAACTCCCCAACCGTGCTATCCATCTTGGTCATGAACTTCATCATCATGTCTTCCAACCCCGACTTCTTCTCCATCGATGGTCCTTCATTGACATTCCTTTGATTGAAACCTGGAGGACGATAAACATTGTTAGCATTAGGATAATTAGCAAAGTTAGAAGAATTACCTTGCTGTTGTTGACCGGGTTGGCTCCAAGAGAAGTTCGGGTGCTTCTTCCACCCCTCATTATAAGTATTTGAGAACGGATCATTCCTCGGTTGGTTGTTCCGGTTTTGTAAGAATTGGACTTGCTCGGGTTCTTGTGGAATACCTCCCTTCAGATGGTTCGTGATAAAAGCTAGTTGGGCTTTTAGTTCTTTCAGCTCATCATTTTCCTGAACGCTCGCGACTCTTCTTACGGCTAATCTTGGAGTAGAAAAACTGTGCTCGGCCAAGTTCTCGATCAGCTCGCATGCTTCTTCATAAGATTTATCCATTAGTGCTCCACCCGATGCGGCAGTGATATCGTTTTTGAACTGCGGGTGGAGTCCACTAAAGAATGTCTGGATGATGACCCATCCGTGCAACCCGTGATGTGGACACTTCTTCAACATGTCTTTATATTGGGCGAAGTGTGTAATCTCGGCCATTAACTGCGCGGTTCTTCCCGGTGGGAAGAATTTCTGGAGGAACGCGGCTTTCAGGTCTACCCATGTAGTGATCTGATCCACTGGCAAACCTTCTATCCAAATTTCAGCTCTACCCTTAAGTGAGAAGCTGAACAGTCTTAGCTTGATGGCATTTTCCTCCATCCCATTGATCTTGAACGCATTACAAATCCGTTCAAATGCGCGAAGGTGGGCATGGGGATCTTCAGTAGGTGCTCCCCCGAACTGATTATGTTGTACCATGACAATGGTACTCGGCTTAATCTCAAAGTAGTTTGCTGTAGTAGCGGGCGGTTGGATGCCGATCCGTGCGGTTGCCACGTTTGGATTGGCAAATGACCGCATCGGAACTCTCGCCGGAGGAGGCGGAGGTGGGTTGTTACCAGGCGGTCTATTGACGGGCATTTCATCACCCATCTTTAGATGTCTCTTGGGTTTGGTCTATTGGCGTATTCGGCGGACGGTTCTCTCAATCTCCGGGTCGATCGGTTCAAATTTCTCCCCTCGGGTTTTCCTTGGCATAAACCAATTGGTACATGAAAAGAAGAATCAGCAAAATTAGCAACCCAAAAACTGAAAGTGATGAAATAAAATAACTAAATAAATGAAAATTGTTCAATCTAATAGCGCTTATCGTTGGTAGTGCTATCAGTTGCAACTAGTTCCCCGGCAACGGCGCCAAAAACTTGATAGGCGGGTATCACCCCCCCTAAATCTTACCGCAAGTGTACGGGTCGAAGTCAAGTAATAGTACTAGAAAGTACGAGTATCGAATCACGGGGAACTAGGAACTAAGTATCACAATTACTATAAACTCTATTAACTGAACTATCGAAATTGGAGTGGTTGGTTTATACTACTAATTAATTGCAAAAAGAAAATCACAAATGGAACAGTAGACAACTTGAGGAAAAATTCGATAGAGAAAACAGTTGAGGGTTGGAAATCCTTAGGTTTTCACATATGAGTATCTGACTTAAAACAATTACCAGTTAATCCCCTTAATGAATACCCAATCTCTAAAATCACCGTTGTTCTCTTTCGAGCAACATCGGGTTTTATTTTGAAAAGGACAAGTTTTATCTTTTGATCTCAACCTATGGATTTCAAAACACATTAAGCACAAGATTCATGTTTGAACGAATAGATTTAATCTCTCGATCTTAACCTAAATGGTTCAATTAGGACTAAGGCGTATTCGGTATATCTCTATCACCAAATTCTCGCCTTAGGCATGCAATTCCTTCTAGCTAACAGTTAATTCTCTCGAACTCAACTGGAAACAACAAAACAATTGAAAGCTAGCTAAACTCTCAAAAGCATTAAGAATCAAATTACATGCATTCATTAAAAAGGAAAACCGATAAACGTTCAAGTCATCTGTTCATATGCTTACAACACAATTCAATCCAACCCCCAACATCTAAAATTAGTTCATGTTGGTGGTGGATTCAAACAAAAGAAAAGGAGATGTGAAAGTGTGTGTAAACATGATAAACGTGATTGTAACTAAAGTAATGATGAAATCCCTTCTATCCGATCTAATCCGACTCTCGTTGTGAACTTCTCCTCGATCTGTCCTCTATCGTGGCTCCAAAAGGCATGAAAGTCTCCAGAAATCGCCCCAAGTCGTCTGCCGTTCGTCGTCTGTGAGTTGCGTGTTGAACAATGACCTAAAATCTGGAACAAAAGGCTGAAAATCAAGAAACAGAGGGATACGCGACCTTCCACGCGACTTGCAAGTCGCGTGGAAAACCGCGCGCTTTTCTGAAGTGCGCGGGTCGGTTTCTGGTTCGCGGTTCGGGTCCTGGTTCGGGCGCGGGTCTTGGGCTTGGATCTTGGGCTTCGTTTTGGCTCTTTTTGGGCTCTTTTCAGCTTCTTTTCTCGATGAATGCTGTCTTTTAAATAACCTGCAGAAATCACTCGATAAACCATAAAATCCACGCCTTTTTGCTAGAATACAAGTCAATCTCATTGGTTTGAGAACTGAAAATGACGCCAAAAAGTGGCGTTATCACTGACCTCTGTCATCCGGCAGAATAGGGCGTTCTTCTTTTCACCTTCGTCAGAGGATTCATCTGACTTCCAGTTCTCTTGCTCCACCATGAACGACTTCTGAGCATAATACTCCGCCTTCTTTTTGTAGAAAGCAGAGTCCCTCTGAGGGCGGTTTGGTTTGCTCCTGCAGTCTGCAGCATAGTGGCCTGGCTTGCCACAATTGAAACAGCCCTGGTTCTGGGGTGCATTCCCAGCTCTGTCGCCTGACCTCTGTTGGTCATTCCCATCTTCTCTTCCTTGATTCCTTGGCTCATACTTCCCACCCCGATCATCTCTTCCATTGCGTTCATAACCTGACTTCTTCTGGTACCCTCTGCTGAATTCCCTTGTCAAAAGAGCTAAAGATTTAGCTATTGAGGCCATTGTTGCCTCCTCTTCTTCCACTAATTCCTCTTCTTCACTATCAACGACCAACACCTTCTTCTTCTTCTCTTTCTTCTCCTCCACAGACTTCTTCTTCTTTGGTTTCTCCTTAGCTTCTGTCGCCTTGCCAACAAGTGCAAGAGGCACACTAGTTTGAGCTTTTGCATGTGCAATCTGAGGTTCTTGGGCTGCCAATGTTCCATAAAGATCTGACAGAGTCCAGGTGTCTAGCTCCTGATTAGTTTGCAGAGACATAGACAGCTGGAGCCATTCTACATTTAGGCTCTTTAGGAACATGACGTTGTTCTCCTCAAAGGTTCTATGGATTCCAAACTTCTTACACTTGTTGATGAGAGAGTTGAACCTGTCATAGGTTGACTGCAGAAACTCTGTCGGCAGAGCTTTGAATGCGTAGTATTCGTTGATGCATTGGGCTCTGCGGTTCTTCTGAGTCTTGGCCCCTCCCTCCAGTTGTTTTTCCAGTTCCTTCTATAGATCGTATGCAGATTCACACGCATCTAGGGATTGGAAGAGGTCATTGGGAATGGCCATTATCAGAAGTCTCTTAGTCTTCTGAGCAATTTCGTATCTCTCCCAGTCTGGACCAGACCATTTATCCTTTGTCTTTGGTTTTTCGTGCTCAGGAATCTTTGGAGTATCATCTGTGGCTGGTACACGTGGTACTGTGACCATGGGAACGAAAGGAGGGTTGTGGATATAGTGAACGAGTTCTTTGTCAGTACCCTCGAAGAAGTGAATCATTGTATCTTCCACTGAGGGTACTCATCTCTGAGCAAAGTGGGTGGTTTTGTTAAGGAACCAGCAGTGAAAAAAGTTGTTAGTGTTCGCCATTTTAAATGGTTTGAAAAATACCAGAAAACAGAGTATGAACAGAAACTTTTAGATGATGGATCAGATTTGTAGGAAAGAGCTTATAAACTTAAAAGCCTTTAACAATGCACTAAAATGGAGAGTTTTAACCGAAGAAACAGGTTCTGTAAGTTTACCAAAGTCGAACTTGTCGAGAATGGCAGAAAAACAGAGACTGTTTGAAAAGTATGAAGAACATGTTAAAATCAGTCCACGTTTCTACCAAAAATCATTGTAAGAGAGAATCTCTTGATATAGAAAATCAAGGATGGCTCTGATACCAATTGTTGATCCCGATTTTACTCAACAATGATATTTATATCTAATAGTTCAGACAAATAAGGGTGCGGAAGCGTTTTAACGAACTAAAAGATATTCTACGGTAGAAAAACACACAGAATCAGCTAAACAAGGTTTAAATAAACACGAGATTAACTCAAAGATTCACTTTGTATTAATTCAATAAGAACACCAAGAACACCGAAGGTAAAATATGAATTTTTCTCTAATGGGTGTGTGTGTTGTGCAAAGTTAATAAAAGAGCTCAACATGAGCCTTCTATTTATACTAAACTACAGGGGACAAGCTAAAGACAAAAGGTACTAAGGGTACAAGACAACATCGTGAATCTGCAATAGGTACAACGTTAATGTAGTGCGCCGATATCTGCAAAGGCTGTAACCCATCAGAGGTTGACACGTGGAGATGGCAGGACACGCCTTGTACGAATGATCTTCAGGATCTTCGTACAGCAGAGGCACGTGAGAGGCACGAGTGTTTTTGTCTTGAACTTTAGATTATCAAAGTCTTCTAAGTCTTCAATACTACAGAGGCTCTGTCAAGTATGACAGAGGCTCTGTGGCCTTGTCCTCTGTGAATGTCTTATGTAGAATCTTCACTTGATCCTTCTCTCGGTGTCTTGTCAGAGGTTCTGTCGATATCTATACTTAGCCTATTTTTCAATACTTCTTTAAACATAAAGATTGGAGCTAACAAATTCATGTCACCTTTGATAAATCCCGTTCAACGAACTCCAGACCTACTGCTGACAATGAAGAACTAAATCAGTGGATGTTTTCTCATTTTGGAGAATCAGAAGCTAACCTTAAGCCTGACCCTCAGGTCAACAACCCTATCGCTCATGATGTTCCTAACATCATTCCTAGCATGGAGACAAGTGAAGCTGAACCATCCTCTTGGGTTTCAACTAATCCCATTAACACTATACCTCCTTCTGAACCCTCAACATTTGATATTCCATCGACTTCTCAGCAATCAGTTAATGAAACTTCATTTAAACCTCAACTTATCTTTCTTGATATACCTGAATCCTTTATAGCTGAAGCTTCTTCTTCAGCAGCTCCATCTGTGTCAGTGACTCATACTCCGGCTCAGCGATGGACTTTAAATCACCCAATTGATCAAATTCTTAGTGATCCAAACTCAGGTTTCAGACTCGATGAAATGCAGGTAACATCTGTCTCTTTGTTAATTTTATTTTCGCTGATTGAACCAAAGAAAGTTGATGATGCCCTCAAAAGATCCAAATTGGGTCAGTGTTATGCAAGAAGTGTTGACTGAATTTGAACGAAACAAAGTTTGGAATCTTGTTCCCAGACCATCTAGTAAGTCAGTGATAGGCACTAAGTAGGTCTATCGAAACAAGTTGGGTGAATTTGGTACTGTAACCCACAACAAGGCTCGACATGTTGCTCAGGGATACAGACAAGAGGAAGGCATAGACTACGATGAAACCTTTGCCCCAGTATCTAGACTCGAAGCAATTCGACTCTTTCTAGCCTATGCAGTTCATAAGGACTTCAAAGTTCATCAAATGGATGTCAAGTCAGCGTTTCTCAATGGAAAGCTGAATGAAGAAGTCTACGTTGAATAACCTCCAGTATTCTCTGATCCTAAGCATCCAGGTTATGTCTATAAACTGGATAAGGCAATTTATGGCTTAAAGCAAGCACCTCGTGCATGGTATGACACTCTATTTTCTTTTCTCCCGATTGAAAATTTTGAACGTGGTAAAATCGATAACACTCTATTTTTCAGAAAAGTAAAATGTCATATCATTCTTGTTCAAATATATGTCGATGATATTATATTTGGTTCTACTAACTCATCTCTTTGTGAAAGATTCGTTGAAAGAATGAAATCTGAATATAAAATGAGCATGATGGGTGAGCTGACATACTTCCTTGGACTCCAAATCAAGCCTTCCCACCACGCGAAGTTCAAACCTCGCCGGAGAGGAATTGAAAACCGGAAAAAAAGCCCTTCGCAATCAGCAAAGTGACAAAGGCACTTTCATTCACCAAGGTAAGTACGTTAAAGATATGCTGAAGAAATTTGATCTTACTCAAAGTTCAGCTATGAAAACTCCTATGGCACCTCCACTGACACTTAACAAGGATCCCTCTGGAAAACCTGTTAATGTCACTGCCTATAGAGGAATGAACGGCTCTCTTCTTTATCTTACAGCGAGTCGTCCTGATATTATGTATGCTACTTGTCTATGTGCACGATATCAATATGAACCCAAGGAATCACATTTGATCGCTGTAAAGTGAATTTTCAGATATCTGAAGGGTAGACCCAACCTAGGTCTTTGGTATCACAAAGACTCAGGGTTCGATCTAACTGCCTATTCAGATAGTGATTTTGCAGGTTGTAAACTTGATAGAAAAAGCACCACAGGAGGCTGTCAACTCCTGGGTGGAAAGCTGGTAAGTTGGACTAGCAAGAAGCAAAGTTCAGTGTCCACCTCTACCACTGAAGCTGAGTATGTAGCTGCTGGAAGCTGTTATGCTCAGGTCTTATGAATGAGAAATCAACTATTAGACTATGACCTTCAGCTATCTAGAATTCCCATCTATTGCGACAGCACTAGTGCCATCGCTATAGCAAACAATCTAGTGCTACACTCAAAGACCAAGCACATCGAGATCAGATGTCATTTTATCAAAGATCATGTGATGAATGGTGATATAGAACTTCACTTTATCCCTACTGAATTTCAATTAGCTGATCTTTTTACCAAACCTCTTGATGAGACAAGATTCAACTTTCTCATCAGCGAGCTTAGCATGTTGAACCTTGAAGAATAATTCTTCAGTGGCTCTGCATTATGTCGGTGATAAAAGAAATTATATCTCCTTATTTATCATCTAATCTCTGAACAAAATATTCACTGATACCAAGGTATGTTTTTCAATTCCTATTCACTGAAGTTTACTTCAATATGTTGTTTTTCAAAAATAAATTGATCACTGACATTTCTTCATTCAGTGATTCTTTTGAAATACAAAACTCATCATTGATATTTCTACTCAGTGATTCTTCATCAAACAAAATCCTCTATGATGTTTTCAAAATCTTCAGAGACATTTTTAAAAATGAAAAGACAGTGTTCTGACTGTGACGTCATCAAATAGATAATCCATGGCACGCGTATTCGTCTGACACGTTCGTCCGTTTCGAATCCTTGTCCAATAAGCTTCGTGGGACGTGTGACGTGTTATGATGAGTGCTTTTTCCCGCTCATCACTTTCTCTCTCTACTCTCACTATATAAACCCTCTAAGTTTATATTTTTACCTTTTACGCGCACTAGACTCTCTAAGCAAGAAAGAATTCCCTAAGTATTTTGTGTTCTTGAAAATTTTGAAAACCTGCTACTCGAATCTTCAAATCTTCAACCAAACAGGTTCACATTTTCATCCTTTCTCTACTCTTAATCTTCTTCAAAACTTGTTTTGATCATCTTCTTTTGTTTTAAAAGATCAAACCAAACGTTTTTCTGAACATAAAATCATCTTCTTCATGATTTTATGGCCAAAACTTGAAATATAGTTTTTTATTGAGTTTAATATAAAAATCTTAAACTTAAAATTTCATACGTTTTTTCAGAATCCCTTTCTTCAAAAGGAAACTGGAAAACCATCTTTCTACACTAGTTTTATCTTCAAAACTAGAAAATCCTTATTTTACCTTTTTCTTCCCTAAAAAGGAAATTGTAAAAACCCTAAAACCTCAAAAACCCTTATTTTTGGAATAACTTTACATTTTAAGACGTTTCTTCATATTCTCTCTATTTTGGTTACTTGTTCAGAAATGGCCTCTACAAATGTTGAGGCTACCAACACTGCCACTGCTACTCGACCTGCAACAATGGTTAAATCTTCGAAAATGAAGGGTGAACTACACCAGATCACCGTTGCTGCAAACAACCATTTGGCCTCACTGGATTTTCCCAAGAAGAAACCTAGCCCTCACCTTGCTGAAGAAGTCAAATTCCTGAGAACCTGCCCTCTACGCACTGTAATGACCATCGCACCACCTGCACACCGCCATCTCCTACAACAATTCTGGTACACCGCTGAAAGAACCACTCAACTCTCTACCAAAACTGGCAACGAATACTTTGTCATCGGATTTCAAAACGAATATGGCAAAGGTTGCATTTCTCCCGCAGCGATTCGCTCTGCACTCAAGCTCCCTGAACGCCCATTCGAATCCCTCCCAACCAACCTGAAAATGAGGAAGAACTGATTCACTTCCTTGATCTCATGAAATATGCATGGGACAAGACGGGGCGCACTGAAGAAGACGACAAGCGCCTCACAAAAATCCTCAAGGCAAAAATGCATGTTGAACTAAAGTTCATATTGGCCCACGTCATTTCTTGCATGACAGCGAAGGTGGGCTCTACCGATCAGGCTGCCAAGACTAAGGTTGCTATGGGCTATTCACTGCTGAAAGGGTGTAAGGCAAACATGTGAACCGTCATGAGATTCTTCTTTTGAATATTACTGAACATCTATTTTGAATTAAACGAATTTCCAACTTGAATTTTATAAAACACTCTTCAGTTGAATTTTTTAGTCTTCCGTTTGTTATTGATGTTATTATTATTATTTCTGAATTTATATTATAATCCATTCATTGAGCTCATGCTCAGCCGTGTTTCTTGTTTTCTGACACAGCAGGTTCCAAGTGAGACTGATAGGGGCGGGATTTGAGATTCAGCGTACGACTTTTGGAGTTTTCAGACTCAGTTTAAGAAGTAAATGTTATAAGTTCATAAATAGCGTTTAGTGTTTATAAAATCCTTTTGAGATGTAATATTTTTGGGTTATAAATCTTGTTTTTGAAGTTTATTAGTTGCTCTGAATTAGTTTGTGATTGTGTCAAGTCCCGTTAGTGACATCGTCCATTCTGGACAACGTGGATGGGGGATGTTACAAATGTGGTATCAGAGCATAGGTTTCGACTTGTAGATTAAATAGGTTTGACCTGTGAGGATTGGGTAGTCATAGGAATGGGTAGATTATAGTCCAATTCTATTTATCGCATTCCGATTTGTAATTGTTTTAATTCTGATCTTGATGTTATTCTGTTTTAGAATGTCGAGACGTGGTCGCCCACGCAAAATTTAGATCTCAACCTGAGGGTCACCCAAACCCCAATCCAGTCGGGGGTACAAGTAAGCCTAGTATTGTTGATGTGGTTCATCAGACCATGTCTAGTATGATGCCTACATATCTTCAGCAGTCCATTCAGGCTATGCAAGAGGTAGCACAAAATCTTAACTCGAACCCAAATTCTGGTCCTACACCAAATACTGGAAATCCTATATCGAGTTCGGGTAACCAAACGGTAGAAATGCATACATGGCTAGAGAGGTTTAAGAAACAGAAACCTCAATCTTTCACGATGGTCGTAGATTCAGTAGATGCCGAACACTGGATTCGGCATATCGAAAAGATTTTCAATGTCTTAGATATCCCAGATCAATACAGGGTTTGTTTGGCCACATATATGTTTGAGAAAGAAGCCAATAACTGGTGGGAAGCTTGAGTCCAAACTGACCCATCGGTTAAAAATTTATCTTGGGGTGATTTCAAGCAATTCTTCTTTAATCAATACTTAACGGTGGCAGATAAGGATGCGTTTGTGCGAGAATATGCAACAATTCAGCAAGGCGAGGAAGAAACCGTTGCCGACTACATGGCTCATTTTCTTAAGTTTTCTCGCTATGCAAGAAATACGACAGGAACTCCAGTGTAGCAAGATGATAAGTTCAAATGGACACTTATTCCGAAATATAGGATCGTCTCTTACATCTCTCTTTCAACACCGTTACTGAAGTAGCCGACACAACAAAGAATATTGATCGGGCAGAACAACAACAATCAATCTCACGCGTTGATAATAAGAAATGTGGACCCAAATCTTTCCGAAACAACCCTCGTTTTGTAAATTCGAAGTCAAGTAGCGATACGCGTAAAAGCTCAAGTCAATTCATGACTTCCAGTATTGTCTAGTAGTGGGAATCAAACTGTTTCTAGCCCTGCTTATCTTTGTAACCGATGTAATCTCGACATCGACCGGGTCCTTGCCTAAAGATGACGGGTTCTTGTTTTAATTGTCGGGAACAAGGACACATGGCTAAAGATTGTCCCAAAGCTCATACCGCAACTGGCAAAGGAAAAGAAAAACAACCAACTACCAGTGGACGAGTCTTTGCACTATCGGACGATAAATCTCAAGCGGGTATGATTTCAGGCCATGTTAACTTAATTGGTTTACCTATTTATGCTTTGTTTAATACCGGAGCGACACACTCTGTTGTTTCTGAAAAATTAGAATCTCGGTTAAAACCTTATGAGCAAACCACCAAATCTCTAGTGGTGATATCTACCCTAATGGGTGGTTCAATCTGTGTGTTAACTCGATTTTTGAATTGTCCGTTGCTTATTGGAGACTACATACGAGGGGTCACTCTACTTCCAATTCATATGTCCCACTTTGATTTAATATTAGGTATGGACTGGTTGTCACATCACCATGCAACTATAGACTGCAACGCCAAACAAATATTGTTTGGGGACATTGATAAACCAGATTTAATTTTCCAAGGAGGTACTCCAAAAGAATATGTTAGTGCTTTAGCGTCTGTTACCCTGAATTAATATACTTGGCAAAGCAACGAACGTTTTCTAGCCTCGTTACAGGATCCCGAACAGGTATCCCCTACTTCTGCATCCATATCTATTATTTCTGAATATCTTGATGTATTTCCCGACAATTTACCGGGTATACCACCAGTCCAAGAAGTCGAATTCACCATCGATCTTATACCGGGAGCTTCTTCTATTTCAAAGGCTCCCTATCGAATGGCTCCAACTGAAATGAAGGAACTCAAAACTCAACTCGATGATCTGTTAAAGAAAGGTTTTATTCGACTCAGTGTTTCTCCCTAGGTCTGGTTCTATTTGTCAAAAAGAAAGACGGTACGTCGCGTCTTTGTATCGATTACCGGGAGCTTAATAAAGTAACGATCCGTAACAAGTATCCGTTGCCAACAATCGATGATCTATTCGACCAATTACAAGGGACACGGTACTTTTCCAAGATTGATCTTGGGTCCGGGTACCATCAACTTCGTATCCAAGACTGTGATATTCCGAAGACCGCATTCAGAACTCGCTACGGGCACTACGAATTCACGGTAATGCCTTCCGGTCTAACTAATGCTCCAGCGGTGTTTATGGATCTTATGAATCGGGTTTTCAAAGATTATCTCGATGACTTTGTTATCGTGTTTATTGATGACATCTTGATATACTCAAAGTCTAGAGAGCAACATGATCAACATCTTCGCATCGTTTTGGAAACTCTTCGAACGAAAAAGTTATACGCAAAACATTCCAAATGTGAATTCAGGCTTGATCAAGTGTCTTTCCTCGGGCACGTAATCTCCGCCGATGGTGTCAAAGCTGATCCGGCAAAAATTGAAACCGTCACTAAATGGCCCCAATCTACGAACGTATCTGAAGTTTTTGGTTTTCTGGGTCTGGCGGGTTATTACAGACGATTCGTTGAAGGTTTGTCTAAAATATCTCTACCGTTAACTCGATTACTCCGAAAAGGAGTCAAGTTCATTTAGGCTTCCGAACAAGAATCTAGTTTCGACGAACTGAAACATCGATTGGTTACCGCACCTGTTCTTGTATTGCCGTCTGACACTGGCGGGTTTCAAGTTTATAGTGATGCTTCAAAGAAAGGTCTCAATTGTGTTCTTATGCAAAACGGAAGAGTGATCGCATACGCATCACGCCAATTAAAGCCTTATGAGGTCAATAATCTGATTCACGATCTCGAATTGGATGCGGTTATCTTTGCACTCAAGATTTGGCGTCATTATTTGTACGGTGAGACTGTGAAGTTTTCACCGACCACAAGAGCCTTAAATACATATTTACTCAAAAAGAGTTAAATATGTGTCAATGGAGATGACTCGAACTTCTAAAGGATTATGATGTTTTGATACAGTATAAACCGAGCAAGGCTAATGTAGTCGTCGATACCTTAAGCTGTAAAGTTGTGGAACAAGTTTCTTCTTTAATTATTTCTAAAGAGTTGGTTTTGGAGATCAAACTATTAGGTTTAGAAATATATCCGAGTTCACAAACGGAAATTCTATCTAGTCTAACGGTAGAGCCGACTCTAATCTCTCGGATCAAAGAAGCCCAACAAGACGATAGTGAATTATGGGCAAACTTCCAACAGGCACAAGAGAATGTTGGTTCGGAGTTCAGAATCGATGATGATCACGTATTATGGTTTCAGGATCGTCTTTGTGTTCTGAATAATTCGAAGCTTAAAGATCAAATTCTGACCGAAGCTCATAACTCCATGTTTTCTGTTCACCCGGGTACAACAAAAATGTATCGTGACTTTGAGACCCATTTCTGGTGGGTTGGAATGAAGCGAGATATCACCGAATTTGTAGCTCATTGTCTCATTTGTCAACAAGTTAAAATTGAACATCAACGTTCGGGTGGTCTTCTCCAATCGTTGAACATTCCGGTGTGGAAATAGGAGCACATAACTATGGATTTCGTAGTCAGATTACCCCGCGCGACCTTGAAACATGATGCGATTTGGGTAGTGGTTGATCGACTGATGAGATCGGCTCATTTTCTTCCTGTCCGACAAACATGGTTTATCGATAAACTTACAGAAGTATTCCAACGTGAAATTGTACGTCTCCATGGCACTCCTGTATCGATTACCTCCGATCGAGACCCACGTTTTACATCTCAGTTTTGGGAAGGTTTACGTAGAGCTTGGGGCACACGTTTGAATTTTAGTACTGCCTTCCATCTACAAACTGATGGGCAATCTGAACGTACAATTCAAACACTGGAAGATATGGTCCGAGCATGTGTGTTGGAATGGCATGAAGTTGGGACAACTACTTGTACCTAATAGAGTTCTCCTATAATAATAGTTGGCAGTCGAGTATCGGCATGGCTCCGTACAAAATACTTTATGGCCGAAGGTGTCGAACACCGACTTGTTTGAATGAAGTCGGAGAACGTGTTCTCGAAGGTCCTGAATTAGTACAAGTTACTACCGAGAAGGTCGAGATTGCGCGTCGAATGATGAAAGAGGCTCAGGCTCGTCAAAAGAGCTACGCCGACAAACGATGATGACCTATCGAATTCCAACCCGGAGATAAGGTATTCTTAAAAGTTTCCCCAACTCGTGGCATTATACGTTTCGGTCTCAAAGGAAAGCTGAGCCTGAGATACATCGGTCCCTTTGAAATTGTTGAAAGGGTTGGAGTTGTGGCTTACCCGATTAGCTCTACCACCGCAATCGTCCCATATACATAACGTGTTCCATGTTTCTTCACTTCGAGGGTACAACTATCATCCCCTTCATGTCATTGAATATTCCTTGGAGCACATAGAACCTGACCTTTCTTATCGCGAGGAGCCTGAGGCGATTATTGATCGTGATGAAAGAGGTACACGAAAGAGAGTGATTCCTTTCGTAAAAGTTCTATGGAAGAATCACTCGGATCGTGAGGCGACGTGGGAAACTGAGGACCATATGCGACGGGAGTATCCCGAGTTCATTAATCGATGTAAGTTTCCTGTCTAAATTTGATTTCGGGGACGAAATCTCTTTTAAGAGGGGAATAATTGTAATACCCCGGTTTAAAAACGTGTACTTTAGTTTCACCAAAATGTATCATATTTAAATGTCAATCAAATATAGTTGAGGGATTAAATCCGTAAATTAACCAAACTCTTAATAATAATAAATAAACTAATATATATACTAATTGTCACCAAATATTAAGAGTAAACTACATTTCATCGTCCTTGTTGCTCCATCACCGCCATTTCCCTCTCTCTCTCTCTAAACTTTCTCATATTTCTCATCGTCTCTCTAAAAATTCTTTCAATTCGTTGAAGGAATCAAAGTTTTAATTACATATTCGGAATCCTCTCGTCGAATCCTTCGTAAAGGTATAATTTTCTTCCTATATTATTGAGTTTTAGTGTTAAGTTATTGAGATTGAGTTCTAATTGTGTTTTAGTGTAGATTGTGTTGTGTTATTGCAAAATTATGTTGTTAGACATGTTTAGAAATGATTGGTTTTGTCAAAATTTAAGTAGGATTAAAAAGGGTAAAGTTTAGAATCAAAATGGCGAGTTTTGTGTTTATATGGTTAGTTGCATACCAAGTGTTCTTTTTATGTCTAAAAGAATAAATTTCATGATTAAGCTTAAGAGATTAATCATTAAGCTCCATGTTGACGTTTAGTCTGTTAGTTTGTATTTAGAATGGGTTTATTTGAGTAAAAATTGAAGTTTGGATAAAAAAAAAATGAATCGGGAAAAGTTTGGAAATCGGACTTTATGGTATGTGAAGGTCAGTACTTGACAGTGCATAACTCACAAACCGTAAGTCCGATTGAACTCAACTTTTACAGGTGAAAGGTCCTAAGTGTGTTATACAATTCTTATGAAGGGCCTAAAACCCAGTTTTGACTTTAAGTGGCTCAAAACATCATGTTTTTGGGACTGATCACTGTGTACTCGGGATCAGTCCTGTGTTTTTATAAAAATCATATAAAATCAATGGATGATCCAAATGAGGTGATTCCAATTCGGGTAGAACCGTAAGAGGTAATAGAACAACTTTCATTAAGATATTATAATCTGTTTTGGTCTCTAAGTATGATACAAATGCTTGAAAAGAAGGGGTTTAGGGGCTGTCAAGTGCAGTTCCGCAATATGTGTCGAATTTAGTTTCGAAATGTGTATTGGGCTGTCCGTTTTGAAATTTAAGTTGCTTAAATACCATTATAACCAAAATACATTATTAGAATAATTATAAAGTGAGTTTTATGTTGTGTGAGTGATAACAATTTATAGTTTAAATAGGCACTCGAGCTCGTACAACTTCTTCGTGAGTCTCCTTTGATCGTGCGTTACATCTCAATTCGACTAAGGTATGGATTTCACTTCCTTTGATTCGTGGACAACTATTTGTTATAGTTGACCCTTCCTAAAGGTGGTTCACCGCCTTATGATTGATCACGTGAACGTGGTCAATAATATATATATATATATATATATATTTGAATTATGAAATTTTTATCGTAAAACATTGATGTTGGTTTATTGAATCATTTGTTTGAATCTTTTGACGTTTCTTTAAAACGTGTCTTATATGAAAGTGATCATGAACTTGTGAACTATATTGAACTTGATTTATGAATGTCATTCGGGTAAGTGGCATATATGGTTTTCGATGATTTTAGAACAACCCAATTAATGGGCACATTAGTTGGGATGCCTTCTATGGCGGCTTTGTAGTCATGGCGTCCTGCAGGTGAAGGTTCACCAGAGTTAGGCCCGATAGTGGCTTCCATGAACTCGACTATGTGGACTAGGCCGACTTTGTTGGCTCTAGGGCAGATGGATCGATCCTAGAGAGAATATTTACCCACAGAACATGTGATCGTGGTTAAATTCACGAGGGACTCGGGTGTGTGTGCCCGCACGCCGGCCCAATAGTTCGTGTGGTTTGGCCACCCTACGAACACTTGAACAGGAATTGACGGAATCGATTTATATTACATTTTGAAGTTAACATGTGAACCGTTCTTGAGATTCTTCTTTTGAATATTACTAAACATCTATTTTGAATTAAACGAATTACGACTTGAATTTTATAAAACACTTTTCAGTTGAATTTTTAAGTCTTCTGCTTGTTATTGATGTTATTATTATTATTTCTGAATTTATATTATAATCTATTCACTGAGCCCATGCTCAGCCGTGTTTCTTGTTTTCTGACACGGCAGGTTCCAAGTGAGACTGATAGGGGCGGGATTTGAGATTCAGCGTACGACTTTTGGAGTTTTCAGACTCGGTTTTAAGAAGTAAATGTTCTAAGTTCATAATTAGCGTTTACAGTTTATAAAATCCTTTTGAGATGTAATATTTTTGGGTTGTGAATCATGTTTTTGAAGTTTATTAGTTGCTCTGAATTAGTTTGTGATTGTGTCAAGTCCCGTTAGTGACATCGTCCGTTCCGGACAACGTGAACGGGGGATATTACATGACTAGTCGTCGATACTAAATGATTAGCATTTGATACTTTGCTATTGATATTGTAGTTGATCATCTGAAGTGAAGGATTAATGATACTTTGGCACTTATATTGAAGTTGATCATTTGAAGAGTTATACATTAACGCTAAAGATATGTCGTTGATACTGAAGTTGATCACCTAAAGACTTAGCCATTTATGTTGAAGATTTGTCCCTCATGGGTAGAGACATTCAAGAGCTAAACTCACATACTAATAAGTCACTCATTAGTGGATAATGATAAGACGATTCTCTAAGAAAAATATCAATATGTGTGTGTTGAACTATTGATGAACCAACTGAAAGGCATGAGCAAGTCTCAATCAGCTGAAGGAACCATTGATAAATGAACAAGCCATAAGTTGATAAAGCTAAGTGATGAAGTTTGTTTAGCAAATTATTTTCTCTTATGTAACAGACAAAAATGACAACAATACTCTGCGACTAACATAGTAAAGCTATAGAAAAGTATAAGAAGTCAAACCATAAAGATAAATACTTTTATAAGACATTTAATATGGCTTGGCTTGCATTAAATGCAACATGATTGCCTTTAATGCAATATGGGTAGCCTAAACTCTCAATGGTGATGAAGAAGGAAATCATCAATATATATATTAAAGAGAAAACCACCAATAATGACGTGACACAATGACATTTGAGTATTCATCAAATCTTGCAATTTGGTGCATTTTGGTTATCCCACATTGGTGAGGAGATGATAGAATGAAAGAATGATGTGGGTATTTATTAGGAGAAGGGAAAGTCTTTGTGAAAACTCATGGGTTAGCTTATTTTAGTTGACCCTCTATATGTACCCATGTGGTTGCCTAATTTTGGCTAACCATCTCAAGTTTTGGGTTGGTTGCTTTTCACTATCCCACAAACATTGAAATGTGATTGAGTTTTATCATCCCACGTTGGTGAAAAGATAAAAGTTTTGAAATAGGAATGACTATAAGAAAAAGAGGATGTATGCTTTCGTGTTAATTCATTTGGTCAGCCCAATTTAGGTTACCTTATTTTTACATAGTCCCACATTATTGAGAAGATACAAGTTTTGAAGTATGATGTTCGTATAAGAAATGAGGGATGAATGTTTTTGTGTCAACTCCTACAGTTGAATCAATTTAGCCTACCTTATTTTTGCAAAAAAAATCTATACATATATATATAGGGTCAGGTTCAAGGGAAAACCTCAAAAAACGGAAAACTGAATAACACCCTAGGAGCCCTTCATCTGGGCGGTATGCACTTGTGCATACAGGTTATTTGTAACATGCATTTGTGCATATATGCACAAATGCATAATGCACTTGTGCATAAAACCAAAAAGTCAACTATTTACCTGTATGCACAAGTGCATACCGTCCAGATGAAGGGCCATCAGGGTGTTCTTCAGTTTTCCTTTTTTTGAGGTTTTCCCTTGAACCTCCCTCTATATATTTATATATATATATATATATATAACAAATAAAGTTGACTCATATTACAATACTCAATCAATCAATATATCAATATCAATGAATATTGACATTAATATATATAAGGGAAATTAATTAAAATGCCCCATGTTCATTTTTCACTTACATAAATACCCCATCTCTCTCCTGGTTTGCAAAAATTCCCCAAGAACCCACGATTTGATCCTCGATCGTGGATCCCATATTTTTCCCTCGATTATTGTCCGCGATTTCTTCACTTATCGCGGACACAATTTTTAAGCATTTGTTGGGTGGGTGAACAATTCAAGACACGTGTTCCCTTTTCATTAAAAGTGATGGTATTTTAAAAACGAATCTTAGACACGTGTTCCCTCGATCTAGCCTTTTTGAAGACACAATTCATTAAATCGAGGACACAATTTGTTGGTGCAAGTGTACCCAGCTTTAATATTAAGATATATTTTTGGTACACATAAAATCACATCTCCATATTTATTTTGATGATTACAAAACACACCGCATTATTTGTTATCTAATATTTTATCTGAGTGTGCAGTTATTAAATGATCTCGATAAATTTTTTATCTGAAGAATCCAAGTCTGAAGATTTGCGTCATTTTATTTTAAAATGATAAATCACCCTAAAATAATATACCACTTGGATTTTTCTAATACTGTGTTTTTAAAATAAACCAAGTCAGCTCTCCTCAACATCTCTTATCATCTTGCTGATCTTTTAATATGTGAAAGATTTTGTGTCTAGAAGATCTGCGATGCGTACTACCACCTGCACCTTTTATCTGGGCGGTATACCGCGATGGAAAGCCGGTATACCGCGGCGGCATGCTGTTTCTCTGATTGATTGGACCACCTTCTGTCAGGCGGTATACCGCCGTGTGCAACGCGGTATACCGCGGGTACCATTACCGTTTGTTCTTTGCAGGGTTGACCTTCTCTCTGACAACTGACAAGTACTCTTTGTTCTGCACGGTATACCGCGGGGGATAGCCGGTATACCGCGAATGCTTCTGCCCTGTTGCTCATCCAGTATAAATATCTTGCAACCTCCAGCATTCAAGACTACAAAAAATTCACATTAACTCCTCTGCATTTGATAAAGACTCTGCAGCTTCTTCTCTTGATATTTAAACTGTTAAAATTATAAAACTCGTTTTTGAGTAAGAAATCTTGAGTTGATAGCAGATTAAAATCTCTTGATTAGTTGAATCAGCAACACAACTCAAGTGATCAAACTCTCTAAAAATATCCAAGTGATAAACCTTATTCAAGAGTGATTATTCATATTAAAATTATACCCTCTTGTAAGTGTTTGAATAAGAGTGAGTGATCCACATTAATCTCTCAAAGTAGAGTGATTCGCGTTTGTTGTATTAAGGTTTGTGTTTCTACCGTAAAGAACATGTTCGTATTGGATCTCCGAGAAGTGTTATTTTCTCGAGGTGGACTAGCCAACTTTGTGTTTGGTGAACCACTTTAAAAATTTCGTTGTCAAGTATTTTCTTTCCCTTATCTATTTACATTTCCGCTGTGCATTTAATTATATCTGTTATATAATTGTTGTATATTTATTCTTTTATACTCTGTTGTATTTGTTCTGTTTTTTATTCCGTATTTGTTTGTAAAAGAATTTTTGAAAGTAAAAGTTTTTAAATACAACCTTACCCCCCCCCCCCCCCCCCTTAGGTTGTCCAACATTTGGTATCAGAGCAGGTCTTTCAAAAATATTCTGCAAAAATTTCTCTTATTCTTCTAAATGGCTCAACAAACTAATATCGTGTTTTCAAAACCTCCTTTGATAGATACTGAAAAGTTTGGCATTTGGGCCGAGCTATTTGAATGTCACGTGCGTGGCAAAAATCAAAAGATTTGGAATATTATAGAAAAAGGGAATTTTAAACCCACCATTGTGAAAGATGATGTTTATATTGATAAACCTATAGATGAATGGACTACTTCTGATGAAACTCATTTTTGTTTAAACTTTGAGGCTAAGAATATATTATATGCTGCTTTAACAACTGATGAAATTGAAAGAGTATATACATATAAAACTGCAAATCAAATATGGGAAAGTTTAAATAATACTCATCGTGGAAACACGGAGGTTAAATCTAGTAAAGTGAATATTTTAGTTCACGATTATGAACTATTCGAAATGAAACAAGATGAGTCAATTGACTCAATGTTTAAAAGATTTAACCTTATTGTGACTACTTTGAAAGGTTTGGATCGCACTTATCCTAACGAGGACTATATAAGGAAAATCCTACGAGCCCTTCCTTCGGAGTGGATGCAAAAGATAACATCTTTAGAAGACTCCCGTGACCTTTCCATAATGAAGATAGATGACTTGATCGGTAATCTTAAAGTGCATGAAATTGCACTTAAAAGAAACAAAGATCGGGAGCAAGTCAAGAAGAAGTCAATCGCTCTCAATGCCTCAACACCAAAAGTCGAGAAGAAAAAGGAGAAAGCTAGCTCCTCGAAAGATCCATCCGAAACTCTCGATGAAGTCGCCATGTTGGTAAGAAACTTTTCCAAATTTCTTAATAATAATAATAAATTTTCTAACAATGGCAGATTTCAAAGAAACGGTAACTACCGTCGTGGTGGTGAAAATCGAAGTCGTAAGTTCCATAAACGAGACGAAAAAGTTAAGAAAAATGGCGACTCGAGTGAAGACGATAAAGCTAAGCCAAAGAGAGGCTTTTGCTACTCATGTGGTGACAAAGACCACTACGCCAATGAATGTCCGAAAAAGAACAAGTTCCAAAAGAAGAAGGAGAAAGCCTTCATTGGAGGCGCGTGGAGCGAGAGTGAAGAAGAAGATGACTATCAAGCCATTTGTCTTATGGCCGAAGGCGACGACGAGGTAAAATCTTCTTACTCGGATTACGATAGTGATTATGAAAGTGATAATGAAAATAATCTTGAAGAATTATATGAATCTTTTCATAAAATGGCCGCTCTTGCAAATCGTTACCAAGATGAGAATGCTATGTTAAAAGAAACTGTAAATGCATGTAAAAAGGAAATAAATAATGTTAAACAAAAATCTGAAAATGATATGGATATAATTGCTAAATTAGAAACTAAATTAGGAGAAAAAGATTTTTGTAAATCTTGTGATGCTTTAAATAAAGAAATTGCATGCTTAAATAAAAAATCACATGAAAATATTATTTGTACAAAATGTGATATTCTTGAGAATAAGATTACATGTTTAAAGGCTAAATGTGCTTCATATGAAAAAGATAACATGCTAGCTAAAGCCTTTGAAAGTAGTAATAAAAAGGTTCTTAACATGCTTAATATGTCTAACCGTATAAACTGTAGAAAAGGTATTGGTTCCGATACATGCAAAGATAAATGTTCTTGTAAACCCATCAAAAGACTTTATGAATCACCTAAAGTTAATACAAGAAATCAATATGTGCAAAAACATCCGTATGTGCGTAAAATAAATAATGTAAATACGAGAAAACCGTATGCTCGCATGTACCATGATAAATATTCTAAACCTAATAATAATGCGAATGTAAATGCTTGTTTTTATGTGTATGATAAATATAATCGCAAAATTAAAATGGTAAATAAATGGATTCCAAAAGGAATGTTTAGTAATGATAATCCCGGTGGTATGCGTTTATGGTTTTAAATGTGTTATGTATATATGTTATATATATATATAGTTTAAATATAATTTGTTGTATATATTATATATATAAGTAATATATATTACTATGTACTGTTTGTTTATATATATATACGTATTACATATATATATATATATGGTGTTTGTTTAATATATTATATATATATATTTGTGTTTGATGTATTATATATTAAAGTTGTTTAATATATTATATATATTCTGTCTTACTTGATATGTGTTATATATATATATTAATATGGTTTGATGTATTATATATATATATTAATATTGTGTAATGTATTATATATATATATATATATTCTGTTTGACTTTATATATATGTATATATATGCATGTTGGTTGACATTGAAACTAATTGTCAAGGACCCACGAGAAATGGGGACCATAAAAGTTACATCTTCATTATTGTAGATTGACCTTGATATGGACTGGATACTCGATAGTGGTTGCACACGTCACATGACCGGAAACAATAATCTCTTTTCATCATATAAGTCATGTGATGGTGGACAGGTAATTTTTGGAGGAAACTCCAAAGGAAATATAATTGGTAGAGGTACAGTTTCTTGCAATAATGTTCAATTTCTTAATGTTAATCATGTTGACAATCTACATTTTAATTTGTTAAGTGTTCGCCAATTGTGTAAAAATAATACAACTGTTGTCTTCGAAGAAGATTCTTGTAAAATCATAAAAAATGGCAAAGTTCTTTTAAATGGTTTTGTAAAAGGAAATTTATATATTTGTAAAACTGTTGTATCTGAAAATGTATGCTTATCTTCTATTAATGATGTTTCTACTTTATGGCATAGGCGTTTAGGTCACGCTAATCTAAGATTAATGCAAAACTTAAAAAATAAGGAGCTTGTGAGTGACCTGCCAAAATTAAAGTTTGATAATCATTTTTGTGATGCTTGTCGTGTCGGCAAACAACATCACGTTCCTAATAAATCAAAAAATGTTATTTCTACTCAAAGAGTTTTAGAACTTTTACATATGGATCTTTTTGGCCCGATGGCTATTCAAAGTTTTGGAGGAAATTTTTATACTTTGGTTATTGTGGATGATTATTCCCGTTATACTTGGACTTTATTTTTGAGACATAAAAATGAGGCTTTTGAAA
This sequence comes from Saussurea involucrata, assembly GCA_033807775.1. Lineage (NCBI taxonomy): Eukaryota > Viridiplantae > Streptophyta > Magnoliopsida > Asterales > Asteraceae > Saussurea > Saussurea involucrata. The sequence goes on from CM066316.1 coordinate 59,735,094, forward strand.
AGTTTAAAATTTTGGGAAAACGAATTCAAAACCAACAAGGTTGTACGATTGTTTCCATACGTACGGACCATGGACGAGAATTCGATAATGATGTACAATTTGGTGCCTTTTGTGATAAACATGGTATAACTCATAACTTTTCGGCTCCTCGAACTCCTCAGTCAAACGGGGTTGTTGAAAGGAAAAATCGAACGTTGCAAGAAATGAGTAGAACCATGCTAAACGAACATCAAGTTCCCCAAAAGTTTTGGTGTGATGCCGTTGCTACCGCGACCTATGTGCTTAACCGTGTCCTAATTAGAGGTATCCTAAATAAGACACCCTATGAACTTTACCGAGGTAGAAAACCTTCCCTAGCTCACCTAAAAGTTTTTGGTTGTAAATGTTTCATTTTAAACACCAAATCCTACTTAACCAAATTTGACCCTAAAGCCTATGAAGGAGTGTTCCTAGGTTACTCTTGGAATAGCAAAGCCTATAGAATCCTAAATAAGGAGACCATGGTAGTAGAAGAATCCTTAAATGTTAGCTTTGACGAGAGTCCTCCCAAACCGAGTGCACCCTTAGCAAATGACAATGTTTGTGAAGGAAATGTCTTAGCCCAACAACTTAGTACCTTGGATTTAGGTACCCAACCTTCCACAAATAATATTGAATCTAGTGATGCCCCTCCGTGTTTTATTCCACAAGGTGTAGATGATCCTAACCTTAGAACCGCTCGAGGCCATCCCGTAGACCAAATTATAGGTGACCTAAACCAAAGGACAACTAGATCACAAATCCATACCCATTGTGCTTTCCATGCCTTTATCTCAACCATAGAACCTAAAACCATAGATGAAGCTTTAGGTGATGAGGATTGGATATTGGCCATGCAAGAAGAGTTAAACCAATTTACTAGGAATGATGTGTGGGACTTAGTGCCTAGCCCTAGTAGTCAAACCATTATTGGCACAAGATGGGTCTTCCGTAACAAGGTAGACGAGAACGGTGGAGTCACACGGAACAAGGCACGTTTAGTTGCCAAGGGGTACAGTCAACAAGAAGGTATAGATTATGACGAAACCTTTGCACCGGTTGCAAGGTTGGAGTCTATTCGAATGCTTCTCGCTTTTGCAAATGCTAAAGATTTTAAATTATTTCAAATGGATGTTAAAAGTGCTTTCTTAAATGGTATTATAAATGAGGAGGTATACGTTTCTCAACCTCCCGGTTTTGAAAGTTTTGAAAACCCGACACATGTTTATAAATTGAAAAAGGCGCTTTATGGTTTAAAGCAAGCTCCGCGTGCGTGGTATGATAGATTAAAAACCTTTTTAATTGTTAGTGGTTATATTATGGGTAAAATAGATAATACTTTATTTGTGAAATATGTTCAAAATGATATTGTGGTTGTGCAAGTATATGTTGATGATATTATTTTTGGTTCCACTAATGAAAAACTGTGTAATGAATTTTCTGCGAAAATGACAAGCGAGTTTGAAATGAGCATGATGGGAGAGTTAAAATACTTCTTAGGATTGCAAATAAAACAATGTGAAACTGGTATTTTTATTAGTCAATCTAAATATTGTAAAGATATGTTGAAAAAGTTTAACTTTGAAAATGTCAAACCCGTTGAAACTCCAATGACCACAAACTTACAATTATCTCGTGACGAGGAGGGAAACGATTTTAATGAAAAGATTTATCGTGGTATGATTGGTAGTTTATTATATTTAACTGCTAGTAGACCTGATATTATGTTTAGTGTATGTTTATGTGCTCGCTTTCAATCTTCACCTAAACAAACTCACTATGAAGCTGTCAAGCGTATTTTTCGATATTTACGAGGTACTACTAATCTTGGCTTATGGTACGCAAAGAAACCCGAGTTAGAAGTAACGTGTTTCGCCGATTCCGATCTTGGTGGATCTATTGTTGACCGAAAGAGTACTAGTGGGGTATGTGCCTTTATAGGTCTCTCACTTGTGTCTTGGTTCTCTAAGAAACAACAATCCGTAGCTTTGTCTACAACCGAAGCGGAATATGTAGCCGCCGCAAGAGCGTGTGCTCAAGTCCTTTGGATGAAACACACACTTACCGATTTTGAGGTACACCTAACCAAAATTCCAATTATGTGTGATAACTCAAGTGCTATAAACTTAAGCAAAAATCCCGTTTTACACTCTCGTACAAAACATATTGAATTGAGACATCATTTTTTACGAGATAATGTTCAAAAAGGCAAAATCGTGCTTGAAAAGGTTGATTCGGAAGATAATTTGGCCGATATTTTTACAAAAGCCCTTAACAAAAAAGCGTTCTTTAAATTAAGACTTGGTTTAGGCATGCTTGAGTATAACCCTTGATAAATACTAACTCTCAAATATTTCATATTTTGAGGGGGAGCATCTTTTGAGGGGGAGCATAAGCGACTTTCTTAAACCCTTTTTGCTTCGACAAAAGGGGGAGAGAAACCGAGTATGCTCTCGTGTTTAGCGTTGTGTTTGTCATCATCAAAAAGGGGGAGATTGTTGGTGCAAGTGTACCCAGCTTTAATATTAAGATATATTTTTGGTACACATAAAATCACATCTCCATATTTATTTTGATGATTACAAAACACACCGCATTATTTGTTATCTAATATTTTATCTGAGTGTGCAGTTATTAAATGATCTCGATAAATTTTTTATCTGAAGAATCCAAGTCTGAAGATTTGCGTCATTTTATTTTAAAATGATAAATCACCCTAAAATAATATACCACTTGGATTTTTCTAATACTGTGTTTTTAAAATAAACCAAGTCAGCTCTCCTCAACATCTCTTATCATCTTGCTGATCTTTTAATATGTGAAAGATTTTGTGTCTAGAAGATCTGCGATGCGTACTACCACCTGCACCTTTTATCTGGGCGGTATACCGCGATGGAAAGCCGGTATACCGCGGCGGCATGTTGTTTCTCTGATTGATTGGACCACCTTCTGTCAGGCGGTATACCGCCGTGTGCAACGCGGTATACCACGGGTACCATTACCGTTTGTTCTTTGCAGGGTTGACCTTCTCTCTGACAACTGACAAGTACTCTTTGTTCTGCACGGTATACCGCGGGGGATAGCCGGTATACCGCGAATGCTTCTGCCCTGTTGCTCATCCAGTATAAATATCTTGCAACCTCCAGCATTCAAGACTACAAAAAATTCACATTAACTCCTCTGCATTTGATAAAGACTCTGCAGCTTCTTCTCTTGATATTTAAACTGTTAAAATTATAAAACTCGTTTTTGAGTAAGAAATCTTGAGTTGATAGCAGATTAAAATCTCTTGATTAGTTGAATCAGCAACACAACTCAAGTGATCAAACTCTCTAAAAATATCCAAGTGATAAACCTTATTCAAGAGTGATTATTCATATTAAAATTATACCCTCTTGTAAGTGTTTGAATAAGAGTGAGTGATCCACATTAATCTCTCAAAGTAGAGTGATTCGCGTTTGTTGTATTAAGGTTTGTGTTTCTACCGTAAAGAACACGTTCGTATTGGATCTCCGAGAAGTGTTATTTTCTCGAGGTGGACTAGCCAACTTTGTGTTTGGTGAACCACTTTAAAAATTTCGTTGTCAAGTATTTTCTTTCCCTTATCTATTTACATTTCCGCTGTGCATTTAATTATATCTGTTATATAATTGTTGTATATTTATTCTTTTATACTCTGTTGTATTTGTTCTGTTTTTTATTCCGTATTTGTTTGTAAAAGAATTTTTGAAAGTAAAAGTTTTTAAATACAACCTTACCCCCCCCCCCCCCCCTTAGGTTGTCCAACACAATTAATTAAATCGAGGACCCAATTCATTAAATCGTGCAAAAGGATTGAGAGTGTTTGATTAAATCGAGGACTCATGTAAGGACCCGCTTCCCATAACATACATCATAATACATAACATGCATACATATCATTGATTTACAACAAAAGTTACTTAACAAGCCAAGTATGGTCTCATTAGTCTTGAAACTACAAAATATATAAAAGCTTCTTAAACATCATCGATCAACGGAGGCAGCCTACACCTTATTCTTTCTTTTGCCGCTATCAATTCCTTGACCTGGAAAACATAATTTTTGAAAACAAAATGAGGGTTAGACCAAACGGGTCTAGTGAGTTAATCCCGGTCCTTTCCAAAATCATTATAAAACCTTTTTATGTAAATCCTTTATATCAAAATAGTTTAGATAAACCTTTGGTAATCCTTTCGTAAAATATAAACATACCACACATATTTAAATACCAATCTAGACTCGTGCATGGTGTACCTCTCATCCACCTTATTCCTCCACAAATAGCCATATTAGTTGGTAGCAAGCCAACTAATAAATCAACAACCGGTCCGCACACCGGAACCCGGCTACCCGTCGGTCCGTACACCGGAACCCGACTACTCACCGGTCCGCACACCGGAACCCGGCTACTCACCGGTCCGCACACCGGAACCCGGCTACTGTGCACTTGTGTAGTGTAATGCACCAATAAATATAATATCTTACTATATTATAAACACAAATTATTCACACCTTGATCGTATATCCATTCCACACATATCCATCTCATATATATATAAACACATATATATATATTCCAGTTGAAAACGTTTTAAAGTAAAACTCACCTGCTTTGCTTACAAAACCCTTCCAAGCCTTTTTCAAAAGATTCAGTCTTTCAATTCAAATCCACAGAGTCTGAAAACAGATTGAATACAAATATCCCCTTATCAACTGATCACATAAAACATACTAGAAGACTAAGGACTCTAGATAACTCAAACCCCAAAAGTGACCAAACAGCTAAACTTTCCGGACAACAAGACTAATCCGGACAAGTCAATCAGGTTGTAGCGCAGTGGTTGATCGTCCTGGGTGATGTGGTGGAATATCCCATTTACCCAGGGTTCGATCTCAGGCGTCCTCAACATTGATAAGACATCTTTAAGTTTCAAAATTGTCAGGGATTAGTCCAGGCTGTGCCTGGGATACCCTTCCCAAAAAAAGACTAATCCGGACAACACGATTTATCCGGACAACACAAGGAATCCGGACACCACAGACTAATCCGGACAACAAAGGAATCCGGATGCCATCCGGTCTCTAAATCATCTGGAAACCATCAATCAAATCGTCCGGACTCTATCAACAACTTACCCGGACACCACCCAAGAATCTACCCGGACACATTCATACTGTGTCCGGAAACCTCTGTCGGTTTGGTGCTTTTTACCCAAGAAATCGACTGAATTAATACCAGAAGTGTTTGTGATGTTTCTACTCCGATAGAACCCTTCTAAAAGCAATTACAGACACAAAATGTAAAGGAAACATACCTTGAATCACTTCTAAGCACACCAATTGAAGCCTTAACCTAGCTTTCTTCTTTTTCTTCTTTTCTTCCCAAAACACACACATACACCTTCAGCTGATATTTTCTGAGTTATGAATAATATCTGATTTCTAAGATGATAATATCAACCCCAATTTACCACTTTGGTCCTTGAACTTCTCAATAATAACCCAAACACCCTTAACTTATAAATTTACCCAAACTTACCCTAAACATCAACTTTAAAGTTAACTAAACTTAACGGAAAGGAGATTTTAACTAACGAACTTATCCGTGGCATTACATTATCTCCCCCTTAAAAGAATTCCGTCCCGGAATTCGGTTAAGCGAAAGGATATGAATACTTATCACTACTACTTCAAACTCACTCAAACCATAGAAACTAACTAAATAGTCACCCCACGCCCACCTATATTTCTCACACAGATAAGCAATGAAAGCACGGAAATACCAATAACCATTTTGCACCGAAGTCAGATAACACCTTAGCACATATAGAGTTTATAGAAATATACATGTAACCTCATCAGGACTTTCTTCCACCTCTTGTTCCGTCATCTGAAAAACACGGCCTTGAACTCTCGATGCTCCAGACCCTTGTATCTCTCCCGTCTTAACACTCGTTGGTCTCTCCGCCATACCACCCTGTTGTACTTTCCATTGCGGACAGTCTGACTGAATATGATCAGGGGAATTGCAAACGAAACATAATCGAGTTACCCGACAGTCTCTAACAATGTGACCACTCTTTACACATTTGTAACAACTTCGGGAATCCACATAACAGTTTCCTTGATGAACACGATTGCATTTTGGGCATGGTCTTTCAACTGGTCTGAAAGGTGAATAACGATCAAACCTCGGGAATTCGTATTCTTCCGAATCGTACATCGTTTCTTCCAGCTTTCTTTTCCCATCATTCTTATCACCAACGTCTCTCCTGTCATCCTGTTCCACATTTTCCACGGCATCCACTGCGGCTGAGAAGGTATCGGGTCCTTTTGTAGTCACTAGCTTTCTAATTTCTGCATTTAACCCAAAAATAAACCTTTCCATCTTTAGAGCCTCCGTGGCAACATAGTACTCCGCAAAGCGAGACTTCTCCAGAAAGAGAGTGGTGTAATCCCTAACCGATAAACTTCGCTGGTGTAGGTTCATGAACTCCTCTTCCAGTTGTCTAACTGCTGCTTGAGAACAAAACTGTCCTTTGAATGCTGTTGCGAATTCGTCCCAAGTAAAAGTAGAGTATACATCTGACCCTATGGAATCAATGTGAGCTTCCCACCAGTACAAAGCTTCTGCCTTCAACATCGCCGTTCCGTATAATACTCTGTCCTCATCCGCACACTTACTGGTCTTGAAGATGGCTTCTATTTCTTTTAACCATCTCATCGCCTTCACTAGGTCTCTATCTCCTGAGTAAGTTGGAGGTCTACAGTTTAAGAACATCTTGTAATCACACCTTCTTGACACTGGTATGACCGTAGGTGTAATGGGCATTTCGTCTTCCAAACCAGGATCTGGTGCTTTAGTATGACGAGCTTGGTCGAACATAGTCTGGATATTTGCTTGAAGTCTTCCCATCTCCGCCATCAAATCGTTTCTTGTAATAAACTTCGTACCTCGCCCCTGAACTCTACCTCCGGTTATGCCCCTAGTTCTACTCCCCGTTCTACCTCCGAATCTACCTCCCCCTCGCTCTCCTCTTCTTCCCCCCGTTACTATTGGTGGATTCGTACTATTCGGAGTTCCCCCTCCTCTTCTATTCATATTTCGAGTACCGCTTGCCATTCTGTAGATTCAAACAAGATTAACATACACATAAACACATACCCCGTATAATAAGGTATTCCAGTCCAAACATGCACCTGTAAGATCACAATTACACTGGCCAGGTGTAATCTGAAATTACCTTACATGATGTTCCTTCTACCTTTTATACTTAGCATCCCAAGGTTCTAATATATCAAGGACATCCTACTTCACATGCAGTTTAAGTCTAGGTACGGGTACAAATACCTAAATCCCTTAAACTAGGGCTCTGATACCATTTGTAACGACCCGCTTCCCATAACATACATCATAATACATATGGGTCTAGTGAATTAATCCTGATCCTTTCCAAAATCATTATAAAACCTTTTTATGTAAATCCTTTATATCAAAATAGTTTAGATAAACCTTTGGTAATCCTTTCGTAAAATATAAACATACCACACGTATTTAAATACCAATCTAGACTCGTGCATCGTGTACCTCTCATCCACCTTATTCCTCCACAAATGGCCATATTAATTGGTAGCAAGCCAACTAATAAATCAACAACCGGTCTGCACACCAGAACCCGGCTACCCGTCGGTCCGCACACCGGAACCCGACTACTCACCGGTCCGCACAACGGAACCCGGCTACTCACCGGTCCGCACACCGGAACCCGGCTACTGTGCACTTGTGTAGTGTAATGCACCAATAAATATAATATCTTACTATATTATAAACACAAATTATTCACACCTTGATCGTATATCCATTCCACACATATCCATCTCATATATATATATAAACACAGATATATATATTCCAGTTGAAAACGTTTTAAAGTAAAACTCACCTGCTTTGCTTACAAAACCCTTCCAAGCCTTTTTCCAAAGATTCAGTCTTTCAATTCAAATCCACAGAGTCTGAAAACAGATTGAATACAAATATCCCCTTATCAACTGATCACATAAAACATACTAGAAGACTAAGGACTCTAGATAACTCAAATCCCCAAAAGTGACCAAACAGCTAAACTTTCCGAACAACAAGACTAATCCGCACAACACGATTTATCCGGACAACACAAGGAATCCGGACACCACAGACTAATCCGGACAACAAAGGAATCCGGATGCCATCCGGTCTCTAAATCATCCGGAAACCATCAATCAAATCGTCCGGACTCTATCAACAACTTACCCGGACACCACCCAAGAATCTACCCGGACACATTCATACTGTGTCCGGAAACCTCTGTCGGTTTGGTGCTTTTTACCCAGAAAATCGACTGAATTAATACCAGAAGTGTTTGTGATGTTTCTACTCCGATAGAACCCTTCTAAAAGCAATTACAGACACAAAAATGTAAAGGAAACATACCTTGAATCACTTCTAAGCACACCAATTGAAGCCTTAACCTAGCTTTCTTCCTTTTCTTCTTTTCTTCCCAAAACACACACATACACCTTCAGCTGATATTTTCTGAGTTATGAATAATATCTGATTTATAAGATGATAATATCAAACCTAATTTACCACTTTGGTCCTTGAACTTCTCAATAATAACCCAAACACCCTTAACTTATAAATTTACCCAAACTTACCCTAAACATCAACTTTAAAGTTAACTAAACTTAATGGAAAGGAGATTTTAACTAACGAACTTATTCGGGGTATTACAACTCACCCACCACTCAAAATTCATTTTTATTATTTAAAACCCACCCACCACTTAATGGTCCGCGATTTTTTTTAAATGTAAATTTTCATCGCGGACCAGGGGGTATTGTGGGTCAAATTCGAGGGGTGTTTGGCCAGGGTCCGGGATCCAGAGGTAAATCACGGGATTAGGGATATTTCGGCCAAATGTGAGAGATTTGGGGCATTTCGGTAATAGATTTATGAACTTGGGGCATTTTAATTAATTTCCCTATATATAACCATGGTTGGATCAAAACTAACCAAATGGAAAAAATTATTAGGCAAAATTAAAAGAGAAACCAAGGGGAAACCACCAAGAATGACATGACATCATGAGAGTTGAGTATTCCACAAATATTGAAATGGGGTTGAGTTTTATCATCCCACGTTCGTGAAAACATGAAAGTATTGAAGTAGGAAGTTGTTATAAGAAAGGAGGGATGGATGCTTTTGTGTAAATTCGTGTGGTTGGCTTAATTTAGCTTACCCTATTTTTGCATCATCCCACATTGGTTATGAGATGCAAGTTTGAATTATGATTTGAGTATAAAAAAAGAGGGATGAATGTTTTTGTGTGGTTGAGTTTTATCATCCCTGTTAGTGCCCTAACTGACACCTTGTATCAAGTAGAGGGACCTTTATGGAACTCTAATATTTTGCACCTATATATTGTTTTTCCCTTGTAATTTGTAGGTGTGTCATTCCATTTCCATTCCAAGTACCTGTTGCACTTTCCTCTCAACTATCATCATCTTGTGTACTTGTTGATTTGTTCTTAATAGAGGGATGACCAATTGCTTATCATTGATATATTGAATGCTTGTTCTGGGATCACAATTGGTATCAGAACACAGTAATTCATTCTGATTCAGAGATCATTTCATGAGTTTTTTGAGTTTTTCTTCATTTTCTATCTACTTTGATTGATTTTGGTCATTTGTGTTCATCAAATGGATCAGGATTGATTAAGGACTGTTTGGTGATTGTTTCTACTTGATTTTATTCTGCAAAATCACTCAAACCAATTCAGTTTTGATAGATTTGATTAATTTTCGTGAAATAGGATATACACACTGTTTTGGGATCGAATTCCCTATTTCTACTGGTTTTTGGACAAAAGTGCAAGTATTAAAAGTGTCCAGAATCAACTCACGAACCTTAGTACCAAATTTCAGCTTAAACGGACTTGATTTGAGGATTTCACTCGAGATTGAACTGATCTTCATAATTATCGCAAGACTCAGTGTTCATAGTTATCGTACTGCACTAGTAAGATCTTAAAAGGACGATCTTTTGGTCCTTTCTTAGAGGACATGCCAAATTACATGGTTATAATCCTCCAGGATTTTCAAGTGTAAAATCAAGTAAAGACCTTGAAGGTCGGTGTATGATAAATGAGAGCTTTCAAAGAGATCAGGTATTCCTAAAAACATCATCCTCTCCTGTGTTCAATGGCGAAAAGAGCCATTCTAAGACAATGATTCACTCCTTCCTACTACTTGGATATACATCATTATAGGTTTGAGTGAGATATACATTTTAAGAGATATCTTGGTATACACTTGTCAAGGGGCAAAACTGTGTTTAGGAAATTTATCACAAGTTGATTTATAGTTTATTTTTTGCAATAGTTAACGAATCGTAAAGTGATAATTAACTATAACTTTTATTATTGATCTATGAAATTATTGTACTCGCTTTCACTACAATTTGTGTTTGCTGGTTATTTTTTGGGACCATCGCATTATTTCAAGTTGGGTGACCATACATACAACGACTACACGAAAAACACTTATGACATTTATTACTTATATGACATCCAATGTAGTGTTGCATATCCGTCTAGTACACGAGTTCCTTAACTTGTACTCATACATGGATTCTATGTCTAATATGAATTCATGTATGTAGTAATGACCATTGTATTACCTAAGACAATCATAGGATAATGACTGAATAAAGACATTTCAGTATACAATTCTTTTATGGTTATTATCATGTTTTAACGTAACAAATAACTAATGATAAACACAATAAACGGGACAATGTCTTTTATCAACAAGTTTTTTGACTCAATATTCAAAATTCCATATCATATGGTTGACCTTGAGCATGTACCAACATAAACTAGTATCAATTATGATATGTGAGAAATGGAATAACTCATTTTAAAATGTCGAAACCCAAGTGCCTAAAAGGTGATTAAATAAATAAAAAGTGAAAACCCTAAAAAAATAAAATTAAGAGTGAATTACATTTTGGTTCCTTGTCTATACTTGCTTTTTGATTTCTGCTCCTCAAATTCGTAAAGTACACTCTAGTCCAAAAATCCAGGTTTTCGAGTTCAAACTGGTCCCTCCAACTTAACACCGTTAGGTTAATTCGTTAAGTAAGTCATGTGTCCCTCACATGAGGGGCATTTTGGTCATTTGGACGAGGGACCAAAAATGCAATTTGGTCTATAACCTTTGTGTCTTATTTTAAATACATTCTTAGTCCCTTGTTTATGTCAACTTTTTGGTTTGGGTCCCCTATCTATATCAACTTTTTTGGTTTTGGTCCCATATTTATGGTAACTTTTTTGATTTTTGGTTTTAATCCCTCAAATTACATCATTAGTCCCCAAATTTACATTTTTCGTTCCTTAGTTTCATGTATATATTTTTATCTTTATGCACAAGTAATTTCTTTCTGAATTAACTTTAATATATTTCGTATTTTGCAAATTTCAATACTAATTATATAACTACAAAATATTCTTTGTATAAAAAAGAATTTATATAATATAATAATACATTCAATATTATCAATAGAAAGAATTAGAAAATAATGAATTATATATTTATCTAAGTAAGGCCATCCGTATCACAGCCCTCAAGCGCCACATCAGCTTTTCTCCTAACCCTCTCCTCAAACCCTCAAGCCCTAAAGTGGCGTAGCGCTACCCTCAAGCCCTATTGCCACCTCATTTTTTTTAATTCTTTTATTTGTACATTTAATTATTTAACAAAATAAAAATATTTATATATTTTTTAATAAATAAAAATAAGATAAATAATAAAAATAAAAATTCATATCATTCATTAAAAAATTAAAAATTACAAAATACAAAACATTAAAAAAATAAAAATTACAAAATACAAAATTACCCAAAATTATGTAATTTTCTAATTATCTCTTTTTTCGCCAAAGTAGCCCTCAAAACGTCTCCCGTAAGGTGATCATGCGGGGTTATGAAAAACTCGAAGTCTTTATCAAATCGTTTTTCTCGTTCGATTTCTCAGTCGAGTTCCAACCTATCTCGTTCGAGTTCGAGTTTTTTCATTTTGTACGCCATTGTATCCTCAATCTTCTCGTTGAACGTCGTCAACAACTGAGTAACACTTTCGTTCGTATTCGACCCGCTCGTATTACTCGTTGATGTTTTTTTTGTCTTGTTTCTCCCGATGGGTCGTTGAAGTTGCTCGATGAAGTTGTCGTCATCGTCATCATCGGAAGGTTTGGTACGTTTTGAACCCCGCGATGAAGTTGCCGTCATCGTTGGAACGGCTCCCCATTTTGGACATTTTTTAGGACTTCCCAAGCTTGTTCGTGGGTGAAAGCAAACCCAAGTTGTGTTCGATACCGTTCATGTGCCGTTCGTGAAATGTCGGCCTCACTCATTCCGCTTGATCTATTAGTGACCAAGGTTTTGTAGATGCCGCCAAAAGAATTTATTCTTTTATTGAGGTCGTTGAACTCGGTGTTGAGTTGATGAATTGTTCTATAATTTCCGCGACCCATAAAACTAAAGAACACTTGCCCGATTCGGGTCCAAAAACTTTCTACATTTATGTAAATTCAAGTATAAGAATATTAACAAGAATAATAATAATAATAATAATATTAATAATAATAATAACAATAAAAATATTACCACCGGTTTGTGCGTTACCGACAACGGGGTCCTCCGAAACGTCAACCCACGCCGACACTAACGCGAGTTCCTCGTCTTTACTCCACATCTGTTTGGCGGCTCTATTTTCATATTGTTTGTTTTTTCCTTTTCTCGTTGGTGTCGGGTTTGATGGTTTCGGGATAGATTGTTGTGTGTAGATGGATTGTGGTGTGTGCGGGCTATAATGTTGGGTTTCCGGAACAATGTCGTCGTCGAGATTGATTGCGGGTGAAGGAAGATTGTAGTTGGCCGGAGTAAAACATTGTTGAATCAAACCGGGACGTGTAAATTGGTAAGGAAATTGTTGGGGAAATTGTTGGAAAAATTGTGGCGGAAATTGTGGCGAAAATTGCGGATGATAATCTTGTTGTGAAAACGCTTGGAAACCAAGCTCCGGGTCTTCTTGCGGTTGCGGTGTATCCGGTCGGTTACGACGGGATGTAGGTGTTTTGTTTGGATTCATGATGAAATTTGAGAGAATTTGAGAGAGTTTGAGAGAATTTGAGAGATTTTGGTGTGAAAAATATAGAGAATGAGAGAGTTGTTTTGTGTGAAAAATAAAATGGGTTTTAGGATTATATATAGTGTGATTAAATTGAATTTTTTTTTTTAAAAATAGCCGTTGCCAACGTCTTTATTTTCAAATTATTAAAAAAAAAGGAAAAGCAATCGGGTTCAACGGGTTTTGGAACCCGAGCCCGAGCCCGCTCCCCCCCGTAGCACAACCCGCTGGAGCCCGCCGAGCCCGAGCACGCTACGGATGGCCTAATAACTTTCTCTCTATGATATATGTCATGCATTTAAATCTAATCATTAATACATTCAACAAATTACAAAAAATTGTGTTAGTGAATGGATGAAAATATCAAATTATTTACAGGTTGGTGTTTTGCGTTTTGGAGTTAATCGCATTATTTGGGATGTCGGTTGGACGTATTGACAGTTTGATCGACTTAACTATTCACTTACACCACTTTAATGTTAAACTTAATTTATTTACCATTTTTCTTCAAGTTTGTTTAATTTTGAACTAATTTAACAATTATAATTGTATTTTCAAATAGCGATCACGATTAGCAAAACTAAAAAATACGTAACATAATTATAATAGGTCATAAACTAATTCATGTTTTAATCTGAACAGGTCTTAAAAAATACGTAATAAAATTAGAATGGGTCCTATGCTTTTTCTAAAATATGGAAAAATTAATTTTCAAATTTTCAAAAATCTAATATGGAAAGAGAAACGCTATTTTATAATTCTTTTTTTATTAATAATATTGAATGTATTATTATTTTATATAAAGTTTTTTTTAACATTTATTGGGATAATAAAATTTTAGACAATATTTTAGTTATATAATTATATTCAAAATTTCAATAATTCAAAAAGAAATTATTTGTACATAAGCTTAAAAATATGTACATGAAAGTAAGTAACAAAAAATGTAATTTCAAGGTCAAAACCAAAAACCAAAAAAGTTGACATAGATAAAGAAGTAAAAATGTAATTAAAATAAAACACAAATGTTATAGAGTGAATTGCAGTTTGACCCCTCACGTCAGGGCACGTGACTGACTTAATGTATTCAACTAACGGTGTTAAGTTGGAGGGACCAATTTAGGCTTCAATACCCAATTTTTTGAATCAAGAATGTACTTTACGGATTCGAAGGACGAAAACCAAAAAGCATGTACAAACGAGGGACCAAAATGTAATTCACTGTAAAATGAATTTGATGGATTGATTTCAATTCACTGGGTGGTAAAGTTCGATTGTTGGCTTGGTTCCTTTATTTCTAAAATTAAGTTTTTTTCATCAATACTTGACTTGTTGCATCCTTATCTCGCTAGGAAGTTTTTGTTTAATCAACTAATAAACACATTACTTTAAATCAAGGATAAATTTCATCTAACTGAAATGCATTTTGTTTAAAGAAACATGTATCTATCACCCAAACCATTTACATAATTGAATATGTTTAGAATAACATAAGGGTTCTCCACTTAAATCTCATATTTTACATTACTCAGTAAACTATCAAGAGTTCATCAATAAGCAAGTCTTGATTTTTTAATAGTAAACTTCACTTTTGGTCCCCAATTGTTTGTAATTTTCAACATTTTTTGTCCTAAACTATCGAAACTCGGTTTTGGTCCCTCACGTTTGTAATTACACTTGGTTTTGGCCCCTCTCACTAACGCTCGTTAACTTTTTCTGTTAAATCCAATTAAATGAGGGGTATTATGGTCATTTTACATGTTTTTATTAATTATCTTGCTTTTACAAAAATCATCAAACCTTCATACATCGTCCCTCACGTTTCTTCTCCGAGATATGGCCGCCGCCGGCAGACTCCTCACCACCACCACCATCTTCATCCAAACCTTCCATTAACATCGACTGAAACTCTATCGTGTGCCCCCACACGATTGCTTCCACCTTCTTCTTCTTCTTCTACAAACAATCACAATCTTAATTTTGAATTGATTATCAACTAAATATACATGATTTGTTTCAGGGGATTATTTAAATAATCGACTCCTTTCTCCTTGGCGGTCACAGTTGCAGACTACAACTGCAACATACCTAACACCCCCTCAAATGATAGTTGTTTAGGTATACCCAATTTCAAAGGCCTTCATTCGGTCCTTAATCTAATGTCTTCAGAGGGGAAAGACAACATATGGTAACCATCAAAATATATGCTTGATGTTTTTGTTCTAGTAAAGAATGGTGGTGTCATGGAAGCACTTAAGTGCTGCATCAATTTCAGGGGTTATGTCGAAATCATTGTATCCCCAAACAGCGAATACACCTTCTGGTGTCCGTAGAACGCGATTGATTACGAAGTAGAATCTAGGGAGGTCAAACCGGTTGAGCAATAGTCACCAGATCTATAGAATTTTCACCACTAATCAACTTAACTAGGTCATCGTCAGATAGAGAGGGTGGGGTGTGAAGGTATCGAACACGAGGATGATGTGTGGCAAGTTTCAATTGAGCTTTACTTATATCGGTCCCAATCACTTGTTCATAATACTCTGTTACGTGGATATAGATCACAATTTTCGTAAAATATGACCTAGAAGTTAGTAACTTGTATGGAGTTGGCATTATCATTCCAAAAAGATAATCATTAATGGAAGAAGAACTTGTTTAATTGATAATCAAAGGAGTGTGTGTATATATATATATATAGAGGTTCCTTCAAATGTAACTTTTTTCGTGTAAACTTTGTAGTTTCATAGGTTTTTTTGATGAATTTTTTTTTATAGAATTGTTTATTTTGATGAAATTGTTTCATATCATTCATTTCTTGACGAATTTTTTTTATGAAATTTGTAGTTTCATAGGTTTTTTTCATTTTTATGAACTGTTTCATACATTTTTCGTTTTCACCTATGAAACTACAACTTCGAAAAAAATCGTCAAGAAATGAATGGTATGAAACAATTTCATCAAAATAAACAATTCCATAAAAAAATTATGAAAAAAATCTATGAAATCAAGAGTTTACACGGTGGTTTACACGAAAAAAAAAGTTTACATTTGAAGCTCCCTCTCTCTCTCTCTCTATATATATATATATATATATATTAGATATAACTACATAACTGGCCCCTAAAGTTTGATGGTTTTTGTAAAAATAAGAAAATTAAAACATACAAGTAAAATGATCATAATATCGCTAATTTAATTGGATTTAACGGAAAAAGTTAATGGACATTAGTGGAAGGGACCAAAACCAAGTGAAATTACAAGCGTGAGGGACCAAATCCGAGTTTTGATAGTTTAGGGACAAAAAAATGTTGAAATTACAAACGTTAGGGACAAAACTGAAGTTTACTCTTTTTTTAATTCCTCATGTGCTGGTTTTCTCTTTTCTATAAAATAAATATATAAATTACAAAAGTTCTTTTAGCATTTTGTTTATCTAACGTCTATGATGAAGAGATACGATGTATGATATAAATCACTTCATAATAATTGTCCTAACAACCCTCCCCTATGCTACACAAACATTTCAAATAACAATAATAAATGCCATAAATGAAGCTACATTGGAGTAAAAGGATTTTAAAAGCAACCTATTTGTTGTATCATATGATATTTGTTGATGTTGTACCCGAATCCAATTAAATCTACTTAACAAGCTTTTAACCAGCGAAAACACATATACAAAGATATTCAAAAGTTTTATATCAACAGATTACAATACAAACAAATACAAAATGAAATATTATCAGCCTTTGTAACACCGCATATTTTAACCTCTTGTTGTAGTTGTTGTGAATAAATAAGAATTTGGGGACCAATGTGTGATATTTGAAAACTTAAGTGGCAATGAGGTGAGAAGTAGAAGTTTCTAGATGAAAACCCTCCTAAACCCTCATTTTGTGCTTATGTCGGCTGAGAAAGTGTGGAGAGGGAAGTGCCTCAAGGATTTCAGCAATTGAAGGTTTGAAGAAGGAGGATTTTGCAAGGTCTTGAAGGAAATCATCTTTCAGGTAAAGATACTCACCTTATCTCTGCTCTTCTTTTGTTGAATGGGTGTATGAAGGTATTTTTCCTTTGATTCTTTCTTTTCTTATAAGTATTTGGGAAGAAACCACTTGGAAGGGTGAGGTTAATGAATCCATTGGGGAAATTCTAAACTCTTGATGAAGTTACACCTTCCAATTGAGGTTTCTAAGTTTTGTTCAACCTTGAGGATGTTGGTTTTGAAAAGAGATAATCCATGGGATATTTGGTTGAGGATCGAATGTTTTGGAGTGGGTATTGATTCCTTTAGAGTCTTTATAGTGTTAATCTTCGTCTATGGAAAAGTACCAAGCAATTGAGAGTGTTTTTGGGAGTTTTGGGTGATTTTCGAGCTGATCTAATTGTGCAGAGGGGAGGGGGCCTCGAACAGGGGCTTACGCGGTTTCCCACGCGGTTTGGAAGTCGCGGGAAAAGTCGCGCAACCCCCTGTTGCGTGCACCTCCGTTCTGCTTCGTTTGTCGTCCGGGCCTGGAAATCGAGGCGTTGTTTAGGGGCTGGTCTTAGGAGTTTATAGGAGGTGTTTTGGAGCTTAATTAGGGAATCTAATACCACCTTTATTAACCCCAATTCAGGTGTTCGGTTGGTGATAAAGTGAGCTTTTGTTAGAGTGTCGCTTAGCTGATTACCAGGTGAGTCCCCTCATACATTACTCGTATCTTGAATGATTTGTGAAGGTTTGACATGTCTGAACTTAGTTTATGAAATCAATATGATAATATGTTATTTTTGACATGAAAAGTATTATTTTGCTAATGAAGGAGGGATACCCTCAAGTACGTTTAAATGCATGCTTTTATGATTATTACTATGTGTGGAGTCGGGTTGCACAGTGGGGAACCCTTATCGATGTCCCGAATGTCGTGCCTGGCTTTGTAAGGTGATGATGAATGTCGTGCCTGGCTTTGTAAGGTGATGATAGTCGGCTCCACTGTGTATACCCTTGCTGAATACATGACTTGAAATGTTACTACTTTTTGGAACGACATGGTATTTCTTTAAATGACTTGTGAACACGTTTTCAAAGGGAATTCACTAGACCTCATGGTCTAACCCTCACTTTCAAAAACTTAAAACCATTTTCAGGTAAAATTGATATAGGTGCTGCTACTAAGGGGAAGGCGAAAACTTAGAGCTCGTTGGGACGGGAGATAGAGACCTTCAGTACTTATGCTATACTAGTTAGACATCTCGTTTGTCTTTATTTTGTGAACCATAGACTATGAGAATGTTACTAAATCTTTTGATGTAATTGGGACCCTTATGGGCTTTTGTTTATCGTATCTATGATTGGTTATTTTGGGTTGTTACAAATGGTATCAGAGCCATAGTTTAAGGGATTTAGGTGACCGGATGGGCCTAAACTTAAACTTTGCGGATAGGGACACAACCGAGATATAGGATGGCTATAGGAAAAGACCTAGGGGGGATACGTAGGACGGGGTGTTGAGGATCATCATGTGAGGTAAATTGGGGATTATATCTGGCCAATATAATTTTGAATTTACAGGCACATGAGGATGCTTAAATTGCCTCATAGTGTGATGTTGGTATTAAACGTTTGTTTCATGTGATTTGTTTCAGTATCGCCATGTCTGCAAGATCATTAAGGAGCAGGTCAGTACCCAGTGTGAGGGTAGCCACGTCTGAGGAGGTCCATGCAGACGAACCCGTGGACCCTTCGAGGCCGCCGGCTACTCGTGGAAGGGGAAGGGGTCGTGGTAGGGGACGAAAGACCGCACCACGAAAGGCTACCACCGCAGTGGGAGGTACTCGTCCAAAGAAAAAGACTCCGGTTGTTCGTCGAGCTAAAAGTGTTGAGGTACAAGCTGAAAGGTCTCGCCAAGAGAGTTCGGCATCGGGAGGTCAAGTGTTTGTGACTCATGAGGCCTTCACCACTGAAATGGAGAAACTCCAAAAGAAGTTGGATCGTTGGATGAACCGTCACGATACGTCGGCGTCGGAAAGTAAGGAGAAAAGTGAGAGTAAGGCGGCCACGGAACTGTCTAGTCCACCCGTGACGGAAATCGGTAGTTATAAACAATCCACAACGTTGGTGGAGAATGAGTCGGCTGCTAGAGGATGTAGTTACAAAGCATTCTCAACTTGCAAACCTTCTACTTACAAGGGGGAATGCGATCCGATTTTAGCGATGAAGTGGATTCGGGAGATGGAGTTGGTATTTGAGACGTGCAAGTGTGCCGTGGGGGATAAGGTGATTTATGCCTTATCAATGTTGAAATCGGATACCATCTTTTGGTGGGATGCCGGAACTGGAGGACTGGGATCAGTAGCGGCAAAGACCATGAAATGGGAGGAGTTTGTGAGCAAGTTCAAGGCTCAGTTTTGCCCCCTGGCGGCAATCAAGAGGTTAGAAGAAGAATTTTTGAACCTCGCACAAGGAGACATGACCGTGAGGGAGTACACTACTAAATTCTTGGAGAAGGCTCGATTTGCAGAACTGTATGTACCGACTGAAGAGCGCAGAATCGAGCGGTATCTTTATGGATTGAAGAGTAGCATCCGCGAGTTAGTGTTGGCAAGAAACCCTACCATATTTCAATCGGCTATAAATGCGGCCGAACTAACCGAGAAGGAGAAAGATCGTCAACGAACTGAGAGGGTCGGAGAAAAGAGAAAGTGGGAAGGATCGGGGAATGATAACCGAAAAGGGAAGGTATTTAGACCAGAGCTACGTGGAAATCGGGGATATGGCGACAGGCCGTGTGGGAAGTGTCATCGAACGCATAGGGGAGAATGTATGACAGACTCGGGGTCATGTTTTAATTGCGGATTTCTGGGGCATATGTCCAGAGATTGTCCGAAGAAGAAGGGATGTTATCAGTGTGGATCGCCGGACCATAGACAGTTTGACTGTCCTATGTTGAAGAGAGGAGGATCGGGTCCATTTGGGAATCGTCAAGGGAGTCAAGGGATTGAGAATAAGGAAGAACCGGCACGTGCAAAGGGGCGTGCGTTTCGTATGACTGCGGTTAAGGCAGAGGAGACTCCGGATGTCGTGACAGGTACCTTTTTGGTAAACTCTATCTGTGCCAAGGTGCTATTTGATTCGGGAGCGAATCGCTCTTTTGTGTCTCCTGATTTTGTGAAATGTTTGGGGGTGAAACCTAAGTGTTTAAATCATGCTTTAGAGGTGGAAACCGCCGATGATAATTTGGTGTTTGTGAGTGAGGTGGTTGAGGGGTGTTGTATAGATATATAGAGGGGAGTTTGGTACCGTTGCGGTTATACCCTATGCCAATGGGAGAGTTTGATATAGTGTTAGGAATGGACTGGTTAGCGAAAAATAATGCTAACATTGTATGTAACAAGAAGTTAATTCATGTTCATCTACCGGATAGGAGGATGGTGGTGATTTATGGGAACCGTCGAGATAGGAAATCTAGTCTCATCTCTATGGTTAAAGCCACTAAATGCTTAAGGAAGAGATGTCAAAGTTATCTAGCCTATGTTGTGGATGCGAAGAAAGAAAACGTGGGGTAGAAGACGTACCAATAGTGGGTGAGTACCCGGAAGTATTCCCAGATGATTTGAGTGATCTACCACCGGATCGTCAAATCGAGTTTCAGATCGACTTGGTGCCGGGAGCCGCTCCAATAGCTCGCGCACCATATCGGTTGGCACCATCTGAGATGAAGGAGATGATGACCCAACTTCAAGAATTGTTAGATAAGGGGTTCGTGAGACCGAGTACCTCGCCATGGGGCGCACCGGTGCTTTTTGTGAAGAAGAAAGACGGAACAATGAGGATGTGTATCGATTACCGCGAACTCAACAAGGTCACCGTTAAGAACAAGTATCCGCTTCCCAGAATCGACGACCTGTTTGATCAGTTGCAAAGAGCTAACTACTTCTCGAAAATAGATTTGAGGTCGGGTTACCACCAACTCAAGATACGTGAAGAAGACATTCCAAAGACGGCCTTCCGAACCCGTTACGGCCATTATGAGTTCCTAGTAATGCCGTTCGGGCTAACGAACGCTCCCGCCGCATTTATGGATTTGATGAATAGAGTATGTCAACCCTACTTGGATAAGTTCGTAATCGTCTTTATCGACGATATCCTCATCTATTCAAAGACGGAGAAGGAACACGGGGAGCACCTAAGGGCCGTGTTAGAGTTATTGGATCGGGAGAAACTTTACGCCAAGTTCTCGAAATGTGAATTTTGGCTTCGGGAAGTGCAGTTTTTAGGTCATGTAGTGTCCCAAAGTGGAATTAAAGTTGATCCAGCCAAGGTGGAAGCCATTAGCAACTGGGAACCGCCCAGGACGCCATCGGAAGTCCGTAGTTTTCTTGGGTTAGCAGGGTACTACCGAAAGTTCATCAAGGATTTCTCGAGGGTTGCTACTCCGTTGACTTCCTTGACTAAGAAAAACGTCAAGTTTAGTTGGGCCGGAAGTCAAGAGGAAGCTTTTCAGAAATTAAAAGAGATGTTGTGTAGTGCTCCGGTTCTAACCCTACCAGATGGAACGGAAGACTTTGTAGTGTATAGCGACGCATCCAGGCTAGGTTTGGGATGTGTCTTGATGCAGCGTGGGAAGGTTATCGCTTACGCATCTCGTCAATTGAAGGAGCACGAGAAGCGATACCCCACTCACGATCTGGAGTTGACGACCGTTGTGTTTGCCTTAAATATTTGGAGGCATTACTTATATGGGACGAAGTATCAAATCTTCACCGATCATAAAAGCCTTCGTCATCTCTTTGATCAGAAAGAGTTAAATATGAGGCAGCGCAGATGGATGGAATTGTTGACGGATTACGACTGCGAGATTGAATATCATCCCGGAAAGGCCAACGTGGTGGCCGATGCCTTGAGCCGTAAAGAAAGAGGGGAAGCTACGAAGATCTTAGCCTTAAGGGCCGAAGTCACGTTTAACTTGTTAGACGAAATAAAGAAATGGCAAGTGGAAGCATTAGCAGTGGAGAATCTCAAGAAAAAAAGGATGGTGGGGAATGTGGACTCCTTGGTAGAAGATAGCCGAGGATTGAAATGTCTCAGTGGTAGAATATGGGTCCCAAAGTTAGGGGATGTCCGAAAGCTGATACTAGAGGAGGCCCACAAGTCGAAGTACTCCATCCATCCGGGAACTAACAAGATGTTTGGTGATTTGCGACGAGATTACTGGTGGTCGGGTATGAAAAAGGATATAGCATATTTCGTGGAAAGGTGTGATACCTGTCTAAGAGTAAAAGTGGAGCACCAACGACCGTAT
The DNA here is from genome assembly GCA_033807775.1 of Saussurea involucrata. NCBI lineage: Eukaryota > Viridiplantae > Streptophyta > Magnoliopsida > Asterales > Asteraceae > Saussurea > Saussurea involucrata. The sequence goes on from CM066316.1 coordinate 59,757,644, forward strand.
GGAAAACTCCGACCCTTGGATATTCCGGTTTGGAAGTGGGATCAAATCGCGATGGACTTCGTGACGAAACTGCCTAGAACTCCTAAGGGCTTCGACGCCATTTGGGTGATTGTGAACCGGCTCACCAAGTTGGCGCATTTTCTTCCTATAAGAGAATCATACCCGATGGAGAAGTTGGCAAAGTTGTACATTGATGAGGTAGTGACCCGACATGGAGTACCGTCATCGATAGTTTCAGATCGTGATAGTCGATTTACGTCGACTTTTTGGAGGAGCTTTCAGCGTGAAATGGGGTCTCAAATCAAGATGAGCACCGCATATCATCCGCAAACCGATGGTCAGAGTGAGCGGACTATCCAAACTTTAGAAGACATGTTGAGATCTTGCGCGTTAGATTTCCAAGGCTCATGGGAGAATCACCTACCGTTGATCGAATTTGCATATAACAACAGTTATCATGCAAGCATAAAGGCTGCTCCTTATGAGGTTCTCTACGATAGGAAGTATCGTACACCTCTTTGTTGGAATGAGGTCGGGGAGAAGCAACTGGCCGGACCCGAGATAGTTCAATTGACTGCGGATAAGATCGACCAAGTGAGAGAAAGATTGAAGGTTGCGCGTGATCGACAAAAGAGTTGCGCGGATAAGAGGCGTAAAGATATTGAATTCCAAGTCGGGGATAAAATGATGCTAAAAGTATCTCCTTGGAAGGGAGTGATCAGATTCGGAAAGAAGGGAAAGTTGAGTCCCCGCTACATTGGACTGTTTAGGATTGTTGAGCGCATTAGAGAAGTAGCCTATAAGTTGGAACTACCGGTGGAGCTACAGAGGATTCACAACACCTTCCACGTGTCGAATCTAAGGAAATGTTTGGCGGAAGTTGATATGGCTATACCTCTGCATGAGGTGCGGGTTGATGAGAAACTAAACTATGCTGAGGAACCCGAGGCTATCATCGACCGCAAAGTTCGGAAGACAAGGAACAAAGAAACGAATCTAGTGAAAGTCCAATGGCGATTTCACAAGGGGCATGTGGCAACGTGGGAGACAGAACCTGAAATGAGAACGAAGTACCCTCATCTGTTCAGCGATGGAATTCCGGGGACGGAATTCTATTAAGGGGGAGGTGATGTAACACCCCATATTTTAACCTCTTGTTGTAGTAGTTGTGTATAAATAAGAATTTGGGAACCAATGTGTGATATTTGAAAACTTAAGTGGCAATGAGGTGAGAAGTAGAAGTTTCTAGATGAAAACCCTCCTAAACCCTCATTTTGTGCTTATGTCGGCTGAGAAAGTGTGGAGAGGGAAGTGCCTCAAGGATTTCAGCAATTGAAGGTTTGAAGAAGGAGGATTTTGCAAGGTCTTGAAGGAAATCATCTTTCAGGTAAAGATACTCACCTTATCTCTGCTCTTCTTTTGTTGAATGGGTGTATGAAGGTATTTTTCCTTTGATTCTTTCTTTTCTTATAAGTATTTGGGAAGAAATCACTTGGAAGGGTGAGGTTAATGAATCCATTGGGGAAATTCTAAACTCTTGATGAAGTTACACCTTCCAATGGAGGTTTCTAAGTTTTGTTCAACCTTGAGGATGTTGGTTTTGAAAAGAGATAATCCATGGGATATTTGGTTGAGGATCGAATGTTTTGGAGTGGGTATTGATTCCTTTAGAGTCTTTATAGTGTTAATCTTCGTCTATGGAAAAGTACTAAGCAATTGTGAGTGTTTTTGGGAGTTTTGGGTGATTTTCGGGCTGATCTGATTGTGCAGAGGGGAGGGGGCCTCGAACAGGGGCTTACGCGGTTTACCACGCGGTTTGGAAGCCGCGGTAAAAGTCGCGCAACCCCCTGTTGCATGCACCTCTGTTCTGCTTCGTTTGTCGTTCGGGCCTGGAAATCGAGGCGTTGTTTAGGGGTTGGTCTTAGGAGTTTATAGGAGGTGTTTTGGAGCTTAATTAGGGAATCTAATACCACCTTTATTAACCCCAATTCAGGTATTCGGTTGGTGATAAAGTGAGCTTTTGTTAGAGTGTCGCTTAGCTGATTACCAGGTGAGTCCCCTCATACATTACTCGTATCTTGAATGATTTGTGAAGGTTTGACATGTCTGAACTTGGTTTATGAAATCAATATGATCATATGTTATTTTTGACATGAAAAGTATTATTTTGCTAATGAAGGAGGGATACCCTCAAGTACGTTTAAATGAATGTTTTTATGATTATTACTATGTGTGGAGTCGGGTTGCACATTGGGGAACCTTTATCGATGTCCCGAATGTCGTGCCTGGCTTTGTAAGGTGATGATGAATGTCGTGTCTGGCTTTGTAAGGTGATGATGAATGTCGTGCCTGGCTTTGTAAGGTGATGATGAATGCCGTGCCTGGCTTTGTAAGGTGATGATAGTCGGTTCCACTGTGTATACCCTTGCTGAACTTGAAATGTTACTACTTTTTGGAACGACATGATATTTATTTAAATGACTTGTGAACACGTTTTCAAAGGGAATTCACTAGACCTCATGGTCTAACCCTCGCTTTCAAAAACTTAAAACCATTTTCAGGTAAAGTTGATATAGGTGCTGCTACAAAGGGGAGGGGGAAAGCTTAGAGCTCGTTGGGACGGGAGATAGAGACCGTCAGTACTTATGCTATACTATTTAGACATCTCGGTTGTCTTTATTTTGTGAACCATAGACTATGAGAATGTTACTAAATCTTTTGATGTAATTGGGACCCTTATGGGCTTTTGTTTATCGTATCTATGATTGGGTATTTTGGGTTGTTACAAATTAAAGAGAATTGAAGATGACAATAAAACCCTAACCTAGAAAAGGATGAAACCCTAAACTAGAGAGAGAAAGTAAGCTATTCTAAACACTGAGAAAATGAAAATGAATTGGTTTATCTCGTAAGTGAAGTGTGAGATACTTTATATATGAAACTCAAAGTTTGCACTCCAACCCTTCATCTTCAGATAAAACGCTCCGCTACCCTCGTACAATCACAAGAAGTGAGGTGCAGTCCTCCTTATCCTCATCTTTCAGCCTTAACCCAAAATACCCCTCGTACTTCCTGAAATTACACAACATCACTGAATAAGTTTATGAGTGACAAGATTGGTCTAGAAATCATTACCTTTTAACAACCTTCCTCAATCTTGACACCTGAATAAATCCAATAATTTTAATTTTCCACAGAGATAGTTGTCTTGGTTAACATCAAGAGATTTAGTGAAAATATATGCTGGATTTTCTGTTGAAGCAACCTTAAAAGTTTTCAACATTCCAGAAGCAACTTTTTCCCTCACTTGATGCACATCAATCTCAATGTGTTTGGTCCTCTCATGAAATACTGGGTTGTTGGCAATTTGAATAGAAGATTTATGTCACAGTGTAAATTTATAGGAAGTAAGTTCGTTATTTTCAAATCTGTCAAAACGCAAAAAACCCAGATAATTTCACACAGAGCAGAAGCCATAACTCTGTATTCTGATTCCGCAGAAGAGCGAGAAACAGTAGTATGTTTCTTACTTTTCCACGATATCATACAATTTCCTAAGAAAAGACAATAACCAGTTACTGAACGTCTAGTTGTGAGACACTTGCCCCAATCTGCATCAACATAGACATTCAGTTTAAAACAGAAGAAACAGAAAAGTTAACTCTTTTACCTGGAGAAGACTTTAAGTATCGCAACACCCTAAGAGCCAACTTCAAATGTGATAAACGTGGAGAATGCATGAACTGACTCAAACAGTGAACAACAAAAGCTATATCTGGTCTAGTAGCTAAAAGGTAGATTAATCTTCCTATCAATCGTTGGTAACCGGTAAAATCTTTTAAAGGTGGGTCTTTAGAATCAGAACCAAGAGTATCAGTTTCTATTAGATTCATATCCATTGGTGTATGTAATAACCGTGTCCTTTTGTGATTAAATAATAGGTTGGGGTGTAAAGTGTGAAAGAGTAAAAGTTTAGTGTTCATTTGTAAAGGGTATAAATAAGGGTAAAACCCTAGTAACACTGATTTCATCAAAAACACTGTGTGCGGCTAAGGTGCGATTGGTGGTGCAAGGATCATCAAGGAGTCAAGGCGATTGGGATTTCTCCAAAAAATTGTGTGTGGAATCATCATTCTCAAGGTAATCTCCATCTCTTTCTCCTTGGCAATTTAATTAGAAGGTTTGGGAGTGGTAGAATCAGACAGCTTATGTTTATCATTAGAAAGAAAAGAAAAGGGGTCTGTGTGTTCTTTCTAATTGATTTAGTATAGAAATCGGATGGATTAACTTACTAAATTGGCTGGTAATGTTATCTCCTTAATTCTAATGGTTTAACACCAAGTTTGGAGTCGTGTGGAATAGTCGATTAAGGTGTTCGGAATTTACAACGTTCGTAGGAAAATCCCAGAGTCCAGAACTCGCTTAGTCCGGAAGCGGGGTGTTATCCGAAAGAATGCCGGAATCCGGAGTGTAGTCCGGAACCCGTACCGGAATTCGAAGTGTATTCCGAAACCCATACCGGTATCCGGAATAGAGTCCGGGAGTTTCGAATCCGGAATTCAGTCCGGAATGTGAATCCGGAACCCGATTTTCGCATGACCGAGACCTTCAGTGTCAGTAGATATCGAGAGTGCCGAGAGACTTATCTAGTCTTGTGTGTTGCGTGCAAATGTAGGTGCGGGTAGAGATAATCAGTTGCAAGTAAGAATTTCTAGCGGGGACTTCAGGTGAGTCATTCTAAACCAAAGCTTGATGGTACTTGTTGGGATTACTTGTACATTTATACTTTGAATTGTGTGGTTGTACTTTGTTCATATATGCATGCTAAACAAATGATTTTATGATGAATATGGGGAGTGTGTACCATATGGATTAACCGAATAGATTTCGTTTGATTTCTTAGGGCGAGTGTGTGCCCTAGTTTTAGGTCACATGTGTGAGCGTGACCAAGCGTGGAATAATCGTTATGCGTTTGTTTATCTTAACTGTCAAGAGCATTATTGTTTAATGACTTCTGTAAACTCTTTTAAAATGTTATGTGTGGTGCGAACGTTGTTTGAGGGATCTCACTAGACCTTGTGGTCTAACCCTCGCATTTTCAAAATTGAAACCCTTTTCAGGTAAGCAGGTTAGAGAGGGCTCGGCTAGTGGAAAGGAGAAGATGTGAGTGCGGGCATGCTTTTAGTGGAACTATAATACTTTCCCTTTTCCTTTATTAGATACATTTCTCAGTTGTAATTAGGGTTTATTCCGCGAACCCAAGTTTTAAATTTTGACATTGTGACTGTATGGGCCATGTTTGGCAGTTTTAATTTAAGTATGTGGTTTTGTTTTGGCTAGTCTGGTGTGGGTTGTTACAGTTGGTATCAGAGCCATAGTTTAAGAGATTTAGGTGACCGGACTGGCCTAAACTTAAACTGTGGGAAATTAGGGAGTACAACTTAGAAAGTAGGAAGGCCTAGGAAGACCTCACTGGGAACATGAATAATAGGGTTGTGAGAACTATCATGTAAGTAAGTTCGGAGTTACACCTGGCAAGTGTAATTGCGAATTTACAGGTGCATGACGGTGCTTATTTAGCCTTGTTATTTTGGGATTGTTTCCTTAAGTCGTGTTATCGTGTGATGTTTCAGTATCCAAGAATATCAGAAAGAAGTTTGAGAAGTAGGTATATGCCAGTTGTGGGTACAGTGCCGGTTGGGGAAGAAATCCGCGTGGAAGAAATTCTGGACGACATACCGGTAAATCCTCCGAGACAGACGGCTACCCACGTAAGGGGCGGAGGCCGTGGAAGGGGTCGGGGAAGGGCACCCCGACAAGCGGCCACTCAGGAAGTAGGAACTGGGGTGGTGACTCGAGGTGGGAAGAAGGCAACGACTGTCCGTCGGGCTAAGAGTGCGGGAGCACCGAAGGTGCGTGAGCCATCCCAAGACGAGAGTACCGCTTCGGTGAGGAGGAGTCAGTCAAAAAGCCCGAGGCAAAATCATAACCAGGCTTTTGTGACCGAGGAAAAGTTCACTGCTGAGATGGGGAAACTGCAAGAGACTCTGCAAGCATTGTTGGAGAATCAGGTAAAGACCACGTCGGGAGAACGAACAAAGAGTGGGAACGAGACAAAGACTGAGGCGTCTAGCATACCTTCGACTGTGGTAGAAGAGTATTCACGGTCGACTCCATTCGTGGCTAATGAACCGAAGGCAACAAAAGGGTGCACTTTTAAAACTTTTGTGTCATGCAAACCTCCATCCTTCAATGGGGAGCGCAACCCGGTTTTGGCAATGAGGTGGGTCCGTGAGATGGAACTGGCTTTCGACACGAGCAAGTGTGCTGAGGGGGATAAGGTATTGTTTGCTATGTCAATGCTGAAGGCAGATGCTATCTTTTGGTGGGATGTGGAGACAGGTGGTAAGGGTTCAGAGGTGGCAAAGACGACTACATGGGAAACGTTCACTAGGAGGTTCAAGGCTCCGTTTTGTTCGTTGGCGGCGGTAAAGAAGTTGGAAAAGGAATTTATGGGGCTTGAGCAAGGATCGATGACAATACAGAAGTGCACCTATAAGTTCATCGAGAAGGCACGATTCGTGGAGATTTATGTGCCTACTAAGGAAAGGCGTGTTGAAAGATATGTCTGGGGACTGAAAAGCAGTGTGAGAGAATTCGTGCAAAATCGTGGCCCACAACCTTTCAGGCGGCGGTCGACGTGGCAAAGTTAACTGAGAAGGAGAAGAACCGACAAATGTCCGAGAGGAATGTGGATAAGAGGAAGTGGGAAGGACCAGTTCGGGATGTAAAAAGGTCTAAGGTCTCCAAGCCCGAGCTGCGGGTGGGACCGAGGTTTGGTGACAGACCATGTGGGAAGTGTAACAAAGTGCATCGTATAGAGTGTTTCTTTGAACCTGATGGTTGTTTCAAGTGTGGGAAATTGGGACACATAGCGCGAGAGTGTCCTAACCCAAGGGCTTGCTATTTGTGTGGTTCTCCAGATCATATCAAACCTGATTGTCCGCAGTTGAGGAAGGGATCCTCGGTTGGTTTTAGTGGGAGTCAAGGAGGAAGGAGTGGGGAAAGGAAGGTGGACCCAGCTCGAGCGAAGGCTAGGGCTATTCATATGTCGGCGGAAGAGGCGATTGATGTGCCAGATGTAGTGACATGTACCTTTCTTGTTAATTTGAAATTTGCTAAAGTATTGATTGACTCGGGTGCAAACCGTTCGTTTGTATCGCCGATCTTTGCTCGATTTCTACATGTGAAACCTAAGTGGTTAGAGTGTGGTTTTGAGGTAGAGATTGTGGATGATAGTCGTGTCTTGGTGGGGGAGGTGTATGAGGGGTGTAGTATCGAAGTAGAGGGTCACACTTTTCCCTTGCATTTATATCCAATGGGTATGGGAGAGTTTGACATTGTTGTGGGGATGGATTGGTTGGCTAGTAATAGTGCTAGCATTGTGTGCAATAAGAAGATGATCTGTATCGCGTTGCAAAATAAGTCTGAAGTCGTAATCTATGGGGATAGGCGTGAGCGTAAGTCCTGCCTTATCTTGGTGATGAAGGCAAGGCATTGTTTGGAGAAGGGGTGTCAGGGGTTTCTAGCGGTAGAGATGAAAGAAAATGATGACGCAATTGCAGGAGTTGTTGGACAAGGGATTCATACGCCCTAGTTCATCATCCTAGGGAGCACCGATACTTTTTGTCAAGAAGAAAGACGGGTCTATGCGAATGTGCATAGATTATCGCGAGCTTAACAAGGTGACTGTCAAGAATAAGTACCCACTCCCGAGGATCGACGATTTGTTTGTCCAGTTGCAAGGGGCGGGCTACTTTTCGAAGATAGATTTGAGATCCGGTTACCACCAGTTGAAGGTAAGGGAAGAAGATGTGTCAAAGACGGATTTTCGCACGAGGTACGGTCATTATGAGTTTCTAGTCATGCCCTTTGGGTTGACTAATGCTCCGGCGGTATTCATGGATTTAATGAACCGAGTGTGCAGTGCGCTGTTAGACAAGTGTGTGATTGTGTGCATAGACGACATACTCATCTATTCCTGATCTCGGATTGTAATACCCCGGGTAAATTCATTAGTTAAATTCTAGTTCCGTTAAAATTATTTAACTATATAATTAATGTCTAGGGTAAGTTTGGGTTAATTTATAATTGAAGGGTGTTTTGGTCATTAGTGTTTATTTCAAGGACTATATTAGTAAAATTGGTTGATAATATCTCTTTAGGGAAATCATATATTTCATTCAGCAGAGAATTATCCATAAAGTGTGTGTGTGTGTGTGTGTGTGTGTGTGTGTGTGTTTTGAGGCAAGAAGAAGAAGAAAGAAGGGTTAGTGGCTAGGACTTCAAATTGGTGCATTTGGAAGTCAATTTAAGGTATGTTGCTTTGTAATTTATGTTTGTAATTGCTATTAGATGGTTCCTATCGGATTAGAATCACTGATTTCATGTTTGGTATTAAATCTGTCGATTCTGGGTTAAAAGTAAGCAAACCGACAGCAGTTTCCGGACACAATATGAATGTGTCCGGGTAGTTTTGTTGATGGTGTCCGGTAGATTTTTTAGTGGTGTCCGGTAGTTTTCCTTGCAGGTATCCGGTAGTCGAAGTGTCCGGGTAAGTTACTTTTCCTTAAGTTTCCGGTTAAAATGAGATACCAGATGACGTCCGGATTGCTTTGGTGTCCGGGTGCTATCCGGATTATTCATGTTGTCCGGAAAGTTATGCTATTCGGATTGTATGAGCTGACCGGAAAGTTGTGTTGTCCAGATAGTTTGGGTTGTCTGGAAACTTTGAGCTGTTTGGTCATTTTTGAGAATTCAGATACTTTTGAGTATCCAGTAGCCTGTGTTTTGTTGACTCTTGGATAGGGAAAGAATGGGGATTGAATATACTGTGGACTCGACTTAAGTTTGGGTTTGGGGGTAACAGTTGAGGATAAGGTTATCTAGAGCCTTTAGCTTTAGTAAGTCTTATGTGTTCTATATGGTAAAGGATACTTGTACCTATTTGTTTCAGATTATGTGGATTTGGGGTGAAAGCTGAACTGTTTTTGAGAAAGGATTGGAAGCGTTTTGATAAGCAAACAGGTGAGTTTTACTTTAAAACATTTTTAAACTGGAATACATATATGTGTGGATTGGGAAAGTGATAGATGGTGTAATTATGTGTTTATGTTTGAAATATAATATATTGAGATGTTGTATTTACATGAGTATCATACTATATGAGAATACGTTGGTCGGGCTTAGGACCGGTGGTGTTGGCTGTAATATTGATACGGCGGTGTTGGCTGTAATTGTCGTACAACGGAGTTAATTTATTAGTTGGCTTGCAACCAATTAATATGGCCAAGAGAATGAGACAGGAAAGTATATGATGCTTGAGTCATAATTGGTATTTGTATGTGTGTTATGTATATGATGGTGGTGCAAATGGTTTTAAACTAACAGGGATTTTCTCACTTAGACCTCTAGGTCTAACCCTCATTTTGTTTTAAAAATATGTATTCCAGGGCGTGGATCAGGTAAGAGCAAATGACAAGGATAGTCGGGGGATAGCTTTTGTGAAGACTTATGTCATGAAGATTAAAAATGTGTTTTGTAGTTTTAACCTCGTTATCAGATATCATGTATTTAGTTAGCGAAAAGTTTGTAATGAAATACCCTATTTTGAATTGTAAAGACTTAAGGGACCGTATTTGTTATATAATGTATCTTGTTATGTAACGATGTTATGCAATGTATGTTACTTGTTGTATGTTTGGGAATCCGGGTCGTTACACGGAGTGAGCACGAAGAGCATCTTCGTTTAGTGTTGGAGTTGTTGCGGCGAGAGAAGTTGTTTGCAAAGTTCTCCAAGTGTGAGTTCTGGCTCAGGGAAGTCCAATTCTTGGGGCACGTGGTGTCAGGAGAAGGTATCAAGGTGGACCCGGCCAAGGTAGAGGCCATTAAGGGATGGGAACCACCTAGATCACCATCGGAAGTAAGGAGTTTCCTTGGCTTAGTGGGTTACTATCGGAAGTTCATTCAAGACTTTTCTCGTATAGCTACGCCTTTGACCGCTTTGACCAAGAAGAGTGTTAAGTTCGAATGGACGGAGGCTCAGGAGGCAGCATTCAGTAAGCTGAAGGACAAGTTGAGTAGTACTCCGATTTTATCGTTGCCTAGTGGAACAGAAGGATTCGTAATTTACAGTGATGCGTCCAAGTTGGGGCTAGGGTACGTACTAATGCAAGGCGGGAAGGTGATCGCTTATGCATCCCGTCAGTTGAAGGAGCACGAGAAGAACTACCCTACGCATGACATGGAATTAGCGGCGGTGGTTTTCGTGCTAAAGATTTAGAGACACTATCTGTATGGAGTTAAGTGTCAGATCTACTCCGATCATAAAAGCCTCAAGCATTTGTTTGATCAGAAGGAGCTAAATATGAGGCAACGGCGCTGGGTGGAATTGTTAAGTGACTATGATTGTGAGATTCTTTACCATCCGGGTAAGGCGAACGTCGTGGCCAACGCTTTGAGTTGAAAGGAAATGAGGGAGCCAACTAAGGTGGTGGCATTTCGAGTGGATGTAACTTCTAATCTCCTAGAAAAAATTAAGAAGTTCCAAGATGAAGCTCTGGTGGAGGAAAGATGGAAAAATGAGAGGATCGTTAGTTATGTGGCATCCTTGGAGTATAGCGAGTGTGGTGTTAAATGTTTAGGGAGCCGAGTGTGGGTTCCTAAGTTGGGAGGCTTGCGGGAGCGTATTTTGGAAGAGGCGCATAAATCGCGATATTCAGTACATCCTGGAACCAATAAGATGTACCGAGATCTGAGGCAAATGTATTGGTGGCCGGGGTTGAAGAAGGACGTCGCTTACTTTGTTGAGCGGTGTATGACTTGTTTGGAAGTCAAGGAAGAACATCAAAGACCTTACGGGGAGATGCAACCCTTAGAGATACCGGTGTGGAAGTGGGACTGTATCACAATGGACTTTGTCACGAAGGTACCAAGGACCCCGAAGGGGTATGACGCCATATGGGTGATAGTTGACCGTATCACCAAGTCGGCTCACTTTCTACCTATTCGGGAGAATGATTCGTTAGAAAAGTTGGCGAGGTTGTATGTCAATGAAATAGTGACGAGTGATAATGTCGATTTTCGACATTATTTTTTATCCTGAACTAGGTGGTTTACGCGTGTCTTCAAGTGAAATACGGGTTTTTGACAGGTTTTTGGTGAGAAAGTACAGGTTTAAGCATTTTGTCCAGAAGAGCAGCAGATTCGAGTCCCGGAGCTGAAAACGAGAAAAACTGAAGAGATGAGAAACAGAAGCTGGCGCCGGTCATGGCGCCAGCCAACCCGCGCCGCTATCCGCGCCAATTTTTTAAAACAGAAGTTGGCGCCGGTCATGGCGCCAGCCAATCCGCGCCGGCGCTGGCCCCGACACCCAGTTGTTTAAAACTCTTTTCTTTAGTAGGGTTTGGCACTTTTCGACACAGAGACGACGACGGCTGACCAGAAGGCGATTTTTGGAGGAGGAAAAGAGATTTTCGAGAAGGGGAATACGAGAGAAACGGATTTTGAAGGGAAATCAAAGACGATTGAGCACGTGAGATCAACGGGGATTCTTCTCAGGGAGTTATTTATCATTATCTCTATACCTTTCGAACCATGGATTCTTTGAAGCTTTTCTTTATCTTTCAGTATCTTTTACACACCCCCAACATGAGCTAAACTACATGTTGGGGGGTTGGATGATGCTTGGGTTTTCGATGTAGATTTAGAATGGTTTATGTTTTGATTTTAATTGATGGATGACGTTTGTGAACTTGTGCTTAATGCATTTAATAAATTGATCACTTGTTAAATGATTTCATCGTTCTTGAGTATGTTTGAGAGAAATATTGAGATTTAGATCGGGTTCATTAGCCACCGGGAGAATTTAGATAGAAATATAAAAATTACCTCGGTGTTGTGTTCTAAATCTGCCCATTTAGTCAAGAGATTTGTGAGATCGAAAGATGAGCAAGTGTTCTTGAATAAATTCTCGCTGTAGCTTGAAAGAGTATAACGAGATTGGATTTTGCAAGTCACGAATCATGAGAATTAATCATAAATCACTTTGAATGTTAGTTGAATATCCCATTCGGATTCCAACCCTTCAACTCTCCTCTTAATTTTACTAAACCAATAAGTCGTTCCAGCATTCTTGTGTGCGATAGTTAATTTAATATTTCAGAAACTCAACCAAATCAAATTTCCAATCGTTCAGTTAATAGTCTTTACAGTCATTGCGGTACTTAACACCAAGTTCCTGTGGATTCGATACTCGTACATACGTACATATTACTTGAGACGACACCGTACACTTGCGATTAGTCAAGGAGGGTGTAAACCCGCCTATCAAGTTTTTGGCGCCGTTGCCGGGGAACTTGTTTTGTGTTGATATCACTACCAGCTGTAGGGATTATTACATTGAGCATTTTTTTTATTTTTGCAATTTATTTTTATTTCATTTTTCGTATTCAAGATTTTGACCCAGGTTTCTTGTTACTTCATTGCTGCAAGTTCTGATTGGTGACTTACTTTTTGTTGCAGATTGCTTCTAGTTTATGCTAAGAAGGAGTTCCTCTGGTGAACTCGAACAGTTTGATCCTGAAATCGAAAGGACTGCAAGGAGGTTAAGGAGGCAAGCCAGACTCAGAAGTCAGCAATAAATTGAGGGTCTAGACAACGACAACATCAATGATGGGGAAGATTGGGGAGAAGGGTTCGCCATGGGTAACGGGGAACCAATTCCAAACGTGAATGCAAACAACCCCAACAACCAGAACCATAATGTTAATCCCGGTCTCAACAACGTTCACAACAACAATGTTAACAATAACAACGTTAACAACAATGGTGTTAACAACAATGTGAATCATCCGCCACCACCACGACAGAGAGTGCCTATGCGGAATTTTGCTAATCCGAACATGGGGGCCATCCAGAGAGGACCTTATGTTCCTCCAATTGCAGCAAACAATTTTGAAATCAAGACTGGCACCATCCAATTGGTGCAAGCAAATATGTTTGGAGGAGCAGCATCTGAAGACCCGCACAGCCATCTGAGAACTTTTGAAAAGATTTGCAACACTTTCAAGGTGAATGGGGTTGACCCAGGTTCGATCAAACTCCGACTCTTTCCGTTTCATTGAGGGGTCGAGCAGCTGAATGGGAAGAGAGTCTACCAAACGGGCAGATTCGTACATGGAATGATATGGTGATGGCTTTCTTAAACAAATTCTTTCCACCGGGGCGAACAGCGCAACTGCTGTCAGATATCACCCATTTTGGTCAATGGGATAGCGAGTCCTTCTATGAGGCTTGGGAACGATACAAGGGTATGCTAAAGAAATGCCCTCATCATGGTCTGCAAGAATGGATGGTCATCCAAACGTTCTATCAGGGATTGCATCCACATCATAAGAATGACCTCACTTCCGCTGCTGGTGGTGCACTAATGAATATGTCATATGAAGCTGCATATGAGTTGATCGAGAATCTTGCGGAACATAGTTATGCCACTCCTCGGTCAGCCACTAGGAATGTGGCAATCGTGCAAGAAAGTGATGAAATGAAAGTTATTAAGGCACAATTGGCAGCTATCACAAATCAGCTGAAAGGGACAACAATTCAGCCAACTCTCCAAGGGGATATGGGCTGTCAAGAGTCATTTGGTTCACCACAAGAGTTTCATCCACCGGAGCAAGTGCAATTTCTTCAAAACCGCAATAACCGTCCGAGGAACGACCCGTTCTCAAACACTTATAATGAGGGATGGAAAAGACATCCTAATTTCTCGTGGAGCCAGCCTCAAAATGCACAAAAAGAGCCCATGTTTCAGCAGCAACAAAATCAGTACGGTAACACTTCTAACTCTTCTACTCAATCTTCTAATGTTTATCGTCCTCCAGGTTACAATCAAAGGAGGCAAGAAGAAGCACAAGGAGGGGAGAAAAAGTCCGGATTGGAAGAGATGCTAATGAAGTTTGTATCAAAGATGGACAATGCGGTTGGAGAGTTGACATCATCTGTTGGTACACTGTCAAGTTCAGTCGGAACGATAAGAGCTGCGACGGAACAGAACACCGCATCAATCCGAATTCTTGAGGGTCAAATGGGACAAATGGCAGAGGCGTTAGCTGTTCGGAGTCAAGGTACGTTTTCGAGTCAGTCCGAGAAGAAGAATAGAGAAGATTGTAAGGCAATCCAGCTGAGGAGCGGGAAAGAGTTAGCCAAAGACCCACGTCTAGAGGCGAGAGAGGCAGAAAAAGAAATCAACGATCATGCGACGGAAGAAGCAGACGAAGAGAAAGTGGATGGGGAGATGGAAATGGAAGATAAGAACGCTTCCAACGCTGAGATACCAAAATCTGCACCAAAGGCAACCATACCACCGGGGGCACCGAAAATCCCATATCCGAACCGGTTGAAAGCGCAAAGGGATGAGGTTCAGTTTTCTAAATTTTTAGAAGTGTTTAAAAAATTACACATTAATATTCCTTTTGCAGAAGCATTAGCGCAGATGCCGTCTTACGTGAAGTTCTTAAAGGATATCCTCTCTAACAAGAGAAAAATTGAGGAACACGCAACCGTGGCACTCACTGAAGAGTGCAGTGCAATAATCCAGCACAAACTTCCACAGAAATTGACAGATCCAGGGAGTTTTACGATTCCTGTTCATATAGGAGGTGCCGATTTTGGTAAGGCACTTTGTGATTTAGGTGCAAGTATTAACTTGATGCCTTTGTCCATTTTCAGGAGGCTTGGATTGGGAGAGGTGCAGCCTACAAACGTGACACTCCAACTGGCGGATAGATCCATCAAATATCCGTACGGAGTCATTGAAGACGTTTTGGTGAAGGTGGACAAATTCTACTTTCCAGTAGATTTTGTGATTCTAGATATGGATGAAGACAAGGAGATCCCTCTCATTTTGGGCCGACCATTTCTGGCCACCGGAGGGGCATTAATTGATGTGCAAGGCGGAAAGTTATCTCTTAATATTGGCAAGGAAAGAGTTGTGTTCAATGTGTTCCCAACAGCACGAGTCGGGGTAGAGAGAGGTACTTGTTATCGGGTTGAAGTTATAGATGAAATTGTTGAAGAAGCTTCCCAACTTAATCATAGTGATGATCCACTTGGGAATGCCTTAACCGGAATATGCACCGATGGCGAGAACGAGAGTGTGAAGCAACTGAATGCTTTGTCCGAGTATCGAGGCCCGAAAAGATCAACAAAAGAGGATTTGGGTGAGCCAATTGCTAAATCACAGCCATCATCAAGAGTGCCACCAAGTTAGAGCTTAAACAGTTACCGGCCCATCTAGAGTATGCCTTTCTAGGCGACAATTCAACACTACCGGTAATCATCGCTGCACACCTCACTTCGGTAGAAAAAGAAAAGTTGATCCGAGTTTTGAGGGCTCACCAATCTGCCATCGGGTGGACCATAGCAGATTTGAAGGGGTTGAGTCCAACTTTTTGTATGCACAGAATTAATCTGGAAGAAGAGCACAAGCCTAGTGTTCAGCACCAACGTCGGTTGAATCCAAACATGAAGGAAGTAGTCCGGAAGGAAGTGTTAAAACTTCTAGATGCTGGAATCATTTATGCAGTGGCCGACAGTCCGTGGGTAAGTCCGGTGCAAGTTGTACCCAAGAAAGGAGGAATTACAGTCGTGAAAAACAACAACAACGAGCTTATTCCATCGCGAACAGTGACCGGGTGGCGTGTGTGTATCGATTATCGGAAGTTGAATGACGCCACCAAGAAAGACCATTTTCCACTTCCATTTATCGATCAGATGTTGGAGCGACTTTCGGGACACGCCTATTATTGTTTTCTTGACGGGTATTCGGGATACAATCAAATCCCAATTGCACCAGAAGATCAGGACAAGACGACTTTTACTTGTCCATATGGCACGTTCGCATATCGGAGAATGCCCTTCGGATTATGTAACGCACCGGGTACGTTTCAGCGGTGCATGATGGCGATTTTCTCCGACATGGTGGAGAAAACAATTGAGATATTTATGGATGACTTCTCAGTATTTGGGGATTCATTCGATGCGTGTCTCGATCACTTAGAAGCAGTTTTGAAGCGGTGTCAAGAAACGAGCCTAGTACTCAACTGGGAGAAGTGCCATTTCATGGTAACGGAAGGCATAGTACTTGGACACAAGATTTCAAGGGAAGGCATAGAGGTGGATAAAGCGAAAGTATCCGTGATAGAGAATCTGCCATATCCAACAACAGTGAAGGGAGTGAGAAGCTTCTTGGGACACACAGGGTTTTACCGGCGTTTCATCAAGGACTTCTCTAAAATTGCTAAACCTTTAAGCTCTTTACTTTTGAAGGATGCTAATTTTGATTTTACTAATGAATGTATTGCTGCGTTTGACAGGTTGAAACAGGAACTCATTTCAGCGCCTATCTTGACTGCACCCGATTGGAGTCTTCCGTTCGAATTGATGTGTGATGCGAGCGACATTGCTGTCGGAGCTGTCTTGGGTCAACGAAAGGAGAAGAAATTGCATGTGATCTATTATGCCAGCAAAACGTTAGACGAGGCACAGATCAACTATGCAACCACCGAAAAAGAGTTATTGGCGGTAGTGTACGCTTGTGAGAAGTTCCGATCATACTTGCTTGGATCCAAGATTATCATCTATACTGATCACTCGGCGTTGAAATACCTAATGGCAAAGAAAGACGCGAAGCCGAGGTTAATTCGATGGGTACTGCTGTTGCAAGAGTTCGACATTGAGATCCGGGACAAGAAAGGGTCAGAGAATTTAGTGGCCGATCATTTATCTAGAATTGGAGAGGAGTCGTCAGAAACAACCGAAACTATCCCTATAAATGATTCTTTTCCAGATGAGCAGTTATTTTCCATTAAGTCTTCTGTTGACCCTTGGTATGCTGACTTAGTTAATTTTCTTGAAGGTGATGTGAAACCTTTTGGACTGAACTCACATCAACGAAAGAGGTTCTACGCTGAAGCCAAACGGTACTATTGGGATGAACCGTTCTTGTACAAAAGATGTGGAGACGGGAAGATCAGACGCTGTGTACCCGATGAAGACAAAGAGAGTATCCTCACATTCTGCCATACTTTGGAATGTGGAGGTCATTTCAGTGCTGATCGAACAGTTGCAAAAATGCTACAGTCGGGATTTTTCTGGCCGACAATGTTCAAGGATACTCGCCAGTTCATTTTCCGATGTGATAGATGCCAGCGAGTGGGAAATATTTCAAAGAAGGATGAGATGTCGATGCAGGTATTCATGGAGGTAGAACTATTCGACGTATGGGGCATTGACTTCATGGGGCCTTTTCCCCCCTCATTCCGAAATGAATACATACTAGTCGCGGTTGACTATGTATCAAAGTGGGTAGAGGCAATTGCAACACCGACCAATGATTCGAAGGTGGTTATCCAATTTCTCAAGAAATACATCTTCTCAAGGTTCGGGGTCCCAAGGGCATTAGTTAGCGACGGGGGAAGTCATTTCTGTAATAAGTATCTCGACATGCTACTCAGGAAGTATGGAGTAAAACACCGAGTTACTACCCCCTATCATCCGCAAGCAAATGGATTAGCGGAAGTATCGAACCGTGAGTTGAAAAGCATCTTGGAGAAGACGGTGAATTCATCACGAAAAGACTGGTCAACAAAGCTAGACGACGCATTATGGGCATATCGTACGGCTTTCAAGACACCAATTGGGACTACACCATATCGATTGGTGTATGGGAAGTCATGCCACTTACCAGTCGAGCTGGAAAATAGAGCATATTGGGCAGTGAAGCAATTGAACATGGAGCTTGACGCGGCAGGTAAGAAAAGGTTTTTGGAGCTGAATCAATTAGATGAAATCCGTTTAGACGCATATGAGAGCGCCTCCATCTACAAGGAACGGACGAAGAAGTTCCACGACCGCCGGATTCGAGAGAAGGTATTAGTTCCTGGTATGCAAGTTTTATTATTCAATTCTCGTTTGCGTCTATTTCCAGGTAAGCTGAAGACCAAGTGGTCGGGACCGTTTAAAGTGATCGAAGTATTTCCATATGGATCGGTGGAGCTAGAGGGGACGGATGGCCAAAGATTCAAGGTGAATGGTCAACGGGTAAAACCGTATCTGGGTGGCGAAGTTCCAAAAATCTCAAGCAGCTATATAGATGAGATCAAGGAGTGATTGCATGAGACGTCGTGCCACGACATTAAAAACGGCGCTGGGTGGGAGGCAACCCACCATAGGTTAGTTTTATTTATGTTTGTGTCTTTTGTTTCGTTTAATTTTTATTTTTTTCGTGTGTTAAACTCTGAGAAGTAAGCCGCGAGGATCGAACATCGTCGGGAGAATTGAGCAAAGAACAAAAAAGGTGAAGAAGTCAAACAGTGACTGGCGCCAGTGCTGGAGCCGATCCACTGGCGCCAGCGTCGGCGCGGACCAAAAAAGGGTAATTCGAACAGAAACTGGCGCGGGTCTTCGGGCCAGTCCATCAGCACCAGCACCCGCGCGGAAAAAAAAGAAAGGCCTCATCCAGAGGCTGGCGCGGATGACCGCGCGGCCCAATCGGCCCCGGCATCCGCGCGGGTCTGCAGACAGGTATAAAATGCTCATTTCCGTTTTTGTCAGCCATTTCTCCCAAACCCTAAGATATCAGGCGCCGTTTTTCCTCTCTAAAACCCCTGTTATACTCGATTTCGGCCTCCAAGTTCAAGGATTCTCCCATCTTTTCTACTTTCCTCTTCCACAAGGCATCAAGGTACATTCTATCACCCCTAATTTCACTTTGTTGGGAATGTTTGGTTAAAAATCGAGGTATGATGTTTCTCCCTTATTGTTCTTCATCTTCAAATGGGTATACATGAGCAAGTAATGATTGATGTCATGAGAACATGTTGCTATGACTAGTCCATAGTTTGATTATCACCTAGGGCTCAATGTGTTTTGGGGATTCATGCTAGTTCAGTTGGGTTCACCACTTGTTGATGATTTTGTACTTGTAAGAGCTTGTTATTTCTGTCTGTTGAGTATGAAAGATTGTGATGGGGGAGATGAACATCCATGAATGCTACTGTTTGATGCTTATACAATATGAATGGTGGGAAACTGTGCTTATTGACTAAGCTTAATAGCTAAGATGCTGAAAATTTTAGGGGTCTCTATGTGCTAGGGCAGAATTTTGGTGACATTTTGTGATTGTGTGTGGATATGTGCTTCATTGGATATAGGAGATTACACAAACCTAAGTTTCACTTAGGTTTGGGGTGTCCACTTTTGATTTCTTTTCCACACAGCACCCCATTGCAAACCTTGGTTCTACCAAGGTTTGGGGTATGGTTCTTGTACTTAAATTGAAAATATGAGTTATGCAACAAACCTAGTCGTGGACTAGGTTTGGGGTGGTCCTACCAAGTATGTATTACTAACTAACTCAACATCTGTTTGCAGAACTATGGTGCGTACAAGACCCGATGTTCCCGGCAGGTATTTCAACTACTATCGCTGTCCGCGGCGGAACGAGCGGCCTTGGCACGGGCACCTAATCGGAACTTCAACGAGCGTCTCGCAAATTTTGTGTAAAGGACGATTCATCCTGAGAGAGGGATGAATATAGATGACATGCCGAACCCAAGGGTACGAGAGATAGCGATACAGAGGGGGTGGACCAATTACGTGAGGGCACCCGAGCCGTTCGACCCTCAACTCGTGATAGAATTTTATGCAGCTATGGTGCCACCTGCCTTTGGGGAGCACCACATGGTCATCGTCCGGGGAGTACCAATGCGAATCATGTTCGATGACATATGTCGTCATTATCAAGTTCCCCGGTACCAGGACCTAGACGCAACCTTCGGCATACCACCCATCCCGGGTGTGGGGCAGGGAGAGACCCATAGTCCTGTCATCGCAGCAGCACTGCGACGGAGTGGCCGCGAGAACTGGGTAGTCAGGACAGATGAGATTAAGAAAAGTGATCTTCTCCCCGAGATCGGAGTATGGATGCGATTCATAAAAGGGAGCTTGGCCCCTTCCACCCATTACACAAACGTGGATCCTTATGTGGCCCGAATCTTATTTTGCATCCAACACAACATGCCACTTGATGTCGGGCATATCATCGTTTTGCATATGATAGACGCCGCTGCTGCTCGGAACATAGGTATCCTTCCATTTCCATGCCTTATCACTAAACTATGCAGGGACGCGGGTATAGCAATCGGAGCCACATTACCCCCTCAAGAGCCATTTGATAGAAATACATACCGCGCCCAACTGGCAGCTGCCGAAAAGCTAGACCTGCAACTTGCGGCAGTAGACGAGGAAATGGAGATACCTAGCGATGTAGATGATGTGGACGCCGACGACGTCAATTATGATCCAGCTGCGGATGAAGGGGATCAGCCGGAGTTCCACCAACCCGCTGGTGGCTACCAGCGGATTCACGAGCGTTTGGATGGGGTGGAAAGGGACCTACGGACAGCAATTGGAATGATGCAAAGGGGGTTCCGGTATTTGGGTGTGCCGGATGAAGAGGAAGAGGCCCACGATGGCGCAGGACCATCAAACCAACCACCGGCACGAAGAGTGAGAAGACAGCGGCCGGGTGGAGCTAGGCGCCGGAATCGTGAGGAATGAAGCCGGTTTGTTTTCCTGTCCCTTTTTTTTTGACTTATTTTGCTCTGATTTTTTTATTTGGGATGACTGTACATAATTTGCATAATTTCTTTTCGGATGACTGTAATTAATTTGCACATAATATTTTTGTATGCACATTGGGGACAATGTGTATGTTGGTTTGGGGTAGCGGTGAAGTCATGGTAGCATTATGATGATCTTTATTATGTCTTAGGCAAGGAACGGTATTATGATTATTATGATTGAATTTTTTTTCCGATTCACCATTAGTAGTAAGTAGAACTCTGTTTTTTGAGGAATGAACTGTAGGGGATAATATAGCATCAAATGAGACCTGAAAAGTGTATGCATTGGGGACATTAGTGGAGACCACCCAATATTGAGGTATTGAGCCATTCAAGCGTCGATTCTGAGAGGAAATACATAAACTCGATACACACCTCACTAAATTTTTGTCGTGACTATAGTTGATCTCACTATAGATTTGCACCAATCAGCAAAGACGGCCATAAGGATATCTAGTGTCATTAGAATCTTATCTGAGTATTAACCTTGAGAAATGATTTCAGGCAATGTGAGAAGAGAGTTTTATCTTACGCACCCTTCTTTTTGAGCGATCCCTAGCCAATTTCTGCAGCCAAACACTGATTTTGTCGATTCTGAACCCCCTATTAAACCCCTAGCCTTATTAATAGCCTACCTTGGTCCAAACAAGTACCGGTTACGAGAGGTGGGAGGGGACATTGCACGAAAAAGAAAAGGGGGAAAATAAAGAGACGTTAATCAGAAAGAAGAACGGAAAGAGCGATATGACCAAAAAGGGTCATACAAAAAGTTAGTTAAAAAAAACAGTGAAAAAAAGAGGCCAATTGGCCAACTCACTGGCGAAAAATAAATTAATTTGGGAGCTTGATGGTGTAGAAGGAAGTCAGGGTGACATGCCCAATCAAGGGAAATGGGATGCAAATTTGTTGAAAAAGACAAAAGAAAAATCTTAGGAAGGGTAACCAATTTTCGTACACCGGTGCCGTGAGGACTTTTGATCTTAATTACCTTTCATTTCTTACCCCATAGCCTAGCCCCATTGCAACCCTTGAAAAGACCTGATTGATCTTTTGGAAAGTATGAAGATAGATGAAAGTGACACTGATAGCCTTAGTCTTGTTAGTTGGTTCCTTCCGAGATCATTTATTTGGACATTGGTGCGTTTTTCTTGTTAAGTTGTTCATGCTATTAATTGAGTATTCTTGTGCATAACTTCCAATTGCATGACAACACGTGAGACAACTTAGGGTTCAATGAATTGAGAGTCCGGCGAGGTAGGGTCGAGGCGAAATCCTCCCTGATCATGCATGACTTTAGGTGGAATGTGATGTAGTGTGGTCCCGATCAGTTCTATTCTCAAAGAGTAAGAGTTTCGATCTTTGCAAACTAGGGTGCATCAGTAGAGGATTCTGATTAATATGATTAATCCCTTTTGTTGAATAAGATGTGTAAAGATCCTTAATGACACCACTGACTTCACATGTGTGCAAATTTTATCATAATCCTGGTTTTTAAATTGTCTATCGCTATTTTGCTTGAGGACAAGCAACGCTCGGTTTGGGGTTGTTGATAATGTCGATTTTCGACATTATTTTTTATCCTGAACTAGGTGGTTTACGCGTGTCTTCAAGTGAAATACGGGTTTTTGACGGGTTTTTGGTGAGAAAGTACAGGTTTAAGCATTTTGTCCAGAAGAGCAGCAGATTCGAGTCCCGGAGCTGAAAACGAGAAAAACTGAAGAGATGAGAAACAGAAGCTGGCGCCGGTCATGGCGCCAGCCAACCCGCGCCGCTATCCGCGCCAATTTTTTAAAACAGAAGTTGGCGCCGGTCATGGCGCCGGTCATGGCGCCAGCCAATCCGCGCCGGCGCTGGCCCCGACGCCCAGTTGTTTAAAACTCTTTTCTTTAGTAGGGTTTGGCACTTTTCGACACAGAGACGACGACGGCTGACCAGAAGGCGATTTTTGGAGGAGGAAAAGAGATTTTCGAGAAGGGGAATACGAGAGAAACGGATTGTGAAGGGAAATCAAAGACGATTGAGCACGTGAGATCAACGGGGATTCTTCTCAGGGAGTTATTTATCATTATCTCTATACCTTTCGAACCATGGATTCTTTGAAGCTTTTCTTTATCTTTCAGTATCTTTTACACACCCCCAACATGAGCTAAACTACTTGTTGGGGGGTTGGATGATGCTTGGGTTTTCGATGTAGATTTAGAATGGTTTATGTTTTGATTTTAATTGATGGATGACGTTTGTGAACTTGTGCTTAATGCATTTAATAAATTGATCACTTGTTAAATGATTTCATCGTTCTTGAGTATGTTTGAGAGAAATCTTGAGATTTAGATCGGGTTCATTAGCCACCGGGAGAATTTAGATAGAAATATAAAAATTCCCTCGGTGTTGTGTTCTAAATCTGCCCATTTAGTTAAGAGATTTGTGAGATCGAAAGATGAGCAAGTGTTCTTGAATAAATTCTCGTTGTAGCTTGAAAGAGTATAACGAGGTTGGATTTTGCAAGTCACGAATCATGAGAATTAATCATAAATCACTTTGAATGTTAGTTGAATATCCCATTCGGATTCCAACCCTTCAACTCTCCTCTTAATTTTACTAAACCAATCAGTCGTTCCAGCATTCTTGTGTGCGATAGTTAATTTAATATTTCAGAAACTCAACCAAATCAAATTTCCAATCGTTCAGTTAATAGTCTTTACAGTCATTGCGGTACTTAACACCAAGTTCCTGTGGATTCGATACTCGTACTTACGTACATATTACTTGAGACGACACCGTACACTTGCGGTTAGTCAAGGAGGGTGTAAACCCGCCTATCAACGAGGCATGGAGTGTCGTCATCCATAGTTTCTGATCGTGATAGTCGCTTCACGTCGTCTTTTTGGAGGAGTCTTCAAAGGGAGTTAGGTACACAGCTTTTGATGAGCACTTCCTATCACCCTCAGACGGATGGACAAAGTGAGAGGACTATACAGACTTTGGAAGATATGTTGCATGCTTGTGTGATAGACTTCAAGGGCTCGTGGGAATCTCATATGTCGTTGATCGAATTCTCGTATAACAATAGTTATCACACCAGTCTTCAAGCGGCACCATTTGAGGCATTGTACGGGCGTAAGTGCAGAATGCCGTTGTGTTGGAATGAAGTGGGAGAGAAGCAGTTGACAGGATCGAAGATCGTGCAACTAACGACCGATAAGATTAGTGTGATAAGGGAGAAGTTGAAGGTAGCTCAGGACCGCCAAAAGGCGTATGCAAATAAAAGAAGGAAGCCGATTGAGTTCATGGTGGGGGATAAGGTGATGCTCAAGGTGTCACCGTGGAAGGGTGTCGTACAATTTGGGAAGAAAGGGAAGCTAAGACCTAGGTATGTTGGGCCATTCGCCATCACCGAGCGTGTGGGTGAGGTGGCATATAAATTGGAGCTGCCCGAGGAGCTACGAGGAGTTCATTCGACCTTTCATGTGTCGAATTTAAGGAAGTATCTGGCCGAAGAAAGCATGGCAGTGCCATTAGAAGACATTCGGGTGGACGAGAAGTTAAACTATGTTGAGGAACCGTTGGCAGTCGTAGATCGTAAAGTGATAAAGTTGAGGAATAAAGAAATCTCGCTAGTGAAAGTTCAGTGGCGCTTCCATAAGGGGCAAGAAGCGACTTGGGAAATGGAATCGGACGTGAGGACCCGTTTCCCTCACTTGTTCAAAGACGGAATTCTGGGGACGGAATTCTTTTGAGGGAAGGATGTTGTAATAACCGTGTCCTTTTGTGATTAAATAATAGGTTGGGGTGTAAAGTGTGAAAGAGAAAAAGTTTAGTGTTCATTTGTGAAGGGTATAAATAAGGGTAAAACCCTAGTAACCCTGATTTCATCAAAAACACTGTGTGCGGCTAAGGTGCGATTGGTGGTGCAAGGATCATCAAGGAGTCAAGGCGATTGGGATTTCTCCAAAAAATTGTGTGTGGAATCATCATTCTCAAGGTAATCTCCATCTCTTTCTCCTTGGCAATTTAATTAGAAGGTTTGGGAGTGGTAGAATCAGACATCTTATGTTTATCATTGGAAAGAAAAGAAATGGGGTCTGTGTGTTCTTTCTAATTGATTTAGTATAAAAATCGGATGGATTAACTTACTAAATTGGTTGGTAATGTTATCTCCTTAATTCTAATGGTTTAACACCACGTTTGGAGTCGTGTGGAATAGTCGATTGAGGTGTTCGGAATTTACAGCGTTCGTAGGAAAACCCCAGAGTCCGGAACTCGCTTAGTCCGGAAGCGAGGTGTTATCCTGAAGAATGACAGAATCCAGAGTGTACTCCGGAACCCGTAACGGAATCCGGAATAGAGTCCGGGAGTGTCGAATCTGGAATTCAGTCTGGAATGTGAATCCGGAACCCGATTTTCCCATGACCGAGACCTTCAATGTCAGTAGATATCGAGAGTGCCAAGAGACTTATCTAGTCTTGTGTGTTGCATGCAAATGTAGGTTCAGGTAGAGATAATCAGTTGCAAGTAAGAATTTCTAGCGGGGACTTCAGGTGAGTCTTTCTAAACCAAAGCTTGATGGTACTTGTTGGGATTACTAGTACATTTATACTTTGAACTGTGTGGTTGTACTTTGTTCATATATGCATGCTAAACAAATGATTTTATGATGAATATGGGGAGTGTGTCCCATATGGATTAACCGAACAGATTTCGTCTGATTCCTTAGGGTGGGTGTGTGCCCTAGTTTTAGGTCACAGGTGTGAGCGTGACCAAGCGTGGAATAATCGTTATGCGTTGTTTATCTTAACTGTCAAGAGCATTATTGTTTAATGACTTCTGTAAACTCTTTTAAAATGTTATGTGTGGTGCGAACGTTGTTTGATGGATCTCACTAGACCTTGTGGTCTAACCCTCGCATTTTCAAAATTGAAACCCTTTTCAGGTAAGCAGGTTAGAGAGGGCTCGGCTAGTGGAAAGGAGAAGATGTGAGTGCGGGCATGCTTTTAGTGGAACTAGAAGACTTTCCCTTTTCCTTTATTAGATACATTTCTCAGTAATTAGGGTTTATTCCGCGAACCCAAGTTTTAAATTTTGATATTGTGACTGTATGGGCCATGTTTGGTAGTTTCAATTTAAGTATGTGGTTTTGTTTTGGCTAGTCTGGTGTGGGTTGTTACAGTGTACGGATTGGTTTAACTCCTAGATACCCAAAATTGTTTAATAACTCGGAACAATATTTTCTTTGGGACATGCAAAATCCACTTTCAGTTCTCAAAATTTCTATTCCCAAAAAGAATTTAAACTCACCAAGATCCTTTATTTTAAATCTAGACTGTAAATGATCTTTTACTTTTTTTATTTCAGACATACTATTTCCAGTCAACACAATATCATCAACATAAACTAAAAGAACGAGAAAACAGAATTAGAACTTTTAGTGAACAGAGAATAACCACTGGAACATTGCACAAAACCATTATCAGAAAGGCAAGAAGACAATTTTTCATACCATTGTCTTGGAGCCTGCTTTAAACCATAAAGCGACTTTATGAGTTTGCAAACCCGTTTATCATTAGGTGTAAAGTAGACAGGAGGTAAGGACATATAAACCTCTTCAACAAGGTCACCATAAAGAAAAGCGTTGTTCACATCAAGTTGGCACAAAGGCCACTGATTTTGAACAGCCAGAGCAATAACAAAACAAATCGTGACCATTTTAACTACTGGTGAAAAAGTTTCCTCGTAATCCAAACCCTCCTTTTGAGAGTAACCCTTAGCTACAAGTCTGGCCTTGTATCTCTCTATTTCACCACTAGACTTGTACTTGATTTTATAAACCCACTTACACCCTATAGGTTTACGACCATGAGGCAAATCAATTAAGGTCCAAGTTCTGTTCCTATACAATGCTTCCATTTCCTCATTCATTGCAATGACCCAGTTCTTATCTTTACTAGCCTCAAAAAAAGTTTCAGGTTCAACAGCTTTATTCAACGTAGAGACAAAGCAAAAAATTTCTTGACTAAGATAAGCATAGTTAACAACCTTCTCAAGCCCATATTTTACCTTCCCCTCAACAATATAGTCACTAAATCAGCGAGGCAAATTTGAAGGTCGACTAGATTTTCTAACTAAGGCCGCATTGGGTTCAAAAGAACAACCCTCAGAAGGGGAACTCAAGTGTTCATCATGATGTTGAACACGTAAGGGACTAAAGGGACTAAACTCAGCATCACAATGATCATTGGTAGTCTTATTAGTACTACCTGGATCATGAGATCTGGCAACCCTATTTGAAGAATTGTTATTTGTAGTACTGCCATAATTACTTCTGGTAGCTCTATCCAGACTTCTAGAATGATCATGGTTGCTAGCATTGTTGTCAGTATTTACAAAATTAGGTTTATCTTGAGTATTCTCCCTATTATCATCATCGGGTGTTGCAGAAGGAAAATCATTAGTCTGAGCAAAAATGGAATCAAAAAAATTTAAAGTATTTAAATCACTAGAGTTAACATCTTGCTTGGTTGCACACATTTTAAAAGCAAAAATTGTTTCATAAAATTTTACATCTCGAGAAACAATTATTTGTATTGAATCTAAACTATACAATCTATATCCCTTTTTTGAATTAGATAGCCAAGTAAAACATTCTTTTCACTTCTAGAAGAAAACTTATCAGAATTATTTGGCTTAATAGCAAAACATAAACATCCAAAATTTCTTAAATGAGATAAAACAGGTGCAAACCCATACACAAGATCATAAGGAGATTTTCTATTTAAAACAGATGAAGGAGTTCTATTTTTGAGATAAGTAGCAGTGAGAATACACTCACTCCACTTGTTCAATGGAATTTCCCCTTGAAACATTAAAGCCTTAGCTACATTTAACAAATGCCTATGTTTACGCTCTACAACCCCATTTTGTTGGGGTGTATACACGCAAGAGGTTTGATGAATGATTCCTTTTGTTTTAAAAAACTCACCTAAAGTATTATTCATAAATTCAGATCCATTATCACTTCTGAACACCTTTATATGTTTTCCAAATTGCGTAAACAGCAAGCTGTGAAAAGCCACAATATTATCATAAACTTCATGTTTCTGTTTTAACACGTAAACCCACACAAAACGTGTAAAATCATCAACAGCGGTTAAAAAATACTTGTATCCTTCCTTACTAGCCACCCGATACGGTCCCCACAAGTCAACATGAATTAAATCTCCAAGACTCATAGTGGTATGATCACTAAGATTAAACTTATCTCTAGCTTGTTTAGCTTTATGACAAATCTCACAAGGACCAGGTTCATGACTATAACCTAGGTTCAATTTGTGTCTTAAAACATTAAGGACTTGATCAGCAGGATGACCAAGGCGACAATGCCACAATTGATGAGAAACATTACAAAGTATTGACATATGAGATGTTTTTACACTATTATCAGAACATGAAACAAAAGGTTTGCTTGTGGTAACCTGATCAAAGAAGTAAAGACCTCCTTGTTCACTACCAGTCCTTACAATTTTCATCGCATGAAAATCCTGAATTAGGAAGCACTTAAACTCATTAAACCCCACAAATATTTTGCTATCACGAGCAATCTTATGCACAGATAACAGATTAACATGAAAGTCAGGAATAACTAAAACATCAAATAGAGTGACTTTATCATTAAGTTTGAAATTTCCATTTTTATTTATTATAGCCTCATCACCATTAGGATGAGTGACTTTTAACATTAAATCAGAAATATCAACAACATTTTCCAAATGGGACACAGAAGAAGTCATGTGCTGATTAGCACCTGAAATCAATAATCCAACCAGATTTATTTAATGTTGAAGACAAACTAAAAGTTTTAGCCATATTGACAGAAAACTTACCAGCTGTTTGGGTAAAAAATCACACCCTCGACCGACTTGGGAAATTCCTTCGACATGACCCATGGACATTGACTACCCCCGACCGACAAGGATAATACCCATTATTATCATATCTCAGACGTATGTTAAATAACCACTATAATTGACATATTGGGTCAGTAGTCATCTAATGATCGCACGTTGATACGTCACGTGTTGCACGTCGCATATCGCCAGTCACACGTCACTAAGTCTTATGTCGCCAATTTCAACTCGTCGGTCTTACGTCGACAAGTCTCTTGTCGATTAGCCTTACATCGCTTTGGTCCAGCGACAGCATCGTCCTGACATCTTGGTCTTACGACCTAGTAGACTTATGACCTGATCTTGCGACATTATCATCCTAGTCATACGACATTTTTATAAGACTATCCTTATAATAAGATAAGGCCCGACAAAGGCCCAAAAAGCCTCTGTCGTCATTCTTAAAAGGTAAGTCGAGAGTTCCTCGCGACACTCGACACTCGACCTCGACGTCGCCTGCTCCGCACGACCGTCTCATGAGATTATGCAACCTCGACCAACTAACGTTCACTATGACTGTTACGTTTGTTAAATGATTAATGCAGGAGTCAACACTCTTTATGAGCAACGGCTATAACCGACGAAGTCATTAACGAGCATTTAATCCCACATTGAAGACATCGACCGTTACAAGACCAATCATCAACGGAGCATTCAATGCCCGACAGCGGTTATAAAGCGCGCCATAAAAGCACCATTAATAGCCGACGGAGGCTATAAAAAAGCCTATGATGCAACCAATTCGGGGGGAAAACAAAAAACACTGAAATCAAACACTCAAACTCTAAAACCAGAGCACTGAAGGTTAGAAGCACGCTGCGAACTCAAAAACACATGAAGAACAACACTTTCTCTCAAGTGATCGCTCTCGACGCACGACATCAGCCCTCGACCAGCAGTGCACACATTGTTTTCACACACGACAAACACTTGTTTTACATTTTAAACACTTGTACTTTACATTTCGAAGCATTTCCTTCATTTGTATTGTAATCATCGTACGACCGACACCAGTACCAAGGACATCGCCCCTGATTGGCGACCATAGTGCAGCGACGACATCCACTGTCGTCCGCAGGTTTTTTCCTCGTTGAGGTTTTTCCTGCGTCATCAAATCCCTTGTCTCCTTTATTTTTATCCTCGTCGCACGTTTCGTCGAAAGATTCTTTCTTTAGTTGTTTAAGTCCACATCGACCTTAAGTTGTCCCTTTGGTGCGATTTTTGGCATTAACAGTTTGGCGCCATCCGTGGGACTACATCTAGAGAAAATCCTCGACGAATGTGCGCCTTACTAACGGTTTTTTTGGAAGTTTCTTCTGTTCTCTGTTGCAGGAAAATGACAGATAAGAAAAAATGCTCGGTAGATGTATCGCAAGTATCGCATCATCCGAAGGACTCGGAGGCTCGGAACGCCCGTTACAAAATGGGAAACACCATATTTCGATTTCAAAAGTCCTTGGAAAAAAGGCGCTTCTCAACTCCAAGTTACGGTAACTGTGACATCCCGCTTGGATGGAATATGGTATAACAACCCTATATATATACTCCAAGTATATTTTCCTAGTTCAATTATTTTAATCTAACATATAAATGTTGATTTAAGTATCAAAGGATCATTGGTCAAACCAACGACCACCCCCGATTTTACATTGCAGGCTCGCAAGATTATATAAATACAGGTCTTACGATTTACATCGTAAGAAACGAAAGTCTCTACGGCTTAAAACGCAGATCCTACGATATATACTCGTCGATAAAAGACGTCTCCCATTTTTTATCTTATGATCGCCAGCCATGACAAAACAGGTTAAAATTCTCGGTCGCCAATAAAAGCGACTCGCATGTCGAAATCTCATGATCGCTAGTCATTACATATGTCGTCAATAAAGACAACTTGTACATTGAATCTCGCAATCACCAGTCATGATTCCAAGGGACCAGAATACTCAAACCGACACTTTAGCAAACCTTGCGTATGCTTTGGTCGAACCAATACTCGACAGCATTCCAATGACCCATCTGGCGATGTCATCCAGATGGAAGACCAAGAAGATAATTGGTCGAGCGACATCCGAAATTGTCTGCGACAAAGGATCCCAGTTCGTAATCAACAAGACTCGACAGTTCTGTGAAGACCGCGACATCAAGCTGATGACCTCGACACCTAGGGGCAAGCGGTCGAGCGACATTTCAACAAGAACGTCACAGCTAAGGTCTTTCAAGAAGGCGACTACGTCCTCCGCCGAGTGCTCCAAAGCACTCAAGAGCTCAATGCAGGTAAAAGGTCCTTATTGTATCTCAGACGTCGTAGGTAAAAGTGCCTATCGGCTGCAAACTCTCGATAATCGAGATATCCCACGTAGCTGGAATGCAACACATCTAAAAAGGTATTTCTTTTAAAACATTTTTTCTCATACACTTTTTAATCATCACGACGATTACTGACTTAAGCATCGATGGGTCGTTGGTTAGCCAGCCAACGACCAACCCATGACATTGTTTTATCGCAGGATCGCACGACATAAGTTATTAAGTCTATCATACGACTTCAGTAAAATCGCACGATATAAACAATCAGTTTTATTAGACAACTCGATTGTATAACTACAGGAACACGTGATTCAAGTTCATCGTATGATCAAATCACACGATCATAAGGTCTAGCGACCCCACAATCTAAGTTCTTCAACTTAGAAAAACTTCATGAATGAATGTTGTAATCGCATGCGCTTATGTTTGCTTATACGATTCAGGAATATAAAAGTCTTATGACTTACGTTCTAGTCGTTGTATTACAATGGATGCCCAAGTCGCACGACTTCTTGTTCATTTTTGTACTTGATGAATTTTTACAGTCGACGTTACATCTGTCCATGACAGGTACGAATCAGGTTCAATAGAAAGGTAAACTTTTTACCGACTATCGCTAAAGAGAAACTTATAACTAGCTAAAAATGCTAGACACAACGTATCATAGGTCTCTAGCGACCGTATCGGCTGTAAACGCCAGATCAAAGGTCTTTAACGACCAAATCGGCTCGAGCGCCAGAACATATGTCTCTAAACGACCGTATTGGCTGTGAACGCCAGACTACAGGACCACGTCGACCGAGAACACCAACCCGACAACATGGACCCCTGTCTCCTCGATAGGAAAGCGTTCCCTGAAAGATGGGAGCAAATATTTCCTCAGATGAGGAAACAACGTCGTCCCGTCTAGGACACCAACAACGTCGTCCCGT
Source organism: Saussurea involucrata (assembly GCA_033807775.1). Taxonomy (NCBI): domain Eukaryota; kingdom Viridiplantae; phylum Streptophyta; class Magnoliopsida; order Asterales; family Asteraceae; genus Saussurea; species Saussurea involucrata. Next base: position 59,789,573 of record CM066316.1, read on the forward strand.
CTAGGACACCATCGGCCGATGACCCGTCCCCCTTGTCGGCAGACGCTGGGGACAACACCTTGGCACTAGCTTCGTCACTGTCGCCGGAAGCGCCGAACTTGCTGGTGTCGCGTCCATCGCACCAGAACGGCTGGATGACGCCCGCGCCTCTTTAGGCGTAACAACTCTCGACGAAACGTCAACCTGCGAAGACGGTTCCTTCAGGACTACCGTCCTTGTCTTCTTCAAGATTCCCGACCCAGTTGTCGGGTCATTCTTTCTCCTTTCCCGGCCTCGAAGGGCAAGCGCAACTTGCGTCGCCTTCTTTGGCTAACCAAGTCAGTTTTCCTCTGATGATCTTAGCGAAAATAACACGTCTCCGTAGCAACGCATTTTACTTTAGTGCGAGATCTGAAATTCCACTAGCTTTGAAATTCAGATCTCGGGGGGCTAACTGTTTGGGTAAAAAATCACACCCTCGACCGACTTGGGAAATTCCTTCGACATGACCCATGGACATTGACTACCCCCGACAGACAAGGATAATACCCATTATTATCATATCTCAGACGTATGTTAAATAACCGCTATAATTGACATATTGGGTCAGTAGTCATCTAATGATCGCACGTTGATACGTCACGTGTCGCACGTCGCACATCGCCAGTCACACGTTACTAAGTCTTATGTCGCCAATTACAACTCGTCGGTCTTACGTCGACAAGTCTCCTGTCGATTAGCCTTACATCGCTTTGGTCCAGCGACAGCATCGTCCTGACATCTTGGTCTTACGACCTAGTAGACTTACGACCTGATCTTGCGACATTATCATCCTAGTCATACGACATTTTTATAAGACTATCCTTATAATAAGATAAGGCCCGACAAAGGCCCAAAAAGCCTCTGTCGTTATTCTTAAAAGGTAAGTCGAGAGTTCCTCGCGACACTCGACACTCGACCTCGACGTCGCCTGCTCCGCACGACCGTCGCATGAGATTATGCAACCTCGACCAACTAACGTTCACTATGACTGTTACGTTTGTTAAATGATTAATGCAGGAGTCAACACTCTTTATGAGCAACGGCTATAACCGACGAAGTCATTAACGAGCATTTAATCCCATATTGAAGACAGCGACCGTTACAAGACCAATCATCAAAGGAGCATTCAATGCCCGACAGCGGTTATAAAGCGCGCCATAAAAGCACCATTAATAGCCGACGGAGGCTATAAAAAATCCTATGCTGCAACCAATTCGGGGGGAAAACAAAAAACACTGAAATCAAACACTCAAACTCTAAAACCAGAGCACTGAAGGTTAGAAGCACGCTGCAAACTCAAGAACACATGAAGAACAACACTTTCTCTCAAGTGATCGCTCTCGACGCACGACATCAGCCCTCGACCAGCAGTTCACACATTGTTTTTACACACGACAAACACTTGTTTTACATTTTAAACACTTGTACTTTACATTTCGAAGCATTTCCTTCATTTGTATTGTAATCATCGTACGACCGACACCAGTACCAAGGACATCGCCCCTGATTGGCGACCATAGTGCAGCGACGACATCCACTGTCGTCCGCAGGTTTTTTCCTCGTTGAGGTTTTTCCTGCGTCATCAAATCCCCTGTCTCCTTTATTTTTATCCTCGTCCCACGTTTCGTCGAAAGATTCTTTCTTTAGTTGTTTAAGTCCACATCGACCTTAAGTTGTCCCTTTGGTGCGATTTTTGGCATTAACACCAGCCATATTACTAAAAATGCCCTCAGGTTGTTTCTGATCAATAAGAGATAATAACTTGGTTATTTGATCTTTAGTGAGAGAGGAGGAATTCTGACCACGGCCAGAACTGTCAGTAATGCAAGCATTACTGGAAGAAGACTTAGGAAGCTGATTAGATTTATTCTTAGTGAATTGAAACTCCTTAGGAAACCCAATTAATTTGAAACATCTTTCAATGGTATGTCCAGTTAGCCCACAGCGTTTACACACAAGCTGAGATTTTCCAGATTGTTTCTTAACATTAGAAGTTTTCCCAAAAAAACAGAGCTCTGAACTTTGGCATCAGAGGAGGAACGAGTAACACCACAATGTGACTCCTCTCTTGATACCAAAGAAATGTCAGTTTTAACATAAGGTAAGGGATCAGTAGTCAAAATATTACTTTTTACATTAACATACATATCGTCAAGCCCCATTAAGAATTGCATTAGTTTTAGAAGCTGGTTATGTTTAGAAAACTCATGAGAAGCATTACGGGAGCATGATGGTAATTTTACTAAGGCATCAAATTGTTTCCAAAGAGCATTTAACTTGTGATAGTATTCGGACACAGGAACACCATTCTGACTAAGAGAATTAATTTTTTTGATGTAGATTAAAAGTGACAGAACCATCAATCTTATCATAATTTCCTTAAGTTCATCCCATACTTCAGAAGCAATCTTAGAAAAAACTTGACTTAGGAACATATCTTCAGATATAGACCCAAGAATCCAGGATAAAACCCCAGAATTACATCTATCCCACTGTTTTCCCAAAATTTCATTATCAGTAGGACGAGCAATAGTTCCATCAACGAAACCAAGTTTATTTTTGGTCTCTAAAGCAAGTATCATAGCACGGGACCAAACTTTGTAATTTGCAGTTCCACTTAACTTCAAAGCCATAATAAACACACCTGAAGTATCACTCGGATGAAGATACAAAGGATCTCCAAAATCCAGCTTAGCAATCAGAGATTGCTCGGCTGAACGTTTGGGAGTTTCTTCACCAGTCATGATAACAACAGGAAGCTAGGCAACACACACGGTGAAAAAACTAAGAGACTATAATGACAGGATTCATTGCCACTCAGAGGTGGTAGGTCAAGCTAATCTCTTAGCCACCAAACCAAGAAGATAAGAGGAGAAAGCACACAAGAGATAAAGAAACTTACCAGAGGCCTACTACACCTGTGAAGGAGAGAGAGAAAAAACAACTTACAGTGGTTCCTTGACTAAGAGCACAGCGAAAACAAAGGTCACAGCGACAGTCTCTAACCAAGAAGAGACCAGAACCCAACCTGAACAGATCACAAATCCAGGGGAAGTCAAGGTCTAAAAGACCTGACCAGAAGCAGACCAAACAACAATAACAAAGGACCACAGAAACAGAGAATCACAAGGATTCAAGGAAAAACACCAGATAAAAGAAAACGAAAAGCAAGCCAAGCGATACCAAACAGAAAACCTCACACTAATGAAAATGACACCACAGACCAAGCGTCTGTGACTTAGGTCACGTGAGTAAGAGATCCGTTTAGGTAAGTTTTGACAAAATAAACGAAGGATGAAAATTTTGAAAGAGGAACTTAACGGTTGAGAGATAATCCAAGATTTAAGTGCATGCACGGAATACCCTCACAAGATTTAAGTGCATGCACGGTTGAGATTTTATACCAATAGCATGTATGTGTCGGGACTTTCCATTGTAGATCTAATTCTTCGCTCTTGTGAGAGCGGCCATACTATCACAATGGATACCAATAGCAGTCACCGGTTTTGGCCACAACGGAATACCCTCTAGGAAGCTTTTTAGCCATTCGGCTTCTTCAGCGGCTTTGTCTAATGCGACAAATTCTGCTTCCATAGTTGATCTGGTATTTACAGTTTGTTTGGAAGATTTCCAAGATATCGATACTCCACCAAGTGTGAATACATATCCACTTGTGGACTTACTCTCCGAATGGTTGGAAATTCAATTAGCATCACAATACCCTTATAGAACGGGAGGGTATTTTGTATAATGTAACCCATAACCCATTGTGTATTTCAAATATCGAAGCACCCTTACTAGTGCATACCAATGGTCTTTTCCCGGGTTATGTGAGTACCGACTAAGTCTACTCACACAATACGCTATATCCGGTCGTGTACAGTTCATGATATATATCAAGCTTCCAAGAACTTGAGTGTATTCCAACTGAGCAACACTATCTCCTAGATTCTTCTTCAATTGACTTGAAGGATCGAATGAAGTCACAACCGGTTTGTCATCATAATGACCAAACTTTCGCAACACCTTCTCAACATAGTGAGATTGGGTAAGGATGTAACCATTTGGATCCTTTTTAATCTTTATACCAAGGATAACATCAACAACTCCCATATCTTTCATATCAAATGCGGAGTTTAACATCTTCTTTGTTTGGTTTATTACATCCAAGTTTGATCCCATGATGAGCATATCATCAACATACAAACATATGATAACATAAGCATCTTTGTATTGTTTCACATCAACACACTTATCACATTCATTTATGTGATAACCATTTGACAACATAGTGTTATCAAACTTCTCATGCCACTGCTTTGGCGCTTGTTTAAGTCCATAAAGAGACTTAATCAACTTACAGACTTTGTTCTCTTAGCCTTTTACAATAAAACCTTCCGATTGTTTCATATATATCTCTTCTTCTAATTCACCATTCAAGAACGCGGTTTTCACATCCATTTGATGTATCTCTAAGTTATGTATAGCCGCTATCGCAATCAACGTCCGTATAGACGTGATCCTAGTAACCGATGAATAGGTGTCGAAGAAGTCTTGACCTTCCTTTTGTCGGTACCCCTGGCAACTAGTCGAGCTTTGTACTTCTCTATAGTGCCATCGGGTCTCAATTTCCACTTGAAGATCCATTTATGACCAATTACCTTGTGACCCGGTGGTAAATCTACCAATCTCCATGTGTTATTTTGAACAATGGAGTCTATCTCACCTTGAATAGCCTCTTTCCAATAAGGTGCCTCCGATGAATCTATGGCGGCTTTATAGGATTGAGGTTCTTCATCGACAACAAATGTCATGAAGTCGGGTCCAAAGTCTTTAGCAATTTTTCCCCTTTTACTTCTTCTAGGCTCCAAGTTTTCTTCTTGAGCCTTCGATGTGCCTTCTTCATTTGGTTTCTCAACACTATCGGTGTTCTCTACTTCACATACTCTCTTCCTTGGATTAGAGATTTCTTTCCCTTTATCCTTGTAAGGAAATATGTGTTCAAAGAATTCAGCCTCAATTGATTCCATAATTGTGTTGTTGTGGATATCTTCATTGTTTGACTTATAGACCAGAAATCTATAAGCAGCACTATTACTTGTCGGATCAAGATATACACAATCAATGGTCTTCGGTCCAAATTTTGTCCTTTTAGGTAAAGGTACTTGAACCTTTGCTAGGCAACCCCACACTTTCATCCTTTTGTAGGAAGGAAGTTTTCCTTTCCATAGTTCATAAGGTGATTTGTCGCTCTTTTTATGAAGAATTCTATTAAGTATCATATTTGCAGTTAAGCAGGCTTTACCCCACAAACTATGTGGTGCTCCCGAAGTAATCAACATTGAATTGATCATGTTTTTCAATGTTCTATTTTTCCTTTCGGCTACTCCATTTTGTTGTGGAGTATAGGGAGCCATGGTTTGGTGAACTATTCCATGATGAGAACAAAATTCTGCAAAGTCCTTAGACTCATACTCTCCTCCTCTATCGGATCTCAGAATTTTTATTCTTTTATCAAATTGGTTTTCAACTTCAGCCTTGTATGTCTTAAACATATTCAAAGCTTCATCTTTGGTATGTATTAGGTATACATAACAATATTTACTGCAATCATCAATAAATGATACATAATAGTTCTTTCCTCCACGTGTGGGTGTGGCTTTGTAATCACATAAATCGCTGTGGATAAGTCCAAGTACTTGATTAGACTTTTCAACAGATTTGTGTGGATGGCAAACATGTTTTTGGAGTTGCAAATATGTTTGGTGGGACCGGTATCAACCCACCAATCGGTCACGTTTGTAACCATAAAAGCCTCAATTACTCCAACGAATTGATTTGGAGCATTGACCACGTTGGCTTGATGGGGGTTTCCACCGGCACCTCCTCCTCCGGGACCACTATGGTCTCTTCTATGGCGGCAATCCTTGGCTCGATGCCCCGGCTTTCCACATACCCAACAACTCATCACACGCTTTTTGAAAGGCCTTCGTTGTACGGATAGTGGGTTTGAAGCATTGAGATTATGCTTGAAACCCGTCGCCTTTCCCTTTCCTTTTTTTGGAACTTCGTCTTTGATGAGTTACCGGTAACCATGTTTGTATTTGGTTCCAACGAGATAGCATCCGCTTTCTCGTTCATCCGGTTTTCCTCCTCCACCCGCAATTTGAGTATCAATTGCTCAAAACTCATATCCTCGGACAAATGTTTAAGATAGAGTTTAAAATTTTTCCAGGATGGAGGTAACTTGTCAATAATTGAACCAATAACAAAATTAGCGTTGATGCCCATACCTTCGACTTCCAATTCATGGACCAAGATTTGCATTTCTTCTACTTGTTTCACGACCGGTTTGGAATCCGTCATCTTATAGTTCAGGAATTTGCCCACGATAAATCGTTTGGAACAAGCGACTTCCGTCTTGTACTTTGATTCCAACGACTCCCAAATTTCTCTTGCCGTGGTGAAGGATAAATATATGTCATAAAGACCATTATCCAAACCATTAAGAATAAAATTCCGACAATTATATTCGTTGGCGTTCCAAATATCCAAGGATCGTTGGAACATAGCCAATTCAATTTGGGATGGGATGTTTTCTCCCTCTCCAACTGGTGGTGTCGGTGCTTGATCGGTAAGCACGTTAGACACTTTCAACGTCGTCAAGTAGAAGAGCATCTTTTGTTGCCATCTTCTAAAATCGGAACCCTTAAATTTTTCGGGTTTCTCCACATTTGATTTCAACAAAGAAGAGTTTTCCATCGTCAATGAAATTTCTGTCTAAGATTGTTAGAACTTAAATACACGAATTGAAATTCGTAACACACAATCTTGAATCAAATGGAAAACTGAATTTATTTATATAGATATGTATATATGAAATTTACATATAAACGAAAAATACATAATCAAAGTTTCAAGGAGAAAATGACTAACTTGAGTTTCTTGATCACAAAATTGAAGAAGAACGTTTGTTGGATTGAGGCCTGCAAAGCAGTGTCCTTAGACAGAAATTCGTCCCTCGTATGGTATCGATTGGACGTCTATCTAGAGGATACAACAACCCGTTCAAGAATCGAACTCTCGAACCTGACGAATCAAACTATGTTTCCATGATGAAGAACAATGAAGAACTTTGAGAGAATTTGAGAGAATATGTGTTTTTTTATATATGATAATCTGTTACATATGCTTCATATTTATATTAGATCAACCGGTGCCAATGAACCATTGCAACTGTGCACTAAACAGTCACACATTTTCATATGGTGGCGGTTATGGGTGAAAAGTCACACATTTTCATATGAAAGGTCACACCTTTTCTTATGAAAGGTCACACATTTTCATATGAAATGTCACACTTTTTCATATGAAAGGTTATACCTTTTCATCTTTGCCCTATTTACATATCTAATACTTTTACTATGAATGAGATTATCGCAACATTTTGTACGTGATTTGTACAAAATCACATGTGATTTTACACTACCTAGATTTTATACAAAATCACATGTGATTCACGTCCAGATTTCCAGGTAGTGTAAAATCACATGTGATTTTGTACGTGAATCACATGTGATTTTGTACATGGGCGGCCGTTCTCGTGTTCTCGTAAATAGTTAGCGTTCTCGTTTGAACCCACCTCTCTCTCTCTCTCTCTCTCTCTCTCTCTCTCTATATATATATATATATATATATATGTTGTTTTTTGTTTAAAAAACATAGTATTTTAGTTTAATAAAAGTATTTGACTAATATCAAATACATAAAATATTAATTTAATAAAACTTGTGGACTACGATATTCGGATGAGTATTTTATAATAATTGTTAATAAATAAATATGCAAGCTTAAAAGAAAATAAAAAGAAATTAAAGTTTAAAAATAACAAAGGGCGTTATGTTATCAAACTATATATGCAATTGAGCTCATTTATATTAAATCAAATTAGATCAATAATGTTGAAAAATAATATTTCTTTTACCATCATCATGTCTTTCAATTAACTTTTAAATATTTTAAAACCATTAAATGTAAGGGAAATTAATTAAAATACCCTAAGTTTGACCAAGTGTTACCAAAATACCCTAAATCTCTCCCACTTTGCAAAAATACCCTTTTTCCGCGATGGGAGCCCGCGATCGCGGGCCAGGGACCATTTCTGACACTTTTTTAAACTTGCAGGGACCATTTTTGAAAAATGGAATCCCGCGATGGGATACTTTTTGTGACTTTTCAATTTCAAGGGACCATTTTTGAAAATTTGAACCGCGATCGCGTAGAATCCCACTGTTCACCCCGCTTTCTTTCAATTTTATGAATTTAAAATAAAATGTTACAATTTCAACCCCTATACTTATTTACTAAATTTACTTTATACCTTTTACTTTCATTATTTTAATTTTACATTTAACACATATAATCGTTTATTAACTAAAACACGTTAAAAAAATACGTTTTAATTTTAACAAATTACACCATTATAATCGTCTCTTCGATACGTTCGAAATGAGCTCAATCTTGAATTTTTTTGGATTTATATATTTTAATATATATCATATACATTTATACACTACATAAAAAAATATTTTTTATATTTAAAATTCATACCCTTATAGTTAATTATTTAATTTATGGTACATCTCTTATTTTTTTTCAATTTTGTTTTACACTCCTATCGCATTAACATAATAATCATATATTAACTAATTCATTAAATCGTTTTAAATTATTATTATTTGAATGTGTTTATAGATATCGTGAATGGCAATAGGAGAAGGTTTCACGAGAAGAATATTAAATGGGGTTTTGACAAGTTGGTATCATTGGACTCATTTAAGAATTGTGAAAATGGGTATTTGGCGAATGATGATTCATGTGTGTTTGGAGCTGAAGTATTTGCAGTTACAGAGTATGCACAAAATGATCGATGTATTTCCAACGTAACTTAGATTAAAATTATCTCCTTCAGTTCAGTCTCGTCCCGTCCATCCAGTTCAGTCCCGTCCAGTTCTGTCCCGTCCCATCTAGTATGTGTACCAAACGCTACCTAAGAGTACCGTAAATTAAATAATTAACTATAAAGGTATAAACTGTAAATATTAAAAATATTTTGATTTAGTGTATATGATATATATTAAAATATATAAATCAAAAAAATTCAAGATTGGGCTCATTTCGAACGTATCGAAGAGACGATTACAATGATGTAACTTGTTGAAATTAAAACGTATTTTTTTAACGTATTTTAGTTAATAAACGATTATATGTGTTAAATGTAAAATTAAAATTATGAAAGTAAAAGGTATAAAGTAAAGTTAGTAAATAAGTATAGGGGTTGAAAGTGTAAATTTCAATTCGAAATTGTGATTTTGATTTGATATTTACAATTTCAACCCCTATACTTATTTACTTATTTTACTTTATACTTTTTACTTTCATAATTTAAATTTACATTTAACACATATAATCGTTTATCAACTAAAATACGTTAAAAAATACGTTTTAATTTAAAAAGTTACACCATTGTAATCGTCTCTTCGATACGTTCGAAATGAGCCCAATCTTGAATTTTTTTGAATTTATATATTTTAATATATATCATATACACTACATCAAAATATTTTTAATATTTACAATTTATATCTTTATAGTTAATTATTTAATTTACGGTACTCTTAGGTAGCGTTTGGTACGCATACTAGATGGGACGGGACGGAACTGGACGGGACTGAACTGGATGGACGGGACGGGACTGAACTGAAGGAGATAATTTTAATCTAAGTTACGTTGGAAATACATCGATCATTTTGTGCATACTCTGTAACTGCAAATACTTCAGCTCCAAACACACATGAATCATCATTCGCCAAATACCCATTTTCACAATTCTTAAATGAGTCCAATGATACCGACTTGTCAAAACCCCATTTAATATTCTTCTCGTGAAACCTTCTCCTATTGCCATTCACGATATCTATAAACACATTCAAATAATAATAATTTAAAACGATTTAATGAATTAGTTAATATATGATTATTATGTTAATGCGATAGGAGTGTAAAACAAAATTGAAAAAAAAAATAAGAGATGTACCATAAATTAAATAATTAACTATAAGGGTATGAATTTTAAATATAAAAAATATTTTTTTATGTAGTGTATAACTGTATATGATATATATTAAAATATATAAATCCAAAAAAATTCAAGATTGGGCTCATTTCGAACGTATCGAAGAGACGATTATAATGGTGTAATTTGTTAAAATTAAAACGTATTTTTTTAACGTATTTTAGTTAATAAACGATTATATGTGTTAAATGTAAAATTAAAATAATGAAAGTAAAAGGTATAAAGTAAATTTAGTAAATAAGTATAGGGGTTGAAAGTGTAACATTTTATTTTAAATTCATAAAATTGAAAGAAAGCGGGGGTGAACAGTGGGATTCTACGCGATCGCGATTCAAATTTTCAAAAATGGTCCCTGGAATTTTTCAAAAATGGTCCCTTGAAATTGAAAAGTCACAAAAAGTATCCCATCGCGGGATGAGCCCGCGATCGCGGGATTCCATTTTTCAAAAATGGTCCCTGCAAGTTTAAAAAAGTGTCAGAAATGGTCCCTGGCCCGCGATCGCGGGCTCTCATCGCGGAAAAAAAAGGGTATTTTTGCAAACTGGGAGAGATTTAGAGCATTTTGGTAACACTTGGTTTGACTTAGGGTATTTTAATTAATTTCCCTAAATGTAAACCAATATTTATTTATTTATGTTTTAGGGTGTATTTATAATGGTTTTGTGAGTTTAATAAAAGTCGTAGTTAATCTAATTAATTATATGTGACTGTTTAGCGATGACTTAATAATATTGAAAGTGGTTTGTTCAGTATGATTCTAGGGAGGAGGACTTTATGTAGAAACCCAATTTTTTCTTCTAAAATTGTTCGTCCCAATTAAAAAAAAATACTTATTCCGTCTATGAAAAGCTCCTTCAAATAAAAATCTTCTAAATCTATACAAACTAATTAATATACACAAACAATTTTATTTATACATGACTTAACGAAAAATCAACCAAAACATTCTCTTGATAACTTGTCGAATACAAACTAATTTCATCGATTCACCCCATCTCTTGCCACCAGATCCGGTCATCCACCACCGTCCCCTTGTATTGTCGTTCCAATTATAATGTTTTAGATCATAAAAATGTGAGTTCTTATAAATAACTACTAAACTTTATGCTTTTATGTATTTACCACTAAACATTTATAAACTAGATGTAATTTAGTTGAAATTTTCCTACTAGTTTTATATTCACAAATGTTTAATAATCATAAAATATCTTTTTACATTTCTAATTTTATTATTTAACCCAACCATGATTCAAATAACATGGTTAATGTGTTATCTAGTATTTGAATGTGTTTACCAATAATTTTTATAAAGTTCTCATGCGGAGTTTCAAGATTTAATGGAAATCTTATATTTCCCAAGCTCAAATTCAGGTGCTATTAAAGCTCTTGTGGTCATGGAGGTTCACCTGCGATAATTTTAGGCTATTATTTCGTGTTGCTCGAGAGATTAATCGATGTGCGTAAGCTAGTCCGAAAACTTATGGTTATCCAAAAAAAAGTTGTATGTATGCAATAATAAATTGTAAACTTAATCTTTATAATATCTAAGAAAAATAAGAGGTAAATACTTTATACTGTATTATATTATACTAGAAGTCTACTCACACAATGTTGTGCGATACATCTTGATTTTAATGTTTCTTTTTATTTTTTATTTTTGTCGATTTTATAATACGGTTTTGTGTAGTTTTGAGAAAGCAATAATGTTTTTTATGAATTTGTTTAGTTTAATTTTTTATTATAATGTAACTTTTAGGTTTAATAATGATGGGAATTATTTTTTTTTAGAACGGCGGGATTTTATTAAAACTCTAGCAAGGAGCTAGAGAGAATTACAAAATAGCTATGTTGGGACTACATAACCATCTATCCCAACTAAAATTACATTTTTTCTTCCTATTGCTGATCCAAAAGAAAGAATTAGAAACAATGTCATCAAAAATAACGTCTCTCTTAGGTTTTTATACAAAATTAATGATGCGAATTATTTTAAATTTAATAATAATTTTTTATACAAAAATAATTAAGTATTCTGTTAGAATTTAATAATGATCCTGATTATATTTTAAATCCTTTATATTTAAAATGATATGTTTATCTTGTATTTGATTATATTTATCAGTTAGTTTTGAACTCAAACATTCAGCTTTAAACAGATGTACTCATGCATCATTACTTGTAATCTCGAATTTTAAGTAATATGCACAAATAAACAGTACGTGATGCATAAAAACTTGTTTTTAAAAGTTTTTTTCAATTGCTTTATAATATAGTATAAATAAAGTTTGACAAAATTTCTTAAAAAAAACTTACTAAGCACAATGTATCATTTATTAATACACATATCTTAAAATTTAATGTTATAAGTTATTGTAAACTAGACACAACTCCCTCATTCGATGAGAGGTTCCCTTCCTTTTTATAAAAAAATGTTTGACTGGTCTGCTCAGCAAATGTACAAAGTGGACCGCAAGAGTATCTCCGACAATTATGTTATTTTTTTTTCTTCCTAAAATGGGGTATCAAAAGTAAATATCTTTTAGCAAATTAAATCCAACTCCAATAACTACTCTATTTTAGAGATTTTAACATTGATTATATTAAAAAGTATTTAACACAAGTAATAAAATATTATATATATAGGGGCTTAATCAAATGAAAACTGTGTAGTTTGTGGTAACCGTGAGATCCAACCTCAATCAATCAATTATTAATAATAACTTATTTATTTATTTAATTAGAAAAGGGTATATTAGTATTTTTTTTGTTTTAGACAACTCATCAACTCTTTTCAAATAAGTTAATCCCAATCTTTTAGCATTATATTCCATGATTTACGGATTCTATTTAATTTTAAAAAAATCAACCTCAATTTAACCTTTTCTTTTACTTCCCAGAATCTTAATCACAATTCATAACCACCGCTTCCAGTTGAAGTTTTAATCGGCGATGGCTTAAAAACGACTCATCGATCGTTTATCTTCGATAAACCCCACATCATCCATATCAGATAAACCCCCCATCATCGTCCCCAATTGTCTCTGTTGCTTCGATCCAAAATCAAACATCGTCCCGGTTTCACCAAAAATCAAACATCGTCCCTGTAATGGGAGATGCTATCGGTTTAAGACATATTTAACTAGATGGCATATTTTTTATGAATCTATGTCTTTTTGGGTAAGGATCTGGAGGTCGAGACGAAGATACGAGACAAAGAAACTGCAGGCAGATCTCCACTGTCAAATACACGATGGGAATGTTGCTAGCAGATTTTACACATGTCAGTGCACCAGTCGGTAGAGGTAGTCGACAATATCGACCGTCGTTACAACGAGGGTTCTTCTTCTTCTTCTTCTCCGAAAAGTGAAGCCGATGAAGACGATGCTGTTTTGCTTTCCAAACTCTCCCTCTCTCTGGTTTCAGATCTTGCCGGAGATGTGAACCGAATCTCGCTGGAGATGTAACGAGAAGGATGTACCACAAAGTGTATTTAGGTTTGGGTGTATCACATAAGTATCACCAATATCACAGTGATATCACACTAAGGATAAAGGTCTGTATTTTGTATGTATTTTTGGGTATCACATTGGTATCACAGAAGTTCTTGGGTATTACCAAAGTAATGAATGTGATGATGAATTGGATGGCAGTAGGTATCACAATAGGTATCAAAGTGGTATCACAAAAGTTCTTGGGTATCACAATAGTAACGAACGTGATTATGAAATGGATGGTAGTATGCATCACAATGGGTATCACAGTGGTATCACAAAAGTTCTTGGTGTTCGCTGGAATAAGTTTGCCGGAGACCGGAGAGGAGAGGGGAGAGAGGATATTTTGCAATACCTAAAATTCCCCTTAATTAAAATCTAAAGTCAAAAATACCAAAATTAATAATTTCCTAATTTATAGGTTGATTTGTGGTTGAGATTGGATCTCACGGTTACCACAAACTAACTAGTTCTCCCTTGAATGACCCCCTATATATATATATATATATATATATATATATAGAGAGAGAGAGAGAGAGAGAGGAAGGATCATGCGAGAAGTTAAACGTTATGCGAGAATGCGAGAAGTGTTTAATCATATATATGATTACACGGCATGTGAGTGTGTTTAATCATATATGATTAAACGTCTATGTATTGCCAATGTAACATATGCTTAATCATATATGATTAAGCTTGTGTATCATATATGATTACACACTTCTCGCATTCTCGCATAAGGTTTAGCTTCTCGTTTGAACCTGCCCCTATATATATATATATATATCATAAACATTTAACTTCAGTGTTCCTTGTTGGTGGGAAAGATCACAATACTATTTCCCCCTCTTAAATATTGAGTTTTAGAGATTTCTAAAAATTTGGAGATATTCTCATTCTCTTTTTTTTTCTCTTTATATTTTAGCATGCATTATAGCATATCTGTTGGACTGTTGGAGCAAAAAAAATCTGAAACCACAAAAATTCCTATCTCAACATAGATGTTGGAGCTACTCTTAAAACTTAATTTTGAACTAAATAAAACTAACTGATAAACTCATTGTATTTACCTCATTTTTTAAAATGTAAGTTATCTTAATTTGATAGGGAAAAGTTTAGAAAAACCCAATGGACTTTACTGTTTGGAATGATCAAATCCTTGGACAATTATTTAAAACAAATAAGTCATTGGACTTTTAAAAATAATTTAAATAAATCCTTAGACTTTTCAAACATATCAAATAAATCATTATTAACTTCAAATTGTAATCAGCAACCTATATAACAGGTAAAAGTATAAATTAAAATAAATTAATTAAATCCTAATTACAACAATTGAACGTCGCTTCTTTTCACAAACCCTCTGCCCATCGACGCTCCCCCACCCTCACCTCACGCCAGACCACCGTACACCACCAGTTCCCGTTGCCACCGCCACCTCCCTCAGCGCAGCCCAGGCCACCGTCACCTCCTCCGTCCTAGCCCGGCAGACCACCGTCACCGTCTGTTTCGGAAGGTTTGATTTGATTACTTTGTTTTCATCCCTCTGCTTTTTTTACAAAATTTTCGTTGGTGTCTATTTATTCTGTCATCCAAATCAAGAAGAGTAATACAAAGGTTTCTGCTTTTTTCCTCAAATGTAGTGTTGGAATTATACAAAGGTTTCTGCTTTTTTCCTCAAATGTGATTTTTATGGTCATTCTTATCATTCTTGTGGTTTGATTTGGTTATAATTCTTTCAGAGAAATAAAGCTCCCAATAAGCAAAGAACTCCACTACTTATGCCTCAATAGCACATGGTTATCCCCCATTACATGGGTACCAGCAGAGAAAATAACATTGGTTAAAAAAAATTGAATATTTTGTTTTCCTCATTATTTGCACACTGTTGGTGCTTTCTTAAATTGTGTTCCATGTGCTCAGATGCTAGTTTAGATGGTAATTTAATGGTAAAACAGATGAGTCCATTTCCATTACTTTCTTTCTCTGCTTTGCTATATTATATCTTGATTTGAATCCCATTGGTGTTAACTTAAATATGGTGTTATCTTTCTTGATAAGTTGGTTGATTAGGGTCAAATGTGTATCATTTGCAACATGTTTTCAAATATGTGCTCAATATTAAAGGCTGGAAACCCTTTACTGACAATTGCTAGGTTTACGGGTGGTTGAGAGTTATGAACTAGGAATGAAATTGCAAAAAGAGATGCGTGCATGGTTCTTGAAGTTTGTGGAGGACTCTTTGGAGGCTTATATTATGGAGGCCATTTATTCGTGGTCGAAAGGGTCAAAATTCTATGAAATCATGGAAATCATACAAGTGTTTGAAGGCAGCTTGATCAGGGCGGAGACCGGAATAAATTATTCAACAATTAATAGCTGCAAAATTTGTTGGAGAAGTTGTTGGGTCATCAAAGATTTGAAGATGGCCTCCTGATCTCTTTACATTCTTTGAAAAACATCTTTTATACTTAGAGAAATTTTAGGTTCTTTGTAATAGCTTAGTCATACTGTCAAAGTTCGGTGAAGTCAAAGATCAGCCGAAATCAAGAAGAAGTAAATCTACCAATGCGGATTGAAGATGGACTTCTCAACCCAAACTAAGTTGTCTCACCGATTTTCTCCATGAAAATCGGTGAGATCCTCAAACAGGAGAATCCTCCCTTATCTCCTTGCCAAGAAAATTTTCATCATAAGAGGTAACATTTGACATCTCACCGATTTTGTCCATGACAAATCGGTGGGATCCTCAAAATAGGAGGATCCTCCCATGACTCCTTCCTAAAAAGACTCTCACCTACTTTGTCTATGACAAATCGGTGGGATCCTCAAATAGAAGGATCTTCCCTTGTGTCTTGGCTAAAAAGATTTTTCATCAAAGAAGAAATGTCTGGGTATGGAGGAAAAAGGTTCATATGTCCTTTTTCCCATTCTTAGTTATTGTCACCATCAAACCTTTTTAGTATCATAGGAAAAGACACCTCAACTTTTGAGAGTCAAACCTGACCTTCAAATGACAAAGTGAGAAGTGTCCCATGCATCAAATGCTCATGGCACTATATAAAGATGAAGACTTCTCCATGCATAAGAGAACTCTTGAAGATTACTCTGTGCTCAAGACACTTTGCTCCTTTCTCTCCTTGAACTTTATAGCTTTCAATCTTTGTGTTTTAGAAGTTGTTTAGTTTTCAGTATTACTTTGTGAAGATTGTTAGAATAGATTTCATCTGTTCTTTCCGCAACAATCTAAGTGTTCTATGTGTAATTCTTGATTTGATATATCAATAAAAGAATTATCTAAACTGAAAATTTTATGTATTGTATTCAACCCCCCCCCCCCCCCCTTCTACAATACATGTTCTTATTATTAGTCATCTGGGACTAACAAGTGGTATCAGAGCAGAAAGTTTAATCTCAATAAACTTGATCTGCAATGGTTGCTTCCTCCTCAAACAATATTGTTTCTTCTCAAAACACTTTTTCTGAAAATGGATCTATTGCTAAACCTCCTAAGTTCAATACAAACAACTTTTCTTTGTGGAAAAGCATAATGATGCTTTTCATGGAAGGAGTGGATAGCAGATACCCTACCATTCTCAGTGAGGGACCTTTTGTCCCTAGAGTTTGGGATCGCTATGAAACTCAAAAATCTAGCAAAATAAGTGTTGGTCAAGATGATTCTGATGATTCCTCTGATGAAGAAAAATCTACTGTAACCGGTCGGTATGTTTTCTTAAGAATCCCAAGAAATATACTGATGAAGAAAAACGTCTTGTGTCTTTAGATTCCAAAGTTAGGACCATCATCGCTCTCTCTCTCTCTCTCTTCCTGATGAAGTGTACCACTCTATGGTAAATCTCTCTACTGCCAAAGAGATGTGGTCCACTCTGTGTGTTCTGTACGAAGGTACAGATGAAGTTAAAAAGAGCAAAAAGATTGCTCTTGTTAGAAAATATGAACTATTTTCTTATGAGAAAGGAGAATCTCTCTCCAACTACTATAACCGCTTTAACAGTCTTCTTAATGACTTAAAGCTGTTAGGTAGAGTGTATGACAATGAGGAAGTCCTGTGCAAGTTTATGGACTGTCTTCCTGACTTTTGGGAAAACATCTGTACTTGTATAAAGGCAACCAAGGATCTTGATCATATGCCTCTCACTGCTCTTTATGGAACTCTCTTCAACTATGAGTAGACTAAACTGCAAAGGAATTCTGTCATCACAGATATAAAGAGCTCTTCTGTAGCTCTCTTAAGTGACTCTTTCAAAAGAACTATGTGTACTCCAAGAATCACCTACCCATCTAACTCTGACCATGATAGTCAATAAGATCCCAATGAGCATTCTGAAGCATATCTTAGTGATGCTGAGGATGAATGTGAGGAAACTTCAGTTATCAGATGAAATGGCCATGTTGGATGGGTATTCGAAATCCAAATCTCGCTTCTCATCTGGAAAATCTAAGTTCAGCAGAAAATCCTACTCTTCTCTCTCCAAACACTCCTCTTTGGACAAAACTAACGAGGAATGTTTTAACTGTGGTAAAAGGGGTCATTTTGCCTCTGAGTGCAGAAGTAAACACTTTGAAAGACCCATAACTTCTTCCTCAGACCGATTTTCCTCAAAATCGGGAAGATCCAAATACGATTCTACCAATCTCCCGCCTTCCCAAAAATTCGGCCAACCTCTCTCTTCTGTAAATTCTGACCGGGCCGAATGATACAAAGAAAAATACAAGAGAGAAAAGGAAATAAATGAAAGACTTGTCAGAAAAGGGAAGGGTCTGCCTGCTAAAACTCATGATTTGGCAGATGAACTCACATCTGAAAGCGAGAATGACACTTCAAATGTGTGCTTCATGGCCAAGATAAATGACTTGGATGATTCAGAAAGTCACGCCCCCTCAACTGCTCTTGTATCAGCTAAGTGCTTCTCCTCCTCATCACAGGTACATCCATTTCTATCTCTTTCTGATGCTGAAAAGATTGAAGCATTTGATTCTTTAACCATTGATCTCTATGATGCTAAAGCTGCTAAGAAAAAGGCAAATGCTCAAATAAAATCTCTTTCCTATCAACTTCAAATATGTATCTCTCAACTGAAACACTTTGACAAAGTTAAGGCTGAGCTTGAAGATCTAAAATCCATCAACTTTATTCTTACTAAGGAGAAAAACAAAATATTTAAACGTTTTGAAAAGGAGCAAGAAATTGTAAGAAAATGGACCAGCTCTTCCAAAAATCTAGAAAAGATTTTTCAAGATCAGATTTCTTGTGATGACAAAACTGGTTTAGGCTTTGGAAAAATGGAAATTGATCAATCTTCAAAAGCTCATGCTCCCACTTCATGTGTTTCACCTACCTTTTATGAAACCTCTGAATCTAGTTCAATTGGCTCTATGTCCATGAACTCTGTTGATTTGTCTAAAGCTTTAAAATTTGGCATGTTTATAAAAGCAAAAGATCTCATCTCCTTTCCAAATGAAGAAGCTCAAGATTCAAATGACTCTCCCAAACATTTTCATGACTCTCTGAAAATCTTGACTTTAGATGAATCACCCCCCCTCTGAACCCATGCCTTCTAAAATTCTCAAAAGAAATATTTCCAACTCAAACAAAAATCTTTCTGCATCTGAAGAAGACAAGTCATTGGCTGCCGACCTTTTCTTAAAAAGAAGATCCTCAAATCTTTCCAAAAATACTTTTGTGACTTCCTCCACCGGTTTTGTTCCCCGATCTGTGAACCTTAAAATGTCCAACTCAAAAGAGAAGATTCCTTTCCTCCCAAATTCTGAAAAAGGAATCTTAGGTTCTGCACCCTAAATCTTTGTTACTTCATCAAAATATTTGAAGATAAACATAAAAGGAAAAAATAAGGAAAAATGTCAAGATTCTAAAAAGAATTTTCCTTATAAAAAACGCTATATCTGTGGTGATATTTTTCATCTTGCCAAAAACTGTCTGAAAGAAAGAATTGACCTGATTGACACCAATTCTTCTTATTCCACGTCAAAACCAAAAGGACCCACTACCAAATGGGTACCTAGGAAATAAATTCTTTGTGATTGCAGGTTCTGAGCTAAACTGATGGATATCTTCATGCATAGGTGATGGTTCTCTTTCTACATCACCAGACCCAATTCCCATTATACCTTATCCAAATCAAGAAGATAATTCTCACCACCCATCTCTTTCACCAAAATTATATCTCCTAAACACTAACCACTATCTATATTACCCATTTCTTTCTTACCATCCATTTTTTTACCTATCCTATCCCATCTTTAATCTTCACCCTTTATTTTCACCTAAACAAACACATCTTCCCTTTCATCTCCTACATATTTCGGCCACATATTCTCTCCCAAAAACACATCTCAAATTTTCCCTCTTTTTTCCCTTAAATAAAACCACCCTTTCCCTCATCCTCTATAAATTTCGGCTACCAAACCACATCTCTCAAAATTCTCTCCTCTCCTCTCAAATCTGCTGCTGATACCCCCCCCCCCACCAATTTCCTGCCAAAACTCCTCACCAAACAGCCCTTTCGGTTGTTTACTGCAGATGCCGACACCAACAACCACTAATCGGTTGTCTTCTGCCGATTTCACCCAAGTCGAACACCCCTTTCGGATGCTGCTGATTCTGCCGCCGAAATCCAGACCACCGACACAGCAGCGTTTGCTGCCGATCGAACCAACAGTTGTGTCGGCTGTTCCCGTGTCTGCCGAAATTAAATCGGTTGTATTGTTCGATTCCCCTTGACAGCTCCAACACTCACCGTTTCCATCTCCGGTCGATTTTTCGTTTGATTCCTGCTGCCGTCGAGCACCATCACCAAACCGAGCCCTTTTCGGCTACTCTTCTACCGCCGACACAAGCCTAAGTTGGTTGCCCTTCCCTTACTGCCGACTCCCTTCCAGTCGAGACACGTCCTACCGATTCCCCTTGCCGACCAAAGCCTCTACCGAACTGCCTTGTCAGTTGACCCTCTACCTCCGACAGCATCTCCTCGCCTCCCATCCGCTGCCGATTGCTACCCTCTTCTACCGAATACCATCTCCACTGAACCCCTTTGTGCCGATTCTCTTCTTTACGCATCGGCTAGGTATTTTGGCCGATACCAATCCCCAATGGTCAGTTTTCTTTAACTCTCTCTCTTACTTTTCCTCTTCCCCATTAACTTTTCCCACTTCCCTATACCCAACAAACACTCTACCTCCATTTTCTTTAAAACACCCTTCAAATTATTATCTGTTAGCTCAAACCCTCTCACCCACGTTTCCCTCTCATTTCTTCACCTTCAACATCTCACACTTCTCTCAGTTATACACCTGTAACTATTTTTCTTCACCAATTCTTTCTACAATAACTTCCTCATCCACACAAATAAAAGCTTCCAAACCCCACAAAGTCACCACCAAATCTTCCGAAGATCCTATCCAAAATTCTTCTCCTCAAAATATTCCTCCTACTTACCAAATTTCACTCTTGGTCAACAACCCAACTTTCCTTTTCTTCAAAACCCTCCTACTACAAACTCTC
Source organism: Saussurea involucrata (assembly GCA_033807775.1). Lineage (NCBI taxonomy): Eukaryota > Viridiplantae > Streptophyta > Magnoliopsida > Asterales > Asteraceae > Saussurea > Saussurea involucrata. The sequence continues at coordinate 59,810,763 of CM066316.1, forward strand.
CTAAAGATGCTATCCAGAACTCTTCTCCTCAAATATTCCTTCTACTTCACCAAACCTTCCACTTGATCATCAATCCACTTTAAACCTCCCTTCTTAAAATCTTCCGAATCTAATCTCTCTTGTGTCATCAAAAATAGGAAGATGAAATTCCAATCTTATCTTCACCTTGATGAATTCCTCCAGACTCTCCTGAAGACGCCTTGAAGTTTTCCTCTTGAAATTATCTTAAAGACTTTACTTTTGGAGATGCCTGGAAAATCTTGCCGAATGTTCAAAAAAAATCTCTCCGAAATTCCTACCGAAAATGCTACCGATTTTCTTCAAATTTCGGTGGAAATGCCTTAAATTTCGGTGGGTTTCAAAAAACAATTAAAAAAATAAAAAATATATATATATATTGTTGCCGATATTCCCCATTTGTTCATGGTGTTTCTTCTCCGTCGGACGCTGAGAGGGAGAACTCATTTGAGGGTGAGAAACCATCTGAGGAGGAGCATTACCAGCGTCCAACTCGAACAACACCAACTCTCAGTACTCATCCAACTCAAATTTTGGTCAAAGATAAGGGAACCGGCGAACCAACCCAGGGGGAGCAAACCAGTCTGGCCGATGTAACTAAAGGGGGAGGCAAACCAAGATAAAGGAAAAAGGGTGATGACTGCCGAATAGGAAGCTGAAGATGCTATGAGAAAGAAAGAAGATGCAAGACATGGGCAAAGGAATCCTGAGGCTAATTCACTCAATCTTAAACCTCCCTCAAAGATTGTCACAAATTTGGATCGGGCAGATCTGATTCTTCTATGTTTGAAGTACATTCTATTTCATTCATTTTATTTATTCTTTATTCTTTCATTCCATTCGTTTGTAAATATCATATATACAAAAAAGGACTATGTGAAAAAGAACCCAAAAGAGTAAAATATGGTCAACATGCATTATTCATTGTCTTACTCATGTTTTTCTAAGTATGGATGTCATCATCAAATAAGGGGAGATTGTTGGGTCATCAAAGATTTGAAGATGACCTCTTGATCTCTTTACATTATTTGAAAAACACCTTTTATACTTAGAGAAATTTTAGGTTCTTTGTAATAGCTTAGTCATATTGTCAAAGTTCGGTGAAGTCAAAGATCATCCGAAATCATGAAGAAGTAAATCTACCAATGCGGATTGAAGATGGACTTCTCAACCCAAACTAAGTTGTCTCACCGATTTTCTCCATGAAAATCGGTGAGATCCTCAAACAGGAGAATCCTCCCTTATCTCCTTGCCAAGAAGATTTTCATCATAAGAGGTAACATTTGACATCTCACCGATTTTGTCCATGACAAATCGGTGGGATCCTCAAAATAGGAGGATCCTCCCATGACTCCTTCCTAAAAAGACTCTCACCTACTTTGTCTATGACAAATCGGTGGGATCCTCAAATAGAAGGATCTTCCCTTGTGTCTTGGCTAAAAAGATTTCTCATCAAAGAAGAAATGTCTGGGTATGGAGGAAAAAGGTTCATATGTCCTTTTTCCCATTCTTAGTTATTGTCACCATCAAACCTTTTTAGTATCATAGGAAAAGACACCTCAACTTTTGAGAGTCAAACCTGACCTTCAAATGACAAAGTGAGAAGTGTCCCATGCATCAAATGCTCATGGCACTATATAAAGATGAAGACTTCTCCATGCAGAAGAGAACTCTTGAAGATTACTCTGTGCTCAAGACACTTTGCTCCTTTCTCTCCTTGAACTTTATAGCTTTCAATCTTTGTGTTTTAGAAGTTGTTTAGTTTTCAGTATTACTTTGTGAAGATTGTTAGAATATATTTCGTCTGTTCTTTCCGCAACAATCTAAGTGTTCTATGTGTAATTCTTGATTTGATATATCAATAAAAAATTTAATTAAAGTGAAAATTTTGTGTATTGTATTCAAACCCCCCCCCCCCCTTCTACAATACTTGTTCTTGTTCTTATTAGCCAGCCATCTGGGACTAACAGAAGTTGAACTTGAAGTCTATGTGTATACAAACAAATTGAAGTCTGACTGCATAATGTGTGTTTATGTTCTGTAGACTTGTATTCATGTGGTCATACAAATTGAAGTATGTGTGTTTATGTTTTGTAGTAATATTATTATGGGCTTTTCTTTTTGTATGTCATATTTTAAATATTTACAAAGTTTCGGTATTCTTGTTGACTTGTTTTAGACGGACTCTCTTATATGTTATTTGAACATTGTTTGGATTAGTCATGCCACGACCTTAACATAGATTAGGCGTTACTTTAGTACCTTTTAGCGCAACTTTTGGTATATTTTGGTCATAAGGATGTATCCAACAGATCTAGGGATTTAATCGTTCAAAATATGAAAGTCCATTGGGTTTTATAGTTCATAAGATGTATCTAACAGATTTTAGAAAGTCCAAGGATTTATTTAACAGGTTTTGAAAAGTCCAATGACTTATTTGTTCCAAAAAATTGTCCAATGACTTAATCATTCCAAACAGTAAAGTCCATTGGGTTTTTTATGGACTTTTCCCTAATTTGATACCCATATAAGGGTTAAATCGTGTGAGGACCAAAAATAGGTTGACAACCTAAGAACCGATCTAAGCCGTAATTTGGTTTTGATCGCATGGTTTTAATTAAAAGTTTTTCCACCACATGAAAATTGCATAATCGTCATTTTGGTAACAAGATTTCACCAGATGAAAGAATGATCTTGGCACCGTCTTCGAAAGGAGACCGATAATAAGAAAACCCAATCAAAATCAAACCTAAGACTCAAGTCTGAAACCAAATTAAAACCCAGCCTTACAGATCGATAATGCAATCAACCAAATTTCACATTTTCCCCAAATTAAACCCTAACTTTTTTTTTCATTTTCTCAATCCAAACTTACAGATCGATAATGGAACTAGATGAGAAAATGTTAACAAATCAATACTCAAACTTGTTTATGTATGATTTTGTTATGAACTGACTTAACAAATTGAAACCAACACAGTAACCAAAAGGAAATGTTTGCCAAATTGTATTCACTACGAGTAATTGAATGTAAAAAGGACAATGAAACGATATGAACCCTAGCAATTCGAGAGTGCTAGTCTCTCCAAAAAGAACCCACTAAATTTCTGCCTACCTACACCACCTGCATCCCCTCTATTTATACTAATTATTTTCTAATTACCCAAAATAACCCTTCTTAACTATTCTAGAATATTACTTAGAATTGGGCATGGGCCTCTAAATGGATGCATGACATTACCGTGCCCCCAAAGAACCACCTTGTCCTCAAGGTGGGTCGAAAAAATAGAGAAATTGCTGCTGCCCCTGGATATGAGTGTTCCCAGCCTTAATGCCCAAACCCGCAACTTGAAACCGTTCTATCAATTTTGTTTCATGTTTTGAGTAATCTGTAGAACTCCACGACAGGATATCATCCTCATCTTGAGCAGTCTTAACACCATCCAGCTCGGCCGCCAGTTTCAACTTAACTGCCATTCTCATGAACTCCATCAGACCTGACCCCCCATTACTACATTCCCACACGAGGTACTTAATGACTTTGTGGCAGCCCCAAACAAGGATCAATCCAATTAGCATAGTCACAACTTTGGTAACCTTGTTCAATTCCTTGTCTTCTTTCGCCTGTGCTGACTCCTCGATCAGAAAATAAACTTTCCTTGCCTCGGTATTCACCCTTGTATCAATTATCCATCCGATATTGCTCCCTTTTACAACTGTGGTCCCTATAAACGTTGTACATTCCTTTTGTTGGATGTCAATTTCCTTAGAAACTAGATTAACCGTGTCAATATTAACTTCCCTCTCTTTGATTAAGGCACCGACCCTAAGGGGTGAACTAATTAGCTTAAGGACCTTCATATGCATAGGGTTATTATCCCAAGCCAGAAACTCCACAAACTTCATGGCATCACCTAAAGTGTAATAACCAGGTATTTTTATCTATTTTAAATTTGGAATTCTATAAGTCTTTATTTTAGTATTTTATGGAGTTAAGAAGTTAAGGGATAAGTTTTAATTTTATAATAGAAGTTTAGGGGTGTGTTTTGCCAATTGGGAGAAGATTAGGGTTGTTTGGTCATTTTAACCAAACTTTACACCACCACCGCCCCACTTCTAGTTAGAAGGAGGAGGTGTCCTCCAAATAGGACACTTAGAAATATCTTGGAAAAAGTGTGTGTGTGTGTGTGTGTGTGTGTGTGTGTTCATACTTTCGACAGAGAGAGAGAGAAATTGAGAGAGGATTAAGAAGAAGAAGGAAAGCTTAGGATTGCTGCTGGAATTACTAGAACAACTGAAGAAATCAAGGTAACAATTCTGCACAATTCATATTTTAAGTGTTTTAATTCTTAAAAGTGTTCTTGAGTTTGCAAGATAAGTTTTAAGTGGGTTTTGGTTAAAAATGGATGTTTTGAGGAATCTGAGCTTATGGTTATGTTATGTTATTAGTCTTAAACATATCTGCAAATTATCAGAAACATCCATGCTTTAAATCTGCAAAATTTCTGGGTTTAGGACGAACTTAGTTAACTGAGACATTCATCGAAGTCGCAATGGACGACTGCGACATTCATCGAAATCGCAATGGTTGGTTGCGACTTGATTATGAAGTCGCAATGGTCGTTTGCGATTTGGCTTGGAATCGCAGTAGTTGATTGCGATTTGGGTTTGGAATCGCAGTAGTTGATTGCGACTTAGGATTGAAGTCGCAATAGTGGGTTGCGATTTCGGGGTGAAGTCGCAGTAGATGGTTGCGACTTGGTACTATTCATTGCGATTTTAATTTACTTTTTAGTGGGTTGCGACTTGAGTCGAGGATTTCGTAAGTTTAGTTTTAAAAGAGATATTTGGTATTTTATATGATTTCAGATTTTGTGAAAGATCGACTTACGTGATATTAACTTGGGAAGACTTTTGTGATAAACATATCAGGTGAGTTTTTCTTTAAAGAGTATTTTACTGGAATGCATTATGTGAATAACAAATGTTTGATAAAGTGTATGAATATGTCATACGTGGGTGATTATAATATATTGAGATATTATAATTACATGAGTATTATATGAAAATATAATACGTGGTCGGGCTTTGGACCGGTGTGTTAAATTGGCTCGCAACCAATAATATTGGCCATTGATGGAGGGATAAGGTGGTATGAGACAAGTATGAAGCACAAATTGTGGTTGGTATTTATTTACGTATGATATATGTGTATTTATATAAAAAGTGTTTATATAAATGAATTTATAAAGATTACAAATATCATGGATTTTCTCACTAGACCCTTAGGTCTAACCCTCATTTTCTGTTTTAAAAATTATGTATTCCAGGTGGTGGTTCCAGTAAGAACAAGTAAATAGAGTACTTGTTGGCTAGCTTTTGAGAAGATGATCATCATGATGCTATGGATGCTTTTGTACTTATAATTTTATTGTTATTACTATGTAACTCAAAGTGGTTCAAGTTGTACTGAAATTTTTATTTTTGTTCAGACTTTAGTTGGGACCAAATGTGAAATATGAAGTACTTTGTTGTAAACATGTTATGGATTATATTTTGTATGTATATATGGAAGTTGGGTTGTTACATAAAGAGTTGTTTGAATCTCGAATTGAATGTAATACCTCCAAACCCTCAATCCTTCCAACAACAATTAAGTATGATTGCTTCTCCCCAACTACTCCCTTTTGGCTTTGCCAATTGAACAAAAAATTAGACAATCGACATCCGGACCACTCAAATTGATTGACCCCGGTTCCTTGATGACTTGAGAAACAAAATGGTGAGAAACTAGTCATGAACAATTCAACATAATTCGAACTCAATAAAGGATATGAAGATAGCAAAGTAGATGTATCAAAAGGTTGGAGTAACTAATCTAGTGGTTTTGGGTCTGGTCTAGGAACTGAATTCGGATATGGTTTAAGAACAGAATTTAGGGCTGAGTTTGAAATTGGATTTGGTCTGACCTTTAAATCGCGCATGGCTAGGCTTTGGTTTATATCATCCTAGATTTTATTGGAGAGTATGGATAGTGAAGGTCTGAAACTTAGGGTTCTTGATTGTTTCCTCACGAGACTTGTGGTTTCCTGATCATGTGTTGTTGGACATTGCTCCTTTTTCGATCCAATAGTTCCCACTAGAGGAATCACTGGATCCATCGTCCCCCTTATTCTTCCCATTTTGCTGGCGTTCGTACTCCTCGAATCCCCATCCTCTACGTTGCAATTTCCCTCCAATTCGCTGCCATGATAATCAAACGGCTGAGTAGACAGATACTCGTGAGATGGCGGCCCCAAAAGTGGTCGATGTTTGTAAACTGGACATGGGTTGCTTTGGGCCATTTGTGGGCTGGGCCGAACCTGGTCCACCTGTACTACGGACGATTTTGTGGTAGACAAAAGGAAAATCGACAGATCTGTTCGAATTGCCGCCTCCCCTTCAATTGCACTCGGAATTGTGTAGGAATCCCCCAGAAATTCAACCTGAGGCAGTGGAAAATCCATATCCGGCGGTTTTGGATCTGGGTCCAGGCCTGAACGAAATCGTAATTTCCTCGATTCTGAAATGCCGGCAGAAAATTCATTTATCGTACTGGAGTTTCCATCGTCGAACATGGAATCTGGTAATCCTTCTTCAATCAACCGCTCTTCTTTCCCCTCTATCGGCAATTCCTTCTCTCCTTTTTTTCTTCTCTCCTTTTTCTACTCCTCCTTCATTAATTATTTCGATCTTCATTAATGGACTGTCAAGGGTGAGATTAGCGCTAATTCCCTGAACCGCCTCTTCAGTGGTGATGACCCCTCCGGATGCAATCACCAATGGTGGAGGCTTGGTTTGGAGGAATGTTTCGGAACGGATGGCCTGAATCTCGTCCAGAATGATTGAGCGAGTTTTGGCAGCCTCAATCACAATCTCGTTCAGTTTCTGATTGAATATTGCCATCTGATTTTGGAGCTGTTGTTGAAAATCAGAAACAAGGGATTTTAGCGGAATCACCTTCTTCTTCGTAGACTCAACCTTCTGCAGATTAGTATCACAGGACATGGCTTCAAACACACAATATGGATACCATTGCACTTCCCTGGCCATGGATTCGGAATGCTCTGATACCAATTTGTTATGAACTGACTTAACAAATTGAAACCAACACAGTAACCAAAAGGAAATGTTTGCCAAATTGTATTCACTACGAGTAATTGAATGTAACAAGGACAATGAAACGATATGAACCCTAGCAATTCGAGAGTGCTAGTCTCTCCAAAAAGAACCCACTAAATTTCTGCCTACCTACACCACCTGCATCCCCTCTATTTATACTAATTATTTTCTAATTACCCAAAATAACCCTTCTTAACTATTCTAGAATATTACTTAGAATTGGGCCTGGGCCTCTAAATGGATGCATGACAGATTTCCATCTTTCCAAAATGAACAACAATCACTCTAATACACAAAGTTTCGAAATTTTGCGATCTGGAAACCAAATGAGCAGATATTAACAAATTCAATTTCAAATCAAGTGCGTTTCAAAAATATCGGGAAAAACGGCTCACATACGATCTATACATTATGAACGAGTAATCTCTACTCATTCATTAAAATCGCCTCTCTATCCTCAAATTAAAATACGAGAAAACAAATAGAACTACAAATACTCATAATCAGAAGATATCACATACCTTAGATGCTTGATCAGTTGCTCAAGATGAACGAAAGGGAAACTAAAAAAGACTGATAGAAGTCGCTCAACTGAAGCGTCGTTCCAAGAAGCCAGAGTCCAAACCAAGCAATTTAAACATTATAAGCAGTATTCAATCGATTACAATACCTTTTATAACATTTAACCCACAATAACAATGATTTTTCTGAACTTCGAAGAAGTGATCTTTGATATGTGGTTATTGGAATGGAGGAGCGCAAAAATGGAAGGCGGGGAACTCAAGAGAAGGCGGAGGCGTGTGGAGGAGATGAAAGAAGGGGTTGAGGCTCAAGTGGTTGGGTTGATGAAGCCTATGTCTTTAATCATTGATTGTATTTACTAAAACTAATATGCCCCTACAATTTCTTTAATACATAATAAACCATGAAGTTCTAAAGTATTTCAAAATTGCCATTGTATTTGATGTCCATGTATTAAAATCAATAAATGGCTTAGATCGTTTTTCATGATTTTCAATATTTTTTTGGTTCTCATTTACTTACCTTCCTACCCATATAAGTGTGTGTATATATATATATATATATATATATATATATATATATATATATATATATATATCGTGTGAGAAGTTGAGGTTAAGATGAGAAGCGTGAGAAGTAGATTTGACTCGTTGATCACTTTTAGGCGGCGCTTGTTTTTTAAGAGGTGATGAAGTCTGAAGTCTGATTTCAGTTCTGATTTTTAAGAGGTGGTGCTGAAGTTTAAAATATGAATCTATAAGACTGTCTATTTTTGTAAGCCGACAAACGTCTAAATATGTATAATTGTCTATTTTATCTCATTTTCACCACAACTTTTCTATCTTCATTCAACTTGTCATTGTCAATCCATTTGACTGCCTTTTTCTTCTCCAATTTATCATATTCTAATCCTTTTTTTCTTCTTCTTGATTAACTAGTGCTTCCTTCCACCAAAATCTTGGATTCCCCTAATTTCTCATTCGACTTCTCAACACCATCTCCCAAGTTCTGCAGCCTGCAAACAAGGCACCAAAATTGGTCTTATCGAATTTAACTATTTATGAGAACCTCATCCAATTAAAAGTTCAACTTTGATTATTAGTTCTAAAAATATATGAAAAGAAGACAAAAAAGAATAATCCATTAGGCCTTCCGTAGCCATAGCGGGGAAGGGGCTCGGGATGGGGAGGTGGCAGCGGGATGGCTGCGGGGATGGGGTACGGGGCGGGATCGAATGCGGGAAGGGATGGTTTTCGGGGATGGGATCCCGATCCATCCCGAGGGTTTTTAAAAAAAAAAATTATTAAATTTTTAAAAAAATTACCGTTGAACGGCTCTTTCTTAAAAAAAATCTCAATTTAATCTCACTATATATTTAATCTTCAACCTCTTATTTCTCACACCTCTCAACCTCTTATTTCTCACACCTCTTATTTCTCACACCTCTCAACCTCTTATTTTTCACACTATCAAATTCTCTCAATCTCACACCTCTCAAACTCTCTCAAATTCTCTCAACCTCTTATTTTTCACACCTCTCTCATCATGAATCCAAACAGAACACCTACATCCCGTCGTAACCGACCGAATACACCACAATCGCAAGAAGATCAAGAGCTTGGTTTCCAAGCGTTTACACAACAAGGTTATCATCCGCAATTTTCGCAACAAATTCCGCCACAATGGTCGCAACAAAATCCGCCACAATGGTCGCAACAAAATCCGCCACAATATCCGCAACAATTTCCCCAACAATTTCACCAACAATTTCCGCAACAATTTCCTTACCAATTTACACGTCCCGGTTTGATTGAACAAGGTTTTACTCCGGCCAACTACAATCTTCCTTCACCCGCAATCAATCTCGACGACGACATTGTTCCGGAAACCCAACCTTCTACCCCGAACTCACCACAATTTATCCCGACACAACAATCTAACCCGGAACCATCAAATCCGAGACGAACGAAAGCCGCCAAACAAACGTGGACAAGAGCCGAGGAACTCGCGTTAGTGTCGGCGTGGGTTGACGCTTCGGAGGACCCCGTGGTCGGTAACGCACAAAGCGGTGGTAATTATTTTTATTGTTGTTATTATTATTATTATTATTATTATTATTATTATTATTATTCTTATACTTAATTTTACATAAATGTAGGAAATTTTTTGGGCCGAATCGGGGATGTGTTCTTTACTCGCATGGGTCGTGAACCAGGTTATAGATCAACCCATCAACTCAATAGCAAGTTCAACGACCTCAATAAAAGAGTTAATTCGTTTGGCGGCATCTACAACAACTTGCTCAATAATAGATCAAGCGGGATGAGTGAGGCCGATATATCCCGAACGACACACGAACGGTATGTAGCACGCCATAAAGTTGCTTTCACTCACGAACAAGTTTGGGACGTCCTAAAAAAATGTCCAAAATGGGGAGCCGTTCCAACGATGACGACAACTTCACCGCGGGGTTCAAAACGTACCCAACCTTCCGATGATGACGATGACGAGCAAATTCAACGACCCATCGGGAGAAACAAGGCAAAAAAATCATCAACGAGTAATACGTCCGGGGCGAATACGGACGAAAGTGTTACTCAGTTGTTGACGACGTTCAACAACAAGATTGATGATACAATGGAATACAAAATGAAAAAACTCGATCTCGAAATCGAAATCGAACGCTCAAACCGATTTGAGAAAGACTTCGAGTATTTCATAGCCCCGCATGATCACCTTACGGGAAACGCTTTGAGGGCTACTTTAGCGAGAAAAGAGCAACTCCAAAAATTTCATAATTGGTAGTGTTTTGTATTTTGTAATTTTTATTTTTAATGAATGATATGAATTTTAATTTTTATTATTTATCTTATTTTTATTTATTAAAAAATATATAAATATTTTTATTTTGTTAAATAATTAAATGTATAAATAAAAGAATTAAAATAAATGAGGTGGCAAAAGGGTTTGAGGGAATGGGGTACAGGTGTTTAGGGATCGTGAGGGATGGAGTGAGGGATGGGAGAAAAGCTGATGTGGCGCTGAGGTGGAAAGGAATCTTTGAAAGATAGGCCTTATGGGATACTGATGGCCTTATATATAGACCTACGATGAAATATGAACCACTAAAATCAAACATTATAATATTCCAATCAAACTGAAGGCATATCATGATACAAACCCATGTGTTTATTAAAGAAGTCGAGTAAAATTAACATTCTGTATATAAAAAAAAATTAATGGGAGTATGGAAACATCATATTTAAGCAGAAAAAGCTTCACCTTTGGGTCGACTTGATTTAGAATCTGACGACGAAATACAGAGACAGGTGCCTACCTCCAGTCCTCCACGATTGAGCAAAACAAATTTGGGTCGAGTTGATTCGGTGATGAGAGAACTGAAGGGGCGGCATCGGTGGGGGAGATCGATAGAAAGTCGACAAAAATCTGGAGTAGATGAAATATAACCATAGAAAGTCGACATACCTTCGAGATCCTTGCTATGCACTCGATTTGGGTTAGAACCGATTTTGAGATCGACAGAGTTGGAGATTGATTTGGAGTCGAGGGATTTGGAAATCGTATTGGGTGAGGGAGAGGAGCAGTGTGATGAAAAATAAGAGGCGTAAAAGTGATTAGGTTGTCACTTTTTCTTCCAGACAAATTTAAGTGATAAGAGGCTCTTAATATTTCAAAAAAACAAATAGTCTTAATTGAAGTACATATGATGATATGACAGAAGAAGTGATAAGAGGATTTTAAGTTCTGATTTTCAAAAAAAAATAGCCCTTTAATCAATGCCCTCCCATGAATTGCGCCTTAGAAGTGAATTGATCTGATGCATATTATCTCGGTGCATCTCATCCTGATGTGCGTCCATTTCTCATTAAACGGTTGATAACCACTTCTCACGCTTCTCACGTTAACCTCACTTCTCACCGGAACCCAACCCTATATATATATATATATAGGGTAAGGATCAAGGGAGAACCTTGAAAAAAGAAATAACCGAAGAACCATGAAAAAACGAATGAAAAAATATATCAAAATGGATGTCAAATTAAAGATAATAAAATGATGAATTTTTTGGTGTAATTTGTTTCGCTTTAATTTATATCATACTTCGCCAATTTTGAATTTAAAAACAGAGCGTAAATACCTTTTTTTATTAAAAAAAATTGGTTATAACTACCTTTTAATTCATAACCATTGGATCATCTTAATCTAATGGCTTGGATGAGTTCTTCGGTTCTTTCATTTTTCCTTGTTCTCTTCCGATCCCATCCCTATATATATATATATATATATATATATATATATATATATATATATATATCACCTTCATTTAGCAAAAATGCGAGAACACCTTATATTGTAGTTAATCACATGTGATATTACAATCCATCGTGTATGATACACTTGTGACGCTAAATCGAAGACACAGACGACCTTTGATGCGATCTAGGTTGTGGATCAAGTCGCTCACACACCACTAGACCCCTCACGTGTATTATCACATGTGATAAGGGTGTTCTCGATGTGATATTGTAATCCATCACATATAATACATATGTGACACTAAATCAGTAACACAAACAACCTTTGGCGCGACCTCCGCAACCACCACGTACACTCACATGTGATAATAGTGTTATCACGTTTTCGTAAAATGAAGATGTTCTCGTTTGAACATCCATATATATATATATATACATATATATAGAGAGAGAGAGAGGAAAGTTCAAATAAAAACTCATTTTCAATTGTGAACATGAGGACGGATCTTGGCCCTTCCATCTATATTGATCCAAAGACTCATATTAAATAGAGTTTTTAATTGAAATTATTAATTAAGGTGATTAGGGATAAAAATGGAAGATAATTAAAACACATGACTTTTTCTTCTTTTTTTTAATTAAATTTTTTACCCCCCTTAAAGTTTAAAATAAATTAACTTAAAAATTACTAACATTTTAATCAAACAAATTTCATCAAAAAAACGAGAATTTCGTGCTCTTCGATATGACATCCATCTCGATATAGTTTTTTTGTTGTTTTAACCGTTTTTACGTGGAATGTCATATACGTGTTATATTCGGTATGAATATTTATGTATGTTCAAGTGCGTACAACATCTCGACACCATAAGTCCGTAACTCGACATCACCTTCTACAACACTTTCTTCAGTGTCCTAAGGTATCGTGTTCTTCATTACCATAACCCAACACCTATCGATATGAATCGGGAACCTATCGAGTTTCGATTGTGAACCGATGAACAAAAGAGAGTGCGTCACGTCTCCACACCTTCACGAGTCACTCGTGTATTATTCTTCATGAATAATGTATCATCCAGTATGAATAATACATCATTCAGGGTAAATAATACACGATTCATGAATTCATGTATTATTCATCCTGAATATTGTATTATTCATCCTGAATATTGTATTATTCATCATGAATAGTGAATGAACGTTCACCTTTGTTATTCATATTGAATGTGGACACCTGAAGATGTGCATACATATTCATAAAGAATAAAACCAAGTTTCGGTTGTGAATCGAAAAACAAAGAGAGTGTGTCATGTGTTCAACCTTCACGGGTCATTCATATATTATTCAACATGAATAATCTGTTATTCATGATGGATAATGTGTTATTCAGGGTGAATAATGTGTTATTCAGGATGAATAATACACGATTCATGTTTAATAATACATGAATCAGGAATTTGTGTATTATTCATCCTGAATGTTGTATTATTCATTTTGAATACTGTGTTGTTCGTCATGAATAGTGAATGAACGTTCCTCTTTGTTATTCATACTAATATGCACACCAGGAAACGTGCATACATATTCATACCGAATATAACACATACATAGCATTTCACGTAAAAACGGTTAAAATGAAGAAAAAACTATATCGAGATGGATGTCATATCGAAGAGCACGAAATTCTCGTTTTTTTTATGTAATTTGTTTGATTAAAATATTAGTAATTTTTAAGATAAATTATTTTAAACTTTAAGGGGGTAAAAGTTTTTTAATTAAAAAAGAAAATAAAAAGTCAAACATGGTAGGCGTTGATTCAAATTTTCAGATTTACCCCTAATCACTTCTCAATTGGTTTAATTAAGTTTTAACCATTGATTAGTTTTCCAAATCTTGATCAATGGTTGTGACTTGCCCTCATGTTCACAATTGAAAATGAGTTTTCATTTGAACCCACCCCTATATATATATATAGGGCATTCAAGGGAGAACTCGGTTTTTTGTGATAACCGTTAGATCCAATCTCAATCACACATTATTAATAATCAGTGACTATTATTAAAATAATAATAATTTTGATAGTTATCTATTAATTTTCAAAAAAATTAAATTTATGGATAATATTTAGGGGTAAATTAGTCAATTTGTAAATCTCTCTCCTCTCTCTCTCTGTATCCGGTGAATCTCTCTCCGATCAAACGTATTCCGACGTGCACTACCCAAGAACTTCTAGCGGTAATAAATAAACCAACTTTGATACACATTGTGATAACTAAGAACTTCTAATCGTAAGACACAAATCAACTGTGATACCACAGTGACACGTTATGATTATGGTTTGAGACCAGATCAGATCTGGGTATTAGTAAGACAATGAGTTGATACCACTATGATACCAGTATGATACCCACTGTGATACTTATCGTGATACGACTGTCCTTTGGCGTCAAAACCTAATTGTTGGCCAAAAAGTTGCAGGTTGTTGAATTTTCATAACATTAAGCATATTATTGCAGAAAGCCTTCATGATCTCCAATGACTTTCTGATTTAACGGTTGACCATGGAGTTACGGTGGTGTTAAACCTCCGACTAGGGGTGCTCACGGGTTGGGTTGGCCAGGTTGAAGGCACTTTAACAACTCAACCCAATTATTGCGGTTTGAAAAATCTCAACCCAACCCAACCCAACCCAAACCGTTCGGGTTGGGTCGGGTTGGTTGGGTTGAAACTTTTATTGATTCTTTCACCATTTAACTAAGTTATCGTGTCTAAACAAATTGCTACATGTTTCTAAATATCTAAATGTTCAACAGATTACTAAATCGTCTAATAAAAGATTGCTTATAAATGTTTTGTTTATAAATGTGGCATCAAGAATCAATAACAAAATTACTAAAGTAACAATTGGCCAACAATTGTCTGTTTATAAATGTTCAATAGTAACAATATTGCTTTGACAGAAACAAAAATGACAGATACAAGCATTCAAAATTAGATTTAAATGTTTTTACGAGTTGTCGCGGGTTGTCGGGTTGGGTCGGTTTGTTTTGGGCCTAACCTGTTATCAACCCAATATATGCGGGTTGGTAAAAAATAGTATCGATTATACATCGGGTTGGCTCGGTTTGAGTTTTTTTGTCTCGGGTTGGGTTGGATTGTCCGGGTTGGTCGGAAAATTGAGCACTCCTACCTCCGACGATCATGGAAAATTTTGTGGAGACAGTGTTTGAAATCTGAGTGTAAAAAATTGTGTTGTATCTTCACAATTATTACCAATTCTATTCCTCCAAGATCCATCTCTTTATTTAGATACACCATGTAAACCCTATTTGGTTCTCCACTCTTTAAAGGCATTAACTGAAATCAAACATCAAGAAGAAATTAAAGAAGTTGAGAAAAAAATTACATTTTTAATGGAACAATGCATGACAGATGAATTGAAGGTTTTCTCACTTGGTCGTCTTCCTACAGCCTTCAAAGCAAAATATTGCATTTTTCATGGAAAATGGATCTCCTTTATTTTAACGATTTTTAGGTTAAATCAGAACAAATTGTTGAGAAATATATGGAAACATAATCTTTAATGATAACTATTAAAATAAAAAAAAATTAATATTTGAATTATAATTAATTAAGTTACCAATATACCCTTATTAATTATTTAAATAAATAAATAGGAAAAATGCGTGAAATAGCAACCTACTTTCACTTATTTCTTTATTATAGCATTGTACTTTCAATTTTTCTTATTACAGCAATGTAGTTTCAATTTATTTTTTATTAGTGCATTGTACTTTAAAGTATTTACCCATTATACCATTATGCTTTAAATTTACCCAATATATTAGGTTTTCATGCCACCTCATTGTCCACATAGGCTGTCCACGTGTACAATAGTGCTGACGTGACATTTCTCATTACATCAGTGTACTTTCAAAGTTAATTTTCTTTAACATAATGAAACATTTTTACCAAAAAATATAATTTCAGAAATTTAACATGTTTACAAAGATCGCTATTACACGAATAAACATGTTTACAAAAGATCATTAGTTCATCGAATGTGGTTAGAGTCGAAATTTAACAGGTTAGAGTCGATCACGCTTGAGGGAGAGGATGAGGGAGACGAACGTGGGAGACGATGAGGGTTTACAAATTAGAACTAGAACCGTCAGAGGGTATATGTTTTTTAAAATCCTTTTTGAATTTATTTTTCTTTTTAACGCCATGTAGGCAGATCCATGTGTCAGCCACGTCATTTTCATATGACACGTCAACAAAAGAAACCGGTGCTAAAGATAATAGGTTACCCAATGCTATAATGGGTAAATACTTTAAAGTACAATGCCCTAATAAAAAATAAATTGAAACTACATTGCTGTAATAAGAAAAAGTGAAAGTACAATGCTATAATAAAGAACTAAATGAAAGTAGGTTGCTATTTCGCGCATTTTACTCTAAATAAAATTAATATATTAAATTGATTGACTCATATTGGATTTCACGGTTACGGCAAACTACCGAGTTCTCATTTGATTAGACCCCTATATATATATTCAATATTTATAACCGATTTTTCAAAATTTGATCACGAGTATACTGAAATGAGAATATGTTCAAACTAATTGTTTTACCATATTACAAAATATTTACCCGATGTCCTTATAT
Source organism: Saussurea involucrata (assembly GCA_033807775.1). Classification (NCBI taxonomy): domain Eukaryota; kingdom Viridiplantae; phylum Streptophyta; class Magnoliopsida; order Asterales; family Asteraceae; genus Saussurea; species Saussurea involucrata. Next base: position 59,827,410 of record CM066316.1, read on the forward strand.
TCTATTTTTTTACAACCTGCTCTTGTATAAGTACAATTCTTTAAAACTCCATGTCCGGTCCTTATAAAACTAAGTGATAACCAATTCCTAAACACGTTCAAATACATGGTAAACAATAAATACTATTAACACAACATTATTTTCCATAAAATATATAATCAATAGAAAACTCTCTAGTTTTTAAAAAACCACACAAAAGCAAAAAAAACCGAAAGAAATAAAAACTAAAGGAAACATAAAACACGATTGAGAATTCTAATTCTTGATTCCTGAATCAAAATTGTATTATCCAGAAAGAGGATAATTAGGGGTATCAAGGATTTCTAGCTTTTGACGAGGTACTTGAGTTCGAGTTAGGAATGGCAACGGGCCGGTTTCAGGACGGTTTTTAAGGTCACCGTCCCCGAAACCGATAAGCATCCACGTCCCCGTAACCGTACCGATCCCCGCCGGGGATCCCCATCGGGTCTGTTGGGGAAGTGCAGAAAATCGAGAGAGAAAAAGAGTGATTAGAACTTGGATAAAGAACGTGAGATCGCGTGAGAGCTCGCTTTCCTTAAGTGATATTTCGACCCCATTCTGCCCGGGTATCACGAAATTCACTCGAGGATAATCTCAATTCTCCGGTATCGACTTAGGCAGAAATCGATTCTATTTAAACACCTTGAGAATTGTAACCGACCCTATATTGATACTGATAATAATATCTCATTAAATGAGATTGATTGTGGATTAAATGTTGGCAATTACAAAAAGTGAAGGAAACATTCCAGAACCTGGCGCCAGTCACCGCGCCAGTCAACTGGCGCCACAACCGGCCCCGTGAACGACAACAGAAGCTGGCGCCAGTCACCGCGCCAGTCAACTGGCGCCAGTCACCGCGCCAGTCAACTGGCGCCACCATCCGCGCCAGCACACTTAACAGAACCTGGCACCAGTCTCCGTGCCAGTCAACTGGCGCCAGTACCGGCCCCGACACCCAGTTCATAAAACCTCTTTGTAACTCGCCAATCTTAACCGTCCAACAATCCCGGGTTCTAGATAGCTTACACGAGTGTGCACTCCACACCTCCTAACTCATGTTATAGCTTAGCTACCAACCCCATTATTATCTTTGTGAATCCAATTACATAAAATGAATCGATGATTTCACTAAAATCACCAACATTCCTCCCCCATTTTAGTGCAATCCTTGATTCACAAAAAGAAATATCCAATAAAGGGAAACAAACTCATGCATAAATGAAAATATCTAGAAGATTGAATTTCCATCTTAGTACATTACACATTTCAAATACTCGAGAATCCGGGTGTCCTATGGATTGAACCCTTCAACCCATTTGAGTACCAGAAGATAACATACACATGAATTTAAATAATTCTCTAAAGTTTAAACTTGACACTATACAGGCCATGTGTCCTTATCCATTCGTGAGTGCATCAAAGCCAAGTCCAAGCTTCTTGAAGCGGCCACATGTTGGTCCCGAAGGCCTATACAAGTTTGTAGAAGGGGATACAAACACACAGATTTTACTTTTCTAAATTGTTTATTGATAAATCATTAACAATTTACAGCTTGTTGCGGAAACAAGATTAAGGATAAACCTAAATCTAAACAAGTTGGAACACTAAAGTTTCTTGCACTAAGAGAGAAAAGGAAATTACTAATAATAACCTATCTTGAGATAAGAGATTGAACTTGTCCAGAGTTAGCAAGTTACTTCAAATGAAGTGGGTTCATCTCTTTATATACTGCATGCATTTAATGCAAGTCAGTATACACTTTACACGTGTCATCTGCTGGTTGGTTGCATGTCATTGACCTTTGTTGACAACCTTAGTAGCCGCATGTATGAACAGTGTAGTGTCAGAGTGGTTGTACGATTTCAGATAGTCGGAGGTTCTTTTCTGACATTTCGTACGGAGTCGTGCAAGGGTGGTTAAGACAAAAGTACTTTGTACGGAGGACTTCATGATCAGCTTTCGTTGAATCAGAACTTCATTCATTGCTTATCAGTGAATGATAAAGTTCAGCGATAGCTAAAGTCTTGTACTTGATACTTCACGTTGAGTGGACAAATCTGAGTCTTCGCTGATCCGCATCAGTTCATTAGGAGACTTGTCGCTGGTTCTTGAGTTTGATCTTCGACTTCAGCGTAGAACCTATGTTGACGTGAAACTTGTCTTCAGGGATCATAAGTAAACGACTAACTTATCAGCGATCACCATAAGTACTGAACAGACTCAGAGCATTATGGTGAACAGTGTTCGCTGAATGTTTAATCTAAAGAGCGAGAGTTCCTATCAGCGGTACTGTAAGATCTTAGTACTTATCAGCGATAGTGAAACTCTGATACATATTGTTTACTTACAATTTTGACTAAGTATTTAGAGAGGGTCATTATCAAATCACTGAGGGTTTGGATCAACAATCTCCCCCTATTTGATTATGACATAGCAACAAAGAAAATTGCTATTTAATGAAAACATAAGGATAAAAAGAACTCATAAAATATTTGTCCCTTTTACTGTTTTCTGGGATCTTTTCAGTACTGATGGAGTAAAGTACGTTCGCTGAAATTTTTCTTTAAACTTTGTAAAGATTACAGATGGAAGTGGAAAAATTACAAGTACAACAAACAAATTTACAAGTACAGAAGTTGTAGACAAATAAGGATAGAAAGAATTACAAGGCGATCCTATCCGTCAAAAGGTTCTTCCTTAATGAGAAGTTCATCAAGGGTCTTTGATGTGGGGATCATCCAGTCAGGGACATCTTCTCCTTGATTCCTTTTCTTCAGAGCTGCTTCAAAAATCAATGGCTTCAGGTGTCTAGCTTTGATGTCGCGTCTGACTTCACACCAGTATACGAGATCTCTGAGTTGTTCGATGGGAGCGATGTTGAGCTCAGAGATACGTTGAAAGTGATGATTTCCATAGTAGTCTAAAAAGAATATACCATAGGGATCACTTACAACTGTGCCAGGAATGAAAGTTTCTCCAGGTGGTAGGGAGGTGTCAAGCGCTGAGAGATCGGCATCAGGGCCAAGAACTTCAGCACGAGAGAAACCAATACCTGTTTCATTTCGAATAGTTGGACCTGAATCAGAGACTTTCTTCTTCTTAGCAGAGACTTTCTTCGGTTGAGGAAGAGTAGGAGGAATATCCACAGCAGATGAAAGCAGGTCGATCTGTTTGTTTAAGATCATCTCGACATGGCTTTTGAACTTTGAGCGCGATCCCTGAATGGCTAATTTTGTTTCTAACCATTCAGAGAGACCAAACTTTTCTAAGGTAGCAGCATAGAAGGTTTGCTTGGTTTTGTCATCTCTGTAGACATCCACTTCAACAACAGGAACATTAGCGTACAGTCTTCCTCTGATGTTTGCCTTGACTATTTTGGATGGTCTTGATCGATAGGTCAGCATTTGTTTAGCCCATTCCAAAGTCGTATCAGAGACCTTAGTCTTTTCTCTAACGATCTCTTGAGCATCATCCCATAGCTGACGTTGAACATCAATGGGAACTCTTTTCAGCTTGGGGTCTTTTATTGATCGTTGAGTAAGCTTGATGGCGTATTCTCTGTCTTTTTCTTCAGCTTCCTTTCTTTCAGCGATGAGGCGTTCAGCTCTAAGGTGTTCCTTGTATTCAGCTTTGGAAATTTTGAACTTTGGGTGAACTGAAGGAAGTTGATTACGCTTCAGAATGATTCGCTGATCCTCGAATCGCTTTATCATTTCCTCTCTTCTTTTCTGATCCTCTTCACTTAGCTTTTGAGGAGCTAAGGAAGGTCTGCGATTGTGCGAGAGTAGTTGTTCTTCTGGTTCATCAGTCTCAGAGATCAAATCTAAGACTGGGATTATTTCTTCACCAGCAGCTGGTATTATTGGTGAAGTCGCAGTTGTGGAACCTTCAGCGATATCCTCAAACAGGGAAGAGGACTAGCTGAAACACAGCGATCTTACAAGTAAGAACTTGATTAGAAGAACTTGGGTAGAAACAGAGAGAGAAACTTTGTTCAGGTGTAGGCTAGGGTAGTAGAACTGATAGAGGAGGGATGGAGTAAGAGATGTTTTAGTGTACCTGACAAACCGGCTTTTCAAGCAAGATCATCAGATTTTCATCTTCAGCGACGCTTTTGCCTTTGCCTTTCTCAGCTCCAGAGGTTGAGGGCTTTGTCTTTGTCCGCTCCCCTGAAGGTTCATTTATCGAGATTCCCTTAAGAGCTTTGATCCTCGGAGCAGGTTTGACGATAAAGAAGTCATCGTCATCTTCGTCATCATCATCATCATTCTTTGGAGAAGAGGATGGTTCATCATCAGGGATGTCGACGGCTTCATCATCTTCTGCTTCGGATTCAGTTTTATCAGCTTCTTCTTCGAGTTGCTCCCCCTCAGATACAGAGGCGAGCTTCTCGGTTTCCTCAGGGTTTTCAACTCCCTTAGGTCCAGCGGTGAGATCTTCAGCATCCTTCTTCTCTCCCCTGATAGATTCATCATGGGAAAGGTCTTCAGCGCTCTTCTCCAGATCTTCAGCGCTCTTCTCCCCCTCTTTTTCATGATGAGTGGGGGAGGAGTGGGTTGACTCATCAGCTGTGGGAGGTTCTCTGTCTTCTTGGCCAGAGATACCTAAACAGCCTTCAATCTTTGCTAATCTGTCTTCAAGGCCAGATATAGCAGGATTGATCTTCTCAAGCTCAGTGCGATCCGCCGCTGTGAAATGTTCAGTTGCAGGGACAGGGGCAGGAGCAGGAGCAGGAGTATTCGCCTTGTTCAGCAGCGTCTCGATCATCGTTTTCATCTAACCAACGTCGGTCTTTACAGAGCCTAAGTCAGTCGTCAGAGTGCTGATATTTGTCTTCACAGCAGACATATCTCCCTCTAGTGTTCCAACCGATGTCTTCAGCGTTGTTACTTCGCCGGACATGGAAGAAACTGAGTTTTTGAGTGAGGTGTAGTCTGTGTAGATGTCAGCGAGCACCTTGGCGAAGTCGCTGAGAGTTTTATCAACTTGCTTCAAGTCATCTGTGGAAGCCTTCTTCTCCACCACCGTTGTCAGCTTTGTAAGGTTCTCTCCAGCGTTTGTTACAGCTGTAGAGTTGTTGGAAATAGTGGTGGTGAGACCTGTCAGCTTTGTTTCCACGGACTTCAGAGAGGCGTTGATGTCTCCCAAATTAGGACCTGTAACAGATAAGTACTTGTGAACAAAGGAAAGCTCAGAAGTTTCGGGTTTAGTTACAGTGTATATGGTTTGATGTGTACCTGCAGGAGGATTGGTGAATTCATCAAAATCACGGGTTCCTGAGAAAAGCTCCATATCGTCAGCTAAAGTACGTTGACGTATGGTTATCTCTGCATGTCCTGTGCCTATCATTCCTTGAAGAGTATTCTCTTTAACCTCTGGAGGAATGACAGGTGCTTCAGCTATAATTGGAGTAGAGTCCAAATGAGTGGAGGGAGAAGCGAAGGATAAGAATGGGGGTTGGGTTCTGAGTTCAGCGTTGGAATCGCTGAAAATCACTTCATCAGTCTTTTGAGAGACTGAAGGAGGTTGGGTAGGTTCCAAGTTTGTAACCTCAGCGTTTAGAGACGCTGAAGTCGGGATTGATTGGATGGGTTGTTCAGGTGTGGCAGAGCGTACCACTGAACGTTCCTTCAGCTCTGCAGAATGAGCTGAGGAGTCTTCAGCAAGAGATTGTTGGGGTTGCTCCTTGGTTTTCTTGATCCTTTTAGAACCAAGTTGGGTTGAAGATTGTTTCCTTTTCTTAGAAGGAGAGGATTTTGTGGCCTGGGTATCAGCGATGGGTATTGTCGCTGTAGGAGCCACAGAAGTAGAAGAAGTAGGGTTGAGAAGAGTGAGAAGGGTAGAAAGACGTACCTCATTTTCAACAGGTTTGAAGTCGAGTACCTTAGGGCCAATCTGAGAGAGTTTCAGGTCGCCCTCTTGCGGGTAGCTGTCCTTCAGGCCATATTGAAAGATGGCGTTGATGAATCGGGGGTATGGAACCCATGCAGGCCTGTCAGCGGCAGAATCTACTCGTTGCACCAAGTCATCATAGATAATAGATGCCCAGTCAATGTGTAGACCTTTCAGCAGAGCGTATCCCATTGCTTGCTGAGGTTGAGCGGCTTGGTCAGAAGAGCCGGTCTTTGCGGTCATGCAGCTGATAAGGTGAGCGAAGATGAAGTTCATCTCGCTGGCATTTTTGATTTCTTCAGCAGGGTCAGTTTCTTCTCAGGCTTCTTGTCTCTGCCCATTTCCCATACATATCCCATTGCATCAAAAAATTCAATAAGAGCTTCTCTGTCAGCGGGTTTCTTATGGTCAGGGAAAGGAACAAAAGGCTTTTCTTTTGTAGCGTTGGGAAAGTTCAGAGCTTTGCGAATGATGGCAGGTGTGATCTTTATGGTGCCATACTCAGTATCGCTGAGGATACAATCAACTGTTTTGGAGGGGTCTTTGGCGGATGGTAGCTGAGAGTGTCTGGCAGAGTACCAGAACTGGGATAGTAGTAGCTGACTTGCAGGAGGTGAAATGGTCAGGGCTGTTGAAATGCAGCAATTCTTCAGGAAATTCACAGCATCTTTCAGATGTGTGACTTGCTTTCGAGGAGGAAACTCGAGAAGCGCAGAGAGGTTGTTTATCTTGGTCCAGTCTAGTTGATCCAGAGTGAACTTAACCTGAGGAGCCTTGATAATTTCCACTCCCTCAGAGTCAGTGGAGATGTTCTCAGCGGTAGTAGGAATGGTAGACGATGCCATTTCTCTGTATTATTAGTTCAACCAAAGATGTTAAAAAATAAGAATAATCTTAATGTGGAAAGATTTTCCATTAAGATGGTTCGAATTTTATCCATTTCATTCAGACACAAAAGTCTTAATGAAGATTAGGGTTTTTCTTGCTTAAGAAACGAAATGTAAAACCCATTTATTCTTGTTATCCAGTTTCTTATGAAGAATTAGATTCTGGAAACGAATGAAGAACAAGTTTAAGATTTTGCATTTAAACTTGAAGAACAACCATGAAATGGTTGTGTTCATAAAACCGTGAAAGAAATGATTTCATTTTTAAGAAGTTCTTTTGTTTGATCTTATTAAAACAAATGAGAAGATCGGAAACAAGTTATACGCATTTGGTAATAAATAAGAACATATTAACCTTGATGTTTGATGAAGAGGATGATGAACAGTTATTGAGGTTTTTTGAAAGCACAAATGCAACAGTGAATTCTTTCTTGCGGAGGAAGATTGTTCGCGTAAAAGAAAAATATAAACCAAGAGTTTGTTTATATAGAGAGTTTAGAGAGAGAAAACCTTGAGCGGGAAAAGATTTTCATCATGACACGGACACGTGTTTGCATTTGATTGGAAGTTTGAACGAGACGTGCAAACGTGTGTCAGAAAGAAACGTGCCGGGGTTTATCCGTTGCAATGACGTCACAACTGTCCTTTCATATTCTTTTAGGATATCTCTGAGGTTTTGAAAGCTCAGGGACTCTTTTGAAAACATGAAGCACTGAATTAGAAATATCAGTGATGGTTTTAAGAACTTTCAAAGTATTGCTGTTAAGGAAGAGATATTCAGCGATGCATTTTGTTTTGAAATCTTGCATTTTCATGCGTTTGTCAGAGAGAGAAAACATACCTTGATATCAGCTAACCAAGTTTATTCAGAGAGAAGATGATTGAATAGGTTATACGAGTTGATTTTATCCTATCGCTGATCAATGTGAACCGCTGAAGATTTTACCCTTCAAAGTTCAGCATTCCAAGCTCGCTGATGAGAAAGTTGAATCTTGTCTCATCAAGAGGTTTGGTAAATAAATCAGCTAACTGATAATCAGTTGGGATAAAATGAAGTTCTATCACCATTCATCACATGATCTCTGATAAAATGATATCTGATTTCTATGTGTTTCGTCTTTGAGTGTAGCACTGGATTGTTAGCTATAGCGATGGCACTAGTGCTGTCGCAATAGATTGGAATTTTGGAGAGCTGAAGATCATAGTCTAGTAGCTGATTTCTCATCCACAAGACTTGAGAACAACAACTTCCAGCAGCTACATACTCAACTTCAGCTGTGGAAGTGGACACTGAATTTTGCTTTTTACTTGTCCAACTTACCAGCTTTCCACCCATGAGCTGACATCCTCCTGTGGTGCTTTTCCTATCCAATTTGCAACCTGCAAAATCACTATCTGAATAGGCGGTTAGATCGAATCCTGAGTCTTTGGGATACCAAAGACCTAGGTTCGCTGTACCCTTAAGATATCGAAAGATTCGCTTTACAGCTTTCATATGAGATAGCATAGGTTCAGCTTGATATCGTGCACACAAACATGTTGCATACATAATATCGGGTCGGCTAGCTGTAAGATACAGGAGAGAGCCGATCATCCCACGGTACAGCGTGACATTATCAGGTATTCCCTTTGAATCCTTGTCAAGTGTCAGCGGTGGTGCCATAGGGGTTTTCATAGCTGAACTATGAGTTAAGTCAAATTTCTTCAACATATCTTTAACATATTTTCCCTGATTAATAAAAGTTCCTTTTTCAGTTTGCTTAATCTGAAGACCAAGGAAATACGTTAGCTCACCCATCATGCTCATTTTATACTCATCTTTCATTCTATCAGCGAAACGAGTACAAAGCTCAGGGTTAGTAGAACCAAATATAATGTCATCAACATATATTTGAACTAAAATGATATAACCTTTCACTTTTCTGAAAAATAGAGTTTTATCAATCTTACCTCGCTCAAATTGTTCAATATGGAGATAAGTAGAAAGAGTGTCATACCATGCACGAGGAGCTTGCTTCAAGCCATAAAGTGCCTTATCCAGCTTATAAACATAATCTGGACGCTTAGAGTCTAAAAACCCTGGAGGTTGTTCCACATAAACTTCTTCATTCAGCTTTCCATTCAGGAACGCTGACTTAACATCCATCTGATGTACTTTGAAGTTTTTGTGTACAGCATATGCTAAGAATAGACGAATAGATTCAAGTCTTGCTACTGGAGCAAATGTTTCGTCATAATCTATACCTTCCTCTTGTCTGTATCCCTGAGCAACAAGACGAGCTTTGTTGCGGGTTACAGTACCATGTTCGTCCAACTTGTTTCGATAGACCCATTTAGTGCCTATCACCGTTTTATCAGTTGGTCTTCGAACAAGCTTCCAAACTTTGTTTCTTTCGAATTCAGTCAGCTCTTCTTGCATAGCGCTGACCCAGTTTGGATCTCTGAGGGCATCATCTATTTTCTTTGGTTCAGTTAGAGAAATAAAGTTGACAAATAAACAAATATTACCTGCACTTCGGCGAGTCTGAACACCAGCGTTTGGATCACCAAGAATTTGATCAATTGGGTGATTTACAGTCCATCGCTGAGCCGGAGCATAAGTCGCTGACTCATCTAGAACTGGAGGAGCTGAAGATGAGGCTTCAGTTGCTTCTGGAGTTTCAGCTAAGAGAGGAATGCTTGCATTTGTCATTTCATTCACTGATTGCTGAGAAATAGATGGAATGTCTGAGACATTTGGATCAACTGCAGGTATAGTGTTTATAGGAACAGCTGAGATCCATGATGTTTCAGCTTCACTATTCTGCATGTTTGGAATGATAGTAGGACCATCATTTTCTACGGTGTGAGTATGAGGAGTGGGAACTTCTTCTGAATCACCAAGATGAGAAAACATCCATTGATTTAGTTCTTCAGTATCAGCGGACGGTTTAGAGTTCGCTGAACGGGATTCGTCAAACGTGACGTGAATAGTTTCTTCTACAGTTTGTCTTCTACGGTTGAAGACTCTGAAGGCTTTGGAAACTGAGGAGTATCCAAGAAAGATTCCATCATCAGCCTTATGATCAAACTTTCCAAGGGCATCTCTGTTGTTCAGTATGAAACACTGACATCCAAAGATGTGAAGAAAGCTGATTGAAGGCTTTCTCCCATGAAAGAGTTCATAGGCTGTCTTTTTGAATCTTTTAACTATCAGCGACCTGTTTTGCGTAAAACAAGCAGTGTTGACAGCTTCTGCCCAAAACTGAGTAGGCAGGTGAGAATCGCTGAGCATTGAACGTGCAACTTCAATTATTGTTCTATTTCTTCTTTCAGCGATTCTGTTTTGTTGTGGTGTTCTCACTGATGAAAAGTTGTGAGAAATACCCTTACTCTCAAGGAAGGAATCAAGAGAACTGTTTTTGAATTCAGTTCCATGATCACTCCTTATAGAGCGAACAGTCAAATTGTTCAGGGTTTCCATCTTCCGAACAAAGGTGATGAGTTCTTCAGGGGTGTCACTCTTGGAACGGAGAAACATTACCCATGTGAAGCGAGAGAATTCATCAACTATGACCAACGTATATTTCTTTCCAGCGATGGATTGTTTGTTAACAGGGCCAAACAAATCCATATGGAGTAGTTGTAGAGGAGATGACACTGAGGAGACTTGCTTTGACTTAAAGCTTGCCTTGGTCTGCTTCCCTTTTTCACACGCTGAACATAAAGACTCTTTGGCGTATGAATGCTGAGGTAGACCAGTGACTAACTCTTTTGAAGAAAGAGTGTTCAGTGTCTTGAAATTTAGATGAGATGGCCTCTTATGCCATAGCCAGTTGACATCAGATGAGGCCTTTGAGAAGAAACAGGAGTTCTCAGTGGTTGTTGAGTCCATGTTTATTACATAAACATTTTCCAAACGATAACCGCTGAGAGCTATCTTCTCCTTTTTGTCAGTGACAAAGCAGGATTCCTTAGTGAAAATCACTTTGTTATCCATGTCGCAAAGCTGACTGATGCTTAGAAGATTATGCTTCAGCCCTTCAACATATGCGACTCTTCTGAAGGAGGTTGTACCATTTGAAAGTACACCATACCCTCGGGTGTGTCCTTTTCCATTTCCACCGAAAGTCACAGAGGGACCCTTCTCTTCCTTGTATTCAGCGAACAGGTTTTTCTTTCCAGTCATGTGTCTAGAGCATCCGCTATCGAGATACCAGATACCCTTCTTAACCTGAAATACAAAGAGAGATTAATTTTTCTTGGGTACCCACTTAACCATGTATACACATTTGTTAGTGGAGCTAGTTGGAATAGAAGGTTCAGCGGTCTTCGCAGCATTTGAACATTCAACTTTGTCTTTCTTCCCTTTGGTTAATTTCTTAACCTCAGTGGTAGAGGTTACCTTGACCTGATTTGCACCAGGGTTGGTCTTCTTTGCCTTGGGGGCAATCTTCACCTTAGCTATCTTTTCAGCTTTGGTGGTTGTGGGGCACTTACTAGCAATATGATCGGTAAGTCCACAGTGATAACATTTCCTATAACTAAAAGTAGTTCTAGGACCATTTGAATGCTGAGCTTTTAATTTCGAATTAGAAGTGCCAGCACCAAGTAAACTATTGGCTTTAGAAATGGGACGAATATTCAGTTCTTCAGATTTCTTACCAAGGACATCCACTCTGAGTCTAGGAGTAGATCGCTAAATAGATCCAGAGATCTGCTTCCTTGATTCAGAAGGATGGGTCACTGAAGCTTTAGAAGCATTCAGCTTTGGTACTAAGGTACCCTTTTGAGGATTTTGGTAAATAACAATTCCTTTACCTTTGTCTTTAGAGACAGAGGTAGGTTTTGAATAAACCATTTTCTCCTTACCTTTTGAGGAGGTAGGAGTTTCCTCAGGGATTGGTGTATTTGACGAGGAGCACTGAGAAGATAAAGTATCAGCGACTGAGGATACGAACGTTCCAAGCATTGAACGCTCAGTGGTTGGTTTCGGAGTATCATATTTGTAACCCAAACCACGTTTATCACTCAGGGGAATCTGAGATTTTATTATCTCAGTGATCTTTGTTGAAGAATTACACCATCCTTCAACAGTAGCTTTTTCAGCTTTTAATGCAGCGATAGCTTCTGCTCGTTCGATTTTGACTAGCTGATTTAAATAAACTTGATCTTTAAAATCTTCTTCAATTTTAGAAAGCTTTTCTATTTGAAGGTGACAGTTTTTAAGCTGTTCAGCGAGATCAAGGTTTTGGTTTTCAACCACAGTTTTGCCGTTCATGGCTTCGTATAAGCTTCTAGTCAAGAGATCGATCTTACGGAGACTATCAGCTTCATCAATATTTGCAATATTGGTAAAGAAAGAAGGCGATACCTGAATAGCAGAGGTTGAAGTGGAGGGAATGTCTGAACTTTCTTCCTCATCTTCAATCTTAGCCATAAGGCAGAGATTGGCTTCATCATCTTCAGAGTCAGATGATGATTCTTCTTTATCAGATTCAGCCCAATCATAGTTGGCCATAAAGCCTTTGCCTTTCTTCTTAAAGCTTTTCAGCTTTGCATACTTCTCCTTCAGCTTTGCGTATTTGTCATCTTTATTCCTTGGAACAAATGTTTTCTTTGGGAAAGCTGAAGGTCTAGTGACTTTCTTTGATCTGCACTCATTAGCGAAATGTCCTGTCTTTTCGCAGTTGAAACAAGTAGCAATAGCCTTATCAACAAAAGCTGATGATTTAGGCTTGTCAGTTATGGAAAGAGGTTTGTTCTTTCTAAACATTTTCTTTTTGGCAAATCTCCTGAACTTTTTGGTTAGGAGAGCCAAAGATTCATCATCATCTGAAAAATCAGAATCTGATGACCTTTCAGAGTTACTTTCTAACTCAGTGATAGTGACCGAAGGTCGCTGTGTAGAAGGTTCCTCTGAGATTAAAGCAACAGGGGTGCTTTTGGAATCTTTTACAAGATTTTTCTTAAGATGGCTTGATTGCTCATGATTCAGCAATTTACCATATAAGGTTGAAAGGGTCATTGATTTAAGATCCTTTGACATCTTGAGACACATAGAATTGTCCCAGCTTTCAGGTAAACATTCTAGAAACTTTGTCAGCACTTCAAAGTTAGAATATTCCTTACCAACAGTTTTCAGATCAATAATTAAACAATTAAAACGTTGGTGAACTTCAGAGACAGATTCATTCTTACCAGAAATGAAGCTTTCGTATTGTCTTACAAGGTTGATTTTTCTTGAGTCCTGGACTTAAGACGTTCCTTCATACTGAACACATATTGTGTCCCACATGGCTTTTGATGTTTTCAGATTCATGACGGAATGGTAGACTTCGTCAGGAAGAGACATGGATAGTATGGATCTGGCTTTTGTATCTATAGCCACTTTCTTCTTATCTTCATCGGTCCACTGAAAGATTTCTTTAGGGACCAGCCTTTTAGGAATAGCAGGTCTATTCTCAGCGGCTGGAACTGCAGCATCAATTCTTACAGGGATGAATGGACCATTCTCGAGATAGTAAGGCATAGTAGGGTCTACACCTTCTAAGAAGAGTATCATCCTATTTTTCCATAAGTTGAAGTTATCTCTGGAAAATCTAGGGGGTTTAGCAAGAGAACCATTTTCTATATAATTTGTGTTTGTGTTGGTGGCCATTTTCAGATAATAGCAAGGAAGATAAATATCTTAGATTAGATCTTGTTTATGAGATTAAACAAATCCGCTCTGATACCACTTGTTGGTCCCGAAGGCCTATACAAGTTTGTAGAAGGGGGGGGGGTTGAATACAAACACACAGATTTTACTTTTCTAAATTGTTTATTGATAAATCATTAACAATTTACAGCTTGTTGCGGAAACAAGATTAAGGATAAACCTAAATCTAAACAAGTTGGAACACTAAGGTTTCTTGCACTAAGAGAGATAAGGAAATTACTAATAATAACCTATCTTGAGATAAGAGATTGAACTTGTCCAGAGTTAGCAAGTTACTTCAAATGAAGTGGGTTCATCTCTTTATATACTGCATGCATTAAATGCAAGTCAGTATACACTTTACACGTGTCATCTGCTGGTTGGTTGCATGTCATTGACCTTTGTTGACAACCTTAGTAGCCGCATGTATGAACAGTGTAGTGTCAGAGTGGTTGTACGATTTCAGATAGTCGGAGGTTCTTTTCTGACATTTCGTACGGAGTCGTGCAAGGGTGGTTAAGACAAAAGTACTTTGTATGGAGGACTTCATGATCAGCTTTCGTTGAATCAGAACTTCATTCATTGCTTATCAGCGAATGATAAAGTTCAGCGATAGCTAAAGTCTTGTACTTGATACTTCACGTTGAGTGGACAAATCTGAGTCTTCGCTGATCCGCATCAGTTCATTAGGAGACTTGTCGCTGGTTCTTGAGCTTGATCTTCGACTTCAGCGTAGAACCTATGTTGACGTGATACTTGTCTTCAGGGATCATAAGTAAACAACTAACTTATCAGCGATCATCATAATGACTGAACAGACTCAGAACATTAATGGTGAACAGTGTTCGCTGAATGTTTAATTTAAAGAGCGAGAGTTCCTATCAGCGGTACTGTAAGATCTTAGTACTTATCAGCGATAGTGAAACTCTGATACATATTGTTTACTTACAATTTTCACTAAGTATATAAGAGAGGGTCATTATCAAATCACTGAGGGTTTGGATCAACATTAGCACGTACACGACCTTCAACGTTGTCAACAAGAAGTGCATCTTCTTCTGCCATCTTCGAAAATCAACGCCTTCGAACTTCTCAAGTTTGGTGAACTTGGTCGTCATATCTCTCACGGATTGATCACTCGCCATCTCTCTCACGATGAACAAATATCACTTAAGATTGTTGGGGAAATTGCAGAAAATCGAGAGAGAAAAAGAGTGATTAGAACTTGGATAAAGAACGTGAGATCGCGTGAGAGCTCGCTTTCCTTAAGTGATATTTCGACCCTATTCTGCCCGGGTATCACGAAATTCACTCGAGGATAATCTCAATTCTCCGGTATCGATTTAGGCAGAAATCGATCCTATTTAAACACCTTGAGAATCGTAACCGACCCTATATTGATACTGATAATAATATCTCATTAAATGAGATTGATCGTGGATTAAATGTTGGCAGTTACAAAAAGTGAAGGAAACATTCCAGAACCTGGCGCCAGTCACCGCGCCAGTCAACTGGCGCCACAACCGGACCCGTGAACGACAACAGAAGCTGGCGCCAGTCAACTGGCGCCACCATCCGCACCAGCACACTTAACAGAACCTGGCGCCAGTTTCCGTGCCAGTCAACTGGCGCCAGTTTCCGTGCCAGTCAACTGGCGCCAGTACTGGCCCCGACACCCAGTTCATAAAACCTCTTTGTAACTCGCCAATCTTAACCGTCCAACAATCCCGGGTTCTAGTTAGCTTACACGAGTGTGCACTCCACACCTCCTAACTCATGTTATAGCTTAGCTACCAACCCCATTATTATCTTTGTGAATCCAATTACATAAAATGAACCGATGATTTCACTAAAATCACCAAAAAGGTCCCCACGGTTTCCCCGATACCGTTGGGGAACCCGTTAAGAAAAAAATGCACCGTTACCCATTGGTTTTCTCCGAACCCGAACCGAATCCGACCCGAATCCAAACCAAAAAAAACACATGTTTCTCAAACATAAAAAGACACAAATTTCTTTCTAAATAGTTGCTATCCCTCTCCCAAGAACTGAAACCCGATCATCATCTTTCTTTGAAGATTTTGTTTTCTTTTTCTTCTTTCAAACGAGAGGCATCTTTCCTCTTTATTCGATTTCCTTTGTCAGTACAGATTCCCCCAAATATCCAATATGATTTCAATTAGGCTTGGACTTTAAGTACATGTATATTTATCTTGTAGTCCAACAAAAATGTGTATATATATGTATATATAATTTATATATATATAAAATATATATATATACATATATAATATATATTATATCGGGCCGGTGAGGATGGTCTCCGTCCCCGCCCCCGTTAAAATCCCCAATAACATCCCCGATCCCCGCCCCGTCCCCGTTAAGAGGTCCCCAAACCCGACCCAAACGTTCGGTTTTCGGTTTTCACCGTCGGTTTCGTTTTTTTTGCCATCCCTAGTTCGAGTCGATCTTGAAGACAAAATAAAAACCACTTAACTTTTAGTTAACAAGTCAAGTTTTATAACACTAATATTTAACTCAAATTGTTCGAAAGCTCGATTAAACTCTACGAGTCAAGGTGAGTCATTCAAACATACATTCTTCCGAACCAAACATATTTATATGTTCATGAATTATAAAATCAAAATACAAAAATCCTCAAACTTGAACAAATAAACAAGTTAATCCATCTCATCAAATTCAAATATTGAAAAAATATTCGAACTCAAACCTGATAATTTTTTTCCGAGTCGAATTCGAATAAGGCATTGTTTGGCAAAAAAAAACTAGCTTATTTTTTTCTGGGTACATGTTTGAATGACCATAAACTAGCTTTTTAAAACGCTACTTGGAGTAGCCTTTCAGTAATTTTTTGTGAATATTCCAATTTTACCCATATTAATATCAATTATTATTAATTAACTACTATTATAAATAAATATTAATTTTTTAAATTTAATTATTATTAATTAATATTAACTGAAAATTATTAAATTAAATTTTAATTATACATTAATATTAATTTTTATATTTAGAGTTAGTGTTAATCATATAAATTATTTTTATTTATTTTTTAATATCAATCAATATATTTTAATTATCAATTACTATTTATCTTTTCAATTATTATTTGATTATTTTTTTCATATTGTATGTAGCGGTTATTTAAAATTATAAATCTATACTACTTAATGAAATGCCTAAAACGGTTTATTTCAAGATTTGCCGTTATTCAATTTTCTTAGCCACGTTCCTTCTCCAACCTCTCCATCCCCCACTTCCCAAAACCCCCTGATTTCTCTCCCTGATATTTGCTACCTCTCCCTGATATTTGCTACCTCCCCGTTCCCCCAAAACAAGAAATTGGGAGTCCTGGACGATCCTCTCATCTGTGCACACATCATCGATCCATGGAGGATGCTAATCAGTAATCAGCCGGGATTCAAGCTTCCACCCAATTTCATGGATTCATCATCGAAATCTCTCCATCCACTTCACGAAATCGCAATGACTCCAACTCACAAGCTTCTGTTAAAATAATGGCTGAAAGAAGAAGAACTGATTCTCAATCGAGTTGCTCTCAAAGAAACACAAATCGATGCGATTCGAAAGGAATTAACTCATCTCTACTGTTTCTTCTTCTTATTCCACTCGATTTCTCTCATAATTCTTTTCAGCTGTTCATCTTCTTCGTTTTCCGGATCCGGATCTAGATCCTGCAAAAACAGATCGTGGATCCCGTCCCTCTGTTCGCTGCTGTGTTAATCATCTTTATGGTTAAGGTTAACTTCTAGATGTTGTAGATAATATTTACAATCTTCTTGGTTATGCTACTCTGCTAGAATTTATGATTGGCTCATGATATAGATTGGTACATTTGTGAATTTCATATTTTTTCTGTTCAAATTGGTACATTTTGTTTGTATTGTTATAGGTTACTGTAGTTTTTTATGCATTCGTTGTTAGTACTTATATTTAATTCACTACGGTTATGCTAAGGATAGAAGCTTCTCAATGGTTCACTAATTTATGTCTTCCGCTGACAGGTATGTAGAAATTGGTGGAGAAACTGTTTATGCCCAAGCGGTCAAAAGCTCCAGCAGCAGAGAAAAAATCAACCGAAGGACTGAAATGGTCCTTTGCAGCTGGAACAAATTTGTTACCTAATTTTGGTGCGAAGATTGAAAGGGAATCCAAACTTCGACTAAATGATTTTGCTCAAGAACTTAGGTCGTTCAACCTTGTTGACATGTCAGGTACTAGCAAAATAACACCATATAAGATGCTATGCTTGCAACAATATTCTTTATATTTTTTTACACCAATTGTTAAGCTGCCAATATTCAATCTTGTACCTTTGTGGCAGGTCGCAACTTTGGAGATGAAGGACTATTTTTCCTTGCAGAGAGCTTAGCTTACAACCAGGCTAGATTTTTTTCATGGTCATGTTTATTTTTACTCTTTTAACTATTCTGCTTTATTCATATGGAAGATGCTTATACAATAATACTCATATAGTGGATGCAATTCATTACTGCAAAGTCATTTGGGTGAAGTTGGGTTGGCTTGTGGTTGTGACTTACATTTGGTATTGTGGGTTGCTTGGATCTATTGTGTATGTGGATAGTTGTTATTATTATTCTTTTTAAGGTTGTTTGTCATAATATCCCTTCCTAAATAGTTCAAACTAGATTCTGTACGTAATAAATATCAAATGATGAATAGTTAATTTAGAGGAAAGGTTTTTGGATCGTAATGAATTCTAAGATTGATATTGCAAATACTAAGATTCATTTAATCTTTATGTGAACTTTGAAAGTGGATAATTATTCAACACGTATCATATTTGAGTTGTCACCATTGAGTGGCATTTCACACATTTCTAGAGGGATAGAGTACTATTTCATTTTTTGTGAATAGAGAACCAGCTTGTAGCTGAAACTCTGTGTTTATGAGTGATGGCATAACATGATAAATCCCATTCTTTAAGTTCTTCTCCAGGGTAGACGACACGTCTGCTTAAATCCCTAACCCCACTCTGGGGTGGTGGGATCAGGGATGTAATGGGCTTATTTGTCTTTGTTAGTGGTGCATTGTTATTGTTTGAGTGAAGCTCAATTGGTGAAATTGGACTATATCTCTCTATTTTTTTGGTTATGTGATATTTTGAACTGTATATCTGTGGGCTTATTGAAGATTTTGTGCTTTTCCACTCTGGTTTGAAACTGCTATAAAATTTGTTTTGAATTGTTTAGACTGAATGAACTTAAATCCCAAATATGGCACTAAAAAAGGCTGCTCCCTTAAAAGGACTTTCTGCATAATACCATTTTGTAGTACACGATCGTGTCTCGGCTATTGATGTTTTACTTCAACTTGTATTGCAGATGCAAGGGCCATTGATGTACTAAACTTTACTGTTGTAAATGGAAAGGCAATTCGCATAATGTATTCTCATAGGGACCCAAACATTCGTAAAAGTGGAACTGCAAATATATTTATTAAGGTATATAATTATTTGCTTTATGCTCTCTTACTGTATATATTATGACCCTCATATATGCAGCAAAGTAGTTTGAAATACATTTGCATCGTCATTTTTGTCTTGATTTCATTGATTCAATTATACTAAAACATATATAGCCACAAATGAGTTTTATTCATTATGTCCCTTTTATTGTTGCCGTATATGTGTTTTGATGCTGTCAATTATATTCTAGCATACAATTAATTGGGTACTTTTGTTTTTGTTTAGCCGTTGACTTTGACTTAAATATCGGTCATCTATATTTATAGCAGTTTTCTTTAATGTCCGCGTTGAATTTTACTTTCACGGTTTCTATTGGTAACGGATGCATCCCAATAGAGTTTATTTGAGATTCTTATTATATGTTATTTTGTTTTCATATTTGAGTTTATTTATAATTGTGTTTGATAAAGCTAAATTCGAGAATAGAATAAAGGATTCATAGAGTTCAGATCTCTATCTTTTTCTTCTTTATTTGCAGAACTTGGATAAGTCGATAGACAACAAAGCCTTGCACGACACATTTTCTAGCTTTGGCAATATCCTCTCCTGCAAGATAGCGACTGATGCTACAGGGCAGTCAAAGGGATATGGTTTTGTGCAGTTTGATACTGAAGAAGCTGCTCAAACTGCCATTGATAAACTAAATGGCATGCTGATGAATGACAAACAAGTCTATGTTGGTCATTTTCTTCGTAAGCAAGAGAGGGACTCCTCATTGAGCAGGACAAAGTTCAACAATGTGTATGTAAAAAACCTCTCTGAGTCCACTACTAATGATCTGAAAAAGACATTTGGTGAATATGGAACAATCACGAGTGTTGTTGTCATGAGAGACGGTGATGGGAAATCCAAGTGCTTTGGATTCGTTAACTTTGAGAATACAGTTGATGCTGCTAATGTTGTTGAGGCTTTAAACGGGAAGAAATTCGATGAGAAGGATTGGTATGTTGGGAAGGCTCAGAAGAAATCGGAAAGAGAGCTTGAACTGAAGAATCGTTTTGAGCAGACTGCAAAGGAAGCAGTTGATAAGTTTCAAGGTGTTAACTTGTATGTCAAGAACTTGGATGACACTATCGATGATGATAAGCTTAAGGAACTTTTCTCTGAGTATGGTACAATCACTTCATGCAAGGTTTGCTTCCAATTTCAACTGTTGTAAAATCTATTTCTTTAGAATTGCAACAATCATTTTTGGCATGCAATTAGGAAATTAAAGTTCTTTGTGGAATCATTGATAGCTTAATTTTTGTTAAATAATAAAGAAAATTCTATACCGGACATAATGGATGTATTTACAAATTACAATAAAGGTTGCAACAAAATGTTATATGTTTTCACGTATTCATGCCAGAATAGTGTTGTGCAATTTCATGTGATGAAAGAAGAAAAATATCTTACATTTATTTGTGATATCTTTCATCTGATTTTTTGTATCGAGTTTGGTTCGTGGTAAGATTTAACTTTAGATTTTTTTTGTTAATAGGTTATGCATGACCCTATGAAACAATCATTTTTGGCATGCAATTAGGAAATTCAAGTTCTTTGTGGAATCATCGATAGCTAAATTTTTGTTAATAATAAAGAAAATTCTATACCGGACATAATGGATGTATTTACAATAAAGGTTGCAACAAAATGTTATACGTTTTCACGTATTCATGCCAGAATAGTGTTGTGCAATTTCATGTGATGATAGAAGAAAAATATCTTACATCTATTTGTGATATCTTTCATCTACTTGTGATATCTTTCATCTGATTTTTTGTATCGAGTTTGCTTCTTTACGTGGTAAGATTTAACTTTAGATTTTTCTGTTAATAGGTTATGCGTGACCCTAGCGGGATCAGTAGAGGTTCTGGATTTGTTGCCTTTTCGTCTTCCGAATAGGCTTCTCGAGCTGTAAGAGACACGGTTGATTATATTTATAGCATGCTAGCGGAGAACTAACATAGTTTGTGTTTTTTTTAACATTTACAGCTTTCTGAGATGAACGGGAAGATGATTGTTAGCAAACCACTTTATGTTACACTTGCACAGCGAAAAGAAGAGAGAAGGGCTAGGTTGCAGGTAATAATCTTTGCAAAATCTCAACTTGCATCGTTTAGAACAAAATAGAATTGAACTTATCGAGGTTTTAAAGTACGGAAACGTGAGGCGAGGCATTAGTCTCTAGAATTTAAGAGGGTTAATATTTCAAACTTTATGTGAATTATTTTTTTCTTTTTGTGGAAATTTTGATTGATCTGCCCAATGTCATGCATATTACCATGCCTGCACGCCATACCAATATATATATATATATATGTGTGTGTGTGTGTGTGTGTATATATATAGGGGATAGGTCATTTGAGAACAACAAATAATTTGAGAACCAGGAGCTTATTTTTATAGCGTGTATTCATCTTCATCGACAAATATACACTATAAATTTCATCAAAATATGTGTTGTCGATGGATATATATATATATATATATATATATATATATATCATATATTCATAATGAATATGTTAACTTGTATTTGTATTTTGTCAACAAGTATATTTAATGACAATTAGAGTTTTGAATTTTTTTTTGTGTTAATTATTTGGATTGATCAAGTGACAAAAGAGAAGATGGGGGATAGAATCATGCACTCCAACAATTAGTTTCACCTTTTGGAAAAATATGCATGATCATCAATGTGATATATCTTCATATTTTTTCTTCTTTTGGATGATTAATTCTTGAAACTAAAAGTCTTAATCAAGATTTAATCTTTCGTGTTTATAGAGACCGATACAGCATCCATGTTGTCTGAAGCTACCAGATACATCAAATTACTCCATGTATGTGTGTATATATATAAAATGTATGTGTGTGTATACAGAAAAATGTATATACATATATATATATAGAGAGAAAAATGTATGTGTGTATATATATATAACGTATGACTCTTGATTATTTTCTCAGTTTGTTAGTACTCCAGCTTATCCAGTTAAACTTTGCATTTTTTGTTTTCTACCTAACTAAAAACTGCAGTTAACACCAGAGGAAAAGAACTCACGTACTCCTAATAATTCAAGGTTCAGTGTCTATACTCCCTTTCTTTCCTTCCAAAACTCGAGAACACAGCGTAAAAGCATATGGAAACACATTCAACAATGGATCGTTGATAGGTATTTGGACTATATTGAGTCGATATGGGCAAAATGTCGAAGACTGCTGAGGTTTTTGAAGAGTAGCAATGTGTTACAATATGGCAGATTTAAGGCACAAGTGTTAGGTTTGTGCTTGGTTTTTTCAGAACATACCAATTTTAACTTCTATGCAGTTGCTTTCACCCTTTTTGTGGTTTTTTTTCCTACAATGAAATTTACAAAATTTACCTGTTGAAAACATTTTTTTGTATGTTTTTTACATTAATTCCCATAGCAGAATTCCGAATATTGCTCCTCACTTGCAACAGTTCTATATGTGACCTGTTCTGAGATGTTGTAATGCGCATACACAGCGTTTGAGAAGTTCACAATTTTTTATTGTTAACTTAATTTCTCCTAAATATTTTTTGTTGTTACATTTATCTCTCCCAAGTATTTTTCCTTTGTCCTTGAATTCGTCCATGCTGTAACATAAGCAGAAGATCCTTCTTTCCTTGATCCTTTCTTTGTTCTCGACTTTTTCTTTTTCTTCTCATAGAACTTGTAACAATTTTGAGTTCAATGATATATTAGTAGCAATGAATATGATCCTTTTAAACGGGGATTTGTTGGACAAAAAAGAGAGATAATATACAATTGTTGGGTTCCGGTGAGAAGTCGATGTTAACGTGAGAAGCGTGAGAAGTGGTTATCAATCGTTTATGGATGCACCAAGAGGCATTTGATTAAAAGTGATCAACTGTTCAGATCTAAATCTCACGTTAACCTCAAATTTTCACATGATTTGTCGCCTAATATAGAAAGGGTATTGTTATTTACATTTATGATTTTAAGATAAGTTTAAAGTATTAAGAATATTAAATAGAAATTTTGATATAAATATTCGTAATCAGTATGAAGAAAAATCTAATAGAAATTAAACAAGACTTATTAAAAAAGGATCGTATATAAACATCTATTTATTCTATGACTATTATGATACCCAATGAAAAAACCGGTTAATTTTGCTTACCAAAAACTGAACTTTTTGGAATGGTAAAGATAGGTAAAGAAACATAGAATACAATAAAGAAATATTTTTTTAAATAATATCAAATAATTGAATCTAGATTAAAGTCATGTCGTTATGTCGTATACCCGACCAACAGTTCGCCTGAGCTTTGCTATGACAATCAACAAAGCTCAAGGACAAACGATTCCAAATGTAGGAGTTTATCTACTGGAATTTGTATTCTCTTATGGCCAACTTTACGTAGCATTATCAAGAGGTATATCACGAGGAACTACGAAGGTATTGGTGAAACTGTCTAAAAGAATTAATCGTCGTGGAGTCTATACATCAAACGTGGTGTATCAGGAAGTTTTACGTGATTAATAAGGTACAAAAACTATCGATTATGTAACATTTGTTAAATTATGAGTATATCTTTTTAATACCACTAAATCAAAATGTAACTTGGTTCCGCATTCACTTTTCACACCAGGCGTTCAGATGCATATTCAGATACAATGCTAGAATATGCAAACAACATCCTTACAGTTGATGGTATCAAAGTATGCATCTAATGTTCGATTTTTTGGTCGATTTTCACCGGTTTGTGTTGGATTGACTATTGTATTCTGAATTATCTTCATCTTTCAGTTATTCCTCTTCGATTGAGAAGTGAGCTCTAATGAGACCTATGCATCAATTGAATTTTTTAGACATATTTAGCTAATGCCTATTTGATAGAAATAATACAAAGCAGGTAGCAAGATTAAGAATTTGAGTATTTGGTTATAAATTATGAGGACATGAGTTGAACAAGATTTTACATTCACATCCTAACCGTTTTTCCATAAGACCACAATGGTTTTAAAGTTCTTAATTCACGCAAATGAAAAACACTTTAGAATCTTTTACACCCGCCACACCGCGCGGGTACAATAATTAGTTAATATATATTTTTTCTAAAATTTGTTTTAACAAATTCAAAATTTATAGTATATACGTAGTAATAAATTTTAAAATTCTTTTAATTAACATATTATGTTATTTAATTTTTTTACTACATTGGTCGTATTAATTAACGTATTATATTGTTATAAATTTATTTTAAATTATGTAATTAAATATTGTAATTGATATTTTATTGAAGAACCCTTTTTGATAATTTTATATGTTTATAAACTAGTTTTATCAAAAATGACTTATTTAACAACTAACTTTTCAGCTACCAACTAACTTACAACATAGCTTAAGTAGTTAGTCCACGGTAATTATAATGGATGGTGAAAAAACATAAAAAACCGGATCACGTGTTGCCAAGTATCGGAGAGAATCCACAAGAGCCGCGTTCAACGTTCTTTCTTTCTTTCTTTTTTTCTTTGGTGTCGTGTTGCAGAAAGCTAAAAACTCCACCCAACACACACACACAGTTCCCACACAGGCCCTGATCATCATCACCTCTTTCTCTCTTTCCTGGAAACGAACGTACTGGTCAAACAACTCCTACCCTCCATTTCTGTCTCTTCCAAACCATACCTCGTACGATACAGGAAACGCTACGCAATTTGGGAAATCTAGGGTTTCTGTGATTGCCGATGATGAACTCACTTTAAGCTATGGAACTTCAAAATTCGACAGCTGAGAGTCAAACCTCCGACAACCAAAGTCAACCGATTCAGGAAATTGACGGCGATTGTGGTTCCAAGACGGATGGAGCTCCGGTGGATGTTGTTGTTGTTGCTGATGGTGGAGGTGTGGGAGTGGAGATGGAGGTGGAGTTAGGTAGTGGAGGCGTTGGAGCTGAAATGGTGAAGAAGAAGCGAGGGCGGCCGCCTAGGGTTCAGGCGAAATCGCCGCCTGCTAAGATGAATAAAGAAGAGGACGAGGATGTTTGTTTTATTTGTTTCGATGGTGGGAGTCTCGTGCTCTGCGATCGCCGGTTTGTGTTGATTAATTTTGAACAATTGTGGTTGGATTTTGGTTATTTGATGTGTATTTCGTTTGAATTGCATGCAAATATATATTTACTTTCATTGAATCGATGATGATAATATGGAAGTGTTCCCTTTATTGGTGAATAAAATGGTTCCTTTTCTTTTTTTCTTTTCTTATTTTGTTGCAGAGGATGTCCAAAGGCATACCATCCTGCTTGTGTTAAGAGGGATGAAGCATTTTTTAGATCCAAAGCTAAATGGAATTGTGGTATGTTGCTTTCTGGTATTGTTATTGTTTCTGATAGACTTCTGAATTCATTTATTGATTTCTTGATGTTGTGCCTCTGAAACATATAGTTTTATACAAAATTAGCTGATTTTCTAGAAGGGGGTTTTGCTCTTTTAAGACAGGTGGGTTAGGACACTGGAATAGGAAACACTGGCTTTTTTCAAGTTAAGCATGTATGGGAAAGATTATAGAATGTTGAGCACTAACGGAAATCGCTTAATCTATGTTTCATTTAGGAAGGAGGGATTTCAATTTCTTTAATTATTAGTCTAGCATTTAGCCTCATTAACACGATTTTTGCTTCTTGAGTACTTCTTTAATTAGGCGTGTGCTTCTAACTTCCAAGCTTGTGGCTTTGCCTAGATACAACATATTTAATTTGATGTTTAGTTTCCTAAATTAAGTTTGACATAATATAATTTAAATTATATTATGTGCAATCAGTTGTTTGGGGGTTAACGGAAATTTATTTCATGCAACAACAAGACAACTAGTCTTATTTCCGATGAGTTGGGGTAGGTTATGGAGCTGAAAGTAAAGTGGTGAAACCCTATAGAAAAAAGAAGAGGTGAACCATTGTTGTTGATTTAGATATATGACATAACAGCCAAAAATCTCTATGGAATTCCCAATATGAATTTCGACTCTGCTTGTATCAAACTCCAACAGAAGACGTCAAATGCATAGCTATTTATTGCCACATTACACTTTCCTTTGGGAATGCTTTCATATATAGGCATTTGTCATTAAGTCAGAAATATATGCATTGTGTCGGATTTTTCTTTCTTCTCACCCAAAACCGTACGAAGCTTCCTACAATGAGAACTATTCTTTTGAAGTAAAAGATGATAGATGTCTTTCATATTAAGTTTAAGTGAGCACTATTGATATCATGGTGTTTTCAGGTTGGCATATATGTAGTAGATGTGAGAAGGCAGCCCATCATATGTGCTATACTTGTACATATTCATTGTGCAAAGGCTGTATTAAAAAGGCTGATTACGTCTGTGTCAGAGGTGATAAAGGCTTTTGCACAGTGTGCATGAAAACAATCATGCTGATCGAAAATAATGGTCAAGGAAAAGATGAGAAGGTATGTAGCATTGCATCTCCTAAAATACTGCACACACACACACACACACACACATATATATATATATATATATATATAGTATACTGTAATATATCTCAAAACCATGCATGTTCTCATGAATAAGTTATCCAGGCTCAAGTGGATTTTGATGACAAAACTAGTTGGGAGTATCTCTTCAAAGTATATTGGGTTTACTTAAAAGGAAAATTATCTTTGACTCTAGATGAGCTTACGCAAGCCAAAAGTCCATGGAAAGGAGCCAAAACAACTGCTTCAGTTACTTCTTCAACATGTGTACATAATGAAGTCAATGATCTGAAAAGCAGTACGTTAGACACTCCCCCAAGAAATCTTGAGGCAAGTGAATCTAAAAGAAGAAAGACAGATGAACAGATAAGCACACCCCATAAGGAAACGAGAAAACGGGGTCCCGACGAAAGCTCATCTGTGGGTCCATGCAAGGATTGGGCAACTAAAGAGCTATTGGAATTTGTTTCACACATGAAGAATGGTGAGGCATCGGTGTTATCTCAGTTTGATGTTCAGGAACTTATGTTAGAGTACATAAAAAGAAATAATCTCCGGGACCCACGAAAGAAAAGTCAAATCATATGTGATTTGAGGCTAAAAACTTTGTTTGGGAAACCACGTGTTGGTCATTTCGAAATGTTGAAGCTTCTGGAGTATCATTTTTTCGATCTCCCAAAGAATACAATTAACGGTTTTGCAAGACAGGTTGACCCTGATTGGACTAGTGATAATAATATGGTGACGTTGGGTAAAGATAAGAAACGGAAAAATAACAGGAAGGGTGAAGAGCGTGTACCACAAAATAAATTGGATGAATATGCTGCCATTGATGTCCATAATATGAACTTGGTATATTTGCGCCGTAAATTAATGGAGAATCTTATTGAGGACAAGGAAGCATTTAATGGAAAAGTAGTTGGTTCAATTGTGCGAATAAGAATATCTGGTAGTGATCAGAAGCATGACATGTACAGGCTTGTTCAAGTTGTAGGTAATAAATTCTATATTTTAACACTTTTTGGCAATTATTATTATGTTAGCTGCAGATGGTAAAAGTTATGGTTGGTTTTTGCAGGTACAAGTAAGGCAGATGCACCATATAAGATTGGCGATAAATCCTCAGATGTTGTGCTTGAAGTATTAAATTTAGATAAGAAGGAGACTGTTTCAATTGATACGATTTCGAATCAAGATCTCTCTGAGGTGACCATTAATTTCCTTTCCTTTTTTTTCTTTTTCTTTTTCTAGGTGCATATCAGTTAAGTTTCTGGTCGTTTCTGTTTTCAGGATGAATGCAGACGTTTGCGACAAAGTATAAAATGTGGGCTTGTAAAACGCTTTACTGTCGTAAGTCAACCAGTCAATTCTTATTCCAACTTCCATGCCAAAGTTTTTTATGCCATTTCTACCCCTTTCTTGGTTTCGTTTGCTCTTGTTTGTGCTAATTTTCTGCTTGCTTTAGGGTGAGATACAGGAAAAGGCAGTTTCCCTCCAGTCTGTGAGGCTCAATGATGTGAGTAATTTTGGCTTTACATGACTTCGATTTGCTTGATTTTCTTTGGTGATATTTTTCTTTTGTTTTCTATTATTTGGTTTTTTGAAGTCTTGAATTATTTAGCTTTTCTTTATTGCTTTAGTTGATATTTTTTTTTCTTCTTTTTATTATTTAGTGGATGGAAGCAGAGATATTGCGGCTGAATAATCTTCGCGATCGAGCAAGTGAGAAAGGGCATAAGAAGGGATATCCTTTGATAATAAATCACATTATTGATATTTTTATTTGTTTCTTGAAATTAATTTCCTGATAATTTAAATGAGCCCCTCACCGTAGGTGTTTGTTCCCACTGGTAAGTGCTTACTGGGTAAGAGCCTTCTCCCTTATTTACCATGTAAGATTCTTGGTCCTTGCTATGCCTCTTACCGGGTAAGATTCTCCTTGGGATTCCTTAACGAATTTCACTCTTAGAGAATACGTGGAGAAACTCCAACTTCTGAAATCACCTGAGGAGCGTGAGCGCAGATTGCGGGAAATTCCAGAGGTTCACTCCGATCCAAAAATGAATCCAGATTACGAAACCGACGACACAGAGGAATATTTTAACAAGGAACATGGTTGGTTATATCCTTTTCGAAACATAGTATTTCAGTTCAAAAATTATTTATGTTTACTGCAAATTTCAGTAACTGTTGGTATTATGCATCTCTAACAGAACATAAGAAGCTGAAGTATTCTGGAGTTAGTCGCAAGAATACAAACTCTCTTAAAAAAAGATGGGATTTTTCAAATAATATCAGTGCCAGGTCATGGAAAAACGAGCAACCCGAACCCAAGGCTACAGGGAGAATAATAATAAATATGGTGAAAGATGGTCACGGGTCAAGTAGTTCGGTGAGACCCAAAAACCCGGTTGAGTGTAACGGGTCAACAATCAGCAACTGGGATCATCGAACCACTGGAAACTCGCCATTACTCAACCCTAACACCCTGGGTCCCACCAATAGCGATATGGACAAAGTGTGGCATTATCGAGACCCGAATGGAAAAATTCAAGGCCCGTTTTGTATGATACAGCTGCAGAAATGGAGTACAACTGGATATTTTCCGGTGGATATGAGGATTTGGACGAAAAAGGAGGATGAATCTTTACTCTTGAATGATGTATTATTAAAAGAGCAATCGCAAAAAGCCCAATTGAGCGAGAATAAGACCGCCACCGATAAAGTGGGCCTCACGGTCCGAACCACAAATCTGTTCTCCACCGAGAAATTGTCTGATAGTAATGGCTTAGGCCCGTCTTCTTTTGCAAAGTCGAATGATTCAGCCACACAGTTTAACACCCTTGAATTGGCGAGCCCGACACCCGTGGAAAACAATTCCGATATCAAACGTGTTTCGTCGGTTTTCGATATTTCAAATGCATCCCTCGTGGATTTGCCTAGTCCAACGCCAAAAAGCACAATCAGCCATGAAGAAGAAAAAGCCCAAAATGGTGGTGACAAAAAGGAACAACCTATTGGGCCATCTTCAGAAATTTTAGTTCAAGATATTGGTGGGGCCCACCTTCTCAAAACGGCCGAAGAATGGAGTGGGTATTCGCCTACTCAAGTGAAACGTGAAGAATGGAATTCCGGGGGCGTATCTGTACCAGTATCAGTACCTGTATCTGTACCAGTATCAGTACCTGTATCTGTACCTGTATCTGCTCCGGGGGCGGAGGGTGATTATGTTGCTACAGCGACCTCCAACATCGAACAAATTATTCATTCATCATCGTCACCACCGCCATCGTTGCAACCTGCGTGTTATTTGCCGCCATGGAACGGTGTGCATGAAACGATCGAGTTCAGCACGTTGGCGGAGGAATCGGTTTCTGATTTGTTGGCTGAAGTTGACGCGATGGAGTCTCAAAATGGTTTTCCTTCACCTACATCAACAAGGAACAGTTTTGTTGAGGATTTGTTTAACGGGTCTTTCGAGGAGTTCAGTCCCACCCCTGATCAGGGTGCAAGAAGCGATGGCTTTAGTTCCATAAGACCCGATATCCAGTTGCCTTTCCAAACCACCGCCACCACCACCGCCACTGTCCCCACAACTGCCGCAACAGATGAGCGTGAATCGGGTCAACCCACAACGACAAAACCGAAGGACCCGAGCCCAGAATTTGTACCTCAACTTTCTCACAGAACGGAGCCAGAAGATAGAACCGACCACAAAAGATCAGACGGCGGAATGGCGGTAGGTGGAATAAAGGCTGGTGATAGTGGTGGACCCGAAAACGAGCGCGGTGGATCATTTATCCACATAGCGGCAGCCGGACCTCCTCTGCCGCCGCCGCTGCCACCACCATCTTTGGCCATAGGATTAGACAAAGTCTACCCACGGAGAGTGGGATCAGAACCGATGCAAGGGAACATGAGTTATTTCGGCAGACCATCTCAAGAAATGACAGCTCGCGGTGGCAACCCACATTTGAACGCTGGTCATGGCGGCAACATAGGGTTGGACCCACACCAACAATTGTACGACAGTAATAGTCCAAGAGAAAGAAGTTATAAAGGTAGGCAGTTGTCATTTGGTGGCGGTGGTGGTGGTGGTGGTGGTTATGCGAGACCAATGCCGCCAAAAGGGCAGCGGGTTTGTAAGTTTTACGAGAGCGGGCGGTGCAAGAAGGGAGCCTCATGCAATTATTGGCACCCGTTACCATGACCGGGTTGACTCGATCCGCGGCTTGTTCTTTGTATTGTTGACCATTTCTATATAACCCATATATAAAGCATGCGTCTCCTGCGATATGTAGTTGTAACAGCTCCTGATTTAATTGGCTGACAAGATATCAGTCATCATTCTCAAAACAATTTTTTCTTTTAGAATATACCCGGCCCAATTAGCCCATTTGGGTTGGCCCATATATTTGGTCTAGTAAATCTTTCTTAAAATAGAAACATTTGTCTTTCAACCAGTACAAATAAAGAGTAGTACTTGAAATTTTGGATCCATAATCGGTGCCAAATGTTGTGGTTTTTTTTTGCAATTGTTGGTGGCTGGACCAATTTGAGCATATATCTATACTATATTATAAAGCATTTATGAAAAACTCTTAAAAACAACCCCTAAAGCTTCATGTACCGTTATTTAATGTTACTTACTTAAAATCTCTTAAAAACAACTGATGAAGCTTTATGTATCGTTTTTAATGTCAATTACTTGATTAATACTTGTCGCTAATAGCCTTCAAATCATTAAATCGTGGACTTTTATTAATTAATCTTTATCTCTAACCACTTTCAAATCCTCAAATCATAAACAGATAAACTCCTCAAAACCACACATTAAAATAAATTAGAACATTCAAATCAAGATATATCGCGCTGCATTGCACGAGTAGACTTCTAGTATATATATATACACTAATTCGACATAACTTTAAAGATCATAGTCAGAAAAATCTTCAATGACTCCGAGCGGTTGTTTGTTTTGAAAGCAATTTGGAAGAGAGAATGATGTAGGGCAAAATTGTCCTTTCCTATCCTTGTTTGCTTAACTTCGATCTTTTTGTTCTACAATTGAACAAAAACCATATATGCTTTAGGTGAGATTTGGGCCTATCTTATTGTTCTCCTCATCAAATCTGCTGTTCTCAATTGAGCAAAATTTGAGTATGGTTTGGCTGATGCTTTGATTCTTGATTCTGCAGTTTTTTTTTTTTTTTTTTTTTTTTTAAAGAAAGGGTGTCCTAGGCTATGTCTAGACTAATCCCTTGGTAAATTATCCTGATTAAATCCAGTGGCCACAATTGTTGTGTACGCCTGGATTCGAACCCTAGGCAGATGGGATATTCCACCACATCCCCAGGGCCTTAGCCAGTACACCACAACTCTTGTGGTTTTGATTTGATTCTGCAGTTTTGTCGATCATAAGATGTTGATTGATCTTAAACAATGCTAAATGAAGGTATTATTGGATTTTAATTCTAGATTGTTAGCTAGTTTACTCGGTGACATCAACTTTTATTGTGGGTCAAGTGGATTACAACAACAAGAACATACCTCATTGAGCTACATTAATTATTATGAGCTGACATATGGGGTTAAATTCCATTAGAGATCTTATGAGATACTCCTAAATAGGAAGTTCTATATGTAGTTGTATTACAAGAAGTCAATTTATTACAAGAAGTTGTGCTACCTTTGTTTTCTATAATTGAGCTCAATATCTATCTTTTCAGGTGCAAGTGTTATCTCTTAATAACCATCCAAATACTTAAATCGATACCGATAATAATTAATAAACAGTACAACTAGATGCATGATGATACTAAAATCGAAACAAAAATAAAAGAAGTAGGAATCCAACGATGATAAGTTAGAAGAAAACAGAACAGATAGATTGCAAACAATAAAATCAGAAAGTCATACAAAACCATAAGCAAAAATTTACCTCAAATAATCGGCATGTTAGAGGGCATTGAAGTTGTTTTGATGCTTCCTTAATGATGCATGAATGTCGGTTCTTGTCTAAGCACATCTGGAACAACAAAAGGTGTTGTGATGTTGTTGGTGTCTGGTTGATGTTACCGAAATTGCTGAACCTGTATGAAAAATAATAGATATTTTTTATTATGTTCATAGAATCGTGTTTTCAACAACTAGTGTTGCACTTATAATTTATATTTGCAAGATAATGATAATAAACGGTATTACCATTTATAGTTTCTTCATTTATATTTGCCAAGTCATATTTTTTAAACATTAAATTTTACACAAGGTTAAAATGGAAACTTTCCATCATTCAAAACACTTTACCAAATAATCTTTTTTGATTCTACATTACATCATACAAAGTCTCGTAATCATTCAACATGTAAAAGACCAAAAATAAATCCAACTACACAATATACCATGCAAGCTTTATAATTCGTAGATTACAAGTTCAAATCTTTTTGAAAATATATACAAACTTATAGCATGCCTTCAAGACAAAGAAGAGGGGAATCATTCCCGATACCCACCCGGGCATCGCTCACTACAAGGACAGAGAGACCTCCTAAGCCTTGGTCTTAGAATACATCCCTCCGGTTGGCAAAAGCGAACGCTTTCAGTATGCCGCGACAGGGGCGGACCTAGAATTTTTTTCATACGGTGGCACCATATAATATAGACAAAAAATAATTACAAAAACACGGTTTTTATCTACGTGTTTTCATCTTTTTACCGATGTTTAATGTTGTTTGACGTGCTTTTAACCTAATTCTACCGTTTTGAGAGATTTTTAAAACTTTTTGCTTGATATCGAGAGATTTTTAAGTTTCTTTATCGATTTCGAGGAATATTTTTGGTTTTTTAGTTAATTTCACGAGTTTTTCCGATTTTTGGTTTGTTGGTGCAAGTGTACCACATCTCTATATATTTATATATATTTATTTTGATGATTACAAACACACCGTATTATTGTTTATCTAACAATTTAATCCAAGTGTGCAGTTGTTGAAGAACACGAAGATTTAATCTGAAGGGATCAAGACGGAAGTGTTTACGTCGTCATTATTGTTTATAACTAATAATGATAAACACCCTAAAATAATATACCACTTGGATATTTATAAAAACCCAACAATTAATTTTAATAAGATTTTAAGAAGATCCAGCAGATTTGGTTGCAGTCCTGGAAGCTGTCTTTTCTGACGGCGGTATACCGCGGCGATACAGCCGGTATACCGCGGGTACACTTTTGCCGGTATACCGCGGGTGTTCAGCCGGTATACCGCGGCAGTCCGTGTGCAATTCTGATTGGTTGAAGTTGCTGTTTCGTACGGCCGGTATACCGCGAGACCCAGCCGGTATACCGCGGGTACGTTTTTCCTGCCAACTTTGCATGTAGCCGTTGGTGTGTCAGTCACCTTTTCTGACGGCGGTATACCGCATGCATTTGGCGGTATACCGCGGATGCACAATGCCGTTGGAGATGCTGATATATAAAGAAGCTGTTGGTGATGAAGAATAAAAGACCTCAGACACAACAACAGTAACAATAAGCAGCAACTCTCAGCTCTCTCATTTATATATATATATTTTATAAAACATTTTTTATAAAATATCCAAATGTGAGATATTATACAAGAGTGATTACCCATTGTGAGTTATACTCCTCTTGTAAGCATTTGAATAACGGGTGTGTGATCCTGTATATCTCGATAAGCTAAAGCTTAGAGAACCGTTTACTTTGCTCTGTATTTGGTTTGTATTCTACCGTAAAGAATACATTTATTGGATCGTGTCGGGAAGTGTCTCGGCTGCTGGTTTATCACAGTTGGTGGTAAATCAGTAAATCTCTGTGTCAAGTATCTCTATCCCTTATCTCTTTATTTATTCCGCTGTGCTTTATTATATTTATTTATATAAACTGCTTTGCATTTATATTTATTTATATAATCTCTGTGCATTTAAATTATATCTGTTTATATAATTGTTGTATACTTATTTATTTATACTCTGCTTTATTTATTCTGTATTTATTTGTTAAAAGAATTTTTTGAAAGTAAAAGATTTAAAATACAACCTTACCCCCCCCCCCCCCTTAGGTTGTCCAACATTTGGTATCAGAGCAGGGCTTTCAAAAATTTTCTGTTTAAATTTTTAAAGTCATTTCTTTAATTTTTTTTAAATGGCTCAACAAACTAATTTTGTGTTCTCTAAAACTCCTTTGATAGATACTGAAAAGTTTGGCATTTGGGCCGAGCTATTTGAATGTCACGTTCGTGGCAAAAGTCAAAAAATTTGGGATATTATAGAAAATGGGAATTTTAATCCTACCATTATAAAAAATAATGTTATTGTTGATAAACCTGTTAAGGACTGGACTCCCGCTGAAGAATCTCTTTTTTGTTTAAATTTTGAGGCTAAAAATATATTATATGCTGCTTTAACTTCCGATGAAATAGAAAGAGTATATACCTGTAAAACTGCTAATCAAATCTGGCAAAGCTTGAGTGACACTCATCGTGGAAATACTCAAGTTAAAAGTTCTAAAATAAACATTTTAGTTCATGATTATGAATTATTTGAAATGTCAAAAGATGAGTCAATCGACTCAATGTTTAAACGTTTTAACCTCATTATGACTACTTTGAAGGGATTAGGTCGTACTTATCCTAATGAGGATTATGTAAGGAAAATTCTTCGAGCACTTCCTTCGGAGTGGATGGCAAAAATCACATCCTTGGAAGACTCCCGAGATCTCGCAACTATGAAGCTCGATGATCTCATCGGCAATCTTAAAGTGCACGAAATCGCACTAAAAAGAAATCAAGTCCGGGAGCAAGTAAAAAAGAAATCCATCGCTCTCAAGGTCGTTGCCTCAAAAGAAAAGGAAGAGGAGGAAGATGCAAGTTCATCCGATGATGAACCCGAAAATCTTGACGATTTAGTCAAGTTGGTAAGAAAACTTTCTAAACTTCTATCTAACAAAAAGTTTGCCAAAAATGATAGGTTTCAAGAAAATGGAGACTACCGTCGTGGTGGTAAAAACCAAAGTCGCAACGTCTACAAAAGTGAAGACAAAAATGACGAATCTAGCGACGATGAAAAAGCCAATAAAAAGAAAGGCTTTTGCTATGTGTGTGGCGACAAGGATCACTATGCGAGTGTGTGTCCGAAACGAGCAAAACAAATCAACACACCAAAAGCTTTAGTTGGAGGCGCGTTGAGCGCAAGCATAAATGAGGCCCAAAATTTTTGTTTCATGGCCGACCATGATAATGAGGTATCTTCATCATATTCTTCTAAAAATAATTATGATAATAATTATAGTGATAATTACTATAGTGACGATGAAAATAATCTTGACGAATTATATAAATCATTTCATGATATGGCTGCTCTCGCAAATAAATATAAAGATGAAATTTCTAATTTAAAAGAAACCGTATCTGTATATAAAAAGGAAATAGATGACGGTAAACAAAAATCTGCTTATGATTTAGATGTTATCACTAAATTAGAAAATAAATTAAGTGAAAAAGATGTTTGTAAATCTTGTGTTATTTTAAATGATAAAATTGCATGCTTAAGTGAAAATAAAAAGGAAAGTGTTGCATGTACAAAATGCGAGTCTCTTGAAAATGAAGTTGCATGTTTAAATGCTAAATGTAAATCGCATGAGAAAAATGACTTATTAGCAAATGCTTTTAATAGTAGCAATGATAAAGTGCTTAAAATGCTAAATATGCCTAATCGTATAAATTGTCGTAAAGGCATTGGTTCCGATACATGTGTTGATAAATGTTCGTGTAAACCCATTAAAAGATTTTTTGCATCTCCTAAAGTTGATACGAGAAAACCCCCATATATGTCAAAAATGAAAAATGTGAATTATGGGAGGAAACCGCATGCTCGTATGTATAATGGTAATTTTTCTAGACCTAAAAATAATGTAAATTTGCATGCTTCATTTTACGTCTATGATGAATACGATCGTAAAATCAAAATGGTTAGAAAATGGATTCCGAAAGGAATGTTTAATGTTGATAATCCCGGTGGAATGCGTTTATGGTTTTAAACCATTTTTATGGTTTTGTATGTTTGTCGTGTTTGTTTTATGTCGACAACATATTTTTTTTTGCAGTTTATGTTTTATACTAACTGTTAAAAGGACCCATAAGAAAAGGGTACCACGAAATTTTTTCTTTGCCTTTTGTAGGTGTTTCCTGACGAGGATATAATACGTGTTTCCTGACGAGGTTATAATACGTGGTTACCTGCCGAGGTTATAATACGTGGTTACCTGCCGAGGTTATAATACGTGGTTACCTGCCGAGGTTATAATACGTGGTTACCTGCCGAGGTTATAATACGTGGTTACCTGACGAGGTCATAATACGTGGTGATTTTTTTTATCACATAAAATTAACCGAATATTGAAGCCTTAAGATCCTTTTTGGTGCAAGTGTTTCGTATTGGTTTGTATATCTTTGTCTCTATTGCTTTTTGCATTTTATTCTATTATATTTACCCATGAGTTTATGCTACCTCAATTATATGCATATTTTGAGGGGGAGCATCTCTCGAGGGGGAGCATACCGTCTTTCTTAACCCTTTTTGCTTCGTCAAACGGGGGAGAGAAACCGCATATGCTCATGCTTAGCGGTTGTGTTTGTCATCATCAAAAAGGGGGAGATTGTTGGTGCAAGTGTACCACATCTCTATATATTTATATATATTTATTTTGATGATTACAAACACACCGTATTATTGTTTATCTAACAATTTAATCCAAGTGTGCAGTTGTTGAAGAACACGAAGATTTAATCTGAAGGGATCAAGACGGAAGTGTTTACGTCGTCATTATTGTTTATAACTAATAATGATAAACACCCTAAAATAATATACCACTTGGATATTTCTAAAAACCCAACAATTAATTTTAATAAGATTTTAAGAAGATCCAGCAGATTTGGTTGCAGTCCTGGAAGCTGTCTTTTCTGACGGCGGTATACCGCGGCGATACAGCCGGTATACCGCGGGTACACTTTTGCCGGTATACCGCGGGTGTTCAGCCGGTATACCGCGGCAGTCCGTGTGCAATTCTGATTGGTTGAAGTTGCTGTTTCGTACGGCCGGTATACCGCGAGACCCAGCCGGTATACCGCGGGTACGTTTTTCCTGCCAACTTTGCATGTAGCCGTTGGTGTGTCAGTCACCTTTTCTGACGGCGGTATACCGCATGCATTTGGCGGTATACCGCGGATGCACAATGCCGTTGGAGATGCTGATATATAAAGAAGCTGTTGGTGATGAAGAATAAAAGACCTCAGACACAACAACAGTAACAATAAGCAGCAACTCTCAGCTCTCTCATTTATATATATATATTTTATAAAACATTTTTTATAAAATATCCAAGTGTGAGATATTATACAAGAGTGATTACCCATTGTGAGTTATACTCCTCTTGTAAGCATTTGAATAACGGGTGTGTGATCCTGTATATCTCGATAAGCTAAAGCTTAGAGAACCGTTTACTTTGCTCTGTATTTGGTTTGTATTCTACCGTAAAGAATACATTTATTGGATCGTGTCGGGAAGTGTCTCGGCTGCTGGTTTATCACAGTTGGTGGTAAATCAGTAAATCTCTGTGTCAAGTATCTCTATCCCTTATCTCTTTATTTATTCCGCTGTGCTTTATTATATTTATTTATATAAACTGCTTTGCATTTATATTTATTTATATAATCTCTGTGCATTTAAATTATATCTGTTTATATAATTGTTGTATACTTATTTATTTATACTCTGCTTTATTTATTCTGTATTTATTTGTTAAAAGAATTTTTTGAAAGTAAAAGATTTAAAATACAACCTTACCCCCCCTAGGTTGTCTAACATGGTTGATTTCAAGATTTTTTTTGGTTTATTTGGTTGATTATTAGGTACAATTGCACCTTATTGAAGTTTCCAAAATAATACGGTAGCACCTTCCAAAACGATATGGTTGCACCTTTCACGAACCTAAATTCTTTTACCCTTCACCGGAGAAACAATACGGTGGCACGTGCCACCGTATCTTACATGCTAGGTCCGCCCATGTGCCATGAGTGGCTTTAAGAAGGTGTTATGCTGGACACATTAAGGACTAAATTCATCCCAAGAGATATAAAAATTGATCTGTAAGTTTGGAAATAAAACTTTGAATTAGAAAGTATGTTTAGACCATCATTCTTAAAATGATTTTAAGAATCATAATTATTTGACAAAGTGACTTGAAAAACAAATCATTAATCTTTTTATTTCTTTTAAAAATCCAATCTTCCTATTTGATCATAAAAATATAAAAACTAAGAGCATCTCCAACAACATTGCTAAAATAGAAAAAAATGGGTTTTTATTTGCTATTCTTCTTTAATAGTATTGCTATCTTGATTGCTAATAAACCTAAATCTCCATTTCTCTTAATCATTGTCAACAAGGCCCGTCTAGCTCAGTTGGTAGAGCGCAAGGCTCTTAACCTTGTGGTCGTGGGTTCGAGCCCCACGGTGGGCGCCAATATTTTTTTATATTTTTTTCACTATTTTCTTCAGTTTCACGTTCGTTCAACCAAAGATTCAAAATAAGATTACGATTATTTGATTCATTATCAGTTGTAGTTGGTCGAGGAGAAACTTCACATTCCGTTGACATATTCCATCTCTACGGTCATGGCCGCTTATGCGGCCTGTGTTCGAGCCAGAACCAGATTGAAATCGATCCATTCCACCAATTTCTCTCTTTTCGAAAACGCTTTCATCGCCACAAATGCATCTTCATCTCACTTTTCTCCGAGTTGTAGCAGATTTGATTTCAGGCGACTTTCTCAACTCGTCCCACCGAATGGGAAACGTCTGTTTCTCGTCGATACCTTAGCCCTAGTAAGTCGTTGTTCGTTAAATTTAACTGCTGTTGAATTCTATGAAGTAGCTTAAATCTATGTTTGTGCTTAATTTAAAATCGTGATACATCATGCTTGATTGTTTTTGAGATGAATTGTTAGGTTCCTAGTAAGTCGTTGTTTGTTAAATTTAACTGGTGTTGAATTCTATGAAGTAGCTTAAGTTTATGTTTGTGCTTAATTTAAAATCGTGATACATCATGCTTGATTGTTTTTGAGATGAATTGTTAGGTTTCTAGTAAGTGGTTGTTTGTTAAATTTAATTGGTGTTGAATTCTATGAAGTATCTTAAGTTTATGTTTGTTCTTAATTTAAAATCGTGGTAGATTATGTTTGATTGTTTTTGAGATGAATTGTTAGGTTAGGAGATTAGAAGGCGAAGGTGTACCTTCGAAGCAAGCTGAGGCAATTACTTCTGCTGTAATCGAGGTTTTGAATGATAGTTTGGAAAATGTGGCTCAATCTTTTGTCTCCAAGGGTGAAATGCAAAGGGTTTGTTTCTAAATTAACTAGTCAGTGGTGTCTATTTTCAAGTATTTCTTGTTTTTGGTTTAAAGTCTAATGATCTGCCTTCTTGGTGTATCTGCATTCTGCTGTAGATTGAGATGACTCAAGATGGCAATTTGGGGAAATTCAAGTCTCGAGTGCAAAGCTCTCAGGTGATCGATCATGGCACTCCTTGTCAGTTTTATTATTAGCACTTATAGATATAGAAATTGATGGAAGTTTTTGTTAAATGTGGGTGAAGTTACTGAAACTAATTTCTATGCAATTTTAGACTATTACTAGATATGCATATTAGATGACTAGTGAGATTCTTATCCCATCACTCCCTGTTTTTAAGTAGTTTGATTCAGGAATTTTGTACCTATATGATACACAAAACAAAGAAAATCGTCGCGTTAGTGATCATGAACACTGTTCATTGCCCAATGCCAGCTTCAATTTGTTTATTGAGTTGCTATATTAGCACTATATTGTGTTGTTAGTCCATGCAAATTGGAAGATGAAGATGTTGATTAGATGACATAGGCCTTCATCCATCCAAGCAGATCATGTTTTTAAGGGAAAAGTTTGTGAATCAATGCAAACAAACTATTCACATATCTTATATTTTATAAACAGTACCATTTTCACAGTTGATAATTTGTTATATTTTGTAGCTTTCCCATGGTATGTTTCAGTTGTATCATCTTACACATCGACTTCTAGGGAGAATGACGGTTCAGAAAGTTAAATAATGGCATATATTTGGTGAAATGTAAGCAAATATGGATTACTTTTTCTTCATGGTGCCTTGAAATAACTTGAAAAAATATAGACAAGTGATGAAATGTGAGTTTGTTTCTGTGTCACTTTTGATGAGTCTTGTAGAGCCAATATCCTAGAAAGTTCAGTTAGCAACTTGAGGTTATAGAAGAATGTGAAAAGGGTTGTAGCAGGTCTAACAAGAAGATATATCATCAACTTAAGAATTACTATAACATCCGAGCCATAAAGAGAGTGGGTAGGGGGGGAAGGGCAAGTAACTTCAAATATGGTGCACATATTTACGATAGCAGAAACTAGTCTTGGCGAGTAATCTAGTCTTTGCAGTAAGTAGAAAAGTTGGTTTTCAAGGGGGAGTAGCAAGCAAGACATCAAATGGGCTCATTTTATTCAAGTTATCAATCTCAACATTCCATATTCAAGGCTCAATTTCAGTAGGTTTTAATGGGTTCTTGTTTTAAGTGAGAAGTTCAAAAGCTTTTTATTTATTTATCAGTTTTCAATTGTTTTTTGTTGGTTCCAATGGTGTTGGGTAGCTTTCTTTGCAATCATAGGAAGAAATTTTGCCTTCCTCAACCAGTACTTTCAGTTGGATCTCAATCAATATAGTTTCTTGTATATATAGATATATAGGGGGCAAATCAAATAAAACCGTCTAAAAGTTAGAAACTGTAAAAACCAGTTTGTAGAACATGCAATTTCGTACAATGTTATTTCATTGATCAAATGTCAAAGAATGTTTTGCTTCTGGAAAAAAAAATACAAAAATACCTTTATACATGATAACATGAAGCATACATGCACTTTTGAATACAAGTAAATTATGTTGTTTGTTGGTTTTTATGCACGTGTGCATTATGCACTTGTGCGTATGCACGTGTGCACTTGAGCCATATATACACACACTACAGTGCAAACATTCGCGGTGGAAGCTGATACACCTATAGTTAATAAGAAGATCGTACTGTGACTACATGAAGGATTTATGTTTAAAACATAAGATGAATTTCTGTGGGTCCAATTGTTACATAAGTATTGATCTAGTCTATGATTTTACGAATCTGGTGATTTCGAATGATGGTGGTCCATTGTTGAAAGCATAGTGAGAACTTCAGAATTGATAAGGCAAGTATGCATAATAGAGTCTTTTCTTCAATGTTTTGTCCAAGTGAAGCTTAAAGAATCGAATATAGCAATGTTGGTGAAGTTAGCGTAGGTTTTCACTTCTCCAATAGTGGATGAAGAGACTTAGAGACACCTAACACACACACACACATATATATATATATATGTGTGTGTGTGTGTATATATATATAGAGAGAGAGACTCAAGTTAAGGGAAAAACCACAAAAAAGGGAAAACTAAGAAATACCCTGATGACCATTCATCTGTACGGTATGCACATGTGCATACAAGTAATTGAAAATGTTTCCTGGTTTCTATGCATGCACGAGTGCATACTAGGCAAAGTACTTCTATTCACATGTGCATAAAAGTAATTGAAAATGTTTCCTGGTTTCTATGCATGCACGAGTGCATACCAGGCAAAGTACTTCTATGCATGTGCATACTGTGTAGATGAATGGTAATATTATGGTGTTCCTTGGCCGTTTACCAAACACTTACTTACTGGTGAAATTTAACACTATTATTTACTTACCGGGTAAGATTTTATCCACTAAAACGCAAGGTTCTAAATAGCGCGAGGCCAAGCCTTAAGCCTTAGGGGCCACGACGTTTATCAAGGCGTGACTTATGGCGGCAAATCCCTATTACTCGACGAGTCAATATATAATATTATATATAAAAACAATGTTTTGTACTATTACTCGACGAGTCAATAATAATAAACAAGTTA
The DNA here is from genome assembly GCA_033807775.1 of Saussurea involucrata. Lineage (NCBI taxonomy): Eukaryota > Viridiplantae > Streptophyta > Magnoliopsida > Asterales > Asteraceae > Saussurea > Saussurea involucrata. The sequence goes on from CM066316.1 coordinate 59,869,945, forward strand.
AATTAAGTTATATATTAAAAACTAGGAAATAAGACATTAAAAACGTAAAGAAAAATCAAATATCGTGTTACAAAAGACTGCACATTAGGCCATGGTGTGCCACAAACATAGCGTGGCGTGAGACACAAGCCTTAAGCCATGGCGACTGTGGCGGCGAGCCTTTTAGAACAATGCTAAAACGTCATCGTCGGCAACAATTTACCCGGTAAGCGCTAACCGGGGTAAGAGTAACCGCCCACACTTACCGGGTAAGAGCCTTGGTCCTTGCGTCGCTCTTACCGGTAAGATTCTTGGTCCTTACTATATTCATCCGGTAAGGTAATGTGACTTGGTAAGCGCTTACCCGGGTAAGCGTTTGGTAAACGGCCCTTTAGTCTTTCATTTTTTTGTTTATATACACACATACACAAGTGGACTAGACTAATTGTATATATTTCGTTGTTTGACAGTCGATATATACTGTGTATAAGATCGAGATAAGATATTGTTGGTGGTCATGCAATTTGAATTATGATCATATTGAGATTCCCATGCCTAGTTCATTACCATCCTCTTCCTTGATTTGTTATTTTGGTATATGATTCTTTCTTGGTATACTTTCCATCTTTATTGAGTTCAATCTTTTGGTCGTTCTTACAGGAAAACCATTTTTCATTGTTGCAACGTGAGACAGAGAAACTTAAGAGTGATATAGACAAGATGCGTAATGAGTTAAGGTATGGTATGACTATTTGGTTTGACTACTTTTGGTTGCATTTGATTTGAGACATCATTCATGTAAACCTGTAGTTTTCATTATATATATATATATATGCAAATGTCGAATAACTTCATCCAAGTGTCGAAAATCAATGTTAACAAATCTTACCCCCTCTTCCCCGCTCTTTCTTCTTCATGAATTTGCGTAACCCGATTACCCGATTTTATTCATGATGTAGGTATGAAATTGACAAAGTCAAAGCAGGACAACGTCTGGATTTGAATCTTGAAAGAGGGTAATAACACGACCTATTTATTATTTTTCATGTAATATAAGTAGAAATTAGAGATGCACAAAAAACCCAACCCGCGCCTAGGTCTTAATCCCCGATAAGGCCAAAAAAAAGAATTCAAGGCTCGGGTAAAACATGGGCCAAAAAAGTCCAGCCTGAGAAAGCCCAATCGGGCCTATTATCACACCCAAAGCCCATCCATGTAACAACCCGTCTCACATTGATAGAAAATTAGATTTGTGAGCTTATTTTAAGCTCAAAGTTTTGGGTTACCAATAAATTCCAACATGTTTTTAAGTTGATTTGGAAGTTATTGGGCTAGCATACTGGTTTGGACTTTGGACGATGGGGTGTTACATGGGCCGGGCCCGAAAATGCCTGAGCTTTTTTATGCTTACTAAAAACGGGCTCGGAAGGCCCAGGCCTTGTAATTATGTTTGTAGCGCGTGTGTGTGTATATATATATATATATACTTGGTATGCTTTGACGTTATTAGGAAATAGTAACGAATTACTGCCAATGTGATATTGCCAGTACTTGATAAATGCAGGAGAACCCGAGATGAGCTATCAAATCAAAATCAAGAAACAACCAACCTCACAAACAAACTTGATCGAGTGAGTATGCATCATTTATGTTTATTAAATCCTCCAAAATCTTGACTAAAACTAACCACAAGGGTGGTGGCGTGTTGGCAAGGGCTTGGGGGGGATGTGGTGGAATATCCCATCCACCCTGGGTTCGAGTCCAGGCGTCAGCATTCTGTGGCCAGGCTTAGTCTCAGACGACCGCTTTGTTTGTTTGTTTCCAAATTGCCAAGGATGTAGTCTAGGCAAAGCCTAGATGAACCTTATCCAAAAAAAAAATCTTGACTAAAACTTTTAAAACGTAATTTTGATCAGGAAATTCAATTGTTAAGGGCGGAGGTGGAAGCAGCAAAATACGATGTGATCAAATACTGTATCGGAACTCTTGTCTCGATTTCTGCTGTTGGTTTGGCCATCCTACGAATACTGATGTAAACAATGATTCGGTAAAAGGAACAACTCTTTTTTGTATCGATTAATTAGTTCGGAACTTTAGAATTACGGAATAATTTTTAATCTTCGACAGATGTATAACTGAAATGATTCGAGTTATAAACATCTAAATTTTGAAGAATTTGTTCATTTTCTTTGATATTAAATGTGATCTTGCAAAAAGGGCTTGTGGCTACTTTTTTCTGGAGTTCAAACCTTAACAAATGTGAAGTTTGTGTGAGTTTTATTATGATATTTAAATGTAATATATATTAAATAAAATACCATATTTGCGTTGTACCTGCTAAGAGCATCTCCAATGCAAGGTTCTTACAAGCAAAAAGTGTAGTGGCTTGTAAGAACTACCATTGTGAAGAGTTCTTATAAGAACCCAACCTCCTCTAGGTTCTTAAACAAGAACCTTGGTTCTTACCTTGATTTTTGGTGTGAAGTTACATATTCCTCGTTTCTATTGGTATTTGATTTAAATACTTGATATTTATGTATAAATATATAATAGTTTTTGATGTTGATAAATATATGGGACCCACAAAAATGAGGTTCTTATAAGAACTACCATTGTGGATTATTATATAAACTTTCAATTTACTGAGTTGGAAATGAAGTGGCACCAAAAAGTGCAAAAAAGAGGTTCTTACAAGAACCTCCATTGGAGATGCTCTAATTGTCCCAACAGATTCACGACAAGGCCTTGAATTGAAGTCGGGGCCCACCTACCCTAGCCTAGGACATTATTGTAATTTATCTTCTCGATCACCGGTATGTAATTGGTGTAGTATTGTATAAGTAGTTCTAACTTCTAACTGGATTTTCCATGTTATCTTTTGTCAGACGAGGATTCGTTTTGGTGTTTCTCGATAAAACAACGGTTCTAAAGTTTGAATCTTATGTTTAGTGTTCGAAAAGGCTCGTCATGGTAGGCTGTCGGGACGCGCTGTAGCTCAACGCTTGTCTTCGATGCCATGTTAAACCCGTGGCACGTCATAGCTGGATGCGCAGTTTTTGTAGGGCGAAACAGAAATAGAACTTTTGAAGATAGGTTACTTAAAAATAAGAACGGAAACAAATACGTTTGGTCTTTTATTTCATGTTATGGCAATCGTTTTGAGCATCAATATTACTTGTTAATGAAAAGGAAAAATGTATGTATTTTATAATCATGCTACTATAAAAATAAAAATTCATCACATAATACACATGAAAACAATTATCATGTAAAAATTAATCACATGAAAAAAGTTATCAAGTAATTTCTTGCTTCATGAATGATGATGATGGATTAAAGGTGATTGAAAAACACGAGTTAAAAGCAAATAAAATAAACTTTATTTGTATAAAAAGATACTAGAACTCTACTCGCCCAATGCAACACGATATATCTCGATTTTGATGTTCTAATTTATTTTAATGTTTGATTTTGAGAAAACGGTCATGTTTTTTTTTATAAATTTGTTTAAAGAATGACGCTTTTTAAGGAGTTCATTATTTGAGGACTTGAAAGTGGTTAGAGATAATAATTAATTAATAAAAGTCCACGATTTAAGGATTTGAAGGTTGTTAGAGATGAATATTAATCAAGTAATTAACATTAAAAGCGGTACATAAAGTTTCATTAGTTGTTTTTAAGAGATTTTAAATAATTAGCATTAAATAGTGGTACATGAAGTTTTAGGGGTTGTTTTTAAGAGTTTTTCATAAATGTTTTATAATATAGTATAGATAGCATAACTAATAACACAATAGCTAAACAAATATTTGTTAAATCGTTGATTTTGGTATAGTGTTTGAGTTCCGTTATTTCAAGTTAATATTTTTTTTGAGATATTTGTGGAAAATAAATGTGCGTTTGGTTATTAGAATGTTTTTTGATGGAATGAAATATGTCAAAGGAATTTGACTTTGAAAGAATTGGAATTGAATGTTATCAGGTTTGACCACCTGTTTGGTTGACATACATTGGAATGGAATCTGCTAAAGGAATTGGATTTTGTCTGTTTGGTTCACATAATGTAGCTTTGGAATTGGATTAAATATTAGTAAATGACCAAAATACCCTTTTTGAAAATCTCTAATTAAATATCAGAACGGTGGTGGTCGGAGGTGGTTCAGAATGGTGGTGGTCGACGGTGGTTCAGGTTGGCGGTGCTCGACGGTGATTCAGATTGGTGGTGGTCGGCGATGGTCGGCGGCGGTCGATGATGGTTCATATGGGTCTTTAAATCAAGTAGGGAAGATGAGGATAGTTTTGTCTTTTTGAGAAAATTGGGTGGAATGGAATTGAATTCATTCTCATTTGTGATGGAATGACTAAGTCCATGAATGGTGGATTGTGTGGAATTCAATTCCATTCCATCGGTAACCAAACGCCCGAACGAAATTTGGTCAATGAAATTGATCATTCCAACTTATTTCAGTTTTCAATAATATACTATAATTACGTATAAATCAATAAAGTGATTCAATGGACAAGTTCTCTTTTGGCCGAGTTAGTAAGCTCGTGTTATGGTAAGTAGGTGATTCAGGTTTAAAGTCTGGCAATATACATTTTTATTAACTATTTTAATATAGTATTCTTTATGTTTAGATGAATATTTAGTTTTTTTTTTCCACCTTTTTTACTTTTTAATACTTTGGTTCAACTTTTTATTATTATTTAGTAAACTTTATAATCTTTGTTGATTATTGTCATATATTCTTTGAATGTTTCTTATTTTGAATCTTAGTGTTATTTTAATAGCAATAAGTCAATAAAATTCTTTTTTATTTATATGTGTTTCTGTAATTATCAATAATGACGGATTATTCCTATAAAAAATAGAATTCTTTCAACTTGATATTTGAATAAAATTATTTTTAAGACTATTTGTTAAAATTCAAGAGAAATGAATAAACAGTTGTAGAAATGTCCAGGTAATTAATGGTGAATCAAGTACAACAAAATGAGCAAATTTTGATTATGAAGGTGTGATAGACTATTTTAATTTGCTACTTAAAATATTAAAAGATCTAATTCAAAAATAGTAATGCCTAGTTTTAAAAAACTGTATGTAACAGTGTCAATTGCTTACTACATAATTTAAAATCACTTATGTTCACTTCACTACTAAGGTATAAACTATTCAGATTATTTTAAAAAATCACAACTGAGATTAGGATGAAAGGTATTATCTCAACGATGCTTTTCTCTGGCTTAAGTGATAGCACCTGCTTAAGTAAGAGGGTTTTCGTGCACTTGAGCTTCTGTTCAAGGCGCAAAGGGGAAGATCTCTTTTTGCTCAATAGCTAAATAATTAAAGATAAACCAAACCACCCGAAGAGGAATGAAATTAAGCTTCAAATCGACTTCTCTCTAGTAAAGAAGTGGATTTCCTTAAATTTAAGTAATATATTTAGGTTATATATTGTCCATTGTACCATGTGATTAATTTGGCTTTGTTATTGATTAATTTTTTATTTTCTAAGCAAATTATTCACAAAGATTTATGAGCATTAATTATGTAAAGCTTATTTTTGTTTGAATGGTGTTCATAACAACTATATTCTTCCTTACATGAAAGAGTTATTTTTTTAATTTAATAATCAAAAAAATATAAATAATATAACTAAAAAAAAGAATATGAAACTTTCAAGTCATTTGTACAGGACCCCTAAAATGTTAGGATCGACCCTGTCTGTGAGCTCACATATCCTAATAGCTCGTTTGCTCAAGTGTCTTGGTCCTAACGAATATGGGTATTGAAAACCAAACTGTAACAACCCGCTCCAAAATACCGAAACAAGACATTTATTACAAAAGAAAAACGCCAAAACTTGGCCCAAGGTTTACACCATCAAAATTCTGCACTCGGGTTTGCGGAATAAACCCGAATTACAACTGAGAGTTTCTAATAACAAAATGTAAAGGAAGTCCACTAATGCCAAGTCACGCCCGCTCTCACGCCTTCTCTTTACCACTAGAGGAACCGCCCTTAATCTGCTTACCTGAAAAGGGTTTCAGTTTTGAAAATGCGAGGGTTAGACCACAAGGTCTAGTGAGGTCCCTCAGTTACATCCACACCACATATAGCATTTAAGGAGTTTTGCGAAGCATAAATCAATATAAAGTTTGGCAAATAATATATGGGACACCCCCCCCCCCCATAAGCATCACACTATGATAGATGGGACACACCCCCCATAAGCGTCATACCATAACATATGGGACACACCCCCCAATAGCATCACACCATTACGTATGGGACACACCCCCCATATACATCACACATTACGTATGGGACACACCCCCCATATACATCACATCATGCATAAGTAAGTCATATGCAACATACATTAAGTAAGCACGCATGTACGAGTAAATGAACAAGTACCATCAAGCTTTAGTTAGAAAAACTCACCTGTTACGCTTACGTTCCTTTCTTATTCTGGTATGCACTTCCAAACGATCTACCTGGCGAAAGGATAAACTCATAAGCTGATCATCTCAACTCCCCGGACGACACTCTATTCCGGACAGCACACTTATCCAGACAACACCCCTATCCGGACAACACCTCTATCCGGACAACTCCCCTATCCGGACAACACACCTATCCGGACAACACCTCTATCCGGACAACACACCTATCTGGACAACACCCTTATCCGGACAACACCTCTATCCGGACAACACACCTATCCGGACAACACCCTTATCCGGACAACTCCCCTATCCGGACACTCACCCGGAAACCTTCAACCACTCGAATGTATCCGGACGTCCAGGAAGCTATCCGAACGTCGACCTGACCCTTAATTCGGTCGAGAAATCACAGGCAAGCTCGAAATCTCGAGAAATAAGGATTAGCAATCATAAGAGGATCACTAGGTTCAACAATTACAAGACCCTTGGCGATAACAACACAACATGGCGCCCAAAATCTCCCATTAAGTCTCAAACTCTATTTTAACAAAAACCCACATAGATATTCAATCTAACCACAAATCCACAGCTGAAAGATGAAGAGAGAGGGATTTACCTGGTTGATTCTTTGCTGAAAACGAAACTCCAACACACCCCTTTTCTTTGGTTTCCAAGATTGATGATCCTTCCTCTTCCAATATGTATAGGAGCTCCAACCTTTCCTTCTTTTCTCTCTCAAAATTCAGCCGTCACAACACACAAATCAGTATTCAAAATGCTCTCCCTAGGGTTTTGTGCCCTTATATACCCTAGGCCTCATTTACAAATTACTCCCTTCAACTCCCATTTTATTCAGATTCCACCCCAAGACTTGAAACTCCTTCAAGTTTGGTCACGGTTACTACAACACTCCCTCCTCAAAAGAATTCCGTCCCCGAAATTCCATTCTCGAAAAGATGAGGGTACCTGAACATCATATCCTATCCCACATCCCACGTAGCCTCTCTTCCTTTATGATCTCCACTGGAATTTAACCAGACGAACTCCCTATTCCCTATTTTCCACTTTACTGTCCACAACCTCTATTGGTTCCTCTTTGTACATCAATTTCTCGTCGACACTGACATCTTCTAATGGAGTAGTCACATCCGACTCGGCCAAACGTCTCCTTTGGTGGTCTAGAGCCACCCTTAACTTCCTGCGAACCTGGATGGCTTAACAGTGGCCGACCTCGCGACCTCCGGTCTCACAACGTTTCTTTCCCGCGATGCATCTTTACTCCTGGAAGGTTCGCAGATAACTGCACATGCCAACCTCTTTGCTTCTCTAAGGACTCTCTTACTTCCACTTTGCATAACCCTTCAACAACAAATCTTACACCAACACTTTCCACACTTTCGATTAATTAAAACTCCTATCCTAGGTAATTTCGCGTACCACAACTATGACGTCTCAGGCCAACGGTACACGATACCGTCCACACACCTAAACGCACGGTTGCAACGAATTTAGAATTTTCATCCACAACTTCTCTTCCGTGACAGAACAAGTTTACAACGGTTAACGTCACAACAACATAAATTCCTTAACGAACTCTCAATTCACCAACCTAGCACAAGATCAACCTCGAGTATCACCTTAACTCACATATATGATCCTCTTCCACAGATAACACACAATTCTACAATCTCTTTCCCATCACAATATACGTCTAAGGCAGATAACACTTTCTCACCTGAATGTGTTGCCCACGATCAATCGATAAAAGTCAATTCACATGCTTCCACCACAACAACATCCCCACACTAAACAGAGCTAAAAGTAGAAAACCTCCACACTTTAACATTTGAAGCACCCATCAATCCATTCCGAACCAATCTTGAAGACACACCGTTGAATTCTCCTTGCATCCAACAGTCGTCCATCCACATGTGAAATAATTCAAGTTTCACCCACCAACAGAAAGGAGCAACCATGCTCACACAACACTGTTCCTACTAGCTTAACGCTGAACGACAGAGTTTACTGGGAATATTTATCACACTACTACCAAGTCCAATCTAATGGTCCTTCTCCCGAACACTACCTTCGACTACTTCCTGCCACTTGCTTTTCAACATAAAACGCGTTTCCAAAGAACAGCTCACTAAAAGATGCACACCCTTGATCAACCGCACAAGCTGGCTTTCCTTGTCCTGTAAACCAAACGCCTACATACAAATCCTCTTCCTCATACTCCCACTGGAAGTTCATGCACCCGACGGTGACGTTCTGTAAACATTGCTTCCACTTTCCGCCACTTGCCACACTTTCTACTTCCCGCTTACACACTCACTCCAACCTACCGTCCCAATTACCCACGGATATTCTCATCCAACATTTACCGCTCCATACACGCAATTTCAACGGTTCCTATGCCCAACCAACAGTTTCACTACATCTCATACGAGAAATTCCACCAAGTCAATCCGAAATCACACTCGATGTTCGAAGCGACCACCTTTCTCAATTCTCAAACGATATCAACTCACTCCTTTACATTTCCTTTATGTACAAGGATTAGCTCAGCATTCCTAAGGATTTCGTATCCACCACGAACCACCATGAACTACCAATTCAAGATCACACCATTTCCCTCATAGGTAGCCACCAACTTCCACCCCATTCTTTTATTCTCGGATAACAGCACCACACACAACTTTTGCCACATTGAACAACTTATCAACCAATCCCGAGCAAGGATCTCCATTTACGCTCACCCCCTACCAACACCAGTCCATCACTTATCCTCACAACAACTCATTGCCACCATGCCTCGCATGCTTACTAATTATAAGTTATCGCCATCCTATCCACACATCCTCACACACTAGGGGTTCAATCCTCACGATCATTTGTGCACACCCTAGACCAAGCCTCCTCCACGCCAACGCAACATAGACTTGAAAAAGTTTGCGAAAACATCCAACAATAATTAATTTTGCAAATCAACATCCATACACACATAACTGATTTCTGCCTGGTCACTACCCACTTGTAACCTGATCTAGAGCACACACCCGCCCTTGAGAATAGACTGAGTTCGTTCACAAAAAAAATCCACATGGGACACACCCCCCATGTATCACACCATAAACATCATAATATAAACCAGTTATGAGAGGGTTCATATGAATCATAACAGCACACACTTTAAACTGACGACCACCTCTTGACACCTGCTACTGGCACACGCTATAGTCACATACACCGTGACAGTGCCAAAGACCACACTCGCTATATATGAAACAAATTCATATATATATATATAGTTAATATGGGACACCCCCCCATAGCTTGACAACGCCAGAACACGATGCATATTCAATATGGGACACACCCCCCATAGCTTGACAACGCCAGAGCACGTTCACACACATTAAACATGCATTCTACCACACAATTGACCACATGGTCACACCAGGGCTAACCTCTCAACTTTCACACCCCCCGACAACGACTCAACACCCGTCGTTGGCTTCAACACCAAATCTTGGCAATTAGCCTAAATACAAATTTCTCCTCAACTCCGGCTCTACGCCGATACCGACTCATCCACGTACTACAACGCTACCTTTCAAAGTATCTTGCCTACTTCGAATCACCCTGGGCACACCCCCCCCCCCCCCCCCCGCCGACAACCACACTTCAACTTATTAAGCAAGAGTAAAGACTACCATCACACACGTCTTTCTAAGGTCAAAATCTGAGACTATCATTAGACGTCTCCTTCCCTAAACTGTAATACCAAGGTCATGAATCGACCATCGACGCCTCAACCACATTTTTCACCCTTAAAGACTCTGTCCATTTCTTAAACGCGATAACTCTCACCACCTAGCGAGTTCATAACATTCATGCATGCCAACCCAACGATTTAAATCGTTTTACGCACTCGACACCTTCCACAAACAGGGTTTGATAGACATGGCTCGACACATTTATAAAGAACAACCGTACACGCAGGTCACAAGGATCGCTCACTCGTGACCTCGTCATCATTTGGAAATACATTCACTGAAACTCCCTTTATGCAAAAATTTTAAAAAATACGGCAATATCACTCACACTGGGATAGTCGACCGACTCCCACACTTGCTGATATGTCAACCACGTGTTCATATCGCTTTCATTCATAAAATCATGTGATCAAATATTATTACGATTTTTACAACAAAGTTTAACTCATTCGCAAAAGAAGTGAAGTAACTCACCATTTCTCCAAGTTCGAAATTTATTACACTATGAAAGCAAATTTATCTTTTTCTTCAAGCACGCTTGCACACGCCAACTCATTTTCAAAAATCAGAAGTTTACAAGGCACATGCACACACTCACACATTTTTGACATGGAGGACTTATGTAATCGGTTTTTTTTGAAAACGTAATGCATGACTCACTTTACATGAAGGCTACTCGCTCAAACAGGGTTAACAAATCCACGCCGACACCCTACTTCTCCCATCATCATCAGGTTCTTACATTCGAAACAACCTTCGGTACCAGTACTTCCCCACAGTCACCACCTGACTAATAATTTGTAAAACATACGACTTCACCTCGGTCCCAAAATAGTTAACCGACACCCGTGATATCAATTCACACATCTATCACTTCTCAACCACTCTTGTCGCTCTTCCACTAACTAGAGAGTAAGAAAGCACACCTCTCCTATCCGATCCTTGAGTTGCAACTCTCAAGATTTTAACTCACCGACATCGGAGACTCCTAGAATAAACACTCATTAGAGATTAGGAGCTCACCTTCAGTCAATTATCCTCCTTAAGAACCCTAAGGTTCTACTTCACACAGACTCTCACACCAAATCTTCCAACAATGCTTCTTCTAGGTAGGATCACCAATCACACCGAGGATAGTCTGCACAGCACACCTAACAGTTGCCATCATGGCAAGGTTAAACTATACACACCGCCGATATTCCCCACACACTGATCACCACTAGACTCCACGCACTCCAAGATCTAGGCACTGCCCTTCTTTACTATTCGAACTGGTCTATCCCACAATTTCTAGAACTGGGATTCTCCGGCAACAGGAGACTTACCCAGACATCATTCATTCATCCTCTTCGAATCCACGAAGATCTACCTCTAGACGACTCATAACACTCTACACAACACTTCGTTACAACATTTCTTCTTTATGATGTACACATACCTTACATCATAAATGACTTCCCACAAGACTTTCCCCAACAAGGGTCTTAATTCCCCCCAGGGACCTTGCTGACGTTCTCAAGTACTGGAACACGACACCAAAGATAGATTAACAACCGTCCTAAAATAACAAGGCAAGAATGATCACCGTCATGTACCTGTAAATTCACAATTACACTGGCCAGGTGTAATCCCAAACTTACCTTACATGATAGTTTTCACCACCCCATTATCCACGCTTCCCAGTGAGGTCTTCCTAGGCCTTCCTACATTCTCAGTTGTACTTCTACAGTTTAAGTTTAGGCCCATCCGGTCACCTAAATCCCTTAAACTACGGCTCTGATACCAACTGTAACAGCCCGCTCCAAAATGCCGAAACAAGACATTTATTACAAAAGAAAAACGCCAAAACTTGGCCCAAGGTTTACACCATCAAAATTATGCACTCGGGTTTGCGGAATAAACCCGAATTACAACTGAGAGTTTCTAATAACAAAATGTAAAGGAAGTCCACTAATGCCAAGCCACGCCCGCTCTCACGCCTTCTCTTTACCACTAGAGGAACTGCCCTTAATCTGCTTACCTGAAAAGGGTTTCAGTTTTGAAAATGCGAGGGTTAGACCACAAGGTCTAGTGAGGTCCCTCAGTTACATCCACACCACATATAGCATTTAAGGAGTTTTGCGAAGCATAAATCAATATAAAGTTTGGCAAATAATATATGGGACACCCCCCCCCCCCCATAAGCATCACACTATGACAGATGGGACACACCCCCCATAAGCGTCATACCATAACATATGGGACACCCCCCCCCCCCCAATAGCATCACACCATTACGTATGGGACACACCCCCCATATACATCACACATTACGTATGGGACACACCCCCATATACATCACATCATGCATAAGTAAGTCATATGCAACATACATTAAGTAAGCACGCATGTACGAGTAAATGAACAAGTACCATCAAGCTTTAGTTAGAAAAACTCACCTGTTACGCTTACGTTCCTTTCTTATTCTGGTATGCACTTCCAAACGATCTACCTGGCGAAAGGATAAACTCATAAGCTGATCATCTCAACTCCCCGGACGACACTCTATTCCGGACAGCACACTTATCCGGACAACACCCCTATCCGGACAACACACCTATCCGGACAACACCTCTATCCGGACAACTCCCCTATCCGGACAACACACCTATCCGGACAACACCTCTATCCGGACAACACACATATCCGGACAACACCCTTATCCGGACAACACCTCTATCCGGACAACACACCTATCCGGACAACACCCTTATCCGGACAACTCCCCTATCCGGACACTCACCCGGAAACCTTCAACCACTCGAATGTATCCGGACGTCCAGGAAGCTATCCGGACGTCGACCTGACCCTTAATTCGGTCGAGAAATCACAGGCAAGCTCGAAATCTCGAGAAATAAGGATTAGCAATCATAAGAGGATCACTAGGTTCAACAATTACAAGACCCTTGGCGATAACAACACAACATGGCGCCCAAAATCTCCCATTAAGTCTCAAACTCTATTTTAACAAAAACCCACATAGATATTCAATCTAACCACAAATCCACAGCTGAAAGATGAAGAGAGAGGGATTTACCTGGTTGATTCTTTGCTGAAAACGAAACTCCAACACACCCCTTTTCTTTGGTTTCCAAGATTGATGATCCTTCCTCTTCCAATATGTATAGGAGCTCCAACCTTTCCTTCTTTTCTCTCTCAAAATTCAGCCGTCACAACACACAAATCAGTATTCAAAATGCTCTCCCTAGGGTTTTGTACCCTTATATACCCTAGGCCTCATTTACAAATTACTCCCTTCAACTCCCATTTTATTCAGATTCCACCCCAAGACTTGAAACTCCTTCAAGTTTGGTCACGGTTACTACACAAACATGGTCAATATCCCATCAACATCGACAAGTTTTAAATATAATTATCAGTTAGGTAATCATAATTTAATTAAATGATTAGGTTTAGAGTTGAAGTGTAAATATAATTTTTTTCTCATTATTTTTGTCAACTGTTTTTATAACATCTCATCTTTAAAAATCTTAAAAACAACCTTCAATTAAGGACTAAACACTATATATTAACTCATTCTTATGTCAACCTCAAAAAACTAGTATGTATTACGAATTTTTTTTGGTTATGTCGACTGATTGAAAAACCTAAAACTTGTCCAATTAATATGGACAAGAAACATTTAAGACTCGGATATATTTAAAAAATAAAACATCACATGTTCGTATCAGAAAAGACAAAAAATAGCAAATACAATATATTTTCTATAATTATTAAGAAAATCAAATGTTATAATTAATAGTTTTTTCACCTCAAAATAAATATTTATATTTATATTTCGGTATTTTCGATTCTACCTTTAATTATGAAATAATAAAATTTTAAGGATAAAATGTATTTAATTAATTTCAAACTGTTGTAGGATAAATGTGTCATCGTCAAAGTATAAGACGATGATGATAAAGTTAGAGATAGAGATATACACATTAGAGTTAGATTAGAACTTGGTATATCATTATTATCTCTTTGTAAACCATCCCTATATAAAGGGCTTATGATTAATGAGAATTACGATTCATTCTCTCTACTCATTGTTGTTCTATTTCTCTTTTACTTTAACACGTTATCAGCACGATGTTCGTTTACTACCTTTGACAATCATTGCCTACCAGGTACACAATTTCTTTTATATTTTGCACTATACTAAACTAAATGAATTTACTTGTTGCATATTCTCGGTTTAGTGTTTATATCTCTCGCATAATTGTGTGAAATACTTGACGTTATATATCTTATTATTATTTTGAATCAAAATTGAAAGAATTTCGTATGGTATTCTAATCATTCAAAAAGAATAGAAATTTCAACCTCTACTTTTGCTACATGAAATAGTAAATTAATTATGATAATACATAGATATATGATATTTCGTGTAGTATTAATTCAGTAATTCTCATATTTGGATCTTTTTAGTTGCTATAGATAAATATATTAACTATGAACTAAATCCTTACTTATAATTTGTTATATATATATATATATATTTGTTAATGTTATTTAGCTATTTCGAGATTTACTGTTATATAATCTATTTTATTTTGGATTGAGTAGGATCATTATTGATATGTGAATAAATAAATAAAAAATTGTACTGTAAATAACAATTTGAAACCATATTATAACTTTATTAAATATGATATAGGCTTTGATAATTGTAAAGAATTGGTTAAGATAAAAATTGTATTCTAGAACTAATATTTTTTGGACCGACATAAATATAGGTCATCATATTTATTGATTAGGTTCTTCTTATTTATAATAGGGAAATTAATTAAAATACCTTAAGTCAAACCATCTTTTACTGAAATACCCAAAATCTCTCCAACTTTGCAAAAATACCCCAAAAATCCGCGATGGGAGCCCGCGATCGCGGGCCAGGGACCTTTTCTGACACTTTTTTAAACTTGCAGGGACCATTTTTGAAAAATGGAATCCCGCAATGGGGTTATTTTTGTGATTTTTCAATTGCAAGGGACCATTTTTGAAAAATTCCAGGGACCATTTATGAAAAGTTTGATATTTTGGCATTGTTCACCCCATTTCGTCCATTTTTACGAATTTAAAATGAAATGTTACACTTTCAACCCCTATACTTATTTACTAAATTTACTTTATACCTTTTACTTTCATTATTTTAATTTTACATTTAACACATATAATCGTTTATTAACTAAAATACGTTAAAAAAATACGTTTTAATTTTAACAAATTACACCATTATAATCGTCTCTTCGATATGTTCGAAATGAGCCCAATCTTGAATTTTTTTGGATTTATATATTTTAATATATATCATATACAGTTATACACTACATAAAAAAATATTTTTTATATTTAAAATTCATACTCTTATAGTTAATTATTTAATTTATGGTACATCTCTTATTTTTTTTTCAATTTTGTTTTACACTCCTATCGCATTAACATAATAATCATATATTAACTAATTCATTAAATCGTTTTAAATTATTATTATTTGAATGTGTTTATAGATTTCGTCTGAAAAAGTTGCCTGCATGATTCCACTGAAAAAGTAACTGCAATATTCGTCTGCTCTTGAATAAAGGTCTTTCATTAGGCAGAAAATTAGTCTTTAAGTAGTAAAACATAGCTAATTAATGAGAATTTAGATCAGATTTATATGGTACTATCAAATGCAAGTTTCTATAATATAGATATTGTTCTACATTACATGATACCAATTTTTGCATCATATGAATCACTTCCAGACAACAAGAACCAATACCCCAATAATCAAGAAATAAATGCTTGTTCATCCAATAATCTCTGTATTAGGATTATCGCAAGTTTCATAAACCTACTTACTAGGTGTTGGAAATATGGGTTTTACTAAACTTTGGACGCATTTAAATTTATATATATGTGTTATATATAACTAACTTTTAGTAGGTTTATGTTATTCTATATGAGATCTTCGAAATGAGATATAATGCGTCCAAAATAGAGTATGTGTGAAAGAGATATCGATACTCAAAGTTGAGTAAATGGATGAAATTAGCAAAAACCAAATGAAGTAAAGAGTAAGTCAATCACAATACTTTAACAAAATAAGTTAATACTAAAAATAACAATTATTTAATGTTACATAAACAACCTAACTTTGATTTATTTGACAATGGGCATAAATGGACTCCGCCATATGTATGCGAAATGCCTTGGCCTCGGCCTCGGTCTGGTCAGGGTGTACAAATACCACATCGTTATTTATCAAGATGCTGGCATTACGACATACCCAGACACCGCAATCCGCATTCATCCCGGCCTGTTGGGGTGTATTCTTGGCGAACTTATGGCGAAAGAGCTCTGACCTATCGCGACGCCTCGTGTCCTTGACCCGACAAAAGAAGTCAAATAGCACATCTTTAAACCTTCTCATCTGGTCTTCCAATTGGTCTCTGAAGAGATTGGCACTATCGCTGTCATATATGGTCATGGTCATAGCGTCAAGCTCAAACACTCCAAGCAGCCAATGTTTGGGATGAATGCATATTGGGATGTACACCTGAAATATTACAATATTAGACAACTTAGTTAGCAACAAAACAACTTAAATAAAATAAGAGTAAAACGATTTACATACCACATCGAGGAGAGCCCAAGAAACCCCTTCCACGCCGTTGCATGAGTTGGCCACGGAGGCGGGACCTTGATGGGGGAGCACCAGGTAGGCAAAGAAAATACTATACATTATGGTCCACCTGGTGTCTGTTCCACGATGTCTTTGCAACAGCGAGACCCAACAATCGATGTGCTATACATAAAAAATAGATGGTTAGACATGTAATATAAACATATTTGATTATATGACTATAGTTAAACTTCATACTAACCACATCCTGTAACTCAGACTCCAAAGGGTCATCTGCCAGCAATACTTGGAAAAAGCGGGGGGTGATTTCCAGGCTCAAGTAAGGGACGAATATCATGGGGGAGAGGTGACCAGTCCGACACATCCTCAATATTTCCGATGCCGGTTGAGGCTCCGGTGAAGGGACCTTTCCCTTTTTCTTTCCTCCCTTCTTTCCCCCCGCTTTCTTTGCTTGTTTTTAGCGGCCGGTGGTGTCGTAGATCCTTGTTGGCCAAACGGGTGACGAAACCATTGTGAAATTGATCGCGGCCGCTTTTGAGGGAGCGGGGTCACCTGTTGTGGTGGATCTACAACATCCATCGAGTCATCGTCAGGCTCCGAGAAGTGCTCCGAGAAGTGATCCTGGATAATAGGAGACCCCGTCTGAAAATTACGTTACTCAATGTTTTAAGTACAATTTAGGAAATGTTCACAATTAAACCAAAACTACCAAAATAACTTACAGTATGCATTTCCGGCCTGTAATAGTCATCGGCCGAACCGCCAAAGATGTTTGTGATTGCTGTGGTGGCGAACGACGGCATGTGCTGTGCCCCCGACATCCCGGCCTGCGTGACATTGATCATTAAAATAGTTACAAAATTAGGATTATCGATATATAACTATAATGGTTACTCAGTGTCACTAACACTCTCCGGGATAGTCGAATATGATGTGGTGGCGAACGGCGGCGACATCTGCGAGGTGTATGCCCCCGACATCCCGGTCTGCGTGACATTGATCATTAAAATAGTTACAAAATTAGGAACAAACATATAACTATAATGGTTACTCAGTGTCACTTACACTCTCCGGGATAGTAGAATATGATGTGGTGGCGAACGGCGTTTGGGACATCCCGGCCCCCGACATCTCGGCCTGCGTGACATTGATCATTATAAGAGTTACAAACTTAGGAACAAACATATAACTATAATGGTTACTCAATGTCACTTACATTTTCAGGGAATGGCGGATGGGATGTGGTGGCAAACGTCGCATGTGCCCCCTGTCCGAACGGAGCGGGGATCGGTGTCGTACTCGACAGCTAAAACAAATTTAGAACGTAATATTAATATACAAACTAAATAAACGTGGCCAACAAATTAAGTTAAACACTAACATTGACAGCGCTAAACTGTCTGTAGACTTCCTCCAGATAGTGTACACGTGTCTCTAGCGGCCCGTGGACGTAGTCCCACAGGACTTCATGTGAGCCACGCTGTGGCTCGTAGGAAGGGGCCGCCTGATATGGATTGTAGGAGGAGGAAGGGGGCGCCTGGTAGGAGGAGGAAGGGGGCGCCTGGTAGGAGGAGGAACGGGCCGGCTGGTAGGAGGAGGAAGGGGGTGGCTGGTATCCACCGGAAGGGGGCCTGTCGTCGTCTTCCTCATCTTCGGAAGTAGGGGGACGTCGAGCCCTTTCCGCCTCTGCGTCAATAAAGGCCACGCTGTCTCTGTACCAATCTGTGCCCATCTCGTCGACAGTAGGCACAAGGCGATCGGCAGGCAAAAGTGGCTGCTAAATATATGATAAAACATAAAAGAAATTAATAAGCGGGACTAACGTATGCAAATTGTAAACATAGTAAAAGAACTTACATTTCTAGACGCTTTGAAGAACTCAATCCAAAGCGACCTACTAAGGGTAACACGCTTGTCCCAACGGGTTCCCCTAAGTACTCGATCGTCGCGCTTGACGAAATATCGGATTGATGCGGGAAACATCTCCAAGATCCATATCTGGAATTAGACAAGAAGAGCAAGTACGTAAAAAGAAAAGCCAAACAGTTTGTATGTATTATTAACAATTGTTATACTACGTATCTAACCTTGAAGGCGTATGTAAAACCACAAAGATTCATCTTTGCATGTCGATCGGCGCGTCTGCCTATGGCTCGGTGCAGATTAGAGTAGCAATGTGTCCAGATATGGCTACCCCACGGGTAGCTGTTAAACAGCTCAAGGTCCTCGACGGCCCTAAGGACCGTCGATGAAACATGCTGGCTATACTCACGGCCCAGGAAGCCCATATCCACGATCACCACCAAGCATACACGGATAGCATCGTCGTCGGTTAGGGCACTAAGGCCCTCTTTCATCTTTTCCCGGGCTGCCTTCATCTTCAAACGAGATGCTGAAATGCCGAAAACCCTAGGAACGAAGGAGCAGTCTTCTAAGGGAGGAAGGGGGGGAGCCTCTCCAAAACGTAGTCCTGTAATTAGACAGAACTCCCGACGCCCAAAATGCAATTGAGAGCCGAAGAAATCAAAATGCATCTCCTCCGGCTCAGCGTTGGCGTCCTCGACCTCCAACTGTAGAAACATGTGTACTAGCGTAGGGTCGCCACCAGAGTAAGACACATCCATCCATGGCCCGAACGGTGTCCCTCTATAGATGGTCTCAAGGGTATCTGCGCGATCACCTAATCCCCTAAACAGCGCTCCTAATTCCTCGATGTATGAAACTTTGCACCTTACCGTCAAGTCGATGTTAAAGAAATCCTTCTACATAGTCATTCACAGGTGTTATAGTTAGTGTTATATATAGATGCTGCAGTTTATTTTATTTTATATAGATGTTGCGGTTTATTTTATTTAAACGTATAATAGTGTTATATATAGATAAAGTGCGGTTGTATTTTATTTCAACGTATAATAGTGTTATATATAGATAAAGTGCGGTTTATTTTATTTCAACGTATAATAGTGTTATATATAGATAAAGTGCGGTTTATTTTATTTCAACGTATCATATTGTTATATATAGATAAAATGCGGTTGTATTTTATTTCAACGTATAATAGTGTTATATAAAGATAAAGTGCGGTTGTATTTTATTTCAACGTATAATAGTGTTATATATAGATAAAGTGCGGTTTATTTTATTTCAACGTATAATAGTGTTATATATAGATAAAGTGCGGTTTATTTTATTTCAACGTATCATATTGTTATATATAGATAAAGTGCGGTTTATTTTATTTCAACGTATAATAGTGTTATATAGAGATAAAGTGCGGTTTAGGGACCCTAGTTGTCATTCTTAAAAGTTTAGGACCTAATTGGCATTCTTAAAAGTTTAGGGACCTAAGTTGTCATTCTTAAAACCGTAGGGACCTAAGTTGTCATTCTTAACATTTTTTTATAAAAAACACATATTTAACAATTTTTTTATAAAATGTGTTTTTTTATAAAAAATTGTTAAGAGTGTGTTTTTATAAAAAAATTGTTAAAAATGTGTTTTTTATAAAAAATTGTTAAGAGTGTGTTTTTATAAAAAAATTGTTATAGTTTTATGTTTGAATGTGATATTTGTATGTTATAATGTGTATGTTGTTATAGTGTGTTTTTTCATATAAAAATTGTTAAAAATGTGTTTTTTTTTATAAAAACACACCCTTAACAATTTTTTATAAAAACACACTCTTAACAATTTTTTTTATAAAAAAACATGTTTTTATAAAAAATTGTTAAGGGTGTGTTTTTATAAAAAAATTGTTAAGAGTGTGTTTTTATAAAAAAAAACACATTGTTAACAATTTTTTTATAAAAACACACTCTTAACAATTTTTTTATAAAAAAACACTCTTAACAATTTTTATATGAAAAAACACACTATAACAACATACACATTATAACATACAAATATCACATTCAAACATAAAACTATAAAACTATAACAATGTTTTTATAAAAACACACTCTTAACAATTTTTTATAAAAAAACACATTTTTAACATTTTTTTATAAAAACTGTTTTTATAAAAAAAAATTAACAATTTTTTTATAAAAAAACACATTATAAAAACCATAAAACTATAACAATTTTTTATAAAAACACACTATTAAACATTTTTTTATAAAAAAATTGTTTTTATAAAAAATTGTTAAGGGTGTGTTTTTATAAAAAAATTTGTTAAGAGTGTGTTTTTATTATAAAAACACAATGTTAACAATTTTTTTATAAAAACACACTCTTAACAATTTTTTTATAAAAAAACACTCTTAACAATTTTTATATGAAAAAACACACTATAACAACATACACATTATAACATACAAATATCACATTCAAACATAAAACCATACATATCATGTTAAACATAGAACATATTCAAACATAAGTTATAAACACTATAACAACCTACAAATCATATATCTTAACTTAAAATAACATACAAAAAATAACAAATAACATAAGGAAAACATACCAAAGAGGTAATACGAGACATCTTCACAAAACCCGAACGCGTATTCCACACGACAAAATTGAGAGAGTGGGAGAAAATTGAGAGAGTTTGATTAAAAATTGAGAGAGTTATAAAATAATGAGAGTGGACGGTTTTTGGTCCCCCCACCCCTTATATAGTGCGGCCGATGTTATAAAATTTAGGGTTTGAGGCTTCAAAATTTTTTTAGGGTTAACCCTGTGCCGACGCGTGGCACAGGAGCCCGCGATCGCGGGAGGTCAAAGAAAGTCAATCGCGGGCAGGGACCAAAAATGCACACGCGGGAATTCTTGAGGGGGGAAAGCTGTACCGCGGGTATTCTTGAGGGACCAACGCGGGCAAAGTGGGCAAACTTTGGTGACACGTGTAGCCCGCGATCGCGGGGGTCAATGAGTCAAACGCGGGCAGGGACCAAAACTGCACACGCGGGCATTCTTGAGGGGGGAAAGCTGGACCGCGGGCATTCTTGAGGGACCAACGCGGGCAAAGTGGGTAAACATTGATGACACGTGGCCTGGAGCCAGCGATCGCGGGCTCCATCGCGGATTTTTAGGGCATTTTTGCAAAATGGGAGAGATTTTGGGTATTTCAGTAAAAGATGGTCAAACTTAGGGTATTTTAATTAATTTCCCTTTATAATATATTTATCATATTATTATATTATTAGGTTGTTATATTAATTTAATTTTGATTCAACATGTTTTAATTTCATTTGAGTATGATAGCTTTCATGTATATGATAATATTTATCGTTTTGAACTATTATCGTTTATTAATGCTTATCAAATTAGATTATATTACCGTATATTTAGATAATTATTTTAAACGTTCATCTAAATATTTGTATGTTTAAATGTTTATCCATTTACTTTACAATAGCATTTATTTATTTATCCATTTATCTATTATTATTTGTTTATGTTAATATTTAAATGTTATCTTAGTAATAATAATAATTTTATAATTAAATTCTGGAAGTTACACTTCCAACTTCCACAATTTTTAGTATTTTGCTAAAAGCTCTAAAAATAGCATGAAAATGTTAAAATATTATTCAAATATTTATCTTGATAATGAGTTACTACTCATTATATTCGACCTTAATTCATATGTGGAAGTTACACTTTCACCCCCCAAATATTTGGTCTTTTACCAAAAGCTCTCAAAATACTATTAAGGTGTAAAAAGTAAAATTGACTTTATGTCAACACTAATATTTATTTGTTAAATGGCAAAATCACTTAAAATAGTATTAAGGTATTGAAACATTGAAATTGGCTTCATAAGCCAAACTCATATTCATTTTGGCATCTTGCCAAAAGCTCTATAATTAACAATGTTATATTCAAATTAATTAAATCGCAAGATATCGATTTGGATTTTGTCGAACGGGTGTAAATAGCCCTAAGGTTTATAGGGACTTAAGAAATCCATGTGACTCCCCTACTATCTGGAGATCCAATAGATTGAGTGATTTTTATTCGTAAATTGAAATATTGATGAAATATTATCAATAAAATGTAAGAGTACAAAAATCTAATATTATTATGATAATGATATTTCATGCATAACATAATAAGTATAAACCATAATTCACTATTTTAGAAAATAATATGTTCTCCATTTTCTACGACATCTTTGAATCAAAAGTACTTGATTACCATACAATAGGTTCGAAAAAACACAAGAAAAATATGCAATAATCATCGAACCCCTTTGACCCAGGAAAAAACTAGATGTTAAGATACAACTAAATACTTTGAAATTTTTGAGACGATACATCAGTTACAACCTTCAGAGAGAATAACTAGAAACCCCCAAGAACCGTGGGTAGTCCCAAAAAGGAAATTCGGGAATATTCAGTACCATATACTTCTCAAACTAATCATACAGTGGAAAGAAACCTACTTACTTGATTACAAGAAGGTAACTGATTTTGACAAAGAAATGTCATGTCTCAAAATGCATCTCAATCTTTGTGGCAAGGAACTCACAAAAGATTATGAGAATCATAACATCTTTTCATCTTTCCTATATCACCAATCATACTAATGAAACAATATAAGCTGCAATATAACCTTTAACAAACTCATTAACTTAATGCAAGTGGTTAAGAGTTGTAGCAATATATTTTTAACAACGCTAGACATACCCGGATAAAGAAAATTCTTGGGGTTAATAAGGCAAGCGTTGGAGGTGGAAAGAACTCCAAAGGATATTGAGTTGAACATATTAATCCACACACATATGTACCATATGGACAAGGTTGTGGAAAGGGTTAAATTCATGGAAAGAGTTGGGAACGAACTCCCAATAGAAAATAGAACAAGGTATAAATGAGCTATGTCATAAGTTTATTTAAATATACTTTAACAATAAAATTAATTGCATTTGCGTATATATACACCTGAGTTTATAACCATTAGAGATGTAAATTATCACATCAAAAACAAATGCAAAACTCTCAACGTTCTTCGTTCCATGTAGGAATGTATCGAGGAGAACTTGATTGTTTTTGTGGCATCTCATTCAATCCTAAGAAACAGATTATTTTCATTTAATTAATTCCTCTAAACACTTAGACGATGGACTGTCACTTGTTGCTAGAGCACTATATCAATATGAACCTTGTTAAAATATTCGTACCAATCATATTATAAGAATGAAAATGGGTATATGTACATCAACTCTAATGATATGAAAGCAAAATATATTAGAAAAATTAATGTATCAGATTAATGGATTATCTATGTTAGTAAATCATATTTTGTCACCAATAAAGAATTTTGGAACAATGACACATATATGTTTCGGCATGACCATGTGGGACACCATGGTCATGACATAGTGATCTATGTATTGCAAAATACACTTAGATACATTCTCTTTCGAGTGAAAGATAAAACGAGGGAATTAACCAAATTGTAACTGTTGACTTCTACTGCACAAGAAGCAACACCACCATCATAATATGCCCTCTCTAAAACCAAGAACTTTTATACCCTGATCCTTAGCCAAAACAGGAATGAGACCATCCTAAAGCTAAGGACATAATATAAAAAATATTTCATTCTTACAACGAATACAAGGTGATATTTATGGACATAAACATCCAGAGTGCGGGCCATTAAAGTACTTGATGGTTCTGGTTTTGACACGATGAACATGTGTCGTATTATAGTCCACATGAAATGTTGCACTCCTACATTAATTATACGTTTAAGGACTCACCACCCTGATTTTTCTCATCAAGTCCACATGACTTAGAATGCTGGAGAATTTACATCATAAGGATCTGATGATTATTGCATTTGTACCGCATGCGTATATATAAAATGGTCTCGTAGAATGATAAAAGTTGTCATCAAAAGAATTTAGATGGTAGCTAGGGCATTGGTTATGCGCACCAATTTATCCACATCTGCATGGGGTAATGCAATACTACATGCAAATTTACTTATTCGTGTTTAGACCCACAACCAACCAACCAAACTTATGCGTACCAGTTGGTAACTGGATATAAGCCTGGTATTTTACATTTACGTATGTTTGGTTGTATTGTATATGTGCCAATTATGCCCCCACAGCGTACCAAAATGGGTCTTAAAGACGAGTCATCAAATGTTGGATATGAACCCCCAACAATTATCCGCTAATTAAAACCCTTGACGAGTGATCCCTTTACCGCTAGATTTGCGGGTTGTCACTTTGATGAGACAACCTTCCTGTCGTTAGGGGGAGATAGGAAAAAGGATTTTCCATGGGAACGACAGGAAGTGCCATTGAATATTTCAATTGTGTCTCATTTTGATCCCCAAAAACTTCACAATGTAAAGTTGAAGTCAAACGAATCAGACTCGATACCTGATATATTTAATATTATCTAGAGTGACAAGATCACATATACGAGCTGCAAACATACTCTCAAGGTCAAAAGTCCCCAAACAAGGGCACAATGTCGCTGGAAGTGCGTTGCAATCACACATAGTGGAGGTGTGGTTGAGGTCGTAGCTCCCAAAAGGAAATGGGGGAAGCTACTTGGTTCGATAGATACTCATCTAAAGGAAGAGAAGAGTAAGGAACGACTATATATCATCAATACATGAGATTATCTCTGATTAAATCTATGTCTATGAATCATTACTGGAGGACGCTCCGAAGTTAATACTGATTCCAGAGATCAAATAAATCTCAAATGAATATGGGTCGATGGACAGATCATACATACTCAATGATGATATATTTGCATATACCGTTGCTTATGAGATAACAGAGTACGATGTCATCGAACCATGCTCAGTTGAAGAATGTCAACAAAGAGCAAATTGGCCTAAATGAAAAGAAGCAATCCAGGATAATTATTTGACAAATGAACAGGTATTTGGTTCGGTAGTGCTAACCGACCAAGTGTAAAGCCTGTAGGACATAGATAAATCATTTGTCAGGGAAGCGTAATGAGAATAATTAAGTCATAATATAAGGCTCTCCTTGGCGCAAGGTTTCTCACAATGCACTGGATTGACCACAATAAGACTTACTCTCTTGTAATGGACAACGTTCTGCTAATTAAATTAGCCAAGTAGTTTCCGAAGGACTGGAAATTACAGCTCGACGATATAGTTAATACATATCTCTATGGGGATCTAAATTCATAGATATATAAAAGTGCTTGATGGCTGATAACGCCACTTTTTGGCGTTATTTTCAGTTCTCCAACCAATGAGATTGGCTTGTATTCTAGCAAAAAGGCGTGGATTTTATGGTTTATCGAGTGATTTATGCAGGTTATCTAGAAAACGGAAATCATCGAGAAAAGAAGCTAAAAAGAGCCTAAAACGAGTCCAAAACGAAGCCGACGGAAGCCCGAGATCCAAACCCAAGACCCGCGCCCGAACCAGGACCCGATCCGCGAACCAAACCCGACCCAGAACAGCTTCTGAAAAGCGCGCGGTTTCTGGCGCGACTTGCAAGTCGCGCCGAAAACCGCGGATCCCTCTGTTTGTCGAATTTCAGCTATTAATTTCGGATTTTAGGTCAATTTTTGGGAGGCTCGATACGTAACACACACACGACGACGGTGGGCAGTCCATGGGCGATTTTCAGAGACCCTGTGGAGCTTTTGGAGCCACGATAGAGGAGGAATCGATGAGTAATTCACGACGCGAAGCGGATTCAAGCTAGGAGAAGGGAGTTCATCATCATTCACCATTACATCTTTTACATTCTCGTTTATCATGTTTGCACACACTTTTCCATCCCCTTTTCCTGCGTTTGTATTCCCCAACATCATGAACTAATTTTAAGATGTTGGGGGTTGGATTGAATTAGGTTTGAACATATGAACGGATGACGAATGACTATTATCAGTTTTTCCTTGTTAATGAATGCATGTAATTTGATTCTTAATGCTTTTGGGAGTTTAGCTACCTTTCAATTGTTTTGTTGCTTCCAGTTGAGTTCGAGAGAATTAACTGTTAGATAGAACTAGGAATTGCATGCCTAAGGCGAGAATTTGGTGATAGAGATATACCGAATACGCCTTAGTCCTAAGTGAACCATTTAGGTTGAGATCGAAAGATAAAATCTATACGTTCATAATAAATCTTGCGCTTAATGTGTTTTGGAATCAATAAGTTGAGATCGAAAGATAAAACTTGTCCTTTTCAAAATAAAACCCGTTGTTGCTCGAAAGAGAATAATGGTGACTTTTAAAGATTGGGTATTCATTAAGGGAATAACTGGTAATCGTTTTAAGTCTGATATTCGTATGTGAAAACCTAAAGATTTCCAGCCCTCAACTGTTTTCTCTATCGGAAGTTTCCAAAGCTGTTTCCTGTCTTGTGTTTGATTTATTTTCTTGCAATTAATTAGTTTAACACCAACCAATTCAACTTCGATAGTTCAGTTAATAGAGCTTATAGTAATTGTGATACTTAGTTCCTAGTTCCCGTAGATTCGATACTCGTACTTACCGTACGTTATTACTTGATTTCGACACCGTACACTTGCGGTTAGATTTAGGGGGGTGATAACCCGCCTATCAAGTTTTTGGCGCCGTTGCCGGGGAACTAGTTGTAACTGATAGCACTACCAACTATAAGCGCTATTACATTGAACATTTTTTTTATTTTGTTCCATCACTTTCAATTTCTGGATTACTAACTTTGCTCACTTTCTTTTCAGGTACTACTTGGTGTATGCCAAGGAAGACCCGAGGGGAGAAACTCGAATCGATCGATCCGGAGATTGAAAGAACCGCCCGCCGAATACGCCAAGAGACCAAAGCCAAGAGACATCTAAAGATGGGTGACGAAATGCCCGTTAATAGACCACCTGGTAACAACCCACCTCCGCCTCCTCCGGCGAGAGTTCCGATGAAGTCGTTTGCCAATCCGAATGTGGCAGCGGCACGGATAGGCATCCAACCGCCCGCTACTGCGGCGAATTACTTCGAGATCAAACCGAGCACCATCGTGATGGTGCAACAAAATCAATATGGAGGAGCACCGACCGAAGATCCTCATGCACATCTCCATGCATTCGAGAGGATTTGCAGCACCTTCAAGATTAATGGCATGAACGAGGATGCCGTCAAGTTAAGATTGTTCAGCTTCTCACTCAAGGGGAGAGCTGAAATCTGGATAGAGAGTTTACCAGTGGATCAGATCACCACCTGGGCCGACCTGAAGGCCGCATTTCTTCAGAAATTCTTCCCCCCGGGAAGAACCGCTCAATTAATGGTTGACATCACTCATTTTGCGCAATGGGAGCAAGAGACCTTATACGAGGCTTGGGAGCGTTACAAAGACATGTTGAAGAAGTGTCCACATCACGGGTTACATGGCTGGGTAATTATCCAGACATTCTTTGGAGGTCTCCACCCGCAGTTTAAGAATGACATCACTGCTGCAGCGGGTGGAGCCTTAATGGAGAAATCATATGAAGAAGCATGCGATCTGATCGAGAACTTGGCCGAACATAGCTTCTCTACTCCACGATTAGCTGTAAGAAGAGTCGCGAGCATTCAAGAATCGGACGAGCTGAAAGAACTGAAAGCTCAACTAGCTTTTATCACGAACCACTTGAAGGGAGGTAATCCGGAAGCACCTGAACAAGTGCAATTTGTGAAAAACCGGAACAATCAACCGAGGAACGACCCGTTCTCCAATACATATAACGAAGGGTGGAAGAAACACCCCAATTTTTCGTGGAGTCAACCCGGTCAACAACAAGGTAATTTTTCTAACTCTTCTAATTCTTCTCATACTAATAATGTGTACCGTCCTCCAGGTTTCAACCAAAGGAACGAAGGACCATCCGTAGAGAAGAAACCGGGGCTGGAAGATATGATGATGAAGTTTATGGCCAAGATGGACAGCACGGTTGGAGAGCTAGCAAGCACGGTGAGCACAGTCAAGGCGGCTACTGATCAGAACACCGCATCCATCAAGATCTTGGAGAGGCAAGTGGGGCAAATCTCCGAAGCCCTACAAAACCGAGCTCCCGGAACCTTCCCGAGTATGGATGAAAAGAAACCAAGGGAGGAGTGTAATGCCATATATCTAAGAAGTGGCAAGGAGCTGATCGAGGACAATACACTGGAACCGCCATCAAAGGAAACCGATCATGAAGAGAAAGAGTTTGAGATGAAGGAGAACCCAGAGGATGAAGCGAACAAGAAGAGTGAGGAGACGAAGCCAAAGCAACCACCGGTCAAGCCGGGTGGCACCGAGAGTGCCCTATCCTAGCAGACTTAAATCGCATAAGGATGATGTTAACTTTTCTAAATTTCTTGATATATTTAAAAAGCTGCACATTAACATTCCTTTTGCAGATGCCTTGGCACAAATGCCCTCATATGCGAGATTTATGAAAGACATCTTATCCAAGAAAAGGAAGATTGAGGATCAGGCCACAATTGCACTCACTGAGGAGTGCAGTGCTATAATCCAGAACAAGCTTCCCCCGAAGCTCAAGGATCCAGGGAGTTTTTCGATCCCTATCCAAATTGGGAGTTTCAATTTTGATAAGGTATTATGCGATTTAGGATCTAGTATTAACCTATTGCCTCTATCTGTTTTCAGGAAACTCGGCCTCGGGGAAGTGAAGCCGACAAACATGACCCTTCAGCTTGCGGATAGGTCGATAGTATATCCACATGGAGTAGTCGAAGACGTATTGATCAAAGTCGGCAAATTCTACTTCACAGTGGACTTCGTGGTGTTAGACATCGATGAGGACATAAAGGTCCCACTGATTTTGGGAAGGTCTTTTCTGGCCACGAGCAGAGCTCTGATTGACATAGAAGAAGGGGAGATGACACTAAGAGTTGGAGGCGAAAGGGTGACATTCAAGATGTTCGCGAGTAGAAGTGAAGAGGAACCGGGCAAGCATGAAAAGCCGAAGGAGTGATCGGAAAGAAAGTCGTGCCACGACTTTAAATACGGCGCTGGGTGGGAGGCAACCCACCGAGGTTAGTTTTCTTGTTAATTTCCAATTTTTGAGTGTGTTCTTATTTACGAAAAACCATAAAAATGGAAAAATCGAAAAATCAAAAAATAGCTGAAACAGGGACTTACGCGGCTTGTGCCGCGGCCTACAAGCCGCGTGCCAAACCGGGGCCCTCTGTTTGTTTTCTGAAGCAGGGAGTTGCGCGGTATACCCCGCGACTTCCAAACCACGTGGCAACCCGCGCGGCTTCCCTGATGCTTCTGGAGTGTTTTCGTTCTGTGTTTTCCTTTCCTGCTTTGTGTGTTTCCTTTCGTCTTTTGTTTTGTTGCGTTGTTTTGCATTCTCCTTCTCCGATGCTTCTCAATCGTGGGCGATCCAATCTTTCAAGATAATCTCCTCTGTCCGGGCAAACAGGTACGCTCTAAACTTTGTGTGTAACGAGTGGTGTAAGAAGTTTGGTTTCTTATTAGTTAACGAGATGCAACAAACCTAAGTTTCACTTAGGTTTGGGGTGCCTCATCTTTTTAACATCTACACACT
Source organism: Saussurea involucrata (assembly GCA_033807775.1). Classification (NCBI taxonomy): domain Eukaryota; kingdom Viridiplantae; phylum Streptophyta; class Magnoliopsida; order Asterales; family Asteraceae; genus Saussurea; species Saussurea involucrata. The sequence continues at coordinate 59,900,303 of CM066316.1, forward strand.
CACTTTTATCCCTGTGCAAACCTCGGTTCCACCGAGGTTTGGGGTTGGCTTTGTTTAACAAACCTAGACCACGGCCTAGGTTTGGGGTGGCCATGTTTTTTTGAAAATGCTAGAATAGCTCTTTGATGCTCGTGCTGTAATGTTTTGTCTTACCTGTCTAATACCGGTAATAACCGCACAACGATACTTGTTCTTAGTATCGCCTACGCCGACACCTGCACATTGGGGACAGTGTGTGGGTAAGGTTTGGGGTTGCCCAATCGGGCCCACGTTATGCACGTAGAGTTCCTGCACTTATGAGTACCTAGATCACTTTAGCAATTTTTTTTGTTTTGAATGATTGAGACCAACCATTGTAGGAAGAATCTTGTGATAGTGACGTGACCGCTAGGGAAGGACCGGGAAAGGACATGACTAGGGACATTAGTGGAGACCACCCATTAGTGAGATTTGAGCCCAAAAGACGTCGTTTCATTTCGAGGGATTCATACACGAAAATCGTATACACTTTTTCGAGTTCCTTGTCGTGAATATAGAATGATCTCGCTATATTATTGCATTGAGTAGCAAAGACAACCATCGGGATATTGGGAAAGGGCATAGTAGACCTAATCGTGTGGACCTTGAGATGGGATTCCAGGCAATGTGTGTTTTGTTTTAACCTGTTTTTAGCTATCGTACCCTTTTCACCCATCTGTGTGTAACCATAGCCTCATTTGGAGCCATACACTCACCTTTTCATTTCATGACCCACCATTAAACCATTAGCCAATAGCCTTAGCCAACCCTTATCCGAAAGTGTGTCAATCTGAGCGGTAATGAACTGAAAAAGCTAGAACGGGAAAAGAAGGAAATCAGGCCAGTCATGAAAATAAATAAAAAAGAGGGCCAAGGCAGCCCCAAGTTGAATAAAGAGGACCAATGAAGTCCCAAAATATATATATATATATATATACATATATATATATATATATATATATATATATATATATTTACAGTTTTTAGATAGCTTCATAGCAGCTAAATAAGTGAGTCAAAGCGACTCCAGTAGTAATAAAGAGGGCCAAATGATAGAATGTGAAGCAAGAAAAGTTCAACTGCCAATGACTGACACACCGAGGATGTTTGATCCTTTACCCTTCGTTTCTTAGCTATAACCTCAGCCCCGTTACAACCCTTGTAAAGACCTGGATGATCTTTTGGAAAACGTGATTACGGTATGCGACCACCCTTACTAGTAGTCCCTGTCTTGCTACTTGATTCCTTTCTGAGATCACTTTTTGGACATTTGTGCGTCTTTCTTTAGAGTTGTCATGAAATTCTTGAGTATTCTTGTACATAACTTCCTATATATGACAACATGTGCGACAACCTAGGTTCGAGTGAAACGAGAGTATCCCGTGAGGTAGGGTCGAGGCGAAATGTTTTCCCTAGTATGTCTGGACCTAGAACAACCTTAATGGAAACGGAGCAGTAACGAGTTTAACTTACAATGGAAGGTCATAGATCAAACGGAATAGGAATGAGGCGAGAGTGAGATAGGCATTCACGGGTATGGGAAATCACCGTTGCATCACATGGGACCGATTGGAAGTTGTGCAGTTATTATTTGACTGATATATGCTTTTATTCTATTTTATCGCTAATTTGCTTGGGGACAAGCAACGCTCGGTTTGGGGTTGTTGATAACGCCACTTTTTGGCGTTATTTTCAGTTCTCCAACCAATGAGATTGGCTTGTATTCTAGCAAAAAGGCGTGGATTTTATGGTTTATCGAGTGATTTATGCAGGTTATCTAGAAGACGACAATCATCGAGAAAAGAAGCTAAAAAGAGCCTAAAACGAGTCCAAAACGAAGCCGACGGAAGCCCGAGATCCAAACCCAAGACCCGTGCCCGAACCAGGACCCGATCCGCGAACCAAACCCGACCCAGAACAGCTTCTGAAAAGCGCGCGGTTTCTGGCGCGACTTGCAAGTCGCGCAGAAAACCGCAGATCCCTCTGTTTGTCGAATTTCAGCTATTAATTTCGGATTTTAGGTCAATTTTTGGGAGGCTCGATACGCAACACACACACGACGACGGTGGGCAGTCCAGGGGCGTTTTTCAGAGACCCTGTGGAGCTTTTGGAGCCACGATAGAGGAGGAATCGACGAGTAATTCACGACGCGAAGCGGATTCAAGATAGGAGAAGGGAGTTCATCATCATTCACCATTACATCTTTTACATTCTCGTTTATCATGTTTGCACACACTTTTCCATCCCCCTTTCCTGCGTTTGTATTCCCCAACATCATGAACTAATTTTAAGATGTTGGGGGTTGGATTGAATTAGGTTTGAACATATGAACTGATGACGAATGACTGTTATCAGTTTTTCCTTGTTAATGAATGCATGTAATTTGATTCTTAATGCTTTTGGGAGTTTAGCTACCTTTCAATTGTTTTGTTGCTTCCAGTTGAGTTCGAGAGAATTAACTGTTAGATAGAACTAGGAATTGCATGCCTAAGGCGAGAATTTGGTGATAGAGATATACCGAATACGCCTTAGTCCTAAGTGAACCATTTAGGTTGAGATCGAAAGATAAAATCCATACGTTCATAATAAATCTTGCGCTTAATGTGTTTTGGAATCAATAAGTTGAGATCGAAAGATAAAACTTGTCCTTTTCAAAATAAAACCCGTTGTTGCTCGAAAGAGAATAATGGTGACTTTTAAAGATTGGGTATTCATTAAGGGAATAACTGGTAATCGTTTTAAGTCTGATATTCGTATGTGAAAACCTAAGGATTTCCAGCCCTCAACTGTTTTCTCTATCGGAAGTTTCCAAAGCTGTTTCCTGTCTTGTGTTTGATTTATTTTCTTGCAATTAATTAGTTTAACACCAACCAATTCAACTTCGATAGTTCAGTTAACAAAGCTTATAGTAATTGTGATACTTAGTTCCTAGTTCCCATGGATTCGATACTCGTACTTACCATACGTTATTACTTGATTTCGACACCGTACACTTGCGGTTAGATCTAGGGGGGGGGGTGATAACCTACTTAGATAAATGGCTCTTATAGAACTTCCTTACTGATACCAAAAACTTGTGGATAGATGGCACATGAAGCACAAACTCACCATACCCATGTCAATGACCTGAGCTCTTTCTCCATTTGCCACTACCACTCTCTTTCCATCTCGAACCGACTTGTATGTCATAATTTTGTCCCAAAAGTTATACACATTTGCAATTTGTCTAGTCACCTTAGTAATCACAACAATAGAACCAAGATGTGTACTGTCTACAAGATCAATAATGTCTCATCTCTCCGCAAACTTGACTTTTGATTGGTCTTTTGAAATGTTGTTCTAGATTTGATCGTCGACTAGATTGTGAGCGGCAAAAGTACTGGCTCTTATAGAAAAACACCAAACAATGTCTTGGTATATATTTGCTGATATTAGGTATATGTTTGACTGATATAAAGGTTGTTCCCAAACTGGATAAGGAATTATCATATGGAACATGCCGATTGCTTGGAAGTAAACTAAGCAAACCCTTAATAGTTATCTTCTTATATTATCAATAATCTTACTCTCCATGAGACTATTCAAGAGTGTATATGGTTAAGGACTATCATTACACATATAAAAGGAACTAGTAATTTTGATTTTGATTACTATACAACTTGCATGTATGGAAATAATGCATCATGTATCAAAGAAATGAAAGTAAGATATATCAAGGGTTATAACACAAAGCATACGTTGCTTAAGTTTTTATATAATCAATTCTCCTCAAGATTCAAGTGAACTGAATAAGATGTGAGGAAAATGTGACATGTTTGCTTACCAAATCAATACTTAAAACCATATTTGGAAAACATGTAGAAAGTATTCAAATGGAAATGTTTTAAACCTCCTTTGATTAATGCACGAATCAGGGGGAGTGGTAGACAAAAGGGGGAGTCTACTATATATGTAATATTGATATGTTGTGCTCTTTCCTTTAACCAAGGTTTTATTTTCCCCATTGGGTTTTGTTCCTTGGTGTAAGGTTTTAGTGAGGCAACAGTTTATATACCATCATGTTTTCTTAACCCTCATGATTAATGTACGAATCTAAGAGAAAACTAGACTAAAGTAAAAGTCTATGTATTGGAAATAAGCTAGTGCGTTGTACTCTTTCCTTCGTCATATTTTTATTTTTCCCACTGGGTTTTTATTTTGGCGTAAGGTTTTAACGAGCCAACAATTGTGCACCTTCACTCCTTTGACTCGGCACAAGGGGGAGTGTTGTAGGATAAATGTGCCATCGTCAAAGTATAAGACGATGATGATAAAGTTAGAGATAGAGATATACACATTAGAGTTAGATTAGAACTTGGTATCTCATTATTATCTCTTTGTAAACCATCCCTATATAAAGGGCTTATGATTAATGAGAATTACGATTCATTCTCTCTACTCATTGTTGTTCTATTTCTCTTTTACTTTAACACAAACTTTAATAATTATATATTCTTAAAATTAAATGATATTTACGTTGAAAATATCTTTAGTTTAGTTAAAAAAACAACCAAAAATTAAAAAAAAAACAATCAATTACAAGGAGATTGAAGCAATATTTGTCTTCAACTCTTCACAAACATGCGACTCGATTTTTAGTCCACTAAATATATAAGTATAATAGAAAAAGTAATAATAACATTAAAAAACTTTGTTTCAAATCTCAATCTGCATAGTCTTTTAAGGAGGCTAGCATTGGAATTTTAAATATAGTGGCACTTGACTCTGTCTGTACAATAGCTCCAAGAGAAGATGAATTTAATTAATTGGTTATTTTTATCTTTTTTATTCAGACTTATTAAATATTATGCAGATAAGAGGTATTCAAACTAAAACAATAACTAAATAAGAAAATATGAAAATCAGATATGGTTTTACACCAACGGTTAATGCAAGGATGTGCGTTGCGGCCAAATTTCCATGAATCACATGTGATTTTACACGTGATTTCTTATTCTCTTATTTGATTTTTGTTCTCCCATAGAGACATTTTTTATATGTATTTTTTTATTTGGTCTACTTCACTAAAAAGTAAGTATTGATATTGATCTTATTAAAACAAGGATCTCGGATTGTGTCCTCAAATTTATAAATTCAAATTCAAATTCTTGTCTTGTTTTAAAGTAGTAACAAATCAAAATTGATGTTTTTTATTTAAAAGTTTTATTATCTTATAGTTTTGCATGGTCTCTGTAGGAGGCTAGGTTGGTAAAGTCAAAGATACTGATGGTCAGTCAGTATATGCCAACCCCCAACAAAACAAAATAAAAAAGATATTTATAAAACTCGATGTTATTTTATTTTTAGATTTGAATTTATATTTTGTGATTAAATGTGTTAAAACGTATCAAGTTGATAGTGTATGAGATGAGTTAGTTTGACATTGTTTAATTCTAGACTCTTATTGTTAAATGATATTTTATAATTTGTTGAAAGTATTTAATTTGTTGTACCAATCTTGTCATCTTTGGTCTAACTTAAGTTATTGTGAATGTTTCTGTTTCTACGAGGGTCAAATATGCAAAGGAGAAAGAGTTCAAGGGTGGAAGGGTTGCGCCTCACATTTGTGAATATTAGAATGGTAGCGGAGCAATTAAGGAACTCTTGAGGACTGAAGCAAGGACCAGTGTGCAATTACTTGGAATATATAAACGAGAGTTCTTCTCTCTCTAGTGTTTAAAACGATCATTTTTTTCTCATTTGTATTCTTTCATTCTCTCTATGTAGAATATTAGGGTTTGTATAGTTTAGGGTTTTCATCTTCTTTCATCTTCATATCTTATGAAGATGATTATGTTTGTTTGAGTGTTAATCTGAGTGTTGTAGTGAGGATAATTTGTAAGTTTCGATATGGTATCAGAGCGTATTGGTGCAATCGTTTCATATTTCTTCCACTTCAACGACAAATTCAGGTATGTTCTTCATTCTGTGTTCACTCGGTGCGCTTGATTCTGACTTTTTAGTCCTAATCAGCGTCCTTTGAGTTTCTTCTTTTTCAAATATCAGATCTACTTGTGTTTCTTACTCGATATGTTTTGATTTTGACTTATTAGTCGTAATCAACGTTTTCTGATTTTGTTTTTCTTTATCTTCTCAGATCTGTTTCTTTCTGAGTGTTCTTGTTTGTGTTGAACTACAGATCTGGTGTTTTGGTCACTCAATATGTTCTGATTCTGACTCTTTAGTCTTGATCGAACATTCTCTGAGTCTCTCTTGGTAACATCTAAGATCTGTTGGTTTTTGTTCACTCAACTTGTTTGGTTCTAACCAGCGAATTTTTGAGTTTTTTTGTCAAAATTTGTAGATCTGGTTTTTTTTGTTCACACTTCTTGCTAGATTTTGACTCTAATAGTCCTAATCTCCATGTTCTGAGTTTGTTCTTCTTAAATCTTGTTTTGTTGTTTAGTTTTGTTGTTTGTCTCTATTTTTTACTCTTTGTGTTGGATTCTGACTTTCTAGTCCTAATCAACAACGTGAGTTCTCATTGTGGAAGCCTTCGTTGTTTCCTGAGGTGTGTTCTTGTTTTAATCCTTCTGTGAAGTTTTTTTAAAGATCTATTTTCTGGTAACTAGTAATTGTGGTTCTTGTCTGTTACTATTGTATTATGGTATTTAGATCTTGTTTCTGTGTGTTGTTTTTCATCATTTTTCTCATGTCTCTTAGATCTACATATGTTCTTTTGAGATTTCCCTGACTTAACCACAGCCGTGTCACTGGGCGTGGTTTGTAGTGTTGTCATATTTTGGGACTCTGGACGGTGTTAAGTCTCTGAGGGCTGAGTTTTTTTGGTATCTGTGACATATCCAAGATCTGGTCACGTGACAAGATATGTGGTGTGTTTGTGGTTTGTTTTTGTCTGTGGTCCTAACCTCTCTTCTTCAGATCTGACCTCAGAAGTGTTTTTTTGTATTGCTTTAGTACTGGTCTTTTTAGATCTGTCCTAAAGCTTTGCTGCATCTTGACAAGTACATATTCTGAGTTGATCTCGGTTAGGAGCCTGCTTGGATTTTGTACATCTCTAATCTCATCCTTTGGATCTGATTTGTGGTGTACACTTCCTCTCTCTTTCTTGTTGCTTTGTTGCTTGTAATATTTCTGTTCAGGTTATTGTATCCTTTTGTTTGTCTCGATTCATTTTTCGAGACTCCTCTATCATTATAGAGGAAGTTCTTGTTCCGCTGTGCATATCTCCTGAATACTTACTGTAAGTTTCTCTATATCTCTGGTTGTGTGTTTTCAACTCTCTCTCTCTCTCTCTCTTCTGTTTGGATACCTAAGTGGTTGGCTTGACCTACCACCCTAGAGTGGAAAGGAATCCTGTCATTATACTACTTAGGGTTTTATCCTTGTGTGTTTTTGGTTTTGTTCTTATTATGGCTGGTGGAGAAGAAGTTGCCAAAGATCTAGAGCTGCAATCTTTGATTGCCAAACTGGACTTTGGTGATCCTCTCTACCTCCATCATAGTGACACCTCTGGTGTGTCTCTGCTTAACATGAAACTTTCTGGAACCGAAAACTATAAGGTATGGTCTTGTGCTATGATTCTTGCTTTAGAAACCAAGAATAAACTTGGTTTTGTTGATGGTACTGTTATTCGTTCCACTGATAATGAAGTTTTAGCCAAACAGTGGGACAAATGTAATTCTGTGGTTTTATCTTGGCTTCTTGGATCTATTTCCGAGGATTTATTTGTTAGTCAAGTCTTCTCTAAGGTTGCTTCTGAGGTTTGGCAAGAGTTAAAAGAAACCTATGACAAAATTGATGGTTCTGTTACTTTTAACCTTCATCAAAAAATCAATTCCCTTACTCAAAATGGGACTCTTGTTTCTAATTACTACCATAAACTGAATGCTTTGTGGAAACAGTTTGATGCTCTTGTGAAACTTCCCTCTTGTTCTTGTAATGCAGCCTTAGAATTTTCTAAGCATAATCAACTTTTGAAATTAATGCAATTTTTAATGGGGTTGGACGATGTCTATATGCATATACGAAGTAACATTTTAACTATTGATCCTCTTCCCAGTGTTAAAACCGCCTTTTCCTTGGTGTCTAGAGAGGAGTCTCACCGTGGTGTGATCAGGCCCTCTTTCGACACCAAAACTCAACTCTGCTTTCTTTAGTAAATCTGTGGAAAACAAAAGGAAATCTAGAAAACCTCCCTTACTTTGCAAACACTGTGGTGTGACAGGTCACACTATAGAAAGATGTTTTAAACTAATTGGGTTTCCTAAAGATTTCCAATTTACTAAAAATAAGTCAAATCAGTCTTTTAAAACTCCTTCTAGCAATGCTTGCGTTGCTGAAGGATTTGGGCATAGTCAAATTACTCCCAATTCTCTTACAGAAGAGCGATAAATAAACTGCTCACTCTTCTTGATCAGAAATCAGCTGAGGGCATATCTGTCAATATGGCAGGTGCGTTTTCAGGCAATATGGCTAATGTTTCTAAATTTTCTTCTTATTCTGCTCGGTCTGGATGGATTATTGATTCTGGAGCTAACCAACATATGACCTCTTCTATTTCTAATCTCGAAAATGTTATTGATATATCTGATCTAAATTTGAAAGTTACTCAACCAACTGGTGATGAGGCTAAAATAAACAACATTGGAAATTTCAAACTTAATAATAATGTTGTACTGTGTGATGTTCTGGTTATTCTTGATTTCAATGTAAACTTGTTATCTGTGCATAAACTTGCTAGGGATAGTAAAATCTTTGTAGGTTTTGATGAATATAAATGTTATCTTCTTTAGGGTTCTCTTCCAATGAGAATTGTGGGGACTGGTAGTGAGCATGGAGGTTTGTATTTTTTTGATCAAACTTCTAAGGGTGAGATGTTTATTTCTACTGTTCCTAATAGTAAATCTAGAAAATCAAATATGTCCATTTTTTGTTATGTTTCTCGTCAACTTTGGCATAGTCGTATGGGTTATCCTGCTAATCAAGCTCTTGGGTGCTTAAAAACTAAACTTAATTTAGAAAATGAAACTGGTTCTCCTCCTTGTGATATTTGCCATAAGGCAAAACAAACTAGAGACAAATTTAAACTTAGTGATCAGACTACCAACAGTCTAGGTGAGTTAATTCATCTGGACTTATGGGGACCCTATCGTGTTGCTAGTAAGGAGGGGTATCGGTTCTTTTTAACCATAGTTGATGATTTTACTAGATCTGTTTGGGTTTATTTGTTGAAAAATAAAGATGACGTTAGTGATAACATCATCGCTTTTCACAGTTTGTTGCACAATCAATTTGACAAACATGTGAAAGTTTTCAGAAGTGATAATGGAACTGAGTTTGTTAACTTCAAATTAGGTGAGTTTTAAGTCAAAAGGAAGCATTCATCAAACTATTTACGTTTACACACCCTAACAAAATGGGATTGTGGAATGTAAGCATAGACATCCTTTAAATGTTGCTAGAGCCTTGATGTTTCAAAGAGATATTCCATTAAATATGTGGAGTGAGTGTATTTTAACTGCTACTTATTTTATTAACAGAACTCCCTCTTCTGTGTTAAATGGAAAATGTCCCCATGAACTTGTTTTTGGTTTTGCTCCTGTTCTTTCACATTTAAGAAATTTTGGTTGTCTTTGTTTTGCTGTTAAGCCAAATGTTTCAGATAAATTTGCTTCTCGTGCTGAAAAATGTGTTTTTCTTGGATATTCTAATTCTAAGAAAGGTTATCGATTGTATAGTTTGGATACTAAACAAATCATTGTTTCTAGAGATGTTAAGTTTTATGAAACGATTTTCCCTTTTATATGAGAGCAAACAAACAAGATCATGACTCTAGTGGCATAAACTCTTTCAATTTCTTTGACTCTGTTTTTGTTCAAACTAATGATTTTCCTTCTGAACTACCCAATGATGATGTTAGGGAGAATACTCAAAATGAAAATAAATTTTCTGATTTTGATAATAATAGTAACCGTACCATTCTGGTAGTCAAAATAGAGCTGCCAAATCAAATGAATCTGATAGTACTAATGTGGGTGATAACCAAAGAAGAGCTGCCGGATCTGAGGATCCAGGTATGTAACACCCTCAAATTGGGAAAGAGCAACTAAATAAAAGTTTCGATAATACATCAGAATAATAGGATTTCTCCCTACAATTCAACATGGGAAATACCTCAAATTAAAATCTATGATTAACCTCAACAATATATATATTCTCAAGTCTCAATGCAAAGGCTAAGTTCACATCGGGTGTTACTTAAATCAAGTACAAAATGCTATTCCCTCAATCAACGCGGAAGACTTCACTTAAACAATTCACCTCTCGGCACACAACTAGCACTCAACCTTTCGCAACGTCACTAGAACTACTTCCAACCTGAACCTGTTGCACATGCCAACAAATAAAAAGGTTAGGCTAACGCCTAGTGAGTTCAAGAGTTTATAACATGATTTATATAATTTGTTGGACGAGAGTTTGAGACATAAATCATGATTTCCAAAAGAGTTTATGAAATGATGTAAACGACTCATTTTCCAACGTACACAAAATCTATGAGAAAAGTTCCCAAAATGTATAAAGCGTTTTCCAAAATGAATTCCAATCCCAACTCACTCAAATGTGCTTTGACGTTAAATATCCCAAGTAATATAAACGTGAATAAAACTCCAATATTCAAAACATCCAATAAGGATGAAACATAGAACTCCGCCAATAAACCATGAAACGTTTCATATAAATAAAATGTGTCACCAAAAATACGGATAGAAGTAAATACCCGAAAACAACACCTTTCGGTGACGGGGGAGACCTGATTCCATCAAAAGTGACGGGCACACAAAGTTAGGTCACTTATGATGTTATTGGATTACACCTCAAGTCTCGGTTTTAGTTCCCATACCATAAAGACATCACAACCTCAAACCTTTCCAATGCCTTGATTGCCTACTCCATCGAGTTACACCTCAAAGACTTATGAGACCACATTGCCTATCCAGTCTAGACGAGTTACACCTTAAGGACTCCAATGTCCCCCATTGCCTACTCGCTAGTGGCCCCAAACGACCTACCACATATAACCATGCGTTCCAATAGTCCACTCCTCGTGCACAAAGAGATAGACCATCAAATAAAGACTGACTTACGTGCCTATGGATCCAATGCAACACAGTCTACAACAACATGCCCATCCCAAAATGATTAAAGCACCCGAGTATGTAAATATCAATAATGTGCGATAATATGCAATATGTTGTAATAAATACAAACCATAAATAAGACCTCACATTGAGCCATCAAAACCGGGCAAAATGTCCCCAATACTTCCTTTAAGCCAAAACCCTCAAAATATGAAATGCATTGTAAATTGTTTAGGTAAACATATACCACAAAATCGTCATTAACCCAAAACTCGTCACAGATTAATACAAATGGGTTTCCCCAAAATGGACTCATACTCTTATAATTCTCAAATAACTCATGACACTAAAATGTGCATTTTCCTAAATGGTTTATAAAATCAATTATATCAACATGATTAAACCATTGAATAAGCTCCATTGAGCAATAAATCATTTTAAGGACATATTTATGATTTCCACACATCCAAATATCCAAAAATCCCAAATATGGGTGTTTTACAAACTTTATAAAGTTAAACACTTAAAAAGGGTCAAACTTATCAAATAACCCAACAATTGATAATTTTAAGTAAAACACACAAATACTTGTAAAATAACATTTTTGGTATGTACAAAGTTTTCACAAATCAACTTGAACTCACCTTGCTAAATTTAGGCTAAATCTAGATTTTCCCCAACATAAGCTCATTTGAAGAAACACGAATCCTCAAGCTCCAAATCTTCCAAAAACCTAGATCCACAATTTCCAACCATAAATATTTATCCCCAAACACTTAGAATCATTTACCCCAATATAAAACATCCAAAACCACCAAAATACCAAAACCCTAATTTCTTAGATGAGGAAAAGAGAAGGTTACCTTTACCACAACTTGAATCCACCAACAAAACATCTCTGAAGTTACCAAAATAAAGGTTTGGGAAGTGAAGATGAGCTCACAAATGGGTATTTGAAGAAAACCCCAATCTAGCTCAACAATGGTGGAAAATGATGAAGAAGATGAAGATCTTGAAGCCTTGGAACCTCAGGAGCTTGATTCATCAAACCCACTTTGGTGTTCTTGAAGAAAATGAAGATGAAAGAGAGAAAATGGATGAGTTAGGGTTTTGGGGAGGGAAAATCGAGTGGAAGAGGAGAAGGATCAGATTTAATTTGGTTTATAAAAGGTAGGAGAGAGAGGAGGGAAGGTTGAGGGTGAAAAAGGTGAAAAATCACATCTGACATGATGCGGACGTCCACGGAGTCCTATGCGGACGTCCACCTGCACTCGATCAACTTTCTGCTGCTTCCGCGGAAGCACACGTGGACTTCCACTTAATGCGAACGTCCACATGACCCTGGTTTCCCGATTTATTTCCCGATCACTGTTTTGTTCATAACTTCTTTGTTTTAGCTCCGTTTTCGCTTCGGAAAGGCCCGTTGGATTTGTATTTGAAGTCTCCATCCAACTAGACCATAAAATCTAGGATTCAATCCAAAATCCTATTTTTCTTATTTATCATAAAAGACCGATACCTTCCAAAGACCGGGGTGTTACAATGTAGTACTGATACGGCTGCCAGTAGTCAACGTGCTGCTGAGTTTCATCAAATAAGTGTTCACCATGATGATCATTTGAGTCCCCCTTCTGAGGGTAATAGTTCTGAACCTAGTTCTTCTGTTAGAAGGTCTAGTCGTGTTTCAAGTTTACCTAGAAAATTCACTGATTATATTGTAGAAGGTAAGGTTAAATATGGTTTAGAAAAGGTAGTGATATGTTCTTATCTTAATTCTGAAAATTTCTGTTTTGTTTCTACCTTGAATAAATCTATTGAACCAAATAATTTTTTTGAGGCTAGTAAAGACCAAAATTGGGTTACTGCCATGAATGATGAAATGAAGGCTTTGTATCGTAATGGTACATGGGTCTTAACTGATCTTTCTCCCGGACAAAAACCCATTGGTTGTCGTTGGATTTATAAGATAAAATATAAGTCTTCAGGTGATATTGAGAGGTATAAGGCCAGACTTGTAGCTAAAAGCTACTATCAAAGAGAAGGATTAGACTATGAGGAAACATTTTCTCCTGTTGTGAAAATGGTTACTATTAGATGTGTAGTAGCTTTAACTGTTCAAAATAATTGGCCTCTTTGTCAACTTGATGTCAATAATGCCTTTTTATATGGTGATTTAGTTGAAGAAGTTTACACGTGCTTACCTCCTGGTTATTTTTCTGCCAATGATAAACGTGTTTGTAAACTCATAAAATCTTTATATGGTTTGAAACAAGCACCTAGGCAATGGTATGCAAAACTGTCTTCTTGTTTACTAGATCATGGTTTCTGTCAAAGTGAAAGGGATTATTCATTGTTTACTAAATCTGTTGGTTCTATTTTTCTTGTACTTTTAGTGTATGTAGATGATATCATTGTTACTGGTAGTTCTGTTTCTGAAATTGACAAAGTAAAAAATCATTTGCAGTCAAATTTTAAAATCAAAGATTTGGGAGAGAATTGATATTCTTTTTAGGTATAGAAATGTTAAGAACTGATAAGGGTATTTGTATGTCTCAACGTAAATATTGTCTCGAGTTGTTAAATGATTTTGGGTACTTAAGGTGTAAGCCTATTAACACTCCTATGGACATGAATCTTATTGTCACCGATTCACTTGGGTCTGATTCAAAGGATCCTCCTTTGAAAGATTTCACTGGTTATCAAAAGTTGATAGGTAGGTTGATTTACCTCTTGGCAACTCGACCCGATATAGCTTTTGCAGTTCATTGTTTGAGTCAATTCATGCATTCTCCTCGTGAGTCTCATTTGAAGTTGTCTCTGCGAGTTCTGAGGTACTTAAAGCCCTCTCTAGGTAAAGGTGTTAATTTCACTTCTTCTCCATCTTCTGATTTTACTCTTTGCGCTTTTGTTGATGCCGATTGGGGCAAGTGTTTGTCAACAAGGCGCTCTATAACTGGATATTGTTTATTCTTGGGAAATAGTACGGTCTCATGGAGAAGCAAGAAACAATCTGCTGTTTCTAGATCTTCTGCCGAGTCTGAATACAAGGCCATGGCCTCTGCTCTTTGTGAAATCATTTGGGTTCTTAGTATTTTAGCAGATTTGAAATTAGAAAATTTAATTCTTGTGAGCTTAAATTGTGATAAAAAATCTGCTATTCAAATTGCTAATAATCCTGTTTTTCATGAGAGAACAAAACACATAGAGATTGATGTACACCAAGTTCGAAATAAGGTAGCTGCAGGAATGTTGAAAACTGTAAAAGTTTTATCATCAAAAAATCCAGCTGACATTTTTACTAAATCTCTTGGTGTAAATCATAATAACTATTTGTGTTCTAAATTAAATATGTTGGATTTGTTCCGATGTCAAAGTTGAGGGATGGTGTTGAAAGTATTAGTTGTACCAATCTTGTCATCTTTGGTCTAACCTAAGTTATTGTGAATGTTTCTGTTTCTACGAGGGTCAAATATGTAAAGGAGAAAGAGTTCAAGGGCGGAAGGGCTGCGCCTCACATTTGTTAATATTAGAAGGGTAGCGGAGCAATTAAGGAACTCTTGAGGACTGAAGGTGCAAGGACCAGTGTGCAATTACTTGGAATATATAAACGAGAGTTCTTCTCTCTCCAGTGTTTAGAATGATCATTTTTTCTCATTTGTTTTCTTTCATTCTCTCTCTCTAGAATATTAGGGTTTGTATAGTTTAGGGTTTTCATCTTTTTTCATCTTCATATCTTATGAAGATGATTATGTTTGTTTGAGTGTTAATCTGAGTCTTGAGTGAGGATAATTTGTAAGTTTCAATATAATTCAACCATCAATTGTAAGTTATAATACAAATATTAGGAGTTAAATATATCTAAATATGACATCAAGGTGAAACACAAAAGTCTAGCTAGGTAGATTTTTTTTCTTTAAGCAACCAATTAGGTTTTGTTTCTTCTTCTTTCTCTAGGTACTGATATAATGAATTAACGTCTATTAAGTACATGATATATTTTCTAATCTACTATCAATATTATGTTTATGAAACATGAAAATATGAATATCAACTTATCAATATGTCATGTCTAATATATATCATGTATAAATAAGTAAAATGGTGGCCAAAACTAGTATTGTGAAATGAACCGAAAATCAAGTAACCATTCCAAGTTGTGCTGTAACCTATAACCAAATAATTAAGGGTGTATTGTTGGTTGATTAAGACAACATGACTATGGTCGTGAATGTTGAAATATGCTGAGGAGTGTATAATAATTCACTCATCGAATTAACTAGCCTCGAAAATTGATCACATTTAAACAAATGACGTACACCATGTCGTCAGTGCAAGTGTTATGCCTAGATGAATAGGAGGGTTTGACGGTCGTTGCGAAACCTTGGGGGACGAGAATTCAACATTTTGTGAATCACAACATAACTCGACCAAGTGTAAATTAAGGTGCCTTTCACCATGTATATGGGTTATCATTCTACCACGTCTAAAGGCGTTTCTCACCACGTATACTAGTTTCATCATCTCAAGTGGTATCCGACTATCAATATCAATGCCCTGTAAGTGGCCCACAACCATCTAGAATGTTGCGACCCATAATCGTCTAAAATGTTGTATGCATATCATAGCAATTTGTTCATACTTTAACTTTCACAATAAACATATAAATATAAGCAATCACGAAACACACATCATGAACGTAAAAATATGCATAAGAATCATATATTGTATCAATCTCACTGTTGTAAATAATGAAACTCACCTAAAAAAGTAGGCCATCTTGGGTCGTTTCTAATCCTACTTATCCAAATCACATCATCTTTATAAGTATCCTAATTGAATATCTAATATCATTCTTTACAAGCTTAAATCGAGTTCTTCAAAACTAAAACTAATCCCTAAGTCGGTCTTGTGTGTATAAGGGTAGGATCGAGAGATAACCTAAAAAAAGAAACGAAGAACCACAAAAAATGAATGAAAAATTATCAAAGTGAATATCAAGTTAAAGATAATAAAGTGATCATTTATTTTTGGTGTAATTTGTTTAGGTCCAATTTTCTTTATCGTCGATCTTTGAAATAGAAAACAAAGGGATATATTTATTTATTTAGAAAACTAAATATATGTGCATACCATCTAGATGAACGATTACCAGGGTGTTCCTCAGTTTATTTTGCGGTTTCCCGTGAGGCCGACTCTGTAAACTATGACCAATGTAACCTTCCTGTACCACTCCATCACGAACCACCACCAACATCCAGGGGCTAGGGTTTTAGGATATTTTCAGATTTCAGAAATCGATGGAATTAGAATGGTGAAAAACTTCTCATTTGCAATTTCAGGTTTGTAGGATTTTTTGTGTTTAAGGTTTTGTATTTTGATTAAGGTATACTGTTTGATTTTGAGGCTTGGTTTGATTTAGATTTTATGATTAGATTTTTGGAGGTGGATACAGTCGACAATGACGGTAGTTGGTAACATTGGTGGTTTACTCGGAGCTGCAAAATTGGGAGAGAGGTGCGATCAAACTAATGATAAAAAAGTATTTAATAAATAAATAGAAAAAAGACAAAAAGGCCAAAAAATAAAAAGGGAAAACTACAATTTAGGTCCTTGTATTATGAATTGGGTAAAAGTCAAAATAATTGGTAAAAAGACTAAAATACCCCGCATCTAACGGGATATTTTAACAGCCGTTAGAGGTAAGGACCAAATCCGGTCGTTTTACATACCATGAGAAGGAAATTGTAATTCTGAAACTATAGGAACCAAAAGTGTTACAAAAAATAAACCACAAGGACCAAATTTGTCGTTTACTCTTATAATTACTTTGTTTGAGGACCCAATCAAAAATACTCATATAACCATAGGGACAAAATATGTAGTTTACTCTTTAATCGATAGTTTAATTATTTATTATTATTAATTAAATTTAATTATATTCTAAAACCTATAATCCAAACACATAAAAGATTCCTAATATTTCAAAAACATTTAATCAAATCAAACATTCTCAGAAATTAGGAATGTGGATGCATAACATGCCTTTTTAAGATGCGCACTTATTTGTTTTTATCAATTATTACTATTTTAGGAAATCAAATTTATTCATACAAAAAACAAGATCTTTAATGTTAAGAAATGATATTATATATATCTGGTTAAATATGGATGACATTATCATGGAAATGTGAAGCATCCACTTCAAACATCCCTATCATCATGATGATGATCATCATCATCATCATGTGGCTGAAAACATTGATCTCAAAAATGTTTTTATGGTAAATGACAATGATATTTTTGCATATAAGATGGTGGTGAATATGAAAAATACTATTGACTCGATTCATCATTTTTGCAATTGCGGATGTAGGTCCATAAAAAAACTCTTTTATAAAATTGACTAGATTCATTATTTTTTTGTCGTTTAGCCAGGTTTGCAAGTCAACGAACCTGTATATTATGAATATAGCGACATTTGTGTAAAACCACGAGATGAACGGTTAACAGAACAATTTAAAATAATAGAATAACTATTCAAGAAAATTTCCCCTAATAAATTACATGCATGTCAAATACGTACTTAAACAATGTACTTATAAATTATTCAAGAAGTATTTAATATTATAGAGTAAATTACATAAATCGTCCCTGTGGTATGGTCACTTTTTGGATATAGTCCCTAAAATGAAAAAATTACACTGAGCGTCTCTGTGGTTCGACTAACCGCACGCAGAGGGTCCCTCCCTCTAACGCCGTCTGTTAACCCAGTTAACTCAAGGGGTATTTTGGTCTTTTTACCCTCTCTTTTGTCTTTATCCTAAAAGAAAACTAAAAAATAAATAAATAAATTAAAAAATACCCCACCCCCTACCCCCACTACCCCCCTCCTCCTCCTTCTTCTTCCTCACGACACCCCCACCCCCTTCCTCACCTTTCTTCTTCCCCACCTCCAGCCACCAACTCCGGCCACCTCCGGCCACCACTTGAAGCTGCAAACGAATGCGTCGTGTGGGACCCACCTCCTCCAAAAACTCAAGAAACTCCTCATCATAATCTCCAACATCAAGGCTAACTTCACTAATTGCAGGCTTGTTTTTCACTACGTATGATGCTACAAATCCATCTTGAAGCCTAAGATACTCTAGATGTGGTGCATCAATCACAACCATAGCATCACAATCATCATAATTATCGATCAATAACTCCAATTCCAAACTTTTTAAACAAATCCCACCAATATTAACATAGATTTCACCACTACAATCACTCAAATCCCCAACTAAACACAAGCTCTCAAGAACAGGTAAGCAATGGAAAAGATTTGTGATCAAATCATCACCCGATTCGTAAAGAGAAACCTTAACATCAAATATTCTAAGGCTTGGAAAACAACCCGGAAACGCAACCATCTTTAAACCATTATCACTTGTAATCTTGAGCACTTTCAAAGATTGATTATCTGAAATCTTTATGCAATCACCATCCATATGAAAATTAAGGAAAACTCCCAATTCAATTTCAACAATATTTCTAGAGATAACATTCTCAATGAACCCATTAATCCTAGACATGTTCTCCCCACAAGAATCGTTTATATAAAGTCGAAACTTAAGAATTGTTTGAGATTTATTTAGAGACAAAACCCTATCAACAAAGTCAAGAAAACCCCCTGAATTTGATTCTTTTGTTGAATGGGTTACAAAACCCTATCATGCTTATATTCTTGTAATTAAGAGTTGCTTGAAAACCATGCTTAAACTTATTCAACTTTCATTCTACATAGCTAGCCCGTTGCTTGCTGGATCTCTGTATACAAAAAAAAGACCCAAGTAACACAAGAGAACATTAATAAATACAAACAAATAACATCAACAACTTCAAAGCTCCTCGTCCCAAGATCGACCACCCAGTATCACATCTTCCTTGAAGTCTTTGGCTTTCTTCTTACGTGGCTCTGCTGCCTCCTCGTACTTGTTCCCCATCGCTTCTTTCGCCGACTCCAATCCCTCCTTGGCTTTCTGCTTCGTTGTTTCATACCCTGCTTTCGCTTTCTCCTTGTAGGTGGTGGCCGGAGGTGGTGGCTGGAGGTGGGGAAGAAGAAAGGTGAGGAAGGGGGGTGGGGGTGTCCTGAGGATGAAGAAGAAGGAGGAGGGGGGGGGGTTAGTGGGGGTAGGGGGTGGGGTATTTTTTAAATTATTTATTTATTTTTTAGTTTTTTTAGGATAAAGACAAAATAGATGGTAAAAAGACCAAAATACCCCTTGAGTTAACTGGGTTAACAGACGGCGTTAGAGGGAGGGACCCTCTGCATGCGGTTAGTCGAACCACATGGACGCTCAGTGTAATTTTTTCATTTTAAGGACTATATCCAAAAAGTGACCATACCACAGGAACGATTTATGTAATTTACTCAATATTATATTATAATGCCACTTGTGCATATATATATATATATATATATATATATATATATATATATATATATATATATATAGATGCGGGTTCAAACGAGGAGCGTACCAATTTAAGAGAACGTGAGGAGCAATTGATAGTTATGAATCACATGTGATTGGCAGTTGTGGATCACATGTGATTCACAACTGATCTGGATGAGAATCGACAGTTATGGATCACATGTGATTGGCAGTTGTGGATCATTAATGATCCGCGACTTGCACGCGTCGCGAACCAAGTCGCGCTACTTTTGCGCGAAAATTCGATTATGTCCGATTTTTTAGCGTTGTAAATCATATGTGATCAGAAGCATGGGAGTGCTCCTCACGTTCTCTTAAATTGGTACGCTCCTCGTTTGAACCTTCCTATATATATATATATATATATATATATATATATATATATATATATATATATATATATATGCTCATTGTCCACATTTTTTCATGTCTCCCTCATAGATTTTGTTTCAAATATTCAATTCAAAAAATCATAATCTTACCAACCTTTTGAAAATTCAATGCTTAAAAAGTCATAAATACATTTGAAAAAACAAATAGAGCAATAATGTTTGAAATATGAACAACTGGTATATATATAGAATAAATTTTTTGTGGTTCTTGTATTTCTTATACATTATTTTATAAATATATAAATCATAAAAACCGAAAAAACTTTAAATTAATACAATGGACACAACAAACGCGGAGTTGGCACAGCAACAAGTCGTATCGCCTTTGGTGCAGTGAGTCCAAACACATCCCCCATATCGATTTCACTCGGTTTCATTCCATCAGGTAATTCCCAAGTGAAACAATGAAGAAGATGCACAACCGCCATTTCCATTGCGTACAACCCGAGTTGCATTCCGGGGCACGACCTTCGACCCGACCCGAATGGAAGAAACTCGTAGTTGCTTCCCCTAAAATCCGGAGCTCCGTTTTTCAGAAAACGAGATGGGTTGAAAGTATTCGGATCCTCCCAAGCGTTTTTGTCACGATTGATAGCGTAGGAGTTGACCATGACACGTGTCCCTTTTGGGATGTGGTAGCCGGAAACCTCGGTGGCCTCTGACGATTGGTGGAGGAGAACGGGGATCGGAGGGTGAAGACGAAGGGTTTCTTTGATGACGCATTTGAAGTAGGGAAGTTTCTCGAGGTCGGATTCTTCGACACGGCGGTCAAGACCAACGACGTTGACCAATTCTTGTTGCACAAGCTTGAGTGCTTCGGGTGTGTGCATGAGTTCTGTCATGGCCCATTCGATTGCAGAAGCTACTGTCTCTGTACCACCGAACATTACATCCTGCAAATGATTATGATTTTTTATTAAAATGGTGTAATTATTTGTACATAATGTAATTTATCTCTAACTATATATAATTAATACCATTATTCAAAAGTAAAAAAATGGTGTAAATAAATATGTTTTTTGTCCCAAAAATAAATATCCACAACGAAAAAGAGGGGCAACTTCAAAAAAATATTTAATTATTACAATTTTTAATTAACCAAATAATTTTTGTACTATTAATAGTTTTAATCATCTCATAATACAATCGGAAAGTAAACACGTTTTCTTTTAAAGTCGACCCTTTTTGCAAGCAAATAATATGTATATATATATTGTCGGTATAAGGAAAACCTTAAAAAATGAAAATTGAGGAATACTCTGGTAGCTATTCATCTGGACGGTATGTACTTGTGTATACAAATAATTTGTAAAATGCACAGGTCCATAATGTGTGCGTTCATAAACCAAAAAACAACTTAATTTACTTGTATGCACAAATGCATACCGTCCAGATGAAAGGATAAAAAGGTGTTCCTCAATTTTTCATTTTTTGTAAATTTTTTCTTTGAAACTCCCCTCTATATATATATATATATATATATATTTGTTTTGGAATAGAGAAAATTTTATCGTTTATTATTTAATTTTTTATAAAATAAAGTGTAGCAAAATATGGTATATTTAAAAAAAAAACATGGTGTAAAAATGAGTTTATAGAATTTACCATAATTATGGCTTTGATGTTATCTCGGGTCAGCTTAATGGCGTTCTGCAAATCCTCAGCTTCATTGATTTTTCCTTCCTCGCTGTAAAACGCCAACATCTCATCAACCATATCGTTATCCACACTTTCATCGCCAATCTTTTTCTCTTTCGCCAAATGCTCATCAATGATTTTATCAATGAACCCATCCAACGCAGCTCGAGCCGCCGGTAAACGGGTATTCAACCCAGCCGGGTCAATGAAGCCGAGCCACGGAATAAAGTCGGCCAAGTTAAATGCACCAAAAAGCTTGGTGTATTCCTGTAAGATTCTAATAAACTCCTCTTTACCTTCATGCGAAGTCGACCCGAAAGCCGCACGGTAAATAATATCATGGGTCAACCCGAATACAAGCTCCCCCAAATTTACCGGTAACCCCGAATTGCTTGCGGTGGTTGTCACCATGGTATCCACCTCATCTCTGACGGAATCCCACGACTCCGCCCGTTTCCGGCTGAACAATTTCATCACACAAAGCTTACGCATCTGACGCCAAAAGGGTCCGTAATCGGCAAACGCCATATCAACACGATCGTAGGTGAGGTAGGTGATGGCAATGGTGGTCGGACGGTTGGCGAAGATGTTATCTTGGACTTGAAGAATTTGGCGGGCGATCTCCGGGGACGACACGGCGATGGTGTGGCGGAAACCCATTTTGAGATGGAGGATTCCGCCGTATTTTTCGGCTAGACTAGCTAACCCACGATGGGTTAGCTGGTCCATCATTAACATGTTGCCAATCACTGGCCAGCCCATTGGGCCCGGCGGGAGGTTTTTCCGGCGGAGCCATGCTAGAAAAATAAAGGTTACTAGACCAATTGTAATGGAGAGTGTTATGGGTATTTGGATAGAATCCATTATTGATTCAAGATAAGTGGCAACTGTGATTGTTGTTGTTGCTACCTATGGAGTAATATGAAGAGGTATATATATATATACAAGTTTGATTGGGCACACCTTGTTTGAAAGTGTAATGTTAGCTACTATTTATTTTTAATTTTGTGAAATAGTGAATGGAAAATATTGACTAAATCCTCTTGTCTTTAAATACATTATTCATTTTCAGTCCTTGTGGTTTGTTGAAAATTTCTATTTTCGTTTTTATGGTTTTTGAAATTGCAATTTTCGTCCTTATAGTTTATAATTCATCACTTTTTTTGTTCTTATGATTTAAATTTTATTGCAGTTTTCATCTGTATGGTTTACAATTCATTTCTATTTTAGTCCTTCATAATTATATATAGTGTTTTGGTTTCGAGAACGAAAATATAAATAAATTGCAAACAATAAGGACGAAAACCGAAAATTTAAACTATAGGGAAAAAATCTGCAATATATTTCAAACCACAGGGACGAAAATGTAATTTACTCTATATTTTTTGATATAAGATTAAATATCTCAAATCAAGAGAGTGGCCTACATCTTAATTTTGGGTGGTTGAATATGTATGTATCCGATGTGATACAAAAAGACTCGGCCTTTATTAGGGTGTGAAATTAAAGATTAATTATTAAAAAAAATCTATAAATATTGGTTTCTTACAATAACACCAAGGGAAAAATATTTGAGTAGGTGAAAAATATTAATTTTCAAAATAATTTGTTGTAGAAATTAAACTTTGAATTAATTTCTGTAATATTTAATAAGTTAAATTTTAAAAAATGAAAAACAAGAAAAAGTTACATTCACCAAATGTAAAGGTTGACTACTTTGGCCACAAAGTGGTTCTCATTGATTTATAATATTTGGGCAAAAAAGTTGATTACCGGCAACCCTAACCGGTCCCATATGAAACCTGTCCTCCAAGGACACCAATGCGAGGGGGCATTTTTTGGCTCACTCAACGGCTGAGGCTAGTGGAGGGGTCTGGGATCGAACTCAGGACTGTTATGTATTTGGGCAAATGTAACATACAGTTTTTTTTTAATATGCCTAACAAATGCATTTATATGTGTATTAATGTGTAATATATGTTTAATAAGGTGCATTATGTGATAATATAAAGCTTTAATGAGGACTTGTAGCAAAATCCTTAAGAAATATATAGGGTTTCATAGGTTTGCAAAGGAAAAGCTTAACACCTAAGTTACAAATTTGTAAAACTGCTGTTATTGATAGGTATTTTCTGAAATATTTTAGTTGGAAGTTGTACATTATCTCGTTACGAACGCGTAGGCGAAAACCTCATCGAAAACGGAGTTACGAGCGAAAAGTTATGCCATTTTTAGTGTTTAGTGGTCAAAATGGGTACCCAGTCGGGTCAAACCCGACCCAACTCGGGTTTTAGTCAATAAAACACGATTTTAGACCCATTTTCACCCCATTTCAGCTACTGACTTGTGTGTGAAAGTTAAGGTGCGATTTTTATCAATTGAGATCAAATCTAAGTTCATACTAAGGAGATTAACATTAATCTTGAAGGATTAAACAACAATTTGATGGTAAATCTCATCTTTGTTCTTGTTCTTGAAGTTATGATGGAATTTGGGTGAAATAAGCTTAATGCATGTGTAAGATAAGTGTAGAAATCATGAAATGCTGCTTAGATTATGATTATATTTTAGTTAATTCCTTGATTCCATGGTTGATTTGCAAGAAGATGGAAGGAAAAAGTGAGTTTTCACTAAGAACAAGTTGACCTTTTGCTATACAAAATTGGATTTTGATGAAATTGGTAGAAATGGGTGAATGAACCATGGTTTATTGTTGATTTTACCTTGATAATGATAAAATTAAGTTAACATCTGAATTTGGTTAGGATTGGAATGGAATTGGATACTTAATTGGTCAAATGTGTGATTTTTTCGAGTTTGAAAGTTATGTTCAGCACTGTTTTAGAAAAATTGTATAAAATCGTAGAAAAATCGTATAAGAGTGATTCCAGTGGCATTCGAAAGGTATGAATGTCTAGTTTATTTTATATGAAGACATTATAACCTAATTACAGCTTTAAGATGTGCTAAAAGTGCATTTAGTACAGGGCTGTCAAGCTGAATTTTGACAGCTTGTAGCTGGTGTGTTGTAAATTTTGTATAAAATCAAAGAAAAATCCAACGGACATGAGGTCAGTGGCATCTGAAAGATAAAAGAGTCTAGTTTCTTTCTTGTTCATAAGTCAGAATGTAATTCTGAGTTTAAGATGGTTAAAATTGTGTTAGAACAGGGGGCTGTACAAAAGAATTGGAATTGAATTAGCTAACTAAGGAATGAAATAGAATGAGATAGTGTAATTATATACTTATGGAATTGAATGTGTATACTCCAGGGAGTATAAGAGTATAATTGGAAGCTTTTGGAGTGCCATACATACTTGGATTACGGAGTTGGAACGCGACATTCGGGTGGACGTTCGGTTGACCCATTTTGTGCACTGTGAGTTTATATGAAATACATGTTTATGTGTTACTCATATGTATATGAATTTTTGTTTGCATTAGTTGTGTTTCATGTTTTCGTAAGGTGTGACATGTGTAAGTCCCTCTGATTTCGGTTTGTATTCCGTATGATCGTTCCGCTACGTCGGTCGAGTCCGGATCCGCGACTGTTTTGTTAATCTCTTGGTAAACCGTGAATACGGGTACTACTTCGTGTGGTACGCTGGAAAGCGGTGTATGTTCACGTATCCCAGGGAGACGGAGGTTGGGTTTGGCATACCGGTTCGTTGTACTCACGTATCTCGTGTGTTAGGAGACGAGTGTGAGTACTATTCTGCACGTACCCAGTAGATGAAGGTGGGAGTGGTGCACTATTCTTGATATTTATAATTGATTCATGATATGTTTACGTGATACGGTACTGAGCCATGTGATAGGTGTTCGTATGGAACGGTTGACATTTCGTTGTTGAGCTTGTCGGTAAGAGCGTATGTTGTTGTTGAACTTATGATGTATTGATTTTAATATTGGTATATTATGTTTATGATTTTGGTAAGTCTTTTGGGATGTATCCATGGAATTCTCCGAGTTGTTAGTCTTCGATGTTATAATAGCTTTTCGTTTCGAGATTTCGTTTCATTCTTCCGTATATATACGTATATAACATTATAACCATGTACTTTCATATACAACTCACTAAGCTTTATAGCTTACCCGTTATTGATTAATTTGTTTTTCAGGAAAACGGATTGTAGACAAATGGAAAGATAAGGAAGCATAGTTCGGGTGTTGATACAAGTGTCAGTTTAGCTCTTTTGGGTATTTTGGTACTTGCTTTTGGTGGTTTTATATATGTATGTATTCTATCGGGTAGATATGTCCCCGGTTGATTATAAGTAAACTTATGGATTGTAAATCTTAAACTTATGGGTTGGTTTATGTTTTGGATAAAACGTTACAATTTAAAGTGGACATTTCGGAATTTTATTAAAAATTATATCCCGTATATTTTGGTGGTCTTAAAATTTGATTATTTTGGAGGTTAAACAGTAAAATGGACATTAGTTTAATCTGGGTGTTACAATATGGTATCGGAGCAGTAGTTTAAGTGAATTAGGTATCAATAAGTGGTACTTAGACTTAAACTAGGCATTGATGTTGTATAGTAACTAGGTGATAATTATACGGGATATGGACCGCTAGGAGAGACCCAGGTTGGGTAGGGGACCAGGAATAGGATATTATTTAATACTATGCGCATTATAAATTTTTCAGTGCGATGGCCGATGGCGACGCTGCCAGTCACACCCCATCAAACCCCGATGTTGGAGAGAATGCTCCAAATTTTCCCTTGGATGACGATGAGACGCCGTTGTCTCCTCGAGGTGAGCGATTAATGAGAAGGCTCACGACATTCATACAACAAGCTATGGAACAACAAAAGCACGATGTTGAGAAACAAGTAACCAATAAAGGAAAAGAAAAGGTCACGAGCGCCACGTCAAAGCCCAAAACGGATCGTGTATCGTTTAAAACATTCCGTAGCAGCGGTGCCACAGAATTCAACGGATTTACTGATCCTGTGAAGGCAATTCAATGGCTGAAAAATACAGAAAAGGTGTTCCAGATCACACGGGTCTGGAACGAGGATAACGTGAACTACGCGACTGCTATATTCACCGATCGGGCTTTAAATTGGTGGGATGCTACATATGAGTCCCTGAGCGAGGATGTGAGGGATAATATGACGTGGGAGTCGTTTAAGACTCGATTTCATGATCAATATTGCCCGACGGATTTACAGAGAAGGTTGGAGAAGGAGTTCTTGGAGCTAAAACAGGGAAATTTGTCTGTGTTTGAATATGAAGCACAGTTCAATCAGAAGGCACAGTTTGCCTTATGATTCCTGACATCGGAATGCGATCGAATTGATCATTTTATAGACGGACTGCGAAGGGAGATCAGAGACTTTGTTGCAAACCGTGATATCTCTGACTTTAACAGAGCCGTGGAATATGCTCGACGACGCGAGCATGACTTGACGAGACATGATGATGATCCGATCCCCTCTTAAAAAAACAGCATATCGAGGGAGCATCTTCAGTACCCGCTCACCGACCCTCTCATTTCTCCAATCTGAGGAGAGCCCATTCTCAGACTATTCCACGAGCATCATCACAGGCTTTTAGTCTACAGCCGAACATGCCACGAGATTGCCGGAGATGTGGCAAGACACACCATGGTCGGTGTGATATTGACCGGTCTGCGGTCAAATGTTTCTATTGTGGCGAGACGGGCCATGTCCGTACGAATTGTCCTCAGAGGGAAAAAACATGTTATTCTTGTGGCGTTTTGGGTCATCGACAATGGGATTACCCCATATGAAATGGGATGAAAGTAAAGCATCTGTACAACGACCGGTGACTATCGGTACTTCCATTCAACAGGAGGAGGTACCTAAAGCCAGAGCTCGTGCATTTCAGATTACTGCAGAAGAAGCTCGTGATGAACCCGACGTCATTACTGGTATTCTCTTGTTAAATTCTAGACCAACACGTATTCTCTTTGATTCTGGTGCTACCAACTCGTTTGTTTCATACATGTATACTCGTTATCTGGAATCTGTGCCTACAAGACTTCATAAACCATTCACTGTTGACACGGCTAATGGTATCACTCTTATAGCTGACAAAGTGTATAGGGATTGTATTCTAGTATTAGATGATCACGAGTTCTCAGTTGATTTGATACCGATGGATATTCGTGGCTTCGATGTTGTGATTGGGATGGATTGGCTAACAAGAAACCGTGCTGATATTATTTGCTCTATGCAGATGATTCGGATACCGATTGATGACGGGGATTATTTATACGTTTACGGTGAACGACGAATGGGTGATGTAAAGGTAATCTCTATGTTAAAAGCTCGACGTTATCTATCTAAGGGATGTTCTTCTTTTCTGGCATATGTTCTAGATGCGTCGAAGGAAGTGAAAAAGACGGTGAAAGATGTACCGATCGTATGCGAGTATCCGGATATATTCCCCGATGATTTGCCTGGGCTACCACCAGACAGGCAAGTAGAGTTCCGGATCGATATGGTACCCGGTGCCGCCCCTATTGCTAAGACACCTTATCGTCTAGCACCGACTGAAATGAAAGAGATGATGAGCCAGTTACAGGAATTGTTGGATAAGGGTTTCATCCGACCGAGCACTTCACCATAGGGTGCCCCGGTCTTATTCGTGAAGAAGAAAGATGGTTCCTTCCGGATGTGCATATATTACCAGGAACTGAACAAGGTAACCATCAAGAATAAATACCCTTTACCATGTATTGACGATCTGTTTGACCAGCTTCAAGGAGCAAGTTACTTCTCCAAAATTGACTTGAGATCAGGACCATCAGTTAAAGGTACGTGAGGAGGATGTACCCAAGACAGCTTTTCGTACCCGATATGGTCACTACGAATTTCTGGTTATGCCGTTTGGTTTGACGAATGCACCGGCAACATTCATGGACTTAATGAATCAAGTGTGTCATCCGATGCTCGATAAGTCTGCCATCGTCTTTATTGACGACATATTGGTGTAATCTAAGACGAAAGCTGATCATGCTACACATCTTCGAGAGATGTTGGAATTATTGAGAAAGGAGCGGTTGTATGCTAAGTTCTCAAAATGCGAGTTTTGGATCCGACAGGTACAATTCTTAGGACATACGATCTCTTGTGATGGAGTTTCTGTGGATCCATCCAAGATCGAGGCGATACAGAAATGGGAACAACCCAAGAATGCCTCTGAAGTTCGTAGTTTTCTCGGTCTAGCGGGTTATTACCGACGGTTCATACGAGATTTCTCAAAGATTGCCGTACCTCTTACTTCTCTTACCCGTAAAGACGTGAAATTTGTTTGGGCCGAAGCTCAAGAAAACGCATTTCAAACTTTGAAAGATTGTCTAACACATGCGCCAGTTCTTGCCTTACCTGAGGGCAATGATGACTTCGTGGTATATAGTGACGCATCAAAGTTGGGCTTGAGTTGTGTATTAATGCAACGAGGAAAGGTGATCGCTTATGCTTCACGGTAATTGAAGGAATATGAACGGAATTACCCGACTCATGATGTTGAGTTGGCCGCGGTCGTGTTTGCTCTTAAACTGTGGCGTCATTATCTACATGGCACAAAATGCCAACTGTACACTGACCATAAGAGCCTGAAGTACATCTTCGATCAACAGACTTTGAATATGCGACAACAGCGTGCCATGGAACTCATCAAAGACTACGACTGTGAAATCCTATATCATCCAGGAAAAGCCAACGTAGTGGCGGATGGTCTTAGCCGGAAGACGTATGTAGGATCGATTTGCTATGCCATCTCTCACGTATCAATTGATTCTAAACTCGTAGATGATATTCAGAAATGGCAAAGTGAAGCTTCGAAACCAGAACATGTTAAATCGGAGCGCATGGTTAGTTACATGGATTCCTTATCTGAAGATAGTCGTGGTCTTAAAGTCTTTAAGGCCCGAATTTGGGCTCCAAGACTTGGAGGTTTGCGGGAGATTATTTTGACGGAGGCACATAAGTCGAGGTTATCCGTTCATCCTGGAGGTACAAAGATGTACCATGATCTACGTGAGGATTATTGGTGGCCGGGAATGAAGAGTGATATCGGTCGATTCGTCGAGCAGTGCGATACTTGTTTGCGGGTAAAGGCAGAACATCAGAAACCGTATGGGAGTTTACAGCCTCTCGCTATACCTATATGGAAGTGGGAGGAGTTGACTATGGACCTTGTGACCAAACTACCGAAGACTTCGCGACAACATGATAGCATTTGGGTTATCGTGGACCGGTTGACGAAAAGCGCCCATTTTCTTCCTGTTCGAGAATCCTACTCGATGGATCGATGGGCACAATTATACATTGATGAAATTATTGCCCGACACGGTGTACCTTTGAAGGTAATCTCAGATCGTGATTCTCGTTTCACTTCCAACTTTTGGTCTGCCCTACAACGCGAATTGGGGACGCGGATCGCACTCAGCACCGCGTATCATCCACAGACCGACGAACAATCCGAGCGTACGATCCAAACTCTTGAAGATACGTTACGTGCTTGTGTTCTAGAGTTCGGTGGAAGTTGGGATACTCACTTACCTCTAATTGAGTTTTCATATAACAATAGCTACCACTCAACGATTAAGATGGCTCCTTTCGAGGCTTTGTATGGACGTAGGTGTCGTACGCCTCTCTGTTGGCGAGAAACGGGAGAAAAGATGTTAGCCGGTCCTGAATTGATACAAATCACTCATGACAAAATCCAAGTTATACGGGAAAGGATGAAAGCCGCACAAGATCGACAGAAATCCTATGCTGATCGACGCCAGAGACCGATTGAATTCACCGTTGGTGACATGGTTATGCTTAAAGTTTCACCGTGGAAAGGGGTGTTGAGATTCGGGAAGCAAGGTAAACTCAGTCCACGTTTTATTGGACCGTTCAAGATCTTGAAACGTATTGGAAAGCAAGCCTACCAGTTGGAGCTACCGGAGGAACTAACAGGAATTCATGATGTATTTCATGTGTGTTATTTACGGAAGTGTCTTGGTAAACACGAAGAGACAATACCTTTAGCAGAGGTAAAAGTAGATGAACGATTACGATACATTGAAGAACCCGAAGCCATTCTAAACGAGAGAACGGTTAATTTACGGAACAAAGTTGTTGAGTTGGTGTTAGTAAAATGGAAGCATCATCGAGGGCCGAATTGGACGTGGGATAATAAAAATGAGATGATGGCAAAGTATCCATCCTTATTTGAGCAACGATGATTCCGAGGACGGAATCTTCAAAAGGAGGAGGTAATTGTAACATACATTTTTTTAATATGCCTAACAAATGCATTTATATGTGTATTAATGTGTAATATATGTTTAATAAGGTGCATTATGTGATAATATAAAGCTTTAATGAGGACTTGTAGCAAAATCCTTAAGAAATATATAGGGTTTCATAGGTTTGCAAAGGAAAAGCTTAACACCTAAGTTACAAATTTGTAAAACTGCTGTTATTGATAGGTATTTTCTGAAATATTTTAGTTGGAAGTTGTACATTATCTCGTTACGAACGCGTAGGCGAAAACCTCATCGAAAACGGAGTTACGAGCGAAAAGTTATGCCATTTTTAGTGTTTAGTGGTCAAAATGGGTACCCAGTCGGGTCAAACCCGACCCAACTCGGGTTTTAGTCAATAAAACACGATTTTAGACCCATTTTCACCCCATTTCAGCTACTGACTTGTGTGTGAAAGTTAAGGTGCGATTTTTATCAATTGAGATCAAATCTAAGTTCATACTAAGGAGATTAACATTAATCTTGAAGGATTAAACAACAATTTGATGGTAAATCTCATCTTTGTTCTTGTTCTTGAAGTTATGATGGAATTTGGGTGAAATAAGCTTAATGCATGTGTAAGATAAGTGTAGAAATCATGAAATGCTGCTTAGATTATGATTATATTTTAGTTAATTCCTTGATTCCATGGTTGATTTGCAAGAAGATGGAAGGAAAAAGTGAGTTTTCACTAAGAACAAGTTGACCTTTTGCTATACAAAATTGGATTTTGATGAAATTGGTAGAAATGGGTGAATGAACCATGGTTTATTGTTGATTTTACCTTGATAATGATAAAATTAAGTTAACATCTGAATTTGGTTAGGATTGGAATGGAATTGGATACTTAATTGGTCAAATGTGTGATTTTTTCGAGTTTGAAAGTTATGTTCAGCACTGTTTTAGAAAAATTGTATAAAATCGTAGAAAAATCGTATAAGAGTGATTCCAGTGGCATTCGAAAGGTATGAATGTCTAGTTTATTTTATATGAAGACATTATAACCTAATTACAGCTTTAAGATGTGCTAAAAGTGCATTTAGTACAGGGCTGTCAAGCTGAATTTTGACAGCTTGTAGCTGGTGTGTTGTAAATTTTGTATAAAATCAAAGAAAAATCCAACGGACATGAGGTCAGTGGCATCTGAAAGATAAAAGAGTCTAGTTTCTTTCTTGTTCATAAGTCAGAATGTAATTCTGAGTTTAAGATGGTTAAAATTGTGTTAGAACAGGGGGCTGTACAAAAGAATTGGAATTGAATTAGCTAACTAAGGAATGAAATAGAATGAGATAGTGTAATTATATACTTATGGAATTGAATGTGTATACTCCAGGGAGTATAAGAGTATAATTGGAAGCTTTTGGAGTGCCATACATACTTGGATTACGGAGTTGGAACGCGACATTCGGGTGGACGTTCGGTTGACCCATTTTGTGCACTGTGAGTTTATATGAAATACATGTTTATGTGTTACTCATATGTATATGAATTTTTGTTTGCATTAGTTGTGTTTCATGTTTTCGTAAGGTGTGACATGTGTAAGTCCCTCTGATTCCGGTTTGTATTCCGTATGATCGTTTCGCTATATCGGTCGAGTCCGGATCCGCGACTTTTTTGTTAATCTCTTGGTAAACCGTGAATACGGGTACTACTTCGTGTGGTACGCTGGAAAGCGGTGTATGTTCACGTATCCCAGGGAGACGGAGGTTGGGTGTGGCATACCGGTTCGTTGTACTCACGTATCTCGTGTGTTAGGAGACGAGTGTGAGTACTATTCTGCACGTACCCAGTAGATGAAGGTGGGAGTGGTGCACTATTCTTGATATTTATAATTGATTCATGATATGTTTACGTGATACGGTACTGAGCCATGTGATAGGTGTTCGTATGGAACGGTTGACATTTCGTTGTTGAGCTTGTCGGTAAGAGCGTATGTTGTTGTTGAACTTATGATGTATTGATTTTAATATTGGTATATTATGTTTATGATTTTGGTAAGTCTTTTGGGATGTATCCATGGAATTCTCCGAGTTGTTAGTCTTCGATGTTATAATAGCTTTTCTTTTCGAGATTTCGTTTCATTCTTCCGTATATATACATATATAACATTTTAACCATGTACTTTCATATACAACTCACTAAGCTTTATAGCTTACCCGTTATTGATTATTTTTTTTTTCAAGAAAAAGGATTGTAGACAAATGGAAAGATATGGAAGCATAGTTCGGGTGTTGATACAAGTGTCGGTTTAGCTCTTTTGGGTATTTTGGTACTTGCTTTTGGTGGTTATATATATGTATGTATTCTATCGGGTAGATATGTCCCCAGTTGATTATAAGTAAACTTATGGATTGTAAATCTTAAACTAATGGGTTGGTTTATGTTTTGGATAAAACGTTACAATTTAAAGTGGACATTTCAGAATTTTATTAAAAATTATATCCCGTATATTTTGGTGGTCTTAAAATTTGATTATTTTGGAGGTTAAACGGTAAAATGGACATTAGTGTAATCTGGGTGTTACAGCAAAGTCACTCCACCCCTTTGCCAACTGAGCTACACGCCAAAGGCCATTGATTTACAATATTGTTGTTTGATTACTAAATTCTAACATAAACAAAAAGAGTTACGGGTTGGAGATTGGAATAAATACCTCTTCTCTAATCGTAGAAGTTAGTTTTCTTAGGGTATCTACTTTTAATCAATCTACATCAGGTTTTTTGTTTTTGAAAAAAGATGAATAAACTTATATCATGTTTGGAAATAAATCGTGGTCAATTGATATTTCACATTGATATTGCATTTATCATGAGTTAATATCTCTTTGCTTGAAAAGGAGTATTCTTAACCTCTACAAAAATAAATTCCTTTTAAAAAGTTACTATTTTTCTCTCCATGATTAATACCTTGAAAGAGTCATATTTTTTCTGTAATAACCATGGTCCATAAATGATGATTTCTATAGAAGTCTAGGGAGTTAAATGCAAATGTTGTGAATTCAAGGACTTGATGCTAAATTAGAGGTTTAACAGAGGGGAAAAACACTCTTCTCCATTTCATTACTTGGAGATTGCGCTTTGAAAGAGAATAGAGAGAAAAGAGGCTCAGGAATTTGGTGATTCTTTTTTAGAAGATTGAAATAGGAAGCATTGTTCAAGATTTGGGAATCTCCATCTTCAAGGTAATTCTCTTCAATTCATCCTCATGTCCTAGTTAAGAGTTATGGTTTTTAAATTGGGAAATTTCTTGCCCATTTAGTCTTTTGACTCAAAATGGATTAGAAAAGTGTTTTGGGATTGAGTTTTGATGATTTTCTTATGGGTTATTGAGTTTCATCATCATATTCCATGGTAGCTTCAAAGAAGTCAAGGGTTTAAGTGTTTGGGTTGAAATATGATTTAAGAGATGGATTTGAATTAGGTAAATTAGTGTTGTGATGTTAGGACATTGTTTTAAATGATTTGAAACATTGATGATATCAATTTTGGGGGTTACTACTGTTTTGGGAAGGTTTGAGAGTTGGGATTTTGAGGGGTTTTGGTAGTATATTAGTGCAGGCCGGAGGAGGGAGATCCAAGAACTTTTGAGGGATACTGCACAACCTAAATCCGCAGGGTAAACTGCCCAATTTGCTGTTTGCGCCACTTCTTTCGTTTTGCTTTGTTTCTCGTTTGGGCCTAAAATTGAGGCATCAATTAGGGGTTTGTCTTAGGAGTTGAGATAGATGGTTTTACGATGAGATAAATGGTTTAACACCATTCTTATGTCATCCAATTCATGTGTTCGGTTTGATCAATTTGGGTTTTAAGACGTAGGGTGATTTGCCAAAACATATGTAAGTTCCCTTAAACCCTTTTATACGTATGAATTGATTTACAAATGTTTTTAACTACTGAATATGGTTTTGAGCATATCAAAATTTGTTTCATTCATGGAAGTTTTAATCATATGTGATAAGCAATTGTTCAATAATGTGCATGCATTGCTTATATGGATTTTCCTGAATTAGTGATTTGGTTTTAGTGTCGGGCTGCACAGTAGGATTAGTGTACCTTGGGATTTTGGAAATCCTTTGACAGTGATATGATACCGTGTTCCTGTAATCTGTTTCCTAGCAGACGGGGATGGCATCTACTGAGATCTATTGGGACCCCGAATGCGGACATCACAGGAGGGTGATGGGTGGCTATGAGCACTATGCAAATACCCTTGGTCTGTGATGATTTGTTATACTGATAATGTTGAGGTTTTATGGCAGATTTTATTTTATTGCTTGGATTTTGGTAAATTTAGTTCTTAAGATGGAATTTCCTAAACCTTATGGTCTTACCCTCGCTTTTCCAAATTAAAACCATTTTCAGGGAAAGGGTGAGTGGAGGTTCTTCCAAAGGGAAGGAGAATGCATGAAGACTTAGAAGAGGCGAGCTATGGAGATAGTTTGCTTTTAGTTCCTTTAGTTTATTCGATATCTCAATTGTGGATGTGTGTACCCGTGCTAAACCGTGAGAATATTGTTATGTTATGCTTTAAATGTTTGGGTACATTTACTTTATCAGTTTATCTTATGATTCATGTTATTTTCGATTTTGGGTTGTTACATTTTCCTTTGCGTGATTTGACATAACTTAACAAGGACTAAAATATGTATGAAATAGTAAAAATTAGAAGATTGTTATATTAATTGAGAAAAATAAAATTATTGTAACATTAAATAAGAAACACAACAAGCTGTATTGAAATTTTGATGCAGTTTGATCTATTACTATATACATTGGTTACATTGTTGGTACCCTGATTTATTTTATTGTTTTGTTTCTAGATTTTAAAATTAACTACTAAATACTTATAGATTACTGAAATAGACTTAGATCAAGGATAATCACAAAAAAAAATCAAATGTCCACATCTTAAGAAAAATTCCGAACCCACTTACCTTATATTGTTTGGTAAAATTGGGAGAGAGAAAAAAGGAGAATATCTAGCCCCCTAAATTCATGTATAGATCTTCTCAATTATAACATAATCTCTTTCTTCTTCCCTCTCACCAAAATTTAGCAGCTACAAACAAACGGATTCGATCAACCTTCTTTCTTAACAGTTATTAACCTGATTGTCGGGGCGTAGCCAGAATTCACATATAGAGGGGGTTTGAAGATTTAAAACTTAGCTTGTCGATCAAAGTTATTCAAATAGAAGGTTAATATGAGATATGCGATTAACGTTGATTCTTGTGAGGCTTGTGAGAGTTTGACAGAAAATTGTGATTTGTGCCAATAAAAAAAAACTATGAATCGTATTGCCTTTGTTTGTGAATTAGTATAAGGGATATGATATTTTATTTATATTATTGTGGTAGGACATTATCAACCCCATGATCAAAACATATTCTTACCAGTAAGTGAACCATTACTTTCATAGAGGAAGGTTCAAACGAGGAGCGTACCAATTTAAGAGAACGTGAGGAGCACTCCCATGCTTCTGATCACATATGATTTACAACGCTAAAAAATCGGACATAATCGAATTTTCGCGCAAAAGTAGCGCGACTTGGTTCTCTAGTTCTTTACACTCCTTTTAGATCTTCATAGTATATCCCATCGTAAAAAAAAAGGGTCACCGCTGCATATACCTCTCTGGTGAAATACTGTATTTATGTTTAATAAACCTGTTTGATATAAGACCCTTGGATTTAATATATCCAATTGATGTTGATTATAGAGATTTATATTTCT
The DNA here is from genome assembly GCA_033807775.1 of Saussurea involucrata. Taxonomy (NCBI): domain Eukaryota; kingdom Viridiplantae; phylum Streptophyta; class Magnoliopsida; order Asterales; family Asteraceae; genus Saussurea; species Saussurea involucrata. The sequence continues at coordinate 59,936,980 of CM066316.1, forward strand.
GTCCAAATCTATTTCTTCTTCTAATTGTATAACATGTTGTGTGGAATTTGAACCTGATCCTCTTCTGGTTATTCTGTTTAGAAAAGATTCGGATGTTATTGTATCCTGTATATTACTTGTGGAACTTCTTGCTTCCTGTATAGTTCTACTTCTTCCTAAGAAGCTTCTATTGTTATTGTTCATTTTCTGGGTAACCAGTGTGTATATGGTTTAGGTTTTCTGTTAATTTTAATATCTTCGATATTTAATTTGTTAATTGCCTCTGTGATTTTATCTATATCACTGGCTGTTGTTGTATTTGATTCTTTTTTATCTTCCAATATGTCTATAAGTTTATTGACCTTTTCAATAAGTTGTATTAATAAACTAATTATAAAATTGAATATGTTTGTAAACTGTTTATCACTTTTACTTTGTCCTAGATAGTTTGTAAAACCTGTAACTTCTTCTTTATTTAGTTCTGGTTTGTATTTATTTGCGTCTTCTAAGGCTTTTGTGTATTCTTTAATAAATGCCGCCAGGTTTAACCTTCTACTATCTGTTTAACTGTTTCTAAATATTTTTCTAATTTATTTAACTGTTTCTCTATTTTGGTTAGTAACCCTTTATTTTCTGTTTCAATCTGTTTTGGTTTATTTATTTCTAATAAATAACTTAACTGTTGAATCTCTTGTTTGGTAGGAATTGATTTTTTAATTTCTTTTAGCTCTTTTATAATCTGATTATTTTGCTCTTTAATATATCCTAGATTTTCAGTTAGCTTATCTAAGCGTTTTATTGTTGCAGACGAGGTGTTTGAATCAATGGTTGGGTGAAATCCTATCTCTTAGTATTACTCTAATTCTTTACTCCTTTTTATAATATTTTCATATATCCCATAAAATTCTTAGATAGATAACAAATGAAGATTAAAACAACTAGTATAGTAGTGTTTATCTTGACCCTAAAATTCATCATAACCTTCATATGTATATCATAACATAATATGATCCCTGGATTTTCACCTTAGCGGGTTCTCGTATATTGTGGATTAACTGCCACCGACGAGCCTGACTAAGTCTGTTAAATCTTTCGAATCGTACCATGCTCTGATACCAACTAAGGGGTATGGCGGATTTTTTGGGTTTCCGTTAAACCACTATTAAAGAAAGTATATAACAGAATACTTACAGTGAGAGTAAGAGTAGCAGCAGAACCAGAGTAGTATGTGAAAGAGATAAGCGGAAGCACCAGAGAGGTATATGCAGCGGTGACCTTTTTTTTTACGATGGGATATACTATGAAGATCTAAAAGGAGTGTAAAGAACTAGAGAAAATACATAAGAAGATAGGAAATGAAGAGATTAGCCAGCCATATGAGAAAGGTTCTCGATTTCTTATAAATTTTTTGTGTGTTTACAAATGAAATGGAAACTACATTATATAGACAGAAAAGAAGGAATATGCTAGGCTAGATGCTATGCTAGGCTAGAGTTACACGTATTAAAGCTAGGCGGTATTATTAAAGCTATGTCGACTTATAAACGAATAACGACACACTGCTTTATCAAAAAAGTAAAAAGAATATGTCGGCCAATTATCGAAAAATAATTTAGCTGTGGAGAGTGATGTCATGCTGACATCAGATCTTCTAGAAAGGGTGATTTTGTAATTTCTAGAAATCCCCGTGTGTGCTGTCGATGGACTGCGGTGAACCGGGGTCAGTACCATCGTATTCGTCTTTGTCATCGAGATTTTCGATGATTACCTGGCTGAAATCCTCTTCTCCATCTTCGCCGATGAATGGAAAAACCATGATCCAGCTGTCTTGGGCGAAAATCTGTGTATAATGTCCTTCTGCAACTAACCTGTATCTCCTTCCCCAAGGTCTATGAAAAAGATTTATTGATAGCTTTGGTGTTTTTTGACCTTGTGAGATCATCTGTCCTATCAGTTGTTGAAGTGGTTCTTTGGTGTTCGTGTCGTTCCACCATTTGAATTATTGAGTGCATGCGTACTTTATCAACGCTACTTGTTCGTCTTCAAGATGGCTGATGAAAAAACGTTTTCTTGCAGGTTTGTATGTGTGACTACTGGCTTCTGGAAAAGATGCGATAATCTTGCATCCAATTTGTGAACTGAGTGAGTGAGACGCCATGTTTCCGGCTGTTAAGATAAACTTTTCTCCAAACTTGTTGAGAAGAGCTTCTGTCTTCGGGTTTAGGCTGAACTCTATGTAATCGATCATTCCGTTGTGGTAGAAACTCAGGATTTGATCATCTGGCATGTCTGTTTTCTTTAAATTGATTTGTAGGAAGAACATGTTGGTCGGAATCGATCCTCCTTGATGTAATCTTTGTACTATTGTAACTCCTTTGTAGGCTTTTTCGTGAGGTCCGAACGCCATGTCAATGATGTCTTGTTGAAGCTTGTATAAGAGTAATGGGAACTCTGTGCATACTTTGCTGGAAACCAACTGTTCAAATTCTGGAAAGTTTTCGAAGAGTGGTTGCATGGTTTGCTTTAAAGGCAAATCTAAGATTCTGGCTTTAAAACAATTGAAATCTCTGTGTATGACTGTATTTGTCTCTTTTTTCTCGAGTTCTTGTCTAAGCTGTGTATTTTTTGCTTCGAGAAATCCATTTTTCTGTTTAAGCAAACCATTTTCAATCTGGGTTTGTGTACTATGTGTATTTTTTCCAGATCTTAGGAGTTGTTCTTGCAGTTGGGCAATAACACTCTCTTGAGCTTTTATAAATTGTTCGGGATTATTTTTGGCAATTTCTGCAAAAGTTTTGACTTCTTCAGGTTCAATGAAGAAGTTTTCAATCCCAAAAGTTTCTCTAGCTTTTTTCAAAGCTTCTGCAAAACTGTGGTATCCTTTATAGAGTGGGTTGTCACACAATATATCTTGTGCAACATTATCCCATTTATGAAAAATACCAGTTTTTGTTCCCCTGAAAATAATATAGTGGGAAAAACGTCTGTCTTGTTTTTCAGGAACAATCTGGCTTTGTTCTGAGAAGTAAATACTCAGAGCATTTAAAACTTGTACTTTAAAGGATGTTGTATTTGGCATGGTTTGAATATGCCAAATATTATCAAGTAAACATTGCTGTTTTTCTGTTAAAACTGTCCCAATTAAGGGTCTGAATTTTTTCTTTGGATCAAAACACTTTTGTAACATATGATTTCCAAAGGATATCATGGATTCTGTCTGTGTATCTTTTGTTTTACTCGACTGTGCATAACCCCGGGTTGGGGTCTTTGTAGGAGTAAATGGTGCCAAAATACCAGTTTTTGGCATCATCTTTGGAGAACTAGTCTGTGTAAACTGTGATCGTGGCATCTGTGGAGAATTGTATAGGCTTTCTGTGTGTAACATCTGAGAGCTCATTGCCTCTTGTAACATTTTGTTTGTATCAAGAATCTGTGTGTCTATCTTCTGTGTACTAGATTTTTCCTCGTCCGATGAGATACTCATAGCGGATGAATATCTGAGAGGCTGTATAACTTTTTGCTTTCCTTTATCTTTTTTCTCCATCTGTCACAAATAATTTGTTAAGGTTTCTGGATAACATATCTGCTATCCCATTATCTTTTCCTTTGATATGTTCAAAATTTATTTTGTAACCACATCCTTGTATAATGTTCTGTAAATTTATCCATCGTGTCTTATTTACCTTTTTACTTTGATCATTTTTTATAAAACGAATAACGACACACTGCTTTATCAAAAAAGTAAAAAGAATATGTCGGCCAATTATCGAAAAATAATTTAGCTGTGGAGAGTGATGTCATGCTGACATCAGATCTTCTAGAAAGGGTGATTTTGTAATTTCTAGAAATCCATGTGTATGCTGTCGATGGACTGCGGTGAACCGGGGTCAGTACCATCGTATTCGTCTTTGTCATCGAGATTTTCGATGATTACCTGGCTGAAATCCTCTTCTCCATCTTCGCCGATGAATGGAAAAACCATGATCCAGCTGTCTTGGGCGAAAATCTGTGTATAATGTCCTTCTGCAACTAACCTGTATCTCCTTCCCCAAGGTCTATGAAAAAGATTTATTGATAGCTTTGGTGTTTTTTGACCTTGTGAGATCATCTGTCCTACAACAGAATGATCGATTACATAGAGTTCAGCCTAAACCCGAAGACAGAAGCTCTTCTCAACAAGTTTGGAGAAAAGTTTATCTTAACAGCCGGAAACATGGCGTCTCACTCACTCAGTTCACAAATTGGATGCAAGATTATCGCATCTTTTCCAGAAGCCGGTAGTCACACATACAGACCTGCAAGAAAACGTATTTTCATCAGCCATCTTGAAGACGAACAAGTAGCGTTGAAGAAGTACGCATGCACTCAAGAATTCACATGGTGGAACGACACGAACACCAAAGAACCACTTCAACAACTGATAGGACAAATGATCTCACAAGGTCAAAAAACACCAAAGCTATCAATAAATCTTTTTCATAGACCTTGGGGAAGGAGATACAGGTTAGTTGCAGAAGGACATTATACACAGATTTTCGCCCAAGACAGCTGGATCATGGTTTTTCCATTCATCGGCGAAGATGGAGAAGAGGATTTCAGCCAGGTAATCATCGAAAATCTCGATGACAAAGACGAATACGATGGTACTGACCCCGGTTCACCGCAGTCCATCGACAGCACACACAGGGATTTCTAGAAATTACAAAATCACCCTTTCTAGAAGATCTGATGTCAGCATGACATCACTCTCCACAGCTAAATTATTTTTCGATAATTGGCCGACATATTCTTTTTACTTTTTTGATAAAGCAGTGTGTCATTATTCGTTTATAAGTCGACATAGCTTTAATAATACCGCCTAGCTTTAATACGTGTAACTCTAGCCTAGCATAGCATCTAGCCTAGCATATTCCTTCTTTTCTGTCTATATAATGTAGTTTCCATTTCATTTGTAAACACACAAAAAATTTATAAGAAATCGAGAACCTTTCTCATATGGCTGGCTAATCTCTTCATTTCCTATCTTCTTATGTATTTTCTCTAGTTCTTTACACTCCTTTTAGATCTTTATAGTATATCCCATCGTAAAAAAAAGGGTCATGGTGCTTCCGCTCATCTCTTTCAGATACTACTCTAGTAATAGGTCAGGAATGAAATATAAAGTTAACATTGAAGGAATTGTGAATACAATAGCTTCAAAATCTATACAGATGATAGATCCAGTTAAAATAGATCCTGAAGAATTAGCAGGATTAGAATGGCAATTAAATGACTTGAAGGAACAAGAAAACGAAGTTTTAGTGCCAAAAAGAAGTTATATCTATGAAGACCTAGATGGAACACAAAGTCTAAGATTTGTAGATTTTAAAAAAGAATCATCGAATGATAAGGATGGCGATGAAACAGAATATAATTTTATGAATATAGACTATGATACAGACACAGAACCAAAATATGATACAGAAAACGAAGATGGTGAAACTCTAATAGGGTTTGATAAATTCGAAGAAGAAGAATTTGATTATAGTTTAATAGACTACTTAGAAGAAGAAGAAAATACAGGATATAAAATAGAAGAAACCAATAAAACATTGGAACAAATTATTAATAAAAAAATCACAGAATTAAATATACAAGAAGAAACAGATGACATGATTATGGAATGCATGACAGAATTGGGCATGACATATGAAGAAAGTTATAAAAGCCTACAAGAATACTACAATTTACCCTTAGTAGAAAATATTTTACAAGGAAAGACTATGTTATCTGACTTTTATAAACAAGAACATGGCTACATGGATACAGACATGAATAACCAATATAAAAGACCAAAAACAGAATGGGGAGAAATTGGAAATAATTCACAAGATACAAGTGGAAGAGAAACATGGACAAAGCCTTCTACAAGTTATCAACAAGAATCAAACGTTATAGGTAAAGGAAATAGATTACCTATAGGACATATATTCAGTAGTAACATGTTAATTTTAGAAAAACAAAAACCACAGTTATGGATGGATGAAATTTTAATATGGGAACAGACAGTTGTAAGAATGTGGGAAACAAACAAAAAAGATAGCATGGATATGTTTTCTTTTTTAGAAACCACATTAGGCCCAATATCTCTAGGAATTTGGCAAAGCAAAAAGGCCCAAGACCCAGATGGAATTAATAGGCTGAAAGCCCTAGGAGATAACCCATACAATTTTACATCACAAATAAGAACTCTTATTCTAGGAGTTGACCCAGCAAAAAATAATACCCATATACAAGACACATCAATAAGAAACTTAGAACAGTTAAGTATCGCATATATGAAATACATAAATGAATTTACATTAGACTTCTCAAGGTTACTTTCACAAACAGGACAAGCAATGGATGACGAGTTATGCAACCAATATTTTATAAAATTACCAGGAGATCTGGGAAAAAATATACATGAAAACTGGAAACAAAATTATGAAAATGTAAAAAATATAGGTATCGGACCTAGAATAACTTATACATTTGGAATATTAGAAGAAAAATGCAAAGAAGTTGCTTTACAGGAACAATTGAAGAAGAATGCATACGCGTTCTGTAAAACAGCAATATATACACCACAAGCCTATGGTCATTACGATAAAAATAAGAAAAAAAATTAAGAAAAAGTACAACATATCAAAAAGGATATAACAAACCTTACTATAATAAAAACAAGTATGTCAGAAAACCACAAACACGAAAATGTAAATGTTTTATTTGCGGAGATGAAAAACATCTAGCTAATAAATGTCCTAATAAAAATAAAAATACAGAGAGAACCAATCTTATAGAGCAAATAGAAGATTATGAAATAGAACTATTAAACTCAGATAATTCTGAAAATGAATCTATATACAGTATATATAGTGATAAAGAAGATGACTCATTAACAAAAATAACATACACATATGTTAATATAGAGCAGGATTGTGAACATAATTGGATAAGCAAAAGAGGAAACAATTATATAAAATGCTATAGTTGTGGATATTATCCAAGTATCGAAAAGAGAGCACAATGTAACATATGCTTTAAAGAAATCTGTTATCTATGTCTAAAAGACACATTTAATCTAGAAATACAAAAAACAAAAGTTGGTACAACATCCAGCAACAATAAATGTCATGAAAAAAATAGAAAAATTAGAATTAATAACAGAATTACATGCTTTAAAAATCAAGAATTTAGAAGAAAAAATAAAACACCTGGAAGACATATTGGAAAAGAACAAACAAAAAGTCGAAATCAACGACGCTAAAATGTCTCAAGAGACCGAACAGACTTACATTCAAACCATGGGATTCACAAATATGATTCATGTACAATGTAGATTATGGTTAGACAGTAACAAGTTTGTTGATCTAACAGCATTAGTAGATACAGGAGCAACAAAAAGCGTAGTATCTTACACATTAATCCCTAAACAATACCATAAAGTGTTGCCCTATAAATTAGTCACAAGAACAATCGAAAGTAGACTTATCTCTGTTACCCATTATGCAGAACCAACAGGAATACAATTCTTAGATTTTTCAGGGAATTACACTATTAAATATGAAATACCACAGGTTAACATTAATCCCGAATATATCAAATCCTCCGACTTTATTTTAGGATTAAATTTTCTATTCGGATTAAATGGTGCTATCACCCTTACACGGAACTATGTCACAATAAGTAAACAAATTTACAGCTTCCCAACAAACAGGTACAACACTACATCAGAGTTCGCTCGAAAGCGTGGTGGACAAGGTAAATTAGAATTCTTAAACAAGACCAAAACAAAACGTCCGTGGAAAACGAATCAATTAAATTACTCACAAATTTCTTAACACATGAATTAGAAAAAGGAGTAGAAGTTACAAAAAGTATAAATCACCCTATGATCTTACATTTAGAAAAAATAGGACTCATAGGAGAAGATATAAAAAATTCAAAGGTAAAACACATATGTAAATTCAAAATTAAAAATCCTGATATAACAATCCGGACGGCCAACATAGCATATAGTCCTTTGGATAAAGAAGAATTTAAAAAACAAATACCGGAGATGTTGGAACAAAAACTAATCAGAAAATCGGAAAGTCCTCATAGATCCGCAGCTTTTATGGTAAGAAACCACGGAGAAATAAAAAGAGGAAAAGCCAGAATAGTCTATAATTACAAACGTCTTAATGACAATACCGAAGATGATGGATACAACATCCCTAACAAAGACAGTTTGCTAAATCTAATACAGAAAAAGAAAATATTTTCAAAATTCGACTTAAAGTCAGGATATAATCAGCTACAGCTTGAAGGAACCTTCAAACCGTGGACAACTTTCACATGTCCAGAAGGACAGTATGAATGGAATGTTCTTAGTTTTGGACTCAAGAACGCACCATCTATATTCCAAAGATTTATAGACAGTATATTTCTCAAATTTAATTTCTGTCTTGTTTACATTGACGATATATTAGTTGCTAGTGAAACAATACAGGAACATGAGAAGCATCTACAACAGATATTTGAAGAAATAAAGAAGAATGGTATAGTAGTTTCAAAAAGAAAAATGGATTTATTCAAAAGAAAGATATCTTTTCTCGGCCTAGAAATAGGTAATGGAAAAATAGAATTACAAACACATATTTCTACAAAAATATTAGACTTTTCAGAAAAAATCGAAGGTCTTAAACAGATACAAGCTTTCTTAGATTTAATAAATTATGCTTGAAAATTTATACCCGATCTATCAAAATTGGTCGGACCTTTATATAGTAAAACTACAAAAAATGGTCAAAGACATTTTAATATAGAAGATATAAAACTTGTCAGAACAATTAAAGAAAGGGTTAAAAACATAAAACCTTTAGAATTACCATTAGTAACAGATTATATAATTATAGAAGTTGATGGTTGTAAAGAAGGATGGGGAGCCGTTCTTCTTTCTAAATCCAATAAATATAATCCAAAAGAAACAGAAAAAGTTTGTTCTTATACCAGTGGAAATTTCAACAAAACTGGTATGAATTGGACAAGTTTGGATTTTGAAATACAAGCATTAATTAATGCCTTAGAAAAATTCAAAATATTTTTAAATAAAGAATTCACAGTTAGAACAGATTGTGAAGCAATTGTCCGTTTTATAAAAAATGATCAAAGTAAAAAGGTAAATAAGACACGATGGATAAATTTACAGAACATTATACAAGGATGTGGTTACAAAATAAATTTTGAACATATCAAAGGAAAAGATAATGGGATAGCAGATATGTTATCCAGAAACCTTAACAAATTATTTGTGACAGATGGAGAAAAAAGATAAAGGAAAGCGAAAAGTTATACAGCCTCTCAGATATTCATCCGCTATGAGTATCTCATCGGACGAGGAAAAATCTAGTACACAGAAGATAGACACACAGATTCTTGATACAAACAAAATGTTACAAGAGGCAATGAGCTCTCAGATGTTACACACATAAAGCCTATACAATTCTCCACAGATGCCACGATCACAGTTTACACAGACTAGTTCTCCAAAGATGATGCCAAAAACTGGTATTTTGGCACCATTTACTCCTACAAAGACCCCAACCCGGGGTTATGCACAGTCGAGTAAAACAAAAGATACACAGACAGAATCCATGATATCCTTTGGAAATCATATGTTACAAAAGTGTTTTGATCCAAAGAAAAAATTCAGACCCTTAATTGGGACAGTTTTAACAGAAAAACAGCAATGTTTACTTGATAATATTTGGCATATTCAAACCATGCCAAATACAACATCCTTTAAAGTACAAGTTTTAAATGCTCTGAGTATTTACTTCTCAGAACAAAGCCAGATTGTTCCTGAAAAACAAGACAGACGTTTTTCCCACTATATTATTTTCAGGGGAACAAAAACTGGTATTTTTCATAAATGGGATACTATTGCACAACATATATTGTGTGACAACCCACTCTATAAAGGATACCATAGTTTTGCAGAAGCTTTGAAAAAAGCTAGAAAAACTTTTGGGATTGAAAACTTCTTCATTGAACCTGAAGAAGTCAAAACATTTGCAGAAATTGCCAAAAATAATCCCGAACAATTTATAAAAGCTCAAGAGAGTGTTATTGCCCAACTGCAAGAACAACTCCTAAGATCTGGAAAAAATACACATAGTACACAAACCCAGATTGAAAATAGTTTGCTTAAACAGAAAAATGGATTTCTCGAAGCAAAAAATACACAGCTTAGACAAGAACTCGAGAAAAAGGAGACAAATATAGTCATACACAGAGATTTCAATTGTTTTAAAGCCAGAATCTTAGATTTGCCTTTAAAGCAAACCATGCAACCACTCTTCGAAAACTTTCCAGAATTTGAACAGTTGGTTTCCAGCAATGTATGCACAGAGTTCCCATTACTCTTATACAAGCTTCAACAAGACATCATTGACATGGCGTTCGGACCTCACGAAAAAGCCTACAAAGGAGTTACAATAGTACAAAGATTACATCAAGGAGGATCGATTCCGACCAACATGTTCTTCCTACAAATCAATTTAAAGAAAACAGACATGCCAGATGATCAAATCCTGAGTTTCTACCACAACGGAATGATCGATTACATAGAGTTCAGCCTAAACCCGAAGACAGAAGCTCTTCTCAACAAGTTTGGAGAAAAGTTTATCTTAACAGCCGGAAACATGGCGTCTCACTCACTCAGTTCACAAATTGGATGCAAGATTATCGCATCTTTTCCAGAAGCCGGTAGTCACACATACAGACCTGCAAGAAAACGTATTTTCATCAGCCATCTTGAAGACGAACAAGTAGCGTTGAAGAAGTACGCATGCACTCAAGAATTCACATGGTGGAACGACACGAACACCAAAGAACCACTTCAACAACTGATAGGACAGATGATCTCACAAGGTCAAAAAACACCAAAGCTATCTGACAGGATCGATTCTTAACAAGAATTAAACTTCTTAGAAACAGAATTTAGAGAATCTTGCGGAATAGAACTCTAAATCAATTAAAGAACAATCAATAGAAATTCAATAAACTGTATATATATCAAACAGTTATTAATCACAAGTTTTACACCAAACCTCAATCTTGTTGAACAGGCTCAACAAGACGATTTCTACTTCTCTAGAAATAGGATCTATAATCTTGAGGTTAATTCACTCTTGAATGAATATCGAATTCTATATACTATCTATCTTCTGTCGTCTATCATTTAATAGCTATCTATCAATACTATATATACAAAAGTAATTACAAGATAACTATCAAAAGTAAATTGATCTTCTGAATCTTCGTTAAACATATCTTGATCAATTCCTTATTTGTCTCCAACAGTATCGCATACCAAACTTATCAAGTCAGCAGTATTAACGATGATTTGGCTCAGCAGCATTAACGATGATTTGGCTCAGCAGCATTAACAACCTTCAGCAGTATTAACCTTCACAGTCTTCAAGCAGTAGTAACTCAGCTCAGCAGTACTAACCATGTCTAGCAGTAGTAATTTGGTCTAGCAGTACTAACTTCGTCTAGCAGTAGTAATCTTGCCCAGCAGTAGTAACGAAGACCTGGCAGTAGTAATGTAGACTTAGCAGTACTAACCATACTTGGCATATCTTCAGTTCCCAACAATCTCCCCCTAACTTGACTTTTAGGAAAAGAAGTCAAGTTCTTCAGATGATGCTTCCAAAACTTAGTCATCATGTACACACAGATTAGGACTTAGACCTAGACTCTGATTTGCAATCCTCCTTACCAAGAATCTTCCCATAGCAGAGTCTTTGTTGCAGACCAACTTTACATGTAGCATCCCTTTCAGTCTTTTCATGCTGTGATTATATATTTGATCCACCAGATAATACTCCTGATATGTGTTGTCAATTGATATGACATACACTCCACAATTTTCATAGAGCATCCAGTTGGTTACTGCTTGAAAAGGTCTTGCTGTTATGTGCTGAACTACTTCTGGTCTGAACATTAGGCATAGGTATTCTAACACCATCTTTGTGATAGACATACCTCTTTCTGTCAACATGTTGCCATAGATCTGCATGCCTACTTTGAACATCTCTTCCAGGTCAGATCTTGAGCATCTTCTTATGGCTTGTCCCCATGTTCTGTAGACTTCAAACTGCCCATCAGCTCTCTTGAGTCTGATATACTCCTTTCTTTCATCTATCAATGTATCCCAGTGACTGATTTCAGGAGGCTTTGAGTCTAATGGAGTCACTTTTATTGGTTCAGTATCAACCATAGTGATGTACAAGTCACACTGTTCATTGCTAAGTGATTGTGCCTTACTGGATTGACCTGTCTTGCTATCTCCTTGTCCTTCATCCTTGGCAACTTCTTCCTTTTCTCTTTCTTCTACCACTGGCTTCTCAACAGGTTCTATCTTTTGCTTCTTTACACACTTCTTTTTAGTGGCCACAGACTTTGTTCTCTTTCTGCTGAAAACCATGTTTGCATCCTTAGGTTCTTCCTGTTTCTTGGCAGTTGGAGGTGTATCATGTTTGGCTTTGATTAAAGCCTCTGCAACCTCCACTTCTTCTACTGTAAGCTTCTCTGTTACTGTTTCTGCTTTCTTTGTAGATTGAGCAGCATTAACTGTTTCTGCTGCTTGCTTAGAGTCAGCAGCATTAACAGTTTCTGCTGCTACTTCAGTTTCAGGTTCTTTCTCTGTTAGGTCTTCAGCAGCATTAACTGTTTCTGCTGCTTGTTCAAACTCAGCAGCATTAACAGTTTCTGCTGCTGTGGTTTCTGCTGCTTTTGAAGTTTCTGCTTCTTTAATCATCTCCTCCACCTTTTCTGTCTCCCCCTTGTTCTGTGCATTGGACTCCCCCTTCACCTGTGCATAATCCATTTCCATCTCAGTTTTCATGTGAACAGTCTCCCCCTCAATTTGTGGACCCTTCATTTTCAGATCTGCTTCTGACTCTGACTCCCCCTTTTTGGGAGCATCATCAGTTGAAGTTCTTCTTCTCAGCACAAATTGGGCCTTTTTCTTTTTGTGCAGCAACTTGGTGACCATCTTTTTGAGCTTCTCAATTTGAGACTGTTGGTAGGTGACCACAGTCTTCAGTTGCTCAATCTCTTTCTTTTGCGCCATAACATCCAAGTTGATATTCCCTATGGTTTCCATCAATTCCTCATAGTTATATCTATCCTCACCTTGTTTAGAAGTGTTTACCTTCTTTAAAGGGTCACTGGAAGTTTTAGCAGAAGCCTTCTGCCTAGCAGAAGCACTACCTGCCCCCTTGGTTTCTTGGCACCTGGGTCCTCCTAATGATTTCTCATTTAGAGTTGCCATGGGGAAGGTCTTAGTTATGTTACCACTGTCCTTCTCTGTGCTAGCAGAAGTAGTGGCAGCCTTAGCACCCATATGGTCATCCTTCTCCTTAGAGACCACCTTCTTGGGGTTGGGAGACACCCCTGTGGTTTCCCTGTTGATATTCTCAATTGGAGAATGCTCCAACTGAGGGCTTAAAGGCTTAGGGCTCTGAGTAGGTACATCAAGGGAAGGAACCTTGTGCACCTTTCTTCTTTGAAACCTTTTGGTGATTGTGGGAGTTGGTTGTTCAAGAATGGACTGAGGGATGTCTTTTGAGATGGAAGGTTGGGATTGGTCATCAGTGGGTTGATCTAATGAGGGCCTTGATCCTGATGCCATACCTTCAGAGGGGTGGGACACAACCATCATTGTAGAGAACAATGGTGTGTCAACTCCTTCCGAGTCCCTAGGAAGTCTTTTCATATTTGAAAAAACCTTCCCTTTAGGGGATTTGGGTACATATACCTCAGTAAACTGAGGTAAGTCCATCAATTCCTTGTTAAGAACTTCTTGCACAAACCTTGGATACATGAAAAAGCTCTTTTTGGATTCCAAGTTTGATACAAGATCATTAAAGATCATTGCCGAAAAATTGTACTTTCTGGCAGTGGATAAGCAGACCAAGGCATATGCAATGGGACTGCTGAACTCACTCCATCCAGTAGTTTTCTTGGAAATACAGTGCATCAGGGTATGAACAAGAAATCTCCATTGGTTGAAAAATTTTGATTTGTAGAATTTAAAAACACCAATGGGACCTTCATACCCCATTCTTTGTAAAGTAGAAAAGAGTTCTTCATTAGGAATAGAAGATATACCTGAAGCATCATTCAACTGAAGAGAGATGCGAATAACCTCTTCAGTGACTTTCAAGGGTTTATCACAAACCCTTGTTCGAATGGTTTTCTGCCCTTCTTCGACACTAACAGTGGCATTCTCCCAAAATTGTGTCTGATGTTCGATATAGATTGTTGGGCTCACCGTTAGGGCATAGGAGATGTGCGAGGATTTGAGAAAATCGACTATATCGTGGAATCCCGCAGCTTGTTTCGGCTTCTGAAGCATGGCTATTTCATTGTGCTCATCCACAAACTCCATGATTCCTGAGGATTCTTGAAAGAAAAACACAAAGATTCTGGGGAGACTAGGTTAGAACGAGAGAGAAGAAGTAAATGCGAAGAGTCGTTATGAACATTGGCGGGCAAACAGGGGTATTTATATGCCCTAGATTATCAAAAGCAGTATTAACGACATAAGCAGTATTAACTACCAAGCAGTATTAACTACCTAGCAGTATTAACTGCAAGGCAGTATTAACTCCACAGCAGTATTAACTACCAAGCAGTATTAACTACCTAGCAGTATTAACTACGGAGCAGTATTAACTACCAAGCAGTATTAACTACCTAGCAGTATTAACTACCTAGCAGTATTAACTGCACTAGCAGTATTAACTGCGGAGCAGTATTAACTGTGCACTAGCAGTATTAACTACTGAGCAGTATTAACTGCAAAGCAGTATTAACTACACAAGCAGTATTAACTTCTGAGCAGTATTAACTACACAAGCAGTATTAACTTCTGAGCAGTATTAACTACACAAGCAGTATTAACTGCACAAGCAGTATTAACTACTAGAACACAGGCAGTAGTAACTTTGCACGGGCAGTAGTAACTACACTTGCACTTTTCTGCACTTGGTAACCTGAGGGAAACAGAGAATCCTGAGAAAGAAAGTTAGTAGTGCTAAATATATGAAGAAATACAGGTATAAAAACAGAAAGTCATAAATTTATTCTAGGTTGATCATGCCCACACTTGTTACCAAAAAGGTGAATCTACCCACATCAAAAGCTTTTGTGAATAGATCAGCAAACTGGTCATTTGTATGAACTTTAGCAACCTGAATTAATTTCTTTTCATTGCAATCTCTTATAAAGTGATACCTTATCTCTATATGCTTTGTTTTTGAGTGTTTGACTGGATTATTAACAATGCTAATAGCACTGTTGTTATCAATGAAGATTGGAGTGTGAAGAAATGTTACCCCATAGTCCAACATCTGATTCTGAATCCATAGAACCTGAGAGCAGCAGCTTGCAGCAGCTATGTACTCAGCCTCTGTGGTAGATAAGGACACTGTGGTTTGTTTCTTACACTGCCAAGATACTAGTCTTGTACCCAAAAACTGACATCCACCTGAAGTAGACTTCCTATCCATGTTGGCTCCACCCAAATCACTATCTGAATATGCAAGCAAGTCAAAAGAGGATTCATGAGGATACCAGAGACCTAATCTAGGTTGCCCTTTTAAGTATCTGAATATTCTCTTGACAGCATGAAGGTGTGATTGCTTTGGAGAAACCTGAAATCTGGCACAAACACAGACTGAAAACATAATGTCAGGTCTAGAGGCTGTGAGATACATGAGAGATCCAATCATTGATCTGTAATGATGGACATCCACATCCTCCCCCTCAAGATCTGCAGTGATCTGTTTATGTGTTTCCATTGGTGTGCTTGCTGGCTTTGAGTCTGATAAACCAAACTTGTCCAGGATGTCTTTCACATATTTGGATTGGCTAATAAAAATCCCATCTTTCCTCTGTTTTACCTGAAGCCCAAGAAAGAATGTAAGTTCTCCCATGGAACTCATCTTGAAGCTTTTGTGCATCAATTCTTCAAACTCTTTACACATTTGATCATTGGTGGATCCAAAGATGATGTCATCCACATAGATCTGAACAAGTAAAGTACCTCTCTTTCTCCTCTTGATAAACAGGGTCTTGTCAATTACTCCTCTTTCAAAGTCATTTTTCAAGAGATAGGTAGACAAAGTGTCATACCATGCTCTTGGGGCCTGATGCAAACCATAGAGAGCCTTCTTCAGCTTGTATACTCTGTCAGGGTGCAATGGATTCTCAAATCCAGGGGGTTGACAGACATATACTTCTTCCTCAATGCTTCCATACAGAAATGCACTTTTGACATCCATTTGGTACACTTTGAACTTCATGTATGAGGCATAGGCTAGAAATAACCTGATTGCTTCAATCCTTGCCACAGGAGCAAAGACTTCCTCATAATCTATTCCTTCTTCCTGAGTGTACCCTTGTGCAACCAGTCTAGCTTTGTTTCTGATCACAATCCCTCTGTCATCCTTTTTGTTCCTAAAAATCCACTTAGTGCCAATTGCTCTATGACCTTTTGGAAGGTCTACCAAGTCCCAAACATCCTGTAATTTGAACTGTAGCAGCTCCTCTTGCATTGCCTCTATCCAGCTTGGGTCTTTCATGGCATCATAAGCCTTTTTGGGCTCAATCTGGGACAGAAAGCAAGTAAGAACAGTGTTAACTGTATTTTGCTGCTCTTGCAACTCTTGGAGTCTGCTTTGCTTTCTAGTCATCATGGGAGATGCAATATCTCCAATCACCAACTCAGGAGGATGATTTTTCTGAGTTCTTGTTGGATGACCAGCTTCCTCTTGTAAGTCCTCATCCAGATTAGACTCATTTAATTCTGGATTTGTTTCTGCTTCTTCAGTCACCTCAGATTCTCTGGAATTTGAACCTGAAGACTGATTTTCCTCTGTTCTCCTCTCTTCTTCATTCTGAATAGGTTCAGTCTCCTCATGGTGTTCACAGAATTCAACAGGATCAATGGAAGGGATTGGAAATATCACAGATTGAATTCTGTGTTCTGATGTTGGTGTATCCCTTTGTCCTGCATATACATCACCACTGAAACCCAAAGAATTAGTGAGTGAATCAATGTCAAATAGCCAATTAGGACCTGAACCAATAGGATTTGGTGTGTTCTCATTGCATTTGACATTGTCACTTTCTTCAATTATTCTAGAAGAGGTATTAAAAACTCTGTAGGCCTTACTTTGAGATGAATACCCAACAAGAAAACCATCATCTGCTTTGCTATCAAACTTGCCTAAGTGAGTTTTGGTATTGAGAATAGTACAAGGACATCCAAATGGTTTGAAAAATCCAATATATGGTTTCCTTTTATGGAAAAGCTCATAAGGTGTCTTGTTTTTAGGCTTTACAACTAAAACTCTGTTTTGAACATAGCAGGCAGTATTAACTGCTTCTGCCCAAAAAGTAATTGGTAACTTTGAGTCAGCTAACAGAGATCTAGCAGCCTCAATCAGTGTCCTATTCCTTCTCTCAGCAACACCATTTTGTTGTGGAGTCCTAGGAGCACTGTATTGTCTCTCAATTCCTTTTTCTTCACAAAAGGTGTTTAGATCAAAATTTTTAAACTCAGTTCCATTATCTGATCTAATGACTTTCACTCTTTGATTTGATTGGTTTTCAATTTTGAGAATAAAAGATTTGATCAGTCCACTTGTCTCATCTTTAGTTCTCAGAAAATATACCCAAGTAAATCTAGAATAATCATCAACAATAACTAA
The DNA here is from genome assembly GCA_033807775.1 of Saussurea involucrata. Lineage (NCBI taxonomy): Eukaryota > Viridiplantae > Streptophyta > Magnoliopsida > Asterales > Asteraceae > Saussurea > Saussurea involucrata. The sequence goes on from CM066316.1 coordinate 59,954,751, forward strand.
GCAGTATGATTTCTTGCCAATACTCATCACATTGGTAGGACCAAACAGATCCATATGTAACAGTTGAAGAGGATTTGATATAGTGTTTATCTCTTTGGACTTATGAGAAGTTTTGTGTTGTTTGCCTTTGAGACAAGCAACACAATGATCATCACATGAATAGACTTTGGATGGCAAACCCCTTACAAGGTTATTCTTAACAAGTTTATTTATTGTTTTAAAGTTCATGTGACACATCCTTCTGTGCCAAAGTGATGATTCATCCAAAGAAGCTTTTGAAACTAAACAATTTAGGGATGAATCAGATGATACACTTTCCAAATCTAAACAATAAACATTATCCTTCCTAGGAGTTCTCAGAAGTATCATGTTTTCATCAACCACTTTGTATCCAGGAGCAAGGATAATACATTCAGAATCAGTAAACAATATGCTATGCTTCTTGTCACAAACCTGTGATACACTTAACAGGTTGTATCTCAATTGTTCAACATAGTACACATCTTCAAAGGTCATCTTACCCTTTGAAACATCACCCTTACCACTTATCTTTCCACCAGCAGGATTATCCCCAAATGCAACATGTCCTCCATCAATCTTTTTGAAATTTTTAAGGCAGGCCATGTTACCTGTCATGTGCCTGGAGCAACCACTATCAACATGCCAAATGCTCTTCCCCTTGAGCTGTTGGTTGCCCTGCACATCAAGATAAATCAGTTAGTTTTATTGGGAACCCAAGCCGAAGTGGTCTTGGGTCTCCCTTGCTCATCAAAATACTTGCACTTGGTTTTGATGAGATTTTCAAATTTAGGTACTGCAGTACTGGAGTACTTTGTCAAAATTATTGGTGTAGCAGCACTAGCAGTACTAACAGTGCTAGCAGCAGTATTAACCTCAGAGGTACTAACAGTGCTAGCAGTACTAATACTGGGAGCAGCAGTATTAACCTCAGAAGTACTAACAGAGGTAGCAGTATTAACAGAGTTAACACTGCTAGAAGCAGTATTAACAGAGTTAATACTGCTAGCAGCAGTACTATCTGAAGAAGAAGCACTAAAAGTATTAGCAGCATTAACATTGGACTGATTACTAGCAGTATTAACACTGCTAGCAGCACTAACTTTGGAATGATTACTAGCAGTATTAACACTGCTAGCAGCACTAACTTTTGAAGCAGTACTAACAGTGTTAGCAGTACTAACACTGCTAGCAGCAGTATTGTTTTTAGTGCTTTTTGGAACCCACATAGTATCACATTCCTTTTCAGTCGTTTTCTTTATGTGGCTTTTGGGTTTATTTTGTTTCTTTGCCACATTTTTCTTTGCAGACTTTTTATATCCACCATTCTTTCTGTAACCACCAGGTTTTTGAAAAGATCTTTGAGCATTAAACCTTTGGTTAACAGGATTGAAATAACAGTGTTTGGCTAAGTGATTTAGCTTACCACAGATGAAACAAGGTTTTGGCCTGTTGATTCTGTTCAGGTCAACTCCTTGTCTCATAGCCCACTGGTTATTCCAGTTCCTTTGATTTCCCCTCTGATTATCATGTTTTTGGGGCTTGTTTTCTTTAGATTTCCTGCAAGTACACTGTTTACAGATATTGGAGTTCACAACTTTGGGCTGTGTGTAATGAACTTCCTTTTTCTCTTCAGTCCTTTTGATCTCAGTGTTCTTGACACATGGACTCTCACATTCCTCATCAGAGTCTACTTTGTCAGTCTCATCCTCAACAACTATTTCTTTTTCACAAGGATCTATATTAATCTTTAATTCAGGTTCCTTTCTATCCTTGATCTCTAACAAATCAGACTTGGGAGGTATGTAGTTGTTATTGTAGGGTGGAGGTGTGGTATTGTACCCTATCCCTACTTTCATCTTGTCATGGATTTGTGCTTTAATGATGGTGTCCATGGTTTTAGAAGCACAGGTAAACTTTTCAACATCAAGTTTAACCTTTTTAAGCTCTTCTTTTAACTTCTCATTCTCCTCCCCAGACACTTTCAGCTTAATCTCATACTCATTCTTCTCCCACTTCCAATAGTTAGTATCATAGTGGTGTTGAAGTTCATTAGCTTGAAAAGCTCTAATCTGTTCCTCAAACCTTTCTACAATCCTAACATAATCTTTCACATCTTTCTCTAGCCTCTTAAGGTCATCACACATACTCTGATTGTGATCCCTATATCTTTTAACAACATCAATGCAAGCTTGAGAACAGAGTTTAGATTGTACCTCAGTGGGAATATCAGATACTTCTGCCATAAGAGCTTGATTTTGACATGCTTCTTCAGCTTGATCACTCCAATCAAATCCCATTCCTTGTTGAGAAACAAGGGCTTGAGAGGAGCTTCTGTTTTGGTTTCCATTTGGAGTCTGTGATCCTCCATTTCTGCATTCTCTGGCAAAGTGTCCCATCTTGTGACACTTGTAACACTCAACCTTGGACTTGTCAAAGCCTGCACCATCTTCTCTTCTCTGGGAAAAGTTGTTTCTCCCAGTCCTTTTGATGAATTTCTTCACCCTCATTGATAGCATAGCCATCTGCCACTTGATGTCCATCTCTTCCAGATCATCAGCATTGATCTGCTCTAAGTCATCATTGATTAGAGAAGAGTGAACATGACTAGAAAAGAATGCTTCTAGTACAGAATCTGTAGTCTTCTCTTGATTGGTTCCACCAGCAGCATTAATAGAACCTGCATTATTAACAGAATCAGGATTAGCAGCATTATCAGAGGATGAAGATAATAAAGCAGCATTATAAACAAATCCAGATGGCTTTTTCTTGGCTTCAACTTCAGCCTCAAATACTCTCAGATCATTGTAGAGGTCATCTAGCTCTTTGTCCTCCAATTGGTCATTCTGTCTGAATGAGACTGTGTACATGGTCCATTCTTCTCCCAATGATCTAAGGAACTTTCTATTGACATCATCAGCATCCATGTGTACACCCACAGTTGCTAATTCTCCAATCAACTTGTTAAATCTGTCAAAAGTTTGAGTCATAGACTCATTCTTTGCAGACATGAAGTTCTCATATTGTTGCCTGAGAATGGCCTTTTGATTTCTCTTTGTGCTCTTTGTGCCAGTAAATCTTTTCTCCAGAGCATTCCACAACATCTGTGCATCTGTGCAGTGTTGGAATTGATGTTGGTACTCATTAGGAATAGCCAAAAGCAGAGTGCTTAAGGCCTTCATCTCTGTTTGTCTGACTTTCTTTTCAGCATCTGTCTTGGGAGGAGGTCTCTTTCCATCTGCTCCAATCTTTCCTTCATTACATGGGCCATTTTCTATGATGTCCCATATTGCATAATCAGTAAGAAGAATGTACTGCTTGATTCTTAGTTTCCACATGTCAAATTCATTGGGTTTGAGCATGGGAACCTTTGAAACAAGAGTACTGTGAGAATCCATTGAATTGTCCATAGCTTCTAAGATACTAAGGCTCTGATACCACTTGACAGGATCGATTCTTAACAAGAATTAAACTTCTTAGAAACAGAATTTAGAGAATCTTGCGGAATAGAACTCTAAATCAATTAAAGAACAATCAATAGAAATTCAATAAACTGTATATATATCAAACAGTTATTACTCACAAGTTTTACACCAAACCTCAATCTTGTTGAACAGGCTCAACAAGACGATTTCTACTTCTCTAGAAATAGGATCTATAATCTTGAGGTTAATTCACTCTTGAATGAATATCGAATTCTATATACTATCTATCTTCTGTCGTCTATCATTTAATAGCTATCTATCAATACTATATATACAAAAGTAATTACAAGATAACTATCAAAAGTAAATTGATCTTCTGAATCTTCGTTAAACATATCTTGATCAATTCCTTATTTGTCTCCAACAGTATCGCATACCAAACTTATCAAGTCAGCAGTATTAACGATGATTTGGCTCAGCAGCATTAACGATGATTTGGCTCAGCAGCATTAACAACCTTCAGCAGTATTAACCTTCACAGTCTTCAAGCAGTAGTAACTCAGCTCAGCAGTACTAACCATGTCTAGCAGTAGTAATTTGGTCTAGCAGTACTAACTTCGTCTAGCAGTAGTAATCTTGCCCAGCAGTAGTAACGAAGACCTGGCAGTAGTAATGTAGACTTAGCAGTACTAACCATACTTGGCATATCTTCAGTTCCCAACAATCTCCCCCTAACTTGACTTTTAGGAAAAGAAGTCAAGTTCTTCAGATGATGCTTCCAAAACTTAGTCATCATGTACACACAGATTAGGACTTAGACCTAGACTCTGATTTGCAATCCTCCTTACCAAGAATCTTCCCATAGCAGAGTCTTTGTTGCAGACCAACTTTACATGTAGCATCCCTTTCAGTCTTTTCATGCTGTGATTATATATTTGATCCACCAGATAATACTCCTGATATGTGTTGTCAATTGATATGACATACACTCCACAATTTTCATAGAGCATCCAGTTGGTTACTGCTTGAAAAGGTCTTGCTGTTATGTGCTGAACTACTTCTGGTCTGAACATTAGGCATAGGTATTCTAACACCATCTTTGTGATAGACATACCTCTTTCTGTCAACATGTTGCCATAGATCTGCATGCCTACTTTGAACATCTCTTCCAGGTCAGATCTTGAGCATCTTCTTATGGCTTGTCCCCATGTTCTGTAGACTTCAAACTGCCCATCAGCTCTCTTGAGTCTGATATACTCCTTTCTTTCATCTATCAATGTATCCCAGTGACTGATTTCAGGAGGCTTTGAGTCTAATGGAGTCACTTTTATTGGTTCAGTATCAACCATAGTGATGTACAAGTCACACTGTTCATTGCTAAGTGATTGTGCCTTACTGGATTGACCTGTCTTGCTATCTCCTTGTCCTTCATCCTTGGCAACTTCTTCCTTTTCTCTTTCTTCTACCACTGGCTTCTCAACAGGTTCTATCTTTTGCTTCTTTACACACTTCTTTTTAGTGGCCACAGACTTTGTTCTCTTTCTGCTGAAAACCATCTTTGCATCCTTAGGTTCTTCCTGTTTCTTGGCAGTTGGAGGTGTATCATGTTTGGCTTTGATTAAAGCCTCTGCAACCTCCACTTCTTCTACTGTAAGCTTCTCTGTTACTGTTTCTGCTTTCTTTGTAGATTGAGCAACATTAACTGTTTCTGCTGCTTGCTTAGAGTCAGCAGCATTAACAGTTTCTGTTGCTACTTCAATTTCAGGTTCTTTCTCTGTTAGGTCTTCAGCAGCATTAACTGTTTCTGCTGCTTGTTCAAACTCAGCAGCATTAACAGTTTCTGCTGCTGTGGTTTCTGCTGCTTTTGAAGTTTCTGCTTCTTTAATCATCTCCTCCACCTTTTCTGTCTCCCCCTTGTTCTGTGCACTGGACTCCCCCTTTACCTGTGCATAATCCATTTCCATCTCAGTTTTCATGTGAACAGTCTCCCCCTCAATTTGTGGACCCTTCATTTTCAGATCTGCTTCTGACTCTGACTCCCCCTTTTTGGGAGCATCATCAGTTGAAGTTCTTCTTCTCAGCACAAATTGGGCCTTTTTCTTTTTGTGCAGCAACTTGGTGACCATCTTTTTGAGCTTCTCAATTTGAGACTGTTGGTAGGTGACCACAGTCTTCAGTTGCTCAATCTCTTTCTTTTGCGCCATAACATCCAAGTTGATATTCCCTATGGTTTCCATCAATTCCTCATAGTTATATCTATCCTCACCTTGTTTAGAAGTGTTTACCTTCTTTAAAGGGTCACTGGAAGTTTTAGAAGAAGCCTTCTGCCTAGCAGAAGCACTACCTGCCCCCTTGGTTTCTTGGCACCTGGGTCCTCCTAATGATTTCTCATTTAGAGTTGCCATGGGGAAGGTCTTAGTTATGTTACCACTGTCCTTCTCTGTGCTAGCAGAAGTAGTGGCAGCCTTAGCACCCATATGGTCATCCTTCTCCTTAGAGACCACCTTCTTGGGGTTGGGAGACACCCCTGTGGTTTCCCTGTTGATATTCTCAATTGGAGAATGCTCCAACTGAGGGCTTAAAGGCTTAGGGCTCTGAGTAGGTACATCAAGGGAAGGAACCTTGTGCACCTTTCTTCTTTGAAACCTTTTGGTGATTGTGGGAGTTGGTTGTTCAAGAATGGACTGAGGGATGTCTTTTGAGATGGAAGGTTGGGATTGGTCATCAGTGGGTTGATCTAATGAGGGCCTTGATCCTGATGCCATACCTTCAGAGGGGTGGGACACAACCATCATTGTAGAGAACAATGGTGTGTCAACTCCTTCCGAGTCCCTAGGAAGTCTTTTCATATTTGAAAAAACCTTCCCTTTAGGGGATTTGGGTACATATACCTCAGTAAACTGAGGTAAGTCCATCAATTCCTTGTTAAGAACTTCTTGCACAAACCTTGGATACATGAAAAAGCTCTTTTTGGATTCCAAGTTTGATACAAGATCATTAAAGATCATTGCCGAAAAATTGTACTTTCTGGCAGTGGATAAGCAGACCAAGGCATATGCAATGGGACTGCTGAACTCACTCCATCCAGTAGTTTTCTTGGAAATACAGTGCATCAGGGTATGAACAAGAAATCTCCATTGGTTGAAAAATTTTGATTTGTAGAATTTAAAAACACCAATGGGACCTTCATACCCCATTCTTTGTAAAGTAGAAAAGAGTTCTTCATTAGGAATAGAAGATATACCTGAAGCATCATTCAACTGAAGAGAGATGCGAATAACCTCTTCAGTGACTTTCAAGGGTTTATCACAAACCCTTGTTCGAATGGTTTTCTGCCCTTCTTCGACACTAACAGTGGCATTCTCCCAAAATTGTGTCTGATGTTCGATATAGATTGTTGGGCTCACCGTTAGGGCATAGGAGATGTGCGAGGATTTGAGAAAATCGACTATATCGTGGAATCCCGCAGCTTGTTTCGGCTTCTGAAGCATGGCTATTTCATTGTGCTCATCCACAAACTCCATGATTCCTGAGGATTCTTGAAAGAAAAACACAAAGATTCTGGGGAGACTAGGTTAGAACGAGAGAGAAGAAGTAAATGCGAAGAGTCGTTATGAACATTGGCGGGCAAACAGGGGTATTTATATGCCCTAGATTATCAAAAGCAGTATTAACGACATAAGCAGTATTAACTACCAAGCAGTATTAACTACCTAGCAGTATTAACTGCAAGGCAGTATTAACTCCACAGCAGTATTAACTACCAAGCAGTATTAACTACCTAGCAGTATTAACTACGGAGCAGTATTAACTACCAAGCAGTATTAACTACCTAGCAGTATTAACTACCTAGCAGTATTAACTGCACTAGCAGTATTAACTGCGGAGCAGTATTAACTGTGCACTAGCAGTATTAACTACTGAGCAGTATTAACTGCAAAGCAGTATTAACTACACAAGCAGTATTAACTTCTGAGCAGTATTAACTACACAAGCAGTATTAACTTCTGAGCAGTATTAACTACACAAGCAGTATTAACTGCACAAGCAGTATTAACTACTAGAACACAGGCAGTAGTAACTTTGCACGGGCAGTAGTAACTACACTTGCACTTTTCTGCACTTGGTAACCTGAGGGAAACAGAGAATCCTGAGAAAGAAAGTTAGTAGTGCTAAATATATGAAGAAATACAGGTATAAAAACAGAAAGTCATAAATTTATTCTAGGTTGATCATGCCCACACTTGTTACCAAAAAGGTGAATCTACCCACATCAAAAGCTTTTGTGAATAGATCAGCAAACTGGTCATTTGTATGAACTTTAGCAACCTGAATTAATTTCTTTTCATTGCAATCTCTTATAAAGTGATACCTTATCTCTATATGCTTTGTTTTTGAGTGTTTGACTGGATTATTAACAATGCTAATAGCACTGTTGTTATCAATGAAGATTGGAGTGTGAAGAAATGTTACCCCATAGTCCAACATCTGATTCTGAATCCATAGAACCTGAGAGCAGCAGCTTGCAGCAGCTATGTACTCAGCCTCTGTGGTAGATAAGGACACTGTGGTTTGTTTCTTACACTGCCAAGATACTAGTCTTGTACCCAAAAACTGACATCCACCTGAAGTAGACTTCCTATCCATGTTGGCTCCACCCAAATCACTATCTGAATATGCAAGCAAGTCAAAAGAGGATTCATGAGGATACCAGAGACCTAATCTAGGTTGCCCTTTTAAGTATCTGAATATTCTCTTGACAGCATGAAGGTGTGATTGCTTTGGAGAAACCTGAAATCTGGCACAAACACAGACTGAAAACATAATGTCAGGTCTAGAGGCTGTGAGATACATGAGAGATCCAATCATTGATCTGTAATGATGGACATCCACATCCTCCCCCTCAAGATCTGCAGTGATCTGTTTATGTGTTTCCATTGGTGTGCTTGCTGGCTTTGAGTCTGATAAACCAAACTTGTCCAGGATGTCTTTCACATATTTGGATTGGCTAATAAAAATCCCATCTTTCCTCTGTTTTACCTGAAGCCCAAGAAAGAATGTAAGTTCTCCCATGGAACTCATCTTGAAGCTTTTGTGCATCAATTCTTCAAACTCTTTACACATTTGATCATTGGTGGATCCAAAGATGATGTCATCCACATAGATCTGAACAAGTAAAGTATCTCTCTTTCTCCTCTTGATAAACAGGGTCTTGTCAATTACTCCTCTTTCAAAGTCATTTTTCAAGAGATAGGTAGACAAAGTGTCATACCATGCTCTTGGGGCCTGATGCAAACCATAGAGAGCCTTCTTCAGCTTGTATACTTTGTCAGGGTGCAATGGATTCTCAAATCCAGGGGGTTGACAGACATATACTTCTTCCTCAATGCTTCCATACAGAAATGCACTTTTGACATCCATTTGGTACACTTTGAACTTCATGTATGAGGCATAGGCTAGAAATAACCTGATTGCTTCAATCCTTGCCACAGGAGCAAAGACTTCCTCATAATCTATTCCTTCTTCCTGAGTGTACCCTTGTGCAACCAGTCTAGCTTTGTTTCTGATCACAATCCCTCTGTCATCCTTTTTGTTCCTAAAAATCCACTTAGTGCCAATTGCTCTATGACCTTTTGGAAGGTCTACCAAGTCCCAAACATCCTGTAATTTGAACTGTAGCAGCTCCTCTTGCATTGCCTCTATCCAGCTTGGGTCTTTCATGGCATCATAAGCCTTTTTGGGCTCAATCTGGGACAGAAAGCAAGTAAGAACAGTGTTAACTGTATTTTGCTGCTCTTGCAACTCTTGGAGTCTGCTTTGCTTTCTAGTCATCATGGGAGATGCAATATCTCCAATCACCAACTCAGGAGGATGATTTTTCTGAGTTCTTGTTGGATGACCAGCTTCCTCTTGTAAGTCCTCATCCAGATTAGACTCATTTAATTCTGGATTTGTTTCTGCTTCTTCAGTCACCTCAGATTCTCTGGAATTTGAACCTGAAGACTGATTTTCCTCTGTTCTCCTCTCTTCTTCATTCTGAATAGGTTCAGTCTCCTCATGGTGTTCACAGAATTCAACAGGATCAATGGAAGGGATTGGAAATATCACAGATTGAATTCTGTGTTCTGATGTTGGTGTATCCCTTTGTCCTGCATATACATCACCACTGAAACCCAAAGAATTAGTGAGTGAATCAATGTCAAATAGCCAATTAGGACCTGAACCAATAGGATTTGGTGTGTTCTCATTGCATTTGACATTGTCACTTTCTTCAATTATTCTAGAAGAGGTATTAAAAACTCTGTAGGCCTTACTTTGAGATGAATACCCAACAAGAAAACCATCATCTGCTTTGCTATCAAACTTGCCTAAGTGAGTTTTGGTATTGAGAATAGTACAAGGACATCCAAATGGTTTGAAAAATCCAATATATGGTTTCCTTTTATGGAAAAGCTCATAAGGTGTCTTGTTTTTAGGCTTTACAACTAAAACTCTGTTTTGAACATAGCAGGCAGTATTAACTGCTTCTGCCCAAAAAGTAATTGGTAACTTTGAGTCAGCTAACAGAGATCTAGCAGCCTCAATCAGTGTCCTATTCCTTCTCTCAGCAACACCATTTTGTTGTGGAGTCCTAGGAGCACTGTATTGTCTCTCAATTCCTTTTTCTTCACAAAAGGTGTTTAGATCAAAATTTTTAAACTCAGTTCCATTATCTGATCTAATGACTTTCACTCTTTGATTTGATTGGTTTTCAATTTTGAGAATAAAAGATTTGATCAGTCCACTTGTCTCATCTTTAGTTCTCAGAAAATATACCCAAGTAAATCTAGAATAATCATCAACAATAACTAAGCAGTATGATTTCTTGCCAATACTCATCACATTGGTAGGACCAAACAGATCCATATGTAACAGTTGAAGAGGATTTGATATAGTGTTTATCTCTTTGGACTTATGAGAAGTTTTGTGTTGTTTGCCTTTGAGACAAGCAACACAATGATCATCACATGAATAGACTTTGGATGGCAAACCCCTTACAAGGTTATTCTTAACAAGTTTATTTATTGTTTTAAAGTTCATGTGACACATCCTTCTGTGCCAAAGTGATGATTCATCCAAAGAAGCTTTTGAAACTAAACAATTTAGGGATGAATCAGATGATACACTTTCCAAATCTAAACAATAAACATTATCCTTCCTAGGAGTTCTCAGAAGTATCATGTTTTCATCAACCACTTTGTATCCAGGAGCAAGGATAATACATTCAGAATCAGTAAACAATATGCTATGCTTCTTGTCACAAACCTGTGATACACTTAACAGGTTGTATCTCAATTGTTCAACATAGTACACATCTTCAAAGGTCATCTTACCCTTTGAAACATCACCCTTACCACTTATCTTTCCACCAGCAGGATTATCCCCAAATGCAACATGTCCTCCATCAATCTTTTTGAAATTTTTGAGGCAGGCCATGTTACCTGTCATGTGCCTGGAGCAACCACTATCAACATGCCAAATGCTCTTCCCCTTGAGCTGTTGGTTGCCCTGCACATCAAGATAAATCAGTTAGTTTTATTGGGAACCCAAGCCGAAGTGGTCTTGGGTCTCCCTTGCTCATCAAAATACTTGCACTTGGTTTTGATGAGATTTTCAAATTTAGGTACTGCAGTACTGGAGTACTTTGTCAAAATTATTGGTGTAGCAGCACTAGCAGTACTAACAGTGCTAGCAGCAGTATTAACCTCAGAGGTACTAACAGTGCTAGCAGTACTAATACTGGGAGCAGCAGTATTAACCTCAGAAGTACTAACAGAGGTAGCAGTATTAACAGAGTTAACACTGCTAGAAGCAGTATTAACAGAGTTAATACTGCTAGCAGCAGTACTATCTGAAGAAGAAGCACTAAAAGTATTAGCAGCATTAACATTGGACTGATTACTAGCAGTATTAACACTGCTAGCAGCACTAACTTTGGAATGATTACTAGCAGTATTAACACTGCTAGCAGCACTAACTTTTGAAGCAGTACTAACAGTGTTAGCAGTACTAACACTGCTAGCAGCAGTATTGTTTTTAGTGCTTTTTGGAACCCACATAGTATCACATTCCTTTTCAGTCGTTTTCTTTATGTGGCTTTTGGGTTTATTTTGTTTCTTTGCCACATTTTTCTTTGCAGACTTTTTATATCCACCATTCTTTCTGTAACCACCAGGTTTTTGAAAAGATCTTTGAGCATTAAACCTTTGGTTAACAGGATTGAAATAACAGTGTTTGGCTAAGTGATTTAGCTTACCACAGATGAAACAAGGTTTTGGCCTGTTGATTCTGTTCAGGTCAACTCCTTGTCTCATAGCCCACTGGTTATTCCAGTTCCTTTGATTTCCCCTCTGATTATCATGTTTTTGGGGCTTGTTTTCTTTAGATTTCCTGCAAGTACACTGTTTACAGATATTGGAGTTCACAACTTTGGGCTGTGTGTAATGAACTTCCTTTTTCTCTTCAGTCCTTTTGATCTCAGTGTTCTTGACACATGGACTCTCACATTCCTCATCAGAGTCTACTTTGTCAGTCTCATCCTCAACAACTATTTCTTTTTCACAAGGATCTATATTAATCTTTAATTCAGGTTCCTTTCTATCCTTGGTCTCTAACAAATCAGACTTGGGAGGTATGTAGTTGTTATTGTAGGGTGGAGGTGTGGTATTGTACCCTATCCCTACTTTCATCTTGTCATGGATTTGTGCTTTAATGATGGTGTCCATGGTTTTAGAAGCACAGGTAAACTTTTCAACATCAAGTTTAACCTTTTTAAGCTCTTCTTTTAACTTCTCATTCTCCTCCCCAGACACTTTCAGCTTAATCTCATACTCATTCTTCTCCCACTTCCAATAGTTAGTATCATAGTGGTGTTGAAGTTCATTAGCTTGAAAAGCTCTAATCTGTTCCTCAAACCTTTCTACAATCCTAACATAATCTTTCACATCTTTCTCTAGCCTCTTAAGGTCATCACACATACTCTGATTGTGATCCCTATATCTTTTAACAACATCAATGCAAGCTTGAGAACAGAGTTTAGATTGTACCTCAGTGGGAATATCAGATACTTCTGCCATAAGAGCTTGATTTTGACATGCTTCTTCAGCTTGATCACTCCAATCAAATCCCATTCCTTGTTGAGAAACAAGGGCTTGAGAGGAGCTTCTGTTTTGGTTTCCATTTGGAGTCTGTGATCCTCCACTTCTGCATTCTCTGGCAAAGTGTCCCATCTTGTGACACTTGTAACACTCAACCTTGGACTTGTCAAAGCCTGCACCATCTTCTCTTCTCTGGGAAAAGTTGTTTCTCCCAGTCCTTTTGATGAATTTCTTCACCCTCATTGATAGCATAGCCATCTGCCACTTGATGTCCATCTCTTCCAGATCATCAGGATTGATCTTCTCTAAGTCACCATTGATTAGAGAAGAGTGAACATGACTAGAAAAGAATGCTTCTAGTACAGAATCTGTAGTCTTCTCTTGATTGGTTCCACCAGCAGCATTAATAGAACCTGCATTATTAACAGAATCAGGATTAGCAGCATTATCAGAGGATGAAGATAATAAAGCAGCATTATAAACAAATCCAGATGGCTTTTTCTTGGCTTCAACTTCAGCCTCAAATACTCTCAGATCATTGTAGAGGTCATCTAGCTCTTTGTCCTCCAATTGGTCATTCTGTCTGAATGAGACTGTGTACATGGTCCATTCTTCTCCCAATGATCTAAGGAACTTTCTATTGACATCATCAGCATCCATGTGTACACCCACAGTTGCTAATTCTCCAATCAACTTGTTAAATCTGTCAAAAGTTTGAGTCATAGACTCATTCTTTGCAGACATGAAGTTCTCATATTGTTGCCTGAGAATGGCCTTTTGATTTCTCTTTGTGCTCTTTGTGCCAGTAAATCTTTTCTCCAGAGCATTCCACAACATCTGTGCATCTGTGCAGTGTTGGAATTGATGTTGGTACTCATTAGGAATAGCCAAAAGCAGAGTGCTTAAGGCCTTCATCTCTGTTTGTCTGACTTTCTTTTCAGCATCTGTCTTGGGAGGAGGTCTCTTTCCATCTGCTCCAATCTTTCCTTCATTACATGGGCCATTTTCTATGATGTCCCATATTGCATAATCAGTAAGAAGAATGTACTGCTTGATTCTTAGTTTCCACATGTCAAATTCATTGGGTTTGAGCATGGGAACCTTTGAAACAAGAGTACTGTGAGAATCCATTGAATTGTCCATAGCTTCTAAGATACCAAGGCTCTGATACCACTTGACAGGATCGATTCTTAACAAGAATTAAACTTCTTAGAAACAGAATTTAGAGAATCTTGCGGAATAGAACTCTAAATCAATTAAAGAACAATCAATAGAAATTCAATAAACTGTATATATATCAAACAGTTATTACTCACAAGTTTTACACCAAACCTCAATCTTGTTGAACAGGCTCAACAAGACGATTTCTACTTCTCTAGAAATAGGATCTATAATCTTGAGGTTAATTCACTCTTGAATGAATATCGAATTCTATATACTATCTATCTTCTGTCGTCTATCATTTAATAGCTATCTATCAATACTATATATACAAAAGTAATTACAAGATAACTATCAAAAGTAAATTGATCTTCTGAATCTTCGTTAAACATATCTTGATCAATTCCTTATTTGTCTCCAACAGTATCGCATACCAAACTTATCAAGTCAGCAGTATTAACGATGATTTGGCTCAGCAGCATTAACGATGATTTGGCTCAGCAGCATTAACAACCTTCAGCAGTATTAACCTTCACAGTCTTCAAGCAGTAGTAACTCAGCTCAGCAGTACTAACCATGTCTAGCAGTAGTAATTTGGTCTAGCAGTACTAACTTCGTCTAGCAGTAGTAATCTTGCCCAGCAGTAGTAACGAAGACCTGGCAGTAGTAATGTAGACTTAGCAGTACTAACCATACTTGGCATATCTTCAGTTCCCAACAATCTCCCCCTAACTTGACTTTTAGGAAAAGAAGTCAAGTTCTTCAGATGATGCTTCCAAAACTTAGTCATCATGTACACACAGATTAGGACTTAGACCTAGACTCTGATTTGCAATCCTCCTTACCAAGAATCTTCCCATAGCAGAGTCTTTGTTGCAGACCAACTTTACATGTAGCATCCCTTTCAGTCTTTTCATGCTGTGATTATATATTTGATCCACCAGATAATACTCCTGATATGTGTTGTCAATTGATATGACATACACTCCACAATTTTCATAGAGCATCCAGTTGGTTACTGCTTGAAAAGGTCTTGCTGTTATGTGCTGAACTACTTCTGGTCTGAACATTAGGCATAGGTATTCTAACACCATCTTTGTGATAGACATACCTCTTTCTGTCAACATGTTGCCATAGATCTGCATGCCTACTTTGAACATCTCTTCCAGGTCAGATCTTGAGCATCTTCTTATGGCTTGTCCCCATGTTCTGTAGACTTCAAACTGCCCATCAGCTCTCTTGAGTCTGATATACTCCTTTCTTTCATCTATCAATGTATCCCAGTGACTGATTTCAGGAGGCTTTGAGTCTAATGGAGTCACTTTTATTGGTTCAGTATCAACCATAGTGATGTACAAGTCACACTGTTCATTGCTAAGTGATTGTGCCTTACTGGATTGACCTGTCTTGCTATCTCCTTGTCCTTCATCCTTGGCAACTTCTTCCTTTTCTCTTTCTTCTACCACTGGCTTCTCAACAGGTTCTATCTTTTGCTTCTTTACACACTTCTTTTTAGTGGCCACAGACTTTGTTCTCTTTCTGCTGAAAACCATCTTTGCATCCTTAGGTTCTTCCTGTTTCTTGGCAGTTGGAGGTGTATCATGTTTGGCTTTGATTAAAGCCTCTGCAACCTCCACTTCTTCTACTGTAAGCTTCTCTGTTACTGTTTCTGCTTTCTTTGTAGATTGAGCAGCATTAACTGTTTCTGCTGCTTGCTTAGAGTCAGCAGCATTAACAGTTTCTGCTGCTACTTCAGTTTCAGGTTCTTTCTCTGTTAGGTCTTCAGCAGCATTAACTGTTTCTGCTGCTTGTTCAAACTCAGCAGCATTAACAGTTTCTGCTGCTGTGGTTTCTGCTGCTTTTGAAGTTTCTGCTTCTTTAATCATCTCCTCCACCTTTTCTGTCTCCCCCTTGTTCTGTGCACTGGACTCCCCCTTCACCTGTGCATAATCCATTTCCATCTCAGTTTTCATGTGAACAGTCTCCCCCTCAATTTGTGGACCCTTCATTTTCAGATCTGCTTCTGACTCTGACTCCCCCTTTAATAGTGGTTTAACGGAAACCCAAAAAATCCGCCATACCCCTTAGTTGGTATCAGAGCATGGTCCGATTCGAAAGATTTAAAAGACTTAGTCAGGCTCGTCGGTGGCAGTTAATCCACAATATACGAGAACCCGCTAAGGTGAAAATCCAGGGATCATATTATGTTATGATATAAATATGAAGGTTATGATGAATTTTAGGGTCAAGATAAACACTACTATACTAGTTGTTTTAATCTTCATTTGTTATCTATCTAAGAATTTTATGGGATATATGAAAATATTATAAAAATGAGTTGACCCAGCAAAAAATAATACTCATATACAAGATACAGCAATAAGAAACTTAGAACAGTTAAGTATCGCAGATATGAAATACATAAATGAATTTACATTAGACTTCTCAAGGTTACTTTCACAAACAGGACAAGCAATGGATGACGAGTTATGCAACAAATATTTTATAAAATTACCAGGAGATCTGGGAAAAAATATACATGAAAACTGGAAACAAAATTATGAAAATGTAAAAAATCTAGGTATCGGACCTAGAATAACTTATACATTTTCCACATATATATATATATATATAGGGTTGGGTTCACGTGAGACCAACCTGTTTTCGTGAGACCGTAAGACCAAGAAATTAACACTAAACCTTCACAGTGATTCATTGTGAAGGTAAGAAAAACAACAAACATTCACAACAAAAACACTGTGAAGGTTTACCATCACAGTACATTCACAGTCTTTTGCTGTGAAAGTTTAGTGTTAATTTTTGGTCTCACGGTCTAAAAAAAATAGTCTGATCTCACATGATCTCAAGTCTCTCTCTCTCTCTCTCTATATATATATATATATATATATATATATAGAGAGAGAGAGAGAGGATCAAACGAGAACAATAACTACTTAAAAGAATATGAGAACGAACAAAATCATTAGTGATTTTACATTAACGCGCAAAAAAGCCATGCAGACATGAACACACACACACACACACACACACACACACACATATATATATATATATATATATATATATATATATATATATATATATATATATATATGGGTGTGTGTGTGCGTGCATGTGTTCGTGTGTGTATGACGAGAGAAAATCAAACTTCATAACCCGACGGGAACAAAAAATAACATCACGAGTAGGGATGTAAACGAACCGAACGAACACGAACGGAGACTTGTTCATGTTCGTTCGTTTAACTTAACCGAACAAACGAACGAACACGAACGGTAAACGAACGGGATTTTATGTGTTCATGTTCGTTCGTTAAGAATTTTTGTTTGTTCGTGTTCGTTTATGTTCGTTCATTAAGAGTTAAACGAACGTAAACGAACGTAAACGAACGAACTTAAATGAACATAAACGAACAAATTTAAATAAACATAAACGAACGACTTTAAATGAACATAAGCGAACGAACTTAAATGAACATAAACGAACGAATCCAAATGAACAAAAAAAACCAACATACTCATCATTTCGTTTGTAAAAATACCTTAATAAAATGAAAAACTGGGTTAACTTAGGAGGTATGAAAAATAAATTCTAAAAGATCAATTTACTTTATGATTTTACACATTATATTCATATTATATAAATATGTTTATGTATAAACAAGCATAAACGAACATAAATGAACATAAACGAACGTAAACGAACGAACATTAACGAACATAAATGAACGAACGTTCACGAACATAAATGAACGAACGAGACCATTGTTCATGTTCGTTCATTTAACTAAACGAACAAAAAAACGTGTTCATGTTCGTTCATTTATTAAATAAACGAACATAAACGAACTTCCCGCCAAACAGTTCACGAACGGTTCGCTGAACGTTCGGTTCGTTTACAGCCCTAATCACGAGATCTATAGTCTAAAAAGTAATATTATAAAAGTCTTGATTTATATACTTTAAACTTTGTGTTAATTTAGTTAATATTTATTTTTGATGTAATAAAATTTTTTAAAATAAAAGAATTTAACTAGTGGAAATAGAGAATAAAAAGCTAAAGTTAAATAAGAATTTAAATTATAAAATATAGAAGACCGACACTTTTAGAAATAAACAAATTTAATTTAGAGTAAATTACATAAATCGTCCCTAATGTTGGTCACTTTTTGGATATAGTCCCTATTTTCAAAAAATTACACTAAGCGTCCCTAAGGTTTGACAAACCGCACGGAATTGGTCCCTCCCTCTAACGCCGTTTCTTTTTCAGCCGTTAAGTTGATCACGTGAGTGACATGTGAGGGGTAAAATAGTCATTTTACTGTTCATCATCTCCTAAAAGTAACCACCACCACCACCACCACCACCACCACCACCACCACCATCATCATCAACCCATCACCACCACCACCACCATCACCCCATCACCACCACCATCATCAACCCATCACCACCACCACCACCACCATCAACCCATCACCACCACCACCACAACCACCAGCACCATCATCAACCCATCACCACCACTACGAACATCATCAACCCATCACCACCACCACCATCAACCTATCACCACCACCACCATCATCATTTTCCGGCTAAACTCGTTTTTCCGGCGAGCTCTTCCAACACACTGTACTTAATAAAATATTGATGGAAATCCATTATGGATGTTGCTTCTCGATCAAAATATCAAATAAATCAATTTGAGTTGAAATTTATGCAGAAATCCGGTGAAGATGTTGATTTCCGACGAAGTCCGGTTTTCCGGCGAGTGCTCCGGCGATGCTGAAACATGCAGATTTCTCAACCAAAATCGAAACTGAAAATTTCTTTCTTTTCCAAATGCAAAAACAAGAAGGTTTGGAATGGTTTTATGAATTAAAACACATCCAAATGTCAAAACCCATTAAACTTTTCTTTCTGTCTGTGTGTATGTATATGTATGTATATATATATTTCTTTCTGTGTGTATGTATATGTATATATATATATATATATTGTATCTGTGTGTGTATATATAAAGAAAGAGAGAAGAAAGAAATATGATGGTTGTGGGTTGACGATGGTGGTGATGGGTTGATGGTGGTGGTGGTGGGTTGATGATGGTGGTGGTGATGGGTTGATGATGGTGGTGGTGGTGATGGGTTGATGATGATGGTGGTGGTGGTCACTTTTAGGAGATGATGAACAGTAAAATGACTATTTTACCCCTCACATGCCACTCACGTGATCAACTTAACAGCTGAAAAAGAAACGGCGTTAGAGGGAGGGACCAATTCCGTGCGGTTTGTCAAACCTTAGGGACGCTCAGTGTAATTTTTTAGAAATAGGGACTATATCCAAAAAGTGACCAAACATCAGGGACGATTTATGTAATTTACTCTTTAATTTATGAAAACAAAGATTAAAAGACTAAAATTAAATAAGAATTTAAAATATCAAATATAAAAATGACACTCAAACAAAATAATAATAATAAAGTGGGGGCGTGGGGCAAAAAGGATTCGATCCCTAGATCAAATATATAAAACCAAGTACTTCAACCATATTGTATGTGAGTGTTTTTCTATTATATTATATTAATGTGTAATTGTTAGGGGGGCTTGGCACCAACCAGTCCCCCTACTCCCCCACCACTCCCCCAGTGGCGTAACCCCCACTGGCTACGCCACTACCTAATTGTGTCTCACAATAATGTCGAGTGAACATATGTTTTTTAACAAGATATCATCACTAGTGATTCATCTCCATACCATTGCAAAGAAACTAAACAAAATATCAATCTTCTTCTCATAACATTGTTACCCTAATTGTGTCTTACAACAATGTCTAGTGAAAGTATGGTTTTTAGCAGCATTTGTATACATATTCACATATTGCATGCAACCTAGAAACTAAAAACGGCGAATATGTTGACTTATTCACATGTGCATGTAGCCTAGAAAAGGAATAATAGTGAGTATATTTGGTGACTCATTCCAACGTGCATGCATCCCAGAAAATAAAGGTATCATATTTAATCGTTCTTTTACTAGGTTGCGTGCATGTGTGAATGAGTCACAAAATTCAATTTTCTTCTTTTCTAGGCTAGATGCACATGTGTATGAGTTATCATCGTCAATATCCTTCTTTTTCTGAGTAGAACGGACATGTAAATCAACACATATCCCAACTTTATTAGCTTCTCTAAGAAAATAGTTCAATTTGTTTACAATCCATGCATGTGTGAATGTTCATGAAAATCGGTTTTACAAGCATGAAAATTGTAACACCCCAAAAATTGAGACAAACAAAAAATTCCATGAAACGAAATGTGGTATAAATTGTTATAGCGAGAGCCTCCCAAAAAATGGGGAGGAAAAATCAAACACCTGTTAAAGTATAAATTACAACTAACAGAAATAAACGACAACCAACTAATCAAATTCCCACATGGAAATAAGATTACAAAATAGGTGTCGCCTCTACTCCAAGAATAAACTCCCATGGTCGGTGTATCAAAAGTATGCATTCCCCAAGCTCACACTAAAAACTATCTAGACCTTATTAGAGACGGCTTCCGCTAGAACATGAGATACACATCGACACCAAACAAGTGTTAGGCCAAAAAGCCTAGTGAGTTTATGTCATTTTACCAAGAAACAATTCCATAATCGGAGTCAATAGGGGATACCCATAGCACCAATCAAATTCCACCCAAAGAGTCGATATACCTAAGTGTGAAGCTACCATGAGCGAAACCAAACGACACGGCACATCCGAGGACTACAACCATGGCATTACCTCGAATGGTGGAGATCTAGGTACATGAAACACCCAAAAAACGACTAAATTTAAACCTTAATTTATTACAATAATTTACAACAGCTCTCAAAAGTTTTCATTTCCAAATGGAGAATTAATGACAAGGTCTATAATTACAACTGATCTATCATAAACAACCGACTAATCTAATTCATAACCAATAAAATCAGATTATACGGGTCGTCTATGTGATCCCAGATCTAATCAAGTAACAATGTAAAACTCCATGATCTTCATTGAATTTAGAGAAAGAATACAAGAATATGATTGAGATCCACTTTCTCTCTCTAAACTCTCTCTCTAATATGTCATCCCTCTCTTACAAATATGAATTAAACGTATGAGACTCCTAAGACTTCCATCTAATTCTATTACAAGCATCCTATTTATACACATTGACTTTCCACTCTAATTGCCTTGACTTTGACCTTTACAAGCACTTTGACTTCTTACAAGTAATACAATTAAACACTAAATCTTGAATACATTTTATGCATTAACAATCTCCCCCTATGGATTCAAGATTTAAAAAATTGATGACGATAGTCTTCAGCTCTTTGTATCTTCATATCTTCAACACTTTAGCACTTTGAACAATCTCCCTCTTCGCTTTGAAGGAATATCAATCTTCGAAAAATAACTCTGAAGAATCTTCAAGTAAGCGTTGTCTTCAGAAATCCAATCTGACTTCTTTAGTCTTCAACTGGATCTTCAAAATAAAGTAGTCACCAAAGTCTAGAAACACAAACTTCATATCTTTGAAGTGTTGGTCAAAGTCTTCAAAAACAAAATCTTCATCTTCTTGAATCTTCGTATCACCGATCTTTGTAACACGAATCTTTGAAACATCGTAGCACGGATCTTTGCATCTTTGAGAAATATCTTCAGTCTTTGATTATGAACTGGTTTTTGAGCTTTAACGGGTTTTGAGCTTTAACTAGATTTGAATATCTTGAACGGTGTATCTTCACTTCTTCAACAATAACAATCTTTGAACTTTTGAACTTTGTCGGATCTTCTCGAAACATCTTGAAACATCTTGAACTTTTTAACTTGAGCTTCTTGACTTTAACAAAAAATCTCTTTAATCTGAAATTGAAACTTTCAAATCTTCTCCCCCTTTTTGATGATTGTGAGCATCATGATCATCAAAACTTCAACATCAATTTCAGCAACCTTTGAATACACGAATAACAATATCCTCCTTTCGATCTGAATATCCATCATTTCCAAAAATATTTATCCGAATCTTTTCAAATTCAGACAATAGTAACGTGGTAACCCTGAAACAACAGATGAATCAGTTAAAATGCCTGTTAGTTGCACGGAGCCACTTAGTACAACGAATGCACTTTGGAAAGGAGCTTTTTGATGTTCACTCCCCCAGGGCTTCCATTCAATCTTCGAAAAACCACAAAGAAAATTCTATGAACGTTATGACAAGAAAACATATTCCTTGTATGTACGTGCTGGTGTAGAAATGATTGAAGCAACTTATGCTTGAAAATTATAGGCTCAAATTGTGTAAACTGTTGAGACAACAACAAGTTTTCCACGGACTCAATGTGCATGAATGAAGAGCGAAGGTGGGGCAAACTTCATTCTTTTTCAATATCTAGACCTTCCGAGTGAAGATCAGATAGATGATATGATGCGTCCCCAAGAAATATAAAACATTTCTTTGTTAAGAAAGAAATGAGTAGCTGGTGGGGTTAAATGCAAGAGTTGGCATGGGCTAGTTGCCTGTTTCAATGATGGTCACCAAAGAATGTGAACCAATCAGTAATGTGGCTGCCCGGCTCAGAAAGTGGCTGGTGCAGAGTTCTCTTATTCTTTTAACTCTGTTCTCACACCCTCTTTCTGTTTTTAATCCGCTCACTTCTAACCAAACTCTCATTTTCATTTTACCTCGACACAATGAGATACTCAACCGTATGAGTAATCTCCCCCACTCTTTGATTTTGACCCCTCACCCCTCAATCACTCAAGGATAACTTCTTGGGTAGGAAACACTGGTTAACGTGGATCCATAGAAGTTCTTTAATATCTCACACTGATTCCCATGAAATTTTGTCCTAAAAATGTTGTGTTGTTCAACAGTTTAGCTTGAACAAGTATAAATATCGACATTTGATTAACATTGCCATCAGAATGTATGCTCCTGAATAATATCATGAAGATTTGAGCATTTAAGCTTTGAAAATTTCTCACAACAAGAATATAGAAAGAATGAAATGAATTCGAAAGACTTGTTTGAGAATCTGACAATGTATCAATCAGATAAAAAATGAATGATAATCATGAAGGATAATCATGAAGGATAATCATGTTAGGTTTAGGGTATCAAAAAATTGAAATTTGTTTATATGAACAAATATAAACATCTTTGAATGAAACGTTTAAGTTCATACGCTGAAATGAATATGATGCTCAAATTTTTTTTGAAATTCAAACGGGAGTATTACCATCGAAAAAATGTTTCGTTCTGAGACATGGTAATAACAAAGTCAATATGAAGCTGAACCGGTGTGTAAGAATACTTGAAAATATATAGAAAAGATAATACACAAGTATTAATCTTTGGAAACACACGGTCAGAAAGAATGTAACGAGAATCCGAGATATATATATATATGTATATATATATGAAAAACATTTAAAATCGCACTTCTAAAATTATAAAAGCTGTTTGAATTAGAGAAGTGGTTTGAACATTTAAGGAAAATATTTTTCATGCTTGAAAGTCGTTCTTCTTTCAAACAATCTCAGATTAAGTTCAGAAGATACGTACAGTAAGATGTATAAGCTCCCCCTCAAATCATGATAGACTGATTAAAATCAGATTAGCTCCCCCTCAAAATCTGTAAAAGATCTTAATCGAACAAGATTAGTATGCAATCAAAGTCTAAGACAATGAAGTACGAGTTCTAAACTGATGTGTTTAGAAGTCAAACTCGTTAAAATGCGGGTCCTAAACTGATATGCTTAGAAGCCATTATCTTTTATGTCCGGGTTCTAAACTGAAGTGTTTAGAAACCATAATTTCTTTGCTCCCCCTTAATGGCACATATACTTCTTCAAAAATTTGCCCTGCTTCTCTTCTGTTTTCAGTCATGTGTGTGAAATATATGTAACATTCAGCACAACACATGATGAACCTACAAAACATATTAAGCAGATTTTGGTACCCAACGGTCCTTGGGTCCTAGTGTGCTAGGTGTAGACCTCTTTGAAGGAATACTGTAAGTACCGTACCAATAAGAAGTATAATCTTTGTGCACAAAATCATTTGATCCACAGTAAGAACAACAAATTTTCTTATGTGCCAACCTAATCAGATGATTTGTGGAGTGAATAGGATTAGGTTTAGAAGAAGAAAATTTACCTTTCGGAGTGTTGTTCTTCTTGGCATTTGATGTGGAAGCAAATGATTTTGGTACATCATTCTTTAAAGGTGTAGTACCTTTAACTCTCCATTCCATCTTCATAGGCTTGTAGATAGGTAAATCAGAACTTGTAGCAACATGGTTGTAGAAAAGATTAGAAGAACGCATCTGATCTTTTGATTTGACAGACGTTGTTGAAGAAACAGAAGAACGTTCATGAACAGAACTAGAAGCAGTCTTTGATGAATCAGTTGAACCATCATTCGACGATTTTTCAGATGATTTAACATGGATCTTAGTTGCTTCCAAATTCCGAACTTTATCGGACAGAACATTCCTTTCTTGAACAGTCAGATCAAGTTTTTTCTGTAGGTCAGATTTGATCTTCTGCTCTTTCATAGCTTCCGTTGCTAAAGCAGATAACCTCCTTGTTAGCTTTAAAATGTCAGCCTTAAAGATGTCTCTCTCCTCTTCAAAATTCTTCTCCTTTTCAAAAACATTTTCTTTTCACCAAACTTTTTTCTATTTTCTTCCAAAACTTTTTCCAAGTCAGATATTGTCTTTGAAAGTTCACTATTCTTTGATTCAAAAACTTTTCTTTCACTATCAAAATCTGCTCTTTCTTTTTCAAGCTTTTCCTTTTCTAAAAATAACACCTTCTCAAAATCAGAAACTTGTTTTGAAAGATTTATGCGTCTAAGTTCAAGAGCTTTCTTTTCGTTCTCCAAAACAATTATCTTTTCATTAATCAAAGAATTATGGTCAGGAAGCTTCTTTGAGACATCAAATTCACAAGTTGTTCCTTTGTCACCAACTTCAGGCTTTGAATTCTCCTTGGAAACAAGGTTAGACTGAAAATCACCATCAAAATCTTTTTCAAAAGAAGAATTTTCAAAAATAACCCACTTGTTCTTTGCAAATTCTTTTCTTTCTTTTTCCAAAATAATTTCCAAATCAATTACTTTCTTGGAAAGTACATTTATCTTTGCTTCAAAAGATTTGCATTCAGTTGCAAAATTTGCTTTTTCACTTTCAAATTGGTTATGCTCAGAGAGAAGAATATTCTCAAGATCTACCACTTTCTTTGAAAGTCGGAGACATTTATGATCAATCTTTTGTTTAGCATCAAAAATGGCTTTTGATGAAACCTAAAACTTTTTGATCAAAGAATGTTCAATTTTAACAGTCTTCTTTTCCACCTCATCTTTGAAACTAGAAGAAATTTCCTTAAAACTATTTGAATAAACAGTTGAAAGGAGATCATTTTCATATTCAAATTTGATCCTTTGTTCTGCAAGGGAGATTTCAAGTTCAATATTTTTTCCTTCTAGAATCAATGTAGGAACATATTTCTTAGTTTCAAAGACTTGGTTTTAGTTATTGACTGGCTTTGTAGCACAAATGTCAAAATAATTGTTTGGAAGTGGTTTATCTAGATTGTTGAGAATCTTCAACGTCTCATTAGTATAGCAAAATGAAAGTTGGATATGAGTTGTTAAAGCTCTTTTTCTTTGTTCTTCTCTTTGTGTTTCCTTTTCATCAGTCCAAAAAATTTTATAATCGGGCCAATATCGTGCGTACCTTAAACATTCAAAATTATACACTGTCGGTACTGCTTTGATAGCTTTGGCTCCATATTTTGGACATTCATAACCAAGCCCCCAATATTTATTGACATTGCTTACATGTCTTGGCTTGTTCATGAAAATTGTTTGATCAGTTTGATCTCTCAAATAAAGCTTCTTTTCCAAAACTTTGATTTTGTCCAAAAATTCTGTGTTTTGAGAGGTAATATTTTTCAAAGAAAGTTCGCTCTCACTATTCTTTTTCTTTAGAATAACGTTTTCAGCTTCCAAAGAATTTGCTTTTTCCTCAATCTCCTTGAAAACACCTCGTGATGACAATTCGGAGATCCTCTTTTTCAACTCAATGTTTTCAGTTTCCAAGATCTTTGCTTTTTTCTCAGATTTGTCAAGTTTCACAGAACATTCAGATGTTTGAAATTTCGGTTTTTGAAGATCTTTGAGAGACGTTCTAAGAGCACTTTCAGACATCTCAAGACGTCGTGTGAGTTCTTCATTTTGCTTTTCTAAATGGCATATCTTTTGTGAATCAGACCACCAATATTGAAATTCAGTCATTGTTACCTGTAAAAGATTAAAAATTGATCGTAGTCAGATACTTCGTGAGAAGTAGAATTATGCACACACGATTAATCAGAGAAAACAATAAAATCGATTAAAGTCAGAAAAATTTTCAAAATCAAATTTTGAATAACAAATTATAAAATTTGTCGTTCAAAAATTAATTCCGAAAAATTAATGCGGAATACTGGACTTTAAATCGGCAAACCTGCAAAAAAAATAAGAGAAATATATTAGTCTCGAGCAAAAGCAGGTAAAAATTGATAAAACGAACAAAACTGAGAAAATACTAAAAAAAGGGACTAAAAATAACAAAATATGAAACGAAAACGAAAAAAAGGACTAAAAGTGGAAAATACTAAGACTTTATAAAAGATAAGGACTAAAAATGACAAAATTCTAAAAACTTAAGACTCAAAGGACTAAAAATGAAAATCTAAAAGATTAAAAGTCTAGGGACTAAAAGTGTAAAAATACTAAACACTAAGTACAAGGACCAAAACTGTAAAAATGCTAAATGTAAACTACAAGGGTCAAATCTGCCAAGACTTAAAACCCTCTAATGACTTAACGGGACTAACAACAAACTAACTAAAACGGACTAAAAATGTAAGAAACTTAATCCTATACTATAGGGACCAAATTTGACAAAACCTAAAAGAGTAACTACTGTTCATCATCATCATCAAGAACACGACCTGCATGCTTCTTTTTCGTTTTTCTTCTTCAATTATCGACCAAACTTAGTGATTTTTGTTTCGTTGTGCTAGTTATACAAAAACGAATCGAATGCAACCATCTTTCTTCTATCATGCAACCAAAAAATCAAGCCTCGTTTGATCTCTCGTTTTTCCGGCTAAGGTTTTGTCCGACAAGAAATCTAAGCTTTGTGCGAGAGTTGTACGACTACAGGATCTGTACGACTACCAGACCTGTACGAATACAGTTGTCCGACTAGAAAGTTTGTACGACTAGAGACTTTGTACGACTAGAAAAGTCGTCCGACTAGAGTTGTACGACAATTCAACTTGTCCGACTAGAGGTTCGTACGAGAGTTATGGATGCAGTCTTGTCCGACAGTTATGATGCTTCAGCATCCGACAGTTATGAACAAGTCGGATAAAGCGTGTACGACAGTTATGAACTCCGACGAGTTATATGCAGAATCCGGCGAGAGCTCCGGCGTATACGGTTTTCCGGCGAACTCTTTCAACACATGTAATTCACTCAAATCTTCGTCGTTTTTCGATTCTGAAAGTTGCACTCTGATCAGAAATGCAAGACGAACATATATGTGGTAATTTGATCGAACAAATATCAATCAAAAATGAAACCGATCATCATCATCGATAACTCATTCGAAGAACACCATGAAGACACTGTCGTCTCTGATCTGTTTGAATGTAGATGATATGATGTTGTTTTTCGAATCTAAGGCTTGTATTAAGATCTGAACGGCAAAACAAGTCGATCTGTAATATCGAAACACATCAAACAACACATAAAATCAACAATTCAATATCATCTTCAAGAACATCTTCGATGAACAGTAAAAAAAAATCAAGATTTGTTTCTTAAAATTGATTTTGAGAATTGTAATTTGTTTGAAAACGCCTTTGAATGATTTACTTATCATAAATTCACCAAAACATCAACGAATCCAATCCAAAAAGATCAAATTCTTGAGAATTTTAAAAAAAATCTCAAGAACAGCAAAAACTTTCAATTTTCTAAAAAATTGACAAAAAATTTCTTCAAATCGTGCATAATCTGATCTGATATAGCTCTGATACCACTTGTGATCCCAGATCTAATCAAGTAACAATGTAAAACTCCACGATCTTCATTGAATTTAGAGAAAGAATACAAGAATATGATTGAGATCCACTTTCTCTCTTTAAACTCTCTCTCTAATATGTCATCCCTCTCTTACAAATATGAATTAAATGTATGAGACTCCTAAGACTTCCATCTAATTCTATTACAAGCATCCTATTTATACACATTAACTTTCCACTCTAATTGCCTTGACTTTGACCTTTACAAGCACTTTGACTTCTTACAAGTAATACAATTAAACACTAAATCTTGAATACATTTTATGCACTAACAGTCTATAATATCTCCAAAATAACTCTGTCCCACTAAATTCTTCATAACGTCTCCAAGATACAGTTCTGGTACTCCTCGACACTCATCCCTTCGTATCCCTTCCCGAGCTAGTACCTGGTAAGAAAATTTAATTTGAAAAGATTAGGCTTACGCCTAGTGAGAACATCCAGTTTTCAAATTAAAACTTTATAAGCTTTGAAAACCAAATTGTAAACAAAGCATATAAATTAACCTGATCACAACTTTCTTACCATACATATAACATCTTTCGATGACGGGAATCATACCCGATTCCATAAGTATGACGAACACTAAGTAAGTCATAATCTCATGTTCTAGAGCGCCACTACAAATCACCATGGATTGTAGATTTCAGCTCATGTCCAAGAAATTACAATTATGCTAATGCCTATCTCTTGGTGGAAGTAGAGATTACAATTAAGCCATGCCTATCCCTTATCTTCCAATAGAAATTAGGAATTACGATTAAGCCACGCCTATTCCATGATTTCACATCACAATAGGAAATGGGAATTACCATTAAGCCCGACCTATTCCTCATCTCAAACAAACGGGAATTACGATTAAGCCATGCCTATTCCACGTTTACCAATTCACAATAATAAATGGGAATTACCATTAAGCCCGACCTATTCCTCATTTATCAATTAATGCTAGTGCCTATGGATCCATTACACTTCCTAGCGTAAGTGCGTATCAAACCAAATCATACGTCAAATCATATCATACCTAAAAGCGAGTTATAAGTATGTTCATACTGCTAGGATTGAATTTCAAGTAGTTACAATTGTTCCCTGTCAAAAGTTACCGGAATCACTACTTACCGGGAACTCATCAGTTACCGGATACTACAAGAAACTATTCGGACTAGGTATCCGAAACTCATATCAAAAAATTACCGGAATCCGGGAACAGTCCGGAACTTGTATCTGGAAAACAAAATTTACCGGATACTTTTGGAATACATACCGGAAACACAAACAATCCGGATAACGCCCAAAAACCAAGGTAATCCGGGTAACATCCGGTAACCAAACTATCCGGGAACTAAGTCTTTACCATATACTACAGGAAAATAGGACTTACCGGATACTATACTGTGAGTCCATGATCTTCAACAATTCAAGTAATTGGTAACAAGATGTAGTAGAAGAGGATTATTTATTTACTGGAAATGTAAACCTAATCTAGAGAGAACAATATGAGATTAAGAGCTACATTTTGTATTATGGAATTAATGATTACTAAACTACATAACAATCCTATTTATAGTCCCCTTCCCTTGTTACAACACTTAAGCCCAAGCCCATTCAGACATCTAAGCCCATTAGGCCCAAAACCTTTACTTTACAAAACTTTCTAATATTTAGGACAACTTTAGTGTCCTAACATTCCCCCCCCTAAAGTTTTGGAAAGTAAAATCATCTTAAAGTCTTTAACCCCTCTCCCCCTTGATTTTCTTGAAAATCTTTAGCGGTGTATTCTTCAAATGTAGGTTCGGCCCCCCCTTGAAAATAGCTCTTATTCATCATATTTTCAACCTTGAAAAATCAGATTCAATGTACTCCATAACCCCGACTAAGTGCACGAAAAACATCTCCAAAATGTAGAAACTCGAGCTTGTTCCGATAAGCCCACATGAATGATAACGAGTGAGTTTTGAGTGATAAGCCAAATGCATTCTTAGTGTAAAACAAAGAATCTGTCGTTGGACCACGAGTTGAGTAGGAATTCGGCTTAAGAACTTGATCCGAATTTGCTCGAAGGAGGAACGGTAAAAAGCACGCGCTACTCGGTAGGGATTTCGAGGAATCGAACACAAATCGATGTCGTGGAGATGGATGTGTGACAAAATAAATATAGGAGTGATGCCACACGGATTCCATTAGCAAACATCTCGAAATTTAATCACACTAACGAAAGTTGGACCAAATTTGTTAGAAAACTAACTGGCCACTAACTGGGTCAGTTAGTCACTATTCATCACCATCACCTTACATGATCACGAACTGTTGGATTTCAACTTCACTTTTCTTCTAATTTTGATTACCAAAACCACTCCACTTAGTTTCCATGATACTTAAAAATCATCAAAAAATAATTCTCCAAGCAATTATAGAACTCATGCATCGTGAACATCATCATCATCACCATTCCAAAAATCACGATTTGGTGGTTCTTCTTTCACAAAAATCACTACCAAAGTTTCTCCATTTTACTTCTTCAACACTTCAGAATATCAAGAAATAGATAGCAACATAAACTCGAGATCTAACAACTTTTTCCGGCATGTAACAAACTTTTTCCGGCATGTAACAAACTTTTTCCGGCGACGTTTACCAACAACTCTAAAAATTGTGAATTGTTGCTGGATTTTACGTATGGAAGCTGCCAAATGATCAATATATCAAAACTGAACAGATCTGTGGCAGAAACATCCGGCGAAAACTTATATTTCCGGCAAAATCGTTTTTCCGGCGAAGCTCCGGTGAATATCGTTTTTCCGGTGAAGATATCCAACAATTCTGAAAAATATGATTTGTTGCTGGAATTTGTTTCTAAACATTGTAGAATGATCGATGCACCAAAAATAACAAATCTATGGAGGAATAATTCGACCAAATCAACAACTCCGGCGAACATCTGGCCAAAACTGATTTTCCGGCGAGAATGGTGCTGTTAACTTTCAGATAGCATATTTCACTCAATTTTCGACCAAAATCAAAACTAATTGATGCTACATGTTCGAATCCGTAAACAAGATGATTTGTGAAAAGATTATCGATCAAAACATCACAAAACATCAAGATCAATTATCACCTTACTTGAATTCTTCGATAACATGCACTGTTGATTTCCAAAAACTGAATCTGACAGATTTGGATGTACTTTTCAGATCTAAACGTTGCAAATTCTTTATGAACAATAAAGAAATAGATCTGTGTTGCTCTAATCAAATCATGCACCAAAAGAACTTTCTAATCTTCAAATCTTCACGAAGAACACCGAACAACTCTCGAAATTTTCGAAAATCATCAAAACTTGTCGAAATTCAATTCTAAAAATTGGAGATTTGAATACACTTACGTATAGATCGGAAAAATTTACTTGATATGTCGAGATCCGATGATCGTATCTGGAAAAAATTCACCGATTTGGCTCTGATACCACATGTTAGGATCCAAGCGCTTACCACTACGCCAAAAGCAATTGCTGGTGGAGAAGGCGCAACTTATTTCCATATAGCGTAGCAGCCAGCGCCACATTTTGATTTAGCAAGATGCTGGTCAATGACCAACAATCCTCCCCCCAGCATCTGTCAGCACTAACGAGAGCTTCGCTAGAAGTCAATGGATGCACAACATTCCTTTGGCATTTTAAATGCACTCCATGGGATTCGAACCCGTGACCTGCTCTGATACCAATTGTGAGTCCATGATCTTCAACAATTCAAGTAATTGGTAACAAGATGTAGTAGAAGAGGATTATTTATTTACTAGAAATGTAAACCTAATCTAGAGAGAACAATATGAGATTAAGAGCTACATTTTGTATTATGGAATTAATGATTACAAAACTACATAACAATCCTATTTATAGTCCCCTTCCCTTGTTACAACACTTAAGCCCAAGCCCATTTAGACATCTAAGCCCATTAGGCCCAAAACATTTACTTTACAAAACTTTCTAATATTTAGGACAACTTTAGTGTCCTAACATATACTTTTTCCGGAAACCGTCAATTAAAAGTTTACTGGATACAACAATTTTATCCAGAAACTTCGACCTGCACTCGATTTTCACCATCGAATTCCTCAATAGTTCAATTCTCAGTCAAATACATATCACTACAACATTTCTAAAACACTTAGACAATCTAACAACATAGAAATCGTTCAATTTCATCATCAATAAATCAAAAGTGAGATGAACTCACCTGGACAAAGCTTCGACCCGAAATCTTCTGCAAATCAATTCAATCCAGTACTCCAAATTCAAACCTGATTCTCAATGATTTAAAACCTAATCAGAAGCCAAACTTTACTCATACTATCAATCTTAATAAATTGGAATTGGAAAAGATCATCAATTTCTTACCGATTGAGAGTTCAAAACTTGATTTCTCTCTGCCTCTTTAGACTGACTTCACAAAACAAAATTGAGATAAATCTCAATTCCTCAGCCGCCTCCACTATTTATACCTAGCAAACTATCATCAAATGACCAAATCAACCCCAAAGTTTTGTTAATCCACAAATAGCTTAAAACTTTGGTCAATTCCACTTCCAACCCTGTCGACATTTCGTTTAAAATAACACCTTCTCATTATTTAAACGTTCTCCCAAAATGTACAAAATTACGGAATTTTCAAGGTGTTACAGTACATGCCTGCACAGTGACACCCAAGACTATATCCTCCTAGTGTATACTTGACTTGGTTTGTCCAATATTCAAAATAGGCCATAAGGCGCTTTAACCCATATGAAATGTGTACAATACCATTTTAAGCATATTCGTGGTTTGAATACCACCAATTACATTAATGGACTTTCACATAATGATCCAATATCTTCAACTTGGCTGACATTATATATATCTATACATATAATAAATGAGTAACTAGCATGCCACGTGTCGTCTTCTGGTGAGCTGACTTTATTGTTTTCCCGCCTAAACATGTATCTGGACGCATTTACATTATAGGTTCAATTATCACACTCACATTCACTCCTTCTTAAATCTCTCCTTAATTCAATTTTTAATATTTATATCTTACAATTACTACCCTTATAATTACATATGTAGTTTACTTTTAATCCCTTACTTTTTTATTTTTCATTTTAGACTCTTATCATATAAACATAAATAATGTATATGAACTAAACTGCATTAAAAAACATTTTTATTTTTTACAAATTATACCATTGTAATCGTTTCGTCAATATCTTCGAAATGAGCCCAATATTGAATATTTTTGTATTTAATTATATTATTAAACATCATAAATATATACAATTTAATGTGTCGTGATTATTGAATATTTTAGATACATATGTACATATCCATACTTATAATAAATTCAAAAAAAATTCCGTAATCCAAAAAATACAGGATTTACTTCTAAGTTTAAATTCAAATTATTGATATAGCTTGATTTTTTAAATTCAATTTTATTATAGACTAATTAATGTTAATTATTTAGTTCTAATTCAAAACAATTTACCCTTATTTCATCCCAAAATAAACTTATTTTACCCATAATAGCGTATATCCTAAAAATAATCTTATTTTACCCCTAATAAAATTGAACTCGTCTCCTTCTTTGCTGCAAATTTAATGATCAATTTGCCTCTCCTTCCATCACCTGCTTCGTGCTCCTCTCACAGGTACAATCAAATTGAGTCCTCAAATTTTGTGAAGATTCCTAATTGGAAAGTTAAATCTTGATATATATATATATATATCCACCTAAACCCATTTTCCATATTCTATTATCCAACAATCTTTTGTAGACCCCAAAAGATTCAAGGGTTTTTGTTTGTTTCTTTTGGTTGAGAAGAACCCTATTGGGGTTTCGCTGTACACAACAATCCAACTGAGGTGGGATACAATCAGAACCTTAATGTTTTTTGCCAAGAAAAAAGCTTTAAATAAAATGGGTTTCTTCTCAATGTTCATAACTGATTATTTTATGAATTTATGTTGTGTCGATTTTTTTCACGAAAAAACAATCAAAACTACTGTTTTTGGACCAATTTGGGGAATTGGGATTTGCCTGAAACTAATTTGGGTTTGTTTTATTTTTTGAAATCATCTTTTCTTTTTTGGGTTGATTTTGATTTCTAAGAATCTTTTAGATTTTTACAATTTTACTATTTCTTTAGTAATCAAGCTCTGTTTTATTGTTAATATGAATAGGTTTCCATTTCTGTTGTTGGAGAATGTTGTTTTGATCCTTTTTTGCTATTAAACTATGAACAATTAAGATATGAGAGAAGAAGTCATATGACACCAGAATGAATTATGCAAATTAATTGATCAATTTACACTAGATATTTACACCGTTGGGATTTACACCAAGTTGCTGTTTAAATATGAGTTCGAACCTTTTTCAATATAAATATGCAGATTTTTTAGTATAGTATATTTAATTATGTATATTTTCTTAATCATGATTGTATTATTTCCTCTATTAGCTTATCACGTTTTGGTACAACAATAAGCTAATCCAAACACTTTGTACTATATATAACTTCTCAATTATAAATTTTTAATATTTATAAATTTTTAATATTTATTCATATTTTTTATTAGTTTTTTGCAAAACATCCTTTGTGAAAATTACCTAAAACAAGGACATTTAGCTACAAAAAACAACTATAAAGGGTAAAAAGCTTGGAAAATAGCATCGTACTTTCGATGATCATTCATATCTGTAAGATAAGTTTTCTGATATGATTTAATTCTTTTAAATTACCCTGTGTAATACACGGGTTCAAACCTTATATATATATATATATATATATATATATATATATATATATATATATATCCCCACAAGAGACGTATCCAAGTCGTAAGACTATGTTTTGTGTAATTAAGAATACAATAGCAAGTGACAAGTCATTCATGAACAAATATGCATCCTACGGGTTCAAACCTTTAAATTAGGTCAAAACCCTCAAACATGGTTATTTTCATGGAAATACCAAATACAAATATATCTTTCAAGTAACACATCTCTATTCATCAAAATACCAACTAGAACATTTCTCATTAAAATACCCACAAGTTATCAAAACATGTAAATAAGAACATTTTGGTAAATACAAGAATTTTTCACAAAATAAGTAATGATGATGGTAGGAAATCATGTAATGACCCCCGAATCGCCCGCCCACCTCGTTCCCTCCAACATCCTCTTATTTGATTATCTCGACCCCCGAATCGCCGACATCGGGCTGAGTCGTGACCGATTCAAAACATAAACCACCGATTCCGACGTGTATACTTTTTGGAGCTATGTTGATCGAGTTATTGACCAGTGAAACAACGTCTGAAGAAACGGTGGTGAAAACGAGGAAACTCGTTAGGGAAGGACGAGGCGTGGACGCGTTGGACTCAATACTGAGACTCGATGAAAACTCAGTGTTTGAGATGGTGGAGTGCCTCCGATTTGGATACTGGTGCACGAAGGAGACGCCTGAGAAAAGACCCACGATGCAGTATGTTTTAGGGACGCTGAAAGACATACATTTAATCATGGCGGAGCTAAGTTGACGTACTTTTTGATGTTGAATGGCCGTAGGAGAGAGTTTGGTTCACCATTGATGGTGGGAGACGATGGTTTTAAAGCATTTAATTAGGGCAAAATTAATGAAATCATTTGTTGATCCAAACTCTCTCAGTCATTTGATTATGACACTTAGAATTACTTAGTGAAAATTACAAAGAACATCTGTATGTATTAATGTTTCGCCATCAGTGATAACACACCGAGTCTGTTTAGAATCACTGATGGTAACCATTGTTCTTCATAGTATTCCTCAGCGATAAATGTATATCAGTGATAACATGAGCCTGTTCGCTTATCGCTGATGATCGCTGACAATTTCAATTGTAAGCAATGTTGTTTGTAATCCCTGAAGACAAGTTTCACGACAAAGAGTTCATCGCTGACATCGAAGACAAAGATAATGAACAAGGGACAAGTCTACTAATGATCTTATGCGGACATCAGTGAAATCAAGACAAGTCCACACACGCGACATTTCAAGAAAAAGACTTCAGCGATAGCTGACTTATATCAAGTCCTCTTTGATGTAAGATCAATTCAGCGATCAGTGATCATGAAGCCTCCTCTTCAAGAAATGTTTGTACTATCTATCTTGCACAACTCCGTACAATCTGTCAGAAGGGACATACCTTTGTCCAGGATCGTACAACCACTCCGCCACTACACTGTTCACCATGCAACCCAAAGCATGTCTTGCATAAAGTCAGAAAGCATGCTCCCAACCAGACGATGACATATGTAAAGTCCTCCTGCCATGCATTAAATGCATGAGATATAAATAGGAGGAATACCCCTTCAACTTGAAGGTGGTCTCTCCCTGTCTACTTAGTGCCTTAGAAAATATCTTCATTTTTCTAAGATTTCCTTTTCACTCTATTTCTTGTGCAAGAGTCCTTAGTGCTTCTCAAGTTTGTTTAGATTAGGTTTTACTTAATCTTGTTCCGCAACAAACTGAAAAACTGTTTGATTTATTCAATAAACAATTTAGAAAACCATAAATTATGTGTGTTTGTATTCAACCCCCCTTCTACAAACTTACTTGTATAACCCTTCGGGGCCAACAAGTGGTATCCGAGCAGATTGTTTAATCTTCATAAACAAGATCTTGCTTATACTAATCTCTTCCTTTCTATTTTCTTAATGGCACAAAACACAAACACAAACTATATTGATAATGGTTCACTTGCTAAACCTCCTCGATTTAGTAGAGATAACTTTAATCTCTGGAAAAATCGAATGATGCTTTTCCTAGAAGGTGTAGATCCCACTATACCTCACTACGTGGAAAATGGACCCTATATCCCCTATATTCTTTCTCCTGCTGTTGCGGCCACTGCTACCACTTCAACCATTCCTAAAATACAAATCATCAAAGACGTCTCTTAATGGACTGAAGATGATAAGAAGAAGGTAGCCATTGACACGAAATGCAGATCAATCATATCTATGACTCTACCTGATGAGGTCTATCATTCTGTCATGAACCTCAGAAGCTCCAAATCCATGTGGGACACAATATGTGTTCAATATGAAGGTACAACTGATGTATAAGAGTCCAGAAGAATAACTCTAGTAAGAAAGTACGAAAGTTTCATTTATGGGAAGAATGAAACTTTATCTGAAGTTCACCAACGTTTTAATTGTTTAATCATTGATCTAAAAACTGCTGGTAAGACCTACTCTAACTCTGAGATCCTGACAAAATTCCTGTAATGTCTTCCTGAAAGTTGGGACAACTATACCATGTGTCTTAAACTCTCTAAGGATCTAAAATTTATGACCTTAAACACCCTTCTTGGCACCATGCTCAATCATGAGCAGTTGTGCCAGCTTAAGAAGAATTGTTAGCCCCAAGTATCTGTTATGTAAAAGTATTGAAAATATTATCAAGTCAGAAGACCACCAGAGATCCAACAGAAGACTTGGAAGAAGATCAACAAGAAGACCAACAGAGCTCAACAGAGCTCTGGCGGAACCAACAGAGCTCAGCAGAGCTCTGGCAGAAGACCTCTTCCATTGACAGAAGAATTGTTCACCAACAGAAGACCAACAGAGCTCTGGCGTAAGAGCTCTGGTGACCGAAGACCTCTGTGAAGGCTAAGTCTCGTAGAAATATCTAAGTGTTAGACACGTGTCCGTACTTTCCACGTTAGCCCTAAAAGGACGGAGACACACTTTCCACATGTCACCTCAGGGTTAGACAGTACACTGTCTAATGCTTTATCAGGCTATAAATAGAGAGGCAGTGGAACAACAATTGTAAGCTTTTGGAAGAATAGTTTTCCACAATTGTTAGAGCACACACTGCAGTATTCCATAGCACTACCTCCGTACGGTTTTGTTCCCTGTGAGATTTTCGAATACACACACTTGAACGTGTTCTTGGTGTTATTCACATTATCAATATACGACCAGCTTATTATATTTGATCTTGTTATCATTTTACTGTTCTATATTTGATACTCACTGTGACATTATCATTTACGCAATCACTGACTGTTTAATAGCTTTATATACAAATGCTTCCGCTATCTGATTTATGCTATTTAAGTAATACAACATGAATCTGGGAACCTACAGTTGATATCAGAGCTTCTTTGATTTGCTTAAATCAAACGATCCAATCTACCAAGGTTGATTCATCGTTGTTGATTGTGTCTGTGTGTCTTAAAAGCTTCTTAGTATACTCTGTTTTTACTTTTAAAGTTCAAAACAAGTTTTCAGAGTTTATTTAATACTGTTCAAACGCTTTTCTAGTTCAGTTTAAAGATCTTCTCTAAAAGTTATTGTTCCATTGGTTACTGTTCACTCACTTTCAGTTTTAACTCTTTTGAAACCATTATACTCTGTTTTACTGAAAATGGCTAATAACAACATCAATGCCATTTATACTGCTGGTTCTTTGACCAAGCCTCCTACTCTTCTGAGAGATGAATATCCTCAGTGGAAGATTAGGATGGTTAACTTCCTTGATGGGATGGACAGAGACTTGATGCAATCTGTCACGGATGGACCATGCCGACCCATGGTTTTGGTTCCACGTGTACCTGCAACGGAAACTACTGCTGAGATTCCTGCTTATCTTAAACCTAAAACCACCGGGTTTACTGATGATGAGAAACTTCAAATGGAAAATGACCTTAAGGCAGTTAGACTTTTGATTATGGCCATTCCCAACGATATATTTCAAGAACTAGACTCATGTGTTACTGCTAAAGAAATCTGGGATCAACTTCTTAATCAACTTGAGGGTGGTATCAAGACCCAAAAGAACAGAAGGACCCAATGTATAAATGAATACAATGATTTCAAAGCACTTCCTGAGGAAACCTTACAACAGACCTATAACAGATTTACTGTGTTGATAAACAAATGCAAAAAATGTAGGGTTGTTAGGTCGAAGGAAGATAACAATGTTCTGTTCCTGAAAAGTTTGAATGATGAATGGTTAAATCTGTCCATGTCTTTACAAGCTAACCAAGATTTGGATGCATGGTCTCTTACTGATGTGTATGGCACTCTTGCTGCACAAGAGAAGGATGTTGTCAAACAGAAAGGCAAATCCACCATTGCAGGTTCAATTGCTTTAGTTTCAGATTCAAAGAAAACTACTGACGGAAAGTCCAACAGAGAGAGTTCTAGCGGAGATAAGAAGAAAGAGAAGAAGAAGGGAAAGAAAAGTCTGGTAGCTGAAAGTGATGCTGAAGAAAAGTCTTGCGTTAATAACTCAAAAATTTAACAAGAGATTCGGCAACAAGGTACTTGATAGAAGAGGAAGGTACGAGAGAGAAGGAAAAGATGAGAACAAAGGTTATGCTGCACCTCCACAACAGAACCACCAAAACAGAGCTCCACAAGAACAGAGACCTCAACCACAACAGAAGTATAATACTCCAACACCTCAGAAAACAGATGCTGCCCAACCCATCAACTAGAATGATGGACGTTGCTTTAGATGTGGCAAACCTGGTCATTTCTCTGCTAATTGTAGAGGTAAACTGGTAAAAGACCAGGATTACTACAAGAACAAACACAAGTACAATTACAGAGAAAGAAGCTATGTTGCTGAGATGGAGAATTGGATCTCTGATTCGTCCTCCGATGACGAACCCGAGCAAGCCAATTTCTGCGGAGTTGCTGTGGATGATTAAAGTTTGGGAGAAGTTGATTGGATGATTGGAGAGATGCCAGAGAAATCAATAGAGGAAGATTTGAATCAGAATGCATTTGCTCTTACTGTGACAGAGCCAACCAACAGAGCGCTGGAGATCACCAGACCCGGTGCCAAGGTATGTTCTTCTGAATCTAAGTCAGACTCTGATTTGGAAATGCATGTTTCTTTGCTAACAGAAGAGTTTCAACTTTTAAAACAAAAGCTCTCTGAAGAGAAAGAGTTAAGGAAACTAGCTCAAAAGGATCTGTCCTTTTACAAGAGAGAGAGAGAAAACTCTCTTGGAACAAGAAAAGGAAGAAATCCTTAAGGAAAAGTCTGAGCTAGAGATTTTGCAAAGACAAAAGGAAAACACCTTTTCTGAAAAAGTTTTAGAGTTTGAGAAAGTTTTGAAACAAAAGACTGAGGAAGTTAAGAAGTCAGAAACAGAAAGACTTAACTCTGTTGCTTTAAAAGATTATTTTCAAAGAGAAAGGGAGGTTTTGCATCAATCCCTATAGAGAAAAGAGATTCAAATCAAAAAGTACCAGGATGCACAAGATGTGCACATAAAGATAAACTCTCAAATGGATACACAAGGTCTTGGTTTCAGTGACCTTGCTCCCTATAATGGAAGAAAGAAGACATCTCTGTCTTCTGCCTTATGTGTTGGGAAAATCCAGGAAGATGTGATCTCTGGTACTACAGCTTTTAAAAGAATCAAAACCTCAGATGTTTTTACAAGAACCAGGAGACTTAACTTCAGAAATGTTAGCTATGACCCCTTGGATCAAGAAAAGGTTATGAAACCATCTGAAAAGTTTATTCTTGATCAAGGAAGAGCTAGAATGATACTTCCTGATTCTGTCAAAAGTCTGGATCCAAAAGAGATTTTTAATTTCAACTCTTTCAAATGACAGAAGTCTGTTACTTCTGTGGCTGAGTCTTCTGATGTTAACTCACAGAGCAAACTCAACCCTGAAGCCCCAGTCTTCTCTCCTACTTCTGAAACTATAAGAACATCTTTTGAAGAAGATCTTATGAAAGTTCTTGAAGAAAATGCTGTTTCTGATGCATTAAAACCAAAGTTGAGAAAGTTTAAGTCTGCTAAAGCTAATATCTCTATGATGCCCTCAGAATCTACCACCAGAGCCACCAGAGACTTTCAATGCTCTGACAGTGACTCTGATTCCGAGGTAGATGAGCAAATTTTCTGCGGTCAAAAGAAAGTTTTGGATAAACCTAAGCAGATACCAGTGGGATCCATAGATTTGAAAAAGGATGTCTCATTCTTTAAGAAACAATCAAGATTCATACCAGTAACTGAATTTGATAACAAAGGCTTCAGGACTCTTGCTTCTAATGTAATAGAAGTAAAGAAAAGAGAGAATGCCAGAAATATTCCAGTGAACAACACCTCTGTTCCCCTTGCTTTCAAACCAATCAGATTTACACCAGAGCAGAAGGGCAAATGGATAGTCAATGACAGACCTGTTCCGGCCTCTGCTGTAAATCAAAGGAAAAACTCTTTTTGGTCAATGGAATCAGTTCCAAGAAACAACAACTTTAGAAAACCAAATCAGGACAGAATGCATGGTCCTAAAGCTTTTCAAATACAAGCACCATTCAACCAACATTTTTTAAATAAAAACAACAATTTGCATCAATCATCATGTTCTATTAATTGCAATTGTATTCAACTGTTGTTAAAATTGCAAAATCAGTTGAATGGGCCTCACTATGTTCTGAATCAGTCATCACAGAGAAAAAATCCTAAGACTGTTCAGGATACACAGAGAAACATCTCTGGCACATCATCAAAGAATGAAAAGCCAGCAAACAGAACTGTTAACACACCTAAGCCTAACAAGAAAGGACCCATCATGCAATGGGTACCTAAAAAGAACTAATCTGTCTTGCAGAAGCCTCATGTGCAGATCTGATACCTAGATTCAGGATGTTCCAGGCACATGACAGGCAATAAGGAGCTGCTGACTTCATTCAAAAACAAGAAGGCAAGTGCAGTAACCTTTGAAGGAGATAATGGTGGACATATTAGAGGCTATGGTACTTTAGTTAATGGTGGTGTTTCAGTTTCTGAGGTTGCTTATGTTGAAGGATTAAATCATAATCTGCTCAGTATAAGTCAACTTTGTGATCATGGTTCCGATGTCAATTTTAGGAAGAAGTATTGTTCTTTGTTGCTTTCCAAGTCTGGTCAAGAACTTTTAAGAGCCGACAGAAAAGGCAATCTGTACAAGATGAATTTTAATCCAAACCAAAACTCTACAACAGAAAAACTCTGTTTAGTGTCTTTGAAAAACGAAGATGCCTGGCTCTGGCATAAAAGATTTGCCCATTTGAATTTCCAAAATCTTGACAAACTCGTGAAGTTGAACTTAGTGAAAGGTCTTCCTAATCTAAAATTTGACAAAGACCATCTCTGTTCTGCTTGTGAATTGGGTAAGATGAAAAGATCTTCACACAGAACCAAGAGTGATCACAATTGCCCCAGACCTTTGCATATGCTTCTTGTGGATCTTTGTGGTCCAATCTCTGTGCAAAGTCTGTCGGGTAAGAAGTATATTCTTGTGCTTATTGATGAATTTTCTAGATATACTTGGATTGAGTTCATCAGAGTAAAATCTGATGTCCCAGATATTCTGATAAGTTTGTTGAGAAAGATATAGGTTCTGTTAGGTCTGAAAATCCAAAAGCTGAGAAGTGATAATGGGACAGAGTTTAAAAACGTCAGAATTGATGCCTATCTATCAGAGGAAGGAATCTCCCAGAATTTCTCAGCTACCAGAACTCCACAACAGAATGGCGTGGTAGAGAGAAAGAATAGAACTCTGGTAGAAGCCGCCAGAACCATGTTGGCCGGTTCTATCCTTCCCATCAACTTCTGGGCAGAGGCAGTCTCAACAACATGTTTTACCCAAAATAGAGCTGTGATAGTGAAAAGATTTAAGAAGACTCCCTATGAACTCATCAACAACAGAAGGCCAAATGTGAAATATTTTCATGTTTTTGGCTGCAAGTGTTACATCTTGAATGACAGAGAACATCTGGGCAAGTTCGACAAAAAGGCTGACGAAGGAATCTTTATTGGTTATTCCTTAACCTCTAAAGCCTACAGAGTCTACAATACCAAAACCAGTCATTCAAGAAAGCGTTAATGTGTCCTTTGATGAAAGTACATCAAGTTCCTCTGATCACAAATCAACAGAGGGGACACAGACAGAACAGAAGAAGCCAAGTTCTTCAAAAACAACAGAAGAAGATATCAATCTCGTGTTCGATGATTTCTTCGATGATGATGATTCCTCTGTCGACAGCACCAGAGGCGATCAGGCTCAGAACTCAACAGAACAGAATCTGACAGGTACAACTCTTACTGGTCCTTCCAATTCTTCACCATCTACTTCTCTGTCTACAGGAGTCATTCAGAGAAATGAAGAACCATCTCAAAATGTAAGAGAACCTGAACGAGAGCCATCATCACCCCTGTTAACTCATGTTAGCTCCAATTATTCATAATTTTAGAAGTATTGAAAAATAGGCCAAGTATGAAAGAATTCCACAGAAGCTCTACCGAAGCAAACAAGATCATTCAAAGAACACCAAGTCCCAAGAAGAATCTACAGAAGACTACTCACAAAGGACCAAAGAAGGATCTATAGAAGAATGCTCACCAAGGACCAAGCCACAGAACCTCTGTCACCCTTGACAGAGCCTCTGCGGTTCAGACTCAAGACTTGGAAGATATTTATAATATCTTACCACTGTTGCAGAAATATCTTACCACTGTTACAGAAATATCTTGTTACTGTTCCAGGGTCCGTTCATCAACTTGTACAAGGCATGGTCCGACAACAAACACGTGTCAAACTCTGATAGGAATCCTTGCAAGTTGATATTAGTGCATTTAATGCATGCATATTTCCAACTGTTCATGCCATCCCTTCTTTCCTGTAGCAATAGTCCTTTTGTCTAGAATAGTTCTTTTGTAGTAGTATAAAAGGAAGACTCATGTTGAGTTCTTCCTAACAAGTACTTAACCAGTTCATATACAAGAAAAACACACACACACACACACACAATTAACGTCAAATCTATTGTTAGTGTTCTTCATCAAATACAGTAAACTTTGAGATATTCATCTGTTCTTCATAGACTGTTTATTTGATATTTTGTATTGTTTCTATACAAACATATCTGTTAGTTCTTCAAATACGCTTCCGCAACACATCTCATTTGAACTAATAGATAAGATAATATTAGTTAATCAAATACGGGAACCAACAATTGGTATCAGACCGAAGCTTGGTTTTCAATATCAAGCGATCCTCGTTTGACAAGATTATTGGTAGAAACATGGTATGATTTTAACCTATTATTCATTCCGTCAAACAGATTCTACTTTTCAGCCATTTTCGATTTATTCGATATCTGGTAAATCAAGAGAAACTGTTTCTTCAGTTAAAACTCCATAAAAGTGCACTGTTAAGAGCTTCCAAACCCAGAAAATCTTTCCAGATTATTCTTTCGCACTTTTTCGTGTCATATCTTTATACTGAAACTTCCTACTCTTAAAATGACAAGCACATAAAACTTCTTCACAGCTGGTTCATTAACCAAACCACCTTCTCTTCTAAGAAATGAGTATCCTCAGTGGAAAATAAGAATGATCCATTTCTTTGAGGGTACTGATAAAGAGCTCGTACAATACCTTTATAATCCTCCTCATGTTCCTATGTTAATAGTACCTCGTGTACCAGCTACAGCTGACACTCCTGAAATCCCTGAGCATCAGAAACCTAAAACCAGGGATGGTTGGTCAGATCAAGACAAGATAAAAGATGAACTCGCGCATAAAACAAAAAGAATTCTGATTATGGCAATCCCCAACGATCTCTTCCAGTCTTTAGATGCATGCGAATCTTCGTATGATATTTGGAAAGAACTGGAAAACAACTTGAAGGGGGAGCTAAAACTCAGAAAAACCGAAGGGCTCAATACATAAACGAATATTACGCTT
Organism: Saussurea involucrata; assembly: GCA_033807775.1. NCBI lineage: Eukaryota > Viridiplantae > Streptophyta > Magnoliopsida > Asterales > Asteraceae > Saussurea > Saussurea involucrata. The sequence goes on from CM066316.1 coordinate 59,999,470, forward strand.
TTAAAGCCCTGACAAATGAATCTCTGCAGACAACATACGACAGGTTCAACTCTTTGATCAATAACTGCAAAAAGTTCGGCATCCACAGAACTTCTGAAGAGAATAATGTCATGTTTCTCAAAAGTCTGAACGAAGAATGGCTCCAGTTATCTATGTCTTTACAAAGATTTAGATTCCTGGACTCTCTCAGACCTCTACGGAACATTAGCTGGTCAAGAGCCTCAAATCACACAAGCAAAGGCACTAACCACTGCACCTCTTGCTTTGGTTGGCAAAACTACAGAAGATACAGAAAGGCCGAGGAAAGAAAGAACTACAGAGGAAAAGAAGAAGGAGAAAAAGAAAAAGATGGTGGTAGTTGACAGCGAAGATGAAGAGAGTGTGGAAGAAGGAGAGATTACTCTGGCATCAATAGCTACATCCTTAGCTCTATTAACAAGAGAATTCAGAGGAAACCAAAAGAATTATGGTAATGATAGATATGGTAGAGAGAGAAGAGAATATTGGAATAGAAGGGATCAAGGAAGAAGAGAAGAATCAGCTGACCGACAGAGGTCAGACGACAAAAGTAACGACCAACAGAGGTCAAGTGAAAGATACAACAGAGGAAATGACCGACAGAGGTCAGATGACAAGGCAAGCTACACACCACAAGAATGCTACAAGTGTGGTAAGCCTGGTCATTATGCAAATGAATGCAGATCGGAAAAAGGTGGTGACCGACAGAAGTCTGACGATTGTGCTGGTAATACTTCCCAGAACCAAGGTTGCTACAACTGTGGGAAGCCAGGCCACTTTGCCAATGAATGTAGAAGCAGGTCAAATCGCCCACAGAAGGACTCAGCTTTTTACAAAAAGAAAGCTGAGTATTATGCTCAAAAGTCACTCATGGCGAACAAAGTGGTGAACAAGGAAGATTGGGAGTCAGATACAACCTCTGATGAAGAATACACCAAAAATGCCTTGTTCTGTGGCATGGCAGACATCAGCTCCGACTCTGACACTGAGGTATCTACTTCAAACTCCACCTCTAATACTACAGAAGTTGATTTACTTATAATTAAAACTGAAAATGTTGAACTGAAAAAGACTTGTGATGATATTCAGAAAAAGCTCACTTTTTATGAAAGAGAAGCTAGACTTCTCACTGAAGAAAAAACAAAAATTTTCAAAGAAAAGGAAGAATTAGAAGCACACTGGAACAAAAATCTGTTTCCTTTAAAAGAGAAAATTTATGAATTAAATACATCTTTAAAATCCAAAACAAAAGAACTTTCAGATTCTGAGAGCGACAGACTTAACATTTTAGCTCTTAAAGAATATTTTCAAAAGGAAAGAGAAGTCCTTTGGCAAGATCTACTTAGAAGAGATGTTTTAATTAAAAATTATCGTGATGCTCAAAAGGTGTATGAGAAAATAAATACTCAAATAGGAAGGCGAGGTATTGGGTACAGTGATATTAGTCAAGGTACATAAAACAAAAAGAATAAACCTCTGTCATCTCTATTTACTTTAGGAAAAGTCAACAAACCTAATTTTCCAAACTTAATCTCTGTAAGTAAGAGAGTAAAAGTCTCTGGGGAACCTCACTTAAGAAAACCCATGAAGATGATAAATGTGTGGTTTGAAAACACAAACTTATCACCTTCAACCTCTGTCAAAAGAGGATCCAAACCAAAGAGATATCTGAAAACTCAAGATCAGATAGGAATCTTTAAGTTTGGTAAACCAGAGACTCAAACTCAAGTTGCCTTTGTCTGCACAATTGATTCTGAAAAGAAATTATCTGCATAAGCACTTGAGTTCAAACCAAACTTTTCAGAAGAAAAACTAAGAAATATAATTGAAAAGGAAATTATGGAAATTGGGAAAATAGATATGTTGAAAAATTCATATACACCTTCTGTAGATCAAAAACTCTCTAAAGAGATCTTGTCAAACACCTCTGTTGACTTAGAAAATAATTTTTTAGATGAAGAAAGCAAGTATGACACATGCTCGGAAAGTCCAGCCTCTGTCGAAAGAAATATTGATGACTCAACCTCCGTATATGAGGACGATTCATCATCTGACGACTCAGAGACTGATAAAATAGAAAAGATTCCTTGTGACACAAAGGTTGTTAAACAAACCTCTGAAGTTCTTAACAGAACTATTTCTCCAAAAGAGAAAATCACTGGAATTCCTATCTGTCCAGACTTTATTGATATGTGCATAAGCCAAAATCTCTATTGAGCTTGAAATGTTAAAACAAAAGATGTTAATATCCTCTCAAAATCCAAGAGATTCAAAGTTTTTAAAACCCTTAAAAATAAAAGAGAAATCAACATGGCAACAAAAGGGTAAATGGACAAAACCTAACAAATCTTTTTCATCTGTGACAGTGAAATCAACAGAAGTTCACCACAGAAGGGAATCACAGAAGGCTGCTACAAACAAAGATTTTTGCCAACAAACTAATCTACATAAATCTTCTTGTAATAAGAAGCCATATGCTATAATAGAATGTAATACCTCTGTGGGTCAGTTTAAAGCTTTCAATGAAAATTTCAAGCAAATAACTTCTGATGTTCAATACTGTCATTGATTTGATTTAATGTTCAAGTTAAATAATCATTTCTGTAGTTCAAATTGTTTTCTCTCTGCAGTTAAATCAAATATAAAAGAAAAACAAACTGATTCTTCGACGAAAAATAAAATGTATTTCAAGAATGCCAAGGCAAACTTGAAAAATTCTGACGAAACTGGACCCATGTGGATATGGGTACCTAAATCTCTGTGATTGTTTTGCAGACGCAGTTTGTGCCAATATGGTATCTAGACTCCGGATGCTCAAGGCACATGACTGGCAACATAAGTCTTCTATCCACATTCCAAGAAAAACAAGATGGTGGATCAGTGACTTTTGGAGATAACAAAAAGGGGCATATCAAAGGCTATGGAGTCATAAAGAAAGAGAATATCACAGTACACAAAGTTGCATATGTTGATGGCCTAAAACACAACCTACTCAGTGTAAGCCAACTTTGTGACACAGGATTCGATGTACTGTTCAAAAGAACATTCTGCTCTCTACTAAGTGAAGACACCGGAATTGAACTTCTGCGAGCCAAAAGAAAAGGTGATCTGTATCTAATGAACTTCAATGCCAAAAACAAGGACAACATTTGTCTTGTTGCAAGCAAAACTGAAGAAGCCTGGCTATGGCACAACAGGTTCTGTCACTTAAACTTTCATACTCTAGATAAACTGGTAAAACTTGATCTGGTCAAAGGTTTACCAAATGTTAAATTCAATAAGGATCATTTATGTTCTGCCTGTGAAATGGGAAAACTCAAAAGAACTTCCCACAGAGGCAAAACAGATGTGTCTTGTTCTAGACCTCTGTACATGCTTCACGTTGACCTCTGTGGTCCAATCGCTATACAGAGCCTAGGTGGCAAGAAATATATATTTGTCTTAATTGATGAGTTTTCACGATTTACATGGGTTGAATTTGTCAAAAAGAAATCAGATGTTCCATGCATCTTGATTAATCTAATGAAAAGAATCCAAGCTCTTTATGAGTGCAAAATTCTGAAGTTACGAAGTGACAATGGCACAGAATTCAAAAACTCTGTCATTGAAGCCTATCTCACAGAAGAAGGAATATCCCAGAACTTCTCTGCCGCTCGCACCCCACAACAGAATGGCATGGTCGAACGAAAGAACCGCACGCTTGTGGAGGCTGCAAGAACCATGCTTTGTGCATGTGGATTACCAATGGCCTTTTGGGCAGAAGCAATTTCAACTGCTTGCTATACCCAAAAGCGTTCAACAATCGTGAAAAGACACATCAAAACTCCTTATGAATTGATCAACAAACGGCGACCAAACATCAAGTTTCTCCATGTGTTTGGATGCAAATGCTTTGTCTTAAACGACAGAGACTCAAGAGGAAAGTTTGAAGAAAAGGCTGACCAAGGTAAGTTCATCGGATACTCTGCCGCTTCCAAAGCCTACAGAGTTTACCTTCTGAAGTCGCGCACGATAGTAGAAAGCATCAATGTGTCCTTTGATGACTCAATCCAAAAGACTTCTGAACAACTCAGTTCAGAACTCGGGCTAAACATGGAAACCTCTGGCATCTCAAAAACAAATGAAGATTTAGGTCTTCTATTTCAAGAGATATTCAACAATGACGTTGATCCCTCTGCTGGAACAAAAAACACCTCTGCAGAATCACCTGTAAACGAAGTAAGTATCTCTCTGTCTGATCCATTTAATCCCTCATCCTCTTCTACAAATACTACAGGTACTGAAAATCTAACAGAAGATACGACGACAAAAGATTCTGCAACAGAGGTTATCCAAATTCTAACAAATCCAACAGAGGAAGCAACACCAGAAGAAACACCAGAGGGAAGTGAAGATGAAACCACAATACCTACAGAGAAGGAGATCCCAACTTTAATACCCATTCCTACAAAAGCTGAACCATCAACCACTTCAACTACAGAAGTTCAACTTGATGACTCAAATGATCATCTTCCGCGAACAACTCAATGGACAAAAAGCCATCCTCAAACACAAATCATAGGTAATCCCACTGATAAGGTATAAACAAGATCAGCATCTGCAAATTTTTGTTTCTTTACCAATTTTATTAGTGTGATCGAACCGAAAAAGATTTCTGAGGCCCTAGACGACCCAAACTGGGTGGATGCTATGCAAGAAGAGCTTCTGCAGTTTGAGCAAAACAAAGTCTGGACTCTAGTACCTCTGCCACGAGGGAAACAGGCCATAGGGACTAAATGGGTCTTCAGAAACAAAAAGGATGAAGATGGAGTGATCATTCGAAATAAAGCAAGACTGGTGGCCAAGGGATATCGCCAAGAAGAGGGCATCGATTACGATGAAACTTTTGCCCCTGTTGCACGGCTCGAAGCAATAAGAATTTTCTTACCCTTCGCAGCCCACAGAGGTTTTAAAGTATATCAAATGGATGTAAAATCTGCCTTTCTCAATGGTGAAATTCAAGAAGAAGTATACGTCCAACAGCCACCAGGATTTGAAAGCTCAAAGTACCCAAGGTATGTCTATTACCTCGACAAAGCTCTATATGGACTGAAACAGGCTCCAAGAGCATGGTACGAGAGACTTTCCACTTTTCTTCTCAATAACGACTACAACAGAGGTACCACTGATACAACTCTATTCTTTAAAGGTGAAGGAAATGAGCTTATTCTTGTACAAATATATGTAGATGATATTATTTTTGGGTCTACTAATGCACAAAAATGTAAAGATTTTGAAAAACTCATGCAGAGTGAGTTTGAAATGAGTATGATGGGAGAATTAACCTTTTTTCTCGGACTTCAAGTCAAACAAACATCAGAAGGAATTTTCATAAACCAATCAAAATATGTCTCTGGCATACTTGAAAAATATAGCCTCTCTGATGCCTCTGTCATGAAAACCCCAATGGCCACTGGAAATAAACTTTTTTCAGATCCAAATGGCATCTCTGTCGAGTGCACGCTTTATAGAGGAATGATTGGGTCTTTATTATACTTAACGGCCAGTAGACCTGACATAATGCATGCCACATGTCTTTGTGCAAGATATCAAGCTAATCCTAAAAAGACACATTATATTGCTGTAAAGAGAATCTTTAGATACCTCAGAGGGACCAAAAATCTTGGTCTCTGGTATCCACAGAACTCTGGTTTTGGACTAAAGGCATACACAGATTCAGATTATGGAGGATGTAAACTCGACAGAAAGAGTACCTCTGGGAGTTGTCAATTCCTAGGTGGGAAATTAGTAAGCTGGACTTCAAAGAAACAGAATTGTGTCTCAACATCTATGGCAGAAGCTGAATACGTGGCTGCTGCTAGCTGTTGCTCTCAAGTTCTGTGGATGAAAAATCAGCTGAAAGACTTTGGTCACATCATCTGCAAAATCCCCATCTTCTGTGATTCCAAAAGTTCAATTGCCATCTCTGCAAATCCAGTACAACATTCAAAGACAAAGCATATAGACATCAGGTATCACTTTCTGAAGTTTCATGCTGAAAATCAAACCATCGAAATGCATTTTGTACCAACAGAATTTCAGCTTGCTGATTTATTCACCAAGGCACTTGATGAGAAAAGATTCCTTTACTTGGTGGGTAAATTAGGAATGATAAATATGACTTAAACTCTGTAAGTATCTTATCTTCATTTGTAAAATAATGCTTTCTTTTATATATATATATATATATATATATATACTTAATAAATAATTCAATTTTGTATGTAATTACTAAAAACTCCTTTCTGAAAAGCAACAGAGATTCTGTAAGTCTCCTCAGAACCTCTGACGATTCTTACAGAACATCTGATACACGACCTATGTTGTATACATTTACTTCTGATTATTTGAACCAAGCATAGGTCAAGGGGGAGCAGAGGAGAACAAACTTGATCTACAGAGGTTGATTACATCAAGGGGGAGCAAAAGGAGACCTTGCTTAATCTACAGAGATTTATAAGTCAAGGGGGAGCAGAGGAAGAGATAACTACAACAGAAGAAAAGAACATTGCCGGACAAAGAAGAACAAAAAGGTTAGTATCTCGAACAAATTCTTTTTGAAAATAATTTTCTAGAACACAAATTTCTAAATATGTTCTAGAAACATTATTAAACACATTCCAAATAAAATTTGATCAAAAAGAATGTTGAGTTTTCCATTATTAAAATTTAAGGTTACAGAGCCACTGCTGAGTCCAACAGAGGTTCTGCAGGCAAAAGCTCTGTCAATCTTTTTAAATATCAAAATAAAAAAGAATCATCACATACACACTGCAACAGAAGTATCCGGTTACAGAGTTCTCTCCACAAGAAAGAACTTCTGTAGACCAACACATGTTTTAAAAGACTTCTTGCTGCACAAACCTTCTTCAAAAACAATTTTCTAGGACACCAGCTATCAAACAGGTCCTAAAAACATTGTTAAAAACAATCACAAACTTGGATGATCAAAAATGTTTATAAATTGTTAGTTATGAGAAATTTCTTGTCTCAGAGCCTCTGCTGGCTCTAACAGAAGTCCAAAAACCTCTGTAAAGGAAACTCTATGCTAATAATTTATCGATCCTCTCCATGGACTTTTCAACCATTCTTTGTGAAAAAAAACAACCTACAGAGGCAAGAAAAACAAAGTTTTCAAATCACAGAGCCTCTGTCAGTTTTTACTTTAGGCATTTCTGTAACAGTAACGGTAACTTTTCTGCGAGTGAGAATCAAGTGGAGGTAAAGAGGCACACACCCCTAGCATTTAATAAGGCCGCCCACGACGTCTCGTCATAACTGACACAGAGGACGTGTAATCTTTTCATTGGACCTACATGCACCACGTTCCAATGGAAAGTTGAACCCGCCGTAACCACTCAAGTGCGGACCCCAAATATTATTTACCTCAAAATATTAACCCTTTCAGATTCTACGGCCACAAACTCAGTATAAAACCAAAGTTACCATACCTCACAAAAACTTTACTCACTCTCTTCTCCGGCTTCCAGTTCCCACGCTGTTCAAAACTCTCCGGCGAACTCTCCTCAACACTCCCCAGTGCATTCAGAGCACTCCCATAACCCTAACATCGCCATAAATGCTGAAATAGAAAACTCCGGCGACTCTGAAAACTTTACACCAACCACCAACCTTCAACACTTTCTGAACAAAGAACATTTTGAGGATGTTCTTCCTTTAAAATCCAACAACTGCTACCTGGTACCCTCACCAACAGCTTTCGGCGAAGCCCATGCTCTTCTCCTCAATATCATGGAAAACGATATACTATACCCTCTCCTTTCCAAAACCCCAACCAAAATCCCTGCACGACATCTGAATCAATTTTGGCAAAGTTGCCGATTTGATTCAGATGATTCTCTGATAAAGGGCTATATTTCAAAGCCAGACAAGTCCGAGTACCTAGAACTCATGTTGAACAGAACCATGTTCTCACTGGAGTTCAACCTGCCAACCAGAGGTCTTCTTGGAATCAAGAAATATGCCGAGGTTCCGACGAATGAGGAACTCTTCCGATTCGTAGAAATGTTAGGGTATAACACAACCCTAAGGAAACGCAATGATTTCCGCAAAGGCAGACTACCACCTCTGTGGAACACCCTCTTCTCCATCTTAAATCGTTGCCTCACAGGGAAAACTGGTAGCCCTGACCAAAGCTCACATCAGATCCTGACCATCATATATGGGATCTATTATGATGTTCCACTTGATTATGCCACCATCATGATGCAGGAGATGATAAATACAATCGACAGAAAGATTGCAACCCGGAAAGCCAAACAACATACACCAGGATATCTGCCACCTCTGCAATACCAAAGGATAATGGGAGTTTTACTCGAGCCTCTGCTTCTTCTGCAGAAATGGCCAATGGAAGGGCCAACGGTAAAACTCTATCCCATGAACAAAAATGTTCCTACAGAGCATGAAGATAACTACCCACACTGCAGACCTCTGTCAAAGAACCTTCTGTCATATGCAACCGATGAAGATAGGAAATTAGAGTATATACGCGTCCACAGGACTCCAGAACCAAGTCCGGTGACACCCCCGCGTCAAGGAGCCCCCTTAGGTGTAGATGTAGTAGAGAGGATGACAGAAGAAGAATGGGCTAGAGCTTTAGAGAAACATTATTCAGTACAAGACCGTTTCAAAGCCCAAAGAGAGAGCATTTACCCCTCTTTTCCCAAAAGAAAAACCTCTGCAGCAACTCCCAAGAAGAAGAGCAAGAAAAGAAAAACCCCAGAGGAAACTACAACCTCTGCAGCTCAAACCTCTTCTCCACCACATACTACAGAGACAAGATCTTCTGCACCTCCCTCCCCTCCAAAACAAAAGAAATGAAAATCCAAATCAACAGAAGAGGGAGCCCCAAAGCCAAAGAAGAGAAAGACAAAAAAGAAGAAACCAACTTCACCTCTGCAGGTCATTACAGAGAAAGTCGAACAAGAAGAGGAAGAACAGACTATGCCTCTGCAACCTCCCTCCCCAATAATCTACGCAGATCAACAGGGAGATTTCAATGCCTTCCTCAACAATCGTGACATTGCTCAAACCTTAGATCCATCAAGATGGGTCGCATAACCATTGGATCAGTCTACAGAGGCTCTGCGCACAACATAAGTCATTTTTGCAACTCAAGGTACACAAACCATTCACCCTCACGTACGAAAACTCATAGGAACTCATTTCATATATGATTCCTTAAGAGAAGAAGCAGAAAAAGTAGCGCCTACAGAGGAAACCTCAGAAGAAGAGATAAACATAGACTTAACAATAGAGGAAGAGGTTAGGAAAGAAACAGCAGAGGGTTCTGCAGAAAAAGATGCCGAAGAAGTAGAAGGCACACATCCCCAACCTCTTCCTAGTGCAACCTACATTTCTGATACCGCCGGTCTAGCGGCAGAGAGTATCATTGAAAAAGAGCAGCACAGCTCGATCCCAACCCCTCCCAGCCAGCCAGAGGTTACTCTTTCAACCTCTGTGCCTATTATAACCGGGGAAACCATTCCTGGGGAGTCCTCTCGAAAGGACTCACCCACAGTTCGTGATTTATTGCCCCAAATCACGCCTGACATCCTAGCAGAGGAATTCGTTTCCTCTGCCACGCACACAACGATAGGGCCAAAACTCCTTTCAGAGGGGAGTAGAGAGCACAATGACGAAGAGACTCTAGACAAGTCTCCAAGTCAACAGAAGGACATTCCAATACCCACCTCTGGAGTGGATTTGGACTCTGACCTTCACAGAACTTCTGTAGAGATTGAAACTCAAGTTTCTCCTCGAGGATCAGAAGGAAATCCTTCCACCCTCAACGTACAAACAGGGGTGAAAGAAGGTGTCCAAGGAACAAGGGCAAACTCTTGAGAAGAATGTGTTCCTCCAGAGGTTACAACGAGTTCACACGTATCAAGGGGTGAGTTCCAAACCCTTGTCACCTCTGTGAACCAAACATTGAAAGAGTTGAAAAGCTCTTTCAAATCTTTTGCAGAAACTACATCTAAGGCCATCTCAGAACTAAACACCAAAATGGAAAACTTGTCCACAGAGGTGCAATCTACTCTAGCCCAGATGAAGTCTGATGCCACAACTTCTGCCACCACACCCGCCTCTGCTGCTGCTGATTTTGAAAAAGCTGCAACTTCTGCCTTCAACAACTGCAGAAAGCTCTACGACAAGTTCAGGAACAAACAACAGAAGCCACTCTAGCCATGAAGCCTACCGACTACATGACCAGAGCACAGTTGATAGAACCTGGGCAAAACATCTTGAATCAAATGACAGAATTTATCAGAGCCTTCACAATAGCCAACGCGTCTTACGTAAAAGACTTCAAAGCTAGTGTGGGAAAGATGCGGTTCAACACAGAGGCCGAAGTTCAAATTCTTATTGGTCTCTGTGATGATCTATGTGCCAAAATGATGGCAGCCGGGGCGAAGAAACCAGAAACTACCTGCAGAGCAGAGGGTCAAGAAGATAAGGGTCAGGATGACTCTGATGATGATGATTCATCAGATCATCCTGAGGGGGAGACACAAAGGGAAAAACAAACAGAAACAGCTGCAACCAGTCCTCCAATATCTGTAGTGCCAATTTCCTCTGCACCACCAACCCAAACCCAAACTCAGGAAACACAACAGAGACCCACAGAGGAAACACCAGCCTCTGTGGAAACCACCTCTGTCCTTGAAAAAGATGTCCCTGAAGTTCAAATCCTGACATCTTCATCCTTAGAAGAACTTCCCCATTCTCCACCAAAATCACAACCAAAAAACACACCCAAGAAGAAAATCCATTGCCCACAAACCAAAAACATCTAAACGTTCTGCTACTTATGTCCTAAAGAGAATGAAGTTCATATCTGCTTTCAGAGCTGCAAAACGTTTCGATATCCCTCCACAAACGACAACCGAGCTCACAGAAGAAACATCTACAAAATCCAAATTCCCAATCAAACCAACAGAACCATCCCCACCAAAGTCCTCAGAAACTGAAGTGTCAAAAACTACAGAGGCAATCCCCATCATACCAACAGATACCTCAAAACCCAAACCAACAGAAGCAATCCCACAGAGTCTAAAGCAGACAACAGGTTCTGAGCCTTCCCAAACCAAAGATAAAGGAAAAGGAATCATGACAGAAGAACCAAAGAAGAAAAAGCAAATGTCACAGACAACAGAGAAGTTGATGAAGAGCTCATTCGATGCCTTTGTCACTCCTAAACCTGAAGACGACTGGGCAACAGAGGGTAGGGTTGCAGAGATAAAACGAAAAATGGATGCTCTACGAAGACCAATACCACCACCAACTACACGACATGCAGAAATGGAAGAGGTGGTGTATAGGTACCTTTACAAACAACAATATCAGAACAACCCTATACCACACATCGAAGATCCTCAACTCAGAGCTGACCTTGACAACACCTTCAGTAGAACAAAGCCAAAATCAAGGGTAGAAGTATTCTCAGAGTCCATAATTGAAAAGGTAATATACTGCAAATTCTCTAAAACGAGAACCTTTCCAAAGATCAGGTACAACATTTACAAAGTCAAAAGGGAGAATAAGTCCGAAAACCAATTTTCGGATGCCGATATAAAGAACTTGAACCCCTACGATCTGCCAGATCTTCTACTTTGGACGAAAGAAAACTTCGACAACGATGCTAACAAAAGGGCCTATCAAGTATTCAGGAAAGCGATGAGAGAAAAGCTTCTGCTGTATAGCATGATAGACTTTCAACTGGGAAGAGATCTTGGAGTCAGAAACCTGAGTCTGAGACCACCAGAGGATCACTGCCCACCTTCTGCCATACCTAACTCAATCATAACAACACCAAGGTATGGGTTAGTGTATAAGGATATTGCTGGTCAAGTAAGACTTTTTGTGGAAATGGACTGTCAGAAGTATGCAACCAGTACTTTGAACAAGTTCAGATCAATCATAGAAGAGAACAGAGGTACTGAGCTTATGGATCAAGAATCAGCAGAAAGAATGATCAGAGAAATAGATGCTACAATCGGCTTAAGAGAACTCTGCATCAAATTCTATCACGAGCTCAGAGAAGTAGGATTCGACAACAGAAGTTTCAATGACTTCAAAGATGCAAATGTCTAAATCTCTTTTACATATCTCTGTAATAGTTAAAAAGAAATGAAATGAATCTTTTGAGGTATTGTTTAACCTCTGTCTACTTTACTTAGCCTAAATTATGCATAAAGCCAAATTTTCATTTTTCAATACTTAGGGGGAGATTGTTAGCTCCAATTATTCATAATTTTAGAAGTATTGAAAAATAGGCCAAGTATGAAAGAATTCCACAGAAGCTCTGCGGTGTTCCACAGAAGCTCTGCCGAAGCAAACAAGATCATTCAAGGAACACCAAGTCCCAAGAAGAATCTACAGAAGACTACTCACAAAGGACCAAAGAAGGATCTACAGAAGAATGCTCACCAAGGACCGAGCCGCAGAACCTCTATCACCCTTGACAGAGCCTCTACGGTTCAGACTCAAGACTTGGAAGATATTTATAATATCTTACCACTGTTGCAGAAATATCTTACCACTGTTACAGAAATATCTTGTTACTGTTCCAGGGTCCGTTCATCAACTTGTACAAGGCATGGTCCGACAACAAACACGTGTCAAACTCTGATAGGAATCCTTGCAAGTTGATATTAGCGCATTTAATGCATGCAGATTTCCAACTGTTCATGCCATCCCTTCTTTCCTGTAGCAATAGTCCTTTTGTCTAGAATAGTTCTTTTGTAGTAGTATAAAAGGAAGACTCATGTTGAGTTCTTCCTAACAAGTACTTAACCAGTTCATATACAAGAAAAAAACACACACACACACACACACAATTAACATCAAATCTATTGTTAGTGTTCTTCATCAAATACAGTAAACTTTGAGATATTCATCTGTTCTTCATATACTGTTTATTTGATATTTTGTATTGTTTCTATACAAACATATCTGTTAGTTCTTCAAATACGCTTCCGCAACACATCTCATTTGAACTAATAGATAAGATAATCTTTGTTAATCAAATACGGGAACCAACAACTCATATTGGGAGAGACTCCCTATTTGAAAGCTCACCTTCGCAGAGCCCTGTTGGCACTTCACAGAGCAATGAGGCTACTCTCCAGAGTCATGTGCCACAGAGCCCTTGTGCCAATCCACAGAGCTCTGATGCTGAAGTTTGTCTTTTCCCATCAGAAGCACAGACTCCACCTGTTGTCCATGCTCCCATGACAAGATGGACAAAGGATCACCCCCATAATCTAATTATTGGTGCTGCTGAAGATGGTGTGAAGACAAGATCGGCCACAATCAATGAAGATTTCTTTGTCAATTTTCTAAGCATGATTGAGCCGAAGAAGATTTCTGAAGCCCTGGAAGACCCAAACTGGATTGAAGCTATGCAAGATGAGCTTCTGGAGTTTGAAAGAAACAAAGTTTGGTCCTTAGTTCAACTCCCTGTAGGCAAAGCTGCCATTGGAACCAAGTGGGTGTTTAGAAATAAAAAGGATGAAGATGGGATTATCATCGGAAACAAAGCTCGGCTGGTTGCAAAGGGATATTGTCAAGAAGAGGGTATTGATTATGACGAGACTTTTGCACCTGTGGCTAGACTGGAAGCAATCATAATCTTCCTAGCCTATGCTGCTCACAAGGGTTTCAAGGTCTACCAGATGGATGTAAAATCCACCTTCTTAAATGGAAGACTCCAAGAGGAAGTCTATGTCCAGCAACCACCAGGTTTTGAAAGCCCATAGTTTCCACACCACATTTACAAACTAGACAAAGCTCTGTACGGCCTTAAGCAAGCTCCCAGAGCCTGGTATGAAACTCTGTCAAATTTTCTGTTGACTAATCACTTCGAGAAAGGTACTGTCGATACAACTTTATTCTTTAGAAGGTACAAAACTGATATACTTCTGGTACAAATATATGTTGATGACATTATTTTTGGGTCTACAAGGCAGGAGTACTGTGATAGGTTTGAGGATTTGATGAAAAGTGAATTTAAAATGAGCATGATCGGAGAACTTTATTTCTTCCTTGGTTTACAAGTAAAACAATCCATCAGAGGGACTTTTATAAGTCAGTCAAAGTACATCTCTGATATTTTGAAAAAATATAAGCTCAACAATTCAAATCCAATAAAAACTCTTATTGCCACTGGAGTTAAACTTGACTCTGACCTAAATGGTGAACCTGTAGATGTCAAGAACTACAGAGGCATGATAGGATCACTTCTGTACTTAACTGCTAGCAGACCTGATATAATGTTTGCGACCTGTCTCTGTGCCAGATTTCAAGCAAATCCTAAAGAATCCCATTTGTCTGCTGTCAAGCGCATATTTAAATATCTGAAAGGGACTTAATTCTTGGGTCTCTGGTATCCTCTTAATTCTGGTTTCGAGCTTATTGCATATACAGATTCAGATTATGGAGGATGCAAGAATGACAGAAAGAGTACTTTTGGTAGCTGCCAATTGCTTGGAGATAAATTGGTGAGTTGGACATCCAAGAAACAAAACTATGTCTCAACTTCTACAGCAGAAGCAGAGTATGTTGCTGCTGGTAGTTGTTGCTCTCAAGTAATCTGGATGAAAACTCAACTTAAAGATTATGGCATGGAGTACAGCAAAATTCCAATTCTGTGCGACTCCAAGAGTGCCATAGCAATCACAGCTAATCCAATCTAGCACTCCAAGACAAAGCATATCGACATAAGGTATCATTTTATAAAGGATCATGTTGAAAAAGGAACAATTGAAATGTATTTTGTTTCAACAGACTTCCAACTTGCTGATCTGTTCACAAAAGCCCTTGATGAAAGGAGATTTAACTTCTTAATCAGCAAGATGGGTATGCTGAACATATCCTCCTACCTCTGTTTAGAAATCAACAGAGCCTCTGATGCTCCTACCAGAGCTCTGTCAAAATGGTTAGGTAGGATAGTTCACCAGAGCCTCTGATGTTATCACCGGAGCTCTGCCAGCATACTTTTTCAATGTTTCCCTCTTGTAAATTTCTTGTGTATATTCTTTTGTTTTCCTTTTTTGTACATACTTCTGCAAGAAAAGAGAAAAGCCAAAAATAAAAATCTGTTGATTAAGCTCACTATTTAAGGGGGAGCTTAAGAGAAAATGTGCATGGTTTTAGGGGGAGCAAGTCAAAATCAATTTTCAAATCTAAATGACTTTGCTCTTTTGAACTCTAAAGGAAATCTTTTTGAGGAAGGGAAAACCTGGTATGATGAAAACCTTTTGATATAGTCAAGAACTTACCAGAACTCTGATATTTCACCAGAGCCTCTGTTGATGCTCACCAGAACTCTGTGAAATTTCTAAGTCAGTCCTGTTCTCGTTCTTTGACTTCTTTCACATCAGAACAGAATTTTGTAAAATGATTTTTGTGTAAAGGTGAAACATCTTGGGATACTTGAAAAGAAAAGAAAACGGCCACTCAACAGAGGCAAAACTGCAAAGCTCCACCAGAGCTCTGTCAGTTTTCTGCCACGTCATCAGAGGTAACGTCATCAGAGGTGCGGGTTATTTCTTAAGCATCAACCACTTGTCACCCACATATCTCTAACCGTGATGGTTTACTTGCTCGAAAGTTGTCAGAACCAATTCCACGTGGCAATCTCTGATTGAGAAACCAACCGTTAGTTGTTCCCACGTTAGACTGTTGAGGCCACTTCACCATCTAACACTCGACTGCCTACAGTATCTACGACGTTCGTCCAGCCACATGATTCGAGTATAAATACCTATACCCACGACTCATTTCTTTTCTTACGCTTACTGATCATTCAAAAACCCTTCATCTTTTCCCTCCTTCGTTCAAAACCCTTAAAGTTCTTCAAGAAACCCTAACCTTCAACAATGGCAGAACAAAACCGAATAGGACCCGTAGACCAAATTGTTATCCTTCCATATGAGTTAGCAGACAACAACTACCGTTTCGATGCTAACCCATGTCTCTATTTACCCACTTATCACATATTTGTAGAGTTTTTCAGAAACTCTGAAGTTTTTAGAGCCCTTACCGAGTTCGACGACAACCTTCCTGAGCTCTACGTCCGACAATGGTGGACTACGTGCCAGTACATTGAAGAACAAGACGGGATCGTTGGAAATGTCGATTCTAGAGATGGAGGAGCAGGAACAATCTGTATTCGTGCAAGCACTTTCAGAAGGATTTTCAGGATGAAGACAAAAAGACAGCTTGGAATAGAAGCCTACGAGAAACCCCCAAAAGTAGCTGTTCTTATTGAGTTCATGAAGTTCTTAGGCTACAACAAAGACCTGAACAAAATAGGCGAGTTCAGAAGACAAAACCTACCCACAGTGTGGAATTTCATGTTCTCCACATTGAACAGAACCCTAACCTGCAAGTCTGGTAGTCAAGACCAAACAAGCACAGAGATACTCCAAATTATGTATGGCTTATTCTTCAACAGAAATTTTGATTATGCCAACATACTGTACAAAGACCTGCTTGCTGCTGTTAACACCAAAACTTCATCTATAGCAAGAGGAGTTGTTGGAATTCACAAGTTTCTGAAGACCATCAAATTTCCTCGATTCATAAGTCTGGTAATCAGAAGAGCCTTCCAACGCTTTGAATTAACTCAACAGGGAAATCCTACACCTGTTTGGGTAATGTCCAGGTTCCTTCCCACAACATCAGGTGAATATCCTTTTATTAGATGAGTACCAAGAACAATGCTCGCTCTAATAGACCCAAATCATATTTCTATCCAAAACTATCAGAGTGTTGCTCAACCTCAAGAACCTGAGGTGAGAACCCCAGCATACTTAGGATCTGAGCCATCTTTGGAAAGTATAAGTGAGGAAATAGCAGAAGAAGAGAACATACTAGAGGTGAGAGTACCCGAAGTGGGGTATTCCTCTGCATGAGTGATGGAGGAGGAAGTACAGAACAAAGCATCCCCTCTGGAGGCTGTTCAAGAGGGAGATAGGGAAATTACAGAGGGGATGGCAGAAAGATCGCACTCCTCTGGTAATGGTGAGAAAGAGGTACATGTGATAGAGAGTGAATTCGAAAGTTCTATACCCGTAAGAGCCGAGGGAAATGCGAGTTTAGAAGAAGATGTTCAAAATTTGAACACACATGTGCGATTCCGAAGCCCAACTCCCAGTGCAACCACACAACCTATCCCCGGTGATCAAGACCAGAGGGATATTGAAACAGAGGTGCACACCTCGAACCTTAACCAGCAAGAACCGCCAGAGGCAACTCTTCACGCCTCTGGTATGCACATACCTGGGGAATCTATCTTTGGTAATGATGTTCCTTTGCCCCAGAACATCAATAGGTCACAACCACACGATGATGCCTCTGTGGCTTATGTAGACTTAACAGACAATAGACCTGAGATCTTTCGAATCTCGCGTATCATCTGTCCGACTCAGGGAAAATGGGAGACCATAGTAGAACAAGGCAAGACTTTGCTTGATCCAAATTCTTCTCATCACATCCGATTCCCTTCACCAGAACCTGAGCTGGAGGAGGAAATCAAGATCAGAACACCTATAGTTGTTTCCCCTCAAAGGGAGCAACAAAGTTCGGGTGGAAGTCCTCCAAAAGCCAACATCAATACAACTCTTGAAGGAGGCACCTCTGAACTCGAGGTTCAATTGGATCCATGTGTTGGAACCAAGGTTACCCCCGTTGAGACTGTCACAAGAGCAGAGTTCGAAAGCTTCTGTGATAGTATCAACAACACCTTGAATGAGTATAAACTTATCAATGAACAGAAGGAGGAGCTGATCCGTAAGGAGAATGCTTCTCTTTAAGAAGAACTGCAAAAGATCACAGATAAACATGCAGAAGTAACTCAGAAGTATGCCGAGGCTGAACGACTCAGAACAGAAGCTGAAAGGGTCAGAACAGAGGAAACAACGAAGATATCAACAGAGCTTTCAGAACTGAAAAGACTCATGATAGAGAACCATATGGCTGCAATGAATAGAACCCTGCCTATACCCTACGTTCTCTTATCAGACTCAAACATCAGAACCTTGACAGAGTTAATCAACAACGCTGTTAAGAATTCAGTGAAAGAAGCCACGACATCTTCTGCTACCTCTGTCAACATTTATGGTCCAAACCTCAATGATTTACCTATGACAGTTGGACAGATGGGAGAATTTCGCAGAAATGTTCTTAGCAGAATGATGACCATTTCATCAAAGTTCTTCATGAAGGCACAAGCGACATAGCGACATGTGCAGTCATCTCTTGACACTCACAAAGTCAACTTTAAGAGTCAAGTTGATGAAATCCAAACTGCTGCAACAGAGGTAGAAGATACACTGAAAAAGGCCGTTACAATCTTCACAGAAGCCGTTACAATCTTCACAGAAGCCATTATCCAAGCTGCTCACAGAAAAAGACATGCAGACGAAGCACTAGAAGGAGAACCCTCGAGCAAAAGAACCAAAGCTGCTTCAAAGTTTGTTGCTCAGGCCTCACCAGATAAAGGCATAGCACTTTCTGATGATGATGATGACTTTCAAGATGCTCCAGAAGGTCATTCAGATAGCCAGATGGGTGAGTCCTCTAATCAACAAAAGGGGGAGAAGGAGAAAGAGAAGGAGAAGGAGAAAGAGAATGAAAAAGAAAAAGAGAAGGAGAACGAGACAGAGAAGAAAACAGAGAAAGAAAGGGAGAAGGAGAAAGAGAAAGAGGTAGAGGTAACAGAGGCCGAAACTGAGGCCAAGAAAGAAAAGGAAACCCTAGGGGAGAAGGAGACAGAGGAAACCCCAACAGAGACCATGATGGTTGAATTCGAGTATATATTCAAGGACAGAACAATCAAAGCACCAGAGGTATCGACTTCTCAACCACCAGTGGTAATTATCCTTGATACTCCTCCCCAATCCCCAAGGAATGACCAAATAAGCCAAACTCAACCCCAAGTCCAAACCCAAGTTATACAAGAACCCGGACGACATGTTAACATTCTTATGGCTGAAACCCATGACGACCAAAACCCACCTCAAAACCAACAAGAACAGAACCCTGAAACCCGACACTCTGACAATCCTGCAATCGAAACCATATTCGCATTCTTCTATGCTGACAGAGACATAATCCCTGTGAATGCAATACCCATTAACCCATACTTAAACCTGATCAATGCCAGAAGACTCATTGATGCAAGGTTGAAGTTCATCCAAACCAGATCTAATATGAACAAAGCCATAGACTCAAACTTCACATTCGAATTTATTCTGAATGTTGAAGCAAAGAAGTTCTCCAAAGACAGTATTCAGTACCATGTCTACACTGTGAGGACAAAAGAGAACAAGATTGAAAAATTCAATGACAATGATCTTGTGCTCTTGAATCCTTACGATCTGGTAACACTTCATGCCTATTGCCTAAACTTCATCGACAGATATAGAGGCACAGGAACTGCTATGAGGGAAATCGAGTTTGTCATGCAAGAACACGTAAATCTCAGAACGCAAATCGACTTTCAACTAGGCATGGAATTTGAGGTTGAAAAGCTAGCGATTGGACCTCCAAATGAAAGTATTGAAGGTCTTGAGGAGCACAGATCCGGAATGGTTGTTGGTGATCCACCAATACTTATCTGCCGACAGAAGGGCATCAAGAAAGCACTCAGAGTTGAAGAGGCTCACAAGTACTCAAGCGAGTCGCTGCTCTATCTCAAGAGAATCATCACGGAGCTTCCAAGAGAAAAATGCCCAGAAGAGTCAATGAGAAGCTTCGTCAACCAAATAGACCTCATGTTAGAATTCAGAGATCTGATCAGAAAATTCGACAGAATTCTAAGAGGAATCTATTATGATTAAATGTGCCATTTCTTTTGTTCTGTATTGTAACATCTTAAAAGAATAGTGCAAGGTTTCAACAGAGGTAAAAGTTCTCTGTTCTTTTGTTTAAGTATCTCTGTATTTTGTAAAATTTTATTTTCAATACTTAGTGGGAGATTGTTAGCCCCAAGTATCTGTTATGTAAAAGTATTGAAAATATTATCAAGTCAGAAGACCACCAGAGATCCAGCAGAGGACTTGGAAGAAGATCAACAAGAAGACCAACAGAGCTCAACAGAGCTCTGGCAGAAGAACTCTTCCATTGACAGAAGAATTGTTCACCAACAGAAGACCAACAAAGCTCTGGCATAAGAGCTCTGGTGACCGAAGACCTCTGTGAAGCCTAAGTCTCGTAGAAATCTCTAAGTGTTAGACACGTGTCCGTACTTTCCACGTTAGCCCTAAAAGGACGGAGACACACTTTCCACGTGTCACCTCAGGGTTAGACAGTACACTGTCTAATGCTTTATCAAGCTAGAAATAGAGAGGTAGTGGAACAACAATTGTAAGCTTTTGGAAGAATAGTTTTCCACAATTGTTAGAGCACACACTTCAGTATTCCATAGCACTACCTCTGTACGATTTTGTTCCCTGTGAGATTTTCGAATACACACACTTGAACGTGTTCTTGGTGTTATTCACATTATCAATATACGAGCGGCTTATTATATTTGATCTTGTTATCATTTTACTGTTCTATATTTGATACTCACTGTGACATTATCATTTACGCAATCACTCACTGTTTAATAGCTTTATATACAGATGCTTCCGCTATCTGATTTATGCTATTTAAGTGATACAACATGAATCTGGGAACCTACAAGAATCTTGTAAAAGATTCAAAGAGCACACCTGTTGCTTTACTCTCCTCAGAGTTAATGCCCACTCAGCGATCTTCTGTTACTATTACTAAGTTGGAATCTAACTCTAATGATTCATCAAAAACTGATCCTTCAGAACTTGATGAATCACTGGCACTCTTGACAAACTCCTTCAAGAGATTTGCAAGAAAGAGTAACTTCAGAAGAAACAAACCTCTCACTATCACTAACAAGCCTAAACCTTCTCCTAATGATAAGACTACTGCCACTTGCTATAACTGTTGGTTCCGTTTTACCTTAACAATGATTTAAATACCTATTAGTTCAAACAGATAATAGTTGCGGAAGCATTTTAGCGAACTAAACAAATATTGTTTGATAGAAAGGACACACAATTTCGAATACACAAAGTGGAAATAACTCAGATAATTAGCTCAATAACCCACTGTATATTGAATATAAATGGAACACCAAGAACACCGAAAGTTATAAGAAATATGCTCTAAGAGTGTGTGTGTCGTGCAAAGCTTAATAGAAGAGCTCAACATGAGTCTTCTATTTATACTATTCATCAGGGGACAAGTTCTAGACATAAAGGACAAAAGGTACAAGACACGATCGTGAAACTGCTACTTGTACAACGTTAATGTAGTGCGCCGTTTTCTGCTAAAGCTGAAACCCATCAGAGTTTGACACGTGGAGTTGTTAGGGCACGGCTTGTACGAATGATCTTTTAGGATCTTCGTACAGCAGAGAACTTGAGAAGCACGATGATCTTTGTCTTGATCTTCATATAAACTTCCAAGTCTTCATTCTTCATTCCACAGAGGCTCTGTCAAGTTTGACAGAGGCTCTGTGGCCTTGTCCTCTGTGAGAGTCTTCAGTTAAGTCTTCACTTGATCTTCTATCGGTGTCTTGGCAGAACCTCTGTCGATGTCTATACTTAGTCTAGTTTTCAATACTTCTATAAACAGTAGAAGTTGGAGCCAACAATCTCCCCCTAAGTATTGAAAATAAAAATTTGAAACATGCATGGTTTTCTAGACTAAGTACATGACAGATGGTGATTGACCTCTGTTGAAACTTTACTTTTCATTTAAGATTGTGCCAGAGGCACTTACATTTGATTACATGATAAAATGAAAAGTAAGCAAAAGAAGGTTATGGATATCAAACTTTTGCGTCTGGGAAGTCTTCGAACTTTCTGTTGTCGAATCCCAATTCTTTAAGCTCATGATAGAATTTGATGCAGAGGGTTCTGAAGTTGATTACTGAATCGATGACCTCTATCAATCTATCTACAAAGGCTGTATCCATTAGTTCTGTTCCTCTGTGCTCCACAAGGTTGGCTCTGAACTCTGTGAGAGTACTTGTTGCGTACTTCTGGCAGTCCATCTCCAGGAACAGTCTTGATTTTCCAGCAGGGTCTTGGAATATATATCCAAACTTTGGAGATGTGATGATCGAGTTGGGTATTGCAGAGGTTGGGCAGTCGTTTTCTGGTGGTTTAAGGATTAGGTTTCTTACACCAAGATCTCGTCCTAATTGGAAATCAACTAGGCTGTATAGTAGAAGTTTCTCACGTATAGCTTTCCTGATCACCCTGTATGCCCTTCGATTTGCATCTGTTGTGTAGTTCTTTTTCGTCTAGTCCAGAAGATCAGGTAGATCGTAGGGGCTCAAGTTTCTAAGGTCAGCATCTGAGAATTGATTCTCGCGTCTGTCTGCTCTTTTGACCTTATAAATATTGTAGAAAACTCTTGGTGTGGTTCTGGTGTGAGAGAACTTACAATATATGTCAAGATTTCAACTTCTTCGCGGATTGGCACATCTTTTCCGAAGATAGAGGTTGTTCCCACAGAGGTGGGTGTTGCCTCTGTGGTCTTCTGTTGGTTTTCAGCTTGTTCGGGTATTTGGATTTGAGTTGGGTTTTCTTCATGGGTTGTTTCCACAGAGGTGGTTGTTGCCTCTGTGGTCTGTTGTTGGGGGGTTCCTTCTTGGGTTTGAGTTGAAGGAGCTTGGGATATGGGTTCTGCTGATATTGGTATTGGTGCAGGTAAACCTCTGGATGCGGATTTTTCCCTTGTTTTCTCCCCCTCGGGATGATCTGATGAATCATCAGAATCATCATCAGAGTCATCCTGACCCTTATCTTCAGTACCCTCTGCTTTACACGAAGCTTCTGGCTTCTTCGGTGGAGTGGCACCTGCGGCTATCAGTTTTGCGCAGACGTCATCGCAGAGACCAAGAAGACTGTGAACCTCTGCCTCTGTGTTGTAGCGCATTTTGCCGACGCTTTTTCTGAATTCCTTGACATAATTGGCGTTGGCAGCAGTGAAGGCTTTGATGAGCTCTGTTACTTGGTCGATTACCCCTTGTCCAAGTTCTGTGAGCTGAGCTGTGGTCATGTAGTCGGATGGCTTCATTGCCAGAGTCTCTCTTGTAGTTTGATCTTGAACTTGCTCGAGGGCCTTCTTCAGATCTTTTGGTGTCAGGCCTGCAGAGGTTGAGGATTGAGCTTTCAGCTTTTCCAGTAAGTCTTTGACAGAGCTTTGGACGGCAGAGGTTGTGGCTTTCCCATGTTCAGAAGCAGAGGTTAATGCAGTTTCTTTCATTTGAGCACAGACCTGTTTCACCTCTGCAGATAGGTTATCCACTTTGGTGGTCAGTTCAGAAATGGCCTTCCTTGTTGATTCTGCAAGAGCATCAAGAGAGCTTTTCAACTCTCCCAACGAAGTGGTCACGGAGGTGACAAGGGTTTGGAACTCATCCCTTGCGACATGTGAGCCTGGTGTAACCTCTGGGGGAACACATTCATCCCCAGAGTGAATCCATGTTCCTGGGATACCTTCTTTCATCCCTGTTTATACGTTGAGGATGGAAGGATTTCCTTCTGATCCTAGAGTAGAGGTTTTTGAGGCCTCATTCTCTATAGAAGTTCTGATAAGGACATTGTCTTGATCCACTCTAGAGTTGGGTACAAGAGTATCCTTATGTTGACTCGGAGACTTGTCGAGAGTCTCTCCGTCTTTGTGCACTCTAAGCTCCTTTGAATAGCCTTTTGGACTTAGTCGTGTGTGCGTGTCAGAGGAAACAAATTCCTCTGTTGGGATGTCTGTTGTGATCTGGGGCAATTGATCACTTTCTAAGGGTAAGTCCTTTTGAGAGGACTCCCCTGGAATGGTTTCCCCGGCCAAGATTGGTACAGAGGTAGAAAGAGTTACCTCTGCCCGGTCAGTTTGGGTTGAGGTCGAGCCGTGCTGTTCTTTTTCAATAACATCTTCTGCCACTAGACTGGCGATGTTAGAAGTGTGGGTTGCACTGGGAGTTGGTTGTGGTTGTGTGCCTCTTCTAGCTACGGCATCTTTTCTAGATTCTTCCTCTATTGAGCATCCTACCACTACTTCACCATCTATAGTATCAGCCTCTTTCTCTTTTCTACGGCTCACAGCACCTACCTCTGTTGCGGCTTGTACTACAGTGCCTTCGGCTTCTTGTACGAGTGTGGCGTACATGGGATGGAAAGTAGGCAAATGCCTTAGATCTAGGTGTAGGTTTTCGTAGTTTACCTCTTCTTCATCAGAATCCACCTCTGAGACTACGAAGGATGGGATTTTGGTGGTAGCTTTGGCCAGATCTTTTGGGCTTGCTCTTAGCACATCATATCCGGGTTGTGTGAAGGGGATATGTAGTACTTCTGGAGTCGCAGTCTGAATATTCTGTGGAGTTTGGTCATCATCATCCAAGTCAGAAGAGATTCTGAAGTCTGGTGCTTCTGTGGAATGATGAGATAGGGCTTCTGCGGTCCATCCAGAAGGGTCTAAAGAGTCTGCAATCCCGGGTTGTTGGAGGAAGGCAGAAAAGTCTCCCTGATCTTCTGCATAATTGATTGGCGTTGGGGATTCCAGAGGTTGTTCACGGGTTTCTTCTGCTGTTCCTTCCATTTCAACTCCCTCTGCGATGGTTTGCAGAGGAGTGTGGGGTTTCTTTGATTTCTTCTTGCTCCTCCTTTTCTATGGCTTGGGGGCACCCTCCTCAGAAGACTTATGTTTTCTTTTCTTCTTCTTTTCTTTTGGAGGAGGGGGTGCAGAAGATCCAACCACGGTTTCGTGTGGTGGAGACTGTTGGGTTTCAGCAGCACTGGTTGAGGTGCCCTCTGTCGTTTTCCTCTTCCTGTGGGTTTTCTTCTTTTTGGGAGTTGAGTCAGAGGGTTTGCTCTTTGATGCAGAGGAGAGGATTGTGTTTCGCAGAGCATGAAAGTTCTCTTGTACTTTTTCATGCTTAGCCAAGGCCACTGCCCATTCTTCGTCAGGCATCTTATCTTCAACCCTAGATCCTAAGGGGACTCCTAGACGCGGGGGTGTCACAGGACTGGGTTCTGGAGTCCTATGATCGCGTATGTATTATAATTTAAGGGTCTCATCAGTTGCATATCCCAGAAGTGAGGTTGGCAGAGGTCTGCAGAAGTTGTATCCATCTTCGTGCTCTGTTGGGGAATTCTTTGTCATGGGATACATTCTGGCCGTTGGTCCCTCCATTGACCATTTTTGTAGTAGGAGCAGAGGCTCTAGAAGGACACCCAGAATCCGCTAAAATTGTAGAGGAGGTAGAGCTTCGGTTGAGCGACCTTTGGCCTTCTGGGAAGAGATTCTGCGGTCAATGGTGTTAACCATTTCCTGCATCATGAGGGTGGCGTAGTCCAGAGGTAGATCGTAGTACACCCCGTACAAAATTGCCAAGATTTGGTGAGAAGTTTGATCTGGACTACCCAGTTTCCCAGTTAGGCATCTGTTGAGAATGGAGAAGAGAGTATTCCATAGAGGTAGTAACCTATTTCTTCTGAAGTCATTCCCCTTTCTCAGTGTGGTATTGTAACCCAACATTTCAGCAAATCTGCAGAGCTCTGTGTCTATGGGTTCCTCTGCGTACGCTTTTATCCCTAGAAGACCTCTTGTGGGTAGACCGAACTCAAGTGAAAACATGGTTCTGTTGAACTTGAGTTCAAGGTTCTCGGATTTGTCTAGTTTTGAGATGTAGCCCTTTATCTGTCTATCTTCTGGGTCAATCCTGCTGCTCTGCCAGAATTGATTGAGGTATCTGGCAGGGATTTTGTTGGCGGTTTTGGTTAATAGTGGGTAAAGATAATGGTTTTCCAGAATGTGAAGAAGGATGGCATGTTTTTCCCCAAATGCGGTTTTTGAGGGAACAAGGAAATGATTGTTGGGTTTCAAGGGAAGAACATGTTCAAAGTGTTTATGAGCGATGAAATTTATAAGGTGGGTTGTCGGAGAAAAATCTGCGGACTCACCGGAGTTGTCTTGTTCTAGGTCTCTGGCTATTTCAGGGTTTTGGGAGTGCTCAGAATGAGATGGAGAGTTCACCGGAGCGTTGGAGGTGGATGCCATTGCGATAATCTTTGAAGAAAGAGAGTAGGAAATAGAAGTTGCAGGTTTTTTGAAAGATTCGCCGTTGAAGAAGAGTAGAAATGAAGAGTAAATTCGTAAAGGAATACAGGTGTGGGTAAACGGGGTTTTATAGTGAGATAGAAAACGAATAGAATTCCATGGTAAAAGTGAATTCAATAAACATTTGGGGTCCGCACTCGAGTTTTACAGCTGGGGAAACGTTTCAGAAGAATCGTGTGGCACGCACGTCCAATGAAAATCTGCCACGTCAGATGTGTCAGAGCACGATTAGACGTCGTGCGCGGCCCATTAATGCTTGGCGCATGGGCATTTCTTCTGTGTGGGGTCTGTCACTCGCAGTAAATAACTCCTTTTTACAGAGTTTCCATAAAGAGTAAAGTGTTAGAGTCAACAGAGGCTCTGTGGTGGAGTGAGCTCTGTGATTCTGAAACCTACCTTTAATGTCTCCTCTTAGCTTGCACCTTTACCAAAAATGTTTGAAAATTCATTGGAGAGGATCGATAGAACTTTAGTGCGAAATTTGCATTCACAGAGGCTTTGAGTCTCTGTTGAAGCCAGCAGAGACTCTATGAGTGGAAATTTCGCATAACTAAAAATTCTTAAAACCTTTTGATCATCCAAAGTTTTAATTGTTATAAACGTTGTTTTTAGGACATATTTTGAAGTTGGTGTCCTAGAAAACTGTTTTGGAAAGTGGTTTTGAGCGAGACATTCCTCCTTTAGTTTACCTTTGTTCTGTCGCATAGGTTCTGTAATGTAGTGAACCCTGAGACTTGAAATCTTCTTTCAGTATCTTGGAGTTCGAACTTGTACAAGAAGATCTTTGAAGACATTGATGTTGATCAATAGAGTTTTCGTATGAAATTTGTCGTCATTGAGAATCTGACTTACAGAGGCTCTGCGGAGCTCAGCAGAGGCTCTATGGCCTTAAATTTCTAATAACGGAAAGCTCAAAAATCCTTTTGATCATTAAAGGTTTGGAATGTCTTAAGCAGAGTTTCTAGGACATATATGGAATTTGGTGTCCTAGAAAAACTATTTTCAAAGATGATTTGTACGAGATACTTACCTTTTGACTCTCCTTTGCTTGGCTAAAACCTTTACTTCTATAAACGTGGCTGATCACTACTCCTCTTTGGCTCCCCCTTGAATTAACAGCTCCTGTAGGTTAATTCAAGGTCTCCTTCTGCTCCCCCTTGACATATGCTTGGATCAAAATAGATAAGCAATGCATAGAGCATAGGTCAAACTCACCAGAGGTTCTGTGGACATTGTCAGAAGTTCTGAGTGATCCCACAGAAGCTCTGTCGGGTATAGAACTTTTGGTGATAAGGAATTTACATACAGAAGAATTCAAATATTTACATATTCACAAGAGGATCAAATCTTACTTACAGAGGATTCAACTCATGTTGATCATACCCAACTTACTTACCAAGAAAAGGAATCTTTTCTCATCTAGTGCCTTGGTAAATAAGTCTGCAAGCTGGTATTCAGTAGTCACAAAGTGCATCTCGATTGTGCCATGTTCAACGTGATGCTTTAGAAAGTGATAACGAATATCGATATGCTTTGTTTTTGAGTGCTGTACTGGATTGGCAGAGATGGCTATGGCGCTTTTTGAATCACAGAGGATGGGTATCTTGTATATGTTGTAACCATAGTCCTTGAGCTGAGTTTTCATCCACAGAACTTGAGAGCAACAGCTAGCAGCAGCAACATATTCAGCTTCTGCTGTAGATGTAGACACACAGTTCTGCTTCTTCGAAGTCCAGCTGACTAGTTTACCTCTCAGGAATTGACAACTCCCGGAGGTGCTTTTTCGATCAAGCTTGCATCCTCCATAATCTGAATCTGTGTATGCCTTAAGACCAAAACCAGAGTTCTTTTGATACCAGAGCTCAAGATTTTTGGTCCCTTTAAGGTATCTGAAGATCCTCTTTACAACAATAAAGTGGGATTCTTTTGCGTCAGCTTGATACCTTGCACAGAGGCATGTAGCATACATTATATCAGGTCTACTTGCGGTTAAGTATAAAAGTGACCCAATCATGCCTCTGTAGAGCTTGCACTCTACAGATTTGCCATATGGATCTGAGTGTAGCTTATTTCCAGTGGCCATGGGGGTCTTTATTACAGAGGCATCAGAGAGACTAAATTTTGAAAGAATGCCAGAGACATATTTAGCTTGATTTATGAAAATTCCATCTGACGATTGTTTTACTTGGAGTCCTAGGAAGAAAGTTAATTCTCCCATCATACTCATTTCAAACTTACTCTGCATGAGTTTTTCAAAATCTTTGCACTGCATTGCATTTGTAGACCCAAAAATAATGTCGTCCACATAAATCTGTAGAAGCAGAATCTCATCACCTTTTCTTTTGTAAAACAAAGTAGTATCGGTTGTACCTCTGTCGAAATCATTATTGAGAAGAAAGGTTGAAAGTCGTTCGTACCATGCTCTTGGAGCTTGTTTCAGTCCATACAGAGCTTTGTCGAGATAATAGACATACTTTGGGTACTTGGAACTTTCAAACCCTGGTGGCTGCTGGACGTATACTTCTTCTTGGATTTCACCATTCAGAAAGGCAGATTTTACATCCATCTGAAAGACTTTGAAACCTCTGTGGGCTACGAAGGCTAAGAAGATTCTTATAGCTTCGAGCCGTACGACAGGGGCAAAATTTTCATCATAATCGATGCCTTCTTCTTGGCGATATCCCTTGGCTACCAATCTCACTTTATTTCTAATGACCACCCCATCCTCGTCCTTTTTATTTCTGAAGACCCATTTAGTCCCTATTGCTTGTTTCCCATTCGGCAGAGGAACTAGGGTCCATACCTTGTTTCTTTCAAACTGCAGAAGATCTTCTTGCATAGCATCTACCCAGTTTGGATCATCTAGAGCTTCAGAAATGCGTTTTGGCTTGATCACACTGATAAAATTTGTAAAGAAACAAAAATTAGCAGTGGCTGATCTTGTCTTTACTTTATCAGAGGGATCGCCAATGATTTGGGTTGGAGGATGGCTCATCGTCCACTTTGTTGTTCTGGGGAGATGGTCATTTGCATCATCTAGTTGAACTTCTGTTGGTGCACCCTGTGGTTCTGGTACACCTTTTGTAGTAGATGGCACTTCAGAGCTCGAACTTGGTTCTTCATCTTGTGGGAGTATTGGAATGATAGTTGGAATCTCTTCTGAGGAAGTTGAGACTGAATCCTCATTTTCCTCTGGTATTGGCTCCTCTGTTGTAGCTGGTGTTTCCAGTGCCTCTGTGGTAGAATCTTTGCTTGTATCATCTTCTGTTGGCTCCCCCTCAACACGTGCATCTGCATGATTCACAGAAGAGGATGAAGTATTCAATGGACCAGTTAGAGATATACCTGACTCAGTCTGGTTGACAGAAGATGTTTCTCCAGAGGCTCTGACAGATCCAGCAGAGGGATCAATATCGTCGTGGAACATCTCTTCAAATAGCAGATTTAGGTCTGCTTCTCTTGTTTTTGAGATGCCAGAGGATTCCTTCTTTAGACCGAGTTCTGAACTGACTTGTTCAGAAGTCTTCTAAAAGGAATCATCAAAAGGAACATTGATGCTTTCCACGATGGATCGAGACTGCAGAAGATATACTCTGTAGGCTTTTGAAGTGGCATAGTATCCTATGAACTTTCCTTCATCTGCTTTCATCTCGAACTTCCCTCTAGCTTCTCTGTTGTTTAAGACGAAGCATTTGCATCCAAGATGTTGGGTCGCCTCTGATTGATCAATTCATAAGGGGTCTTGATGTGTCTTTTAACTATGGTTGATCGATTTTGGGTGTAGCATGCGGTTGATACAGCTTCTGCCCAGAAAGAAATAGGCAATCCAGATGCTGTTAGCATAGTTCTGGTAGCCTCCACGAGCGTTCGGTTCTTTCGTTCGACAATGCCATTTTGTTGTGGGGTACGTGTTGCAGAGAAGTTCTGTGAATTGCCTTCTTCTGTGAGATAAGCTTGAATGACAGAGTTTTTGAATTCTGTGCCATTGTCGCTCCTCAACTTTTGAACTTTGCACTCGTATAGAACTTGGATCTTCTTCATTAGGTTAATCAGAATGTTAAAAACATCTGATTTCTTTCTGACAAACTCCACCCATGTATATCTTGAGTATTCGTCGATCACCACAAGTATGTATTTCTTGCCTCCTAGGCTCTGCTTAGCAATCGGACCACAGAGGTCGACATGAAGCATGTACAGAGGCCTAGGACAAGACACATCAGTCTTTCCTTTGTGAGAAGCCTTCTTAAGCTTGCCCATTTCACATGCTGAGCACAGATGATCTTTGTTGAACTTAACATTCACAAGATCAAGTTTCACAAGCTTGTCTAGAGTGTGGAAGTTCAGATGACAGAACTTGTTGTGCCATAACCAGGCTTCTTCATTTTTACAAGCAACAAAGCAGAGCTTGTCTTCTTTGTTCTTGACGCTAAAGTTCATGAGATATAGATCTCCCCTTCTTTCAGCTCGCAGAAGTTCTACTCCAGTGTCTTCTCCTTGTAGAGAGCAGTAATTGTTAGTGCAATATGTCTTCAAGGTTTAAATATAGAAAGGTCAAAGTCAAAGTCAATGTATTGAGTTGTATTGTGTTGTTTACACCTTGTAATGTGTTTAGTATAAATAGGTTTTGTTGTGTGTTCTTTTGCGAAAAGTGATATGTCAGATTTACAAGTGTTCAAGGCTACTTTTCGCAACCATCACTTGCGAGTTTCTTCACTTTTCGCAACCGTTGCTTGCGAGTTTCTCTACTTTTCGCATCGGTTGCCTGCGAGTTTCTTACTTCTCGCTTCTTTGAGTTGCGAGCTTCTTTGAGAAATTTTTTTATAATGAAATTTTTTCTATAGTGTATTTCATACTTTTTAAGAGTTTTTCAAGAAAAAGTTTTATATAAATTTTTTTCAAGCGATCATGAACCGACTTCCAGTGCTGATCAACGAATCTGATTTTGAACGATGGAGTGTTTCGTTTATCGATTTCATTTCAAGTCGAGAAAATGGTGAATATATGATAAAAACTTTCTCCGAAGGTCCAATGATCATATATAAAATGGAGAATGACTTTACAGAAGAAGAGTATAAAAGAAAGAAAGCTGATAAGGACGCTTCGTACTACTTGATTCTTGCACTTCCACAACACATTTATAAACGCGTTGAAGCTTTCAAAAACAACCCGATGTAGATGTGGAATGAATTAACGAAGCTTATGCATGGATCAAAGGTTGAATTCAAGAGAAAAGAAGAGAAGAAAGTTGAAAGGGAAGATGATAAAGAGAAGATTATCGAGCTTACAAAGAAGTTGCAAGAGATGGAAAATCTTTTGAATATGGAAAGAGAAGAACATAAGAAAGAAAGAGAGGGTCTAGCTCTAAGAATTTCGGATCTTGAAAAGGAATTGAAGATGAAGAATAAAGCTTGTGAAGATAACAAAGCTTTTGAACTCCAATTCCAAAGACTTTCCAAGCAGAACCCAGATTTTCAGAAAGTATTATGTTTAGAGAAGCAAAAGGTGGAGAAGGAAAAAGACGAGTTTGAGATTAAAAGAAAAGAGTTTGAAGTGAAGAATGGGAAGCTTTCAGAGAAAATTTCTGAACTGCAAGAGGAGTTGGATTTGGAAAGAAGTGAGTTAGAAAAGAGAAAGAAAGCTGAGTTTCAAGCAAGGAACGTAAAGGATGATTTTTCTGTAGAACGGAAGATATTTCAGCAAGAAATTCAGAAACTCACGAAGAACTTGGCGGGTTTATCTACAGATATCATGAAGGAAAAGAGGGTGAATTGTGATATTCGGAAGAAGCTCGAGTTGATGACAAAGGAACGAAATGCCTTAAAAGACAAAGTGAGGTCGTTCAACAACTCCGAGTGCTTTTCAGAATGTCCGATGCGTCCTTCTAACATTTTCTACGAGCATTCTGTGGATATGTCTTCCAAATACTATGCTGATCTTCCTTCCTACAAAAGAGTCAACATGCAATGGAAGGTAAAAGGTAAATTTCCTGGAAAAGATGTACCAAAATCATCATTTCTAAATTAGAATTTTACAACGAAAGTTAATTCTTTTGTTAATTCTTATTGCGGAAATAATGATTTTGTTAATAATAATTATGTTCAATATCGGTATGGTACTAACCATTTTCCTTCTTATAGAGCTCCGCTTAACGTGTCAGGACCCAAGACTCGTTGGGTACCAAAATCTACTTAATCTGTTTTGCAGATTTAGAGACAAGTGTTGAACTCTCGGAAGATGAAGTACTTGTGCATTCAAGAAGATATTGAACATCACATATTTTCAGGGAGTTTATTATTTTTTTTTATTATACATGTGATTAATGACAAATCTTTTGGTATTTTGTAGGGGGAGAAAGATAAAAGACAATGGCTTTTGAACAAATCAGTTGAAAACCCGCACTTCAATGGTAATGGCTTTTGAACAAATCAGTTCAAAACCTGCACTTCAATGGTAATGGTTTCTAAACACATCAGTTTAGAACCCGGAT
This sequence comes from Saussurea involucrata, assembly GCA_033807775.1. Classification (NCBI taxonomy): domain Eukaryota; kingdom Viridiplantae; phylum Streptophyta; class Magnoliopsida; order Asterales; family Asteraceae; genus Saussurea; species Saussurea involucrata. The sequence goes on from CM066316.1 coordinate 60,032,195, forward strand.
TTCAAAGTTTATGGCTTCTGAACATATCAGTTCAGAACCCGTACTTCAAAGGCTATGACTTCTAAACATATCAGTTTAGAACTCATACTTATCAGGTGATATCCTTTCACTGTCATATATTTCTATTTTTTAGGACATGTGCTTAAAGGTAACATTGTGTTATATTTTATGTCTACTAACGTTGAAAGTTTGAACCTTCACAAATTTAATTCAATGAAGTGAAAAAAAAAATTCTTCAATTTTTCATTCAATGAATAAAATGTGTGTTAAGGATGATTTTACGAGCATTTTTGTATCGTCGGAGTTATATTTGTTTCTACTTTCGCTTCTGAAATAAGTCGAAAGGTCAGCGTAACATGTTTGAGATTTTGATATAAGCGCAAAATTGTGTAAATCTAGTCTTATACAGAATACAATGCTCACAAATCCTATTCGTCTTAATCATGAATGGAAACGAAAATATGGGGGAAGCACTACGTTTTTGAATCAAGTGATTGAGATGCGATAATAATAATAAATAAATAAAATTTATATATATATATATATAATAAAATCATTCAGTTTGATAGTCTGTGCCTGTGGCCTAACTGGTTTGGAAGATTAAGTCCCAAGGGGTACTCGTTACCTAGCCCCTAAGATCAACTAATCTGGGATTGGCTGACCCAAATCCTGCTATAGAACCAGGTAGAAATCCATGTTCTACTGGTACAGATGGGATTAAGGTATATCGATGTAGCCTTTCTGGTTCGGGAGAGTAAGTTCCAAGGGGTGCTTGTCACCTAGCCCCTAAGGCCAACTGGTTTGGGATCGGCTGACCCAAATCCAGCTATAGGACCAGTTAGAAAGTTACGTTTACGGTGTATCTTAGTCTTAATAAACTGTTTGATTATAAAAGATGCCAATGAGCACATAATAAAAGTTGCCAATGTGGACAATATGAAAAGATGCCTAAGAGCACACATCTCTTGAAACTTGGAGAAAATACAAAGTCGCGATAAACCTGTAAATTTGTGAAAATTCTGTTTTTGGACAAATAGTGTGAGTAAGAGCAAAGTATTCTTATAGGTTTTAGAAGTGCATTTGCTTGTTGCTAATCATATTTCGCATGCTAGTTCACCAAATAGATTTTATAAAGGGGTTGAAATTGAACTTTTGTAACTCGATATGCGATGATGTCTTGTTTTTGAATCCAAACGCATGCATTTGATTTCATTTGATGGAAATATCTGTTACATTTCATTAAGTTGAATTTCTTTTGTTTGGTGTTCAAATGATTAAATGTTAGTAGTTATAAAATGTTGTTCAATGAATTCTATTTTCTTTAGATAGGTTTGTTAAAATGTGTGCTTATATGATTTTATGCAAACTTTCAGGGGGAGAAAATCAACTTGCTCTACAATTCTTATTTTTAGGGGGAGCAAGATCTTTCGTTTATGGGGAGATTGTTCGTGTTTTTCAAGGGGAAGAAATGTTTTTGAAGAGGGAGATTGTCCGTGACTGAAATTGAAAAGATTTTCGATGCTCGTGATGCTCACTTTCATCGAAAAAGGGGGAGAATGTCTACATCAATTTCATGTCAAAGAAATTTTAAAATCAAAGATTCGTTTTAATGTCAACGGGGAGATTTGTAGAAAGAAGACGTCGTTTCAAGAAATGATAGGGGGAGTTTTATTCTTCAAGAGTTTTTAAGAAATCGATTGATCATTTCAGTGATCTCTTTCTTTTGAACTCGCGCGTTTATGAAGATCGACACTGAAGAATGAAATTCTCAAGTCAATGGAAATGGGGAGAATTCTTCAAGTGTTTGAGGAAAATCGATTGATCATTCTGTGATCTCTTTTTCTTGAACTTGTGCTTATTTGTATTAAAAAGCTTTGTGTGAAGATTCATATTCTCCTGCTCGAAGAAAGAAGTTCGTTATTTGCTGTTTGAAGATTGGATGACGTTTTGACTTTGACAAGCTTTGACGAAGACCGAAGATTCAAGAAAGCTAAAGCCTGTTGATCGCATTTGTTTAAACCTTGAATCCAAGGGGGAGATTGTTAGTGCAATATGTCTTCAAGGTTTAAATATAGAAAGGTCAAAGTCAAAGTCAATGTATTGAGTTGTATTGTGTTGTTTACACCTTGTAATGTGTTTAGTATAAATAGGTTTTGTTGTGTGTTAGTATGGGGAAAAAACTCTAGACATACTTAACTCACATTCTTATATTCTAGAGAGAGAAACACTTGTACAGAACTCCTAATCTTGTAATGTGTTCTTGAGTGAAATGGATGACTAATTCATATCTTCTCTATCTTGAATGATCTTGGTTTAACAGTAAGTTCTTTTAAACATAACATCAAAGCCAGTATCGCAGATTTGGCTAACACTTAGAAGATTGTGCTTAAGGCCATCCACATAAGCAACTTTGCATACTTCAACCTTTTCCTTTTTGATGACTCTGTAGCCTTTAATATATCCCTTCTTGTTGTCCCCAAAGGTTACAGATCCTCCATTTAGTTTATCTTTGTAAGAGGATAGTAAACCTCTGTCGCCAGTCATGTGCCGCGAGCACCCGGAGTCAAGATACCAGATCGACACATACTGCTTCTGCAAGACAATCAGAGATTTTTACGTACCCATATCCAAATGGGTCCCTTTTTGTTAGAGGTCTTCAAGGTTGCCTTAGCATCCTTGGGTTTGGTTTTATCTTCTGTTGAAGAACCATTTTGTTTCTTCTTTCCCTTGAATTTTGCATTCTTTTTGGGAAAAGAGAGGAAATAGTGAGGACTTGAGAAATGTTGGTTCAATTGATACATAAGATCGAAACAATGACAATAATGAATTTGCGAAGAGATTTGCTTGAACTTTTCATTGAAAACATTAAAACAGGGTACAGAGGCTTTATTTTTACAATCTACCCTAGCACTAGACTTCTTATTACAAAAAGACCTATGCTGACTAGACTGTAGTTTTGAAAATTCTCTGGTTGGAGTAGCCTTTTGTGGACCCTTTCTTCTGGGGTAAACTTCTGCAAGTTTCACTGTCACATAAGCAAAAGACTTGTTATTTTCAACCCACTTACCTTTTTGTTGCCAAGTTAATTTTTTCTTTAAAAGGCCCAAAAGGTTTAGCTTCTTTTGAATAGAGAGAGGATTTTTCCTTTTCAGGTTTGTTTTTCTCAAGCTCCACAGAGGTTTTGGCTTGTACACACTTGTCCACAAAATCCGGGCAAATAGGAACACTTGTGATTATCCCCTTAGGAGTGATTGTTCTGTTAAGAATTTCAGAGGGAATTTTAAGTCCCTCTGCTTAACAAGGATCTATTCTTGATTCAGCTGAATCAGTCTCAGAATCGTTAGAGGATGAGTCGTCATCATATACAGAGGTTGAGTCACTTAGGTCTCTGTTGACAGAGGCTGGATTTTCTGAGCAAGTGCTGTATTCGCTTTCTTCCTCTCTTTCGAAGATATTTTCTAAGTCAACAGAAGAGTTCATCAAGGATTCCTCAGAGAGATTTTGGTCGTCAGAGGATGTACAGTGATTTTCATAAAAGTTGTTTTTCCCGATTTCCATTAACTCTTTTTTCAGAAATATTTTTAAGTTTTTCTTCTGTGGAAGTGGGCATGTATTCAGGTGCCTCTGCCGATAGTTTCTTCTCAGAATCTATAGTGCAGACAAAGGCAACCTGGGATTGAGTCTCGGGTTCACCAAACTTAAAGATTCCTATCTGATCTTGTGTTTTCAGATATTTCTTAGGTTTGGAAGCCCTTTTGACAGAGGCTGATGATGGTAGATCTGTGTTTTCAAACCACACATTTATCATCTTCAGTGGTTTCCTTATGTGAGGTTCCAAAGAGAGTGTTCGCCTTTTGCTAACAGAGAGTAAGTTTGGAAATCCAGGTTTTCTTGTATCACCTATATAGAACAGAGATGACAAAGACTTGTTTCTTTTGGTTCTAGTGTATGGATCTATATCACAGAAGCCAATTCCCCGTCTCCTTATTTGTGTATTTATCTTTTCATATACCATCTGTGCATCTTGATATTTTCTCATTAAAAGATCTCTTCTGAGTAGGTCTTGATGAAGTACTTCTCTTTCCTTTTGAAAATAGTGTTTAAGAGCAAAAATGTTCATTCTATCGCTCTCAACATCCATAAGTTCTTTCGATTTAGCTTTTAATGCAGAGTTGAGTTCTGTAATCTTTTCTTTCAAAGGACTTAGATGTTTATTCCAATTTGTTTCAATCTCTTCCTTTTCTTGAAATATTTTTGCCTTTTCTTGAGTTAGAAGTTTTGTTTCTCTCTAAAAAAATGCAAGTTTCTTTTGAATGTTCTCACAAGTCTTTTTAAGTTCAGTATGTTCAATAGTTAGCTTAAGCAAATCAACTTCTGTTTCATCAGAGGAAGAGTTAGAAGTGGATACCTCACTATCGGAATCTGATGAGCTGACCTCTGCCATTCCACAGAACAAGGCGTTCTTGTCGCCTTCATCAGATGATTCATCTGACAGCCAGTTCTCCTGATTCACCATTAGTGACTTCTGAGCATAGTAGTCCGTTTTCTTTTTATAGTAAGCAGAATCCTTCTGAGGGATATTTGGTTTGCTCCTGCAGTCAGCAGCATAGTGACCAGGCTTGCCACAATTGAAACATCCTTGGTTATGGGGAGCGTTGCCAGCTCTGTCGTCTGACCTCTGTCGGTCACCACCTCTTTCTCCTTTCTCACCTCTGTCATTCGAACCATCTCTTCCTTGGTTCCTTGGCTTATACTTCTCTCCGCTGTCGTCCCTTCCATCACGTTCATAACCCTTCTTCTTGTATCCTCCTCTTCCAAACTCTTTTGTCAGCAGAGCTAATGATTTAGCTATCGAGGCCATGGTTGCCTCTTCTTCTATCACCTCATCTTCAGAGCTATCGACAATCACCAGTTTCTTCTTTTCTCCTTCTTTTCCTTCTTTTCTTCCTCTTCCACAACTTTCTTAGGCTTCTCCTTTGCCTCTGTAGTCTTCCCCACAAGTGCCAGAGGCCCAGTAGTCTGAGTTTTTGCCTGGGCAATTTGGGGTTCTTAAGCTGCCAATGTTCCATAAAGATCTGAAAGGCTCCAGGTGTCTAGGTTCTGATTTGTTTGTAGGGACATAGACAGTTGAAGCCATTCTTCGTTGAGACTCTTTAAGAACATGACATTGTTTTTTTCTGAAGTTCTGTGGATCCCAAACTTCTTGCACTTGTTTATCAAGGAGTTAAACCTGTCATACGTAGACTGCAGAGACTCAGTCGGCAGAGCCTTGAATGACTAATACTCATTGATACATTGCGCTCTGCGATTTTTCTTAGTTTTAGCCCATCCTTCCAATTGTTTCTCCACTTCCTTCCATAGATCGTATGCAGATTCACACGCATCTAGGGATTGGAAGAGGTCATTGGGGATGGCCATTATCAGAATTTGTTTTGCCTTCTGTGCCAAGTCGTATTTCGCCCAGTCAGGATCAGGCCATTTATCTTTTGACTTAGGTTTCTCGTGCGTAGGAATCTCTGGAGTGTCGTCGGTTGCAGGTACACGTGGTACATAGAGCATAGGAACGAAAGGATGATTGTGGATGTAGTGAAGAGCTTCTTTGTCAGTACCCTCGAAGAAATGAATCATTCGTATTTTCCACTGAGGGTACTCATCTCTGAGTAGAGTGGGTGGTTTAGTCAAAGAGCCGGCAGAGAAATAGTTGTTGGTGTTCGCCATTTTTGAAATGTTTTTGAAATACCAGAAAACAGAGTATGAACTTTAACTTTTCAGATGATGGGTCAGATCTTTAGAAAAGAGATTATAAGCTTGAAAAACCTTAAGCAATGCACTAAAATGGAGAGTTTTAACCTAGAAAATAGATTCTGCAGGTTTACCAAAGTCGAACAGGTAGAGAATGGCAGAAAAACAGAGTCTATTTGAAATATGCAAAGAACAGGTCAAAATCTAACCAAGTTTCTACCAAAAATCATTGTAAGAGAGGATCTCTTGATATAGAAGATCAAGGACGGCTCTGATACCAATTGTTGGTTCCGTTTTACCTTAACAATGATTTAAATACCTATTAGTTCAAACAGATAAGAGTTGCGGAAGCGTTTTAGCGAACTAAACAGATATTGTTTGATAGAAAGGACACACAATATCGAATACACAAAGTGGAAATAACTCAGATAATTAGCTCAATAACCCATTGTATATTGAATATAAATGGAACACCAAGAACACCGAAAGTTATAAGAAGTCTGCTCTAAGAGTGTGTGTGTCGTGCAAAGCTTAATAGAAGAGCTCAACATGAGTCTTCTATTTATACTATTCATCAGGGGACAAGTTCTAGACATAAAGGACAAAAGGTACAAGACACGATCGTGAAACTGCTACTTGTACAACGTTAATGTAGTGCGCCGTTTTCTGCTAAAGTTGAAACCCATCAGAGTTTGACACGTGATGTTGTCAGGGCACGCCTTGTACGAATGATCTTTTAGGATCTTCGTACAGCAGAGAACGTGAGAAGCACGATGGTCTTCATCTTGATCTTCATATAAACTTCCAAGTCTTCATTCTTCATTCCATAGAGGCCCTGTCAAGTTTGGCAGAGGCTCTGTGGCCTTGTCCTCTGTGAGAGTCTTCAGTTAAGTCTTCACTTGATCTTCTATCGGTGTCTTGGCAGAACCTCTATCGATGTCTATACTTAGTCTAATTTCCAATACTTCTATAAACAGTAGAAGTTGGAGCTAACAATAACTGTGAAAAGAAAGGTCACTTTGCTAGTGAGTGCAGGTTAAAGAAAGTATTCAAACCTTCCTCGTCATTCAAGAACTCTTCTACCTCTAAATCTAGAGATGACAAGTACCTTAAACTTAAAGAGAAATATGAAAAGCTGAAAAACTACAAGAGAAAAGGTAAAGGTCTAATCGCTGAAGAACACGATTGGGTTGAATCTGATGAGGAGTCAGATTCTGATGAAGAAGATGAGGCAAATCTCTGTCTTATGTCCGAAATCCAAGAAGTGAAGGAAGAACCAGCTAAAATTCCCTCTACTTCTACTTCTCAGGTATCAATCTCTCCTTCTCCAGCTATCATTGATGTTGATAGACTTCGTGCTATCGATTCACTGACGATTGATTTATATGACACTCTAAATAGCAAGACCCAAGCTGAACAACACAATCTAGATTTAACTGAACAGCTTAATAAAGGTCTTCTAAAGATCCAAAAACTTTCTAAAGTTGAGGAAAGTTTAAAAGATCAGGTATATGTAAATCAAGTAATCAGTATTGAACGCGAACAAGCTATCGCTGATCTGAAAGCTACTATTGAAGGATGGTGTAAATCCTCAGCAAAGATCACTGAGATAATCGGGGCTCAGATTCCTGTCAATGACAGAAGTGGTCTTGGTTTTAATGCTAACACTGAAGAACCAACCAAAAATCGTTCCATGCTTAAGTTTGGAATGTTCGTCTCCTCCATCCCTGACACCTCATCACTTCAGTGCTCTTCTTCTAATAATCCTATCCCTGAGGAAAAATCCTCTTTAAGCCCCAAACTTAAAGACAAAGGAAAAATTGTATTACAAAAACCTCAGAAGGGTACCAAAGTGCCAAAGCTGAAGAAGTTTACTCCTTTAGCTAATCAACCTTCTACCTCAAAAGATAAGATCCCTGAACATGTTCATCGATCAACTCCAAGAATAAAGGTTAATGTCATAGGTAAGAAATCTGAAGAACCTAAAGTTCCTCCGATCTCTGATGCTAAAGGCATTCTTGGTACAAGCCCTGCTCATTTAAAACTATCAAATGCTTATGCCTATGGTCCTAAAGCTACTTTCAGCTATAGTAAATGCTATCACTGCGGACTTACTGATCATATTGCTAGTAAGTGCCCTACAACCACCAAAGCTGAGAAATCAGCTAAGGTGAAGATGAATGCCTCCAAGGCAAAGAAGATCACCCCAGGTGAAAACCAAGCTAAGGTGAAAATACCACTAAGGTTAAGAAATTAACCAAAGTGAAGGTTACCACTGACGCTGAATCACCAGATGCTGTGAAGACTGCTGATCCTTCCACTGACAAATATGGACCCATTGTAAAGTGGGTACAAAATTCAACTTAATCTTCCTTTTGATTGCAGGTCTCGAAGGGTATCTGGTATCATAATAGTGGATGCTCTCGACACATGACTGGAAAAAGAAACACGTTCACTGAATACAAGGAAGACAAAGGTCCTCAGTGACCTTTGGTGGAAATGGAAAAAGGATATACCCGAGGGTTTGGTGTACTTTCTAATGGTACAACCACCTTAAGAAGAGTCGCTTACGTAGAAGGACTGAAGCACAATATTCTTAGCATCAGTCAGCTATGTGATAAAGACTACAAAGTTTGCTTTACTAAGGAAGCATGCTTTGTCTCAAATAAAAAAGAAAAGATTGCTCTCAGTGGTTATCGTTTGGAAAATGTTTACGTAATAAACATGGACTCAAGAACCACTTAGAACATCTGTTTTCTATCCAAAGCCTATTCAGATGTCAACTGGATATGGCATAAACGACTCTCTCATCTCAACTTCAAAACGTTGAATACTCTCTCCTCTAAAGAATTGGTCACTGACTTACCTCAACACTCATACACTAAGTATCATCAGTGACAAATCCTCTTCAGCTCCTCCATATGGATTTATTTGGCCCTGTCAACATACAATCCATTGCGGGAAAGAAATACACTCTTGTCATAGTAGATGAATTCTCTCGTTATACCTGGGTTATGTTTCTCCGTGCAAAGAGTGACACCTCAGAAGAACTCATCTCTTTTGTCAGAAAAATGGAAGTCCTGAACAATATGATCGTTCGCTCAATAAGAAGTGATCATGGAACTGAATTCAAAAATAGTTCCATTGATAACTTCTTTGAGAGTAAGGGCATTTGTCACAACTTCTCAGCCGTGAGAACACCTCAACAAATGGAGTCGCTGAAAGAAGAAACAGAACAATCATTGAAGCTGCTAGATCTATGCTCAACGATTCTCATCTTCCAACTCAATTTTGGGCAGAAGCTGTCAACACTGTCTATTTTACTCAAAATAGGTCGCTGATCGTCAAAAGATTCAACAAAGCTGCCTATGAACTTTTCCATGGAAGAAAACCATCTATCGGCTTTCTTCATATCTTTGATTGTCATTGCTTCATCTTAAACAACTGAGATTCTCTTGGAAAGTTTGATCCTAAAGTTGACGATGGAATATTTCTAGGATACTCCTCAGTATCCAAAGCCTTCAGAGTCTTCAACAAGAGAAGACAAACTGTAGAAGAAACTATTCATGTCACCTTTGATGAATCCCGTTCAACAAACTCTAGACCGTCTGCTAAAAACGACAAATTAAATCAGTGGATGTTTTCTCATTATGGGGAATCAGAAGCTAATCTCAATTTTGACCCTCCGGTCAACAACCCAATCGCTGATGATGATCCTATCATCATTCCTAGCATGCAAACAAGTGAAGTTGAATCTTCTTCATGGATATCAGTTGTTCCGTTAAACACTTTACCTCCTTCTGAACCCTCAACCCCTGAAAATCCATCTACATCAAATCAGCAATCAGTAAATGAAATTTCATCTGAACCTCAACAACTCATGCCTGATATACCTGAATCTACTGCTGCTGAAGCCTCTTCTTCAGCAGCTCCAGAAGTTCATTTTGAGGTCAGAGATTCAAGCTTCTTCTCAGAGATGGACAATCAATCACCCAATCGATCAAATTCTAGGTGATCCATACGCAAGTGTTTAGACTCGACGAAGTTCAGGTAACATTTATTTATTTGTTAATTTTATCTCACTGATTGAACCAAAGAAAACTGATGATGCCCTCAGAGATCTAAATTACCAGTGCTATGCAAGAAGGGCTGACTGAATTTGAAAGAAACAAAGTTTGGAATCTTGTTCCCAGACCATCTGACAAAACTGTGATGGGTACCAAATGGGTATATCGAAATAAGTTAGATGAATTTGGAACTGTAACACGAAACAAAGATAGACTAGTTGCTCAGTGATACAGACAAGAGAAAGGCATAGATTATGACGAAACCTTTGCCCCAGTGGCAAGACTCGAAGCAATTTGACTTTTCTTAGCCTATGCAGTTCACAAAGACTTCAAGGTTCACCAAATGGATATTAAGTCAGCATTCCTTAATGGAAAGCTGAACGAAGAAGTTTATGTTAAACAACCACCAGGATTCGCTGATCCTAAGCATCCAGAATAAGTCTATAAACTAGATAAGGCCCTCTATGGCTTAAAACAAGCACCACGTGCATGGTATGACACTTTATCCTTCTTTCTCATCACTGAAAAATTTGAACGTGGTAAGATTGATAACACTTTATTTTTCAGAAAAGTTATAGGTCATATTATTCTTCTTCAAATATATGTCGATGATATTACGTTAGGACTCGTTAGATTCGTTAGTTTTTTTTGTTAGTTTCGTCATTGTTTGTTTCTTTTTTAGTCCTTATTCTGTTAGAGTCCGTTAAGTTTTGTTAAGTCTAATTAGTTAACATTTTGTTAGATTTTTCGTTAAATTTTTAACAATTTTGGTCCTTCCGTTAGTTTGTTATGTTAAGTCCTTTAAATAGTTTAGATTTTGTTAGTTCTAGTCCCTGGACTTAGACGTTTCATATTTTGTTAGATTTAGTCCCTGTAGTTAGTAATTCGAGTTTGTTACATTTTCAGTCCTTATAGTTTAACTTTAGAATTTTTTTACAGTTTTGGTCCTTCTACTTGGTGTTTTTAGAATTTTACATTTTTAGTCCCTAGACTTCTAAGTGTTTTAAAAATTTTCAATTTTAGTCCTTTGAGTCTTAAGTTTTAGATTTTTGTCATCTTTAGTCCTTGTCTTTTATAAGTGATAGTATTTTACACTTTTAGTCCGTATTTTTTGTTTTAGTTTCGTATTTTGTCATTTTTAGTCCCTATTTTTTGTAATTTTTCAATTTTTGTCCGTTTTATCAATTTTTACCTGCTTTTGCACGAAACTGATATATTTTTCTTATCTTTTGCAGGTTTGCCGATTTAAAGTCCAGTATTCCGCATTAATTTTTCGGAATTAATTTTTGAACGACAAATTTATAATTTGTTATTCAAAATTTGATTTTGAATTCTTTTTTCTGACTTTAATCGATTTTTCTCTGATTATCGTGTGTGCATAATTCTACTTCTCACGAAGTATCTGATAACGATCATTTTCAATCTTTTCAGGTAACAATGGATGATGATGAATATTATGGTTGGGAGTCACTTAAGGACAGAGACAATAGAATAAAGATCCAAGATCTTGAACAAAAAGGAGTCAATTATAGGATAACAATTGAAAGGTTGAACAAAAGGTTGAGTGAGTTGGAGAACTCAACGATTGTTCAAGATATCAAAAGCAAGGATGCTGAGATCAATAATCTAAAGAAAAAGAATAGTGAGAGCGAACTTTCTTTGAAAACTATTACCTCTCAAAACACAGAATGTTTGGATAAAATCAAAGATTTGGAAAAGAAGCTTTATTTGAGAGATCAAACAGAACAAACAATTTACATGAACAAGCCAAGGTTAGTGAGCTCTGTTAACAAATATTGGGGACTTGGTTACGAAAATCCAAAACATTTGGCCAAAGCTAGTTGTGCATTACCAACAATGTATGATTTCAAATGTTTAAGATATGCACGATATTGGCCTGAATTTGAAATTCATTGGACTGGTGAAAATGAAACACGTGAAGAGGAAAATAGAAAAAGATTTTTAACAACTCATATTCAACTTCCTTTTTGTTATACTCGTGAAACGGAGAAAACTCTCAAAAATCTAAATAAACCACTTCCAGATAACTATTTTGACATATGTGCTACAAAGCCTATCACTGAACAAGTCTTTGAAACAAAGAAATATGTTCCTACATTAGTTCTTGAAGGGAAAATTGTTGAATTGGAAATCTCTCTTGCTAAACAAAGGATCAAATATGATTATGAAAATGATCTCCTTTCAACTATTTTCTCAACTACTTTTAAGGAAATATCTTCTTGTTTCAATGATGAGGTGAAAAAGGAAACTATTAAGATTGAACTTGGTTTGATCAAAAAGTTTTCTGAGTCAACAAAGAGTATCTTCGATTCAAAACAAAAGATTGATCAAAAGTGTATCAAACTTTCAAAGAAAGTGGTAGATCTTGAGAATATTCTCGTATCCGAGCATACGCAATTTGAGAATGAAAAGGTCAACTTCATGAATGAAACAAATTGTTTCGAGGAAAAGATTCGTGAACTCTCTCAAAAGATCATGATATTAGAATCTGAATTGGAAAATGAAAGAAATTCTTCCAATGAAGAAAGAAAAATATTTGATATTGAGAAAGTTTTAAATCTTGAACGCGAACAATTTGAAAACAAGAAAGTTCTATTTGAAAATGAAAGATAGTCTTTTGAAGAGAAGATCAGTGAACTTTCAAAGAAAGTAATTGATATAGAGATTGTTTTGGAAAATGAAAGAAAAGAATTTACTCTGAGAAAATGGTTTAATCTTGAATGCTCTTCTTTTGAAAAGGATTTCAAAGTTCAACCTACCCCGTTTTGTAAAGAGAATTCAAATCCTGGAGTTTGTGACAAAGGAACATTTTGTGAATTTGATGTCTCAAAGAAGCTTCCTGACCATAATGCTTTGATTGATGAAAAGATAATTGTTGTGGAGAACGAAAAGAAAGTTCTTGAACTTAAATGCATAAAACTTTCAAAACAAATCTATGATTTGGAGAAAGTTTTATTTCTTGAAAAGGAAAAGCTTGAGAAGGAAAGAGCAGATTTTGATATAGAAAGAAAAGCTTTTGTATCAAACAATGCTGATCTTTCAAAGAAAATATCTGACTTGGAAAAAGATTTTGAATCGGAACGCAAATATTTTGAAGATGCGATTCTTAATCTTACCAAGAGATTATCTGGTTTATCAGCTGACATTATGAAGGATCAAATGATCAAATCGGATCTCCATAAGAAATCTGATCTATTTTCTAAAGAGAAAATGTTTTGATAAACAAAGTTAAAGAACTTGAAGACATCATTTTTAAAATTGATGTTTCAAAGCAGGCCAGTCCTGAAACTATCATTCAGACTCCAATTGTTGATTCAAATGATTCTGAATGCTCTTTTAAAACTGCTTCAAGTTCAAGTTTTAAAAACATTTCTTCTAAACAATGTAATAGATCAAATGATTTCTTTAAAGGTCAGACTCGTTCTACAAATCTCTTCTATAATCCTCTGCTTGATAAATTAGATAATAAACCAAAAGTGCCTAAAGTTAATACTTCAAATCTAAAAGAAGTTCCAGTCTTCAAGAAGGTGAAGATGGAATGGAGAGTTAAAGGCACAACGCCTTCAAAGAATGATGTACCAAAATCATCTGCTTCCACATCAAATGCCAAGAAGAACAACACTCCGAGAGGTAAATCTTCTGCTAAACCTAATCCTATTCATTCCACAAAACATCTGATTAGGTTGGCACATAAGAAAATTTGTTGTTCTTACTGTGGATTAAATGATTTTGTGCATAAAGATTATACTTCTTATTGGTACGGTACTTACAGTATTCCTTCAAAGAGATCTGCACCTAACACACTAGGACCCAAGTCCCATTGGGTACCAAAATCAGCTTAATCTGTTTTGCAGGTTCATCATGTGTTGTGCTGAATGTTACATATATATCACACACATGAATGAAAACAGAAGAGAAGCGGTGCAAATTTTTGAAGAGTACATGTGCCATTAAGGGGGAGCAAAAGATAATGGTTTCTAAACACATCAGTTTAGAACCCGGACTTCAAAGAAACAATGGCTTCTAAACATATCAGTTTAGGACCCGTATTTCATTGTTTTATACTTTGACTGTTTCATATACTAATTTTGTTTCATTAAGATCTTTTGCAGATTTTGAGGGGGAGCTTATCTGATTTTTATTCAGTCTGTCATGATTTGAGGGGGAGCTTAAACATATAAATGTAAGTATCTTCTGAACTCATTCTGAGATTGTTTGAAAGAAGAACAACTTTCAAGCATGAAAAACATTTTCTTAAATGTTCAAACCACTTCTTGATTCTCAAACAGTTTTTATGAATTTAGAAGTGTGATTTTAAATGTTTTTCATATATATATACATATATATATATATATATATATATATATATATATATATATATATATCTCAGATTCTCGTTACATCATTTCTGACCGTGTGTTTCTAAAGATTAATACTTGCGTATTATCTTTTCTATATACTTTCATGTATTCATACACATCGGTTCAGCTTCTTATTAACTTTGTTATTACCATGTCTCAAACGAAACATTTTTCGATGGTAATACTCCCGTTTGAATTTTCAAAATTTGATTGAGCATCATATTCATTTCAGCGTTCGAACTTAAACGTTTCATTCAAAGATTGTTTATATTTGGTCATATAAACAAAATATCCAATTCTTTGATACCCTAACCTTACATGATTATCATTCATGTTATTTGATCTGATTGATGCATTGTCAGATTCTCAAACAAGTCTTTCGAATTCATTTCATTCTTTCAATATTCTTGTTTTGAGAAATCTTCAAAGATCAAATGCTCAAATCTTCATGATATTATTGAAGAGCATACATTCTGATGGCAATGTTAATCAAATGCCATTATTCTTGTTTGTTCAAGCTAAACTGTTGAACAACACACCATTTTAGGACAAAATTTCATGGGAATCAGTGTGAGGATTTACAAAACTTCTATGGATCCACGTTAACCAGTGTTTCCTACCCAAAAATTTATCCTTGAGTGATTGAGGGGTGAGGGGTCGAAATCAAAGAGTGGGGGAGATTACTCATCCGGTTGAGTATCTCATTGTGCTGAGGTAAAATGAAAATGAGAGTTTGGTTAGAAGTGAGCGGATTAAAAACAGAAAGAGGGTGTGAGAACAGAGTTAAAAGAATAAGAGAACTCTGCACTATCCATTTTCTGAGTCGGGCAGCCACATTACTGATTGGTTCACATTCTTTGGTGACCATCATTGAAACAGGCAACTAGCCCATGCCGACTCTTGCATTTAACCCCACCAACTACTCGTTTCTTTCTTAACAAAGAAATGTTTCATTTTCTTGGGGACGCAACATATAATCTATCTGATCATCACTCGGAAGGTCTAGATATTGAAAAAGAAGGAAGTTTGCCCCACCTTCGCTCTTCATTCATGCACATTGAGTCCATGGAAAACTTGTTGCTGTCTCAACACCTTACACAATTTGAGCCTATAATTTTCAAGCATAAGTTGCTTCAATTATTTCTACACTTGCACGTACACACAAGGAATACCTTTTCTTGTCATAACGTTCATAGAAATTTCCTTTGTGGTTTTTCGATAATTGAATGGAAGCCCTGGAGGAGTGAACATCAAAAAGCTCCTTTCCAAAGTGCATTTGTTGTACTAAGTGGCTCCGTGCAACTTACAGGCATTATAACTGATTCATTCGTTGTTTCAGGGTTACCACTTTATTTTGTCTGAATTTGAAAAGATTCGGATAAATATTTTTGGAATTGACGGATATTCAGATCAGAAGGAGGAGATTGTTATTGGTATTCAAGGATTGCTGAAATTGAAAAGAGAATTTTGATGATCATGATGCTCACAATCATCAAAAAAGGGGGAGAAGATTTGAGAGTTTCAATTTCATGATAAAGAGAAGTCAAGAAGCTTGAGATAAAAAGTACATGATGTTTCAAGATGTTTTCAAGATGTTTCGAGATGATTCGACAAAGATTCAAAGTTCAAAGTTGTTCATTGTTCAAGAGATGAAGATACGCAGTTCAAGATATTCGAAAAGCTCAAAACCCCGTTAAAGCTCAAAAGCCATTTCATGTTCAAAGACCGAAGATATATTTCAAATCTCAAAGATGCAAAGATCCGTGCTACAATGATTCAAAGACTAGTGATACGAAGATTCAAGAGATGAAGATTCTGTTTGAAGACTATGACCAATACCGCAAAGATTTGAAGATTGTGTTTCAAGACTTTGATGACTATTTGATTTTGAAGATCCAGTTAAAGACTAAAGCAGTCAGATTGGATTTCTGAAGACAACGCCTACTTGAAGATTCTTCAGAGTTATTTTTTCGAAGATTGATCTTCCTTCAAAACAAAGAGGGAGATTGTTAAAAGTGCTTAAAGTGTTGAAGATATAAAGATACAAAGAGCTGAAGACTATCGTCATCAATTTTTTAAATCTTGAATCCATAAGGGGAGATTGTTAGTGCATAAAATGTATTCAAGATTTAGTGTTTATTTGTAAATGGTCAAAACATTGTAAAGAGTCAAATATCTTGGTAAAAGTCAAAGTAAGGGTGATGGAAGTCAAAGTCAAAGTAACTAATGTGGAAAGTCAAGGAGTATATAATGTGTGTAATAGAGTTGTAATTCAAGGAAGTCATTTGTAATTGTCTCATACGTGGGTAGAGAGAGAGGTGAGCATAGAGAGGGATGACTAT
Organism: Saussurea involucrata; assembly: GCA_033807775.1. Classification (NCBI taxonomy): domain Eukaryota; kingdom Viridiplantae; phylum Streptophyta; class Magnoliopsida; order Asterales; family Asteraceae; genus Saussurea; species Saussurea involucrata. The sequence goes on from CM066316.1 coordinate 60,048,728, forward strand.
CTAGAGAGAGAGTCTAGAGAGAGAAAGTGGATCTCATTCTCATCTTTGTATTCTTTCTCTATTCTAATGAAGATCTAAGTGTTCATATCATTGTTACTTGATTAGATTTGGGATCACAAGAGTGATAAAGGCACTTTCATCCACCAAGGTAAGTACGTTAAAAATATGCTGAAGAAATTCGATCTTACTCAAAGGTCAGCTATGAAAACTCATATGGCACCACAACTGACACTTAACAAGGATCCCTCTGGAAAACCTGTTAATGTCACTGCCTATAGAGGAATAATCGACTCTCTTCTTATCTTATAGCGAGTCGTCCTAATATCATGTATTCCACTTGTCTTTGTGCATGATATCAATCTGAACCCAAAGAATCACATCTGATCGCTGTAAAGCGATTTTTCAGATATCTGAAGGGTACACCCAACCTAGGTTTTTGGTATCCCAAAGACTCAGGGTTCGATCTAACTGCCTATTCAGATAGTGATTTTGCAGGTTGCAAGCTGGATAGAAAAAGCACCAAAGAAGGCTGCCAGCTCCTGGGTGGAAAGCTAGTGAGTTGGACAAGCAAAAAGTAAAACTCAATGTCCACCTCTACCGCTGAAGCTGAGTATGTAGCAGCTGGTAGTTGTTGTGCTCAGGTCTTATGGATGAGAAATCAGCTATTAAATTATGACTTCCATCTATCAAAAATTCCAATCTATTGCGACAGCACTAATGCCATCGCTATAGCAAACAACCCCGTGCTACACTCAAAGACAAAACACATCGAGATCAGATATCATTTTATCAGAGATCATGTGATGAATGGAGACATAGAACTTCATTTTATTCCAACTGATTATCATTTAGCTGATCTATTTACCAAACCTCTTGATGATACAAAATTCAACTTTCTCATCAGCGAGCTTGGAATGCTGAACTTTGAAGAATAACTCTTCAGTGGTTAAACATTATGTCAGAAATAAAATTCCAATTCTTCCATTCATCATCTAATCTCTGAGTAAATGTTCTCTGATACTAAGGTATGTTTCTCTATCCCTGATTACTGAAGTTTTTCTTCAGTAAGATGTTTTTCAAAAGAAAATTCGATAACTGACATTTACCTTTCAGTGATCCTTTTTAAAAATAAAACCTCATCACTGAGACTTCTTATCAGTGATTCTTCATAAATCAATGCGGTCCTGACTCTTTCAAATACATTCAGGAATTCCTTTTGAAAATGAAAACACAATTTTTATCTGTGACGTCATCAAAACGGATAAACCCTGGCACGCCTTTTCGTATGACACGTTCGTCCGTTACACTTCATGTCCAATCAACTTCATGGGACGTGTCACGTGTCATGATGAGTTTTTCTTTTCCCGCTCATCAACCTTTCTCTCTCATCTCACACTTCTATATAAACCACCTGAGTTTATATTTTTGCTCTTTACGCGCTCATAACTCTCTCAAAGCAAAAAAAATTTCCTTTGCATTATTACCTGGATTTTGTGAAACTAAAGACTTGTTCTTCCTACCTTCAACCACAAATAGGTTCTTATTTCTTTTTTAATGCATTCTAGAACATCAATAACATGTTTTTGATCCTAAATCCTTGTTTTAAGGATCAAAACACACTTTTCTTCTCAGAAATCATCTTCTTTCATGAGTTTCTAACTAAAACTTTCAAAAATTTCTAAAAAGTTTAAACTCCTTTTAAACTTTCTCTTTCATTATTTAAAAATACGTTTTTCCAAAATCCTTCCTTAAAAGGAAACTGATAAAACATTGTTTTACACTAGTTTTGGTTTTCTTCAAAACTGGAAAACCTACTTTTCCAAGTTTCTTTTTGTAAAACCCTATTTTCACTCTTTTGAAAATATTTCCTAACCTGGAAAGTCTTCTCCTATTCCCCTTGTTCTACATTTTACAGAAATGGCACCAAAAGCAATTACCATGATCAAATCCAAGAACATGAAGGGCGAGTTGAATGAGATGACCTTTGGCTCCAACAACCATATCGCCCTTCTCAAATTCCCTGAGAAGAAATCCTGCCTGCATCTCGCTGATGCAGTAACCCTTCTACGAGGCTCTCCTATCTTCAAAGTCCTCACCATCGCTCCCCCAGCCCACAAACACCTCCTTCAGCAGTTCTAGTATACTGCTGAGAAGACTGAACAAACCCTCAAATTAGGGAGGAAAGTCACAGTGATTGTCTTCCAAACTCAGCTCGGGGAAGGATTTATCACTGCCAATGGCCTACGCACAGTACTTGAACTCCCTGCAGGCCCATTCGAACAACCACCTTCAGACGACGAACTTATCAGGTTCCTAGTCTTGATGAAGTATACATGGGACCCCAAGCCCCGCAACCCTGACGAGCAAGACAAGAAGCTGACAAAAATCCTTAAGGCAAAGATGCCTTCAGAACTCAGCTATCTTTTCTCCCACATCATCTCTTCGATGAGTGGAAAGATAGGTTCGTTGGACCAAACAAACAAGTATCAACTGCAGATGGGATATGCTCAACCGGGCGAAAGATCGACTATGCCCGCATGATCTTTGACGACTTCATGGTCAAAGTTGAAAAAGAAAAGAGGGAAATGAAGGTCCCTTATGTCCGTTTCGTGTCAGCACTCCTCTCCTACTTCCTGAAGGAGGATTATCCCAAGAAGGGCGACTACCAACTTCCTCAGCTTGGGGACCGCATCCTCGACTTTGAACCCACTGCAAAAGAGGTAAGTCTTTCTGCCCTCATAAAACTTCTCCATTCTCATTCTTCGTCTTCTGAGGCAGCTCCATCATCGGTCCAACCCCCCGCTGCTACACACGCTGCCACCACCAAATACTCATTGAAAAGGAAACAATCAGACACCAACCTTGGTTCTCAAAAGACCAAAAGCATCACTAAGGAGAAACCCCAACCCCTTCGGTTACTACATCAGCGTCTGCTTATTCACAAGAAACGCTAGACAGCTTCGTGGTCCACTCCACCACATCTGCTCCCACAACAATGGCCACTTTAGTGCCTTCTACCGCTGAACCATCACTGGCATCTACCCCAAGTTTTTTAGTGCCTCAAAGCGCTGAAGAAACTGTTCATGGCACCGCCAGTGCCATACCCGTCCACTGCACAACCGTCTTAACATTCACTTCTCAACCTCCTTCTTTTGTCATCACTTCAGTACCAGCGACATCTCTCGCTGACGTTCAGGAACCTTTTCTGCAAAACCTGATGCAGAGAAATGAAATAGGACCCGATGGTCTCCCTCTTGGAGGCACTTAGAGTATGCCTTCCACGTCTGTGTCTGAAATGGAACACGACATGGAATACTACGGTGGAAGTCAGGACTTTGATATCTTCTCCCGACCATCAGGTATTCAAACCACCCCACCTATTTCTTCTCAACCCATTCCTACTTTTGAGCTTTCCTTTGCTCAAAATGTTTCTTTTCTTACAGGTCCTAATTTGGGCACCATTGCTGCCTCAATCAAAGAGGTGAAAGATCAGGTGGAATCCCTTTCAAAGGATCTCACAAACAACATCAACTCCGTGAACACCGCCGACGATTCACTAAAAGACCTCTCCACCACCCTCACATCAAAAGCTGACAATTCCCATCTCTCAGCACTAGCTGAGGAGGTGAAGACCCTGCAGAAGGATGTGGTGCATAATTCCTCCGCCCTATAATTAGTGACCTCCACTGCCTCAATCCTCAACACTACCGTAGGAACTCTACAAGGAGCGGTCACTGATCTCATGTTGATCCAAATCCTCAGTGATTTGATAATGACCCTCTCTTAAACACTTAGTGAAAATTGTAAGTAAACAATATGTATTAGAGTTTCACTATCGCTGATGTACTAAGACTAATTCAGTACCGCTGATAGGAACTCTCGTTCTTTAGATTAAACATTCAGCGAACACTGTTCACCATAATGCTCTGAGCCTGTTCAGTCCTTATGGTGATCACTGATAAGTTAGTTGTTTACTTATGATCCCTGAAGACAAGTTTCACGTCAACATAGGTTCTACGCTAAAGTCGAAGATCAAGCTCAAGAACCAGCGACAAGTCTCCTAATAAACTGATGCGGATCAGCGAAGACTCGGATTTGTGCACTCAACGTGAAGTATCAAGTACAAGACTTCAGCTATCGCTGAACTTTGTCATTCACTGATATAGAATGATAAAGCTCTGATTCAACGAAAGCTGATCATGAAGTCCTCCATACAAAGTACTTTTGTCTTAACCACCCTTGCACGACTCCGTACGATATGTCAGAAAAGAACCTCCTTATTGTCTGAAATCGTACAACCAATCTGATACTACACCGTGCACCATGCGGCTACAAAGGTTGTCTACTAAAGTCAGAATTAAACAACCAATCAGCTGCTGCCACGTGTAAAGTATAAACTGCCATGCATTAAATGCATGCAGTATATAAGAAGAAGACCTCACTTCATTTTGATGTACTCGTAAACTCTGGTCGAGTCATCCTTCTTATATCTTTGAGATAGGTTATTATTAGTAATTTCCTTCTCTTTCTTAGTGCAAGAAAACTTAGTGTTCCAACTTGTTTAGATTAGGATTTATTCCTTAATCTTGTTCCGCAACAAGCTGTAAATTGTTAATGATTTATCAATAAACAATTTAGAAAAGTAAAAATGTGTGTTTGTATTCAACCCCCCCCCCCCCCCCTTCTACAAACTTGTATAGCCCTTCGGGACCAACATCTCGGCACTAAGGTTGACTCGCTCAGAGGTCAGATGAGTAACCTCACCACCAAGGTCGACTTAACAAACTCCTTGCTCGACTCCCTCCTCAAACGGATAAATGAACCGGTGGCTCCCGCCCCATCCTTCACAGCTGATGATAGAAATAAGTTGGGGATGGCGGCTGAATATATCATCCAAGCCACTGTAGCAATCCCTGGCCTAGAAGCCAGGGTGGACAAACTGGAAGCTACTCCTACTTCTGCTTCAGCGGCACTTGGCCTAGAAGACAGGTCCGCTGAGGCTGCTATAGTTGCTCCCCTTCAACCTCCCCCTGTTGACGATGACAAAGAGGCGGAGAAGAACGCTAAAGAAGACCTCCCTCATGCTGAGGGGGAGGAAGTTCAAGAAGACCTCCCTAACGCTGAGGGGGAGGGAATTAATGAAGACCCCTCTCAATCTGAAGGGGAGAAAAATCCAACTCCTCCTTCTTCTCCCTGGTCATTCCTTCTAATAACGATGAAGAAGAAGAAGAAGAAGAGGGGTTGGAAATAAAAGATGACGAACCCTCCAACAGCCCTGGTGGTAAAAACGATGATGACGATGATGAAGAACCTGGATTCTGGTTCAAACCCGCAACCATCAGGGTTCTAGAACCAAAAGGAGTGGTCCTAAACGAAGCAGGGGAGACGGCGAAGAAGTCTCCAGCGAAGAAGGCTTCCAAAGGTAACAAAAGGGAGTTGCTACCTCTGGGAACCTTAAAATAGTCTTTAACGCTGAGAACGTGCCAACTTCTCAGGTATGCCTCTCAATAATCCTTTTCTCTGCTTCTATCCATCCTCTTCTCAATCCCCTCATACACACTTATCATTTTTTTCTCTATTTTTTCTTTCCTTCAAAAGAAACTAACTTATAATTCTTTTGATTAAGCTAATCCTCTCCCCTGCTGAAGAACCACCACTTCACCAACAAATAATCCCAGCTTCCAACGCTGATGACCTACCAATAATCTAAGTCTCAGTAATAGAGACTGAAGAACAACAAGAAGAAGAAAAACAATTGACTCTTCCAAATAGGCCCTCTCGACTTCCTCCAAGGTCAGAGGATGAACAAAAAGAAATAAGAGTAGCAATGATTAATCAGCTAGAGAGTCGACGCCTAAGAGTCCTTCCTCTTTCGGCCCTAGAGTTCCTGTCTCCCGAAGAACTTGAAGAATCTGTCAGAGCTGAGCAACTCATTGCTGAGAACCAAAAGGATGCTGCATTTGCCCTTAAGGTTGCTCAGAGCTTAGTCTCTGATAAGAAGCTGAAGAAATTTCCAGTATGGGTTCAGGAGCAACTACTCAAGGATATTGGAAAGGAATCTCAGAAGAAAAAGGTCAGAAACTCGACGTTGGATTGGTGCAAAGGGAAAGTGGACTTCAGATACCATCCTTGTCGAATCATCAACGCATACCTGAAGAGAAAGACAGTAAAGAACATACCGATGGTGGAAGTCACAGTCACCAGAGAAAATGGGGAAACACAACGATGCTACATGTCAAAGCTTGAGCTATACGGATTTGACGAATGGCTAGAAGTCAGGAGTGCTGTTAGGGTCGTTTTATGTTGATTTAAAGTTCAGGGTTTAAATTGTAATTCTTTATTTTGAGCTCTATTAGTGAACGGGCCGTGGGCTTGTTAACCACGGGCCCGTCGTATATAAAGCAATCTAGCCTTAGAAAATTAGGCTAGTTGTCTCATTTGCTTTCCTACACTTTCATTGTAATTCTCTCAATATTGAAAGCTAATCAGAGATGACCAGTTGAAATCGTTACATTCATTGCTTATCATTTTGATTTCACTAATCGTTGCACGGATCTGGAACTAACAATTGGTATCAGAGCAGACGGACAGATTCGATTCAAAGTTCTTCTCATTGATTTCTAGTAAGTTTGACTTTTTCATGTCTGTATTCATATTGAAAAATCAAAATCTTGATTCTGGTAAAATTGTTCTAATTCGTTTATTGGGTTGTGTTAGCATTATTGTCATAAGTGTTTCTGCAAATTTTCACACCCTAATTCGATCGTTTGAGTGGTTAATCTAGCAAATTAAGTTCAAAGTTTTTGGTTGTGTTCTTCAATAAAAATCAAATTTTTACCATCAAAACGTGTTCTCTTTGCTTAAAAATCGATTGGGTAGTGTTAGTTTTGTGTTTGTTAGTGTTTCTAATCTTTCAGGAACTTTCTTGAGCAACCCTAATCGAGATTCGATCTAATTGAAAAAGTCAGCCGTGGTTTCCGGATAGATCAGCCGTGGTTTCCGGACAAGTTCAAACTTTCCGGTTCCATCCGGATTCATCCAATCTGTCCGGGTACATCACTCTTTTCGGGTAAGCAAACCATTCCGGGTAAGTTTCTTAAACTCAAATCTCTCTGGGTAAGATTGTTCCGGATAACTCAAAGTATCCGGTAATCAATTTCATCCGGAATCCTATTTTACCCGGTAAGAACATTCACCCGGTAAGTTCATGTTTCTTATTTTCCGGACACTTAATCTATTCGGACACTTATATTTTCCGGTAACCTTTGTTATCCGGAAAGTTGATTCTGTCCGGATTCTATTAGTTATCCGGACTCTTCTGCATTTTTGAACTGTTTTCACTAATTCTGATCCGGACACTTCCAGATCACACTCTTATTTGGATTCCTATCCAGTAAGATCATTCTTAGTTCATATCAGTCGTAGAACCTGCGTTAGGATACACTCTTAGTGCCTTGAGTTAGGTTTACACTTTGAATCAATCAACTCGTATGACGATTACTCCGTTGCAACTGAAGAAGTCAACTTCACGTGAAGCTCTCGCAATCAATACCGACACCAAACCACCTGCCCTATTCCAAGGTGAGTATAGCCAGTGGCGAGACAGATTCATGATCTTCATTGAATCCAAGGACAACTACGTGCACATCAAGAGAGCCCTTGAACATGGTCCACTTGTCTGGCCGATGAAGAGAATAGTGGCAGCTGAAGGTGATGATCCTCGCCATGAGAGAAAGACTTTCGCCGAACTGAACGAAGATGAAAGAGGCTTGCTAGAAGGAGAAAAGTGTGCACAGAGATACCTTGTTCAAGCCCTTCCTAATCCGATCTACACTGCCATCGATAGTTACAAAGAAACAACAAAGGGCATGTGGGATCAAGTGGCCATAATGATGCGTGGGAGCGAAGTGGGAAATCAACTAAAGATCAACAGCGCAATAACCAAATTCGATGGTTTCAAGCAGCGCACCGGCGAGACCCTCACCCAGGCTTATGAACGTTTTTGTTCACTTCTTAATGAACTGAACAAGAATAAGATCACTCGCTCCAACACAGAAAATGCTCTTAAGTTCCTCAACAACTTGCTACCAGAATTGAAGGTGTTTGCTTCTCATGTCAAGCACAACAACTTGATAGAGAACATTGGCATCAACGAACTTTATGAGACACTTCTTCAAGACGAAGATGAAGTGAATGAACTTCTGGGCGAAAAGAAGACTGCACCAAAGCCTGATGCTGTTCCCATAGATTTAATGTCCTCAAACAAAGGGAAATCGTTGAGCCGTCACTTCGAACGTGCTCAAAAGCAAAACTCCTCTGAGTCAGAACCTGAAGAGAAGAAAGAAGATGATTCTGATGCTGAAGTCTCGGATTTCATGAAAGCGATTGCCCTTCTGACCAAATCTTTCAAACAACAACAGTTTTATAAGAAGCCATCGTCCAATAGTCAGCGCTACTCCACCTCCACCAATAAGCGCCATGACTATAAGGACCGGTATGAAGGAAAGAAGAAGGTAGATGAGCAAGATCAGTCTGAGAAGAAGGAAAAGACAGAGAAAGGTGACCGAAAGAAGAAGGATGAACCCGTAAAGTGCTACAACTGCGGAAAACTCTGTCATTTCGCAAAAGATTGCCGCCAGCCCACTGTAAAGAATTCTCACTACTACGAGGCCAAGCTCGCTCTGTCTAGACAAAAGGAGGCTGGAGAAGCTATGTTCGTTGAGATTGATTACTGGTTGGGAAGATCTGATGATGAAGGTAATTCTGATGGTGCTGATGCGTTCATGGGATATCACTCTTCCGCTGATGAAGAAACGGCAACGACAAGTCAGGTATGTGATTCTCTTGAACAAGACTTCTTGAATAAAATGCAATCCTTTACCGATCAGGCAAATTCCTTTAAGGCCATCTCTAAAGAACAAAAGCTTGAAATCAGATCTCTGACCGAAAAGCTCGATGTTCAACAGAGATTAAAAGACAAATGCAAAAATCTTTAATTAGCACCTAAGGACTTAAGGGCCAAACTATCTGATCTTCAGTCTCAGTTTGATCATTGCATGAATGAGAAAGAAGAAATTGTTTATCAATGTTCTTCTCTTCAATTTCAGCACAATGAGTTTGTTGCTAAAATCCTTGATCTTGAAACCAAACTCCACAAAAGGGGTCAAACTGATCAAACCATTTTCTTGAATAAACCCAAAGAGTTCACGTATTTTAACAAAGAATGGGGAATTGGATATGATAACCCACATTACTTGAAAAAGGGAATATACAAACAACCCACTTTGTATGATTTTGCCTGCTTTGGGGTAGCTGAAAAGTATCCGACATATGCAATAAAATGGACTGGTCCTCTTGAACCTGAAAAGGAAGAGGAAACCGAGGAACATAAGCGCAAACATAAACGAGGAATACAACTTCCATTTTGTTATGAACCTTTAAATTATTCCTATCAAAAGAACAAAAAGTATCTCTCGAATTACTACTTCGACGGCTACAAGGTTGCTACGCCCAAGGATTCCTCCAAATAGGATGAGGACCAAGCAACCGCAACCAAGACTGAGACGGACGAGTACAAACTCTATGTTCCCCCCTCATCTTGGAAGCAAAGATAGTCGAGTTGGAGGAGTCACTCGAGAAAGAAAGGTCAGTTTTTCAAATGCAGAAGCAAGCGCTAAACAAAGAACTTGAGAATCTAAAATCGGTCAAAACCGATACCGTGTCTGATGAAGGACAGGAAATCCTCCGGTGTGAAAACAAAATGCTCACATCAAAACTGACTGCCTTGGCGACAGATGCGATGAAGGAGCATACGAAAAATGGTCAACTCCAAGAACAGATTGACCATCTCCAAACTAAAAAGCAGATTTCACCTGAACCTTCCTCAAGCTCATCTGACACATCTTCGTGTACAGGTTTTATTAGCAAAATCTTTTTAACACATGACGATTTAGAATCCCAAGATAAGAGTGTGTCACGGAACTTGAACTCTGATTTTTTCCTAGCTTCCGCACCAAGTTCCCCGAAACACACAAGCACAAAGAGGTCCTCGCCTTCCTTGACCGATCCAAGTCCTGTAATTCCGGATGTCGATTTTTCTGAATATATGAACTCCGAAGGTAACTCTGATGGAGAGTTTGAGTCGTTCCCCTTCGACAAACCTCTTCCGAGTCATACCGATTTTCTATCACCAGTGGTAAATCGACCGGTCAACTTTCAAAAGGGTGATTGTTCCAAAACACAGACCCCAGCTGTGATTGCGGTTCCCAAACCTAAGCATGTCTCTCAAAAACAATCACAGCCGAGGCAAAAGACCGAGCGATTGCCTGCCAAAAATCATGTTCCTTCAAAAGTCACTGACCGCATTGTCCCTGTTGTTTCGGATAAAACTGGTCGCGCTAAACAAGAAAACCCAAAGTGGCTAAAGAAGGAACCTGTCAAGGATGCTGCATCAAAGTCTTTCACTCCTGTCTTTAATTCTAGGATAAACAAAGACAATTATGCTTGGAATCATTGGAATCATTTTGAAGTTTCTTTTCCAATTAAACTTAATTCTCTTAATCAATTGATTCAGTTATCGCATGATTGTTTATGTTGTTCTAATTGTGGTTGGAATGATTTTTATCATATTAATAATAATGATTGGTTTGGGTCATATCACATGTATAATTCGACACCCAAACGCAAACCCCGTAATAACAAAAGAAAATACTATAAACAACGGGGTTTCCAATCAGAGGTTAAACCACAGCGGGAGACCAAACCCATTCCAAAACGGGCTTCTTCTACTGAGGTTAGACCGGCACCCAAGAGGCAACCTGCTACAAAACTTGTTCCTCCAAAATGTGTAAATTCTACACCTAAGAGGCAACATATGCCAAAACCAGTTACTCCAAACGGTGTACAATCTACACCTAAGGGGAAGTCTGTGTCAAAGCAAGTTCCTCCACGGGGTGTCAAACCTAACCCTCCTGGACCCAGGCAAATCTGGGTACCAAAGGTCCGCTAATCTTGTTTTGCAGGACGGTCATGTGTGATTCTTAGACACTGGATGCTCCACACACATGACCAGAAGGAGGGAGCTGCTCACGATCTACAAGGAACAATATTACGAAGACGTGAGGTTTGTCTATACATGTGCTTTCACGAGCTGCTCATCTGTTTAGGGGGAGCATGATCAGGTATCAAGTAAGTTTACTCACCTGTTGAGGGGGAGCGTCACACACAATTTTTTTAAAATGATGATTTTTTTATGTGTGTGGATACTCCCGTGTGCACTTCACTCTACGCGCACATTCTAAGGGGGAGCAAAGCCATCCCTATGCTCAGCTTGAGGGGGAGCGAGAGAAAGTTCTGTCCAATTCCTAAGGTATTTCTTTGAAAAAGTGAGAAATTTTTTCAAAGTGTCCGGATAGCTTTCCGGACCGGGTGGATCTAGGTGTCCGGACCCCTATTTGTCCGGTAACCATAGTCATCCGGAATTCTTTTTGTCCGGATACCATTTTCCCGGAGACATGGGTTGGTCCGGTAAGTTCTGTAATTCATCATCTTGTCCGGACACCTCTGTGTTTAATCAGTCCAGTACATGTTTTCCTACTGCCAGTCCTCAATCTGTCTCCGATTGATCCATTTACAACAAAGGTACGCACCGGAACTTGTTTATCCGTCTTGTTCACTAACTTTGGGTCTTTTACAGATATTACATGGCGGATCAACAACCTCAACAAAATCCGAGGGGAAGCGTCACACTGTTTTTCTTAAAAGTCTAAATGTTTTTTTCCTTGTGTCGATGTCTCCCAAGTAAATAACACTCTCACTCCGAGGGGGAGCAAGTCAATCCCCATGTATGTTTTGAGGGGGAGCAGGATAATATCCGTGCTATGCATATAGACGAGAGTTAGGGAATCCCATGGTCCAGCCAGAGCCGAAGGGACCTTCCCCGGGACATAAAACATGTGAGACGGAGGGAATTAAGGTCCAAAGCGAACCAGGAAAGATTGAGCCGTAAAGATAACGAGGCTCCTGAGCGAACCCAACCGAGTGTAATCCGGGTAGCCACATCTGCTATCCCGTCTCATTTGTTGGGACGGGGTATTGAAGAAGCCTCCGTGGACCCAGCGGAGCAATTGCACGACCCCCTTATCCACTCATCCATCTCTCAAAAGACGGATGTTTCAGTTTCTCACGGGGATATAGCACAACTTCCACCGGTCTCTCACTCGAAGAGTGCTGGTGTTGAAATAAGCGACCAGCAGCCCCCGGTCGCGACTTCTTTCAGTGCACAGTTGAGTCTAGAGCCACTTGATATTATACAATCTTCGGCTAGGACACAAGATGAGGAACAACAAATCGAGACTCTTCGTGACTCGATCGGAACGTCTGTAGTGTCTCCGTCTAGCGGAACACGAGGATCGGACGGAAATCCTACTACAGCTACCATTATGCCAAATGTGAACGTAGGTGGCTCTGCCTCTCAGGTAGATGCCTCAACGGGTAATCTAAGAGATCCCGGAGTTATCTTACCCGACTTTGTGTCACCAGGGTCCCTGAACAGCACCCTTAAGGCTGTCCGCGAGGCGATGGAGCAGTATGTCGCCGCCGAGATCGACACCTTCAAACGCTTAATCAAATTAAAGGGCATATCGTCGACACTGAAACCGCACCTACACCTCCACCGGTCCCCTTTCAACCTATCTTTTCGGTGGACACCCTAAAGACGATGTTACTAGCCCAACTGCTACAAGAATCCGAAACCAACGCCTCTACCGAAGCAGACCTGATATCCGTTTTGAAATCACAGGTCACTACTCCTTCATCATCTATTACCACTCGCTTGGAGCATTCACTCGACTCTTAAGGACTACAACCAAGCGCTCCAAACGCTGTCCGAGAGAGTCCGTTCCCTCGAAGATACATGCAAGAGTCAAGCTGGCGGTCTGAAGCGCAAACACGATGACCAGGATGATCCTGATCACCGTGAGGGGGAGAAAAGATTAAGACCAACCGAGACCGCCCCTATCCTCGCCGAAACGACAACCGTGGTTCACCTGGAACCAGCAACTGCGGCAACAACAACCGACGCCGAACCTGAAGCCGAGTTGCCATTAGCCGAGATGGTAATCAACATGGAAATTTCAGATGATGAAGGCCCGATGGTTGAAAAACCCGAGGGTTCAACACAGGAATTGACTGATTTTGACTCATCAGACAGACCGTTATTGGACATGATAGATCCAGACTGCGAAACTAACCCGGAGACCGAAGATGCATGGTATGAAAAAGCCGCCAGTGCCGCAAATCTCCAGGTTAACTTGGTTTTCCCTACTGATGCCGATGACAATATTGATTATGATCAGTTCCTGCTACAGAATTTTTATGGTACTTCTCCCGTTCACTATGCTCAACCCACCGGAACTTCAACAAGACGTGAAACTACTACTGCCGACATTCCGACATCCCTTCTTCAACAACAGACAGCTACTGATCTTCCTCCTACACCTCAACAACAAATTCGTTGGGAGAAGATCACCGTACTTATCCCTCATCTGGAGGAAACCCTGAAGAAGCTGTTTGTACACAAGCTACGCCAGATCGAGCCGACCTTCTGCCTGGGCATTTACAACTACAGTCCCGAATACCAACGCCGATACATATGTGCAATGAAGCGGTGTCTTCCAGTCAGCCAAGTGAAAACCAAGAATCAGATCACAAAACTGCTCAACATCGAGTCACGCCGCATCATGAGGATCGTCTATCCAGTCTTCACCGTTCGCCGTGAAGATGGGAACGAATGGAAATTTTCTGAAGCCGACTTCCAGAACCTCCGACCGTTTGACTTCCTGGCTATTCAGAAAGACCTACGTTCAAGAACTATCCGACCGCTTCCTGTTACAAAGGCGCTCGAAGCTGTTCGTCGATTCCTGGTCCGCACAATTATGATGTCTTATCTAACGGACTTCCAAATGGCTATCGAGAACAGGGCGAAGAAGGTAAATCTGATAAAGCCGAATTTGCAAGCTCCTGAGTTGAATATGTATCCCGAGAACGCTATGCTTCTAGAACCAGAATTTGGGATCGTCTTCATCAATGAACAGAAAGAGAAAAGATCTCTGCGGTTCAGTCAGGTAGAAAGATTCTACGACGACACGCTCTACAAAGTTCGTGATGCTCTTCGAAAGATCATTCAGCACGAGTCTGAAAATCCAAGGTTCTCGTATGTCCCTAATCCGAATGAAATAACTGCTCGGAATGCCTTGGAATTGGTTGAAGATCGCATCGACTACCGCCGTGCTATCAGATGGTTCGAGATTCACTTCGCGCTTCGAAAAAGATATGTCGAGAACTGGCGCCAAATCGAACTTTAAATCAAAGGGGGAGATTGTTAGGGTCGTTTTATGTTGATTTAAAGTTCAGGGTTTAAATTGTAATTCTTTATTTTGAGCTCTATTAGTGAACGGGCCGTGGGCTTGTTAACCACGGGCCCGCCGTATATAAAGCAATCTAGCCTTAGAAAATTAGGCTAGTTGTCTCATTTGCTTTCCTACACTTTCATTTTAATTCTCTCAATATTGAAAGCTAATCAGAGATGACCAGTTGAAATCGTTACATTCATTGCTTATCATTTTGATTTCACTAATCGTTGCACGGATCTGGAACTAACAAGTGCCATTCAGAAGTCAAAACCAAAGTTCAGATCTCATGTTGAAAAGTTCCTAAATGCTCTGATCAACAAGATTACATCTACGATAGACTTGCCTCATCCTCCAGCTCATCTTCAAAACCGAAGACCTGCTCCTGCTAAAAGAAAGAAGTCCTCTATCTCTGATGGGCCTACTCTCTAAAATGAAAACGGCATAGAATTTTCAAGAGAAGCAGTGCTTGGACCTCCCCCTGACCTTTCTGCCTTAAACTTATCACTGCCACCAGGTAGACCCTTCACCCCTGGCCAAGTGATCAGTGATCTCTATGGTATTATCTTCTTGGACTGGAATGGTGTCATTTGCCTACAAAGATTCTCAGAGCTTCCCATCTGCCCTATCAACCAACTTAGATATCTCGTCTACTGGTGTAATAAATCAAGACCAGGACTCTTCCTCAAAACGCATGTACTGAATGAAGCTAAGCTCAGAAGTATCTTTTAGTACTTTTGATTTTATTTCACTTGTACTTGTAATTTTCAATCTCCCCTTGTAAAAATATTTACGAAGTTAATGAAAATTTCAGTGAAGTACCTTACTCTATCAGTACTAGAAAAGATCCCTGAAAACAGTAAATGAGACATGCATCTATGAGTCACATTTAACCTTATGTTTTTAACTTAGCAATTTTCTTATGTTGCTTTGTCATCATCAAATAGAGGGAGATTGTTGATCCAAACTCTCTCAGTGATTTGATGATGACCCTTAGAATTACTTAGTGAAAATTACAAAGAACTTTTGTATGTATTAATGTTTTGCCATCAGTGATAACACACTGAGTCTGTTCAGAATCACTGATGGTAACCATTGTTCTCCATAGTATTCCTCAGCGAATGTACATCAGTGATAACATGAGCCTGTTCGCTTATCACTGATGATCGCTGACAATTCAATTGTAAGCAATGTTGTTTGTAATCCCTGAAGACAAGTTTCGCGACAAAGAGTTCATCATTGACATCGAAGACAAAGCTAATGAACAAGTGATAAGTCTACTAATGATCTGATGCGGACATCAGTGAAATCAAGACAAGTCCACACACGCGACGTTTTAAGAAGATGACTTCAACGATAGCTGACTTACATCAGGTCCTCTCTGATGTAAGATCACATCAGCGATCGCTGATCATGAATCCTCCTCTTCAAGAAATGTTTGTCTTATCTATCTTGCACAACTTCATACAATCTGTCAGAAGGGACATACCTTTGTCCAGGGTCATACAACCACTCTACCACTATACTGTTCACCATACGGCCCAAAGCATGTCTTGCATAAAGTCAGAAAGCATGCTCCCAACCAGATGATGACACGTGTAAAGTCCTCCTTCCATGCATTAAATGCATGGGGAATAAATATGAGGAATACCCCTTCAGTTTGAAGGTGGTCTCTCCCTGTCTACTTAGTGCCTTAGAAAAATATCTTCATTTTTCTAAGATTTCCTTTTCACTCTAATTCTTGTGCAAGAGTCCTTAGTGCTTCTCAAGTTTGTTTAGATTAGGTTTTACTTAATATTGTTCCGCAACAAACTGTAAATTGTTTGATTTATTCAATAAACAATTTAGAAAACTATAAATTCTGTGTGTTTATATTCAACCCCCCCCCCCCAATTCTACAAACTTACTTGTATAACCCTTCGGGACCAACATCATTATTTTAGGTAACTGACTAGAATGAGTCAAATAATAAATTGATTTGTTATAAAAATTCTAAATTGTCAATTTACTAAATTATCCTTTTACTTTATTTGAACATTTTTATAATTATATTAAATTAGTGGCTCACATTGGATCTCACGGTTACACAAATTATCTAGTTCTCATTCGATTAGGCCCCTATACATATAAATACATATACATACATATATATATATACACACACACATATAACACTATATACATATATTAAATAAATTTAAAATTTTAATCGGGTCGGATTGGGGGCGGGTAATGCCATCCCCGAACCCGCTTCGAGTATGAAAACCAATCCACATTGCCGCCCCAACCCCATTACCGGTTAAAGTGGTGAATCCCCACCTCGTTAGGGTCGGGTACCCACCCCTACGAGTAAAATTTCCATCACTGCTTGTAGACTTTGGATTCAATAATTGGATATGAAAAAATTGTTCTTGTAGTAGTTCTTTTACCACTCCGATGGAAGATATTATTTTTTACATGGACCATTAATTGTGATTTTCTTTTCAAAACTAGGGGTAAAACAGTCATTTCTGTCATCCAGACATTTTATTAGCACAACAAGCAAACATCAATTTAGTTTAATCCATACAGGTCACTTAATCCATATAGGGCTTAATGAAAAAACTACAAAATAATCCCTTACCCGATAAGCGCTTATCGAGTTGAAGACGTTTACCAACAATCCATTTTGATGACCGAGAATGTTACTCGACATGGTAAGCGATGATGATGTCTCTTGCCGGTAAAACGCTTATTTGGTAAGGGTTTTGTTAGGTCACCGATGATTTTAAGATGACCTCTCGATCTCTGTTATAAATCGTGTAATACATCTTTTATACTTAGTAAATTTTGGTTCTTCGTAATAGCTTAGTCATAAGTAAAAAGATCGGTACAATCGAAGACTAGTCGAAATCAGCAAGAAGTGAATCTATCGATGCAGATCGAAGATGAGATTCTCAAATCTAACTAAGCTATTCCTGCCGATTCCTCAATGACAAATTGGGGGACTCCTCAAAAGAGGAGGATTCACCATTTGTCTTCTTGCTAAGGAAATCTTCACCAACTTTGTACCTGATAGAGACATTCCCTACCATGTGAGGAAAATATTTATCCTTTCCACCTTTTCAGATATTGTCTTCAACAAGGTCTACAAATCAACTTTTGTTAGGACCATAAATGTCCTACATATTAGAATGTAACACCCCGCTTACCACGACACAATATTGTCCGCTTTGCCCCACTGGCTCACGGCTTTGTTCTTGGCGACCTGGCAAGGACTTCGCAAGGACTTCCCAGGTGGTCACCCATCCTGGTACTACTCCCACCCAAGCACGCTTAACCACAGAGTTCCCAAGGAACCCGCATGCTTGTGGCCCCAAAACGCATTGTGTCTGGTAAGGCCAAGGTTTACTAATATACCCAGCATCTCTCCTGTCCACGACCGATGTGGGATATGCCTAAGGTGTTACACCCCCCCCCCCCTTAGGGACTCATCGTCCTCGATGAGGTTTGCCCCACCATCCCGAACGGCACAGGAATGGCTCTGATACCATTTTGTAACACCCCAAAATCCGAGCTAATTTGAACCTTAAATTTCAACAAGTTATGATAACATAAACTTCAACTTTCAAATATATATAGCAAGTGCATTAACCATTAGAAGTACATTTACAAGTACATAATCCTTCAAATAACCTATTAATCTAATTATGTCACTATAATCAGATTAACTAAGTTATCTAACCAATCCTTCAAAACTCCTTCTGTTAATTGACTTTTCTGCTATTCCAAAATGCTCGTCCCACATCCCTTTTTACCTTTCCGAGCTAGTACCTGGTAAGAAAACATTATATTGAAACGATTAGGCCAACGCCTAGTGAGAACATTCGTTTCCATAATAACATTTGCAAAATCAAATGTAAACGAGTTATATCAAACCTGATTACCCCTTTCTTACCATACGTGTAACTCTATTCCATTAACACGATTCTCGTCCAATCCCATGAATATGACTGACACATATTCCATCATCATATCATGTCTTAGAACCACACTACGAATCTTCACTGATTCTAAATTAATACTCTTATTCTAGAAATCGCAATATACACATGCCCATTTCCATTCATATCCTATTCCAGAGCCGCACTACGAATCTTTCTCAGATTCTAGATTAATGCTCCCACCTAAGAAATCGCAATATACACATGCCCATTTCCCAGGAAAGGAAGTAGAGATCACAATTACGTATGTCAATCCCTCTTCTTCCTTAGAAACCGGGAATTACGTTTATTCCAGGGTTTCTCACACACATCAGAATGATGACTAAATTTCATCTATTCCACGTGCACATAACCATTAGTACCACACACATCAGAATAATGACTAACCTTCATTTATTCCACGTGCACATAACCATTAGTACCACACACATCAAAATAATGAATAACCTTCATCTATTCCACGTGTACATAACCATTAGTGCCTATGGATCCATTACACTTTACTAACGTATATGCATAACAACATATTACGCTACATCTCATATCATATTCTTAACTCTGAGAATACTAGATAACCTATCGCATTTTCATTCTCAAATGCCCTCCCCCCCCCCCCCCCCCCCCCCTTCGGTGACTTAGCACGGGGGTTCCGCTACCCTGTTAGCGGATAGGGTCAAGGGGCAACGCCCCTAGTAAATTTTTAGAAAACTTAACCAGACAAAACGTCCGAAAACTGTATCCAAACATCAGAACCTAACATTCTCCATTTCTCAAAAAGTGTTCGGACAACAGGGGTTTCCGAACAACTGAACTTTTCCGGATAACTACAACTTATCGGGTAAACCATACTTTCCGGATACCACTACTTTTCCGGGTAAATCCTACTTTCCGGATACCAATTTAATTCGGACGACACCCGGAAACTAAAGAAATCCGGATACCATCCGGTAACTACTGTTATCCGGAAACTACAATAAAATGAACTTACCGGATACTTAAACACGTCCGGACACATTCATCACCTCGGTTTAAAGGATACGACGTTTTATCCGGAAACCTTCGACCTGCAGCTTAAAATTCAACCTAATTCGATGTCTGTTCTATTCAGCTCATTCCAGACCATTCCATACAGTTCATAACCAATTTATACATCTATTTCAAGGTTTAATTTAACATGAAAACACTGATTTAAGCAAGCAACAAATGAACTCACCTTTTTGAAGAAAACCCACTTTGTTGCACAAATCTGCTTCCAATCTGATGCTATGGATTTTGAAAACCAAATTGATAAACAAATTCGTTTATCACCATACATCTACAACAGATTTAATCAGAAACCATGGCAATTCTTACCTATTTAAAGACCAAATCTTGCTTTTTCTTCTTCTATCTCTTTTCTCTTTGCTTTCTCTCTTTCTCTCCTTGATTCACCAAACCGACCCAATTACAAGAAATCAGATAAAATATCTGATTTTAGCTACTTTATCCTTACACACTTTCCCTTAATTACCAAACATACCCTCCTAGTTTCCAAACTTTCAAAATAACACCAAACTTTAATCCCTTGTATTTATAACCCTATTGAATTATAAATTACAACATAATTCAAGGTTTAATCCAAAATACAATTTGATCCCAATTCTCATTAAAATACTAATATTGAAAATTCAGAATGTTACAATACTCCCCAACTTGAAAATGATTTCGTCCTCGAAATCAAGATCAGGTAAACAGATGGGGATACCTATCCTTCATACTCTCTTCCGACTCTAAAGTCACATTGGCCCCTCGATGGAGTTTCCACTGTATTTTCAACATAGCTACTTCCTTGCCATTACGTAGTTTTCTAACCAATCTTTCAAAATTGCCTCTGGTTCTTCCACACATCGACTCTTTTCGTCCACCCTTAAATCAGTAAGTGGAATCACATTGTCCTCTTCGGTCAAACATTTCCAAAGATAACAAACTTGGAAGGTATTATGGATCTCTTCCAATTTCTAGTCGTATATACTTAATCATAGATAAAAGTCCATAAATAACAAGGACTCAATTTTCCACATCTTCTGGATCTTACATCCTTCAACATTACCCGCTCCCCAACTTAGATTTACAATTCTCCTTAGAGTAACTGTTATCATCAAATCTTTATCCGATTATTAATTGATCTACCATACTGTCAACATTTCCTCTCATGCCTACACCGAACATCCATTACATATAGCCACAATCTAAAAGAATAGTTTCTCCAAGATTATCAGCCAAAACCCTTAGCCAAGTCCTCATAAAGTACTCAGCACCAAGAACTACCACAAACTCATATCTTTCCAACACAGTCAATCCACTCATTACACTTCTTTACATCCATGTAGTATTCCAACACTCTCGACTAAATTCATAACGAAACACCACAGCTTAACATTTACAGTATCCTCTTCGACAATCAAGTGAAGTATGGAAACTCTCCTAAAGTCCAATGTGATCGTGAAGAACAAAGATTCTCTTTTTATTCTAACACCAACCGCAACTCAACCTCCATATTTCCAAATAACAACAACGTATATTTCCTAAAACCCACATACTTTAAACGAGCATACTCACCACTTTTGTATACTTCGATAATTATGGCACACTATCGTTACATCATGACTTACACATTTCTTCGGTACAAAGTGCTACCACTTTCTCACATCATTATCACACCACATGACTACATTGCAACCAAGCACTACTGTGTTGTATATCAAAGGTGATATTTCCATTGAACATGTAGCATGACTACATTCTTAGGTCCGATCTTTCTATCATTGCTTCCTCGTGTTAGTGTGGAGTACTACTCTCCAAACATTACTTGTCTCTTTCTCCCAAATAGTCGCACCAAAAATTTCTAACTTAAAGCACTCAATCCAGTCACCTTGAAACTACAACATCGATCGAAGTTACTGCATATTCCTTGATATTCAATTGATACTTTCTTGGACAATTTCTTTCATATAAAAAGAAGCAACTCCCATTCCTTAAGAATTTTGCATCTACTACACCACGCTTTGATTAGCACACTCATCATCTATTATTAAACTTCCAATGTTTCAAAAAAAAACATAAACTTATTTAGCGACTCGTACCACCAAAATCACCTTAGATAAACACCCACTACCGCTCCGACATTTTATACTGATATTAGTCATATTACCACACCATCCTCCAACTACATGCTCTAACAACTTTTAATAACAAAATAGTACACTTCATCCGAAACTTCCGAAAATATTTCCATCTAATGCTTCCTTATAACCCATCCATATCGTAAGTAGAACACTTATCTAAAACAATATTCTTTCACTACCCAAACACCCCTATAAAGCGATCTTTCAACTTTTAAATTCTTCTGAGTCAAAACATAACATTCAAACATGACCTCAAAATAATCACTGCAATCACTTCATGTAAACTTCAATTATAATACAATTCATGCAATTCCAACCCCAACCCACATCGAGCTTATTAAACCGGGCGAATGCCCTCAAGACTCAACCGAGTCCAAAACTGAGCCATCTGCTCAAAGGATCTAAAGGTCATTTATCAATATCAACTTATGCAATTAAAATACATCTAATTCACATCGTGCAACACACGCTCCGAGGCGTGATAATATCACAACCCCTTCATTGCTACCTTCCCATTGAAGTCAAATCATATATGTATCTATATGTACACATATATGCAACTCTTTTATACTTAGTAATGTTTATAGCTCACCAAGGTCCATTAGTCCCAAAGGTACTAAGGATACAAAATCATCAATCGGTCCTTACACATGAGACCAATATTTAAACTGGTATTTATTAAAATAAAATGCAATTAAGCACATAACACATCATAATTATTGCATAATCACAATAACTCTAAAAGCGTAATTCGCCCACATAGCTTCCAATTATGCCATAAATTAACCAAGACCCCTTTCACTCGTGATTTATTTGTCAATCACTAAAAATCCCCAAAAGTGGTTGAATGTATACCATTCGACGCCACTCCTACGTACAAGATAATGTCCGCTTTGCGCATACCCTCTGCATAACAGCATGCCGGTACCGCTCACGGTTTTGTTCCTGCCCGCACAGGCATACGCGGGACGCACCCAGACCGCACCTAGTGACAGGAAAAGGCCTCATATACCTTACACAACTGCCGACTTCCACGTCAATAGTCGTCCTGTCGACACTTCCATAACCTATTCCTCCCTTTATCTCTTCTTGAACTCTCTTGTATACTTTCCAATCACCTAAAGTCTTCTGACTCTCAGGTTCAGGCATATCCCACATCGGTCGTGGACAGGAGAGATGCTGGGTATATTAGTAAACCTTGGCCTTACCAGACACAACGCGTTTTGGGGCCACAAGCATGCGGGGTCCTTGGGAACTCTGTGGTTAAGCGTGCTTGGGTGGGAGTAGTACCAGGATGGGTGACCTCCTGGGAAGTCCTTGCGAAGTCCTTGCCAGGTCGCCAAGAACAAAGCCGTGAGCCAGTGGGGCAAAGCGGACAATATTGTGTCGTGGTAAGCGGGGTGTTACAAATGGTATCAGAGCCACTCATGTGCCGTTCGGGATGGTGGGGAAACCTCATCGAGGAGGATGAGTCCCTAAGGGGGGGTGTGTAACACCTTAGGCATATCCCACATCCTTTAGAGGGCAGGAGAGATACTGGGTATATTAGTAAACCTTGGCCTTACCAGACACAACGCGTTTTGGGGCCACAAGCATGCGGGTTCCTTGGGAACTCTGTGGTTAAGCGTGCTTGGGTGGGAGTAGTACCAGGATGGGTGACCTCCTAGGAAGTCCTTGCGAAGTCCTTGCCAGGTCGCCAAGAACAAAGCCGTGAGCCAGTGGGGCAAAGCGGACAATATTGTGTCGTGGTAAGCGGGGTGTTACATAGAAAGATATATAAATAATTATATAGAGCGTAATTAGTTTAATTATTATTGTAAAAGCCTTTATATTCATTGTGAGCTTAATTGTTTAGAGAGAGATAGTTGAGTTTTTCATTCAAACTTTTGTAACTATCTCGAATCATGAATATGAGAGGGATGACAAGTTGAAATCATCATTTGTTAGTGTTATTTCTTACTAATTTATTGTTACTTGATCAAACTGGAACTCACAATTGGTATCAGAGCCGAATCGGTGATTTGAAGAATAGAAGAAATCGAACGAAAGCAAGAAAAAGGATAAAAAATCGTATTGAAATTTTCTGGAAAACGCAGCGAGCCGTTTCGCCTATTCCCGGAGTTTGAACCGTCGGCTCGTCGTGATTTTTGGACAGTAGCTTCACGACATCCCGTTTTACATTCTGAATGGTTGGATTAATCGTTTAAGGTCCATAAGTCACCCAGATTAATCTCAACAGACTGCAGTTTTTCTTGGGTTAAATCGTTCTTCAATCGGGTTTGCAAAGTTCTTTCATCGATTAAATATTTTTCTGTTATATCTCGATTGTTTAATTGTTTTAATCTAGTCTTTATCTGCGTTTACAAGGACTCAAAAGTATTAATTTTTCAAGTTAAAAATCAAATCTTGAGTTTTTGGTGTTCTTAAAGTTTTGTGGTGATTGTTGAAAAATAGGATATTTTTTGCTTAGAAATCGATTTGGTGTGTTTGTTTTTGTGTTTTTTTGTCAAAATCTAACCTTACAGAAGTGAAATCAAGCAACCCTATCGATCCTAGATCCGAATTGCAACCACAGCCACACTGTCCGGAAGTTTCTGTTTGTTACCGGGTAAGTTTTTCTTTCTCTCAAAGTTACCGGAAGAACATCACTTTCCAGGTGAAATTTTGTTCGGATTCCTCTCAAAAATCAATGTATCCGGATGAAAGTGATGTCTAACTTTCCGGATGATATGTGTGTTTGGCTTTCCGGATAACCAACACACACACAACACATCTTTGTTGATTTTTTTTTCTTTCTCGTTGACTTCCGTCTAGCACACGTGGCTTGTTCACATGTATGGTGATCTCATTCTTTTAATTGTTGCACATTAATTATCTTGCACACTCATCTCACGTGCATATTTCCATTTTTTTAGAAGCAATTCTTATCTAATTTGTTTGTTTTTCTTTCACCCGGAAACTTAGTTTACCCGGAAACTCCATTTGTCCGGTGAATCAATTCCTTCCGGTAAGTTGTGTTTTTTTTGTGCGTTATCCGGTAAACCATTTTCACCCGGTAAGTCCACGGTATCATTGTCCGGTAAGCTTCTCCTACGCGAATCAAGTATCCGACAACTTTCGTCCGGTAAGTCTCAATTCTCTTTTTCCGGTAAGTCGAATATAACTTTCATCCGGTAACTCCATTTGTCCGAAAACTCCATCTTTTCGGTAAGATCACTCATCATCCGGTAAGTTTTGTTTTGTGCGGATTATTCATCCATTTGGTAAACATCTTTTATCTGGAAAGCTCATCCGATAAGTTGTGTTTGGAACGTTTTTTTTATTGGTAAGTTCTCGTCGGTATCCGAGTTACCGTACGTCTCGTGATTAAAAGTTTTAACGAAAGTTGCGATTTTTCTTAACGAATGATTTGCAATTTTTTTGTGACGTTTGAGAATATTTGCGACGACTTGCGTTTATTAGCACCTATTATTTTTTGTGTTTTGTTTTGTCGTCTTGAGCTAACTTGGTGTGTTTATCTTGCAGATTTCACTCTCGAAGAGTGATTTCGTTCGTTCGAATTCGATAATAATCAGATCTTAATTTTTGTAAACGAATTTATTTTTAGATTTGTTTTTCAAATTTAATTTTTGATTTTTCTTCCACAAGTTTGATTTTTCAAAATAACACCGATTAACGATCATTTTTCAGGTAACAATGTCGATATATTGCCTTAATTTTGAGTGTTCAAAATTTCAAAGGCTATATGAAAAGAATATGAAGCAACAAGAGGAATTCTGCAGCAAGTTAAACGAAAAACATAAACTGCAAATATCTGAAAGTTCTGATAAGCTTGCTAAATCTGAAGAAAAGGCAACGATCTTAGAGGCGGAAAACACATTGCTGAAAAAGAAGCTATCTGATTTATTATCACGAGGTGATATCAAGGAAACTGAGAAAGAGAAAGCAAAGCTACATGAAAAGAATATCAAGCGATCAAATGACTTGTGCAACAAGTACATCAAAGAACTGAAGGAACTGAAATCTCAAATCTGGAACAGTTCTGAGAAGCTGACTGAAGAAGAAGAGAAAGGTAAACTCCTGAACTGTGAAAACCTTGAGCTTAAAAGTAAACTAAATACTCTTGAAAAGGTTTTTGAAAAGGAAAAGGAAAGTTTTGAAAAAGAAAGACAAATGCTTAATCAAAACCAATCTGGTCTTTCAACCAAATCTCTTGAAGAAAAGAAGAGACTTGAGCTTATGTGTTTAAAACTTTCAAAACAGATCTCCGACTTTGAAAAAGTTTTGATTTCAGAAAGAGGGAAATTTGAATTAGAACGCAAATCTTTCTCTAAAAAGAATGGAGAACTTTCTTTGAAAATATCCGATTTGGAAAACGAATTAGACGTTCTAATCAAAGAGTCTGAGAAGAAGAAAGTTGAAGGTTTTAGGGCAAAATGTTTGAAAGATGATTTTGCAAAAGAGAGAAAGATATATCACATCGACATTTCTAAACTTACAAAGAGATTATCTGGATTAGCAACCGAGATTTTGAAGGAACAAATGGTTAAATCTGATTTACAAAAGAAATTTGATTTAATTCTCAAAGAACGAAATGCTTTATCCGTTAAGGTTAAGAAACTTGATGAAAGGAAGTTCAAATGTATTCAACCTTCTTATGCTTCAAGTTCTTTTTCTACAAATCGTTCTTCAAAGAATTTTGTCAAATCAAATGATTTTTCAAAAGATCAGATTCGACCTTCCAATCTTTCCTATAATTTTCGTGTTGATAATAAAGATAATCAATCTTTCAAGAAAGTAAACATGGTGTGGAGAGTTAAAGGAACCACTCCTGTTCCAAATTCATTCGTCTCTGTTAAAAGTGACAAGAACAACACAACTTTCCACGCTAAACCTTTTGTGAAAACTGATCGAGTTTACTCTGTTAACAAACTGATCAGCTTGCTTATCTACACAGAAGCTGTGTTGCTCTTACTGTGGAACAAGTGACTTTGTGAAAAAAGACCATGCTAAGTATTGGTATGGTTCTTATAGTATCACTGGTCCTCATAGGGCATCTAACCAACAAGGATCCATCAAAAGATGGATACCAAAATCCTTCTAATCTGTTTTGCAGGAATGTCATGTGCACTTAAATTCGAAGATTCTTTTCACATGACTGCATTCAAAGGTTATGCTAATTTTGAGGAGGAGTACTATGAAAGGTAAGTGAACTTCAACTGAATTCAAAGACAGTGGTAAATCATTCTGAATAACTTACTTGTGTTTGTTATTATCCAATTTTAAATTCCATGATTACCACGTGTCATTTTTCTTGACTTAGTTATTTCCATGTCTCAAATGTTTGTTGATTTTTTGATGGAAATACACTCGTTTGAATTCCTAGTTGTTTTCAAAGTTCGATGTTTCTTGCAAAATGATTCCATTCTTATCTGATATAATAATTGTGAATTGTTCCTCACAATTGAACTTTCTGATCATTGTCTCATTTTTTGCAAACACTGTACTTACTGAGTCAATCTGTTTAGCGCTTGATTTTGTTTCTTGAAATTCTATATTTCAAATGATTTTATTGACTTCTGATTACCTCAGATCAGAACTCGGACATAATTTTTTTGACTTCTGATCAACTCAAATCAAAACTCGTTCTTAAAGGCTTTGACTTCTAAACACCTTTGTTTAGAACTCGTTCTTCACTATTTTACTAAACTGTTCTACTCGATGCATGAAAGGAGTGTTAGGTTTTATATTGTTTCTATGGTCAATCCAGAACCGGAAGGACCTACCCAAGAAACACATCCCTTAGGTCGTGCGTACCGCTCTCGGGTACCACGGCGGGTTCGAGAAGCGGGTAGGGCGGGTAGGTCGGGTAGGTCGGGTAGGGCGGTACGGGGGTATCGGGTAGGGTTGGGTTCGGGAACCCGGCCAATTTTTTTTTTTTTTTAAATATAACCGTTTACCAACGACTATTTTTTTTTAATTTTTTTTTTCAAATTACACACTATATATATTAACCTCTACCACCTTCATTTTTTCACACCAAAAAATATCTCAAATTCAATACTTTCAATACTTTCTTCCATCATGAATTCAAACACCACACCTACATCCCGTCGTAAACGATCGAGGAGTTCGGATACACCGCAACAAGACCCGGACCTTGGCTTCCAAGCATTTGCTCAACAAGGTTATATTCCGCAACCGGCCCCGAACGTTGGTTTCCAACAATTTCAGCAACACCCTTATATTCCTCATCAATTTACATATCATGGTTTGCTCCAACAAGGTTTTACTCCCGCTAATCACCAACTTCCTCAACTCGCGGCTTTCAACACCGGAATCGATCTCGAAGAGGAGTTTGTTCCTGAAACCCAAGAACTGCAAACACCACAATCGATCTCGACACAATCGATCTCGACACAACAACCAAACCCGACACCAACGCAATAAGGAAAAAAGAAAAAATTTGAAAATAGAGCCACCCGACAGATGTGGAGTAAAGAGGAGGAAGTGGCGTTAGTGTCGGCGTGGGTTGACGTTTCGGAGGACCCCGTTGTCGGTAACGCACAAAGCGGTGGTACTATTTTTATTTTTATTATTATTATTATTATTATTATTATTATTATACTTTAATTTATATAAATGTAGAGAGTTTTTGGAAGCGAATCGAGAAGGTGTTTTATAAATTTGTGGGTCGCCAAGATTATAGAACATTTCATCAACTGAACACCAAATTTAAAGACCTAAACAAGAAAATAACGTGTTTTGCCGGCATCTACAACAACTTGGTCAATAATAGATCAAGCGAAATGAGTGAAGCCGATATTTAACAAACGGCACACTACCGGTACCGAGAGGATAATGAGGTTCTTTTCATCCATGAACAAGCTTGGGAGGTCCTCAAAAAATCTCCAAAATGGAATCCGGTTCCAACGATGTCGACAAATACATCTCGGACTTCAAAACGTACCAAAACTTCCGATGATGACGATGAAGATGTTCGGGTCGACGAGATAGAGCAACTTCAACGACCCATCGGGAGAAACAAGGCAAAAAGGGCATCAACGAGTAATACGACCGGGTCGAATCCGGACGAAAGCGTTACTCAGTTGTTGAGTCAAATAAGCTCGTTCAACGATCAGGTTGACAATACAATGGATTACAAAATGAAAAAACTCGAACTCGAAGAAAAACAGTTGCAACTCGAGTTTGAAAAAGGATTTGATAAAGACTTCGAGTTTTTCATAGCCCCGCATGATCACCTTACGGGAGATATTTTGAGGGCTACTTTGGCGAAGAAAGAGAGAATTAGAAAATTACATAATTTTTAATATTAGTTTTTAGTGTTTTGTATTTTGTAATTTTTAAATTTTTAATGAATGTTATGAATTTTTATTTTTATTATTTATCTTATTTTGATTTATTAAAAAATATATGAATATTTTTATTTTGTTAAATAATTAAATGTATAAATAAAAGAATTAAAAAAGCTGATGTGGCATCAGGGTTCAGTGGGTTCGTGGGTTGGCGGTACTCATGGTCTTATAGACTACAAGTGAGGGGTCTAGATTGATAGATGAGTTTGGAGAGAAAAGAATATGGTGATGATGTGACAGGACTTAAAAGAATTAATTGGTCCTTACCAAACCGAGTCAGTTATCCGGGTAACCACACAATCTATTCATTCTCGTTCTTTGGAGATGAATATTGAAACAGACATGGACCCAGTGTCGATAACTCGTGTCACCCCACCCAGCCACTCAAGTATCTCACAACAGATGCATGTTTCATAAATGCACGAAGATTTAGCACATAATCTATCTATTCCTCACTCGGAGGTCTTAGATATTGAATCAGGAAGACATCAGCTCCGGTCTTCAAACTTCATATTCTAATCACTATGTCTATTGATTTTAACTTGCGTCCCAGGTTAAATCAATTTTTGAGCCTAACAGATAAAATTTAATTTTTTCACACATGCACGAGTCTTTGTGATTCCATTTGCATATCTTCGTGATATTGCCGGAACAGTTTGAGAAGTAATTTCTTAGGTTACTTCAGTGATAACTGGAAGTCCTATCAGAGATACCCCATTGCCAACTCTGAACATAGGCCACACAATTTTTTAAATTGTTGTGCTAACAGTTACTATGTGTTTCTGTGATAGATTTTTACCCCATTCTGGTTACTAAAATGTTTGATCTGGAATTTTTACTACTCGTCACTATTGTCTTTGAACGTGCATGAGGCTCCAGATGCTCCTACTCATCATGAGGGGGAGAAAGGGTACAGATTCAAAGACACCGAATATCAAGTTGAGGGGGAGTCAGCAAAAGCCGAGGGGGGGTAAAGAAGTCCCCATGCAAAATCCGAGGGGGAGTAACTGTTGACCGATTTATAATCGAATGATTGATCTGTTCCGAGATCCAAAGATCTCAAAGTGCATAAAAGTGATCATATCTTCTCATCATTTATCAAGTGGTGTTCGCTTCAAATTATTTCCTCCATCAAGCATACTGGTTCTACAAGTTCTTTTAAAGCTGAAAGCAAATTCAAGAGCTTTAATCAAGAGCTTTATTCAAGGGGGAGCGTCGAAAGACTTGAAGACAAACAACACCGAAGTGTTTCAAAGATTCAAGAAGAAGAGAAGATCAAGACTTGAAGGTTTCAAGACCGATTTTTATTTATATATCTTTAGGGGGAGATTGTTAGGACCATAAATGTCCTACACATTAGAAAGATATATAAATAATTATATAGAGCGTAATTAGTTTAATTATAAGTGCTTATAAGTTGTGTTTATTTTTCTGATTCCTTTGTGAAAAACTGTTAGGATAGATTTTATTTGTTCTTTTCCGCATTAATCTTAAAAGTTTATGTGTGTAATTCTTGATTTTCAGTTAATAAAGAATTAAATAAAGTAAAAATGTTGAGCATTGTATTCCCCCCCCCCCCTTCTACAATACTTGCTACTGTGAGCTATATCATTTCTGGACTAACATGTTTAATAAACGGACCCTAAGTTGTATCTCAAACATAACTTCAGAAGTTACCTTGTATACTGCTAACGTGTTTTCATGTACTCTTACAAGGATTAGACGGAAAACAAGATATGTACTTTTTTTGTTTAAAAATAAGTATATTTTAGTTTATTTTAAAGTAAATGCATAGTTTCTAATGTAACTATTAAAATAAGGAGATGGACAAATTCAGTAGCTAATGATATGTTGAGGAAATGCAAGACGGTGTTCTTTGTCCAATGCAGACATCTATTTTGGAATGAAGGAAGTAACAATCCTATGGACCGTGTAGAATCCTACAACATAGTTTAATACCGACTGTGAGAGTATGTGTAACATCCAAATCAACTCTCTAAAAGAGTTGTTGAGTCGAGATCAGAGGTTTCTGTAACAAACCCAAACACCAAGACATGAAATGTAACTAAAACATCCCGAAGCGGGTCCAGTACATAATAAAATATCCCGAATCAGAGTTACAAAACTTGCAGCGGAAACAAACTTCCACAGCCGAGAATTCTACTATCTAAATTACTACTAAGAGTAAAGCACTATGATGCTCTAGCCTGATCACCATCACCTCTAAGTCTCTACATTTCCTCATTCCCTTTGGAAGAAGAACCGTTAATCCGCTTCCCTGAAAGTTGTTTTAGTTTTTGAAAAGCGAGGGTTAGACCATGAGGTCTAGTGAATTCTCTCTCAAAACAGTTTATACAATTACATGCACAAAAACAGTAATTTATCTGCCATGAGGCCCAACAAATAAATCCAATAACATACAAGGGTATTTTCACAATGTTCATAGACCACATCCACAACCGATAACACCCGCGATCGGGGCCCAAGCATACTCCCCTTTTTGCCTCCAGGGCCCAAACAGACTCCCCACTCCCACGTGTGTAGGAAACAAGTTCCATGCCATGGGGTTAATAATTTAACTCCCAAGGGATTATTAAAATCCCAAGATACACTAATCCCACTGTGTATCCCGACTCCACACAAGCATACCAAGCAAGGCTAGAAATCATGTAGCGATGCATGTATCTTTAGAAAACAGTTCATAGCATGCGAGTACAACGTTCCCAAAACGATTAGTTCATGCGAGAAATAATAATGAGTTTATAAATAAATTCATACTCGCATCTCCTACCATGATCAACAGTAAAATGTCTAACATCTCATTTCACGCAAAAAGGGTATTAGAGAACTCACGTGAATGCGAAGAATTGTCGAACACCGAACCTCACTTCTGAATCTGTCAAACACCTACAAATCGACCCGACAAAATACAATAACTACAACCTATCCGAAAGGCACTCAAATCCGGATACCTCACTGTCCGGATAAACCCCATCCGGATATCCCTTTCCGGACAACCTTATCCGGATCCAACATTATCCGGGTAAACACCTCCAGATTTCCCAACTTGTCCGGATTTCCCAACTTGTCCGGATTTCTCAACCTGTCTGGGTAATAGCCGGAATCCAGAACCTTGTCCGGATATTAACACCATCTGGATACGACCAAGACCCGGGAAACCCCATCCGGATTCCCTTAACTATCCGGACGAATACTATCAGATTTCGCTGCAAGCCGAACAACCCATTTCCGGACTGGGCGATAATCCAGATAGTCGAACAAAAGCATCGATTACCCATTTTGGGATCGATTAAAGGTAAGGTTTCTCCCTTCTCAACCCCAATACTTGCTTGGATTAAAACAATAACAATTTACATCCAAATACTATTACCATCTAGACACTACTCCTTCATTTTGATACAAAATCCCCAAATTTCCATCATACAAACACAAATCCTATATTCCAAGGGTTTCAATTCACAAACCAAAAACACCAATACCATGAGGAAAACATTAGAGAAGGAATACTTACATGTAGTTGATTTCCCCCAAGCAATCCTTCAAGATTTTCTTGAAAAACTTTCAATCTTCTTCTCTTCTCTCTATGCTCTCGTTTACATCCGCCCAATGACACAATGAAATGAAATTAGGGATTTCATTCCCTTTTTTATACCTCTCATCATTTTCGCTCATGCCCCCAAGTTTCTTATTTTTAACTTTAGTCACAACTTACCCAAAAGTTTACATTTCTGGTTAACGGTTGTTACAGTTTCAACATATACAGAACATAAATGATCATAGCATGTGTATTTAACACAAATATTTCCTCATCGGGAATGCTAAGAGCAGTGGCGGAACCCATAGGGGATTTTAGGGGCCATCCTAGATCCAATTTTGGCCCCCGAAACTACAATGATTGTGTTCCGCCCTTGGCTAAGAGAGTTCCATTCATCGTTTATTTCATACAACTCATGCATATGTCAAGGCTTTTCGTGGACATCCCGAATAAACATATATCTAGCGTATAAAACCTCCAATATTAAGTTGCCACTAAGCTAATAGAGGATCTAAAAGCTAAGAATATATATGATTTCATTACACTCGCATAAAGTTGTCTTATTATATCGTGGAATGGCTACAAAACATGAACTCAAGTATAAACACTTGCAAATGTTTCTTGGCAACCTCATTACTGACATTAGAATTGAATGCAAATTTGGTCCATATGGTTGCTGAAATTAACATATAGGATTTCTAAAAAGATATATTTAACCAATAGTAATTTTTTAACAGAGTTCATCCTGTTAATAACATTATCTTTCACTGTTAAATAATCCCATAAAGGGTATTTTCATCTTTTTGTCCTTTATTTAATTTTTAATCATTTTTTCTCTCGTTAAATTACTGTTAAATTACTTCACATAGTCATATTAAAAAAGAATTAAATAACAACATATATACAAATGATAATTTGGTGCAAAATATTATAATTAAGTAAAACAATGCACCAATGTTTAAATTTTGAAGTCATTTTGTATTGTAATGAAATAAAAAAAAAATGGAAAATGGTCAAATGAGAATCCTAAATAAATTTGATGTAGCACGGATCCGTGAGTCGAACGCTATCATGGATCACTGGAAAAACCAAAAAACGAGCCCGAAAGAAGCTCAAATTGTCTTCGAATTCCGGCACGTACGTAAGCTGAAAGACAAGTCTGTGGGCGACCTCCAATGTGACTCAAGTCGGTTATCTTTTCCTTTAGCCTGTAAATACTGTTCATTGTTGTCTCTTTCAATGTAGATGATTGATTATGAATTAAACCTTTGAGAGTTTTTCCTCTAGTTTTAAGAGTTTTATCTTATTTTCCAAGTTCTACGTTCGTAATATCATTATCACTTTAGGGTTTAAACGTTTGTCGACCCATTCGTGTTTCCAGTTTTCTACTGCATTAATATTAATGAATCGTGAGAAACAATCTCGACGATTGATCTATAGTTTTAATTAGCATTCCATTTTAATTTAAAAAGATTAAGTTAGTTATTATATTATTCGATTTTTCCTCGATAACAATTTTTATTTTATGATATCCTAATCCAACTGAAATCAAATTCGATATCGTCGCGTATTCATCAAACAAGTATATTAGAGCCATCCATCCCAAAATCATGTGTTACTAAAGAGCAAACCATCTCGAATAAAAAAACATACGAGCATCTGAAAAATAACTTAACATATAATCACGAAAACAAATTAATGGGGTTTTTTAGGAAAAAAAATCTAAATATTCTAATAGACTCTTTTATAGTATTTAAATTTATATGATCAAAGAATAAAACGTCTTATCTAAAGTGTTGCATTAAGTTTATAAGACGTGTTTGAGTGCATTAACAAATTTTCATATGACATTTATAAAATAAAGTGTCGTTTTAGATATTTTATCAGGCACTTTTGAAAAGTGTCTGGTAAGCATATTTTTATAAGATGATTTTTTTTAAACATATGAAATTCGGATTTACCAAGGCCCCGAAAGGGTCATTAATGATGTACCGTATTTAAAAGTCCATTTACTCTGAATAATATAAAAAAATTAATATGATATTTTATTTCTAAAGTGTACTAAAAGACTTGTTAATAAGTTTAAAACGTCTTATAAAATAGAAAGAAGAAAATGGCTCCAGAACCAAAATAAGAATTTGGAGTGTCCTCACATGATTCACAAGATCCAGTTGGCAATCAAAATCCAACATAAAGGTATCTTTGATATTAATAATTGAACTATTAAAAACAAAAAAGCTTTGTTTGAGAGGTCTTCTCAAGTGGTGTTTGGTTCGTATTCTTGATAGAATACGGAGGAATTTGAATGGCTAATATCATGACTTAATTCCGTTCATAGTTCGTACAATGGAATTTGGTGAAATTGAAATCTATCAAAAGAACTTGACTTTGAAAAAATTGGAATAAAATTAAAACACGTTTGATTAGTAGAAATTGAAATAGAATCTCCTAAAAGAATTGGAATCTTCATTTTTGTTTGGCAAAATGTGGGTTCAAATTGGAATGAGATAACAATAAATGACTAAAATACCCCTTTATTACATTTCACTTTTTTGCTTAAATTATAAATATAATATACTGATAATATTCATTAGTGGGGGTGCTGTCGTGGTGCCATAGTGTCTATGGTGGGTGCGTAGCGTGGAGGGTGTGACAATTATAGTAGTAGTATGGTCGTGATGGGGTAAGAGTAGGGAAGGGTGGGGTGGCGACTCTTAGTGGCGTGGTGGCCATAGGGTAGGAGGGGTGGGGGATGGGGTGATTAGTGTTAGTTAAATTGGATTGCATGTGTTATTTTTGTCTTTTTAAAACCAAATTATAAAATATGTTATATTTGGTAATGGATGAAATTAAATTCATTCACTTATGCCAAGAAATGATGAAATAATTAATTTATGGAATTAAAAGGAATTTTAAGATTCTATCTATTTCAAGAAATGAACCAAACAAAAAATTGGATCTTGGTCAAAAGAATTGACCCTTCCAATTATCTTGAAATCCCATGAACCAAACAACACCTCGTTTTAATACATAATTCCAATTCAGCATATGATAGAATTTAAATTCCTTGTTTTTAATAAGGAATTCCAATTTCATTTTATCAAATATTTTGGGAAAGACTATTATGCTATTCTATTTACTCTATTGTATTTGATTCCACCATGGCGATCGTTACTACCACCAACACTACCGTCACCACCATTGCCACCACCATTAGCACCACTGTTGTCACCACTACCATCGCCTCCCCCACAACCGCCACCATTACCACCACTATCACAATCATAAGTATCATCATAACCACCATCACAGCTACCGCCACCATTGTCAGCACTACCGTCAGCACCACCATTGTCGCCTCCATCACCTTCGTCACCACACCTTTACCACCACAACCACTGCTACTAACACCATTGTCGTCTCTGTTGTTGTCACACCATCACCACTAGTACCACCATCGCCACTAGTACCACCATTGCCACCGCCACCAATTAACATTATTATTATTTTGTCATTATGTAGTATTTATTAATTAAGCAAAAAAGTATGAAAATATAATAAAGGGGTATTTTGGGAATTTATCACTATTTTATCATAATTTTGAAGTTATAGTGAACTAAAAAACCAGTTCCAATTCTTTTTGACATATTTCATTCCAATTTCTCTCAACGAAACATAATCATTTCACTTTCTTTGACAAATTCCAATTCCGAAATATCCCATTTTATGAACCAAACGTAGGATACTTAAACCATCTTCAATAGGGTCATTAAAACTTAATTACATTAAACATTATTTCTATATTATTTTTTTATCTTTAGGAGCATCCATAATAGACGTTCCTGTTGAGGTTTCTTTTGTGGTTTTTACAAGAACCTCCGCTGTAAGACATAGGTTTGTGTCCAATCACATGTCCTTATTGAAACCCGGATACTGAACTAGAACCCAAGTTCTTGTATACATTTCGTTTATGTTATTATTATTTTTAATTATTTCTTAACATTTTATTTTCTTTTAATAAATCTTTAAAACAAATAAGTTAAAAATGATTTAAACAATATGTTAGAACCAGATCTATTAGGTAATCAACATATTATTCATTGATCTTGAGAAAACTAGAGCATTACATGTGAAGTAAACACTTTCTCTCTCTAGACTCTCTCACTAAACTTTTTGCTTGAATATTACAATTAAACTTCTCTTGGTACTCACTAGCTTACAAACAGAGCTTACCAAACCTATTTATACCTAGACATTACATGACATTAATTCTAAACACATTGACTTTCTACTAACACTACTTTGACTTTACATGACTTGGACTTTCTACAATGTTGACAAATACATTGACTTTACAATTGACTCACTATAAATCTTAAATACAATTTTGTGCGCTAACATCCCCCCCCCCCCACATTTGGATTCAAGATTTTAAAAAAATTGACAGCAGTCTTCAGCTCTTGATCTTCAAAACTTTAACTTTGACTGCTTTAAACTTTGAAGCTCTAACAATCTTCAAACAGCTGTATCTTCACATTTTCACGCTGAACTAGATGCTTTGGCAATCTTCAAACTTTAACCTTTGAAAAATCTTCAGACAAACTTGAAAAGTCTTGAACGCGAATTTCAGATCTTTGCAGCTTTGATCTTTGCAACTTTAATCTTTGAAAACTTTGAAACTTAGAACTCAAACTCTTTAAACGATTTCTTGAACTTTGTATCTTCATCTCTTTGAACATGAATTGTCTTTGAACATTGATCTCTCTCGAATCATCTCGAAACATCTTCTTGACTTTGACAAATCTTCTCTTTATCTTTATGTTATTTCTCCCCCGTTTCTTCAGTATGTTATTTCTCCCCCTTTTTGATGATTGTGAGCATCATGATCATCAAAACTCTTTTCAACTT
Organism: Saussurea involucrata; assembly: GCA_033807775.1. NCBI lineage: Eukaryota > Viridiplantae > Streptophyta > Magnoliopsida > Asterales > Asteraceae > Saussurea > Saussurea involucrata. The sequence goes on from CM066316.1 coordinate 60,086,123, forward strand.
CAACACGGTCATTGAATACCAAGTAACATTCTCCTCCTTTAGATATGAATAACCGTTAATTCCAAAATATATATATCCGAATCTTTTTAAATTCAGATATAATGAAAGTGGTAACCCTGAAACAACAGATGAATCAGTTAAAATGTCTGTAAGTAGCACGGAGCCACTTAGTACAACGAATGTACTTTGGAAAGGAGCGTTTTGATGTTCACTCCCCCAGGGCTTCCATTCAATCATCGAAAAACACAAAGGAATTTCTATGAACGTTATGACAAGAAAACATATTCCTTGTGTGTACGTGCTTGTGTAGAAATGATTGAAGCAACTTATGCTTTTCCAGGCTCAAAATATGTACAATGTTGAGACAGCAACATGTTTTCCACGGACTCAATGTGCATGATTGAAGTGCGAAGGTGGGTCAAACTTCCTTCTTTTTCAATATTCAAATCTTCCGAATGAAGATTAGATAGATTATATGTTGCGTCCCCAAGAAAAATTGAAACATTTCTTTGTTGAGAAAGAAATGAGTAGCTGGTGGGGTTAAAGCAAGAGTTGGCATAGGCTCACTGCCTGTTTCAATGATGATCACCAAAGAATTGTGAACCAATCTGTAATGTGGCAGCCCGACTCAGAAAATGGTTGGTGCAGAGTTCTCTTATTCTTTTAACTCTATTCTCACACCCTCTTTCTGTTTTTAATCTGCTCACTTTTACCCAAACTCTCATTTACATTTTACCTCAACACAATGAGATTACTCAACCGGATGAGTTATCTCCCCCACTCTTTGATGTAGAACCCTCACCCCTCAATCACTCAAGGATAACTTCTTGGGTAGGAAACACTGGTTAACGTGAGTCCATAGATGTTCTGTATGCTCACACATTGATCCCATGAAATATTGTCCTAAAAATTTGTGTTGTTCAACAGTTTAGCTTGAACAAATAAGAATCTCAGCATATGAATGACACTGTCATTAGAATGTATGATCCTCAATAATATCTTGAAATATTTGAGCATTTGAACTTTGAAGATTTCTCACAACAAGAATATTGAAAGAATGAAATGAATTCGAAGGACTTGTTTGAGAATCTGACAATGTATCAATCAGATCAAATATCTTGAATGATAACCATAAATGGATAGGGTATCAAAGAATTGAAATTTGTTTATATGAACAAATATAAACAATCATTGAAATAAACGGACAATCTTTTAAGTTCTCATGCTAAAAAATATATATGATGCTCAACAAAATGGAATACAAACGGAAGTATTACCATCGAAAAAATTGTTTCATTTTGAGACATGGTAAATTGGTAATAACAAAGTCAAATGAAGCTGTACCGGTTTGTATGAATACTTGAAAATATAGAAAAGATAATACACAAGTATTAATCTTTAGAAACACACGGTCATAAATGAAATGATAATAATCCGAGATCTCCATGAAAGACATTTAAAATCACACTTTTAAATTTATAAAATCAGTTTGAAATAGAGAAGTGGTTTGAACATTTAAGGAAAACGTTTTTCATGCTTGAAAGTCGTTCTTCTTTCAAACAATCGGAGATTAAGATCAGAAGATACTTACATTCATAAATGTTTGAGCTCCCCCTCAAATCATGATACAATGATTTAGAATCATATAAGCTCCCTTTAACATATGCAAAGATCTTTATCTAAATCTGCACCAATAACAAGACTTGGATTAAAATATCCTTAAGCATTAAAACGAGTTCTGAATTACCAGGATTGAAAGTAAATTCAGAAGTCATAGTCGTTGAAGAACGAGTCCTGATCTGATATGATCAGAAGTCAAAATCTTTGAAATACGAGTCTTGAGCTTATTTACTCAGAAGTCTATTATCTTTGAAGAACGAGTTCTAAATTGATATGTTTAGAAGTCAAAATCATTGAAGCACGGGTTCTGAACTGAATTATTCAGAAGCCAAAAACATTGAAGTACGTGTTCTGAACTGAAATATTCAGAAGCCAATTATCTTTAAAGAACGAGTTCTAAACTGTTGTATTCAGAAATCAATTCTCTTATACTCCCCCTTAAAAGCACATGTACTTTTCTTCAAAATTTTGCACAATATCTCTTCTGTTTTCCAGTCATGTGTTTGTTATACTTATAAAACTCAGCACTACACATGATGAACCTGCAAAACAGATTTTGGTACCCAACGGAACTTGGGTCCTGGTTTGTTAGGTGCAGTTCTATTTGAATAAATTTGATAAGTACCGTACCAATATTGAACATTATTTTTATGAACAAAATCATTAGTTCCACAGTAAGAACAACAAATTTTCTTTTGTGCTAACCTGATTAAATGATTTACAAAATAAACTAAATCAGGTTTGACAAAAGATTTACCTTGAAATGCATTGTTCTTCTTCACATTTGGTGTGGGAACCGTTGACTTTGGCACATCTTTCTCGGGAGTTGAGCCTTTTACTCTCCAAACCATCTTCACTTTCATGAAAATATTGTTATCTTTAGGCTTAGAAAAATTATTATCTGAACTATCAACAGAATCATTGAACAGGTTGGAAGGATAAATCTGATCTGTTGAAAAACTTTTTGTTTTGACAGAAACATTTGCTTTAAGTGAACTTGAAGCAGTTTTAAATGAAGACACAGATTCAGTTGAATCATCATATGGAGACTGAACAATATAATCGGGACTAGCTTGTTCAGATAATTCAACCTTAAAATTTATATCTTCAAGTTCTTTCACTTTGTTAAGCAAATCATTTTTCTCATCAAGAATCATATCATATTTATTTTGAAGATCAGATTTTATCTTTTGCTCCTTCATAATATATGTTGATAAACCAGATAACTTTCTTGTAAGTTTTAAGATTTCATTCTCAAAATATTTTCTTTCAAGTTCAAAGTCTTTTTCCAAACTCTTTCTTTTATCAGATAATTCGTTGAAAACTCCAACAATTTTCTTTTCAAAACTCTTCTTTTCCTTTTCAAAAATAATCTTCTTTTCTTCAAATTCCTTTCTTTTTCTTTCCAAAATCATTTCCAAATCAAATATATTTATTGAAAGTTCAACATTTTGTTCAACAAACTTTCTTTTCAAAAATTATCTCTTTCAATGATCAAAACTTTCTCAAAATATGAAACTTGTTTTGAAAGTTTTACATTCATTGTTTCACAAGAGAAAATCTTTCTTTCCAAATCCTTCTTTTCAGACTCAAATTTTTTCCCTAAACGAATCTTTTCATCTCTCAAAATGTTTCCTTCAAGACAGATCTTTTCCTTTAGATTAGCATTCTCGTCTTCCAAAGATTTTACTTTGTCTTGAAGCTTCTTGATTTCATCCAGAATAGTTGAGTGGTCCTTCTCTTGTGTAGCTTCAAAATCTGAAATATGGGATTCAAGATCAGAAATCCTTTTTGAAAGTTTAATATTATGTTTTTCTAAAATAAACTTTTCATTTGAGAATGATATTTCTGGAATCTGTTTCTTCAGATCAGCATGTTCATTTTCCAGAACAGTTGCTTTCTCTTGAAGCTTCTTCATTTGACCCTGAAGATTTGAATTCTCAAGTTTCAAATTGTCTCGTTCTGCTTCAAGAACTGGTATTTCAGGCATACATAAGATTGCAAATTCTCTTTTTGATAAAATTGTTGCCCCAATTTTTGTATAAGTAGGCATCTTGAAATAATCTAAAAAAAATCAAACACACAAATCAGATATAGAATATAGAAATAAAACCAAAAATACTACCTAATAGAGTGATCGTCAAGAGAAACTTCGCTTAGAAGTTGAATTATGTGTACACTCGAAAATACAAAATCAGAAAGACACGATTAAAGTCAGAAAAATTTTCAAAAATTAAAATCTGAAAAATAAATTATAAATTTGTCTTCCAAAAATTAATTCTGAAAAATTAGTGCGGAAATATGGAACTTTAATCGGTAAACCTGCAAAAATAAGAGAAAATGTATCAATTACGAATAATTGCAGGTACAATTGATAGAATTGACAAAAAATGACTAAAATCAAAATCAAACGAAAAACAAGAACTAAAAACGACACAAATGAAAATAAAACAAAAAACAAGGACTAAAAACAAACAAAAATGACCGAAAATACAAAAAATACAAAATATAGGAACTAAAAATGACAAAATATAGAACTAACTCGAAAAACGAGGACTAAAAGTGAAAAATACTAAGACTCGCCAAAATAAGGACGAAAAATGACAAAAACTAAAAAGACTAAAAATGACAAAACTTTAAACTCTAAAACTCAAGGGTCTAAAAGAGTAAAAAATGCTAACCTATAAACTACAAGGACTAAAACTGTAAAAATACCAAACTAAAACTACAGGGAGTAAAAATGACAGACCTTAAAAGACTAAGTACATGGACTAAACTGTAAAATCTGAAACTACTAACAGACTTAACTGGAAAACTAACGAAAGGACCAAAAATGTAAGAAAATTAACAGAAAAATCTAACAGATAGTTAACTAACAGACATTAACAAAACTAACTAAGAACTAACAGAAAAAGGACTGAAAAAGTAAAAAAATTAACGAATCTAACTGACAGTAACAACACTTAACCAAATTAGGACCAAAAATGTCACAAACTTAACGGAAAACTAACTGAAATCGTTAGTTTACCATTCATTTTCTTCAACCTCACGACCCATTTGCATAAATTCAGTATGGAACCAAACGTTTCGACTAAAACTCTTCGTTTGCGATCCCTTAAGCTCCCTTAACTGATTAGAAAGTTTATTTTTAATTATCTCATAATACTATTATGTTTAGATTAGTTTTTCATATACTTATATGTATAGTTATAATTAATTTATGAAATGAAATTCTAAAAGTGTGTGCTCAAATGAAGTTCATCATCAACTTCGTTCCGATTTGGTTAATATATATATTTGGTTCAATCGAGATTGCGGGTAATTTATATTATTATTTATTATTTAGTGTTACTTTTTATAAAGATTAATATTTGTGTAATTTTGCACTTTTTTAATTGTAGTATAAAACTATTTTTACTTTTTAATTGTTTTTCAAATATGTTAACAAAATATATAAATTAATATAGAAAAGTAAAAATTAATAAATTATATTTTATTTTATTTATAATTTTACAATATATGTAAATATATACACACACACATATATATATATAGGTGGAGATTTGTAACACCCGTAATTTTCGGGTAAGTATAATTTCAAGTCAGTGTAGAAATCAATATTTCAAGAGAAATAGAAGAAATAGGATTTTGGATTGAATCCTAGATTTTATAGTCTTGTTGGATGGAGAATTCAAATACGAATCCAATGGTCATTTTCGGAGTGAAAATGAAGCTAAAACGAAGAAGTTATGACCAAAACAGTGATCGTGCAACAAACCGAGTGAACAATTCAAGTGGACGTCCGCATTGTGCTTCAAGTGGACGTCCACATAGGCCAGATGTCCAGTTCCGCGGAAGAAACGGAAACTTGAGTCCTGATACAAGTGGACGTCTGCATGACGCCTGACGAGATTTCCCCCCCCCCCCCCCCCCCTTTGCTTTAAGAAAACCCTCTCCTCTCTCATACTTCATTTCAAACTCAAAATAAACTCTCCCTCTCCCTCAAAACCATTCTTCCTCTCCAAGAAACCCTAAATTCTTCCTTTCCTCTTCATCCTTCTCTCGCAAACCAAAACCCTTTTCCTTTCATTTAAAGCTAGAGGTTCCATACGAGGACTTAGGGGTGTTTTAATGGTGGATTCTTGTGGTGGTTAAGGTAATCCCCATTATTTTCTTCCACCTCTGTCCTTCCTCAAGAATACTAAGATGGGTTGAGGAAATCAAGTTTTAAAGGTTTCAAGCTTCAAGATCTTCATCTTCTTCACCACTTTTCCACCATTGTTGAGCTAACTTGGGGTTTTCTTCAAATACCCATTTGTAAATCATCTTCATTTCCCAAACCTTTATTTTTAGTAAACCTAGAAGTGTTTTGTTGGTGAATGCAAGTTGGGGTGAATTTTCTTCCACCTAAGAATTAGGGTTTTGATATTCATTGAGATGTTGATGGAAAATGTTTGAGGAACGATTTTAAGTGCTTGGGGATGAATATTTATGGTTGAAAACTTGTGGATCTAGGTTTTTGGAAGTGTTGTTTGAAGATACAAGTTTCTTCAAATGAGCTCAAGTTTGGGGAAGATCTAGATTTAGCCTAAATCTAGCAAGGTGAGTTCAAGTTGATTTGTGAAAATGTTGTACATGCCAAAAATGTCCATTTTAAAGTGTTTATGTGTTTTACATGAAAACATCCATTGTTGAGTTATTTGGTGGATTTTTGATTACTTGAAGTACTTAACTTTATAAACCTTGTAAAACACCCACATTTGGGATTTTTAGATATCTTGATAAGTAAATATCATAAATATGTCTCTTTGGTGATTTATTGCACAAATGAAGTCTATTCAACAATTTATGCACTTTTGGTGTATTTGATTTTATAAACCATTTGGAAAATGCACGTTTTTGTGTTATGAGATATTTCAAAAATATAAGGGTATGCGTCCATTTGGAAAATCGTTGTCCCAAGTCGTGATAAGTTTTGGGTTAATCGTATCTTCGAAGTATGTGTTTATATAAACGCCGTTTAAATGCATTTATTATATGAGAACCGTTATTTGTTGGCCTAATGGGTTTTGAGCATTTTAGCTCGTTTTGACTTAAAAGAGTATTGAGGACATTTGTCCGGTTTTAATGGCCCAATGTAAAGCCCCATATATGATTTACATTTATTGCATCTTATTGCATGCTATTGATAATTACATACTCGAGTGCATTAGTCATTCATGTGTAGTCATGTAGTTTTAGACTGTGTTGCATTGGCTCCATAGGCACGTAAGTTAGTCTTTATTTGATGGTCAATTGGGTGTTGCGTGATTTGATCCAGAGGCCCATGTTGTATGACCTTAACCGTTCAAGTGTACACTAGGAGGGCTGAGTCCGGTTGTGCTATCGTGTAGATGGGCGTTTGGGATATCCGCCATTTGGGGTAATGCCATGGTTGTAGTCCTCGAATGTGTCGGGCTTTTGGTGGTATTCATGGTAATATTCGCTAAGGTCAGTTGTCTCTTTGGGTGAAACTTGAAGGAAGTCGTAGGGGCACTTGGGCTTTCATGTCGTGAAGTGTCATACGATTAACGTTGTATGAGTGACATACTTCTGTGTTCCTCCACTCTTAATGGATACGGCTCTCCCCCGTTGTCGGCCAACATTGTTTTAAGGATTATAATGTCCTTGCTTTACTATCGTTGTGCTTGTGCGATTGACTGCAAATGATGACTTTAATATTGGATTTCCCTCCACGTATATTAAGGTGTGAGTGTGAATGAAGAATGTCATTTCGGTGTTTTGGTATTTGGATTTCATTTCATCCCGCGTGAGTATTGGAATTAGTTCCATGATTTTGGTGACGTATTATATTCGTATGGATTGTGTTTCCATGATTTGTAGGCGGCGTATTATGCCTCATCCGTGTTTGGATGTTTTGAATAATAGAGCTTTATTCCCATTTATACTACTTGGAAGTTAGTCTTATAACTAATTTCCAAATATTTGCACATCATATTCTCCCAGAATCTTGGGAAAAACATAATAGTTAGTCTTAAAACTTCAAAATATTTGCACATCATGCCTCTCACTACATTATATGGAACTCTATACCATTTTGAGCAAACCAAAGCCTTAAAGAAAAACTTGTTTCAAGAAACTAAAAGCAACAACATAGATTTTGTTTCATCAGATTTCAAAAGGGTAGGAGATTCTTCTAAATCCATCTTTGATGGAATGAAAACTTTATCTATGAAAGATCTAAGTGACTTTCTCTCTATTGTTGCCTCAAGTTTTAATAAAGTTTCCAGACAATAACTTTCGAAGATGATCAAAAAGATTCTCAAAGAAACCATCATATATCAATCAAATCATGTCCTCCCATAAAAATAAAAATGATGAATGTTTAAACTGTAGAAAGAAAGAACATTTTGTTGTTGACAAATCTTTCTCCAAGACCTCTCATGGATCCTAATCCTCCCATAAAGAGAGAAAAGTGGATATAAGTGATGAAAGACAAAAGTCCAAAGACAATCATAGAAAAGAAAGTGGAATGATGGCTGAAGAAGATGAATCTGAAGAACATGAGTGGGAAGAGCATTCATCTTCTTCCAACAATGAACAAGATGACGTGAAAAATATATGCTTCATGGCTCATCTATCTGAACTGAATGACACTAAAAATTTAAACTGAAAGTGTCTTCTGCTGAAGTTGGATATTCTGCACCAATAACCAAACAAGTATGTCCTTATCCTCTCTCTTATGACAATATCTATGTTGAGATGTGCAATGCTCTTGAAGCCAAAGATAAGACTGGAAATGTTGTTGAAAAAGTGACTGTCAAACTATCTGAAAGTCTTGACAAAATTGAGCCGCATTGTACGAATACACAACTAATACTTTATATACATTGTTTTTATAACTAGTTGCAACAAAAGTTTGGTACTTTAACAAAAACGATGATTACTTGTAATTGAAACCATTTGTTTTTATAAATGCCTGCTTTAACTTATTTAAAACATATTAGACTTATATATACGACACATGCTTTATATTTGCCATATTCACAAATTGGCATATGCTCTCTCAACAATTAGGTGGAAGATATACATGCATTTTCCACTCACCAAATATGAAAAGAAATTTGTTTTAAGAAAAGTGAAGTTTGTCGTGGTCTGTATTTATATATATAGATAGGAAGGTTTAAACAAGAATGCTAATTATTTAAAAAAAACAAGAGAACAACAAATCATGTGCAAAATCACATGTGATTTTATATTAACGGCAAAAAACAGGACATGAGCGACCTTGGCCGCGAGGCAAAGTAGCGTGAATCATATATGATTTTGTAAGTGAATAATGTTTGATTTTGTACATTAATAGTCGTTCTCGTGTTTTCTTAAATAGTTAGTGTTCTCATTTGAACATACCTCTCTCTCTCTCTCTCTATATATATATATATATATATAGATATATATATATATATATATAGAGAGAGAGAGAGAGAGAGAAAGAAGATCAAACGAGAAATAAGGTCAAAAGAAAAGAATACGAGAACAACCAAATCATATTTAATTTTGCACTAAAACTACAAGTGATTACGTTGTACGGAACACCGTCAACACAAGGGTGTACAAGCGACTTGGCCCGTGACCTAAGTCATGGCCAAGGTCGTCCGTATTGAAATGTGATTTTATACGTGAGTTTAGTATAATATCATATGTGAATTGACCGTTTTTGTGTTCTTTTATTTGGTCATTGTTCTTGTTTGAACTCGGTTCTTTTTTTTATATATTTTGAAAGAGAGATTCAATAAAATATTATATATGTGTGTGAATAGAGTGTAGCGGATAAGCCCATAAATAGGCCGAATTTGAAATAAATTGACAAATAATGTGAGCCAAACTATGGTTCAAATTGAACAATGACCAAAAACCTAAGATACATGGATCATGTTACATACCGATTCTTTTATTTTTCCTAAATTTATATAAAGAGAAGTTCCAAAATAGACACGTACATACTTATCTACATGGGTCATCCCTTACATGCATGCATGCATGCATGGATGCATACATACATGCATTCATACATACATGCATCATATATGCATACATACATACATGCATTCATGCACTCATACATACATGCATTCATACATACATACATACATACACACACCCATATATATACATACATACATGCATACATACAATAGTATAACATTCATCATGAATATACAGCTTATAATAACATTCATCATGAATAGTTATGTATTTTCACGTGTATTCAACAAATCTTCAGTATTCATACATCATTATGTCATTCATCATCAATATACATTTTCATTATAACATTTATAATGAATATGCATACTATTAATCATGAATATACATATTATTCACTACGAATATTTATATATGTACACGTGTATTATTTATACAACTTTTCAGCACTAATACATCAGCATGATATTTTGTCATGAATATACATTTTCACTATAACATTCATCATGAATATATATACTATTCATCATGAATATACATATTATTCATCATGAATATTTACATATGTTCACGTGTATACAACTTTTCAATATTCATACATCAGTATGATATTCATCATGAATATAGATTTTCACTATAACATTCATCATGAATATTTATATATGTTCATGTGTATACAACAACTTTTCAACATTTATAGATCAATATGATATCCATCATGAATATAGACATTATTCATCATGAATATTAATGAATGATCACGTGTATACAATAACTCTCTATATTTATATTAGTATGATATTTATCATAAATATTACTTTTCACCATAACATTCATAATGCATATACATATTATTCATCATGAATATACTATAGCTTCCACTCTACATACTTTAATTTTCTTTCTTTTTCTTTATTAGGTTCTCGATTGATATTGATGAGTTCCTGATTCGTCTCGATAGATTTCCCGATCCATCTTGATAAAAGTCAAAAGTGGTAGGTTGTGGTTTTACACAAACAAATAAACAATAAATTAATCAATACGTTCTCAATCGGTCTCGATGAAAAATGAAGGTCCTATGTTGTGATTTTAACACAACCACAAACCAAGTCAATGGATGGGTCTTATATTATGAAACACCCTAAAAACCACAATAAATTTAAACATGAAATTTATCATGATAACTTACAACATTCCTCCAAATGTGTCATTCATAAACGGAGAATTAGTGACAAGGTTTAATTACAACTGACATATCATAAACAACAAAATAATCTAAATTATAACCAACGACATTATATTATGCGGGTTGTCTATAATATCTCCAAAACTTTCTGTTCTACTAACTTCTCCAAAACTCCCAAAATACACTCTGATCTTCTCCACACTCATCCTTGGTTGCTCTTCCCCGAGCTAGTACCTGGTAAGAAAATTTGAGTTGAAAAGATTAGGCTTACGCCTAGTGAGAACATCCAGTTTTCAAATTAAAACTTTATAAGCTTTGAAAACCAATTTGTGACAAAGCATATAATTTAACTGGTTCATAACAATTCTTACCGTACAGATAACATCTTTCGATGACGAGAATCATACCCTATTCCATGAGTATGAAAAACACTAAGTAAATCATAACATTATGTTCAAGAGCCCACTACGAATCTCCACGGATTCCAGATCATTGCTCATATCCAAGAAATTACAATTAGTCCATGCCTATTTCTTGAAGAGGAAGTAGAGATTACAATTAAGCCATGCTTATCTTTCCCTTCCTATAGAAATCGAGAATTACGATTACTCCACGCCTATCCCACGATTTCACATCTCGGTACGAAATGGGAATTACGATTAGTCCACGCCTATTCCTCATTTCAAGTAAACGGGAATTACGATTAGTCCACGCCTATTCCACGTTTATCAAACACACAGGACGATTAGTCCACGCCTATTCCACGTGTTCATATAATACTAGTGCCTATGGATCCATTACACTTCCTAGCATAAGTGTGTATCAACCAATCATATGTTAAATCATCTTACTGTCAGGATAAAGTTCCAATTAGTTATAATCGTTTCCTGTCAGAATTTATCTAAAATACTGGTTACCGGAAACTCAAAACTTACCAGATACTCAAAACTTTACCGGATACTCAAAACGTACCGGATACCACAAACTATCCGAACATCAATATTTATTGGACAACACATACAATCGGGATACCAAAGTAATCCGGAAAATGTTATCCGGAACTTCTATCCGGGAACCTTACATACCGGATACCCACAAGTTTATTCCAGATTCATCCGGAAAACAATGAGTTACGGATACTTCCAGAAACTTAGACTTTACCGGTCACTACTAAAATAACACTTACCGGATACTATGTCTTGTCCGGATACCATCGTACAGGGGTTTCCGGATACTACATTTTATCCGGTAACTTCGACTGTATCCCATTTTTACCATCGACCACTCTTGATAGATCATCTCTCAGTTCAATACACCCCATTATAGCAGTTCTAAAACATGTAGACAAGTTAACAACACAAGAATCGTTCAATTTTGATGTCTATTATATCAAAATATGATGAACTCACCTGATGAAGCTTTTGACCCAGAAACCAAAATACAGAAATCAAAATCCTTCTTTCCCTTGATTCAATAGCCTATTGGAAGGTGATTCAAACTTGTAATTATGTACCAAACTGATTTAGAAATTAAAGAAGATGATTTCAAAACCCTTACCACAAGAAATTAAAAGCTCAATTCTTCTTCTCTCTTTCTCCTGCCCAACACCGAACTTCCAAGAACCAAGATTGAGATATTTCTCAATCTGTAGCTGACCTCCCTTTTAAATACCCCAATACTATAGCCAAATAACAAAATCAACCCTCAACATTCATTCTTTCACAAATCACTTAATACTTTGGTCAATTACACCTTGACCCTTCAACATATAATCGTACATTTTGTCTAAATTATCGCTTTCTCATAAGATAAACGTTCTCCCAAAATATACAATAATAATGGAATTTCGAGGTGTTACAAATCTCCCCAACTTGAAAACGATTTCGTCCCCGAAATCAAAGTTAGGTAAATAGATGAGGATATCTATTCTTCATATCCTCTTCAGCTTCCCACGTCACATTAGCACCTCTGTGATGTTTCCATTGTACTTTCACCATAATCACATCCGTATGTCTTAACTTTTTAGTCGTTCTTTCTAAGATTGCTTCCGGTTCCTCCACACAACGACTCTTCTCATCCACTGTTAATTCAGAAAATGGTATAACGTTTTCTTCTTCGGCCAAACATTTCCGAAGATAACAGACATGGAATGTATTGTGGATTCCTTCCAATTTATGTGGAAGATCCAACTGATAATCTTGAAGCCCTACTCGCTTGGTTATAGTGAAAGGTCCAAGAAAATGAGGACTCAACTTACCACGTTTTCCAAATCTTATCACACTCTTCCACGGGGATACCTTAAGCATCACACGCTCCCCAACTTGGAATTCCTTCGGCCTTCTTTTCGGATCGGCATAACTATTTTGTCGATCCCAAGCCGCCTTCATGTGCTTCGAATCTCTTTCACTTTATCAGCCGTTTGTTGAACAATTTCTGGACCAGCAAATTGTTTTTCTCCAGCTTTTAACCAACATACTGGAGTTCGGCATTTCCGTCCATACAAGGCTTCGAAGGGTGCTCTTCCAATAGTGGAATGGTAACTATTGTTGTATGCAAACTCCACTAAGGGTAAATATGTATCCCAGTTACCTCCAAAATCTATAACACATGACCTGAGCATATCTTCCAAAGTCTGAATGGTTCTTTCACTTTGTCTGTCCGTTTATGGATGATAAGCAGTGCTCATATTCACTCTTGTGCCCAATTCTTCTTGTAATGACTGCCAAAACCTAGAAGTAAATCGACTGTCACGATCAGAAACTATAGACACAGGTATACCATGTCTTGACACCACTTCATCAATATAAAGCTTGGCTAACTTATCAATTGGTGAAGCTTCGTTCATGGCTAATAAGTGAGCACTTTTAGTTAACCGGTCCACGATTACCCAAATAGTATCGTTACCCTTCAACGTCCTTGGTAACTTAGTTACAAAGTCCATGATAAGCTTATCCCACTTCTATTCCGGAATCTCCAAAGATTGTAGACTTCCGTAAGGTCTTTGATGTTCAACCTTTACTAACGAGCACATCACACACTTTTCTACACATTGTGCCATATCTAACTTCATAGCTGGCCACCAATAGTGCAGCATCAGATCCCTATACATATTTGTTGATCCAAACCCTCAGTGATTTGATAATGACCCTCTCTTATATACTTAGTGAAAATTGTAAGTAAATAATATGTATTAGAGTTTCACTATCGCTGATAAGTACTAAGATCTTACAGGTATACACCAACCTATAAACACTGTAACTGAACCCCAAACTTCTGAGCTTTCCTCTGTTCACAAGTACTTATTTGTTACAGGTCCTAATTTGGGAGACATCAACGCCTCTCTGAAGACCTTGGAGACAAAGCTGACAGGTCTCACCACTACTCTCTCTGACAACTCTTCAGCTGTAACAAACGCTGGAGAGAATCTTACAAAGCTGACAACAGTGGTGGAAGAAAAAGCGTCCAAAGATGACTTGGAGAAGGTTGATAAAACCCTTGGAGACTTTGCAAAAGTGCTCGCTGACATCTACACGGACTACACCTCCCTAAAATCATCAGTTTCATCCATGTCCAGCGAATTCACAACGCTGAAGATATCGGTTGGAAAACTCGAGGGAGATATGTTCGTTGTGAAGACTGACGTAAGTTCTATGAAGACTGACGTTGGTTCAATGAAGACTATGATGCAGCAAATCCCGACTAACACGTCCGCCCCTGCCCCTGCACCTGAAAACTTTACAACGGCGGATCGTGCTTAGCTCTTGAAGATCAATCCTGCTATCTCTGGCCTAGAAGACAGAGTAGCATCGATTGAAGTTTATATGGGGATCCCCGGCCAAGAAGACAGGGAACCTAAAACAGCTGCTGAGTCAACACATTCCTCCCTCATTCATCATGAAGAAGGGGGGGGGGGGAGAAGAAGAACTCTGAAGACCTTCTCTACGATGAATCTATCGAGGAGGAGAAGACTGAAGACCTCACCCTTGCTGAAGAGAGTGAGAGGACAGCTGAAGAAGCTGCTGCTGGACCTCAAGGAGTTGTAAACCCTGAGGGAACCGAGAAGCTTACCTCTGTATCTGAGGGGGAGCAACTCGAAGAAGAAGCTGAAGATTTTGAGTCTGAAGCTGAAGAAGCCGTCGACATCTCTGATGATGAACCATCCTCTTCTCCAAAGAATGATGATGATGATGACGATGATGATGATGACTCCTTTATCGTCAAGCCTGCTCAGAGGATCAAAGCTCTTAAAGGGATCGTGATAAAAGAATCCACAGGGGAGCGGACCAAATCAAAGCCTTCAGCATCTGAAGCTGACAAAGGCAAAGGAAAAGGTGTCGCTGAAGACGATGACAATCTGGCGATCTTGCTTGAAAAGCCGGTTTGTCAGGTACACTAAATCTTCCTTACACCATCTCTCCTCTATACACTATCAGTTCTACTCGCCTCAACCTATACACTTAAACCAATTTCCTTTCTCTGATTCTACCCAAGTTCTTATTCGTAAGATCGCTGTGTTTCAGCTAGTCCTCTCCCCTGTTTGAGGATATCGCTGAAGTCTGTACAGCTCGACTTCACCAACAATAATCCCAGCTGCTGCTGAAGAAATAATCCCAGTCTTGGATTTGATCTCTGAGACTGATGAACCTGAAGAACAGCTGCTCTCTCACAAAAACAGACCTTCCTTGGCTCCTCAAAAGCTGAGTGTAGAGGATCAGAAAAAGAGAGATGCAATGATAAAGAGATTCGAAGATCAACGAATCATTCTGAAGCGTGATCAACTTCCTTCCGTTCCTAAAAAGTTCAGAATTTCTCAAAAGGAATACAAGGATCACCTCAGAGCTGAACGTCTAATCGCTGAAAGAAGAGAAGCTGAAGAAAAAGACAGAGAACTCGCCATCCAGCTTTCTCGACAATCAGTGAAAGACACCAAGCTGAAAAGAGCTCCAATTGAAGTTCAACGTCAGCTATGGGAAGACGCCAAGAAGATCGTGGAATAAAAGAGAACTGTGTCTCAATCTACTTTGATCTGGTGCAGAGAAAAGGTTCACTTCAGACATCGAGCTGCCAGAATCACCAAAGTACTCATCGCAGGAAGATCAACCCTCAAAGTTTCAATCGCTGAAATCGAGATATTCACAGAGAATGATCAGTACGAAAAATTCTATTGTTATTTGGTGTTGGTCCTTCTATTTCAAAATCTAAAGCTCAGCATTCAAATGGTCCTAGAACTACTTTTAGTTATAGGAAATGTTATTGTTAGCTTTAATTAGCTCCTAATTAAATGAATGTTTTATAAAGATATTTTAATGTTTTAGATATTTTCTTATAGATATTTACTTAGATATTTTATATAGATATTTTAGATATTGTCTAGATTTTAGATATCTTAAATATCTAATGTGTAAATGGCCCTATATAAGAGGTGTCCATAGTCTTATTTCAAGTAGTGAGAGATATGGAAAGCACACAAAAACACACATAGACTAGTTTCTTATGAGAGTCGTTTCATGTTTAGTGTGGTGTTCTTCAACATTTCTCCTCTCCATATTTAATCATCAATGAATATGAGATAAGTTTCTTTATGATTGTTCTTCATGTATATCTTATCTCTATATTTAAATATGGACTTTATATTTCTTCTATTGTTGCTCAAAAATGGGATCAACAATTGGTATCAGAGCCGATTGAAGAAACTTTTCTTCAAAATCATCTATGCAACAATGGAAGTTTTAGATGGTTTAGTTTATGATATACTTCATGTGTGTGTTTTGATTCTTTCTCATTCATTGGTTTTATTTGATAAGCACTAAGTAGATGGTTGATCTATGATCTCATCCTTGTGTGTGCTTAAGTCCATAGCAATTCTTTTTGCATCTTGGTAGTAAGGTTGTTGATCTTTGTTTGATCTGACCTTTATTTTCAAGATTGGACTATCTTTGATCCAGATTTTGTTTGTCTTCCGCTGCTCATAAACATTTATATATGGATAACAAAATCATTTGGGTCTTGAGAAAGTTGTTTGAGAAAGATTTGATGTTTTGTTACATGTTCAAAGTCTGATCTGAAACGTTTTTTTTAAAAACTTTGAGTTCTTCTAATTAGTTTTCTGACTTGATCAATTAGAGATCGAATTATTTGCACTCACGGTTTTAAAAATTATATGAAGATCGTCTTATCTTTTACATCAAATCAGATTTAATGACAGATTTGCGCTACTGTATTAAACTGATCATATCTCACTCATAAAAACACCGATTGATGCGATTCAAAAGGCCCTGGATTCAAAACACATTGATGAACAGCTTTCGTGTTTTGAGAATTCAGAGATTCGAAATTTATAAGGGTCATATGCATCGTTGAAGTAGACAACAGTGTGCTGATGGAAAGCTTATGGACAGATTTGCGCGACTGTGGTAAATCAACCATATCTTTGTCGTACGAGCTCGAAAAGAGGTGATTCAAGATGATCTGAACAGATAACAAACTAATGAAAGTTGTTTCTGTTTTGAGTTTTTGCAAACTTCAGAGGTAAAATGGTCTAAATCAGTATCAAAGTAAGTGTAACACTTCTGTTAAGCTTCTGCCGAGCGGCGACCAAACCTCTGCCGCACGCGACCAAACCTCTGCCGCACGCGACCAACCTCTGTGTTACTGTTCACCACAGAGCCTCTGTGAAACCCGATAGAGCCTCTGTGGACTGAACCTCTGCGACCGAACCTCAGAGCCCATAGCGCAACGTCTTAGTTCTTGCTGTTAGCTTTGCGCACCTGTCGTATTTTCAACAGAACTCCCTCCTCGAAGCTCCAAATTTGATGAGTTCAGATGCGTTATATTCCTAAGACACAGATGAACAATTCTCGTGTTTTGAGATTGGTCTGAATCGGTGTTGTTCTTGGTCAGAACCTCTGCTAAAGTCAGTATACATCTGCTGGACAGAAAGTTGTGTTTCACAAAAATAATCATCAGAGCTCTGTCGGCACTACGAGCAACCTCTGCCGCACAACCTCTGCCGACCAACCTCTGTGGTACTGTTCACCACAGAGCCTCTGTAAAATCCTATAGAGCCTCTGTGGACTGAACCTCTGCGACTCAACCTCAGAGCCCGATTTTTGTTTACTTGCTGTCAGCTTTGCACTGTTTCAGAAAAACGCGCATAACTTCCTACTCGGTGATCCGATTCGCATGAGTCCAGTTGCGTTGAATTCCTAAGACACAGGTGAAACGTTTTCATGTTTTGATTTTGGTCTGAATCAGTGTGCTTAATGGTCAGAATCTGTGTCAAATTCAATGGACTCTTGCTGCACCGAAAGCATCACATTTCACTCATGCTCTTTCTGCTTTCAAGAACGGTGTTCTCTCAACGGTTCTTCATGGTGTCAAGCTACATTTGTCACATTTTAAATGTCACTCCATCCTCTGTTATTCACGTTTAAAGCTCGGTGGATGAGCCTACATTTGAGGGGGAGCACATGATGCTTTGAAGACTTGAAGAACGGAACATCAAAGGTTCTAAAGAAAGCAAAGGGGAGACTATAAGATGATGCTTTCTTTATAAAACATTAGGGGGAGATTGTTAGCTTTAATTAACTCCTAATTAAATGAATGTTTTATAAAGATATTTTAATGTTTTAGATATTTTCTTATAGATATTTACTTAGATATTTTATATAGATATTTTAGATATTGTCTAGATTTTAGATATCTTAAATATCTAATGTGTAAATGACCCTATATAAGAGGTGTCCATAGTCTTATTTCAAGTAGTGAGAGATATGGAAAGCACACAAAAACACACATAGACTAGTTTCTTATGAGAGTCGTTTCATGTTTAGTGTGGTGTTCTTCAACATTTCTCCTCTCCATATTTAATCATCAATGAATATGAGATAAGTTTCTTTATGATTGTTCTTCATGTATATCTTATCTCTATATTTAAATATGGACTTTATATTTCTTATATTGTTGCTCTAAAATGGGATCAACAGTTATCATTGTGGACTTACCGATCATATTACTAGTAAGTGCCCCACAGCCACCAAAGCTAAAAAGATAGCTAAGGTGAAGATCATTGCCCCCAAGGCAAAGAAGACCACTGAGGTTAAGAAATTAACCAAAGTGAAGACTGAAAAAGCTGAATCTTCAAATGCTGCGAAGACTGCTGAACCTTCCATTCCAACTACTTCCACTGACAAACGTGTATACATGGTTAAGTGGGTACCCAAGAAAAACTAATCTTCCTTTGTAATGCAGGTTAAGAAGGGTATCTGGTATCTCGATAGCGGATGCTCTAGACACATGACTAGAAAGAAAAGCCTGCTCGCTGAATACAAGGAAGAGAAGGGTCCCTCTGTGACTTTTGGTGGAAATAGAAAAGGACATACCCGAGGGTTTGGTGTACTCTCAAATGGTACAACAACCTTCAGAAGAGTCGCATATGTTGAAGGGCTGAAGCATAATCTTCTAAGCATCAATCAGCTTTGCGACAAGGATAACAAAGTAATCTTTACTATGGAATCCTGCTTTGTCACTGACAAAAAGGAGAAGATAGCTCTCAACGGTTATCGTTTGGAAAATGTTTATGTAATAAACATGGACTCGACAACCACTGAGAACTCATGTTTCTTCTCAAAAGCCTCATCTGATGTCAACTGGCTATGGCATAAGAGGCTCTCTCATCTGAATTTCAAGACACTGAATACTCTTTCTTCAAAAGAGTTAGTCATTGGTCTACCTCAACACTCATATGCCAAAGAGTCTTTATGTTCAGCGTGTGAAAAAGGGAAGCAGACCAAAGCAAGCTTTAAGTCAAAGCAAGTCTCCTCAGTGTCATCTCCTCTACAACTTCTCCATATGGATTTGTTTGGCCCTGTTAACAAACAATCCATCGCAAGAAAGAAATATACACTGGTCATAGTTGATGAATTCTCTCGCTATACATGGGTAATGTTTCTCCGTTCTAAGAGTGACACCCCTGAAGAACTCATCACCTTTGTTCGGAAGATGGAAACCCTGAACAACTTGACCGTTCGCTCAATAAGGAGTCATCATGGGACTGAATTTAAAAACAGTTCTTTAAGAGTAAGGGTATTTCTCACAACTTTTCATCAGTGAGAACACCACAACAAAATGGAGTCGCTGAAAGAAGAAATAGAACAATTATTGAAGCTGCACGTTCAATGCTCAGTGATTCTCACCTGCCTACTCAGTTTTGGGCAGAAGCTGTCAACACTGCTTGTTTTACGCAAAACAGGTCATTGATAGTCAAAAGATTCAATAAGACAGCCTATGAACTTTTTCATGGGAGAAAGCCTTCAATCAGCTTTCTTCACATATTTGGATGTCAGTGTTTCATACTGAATAACAGAGATGCCCTTGGAAAGTTTGATCCTAAGGCTGATGATGTAATCTTTCTTGGATATTCTTCAATATCCAAAGCCTTCAGAGTCTTCAATCGTAGAAGACAAACTGTAGAAGAAACTATTCACGTCACGTTTGACGAATCCCGTTCAGCGAACTCTAAACCGTCCGCTGATACTGAAGAACTGAATCAATGGATGTTCTCTCATCTTGGTGATTCAGAAGAAATTCCCACTCCTCATACTCATACACTTGAAGATGACATTCCTACTATCATTCCAAATATGCAGAATAGTGAAGCTGAAACATCATGGGTCTCAGCGGTTCCTTTAAACACTATACCTGCTTCTGATCCAAATGTCTCAGACTTTCCATCTATTTCTCAGCAATCAGTGAATGAAATGACAACTGCAATCACTCCTCTCTTGGCTGATACTCCAGAAGTTACTGAAGCCTCATCTTCAGCTCCTCCAGTTCAGATTGAGTCAGCGACTTATGCTCCGGCTCAGCGATGGACTGTAAATCACCCAATTGATCAAATTCTTGGTGATCCAAACGCTGGTGTTCAGACTCGACGTAGTGCAGGTAATATTTTTTTATTTGTTAACTTTATTTCTCTGACTGAACCAAAGAAAACAGATGATGCCCTCAAAGATCCAAACTGGGTCAGCGCCATGCAAGAAGAGCTGGCTGAATTCGAAAGAAACAAAGTTTGGAAACTTATTCGAAGACCAACTGACAAAACAGTGATAGGCACTAAATGGGTCTATCGAAACAAGTTGGACGAACATGGAACTGTAACCCGCAACAAGGCTCGTCTTGTTGCTCAAGGATACAGACAAGAGGAAGGCATAGATTATGACGAAACATTTGCTCCAGTAGCAAGACTAGAATCTATTCGTCTATTCTTAGCATATTGTTGGGAACTGAAGATTTGCTAAGTATGGATAATACTGCCAGAACAACATTACTACTTCCAGAACAAAGTTACTACTGCCAGTAAAGGTTAGTACTGCCAGAACAAAGTTACTACTGCCAGTAAAGGTTAGTACTGCCAGAACAAAGTTACTACTGCAAGACATAATTAATACTGCTAGAGTGAAGTTAGTACTGCTTGTCATGATTAATACTGCTAGCAAGGTTAGTACTGCTGAGTCAAGTTAATGCTGCTGGAATGAATTAATGCTGCTGGAAAATATTAGTACTGCTCATGCTGAATGAAGTTAATACTGCTGATGTGATAAGTTTGGTATGCGAAGATTTTGGAGATAAAGATGGAATGAATGAAGATATGCTTAAAGAAGATTCAGAAGATCAATTTTGTTTTCATAGTTATCTTGTAATTATTTTGTATAAATAGATGTTGATAGATAGCTATTCCAAAAATACGAGATACGCGATATACGTTTTGTTTTAGAGAGATTTAACCTCAAGGTTTAGAACCCTATTTCTAGAGAAGTAGAAGTCGTCTTGATTGAGCCTGTTCATCAAGATTGAGGTTTGGTTGTAAGCTTGTGAGTTGAATTAGTGAATACAAACAGCTGTGTGTTTTCTGATATATTGTTCTTTGATTGTGAGAATTAAAGTTCTATTCCGCAGATTCTTTAATTCTGAATTCTAAGTATTATTAGTCTTGTTAAGATTCGATCCTGACAAGTGGTATCAGAGCTTGTGTTTCTTAGAATTCTACAATTATTATGGGCAATTCTATTGAATCAAACAGTACTCTTGTTTCTAAGGTTCCCATGCTCAGACCCAATGAGTTTGACATGTGGAAAATTAGAATCAAGCAGTATATTCTGCTTACTGATTATTCCATCTGGGATATCATAGAGAATGGTCCATGTGCTGAAGGAAGAATTGGACCAGAAGGCAAAAGACCTCCTCCAAAGACTGATGCAGAGAGAAAAGTCAGACAAATAGAGATGAAGGCCTTAAGCACTCTGCTTTTGGCTATCCCCAATGAATATCAGCATCAATTTCATCACTGCACTGATGCTCAGATTCTGTGGAATGCATTGGAAAAGAGATTCACTGGCACCAAAAGCACCAAGAGGAATCAGAAGGCAATTCTCAAGCAGCAGTATGAAAACTTTACTTCTACTAAGAATGAGTCTATGACTCAAACTTTTGATAGATTTAATAAGCTGATTGGAGAATTGGACACAGTAGGAGTCAAGATGGAGGCTGATGATGTTAACAGAAAGTTCTTAAGATCATTAGGTGAAGAGTGGACAATGTATACTGTGTCCTTCAGACAGAATGACCAATTGGAAGATAAAGAGCTTGATGATCTTTACAATGATCTTAGAGTCTTTGAAGCAGAGGTTGAAGCCAAAAAGAAGCCCTCTGGATATGTACATAATGCTGCACTCCCTTCAGCATCACCTGATTCTACTGCTAACCCTGAATCAGTTAGTGCTGCTGGAGGAGTCAATCAGGAAAAGACCAATGATTCAGTACTAGAAGCATTCTTTTCTAGTCATGTTAATTCCTCATTGATTAATGATGACTTAGAACAGATTAATGCTGATGATCTTGAAGAGATGGATATCAAGTGGCAGATGGCTATGCTGTCTATGAGGGTGAAGAGATTCATAAAGAGGACAGGGAGAAACAACTTTTCCCAAAGAAGAGAAGATGGTGCTGGATTTGACAAGTCCAAAGTTGAATGCTACAAGTGTCACAAGATGGGACACTTTGCCAGGGAATGCAGAGGTGGAACATCTCACAACAGCCATCAACAAACTCAGGCTGGAAGCTCCAATCAAAACAGAAACTCTATTCAAGCTCTTGTCTCTCAACAAGGAATGGGATTTGATTGGAGTGATCAAGCAGAAGATGCCATCCAAAATCAAGCACTTATGGCTGAAGTTTCAGATATTCCCACTGAGGTAAAATCTAATCTCTGTACTCAAGCTTGTATAGACACTGTTAAAAGGTATAGAGATCACAATCAGGGAATGTGTGATGACCTTAAGAGATTAGAAAAGGACAGAAAAGACTATGTAGTAATTGTTGAGAAGTTTGAAGAACAGATTAGGGCTTTTCAAGCCAATGAACTTCAACACTCCTATGATACAAACTACTGGAAATGGGAAAAGGATGGTCTAGAGTTCCAGCTTAGAGAATCCAGGGAAGAGTGTGAGAAACTAAAAGGAGAGCTTGAGAAAGTTAAACTTGATATAGAAAAGTTTAATTGTGCCTCTAAAGTCATGGACAACATAATCAACTCTCAAATCCATAGTAAGTTGAAACCAGGCATAGGGTACAATGCCACACCCCCTCCCTACAACAACAACTACATACCTCCTAAGTCAGACCTATTAGAAACCAAGGATAGGAAGGACTTACCTGAAGGAGCCACTGAAGTAGATCCATTAGATAAAGTAGTTGTTGAGGATAAGACTGAAAAAGAAGGATCTGGTGAGGAATGTGTAAGTCCATGTGTTAAGAACAATGAGATGAAAAGGACTGGAAAGGGAAAGGGAGTTCATTATACACAGACCACTGTTGTGAACTCTAATACTTGTGAACATTGTTCTTGCAAGAAATCTCAAGAGAATAAGCCCCAAAAACATGATAACAAGAGGGGAAATCAAAGAAATTGGAATAACCAGTGGGCACAAAAGCAAGGAGTTGATCTGCAAAGGATTAACAGACCAAAACCTTGTTTTATTTGTGGCAGATTGAATCATCTTGCCAAACACTGTTATTTCAATCCTGTTAACCAAAGGAAAAGTTTTCAAAGAAGTTTTCAAAAATCTTCTGGTTATAGGAAGCCTGCAAGGAATAATGTGGCTAAGAAACAAGCTGAATTCAAAAGCCACATGAGAAAACAGACTGAAAAGGAATGTGTAAATATGTGGATCCCCAAAAGCACTAATGTTAGTACTGCTACCTCAGATAGTACTGCTGACAAGGATAGTGCTGCTAGAAGCAATACTACTGCCAATACTGCTGCTAGCAGTGTTAGTGCTGCTAACTCTGTTAGTACCTCTTCTAAGAACAATACTGCTGCTAGCAGTGTTAGTGCTGCTAACACTGTTAGTACTTCTTTTAAAGAGAATGCTACTGCTAACAGTGTTAGTGCTGCTAACTCTGTTAGTACCTCTTCTAAGAACAATACTGCTGCTAGCAGTGTTAGTGCTGCTAACACTGTTAGTACTTCTTCTAAGGTTAATACTGCTTCTAGTTTTTGTGCTGCTAGACCAATAATATTGACAAAGTACTCCAGTTCTGCAGTACCTAAGTTTGAAAATCTCATCAAAACCCAGTGCAAGTACTTTGATGAGCAAGGGAGACCCAAGACCACTTTGGCTTGGGTTCCCAATAAAAACTAACTGATTTATCTGATGTGCAGGGCAACCAACAGCTCAAGGGGAAGAGCATCTGGCATGTTGATAGTGGTTGCTCCAGGCACATGACAGGTAACATGGCCCGCCTCAAGAATTTCAAAAGAATTGATGGAGGACATGTTGCATTTGGAAATAATCCTCTAGGAGGTAAGATAAGTGGTAAAGGGGATGTGTCAAAAGGTAAGATGACATTTGAGGATGTTTACTATGTTGAGCAATTGAGATACAACCTGTTAAGTGTATCACAGGTCTGTGACAAGAAACATAGTATATTATTTACTGATTCTGAATGCATTATTCTTGCTCCTGGATTCAAAGTAGTTGATGAAAACATGATACTATTGAGAATTCCTAGAAAGGATAATGTGTATTGTTTATATTTAGAAAGTGTTTCATCTGATTCATCTCTAAATTGTTTGGTATCAAAAGCTTCAATAGATGAATCATCACTTTGGCACAGAAGGATGTGTCACATGAATTTTAAAACAATGAATAAACTTGTTAAAAATAATCTTGTTAGGGGTTTACCTTCAAAAGTCTATTCATGTGATGATCATTGTGTTGCATGTCTCAAAGGCAAACAACACAAAACTTCTCATAAGTCCAAAGAGATAAACACTATCTCAAATCCTCTTCAGTTGTTGCATATGGATCTGTTTGGCCCTACAAATGTCATGAGCATTGGCAAGAAGTCATACTGTTTAGTTATTGTTGATGATTACTCTAGATTTACTTGGGTATATTTTCTGAGAACTAAAGATGAGACAAGTGGACTGATCAAATCTTTTATTCTTAGAATTGAAAACCAATCAAATCAAAAAGTGAAAGTCATTAGATCAGATAATGGGACTGAATTTAAAAACTTTGATCTAAACACCTTTTGTGAGGAAAAAGGAATTGAGAGACAATACAGTGCTCCTAGGACTCCACAACAGAATGGTGTTGCTGAGAGAAGGAATAGGACACTGATTGAGGCTGCTAGATCTCTGTTAGCTGATTCAAAATTACCCACTACTTTTTGGGCAGAAGCAGTTAATACTGCTTGTTATGTTCAAAACAGAGTTTTGGTCATAAAGCCTAAAAACAAGACACCTTATGAGCTTTTTATGAAAAAGAAACCATTTATTGGATTTTTCAAACCATTTGGGTGTCCTTGTACAATTCTCAATACCAAATCTCACTTAGGTAAGTTTGATAGCAAAGCAGATGATGGCTTTCTTGTTGGTTACTCATCTCAGAGTAAGGATTGCAGAGTGTTTAATACCTCTTCTATAATAATTGAAGAAAGTGGCAATGTCAAATGCAATGAGAACACACCAAATCCTATTGGTTCAGGTCCTGATTGGCTATTTGACATTGATTCACTCACTAATTCTTTGGGTTTCAGTAGTGATGTAAATGCAGGACAAAGGGATGCACCACCATCAGATAACAGTATTCAGTCTGTGATATTTCCACTCCCTACCATTGATCCTGTTGACTTCTGTGCACAAGAAAAGGAAGCTGAACCCATTCAGAATGAAGAAGAGAGAAGAATAGAGGAAAATCAGCCTTCAAATCCAAATTCCAGAGAGTCTGAAGTGACTGAAGAAGCTGAAGAAGATCCAGACTTAAATGAGTCAAATCTGGATGGGAACTTAGTTGAGGAACCTGGTCATCCATCAAGAACTCAGAAAAATCATCCTCCTGAGTTGGTTATAGGAGATATTGCTTCTCCCATGATGACTAGGAATCAAAGTAGACTTCAAGAGCTACAAGATCAGTAGAATACAGTTAATACTGTACTTACTTGCTTTCTATCCCAAATTGAGCCCAAAAAGGCTTATGATGCTATGAAAGATCCAAGTTGGATAGAAGCAATGCAAGAGGAGCTGCTACAGTTTAAATTACAGGATGTTTGGGACTTGGTGGACCTTCCAAAAGGTCATAGAGCAATTGGCACCAAGTGGATTTTCAGAAACAAGAAGGATGACAGAGGAATTGTGATCAGAAACAAAGCAAGGCTGGTTGCACAAGGGTATACTCAGGAAGAGGGCATAGACTATGAGGAAGTCTTTGCTCCAGTGGCAAGGATTGAAGCAATTAGGCTATTTCTAGCCTATGCCTCATACATGAAGTTCAAAGTCTACCAAATGGATGTAAAAAGTGTTTTTCTGTATGGAAGTATTGATGAAGAAGTATATGTCTGTCAACCCCCTGGATTTGAGAATCCATTGCACCCTGACAGAGTGTACAAGTTGAAGAAGGCACTTTATGGTTTACATCAAGCCCCAAGAGCATGGTATGACACCCTGTCTACCTATCTCTTGGAAAATGACTTTGAAAGAGGAGTCATTGACAAGACCTTGTTCATTAAGAGGAGAAAGAAAGACACACTACTTGTTCAGATCTATGTGGATGACATCATCTTTGGATCCACAAATGATCACATGTGTAAAGAGTTTGAAGAGTTAATGCACAAGAGCTTCAAGATGAGTTCCATGGGAGAACTTACTTTCTTCCTTGGGCTTCAGGTGAAACAGAGGAAAGATGGGATTTTCATAAACCAATCCAAATATGTGAAAGACATCCTGGACAAGTATGGTTTAACAGACTCAAAGCCAGCAAGCACACCAATGGAGACACACAAACAGATCACTGCAGATCTTGAGGGGGAGGATGTGGATGTCCATCATTACAGATCTATGATTGGATCACTCATGTATCTCACAGCCTCTAGACCAGACATTATGTTTCCAGTATGTGTTTGTGCCAGATTTCAGGTTACACCTAAGCAATCACACCTTCATGCAGTCAAAAGAATTTTTAGATACCTAAGAGGGCAACCTAGATTAGGTCTCTGGTATCCTTATGAATCATCTTTTGATTTACTTGCATACTCAGATAGTGACTTGGGTGGAGCCAATATGGATAGGAAGTCTACTTCAGGTGGATGTCAGTTTTTGGGTGCAAGACTAGTATCTTGGCAGTGTAAGAAACAAACCACAGTGTCCTCATCTACAACAGAAGCTGAGTATATAGCTGCTGCAAGTTGCTGCTCTCAGGTTCTATGGATACAGAATCAGATGTTGGACTATGGGGTAACATTTCTTCACACTCCAATCTTCATTGACAACAAGAGTGCCATTAGCATTGTTAACAATCCTGTCAAGCACTCAAAAACAAAGCACATAGAGATCAGGTATCACTTTATTAGAGACTGTAATGAAAAGAAATTGATTCAAGTTGCTAAAGTTCATACCGATGACCAGTTTGCAGATCTATTCACAAAAGCTTTTGATGTGGGTAGATTCACTTTCTTGGTAGCAAGTGTGGGCTTGATCAACCTTGAATAAATTCATGATTTTTAATTTTTTATACCTGTATTTCTTTGTATATTTGGTGTTACTAACTAGCTTTCTCAGAACCTCAGTATGACTCAGATTGACAAGTGCTGCAAAGTGTAAGTATAGTTACTACTGCCAGTGCAGAGTTACTACTGCTAGTACATATTTTCTACTGCATATGTAGTTAATACTGCTTTGTAGTTAATACTGCTTAGTAGTTAATATTGCTTTGTAGTTAATACTGCTTAGTAGTTAATACTGCTTTGTAGTTAATACTGCTTAGTAGTTAATACTGCATATGTAGTTAATACTGCTTTGTAGTTAATACTGCTTAGTAGCTAATACTGCTTTGTAGTTAATACTGCTTAGTAGTTAATACTGCATGTGTAGTAAATACTGCTTTGTAGTTAATACTGCTTTGTAGTTAATACTGCTTAGTAGTTAATACTGCTTTGTAGTTAATACTGCTTAGTAGTTAATACTGCATGTGTAGTTAATACTGCATGTGTAGTTAATACTGCCTTACAGTTAATACTGCTCAGTAGTTAATACTGCTAAGTCGTTAATACTGCTTTTAAAGAAAATCAGGGCTAGTACTGCTATAAATACTCTTTCAGCCCGCCAAAGTCCATAACGTCTCTTTGCATTCAATTCATCTCTCTCTCGTTCTAATCTTTTTTTTTCCTAGAATCTCTGTGTTTTCTATCCAAATCCTCAGGTAGAATGACGACAATGGAGTTTGTCGATGAGCACAATGAGATTGCGATGCTTCAGAAGCCAAAGCAGGCCGCAGGATTTCATGATATTGTGGATTTTCTCAAGTCCACACACATCTCTCATGCCCTAACAGTGTGCCCAACCATATATATCGAGCATCAAAAGCAATTTTGGGAGAATGCTACTGTTATACTCGAAGATGGGCAGAAAATCATTCGAACAAGGGTTTGTGACAAACCCTTGAAGGTCACAGAGGAGGTTATTCGCATCACTCTTCACTTAGATGATGCCTCAGGTATAACCTATCTCTCTAATGATGAACTTTTCTCGACCTTACCAAGAATGGGGTATGAAGGTCCCAATGGAATTTTTAAATTCTACAAGTCAAAGTTTTTCACCCAATGGAGATTTTTTGTTCATACTCTTATGCACTGTATTTCAAAGAAAACAACTGGATGGAGTGAGTTTAGCAGTACCATTGCTTATGCCTTGGTCTGCTTAGCCACTGCCAGAAAGTTCAATTTTTCAGCCATGATTTTTAATGATCTTGTGGCAAACCTAGAATCCAAAAAGCGCTTTTACATGTATCCCAGGTTTGTCCAAGAAGTAATTACCCATGAATTGACGGATTTACCTCAGTCTGCTGAGGTATATGTGCCAAAACCCCCTAAAGGGAAGGTTTTCTCAAATATGAGAAGAATTCCTAGGGACTCGGAAGGAGTTGACACACCATTGTTCTCTACAATGATGGTTGTGTCCCACACCACTGAAGGTATGGCATCAGGGTCAAGGCCCCCATTAGACACACCCACTGATGACCAATCCCAACCTTCCATCACCAAAGAAATCCCACAGTCCATTCTTTTAAGACCCACTCCCAATATCACCAAGAAGTTTGAAAGAAGAAAGGTAAACAAGGTTCCTTCCCTTGGTGTATCTCCTAATAGCCCAAAGCCTACAAGCCCTCTATTGGAGCATTCTCCAATGGAGAATATCAAAAGGGTAACCACAGGGGTGTCTCCCAACCCCAAGAAGGTGCTCTCTAAGGAGAAGGATGAGCATGTAGGCTGCAAGGCTGCCACTACTTCTGCTAGCAAAGAGAAGGACAGTGGTAACATCACTAAGACCTTCCCCACGGAAACTCAGAATGTGAAAACATTCAGAGGACCCAGGCGCCAAGAAACCATGGGAGTAGGTTGTGCTTTTGCTAGGCAAGAGACACCTACTAAAACTTCCAATGATCCTGAAAGGGAGGTAAACACTTCTAAACCAGGTGAGGATAGATATACTTATGCGGAATTGATGGAAACCATTGCCAACATCAACATTGATGTCATGAATCAGCAGAAGGAGATTGATGAGCTTAAGAAGGTGGTTCTTTATCAACACACCAAGATAGAGAAGAATAAGAAGATGATCACCAAGCTGCTGCAAAGAAGGAAGAAAGCTCAGTATGTTCTGAAAAGGAGAAGATCAACCACTGATGCTTCCAAAAAGGGGGAGTTAGAAACTGAACTAAACATGGAGGATGCAAAGGTTGAGGGGGAGAATGAGCATAAGGTTGAGGGGGAGGCTGAGCAGGTTGCAGAAATTGCAAAGGAAGCAGAAAGTGAGAAAGCAGTAGTAACTGAAACTGCAGAAAATGAGAAGGAAGCAGTATCTGAGATTGAAGCAGCAGTAGCTGAAATTATGAAGAGTCTTGTTGATGCAGCAGTATCTGAAAGTGAGAAGGAAGCAGTATCTGTATCTACAATAACTAAATCTGAGATTGAAGCAGAGGTATTTAAGATTGTGAAGAATACTGTTGAAGCAGCAGTATCAAAGATTGTAAAAGAAGCAGTAACAGGTAGAGCAGCAGAAATGGTTAATGCTGCTAGTCAAAAAGCAGCAGAAACCATTCAAGCAGCAGAAATGGTTAATGTTGATGAAAAACATAAGGCAGCAGAAACCATCCCTGAAGCAGCAGAAACAAAGGAAACAGCTGAAACCATTCCTGAAGCTGTTAAATCACTCAAAAGAACCAAGATGGTGTCAAACAAAAGACCAAGAACAAAGTCTATAGCTTCAAAGAAGAAAGTTGTAAAGAAGCCTAGGGTGGAACCCATTGTAGAAGAAGCTGAGGAGGAAGTTGTGAAAGAGAAAGCTGATCATAATGTTGCTGAAGAAGTAGTGGCAACTCCATCAGGTCAACCAAGCAATGTACAATCACATACAAATGATCAATGTGATATGTATATTACTGTGGTTGATACTAGTCCAATCAAAGTTAAACCATTAGCATCTATGGCTCCTGAGATCATCTTCTGGGATACTTTGAAAGATCAGAGAAAGGAGTACATTAGAGTAAAAAGAGCAGATGGGAAGTTTGAGGTCAGTTCTACATGGGGAAGACTTATAAGGATGTGCTCTAGATCAGACTTGGAAGAGATGTTCAAGGTGGGAATGAAGCTTTATGGAAATTTGCTGACTGAGAATGGAATGTCCATCACCAAAATGGTACTTGAATACTTGTGTCTAATGTTCAATACAGAAGCAGTTAAGTATTTGACAGAAAGGCAATTTCAAGCTGTTACCAACTGGATGCTTATTGAAAACTGTGGTGTGTATGTCATAACACTTGACAATGCATATCATGAATATTATTTGGTGGATAAAGTATACAAGCACAACATGACAAGGTTGAATGGAATGCTAAAAGCTAAGTTGGTGGGTAACAAAGATTCTAAGATGGCAAGATACCTGGTAAGAAGGATCATCAATCAAAGTTTGGGATTGAATCCTGACTTGTGTGTTCAAGATTAAGTTTTGGAAGCATCATCATCTGAAGAACTTGACTTCTCTTTCTAAAAGTCAAGTTAGGGGGAGATTGTTGGGAACTGAAGATTTGCTAAGTATGGATAATACTGCCAGAACAACATTACTACTTCCAGAACAAAGTTACTACTGCCAGAACAAAGTTACTACTGCCAGTAAAGGTTAGTACTGCCAGAACAAAGTTACTACTGCAAGACATAATTAATACTGCTAGAGTGAAGTTAGTACTGCTTGTCATGATTAATACTGCTAGCAAGGTTAGTACTGCTGAGTCAAGTTAATGCTGCTGGAATGAATTAATGCTGCTGGAAAATATTAGTACTGCTCATGCTGAATGAAGTTAATACTGCTGATGTGATAAGTTTGGTATGCGAAGATTTTGGAGATAAAGATGGAATGAATGAAGATATGCTTAAAGAAGATTCAGAAGATCAATTTTGTTTTCATAGTTATCTTGTAATTATTTTGTATAAATAGATGTTGATAGATAGCTATTCCAAAAATACGAGATACGCGATATACGTTTTGTTTTAGAGAGATTTAACCTCAAGGTTTAAAACCCTATTTCTAGAGAAGTAGAAGTCGTTTTGATTGAGCCTGTTCATCAAGATTGAGGTTTGGTTGTAAGCTTGTGAGTTGAATTAGTGAATACAAACAGCTGTGTGTTTTCTGATATATTGTTCTTTGATTGTGAGAATTAAAGTTCTATTCCGCAGATTCTTTAATTCTGAATTCTAAGTATTATTAGTCTTGTTAAGATTCGATCCTGACACATATGTTGTACACAAAGACTTCAAAGTATATCAGATGGATGTTAAGTCAGCGTTTCTAAATGGAAAGCTGAATGAAGAAGTCTATGTAGAACAACCTCCAGGATTCTCAGATCCTAAGCGTCCAGGTTATGTTTATAAACTGGATAAGGCACTTTATGGCTTAAAGCAAGCTCCACGTGCATGGTATGACACTCTCTCTACTTATCTCCATATTGAAAAATTTGAGCGAGGTAAAATTGACAAAACTCTATTTTTTAGAATAGTGAAAGGTCATATCATTCTTGTTCAGATATATGTTGATGACATTGTATTTGGATCTACTAACCCTGATCTTTGTACTCGTTTCGCTGATAGAATGAAAGATGAGTATAAAATGAGCATGATGGGTGAGCTAACATATTTCCTTGGTCTACAGATAAAGAAAAATGAAAAAGGAACTTTCATTAATCAGGGAAAGTATGTTAAAGATATGCTGAAGAAATTCGACTTAACTCAGAGTTCAGCTATGAAAACCCCTATGGCACCACCGCTGACACTTGATAAGGATACTAATGGTATTCCTGTTAATGTCACACTGTACCGTGGGATGATCGGCTCTCTTTTGTATCTTACAGCTAGCCGATCCGATATTATGTATGCAACCTGTTTGTGTGCACGATATCAAGCTGAACCTAAGGAATCTCATATGATCGCTGTAAAGCGAATTTTTCGATACCTTAAAGGTACTGCGAATCTAGGCCTTTGGTATCCCAAAGACTCAGGATTCGATCTAATCGCTTATTCAGATAGTGATTTTGCAGGTTGCAAAATGGATAGGAAAAGCACCACAGGAGGATGTCAGCTCCTGGGTGGAAAGCTGGTGAGTTGGACAAGTAAAAAGCAAAACTCAGTGTCCACCTCCACAGCTGAAGCTGAATATGTAGCCGTTGGAAGCTGTTGTTTTCAAGTCTTGTGGATGAGAAATCAACTACTAGACTATGACCTTCAGTTCTCAAAAATTCCAATCTATTGCGACAGCACAAGTGCCATCGCTATAGCCAACAATCCAGTGCTACACTCAAAGACAAAACACATCGAAATCAGATATCATTTTATCAGAGATCACGTGATGAATGGTGATATACAACTTCATTTTATCCCAACTGATTATCAGTTAGCTGATTTGTTCACCAAACCTCTTGATGAGACAGGATTCAACTTTCTCATCAGCGAGCTTGGAATGCTGAACTTTGAAGAATAAAGTCTTCAGCGGTTCACATTTGATCAGCGATACAATTATACAAACTTGTATAGCTCTCGGGAACAATGAACCTGTATAACCTATTCTATCATCTTCTTTCTGAATAAACTTGATTCTCTGATATCAAGGTATGTTTTCTTTCGCTGACAATCGCATGTAAATGCAAGATTTCAAAACTAATTGCATCGCTGAATCTCTTTCTTAGTCAGCGATATTTTTGAAATTTCTAAAACCAACACTGGTATTTCTATTTCAGTGCTTCATGTTTTCAAAAGAGTCCCTGAGTTTTTTCAAAACCTCAGAGACATCCTAAAAGAATATGAAAGGACAGTTGTGACGTCATTGCAACGGATAAGCCCTGGAACGTTCTTTTTCTGACACACGTTTGCACGTTTTCGTTTACCTTCCAATCAAATGCAAACACATGTCCTTGTCATGATGAAAATCTTTTCCCGCTCAAAGATTTTATCTCTCTAATCTCACTATATAAACAGTTTCTTGGTTTATATTTTCCTTTTACGCGAACTTCTTCCTCAAGAAAAGAATTCACTGTTGCATTTTGCTCTCGAGTATTTCCAGAAACTGTTCATCATCTTCTTCTTCAACATCAAAGGTTAATATGCTCTAATTATTTACCTATTGTTTATAACTTGTTAATGATCTTCTCATTGTTTTTAAAAGATCAAACAAAAGAACTTCTTAAAATAAAATCATTTCTCTCATGGTTTTATGAACACAACCTTTCATGGTTGTTCTTCAAGTTTAAACGCAAAATCTTAAACTTGTTCTTCATATATTCGTTTCCAGAAACTGGAAAACAAGACTTTAATGGGTTTGCATTTCTTTTTCAAAATCAAGAAAAACCCTAATCTTCATTAAGACATTTTTGTCTAAATGAAATGGACAAAATTCGAACCATCTTATTGGAAAATCTTTCCACATTAAGATAATTCTTATTTGTTAATATCTTTGGTTGAAATGATAAATACAGAAATGGCATCTGCTGACATTCCTACCGCTGATAACATTGCTGCTGCTGCCGCTGAGGAAGTGGAAATAATCAAGGCTCCTCAGGTCAAGTTCACTCTAGAAGAACTTGATTGGACTAAGTCAAACAACCTTTATGCGCTTTTCGAGTTTCCTCCTCGAAAGCAAGTCACACATCTGAATGATGCTGTGAACTTTCTGAAGAATTGCTGCCTCTCAACAGCCCTGACCATAACACCTCCTGCACATCAGCTGATACTTTCTCAGTTCTGGTATTTTGCCAGACACTCTCAGCTACCATCAGCCAAAGATCCCTAAAAAACAATTGACTGTATCCTCTGTGATATTGAGTTTGGCACGTTGAAGATCACCCCTGCCATCATTCGCAAAGCCCTGAACCTTCCCACTGCCTCAAAATAAAAACCTTTTGTTCCTCTCCCTGACCACAAGAAACACTCAGATAGGGAAGCCATCACTGCATTCTTCGATGCAATGGGCTATGTGTGGGAAACTGGGAGGGACAAGAAGCCTGAGAAGAAGCTGACCCTCATCAAGAAATCTAAAATGCCCAGCGAGATGAATTTAATCTTTGCTCATTTGATAAGCTGTATGACCGCAAAGACCGGCTCCTCTGACCAAGCCGCTCAACCTCAGCAAGCAATGGGATATGCACTGCTGAAAGGTCTACATATAGACTGGGCATCGATAATCTACGATGACCTTGTGCTGAGAGTAGATTCGGCCATTGGCCGACCATCATGGGTTCCTTATCCAAGGTTCATCAGCGCCGTCTTCCAAACTGGCCTGAAGGACAGCTACCCACAAGAGGGTGACCTGAAACTCTCTCAGGTTGTCCCTAAGGTTCTCGACTTCAAACCGGTGGAAAACGAGGTACGTCTTTCTACACTTTTAACTCTTCTCAACCCTACTTCTTCTACTTTTGCAGCTCCTTCAGCGGACAAACCCCTCGCTGATACCCAAGCTGCAACCCCCATTCCTTCTCTTAAAATGAAACACTCAACTACCCAACTCAGCTCCAAAAGAGCTAAGAAAACCAAGGAGCAACCCCAGCAATCTCATGCTGAAGACTCCTCAGCTCATCTTGAAGAGCTGAAAGAAAGTTCAGTGGTACGCTCTGCCACAGCTGCACAAACCACCCATTCCATCCCAACTTCAGCGTCTCTAAATGCTGAGGTTTTAAACTTGGAATCTACCCAACCTCCTTTAGTCTCTCAAAAGACTGAAGAAGTACTTCTCAGCGGATCCAACGCTGAACTCCACACCCGACCAAAACTCTCAACCTTCGCTTCTCCCTCTATCTATTGGACTCTCCTCCAGTTATCACTGGAGCTGCCATCATTCCTCCAGAAGCTAAAGCTGACACTCTTCAAGGAATGATGATGACAAGACCTGCAGAACCATCCATGTGTGTACGCACTCTCGCTGGCGACATGGAACTCTTTTCAGGGCACAAAAGTTTTAACGACTTCACCAACCCTCCTGCAGGTATACACCAACCCATAAACACTGAAACTGAACCCCAAACTTCTGAGCTTTCCTCTGTTCACAAGTACTTATTTGTTACATGCCCTAATTTGGGAGACATCAACGCCTCTCTGAAGACCTTGGAGACAAAGCTGACAGGTCTCACCACTACTCTCTCTGACAACTCTTCAGCTGTAACAAACGCTGGAGAGAATCTTACAAAGCTGACAACAGCGGTGGAAGAAAAAGCCTCCAAAGATGACTTGGAGAAGGTTGATAAAACCCTTGGCGACTTTGCAAAAGTGCTCGCTGACATCTAAACAGACTATACCTCCCTAAAATCATCAGTTTCATCCATGTCCAGCGAATTCACAACGCTGAAGACATCGGTTGGAAAACTCGAGGGAGATATGTTCGTTGTGAAGACTGACGTAAGTTCTATGAAGACTGACATTGGTTCAATGAAGACTATGATGCAGCAAATCCTGACTAACACGTCCGCCCCTGCACCTGCACCTGAAAACTTTACAATGGCGGATCGTGCTGAGCTCTTGAATATCAATCCGGCTATCTCTGGCCTAGAAGACAGAGTAGCATCGATTGAAGTTTACATGGGGATCCCTGGCCAAGAAGACAGGGAACCTAAAACAGCTGCTGAGTCAACACATTCCTCCCCCATTCATCTTGAAGAAGGGGGGGGGGAGAAGAAGAACTCTGAAGACCTTCTCCACGATGAATCTATCGAGGAGGAGAAGACTGAAGACCTCACCCTTGCTAAAGAGAGTGAGAGGACAGTTGAAGAAGCTGCTGCTTGACCTCGGGGAGTTGAAAACCCTGAGGGAACCGAGAAGCTTACCTCTGTATCTGAGGGGGGGCAACTCGAAGAAGAAACTGAAGATTCTGAGTCTGAAGCTGAAGATGAAGAAGCCGTCGACATCTCTGATGATGAACCATCCTCTTCTCCAAAGAATGATGATGATGATGATGACGATGATGATGATGACTCCTTTATCGGCAAGCCTGCTCAGAGGATCAAAGCTCTTAAAGGGATCGTGATAAAAGAATCCACAGGGGAGCGGACCAAATCAAAGCCTTCGGCGTCTGAAGCTGACAAAGGCAAAGGAAAAGGTGTCGCTGAAGACGATGACAATCTGGCGATCTTGCTTGAAAAGCCGGTTTGTCAGGTGCACTAAATCTTCCTTACTCCATCCCTCCTCTATACACTATCAGTTCTACTCGCCTCAACCTATACACTTAAACCAATTTCCTTTCTCTGATTCTACCCAAGTTTTTATTCGTAAGATCGTTGTGTTTCAGCTAGTCCTCTCCCCTGTTTGAGGATATCGCTGAAGTCTGTACAGCTGCGACTTCACCAACAATAATCCCAGCTGCTGCTGAAGAAATAATCCCAATCTTGGATTTGATCTCTGAGACTGGTGAACCTGAAGAACAACTGCTCTCTCACAAAAACAGACCTTCCTTGGCTCCTCAAAAGCTGAGTGAAGAAGATCAGAAAAAGAGAGATGCAATGATAAAGAGATTCGAAGATCAGTGAATCATTCTGAAGCGTGATCAACTTCCTTCCGTTCCTAAAAAGTTCAGAATTTCTCAAAAGGAATACAAGGATCACCTCAGAGCTGAACGTCTAAACGCTGAAAGAACGAAGCTGAAGAAAAAGACAGAGAACTCGCCATCCAGCTTTCTCAACAATCAGTGAAAGACCCCAAGCTGAAAAGAGCTCCAATTGAAGTTCAACGTTAGCTATGGGAAGACGCCAAGAAGATCGTGGAAGAAAAGAGAACTGTGTCTCAATCTACTTTGATCTGGTGCAGAGAAAAGGTTCACTTCAGACATCGAGCTGCCAGAATCACCAAAGTACTCATCGCTGGAAGATCAACCCTCAAAGTTTCAATCGCTGAAATCGAGATATTCAGAGAGAATGATCAGTACGAAAAATTCTATGCTGAAGCCATCACGAAGTACGGTCTCTCTGAATGGTTGGAGATCAGGTTAGCCATACAGAAGTCTCAGTCTAAGTACAAAGAACATGTTGAAAAGCTGATAAACAAGCAGATCGACTTAGTCTATTCTTGTGTGGATATTCCTCCTCCTCCTCCTCTCGAAAGTCAGAAAAGAAAGGCCTCTGTGAAGAAGAAGTCAAAATCTTCAAATGATGGTCCTCGTATACGAAACAAAACGGGTATTGGTTTTTCTCGTGCTGAAGTCCTTGGTCCTGATCCTGATCTTTCCGGACTTGAAACATCTCTTCCTCTTGGTGAGACTTTCATCCCTGGGAAAGTCATAAGCGAACCCTACGGGATATTCTTCATTGACTATGATGGACGAAAACGTTTTCAACGT
Source organism: Saussurea involucrata (assembly GCA_033807775.1). NCBI lineage: Eukaryota > Viridiplantae > Streptophyta > Magnoliopsida > Asterales > Asteraceae > Saussurea > Saussurea involucrata. Next base: position 60,124,333 of record CM066316.1, read on the forward strand.
ATCTCTGAGCTTCCCATCACTCCCATCGAACAGCTGAAAGATCTTATCTACTGGTGTGACTTCAAGAATGACCTTCAGGCACGACATCTGAAACCCTTGATTTTTGAAGAAGCGCTGAACAAAAGAAATCAAGGTGTAACAGTTCCTGAATGGATGATTCCCACATCAAAGACCCTTGATGAACTTCTCATTAAGGAAGAACCTTTATAAGCTGATAGAATCGCCTAATTCTTCTATTGTATCAGTTATTCTTTTGTACTTGTAATTTATTTCGCTTGTACTTGTAATCTTTCCATTTCCCTTTGTAACCTGATTCAAAGTTTTAAAGAAAGATTTCAGCGAAAGTACTTTACTCCATCAGTACAGAAAAGATCCCAGAAAACAGTAAAAGGGACAAATATTTTATGAGTTCTTTTTATCCTTATGTTTTCATTAAATAGAAATTTTCTCTATTGCTATGTCATAATCAAATAGGGGGAGATTGTTGATCCAAACCCTCAGTGATTTGATAATGACCCTCTCTTATATACTTAGTGAAAATTGTAAGTAAACAATATGTATTAGAGTTTCAATATCGCTGATAAGTACTAAGATCTTACAGTACCGCTGATAGGAACTCTCGCTCTTTAGAGTAAGCATTCAGCGAACACTGTTCACCATAATGCTCTGAGTCTGTTCAGTACTTATGGTGATCGCTGATAAGTTAGTTGTTTACTTATGATCCCTGAAGACAAGTTTCACGTCAACATAGGTTCTACGCTGAAATCGAAGATCAATTTCAAGAACCAGCGACAAGTCTCCTAATGAACTGATGCGGATCAGTGAAGACTCAGATTTGTCCACTCAACATGAAGTATCAAGTACAAGACTTCAGCTATCGCTGAACTTTATCATTCGCTGATATAATATGATAAAGCTCTGATTCAACGAAAGCTAATCATGAAGTCCTCCGTACAAAGTACTGTTGTCTTAACCACCCTTGCACGACTCCGTACGATGTCAGAAAAAGAACCTCCTTATTGTCTGAAATCGTACAACCACTCTGATACTACACTGTTCATTCATGCGGCTACTAAAGTTGTCTACAAAGGTAAATGACATGCAACCAATCAGCTGCTGACACGTGTAAAGTGTAAACTGACATGCATTAAATGCATGCAGTATATAAGAAGATGAACTCACTTCATTTTGAAGTAACTTGTTAACTCTGGACAAGTTCATCATCCTTCTTATCTTGATAGGTTATTATTAGTAATTTCCTTATCTTTCTTAGTGCAAGAAAACTTAGTGTTCCAACTTGTTTAGATTTAGGTTTATCCTTAATCTTGTTCCGCAACAAGCTGTAAATTGTTAATGATTTATCAATAAACAATTTAGAAAAGTAAAATATGTGTGTTTGTATTCAACCCCCCTTCTACAAACTTGTATAACCCTTTGGGACCAACAATCTTAGTACTACCAGGATGTATAGAATATTTAGACTTGTGGGCGTCTTCGAGAATTAACTCTCGTTTTCCTCCCACCTTTGGTACCCAAACGCGGCCTTAGAATAGTTTGACCCCGCGACTATCTTCAGTTAGTTGGAGACATTGCTTAACCATGACTTCTTCTTTTAGATCTTCTTCTAATAGAGCTTCTGCTTGTGCTACTTTGATTCTTTCAATCAAACTTGATGTCACATCAATCCTGGCGTTAGTCGTTTTCCGGCATCCACTGTATTCTTTTCTACTTAAGGCATCAGCCACAACATTTGCTTTACCAGGATGGTAATGCAATTCACAATCATAATCCTTAAGCAGTTCTAACCAACGCCTTTGCCTCACTTTTAACCCTTTCTGATCAAAGACATGCTTCAAACTCTTATGATCAGTGAAAAGAGTGCACTTCGTTCCATACAGATAATGTTGCCACAATTTCAATGCAAACACTACCGCTGCTAGTTCCAAATCATGGGTAGGGTAATTATTTTCGTGTTCTTTGAGTTGTCGTGATGCGTAAGCAATCACTTTGCCACGTTGCATCAATACACACCCCAAACCCATTTTTGACGCATCACTATACATGACTAAATCTTCCGTTCCTTCCGGTAGTGCAAGAATAGGAGCTTCGCACAGCTTCTGTCGTAATGTCTTGAAAGCTGATTCTTGCTTTTCAGTCCATATAAACTTCACATTCTTCCGAGTCAGAATAGTCAAGGCAGAAGCAATATTTGAGAAATCTTTTATAAACCTTCGGTAATAACCTGCCAGACCCAAGAAACTCCTTATCTCTGATGCACTCTTTGGTGTTTCCCAGTTCGTCATTGCCTCTATCTTCGCCGGATCTACTTTGACTCCTTCAGAAGTAATCACATGACCAAGAAATTGTACTTCTTTTAACCAAAATTCACATTTGGAGAATTTTGTGTACAATTTCTCCTTTCTCAGAACATCTAAGACTTCACGAAGGTGACATTCATGATCGACTTCATTCTTTGAACAAACAAGTATGTCATCAATGAATACAATGACAAACTTGTCTAAGAACGGTCGACATACTCTGTTCATCAGTTCCATGAACACAGCCGGAGCGTTTGTCAACCCGAATGGCATCACAAGAAATTCGTAATGCCCATACCTTGTTCTGAACGCCGTCTTGGGGACATCTTCATCCCTTACTCGTACTTGATGATAGCCCGACCTCATATGAATCTTTGAAAAGCATCCCGCACCTTGAAGTTGATCAAACAAATCATCAATCCTTGGAAGCGGATACTTATTCTTAATAGTCACCTTATTCAGCTCCCTATAGTCGATGCACATTCTCATAGTGCCATCCTTTTTTCTTGACAAAAAATACTGGAGCTCCCTAAGGTGAAGAACTTGGCCTAACAAAACCCTTGTCGAGCAGTTCTTGTAGCTGGGACATCATCACTTTCATTTCAGTTGGCGCTAAACGATACGGCGCACGCGCTATCGGTGCCGCTCCATGGACAAGATCAATTCGAAAATCTACTTGTCGTTCTGACGGTAGACCTGGAAGATCATCAGGGAATACATCTGGGAAATCATGTACTACCCTTATGTCTTCCACTCGATTATTTTCTTCCTTAGCATCTAGAACATATGCTAAATAGGATGAACATCCTTTTACCAGACATTTACGCGCCTTTGCAACAGAAATTAGCGGAACTTCCCCTTTTCTCTTTTCCCTGAAGATGAATACATCATCATTGTCGGGCATAGGAATTTGAATTAATTTCTTAGCACATAGAATCTCTGCATGATTGATTGTCAGCCAATCCTGTAACGTCCCAAAAACATAACATGCATTCATCTAGAAAATAAGCATTCACATTACATAAATATCTTGTCTTTACATCATCAATAAAGTGATCTAAATAAATTGACAGCGGAAGACTCTACGTCCACAGCCGAGATTCTATCTATAGTCATCTTTCAAAATCTTGGAGTCGCTATGAGCTCCACATCTTTCTTGTCTCCATCTAATTCTTACTAGAATTGCCCACTGTACGCTTACCTGAAAATGGTTTAGTTTTTGAAAAGCGAGGGTTAGACCAAAAGGTCTAGTGAATTCCCTCCATAAACATTTATCACAGTATAAAGGTCATTTCATAAAGAAAATACTTTCACATCTTTCTCATAACTTTATCCAAGGTTAAACACAGGGTTTAGGGATCGCATAAGCTACTCCGATCGGGGCCTAACGGGCACCCTCTCGTCTACGCCGGAATCCAAATGGACTCCCCGTTCCTTCATGTAGGAGAAAACGAATTCCAACTTACAAGCTAACCTCCATATGCCCAAGGGATCAGAGATCCCAAGGTACCCTGACCCCACCGTGTAACCGACTCCACATAGCATGCATATACATTTAAAATCATACACATGAAAACCTTAAACATCATTTCATTTGCGAATACGTATGCAAAGCGTGGAAAACATGCATATTTTTATAAGTCAATTCATGCTCAATGAAGGAACCATGTTCAGTAAAATATAGTACGTCGTAAAAAGGAGTGAGAGAACTCACCTGATAGCAAATTCTTTCCTTAACTTGGAGTCTTGCACCGACCGTTCACCTAATAATTAATTTATAAATTTATTAGGTTTAACTCAATATCTGATTCTACGTTTTCCTCTTAACCCTAACTTAAATAAATAATTAGGATTATCCTCTTCATACTAGGCCTTAAATCTTTTAACCCAAAACAAACCTACGCCCAAATCAACCATGCGGCCCAACTATCAGATCGGCCCAACACTGGAACAACCAAGGTTTGCGCCACCCAAAGGTTTGCGCCACCCATGCTTGGCGCAAACTGGACTTTGCGCCAGCGCCTATGGCGCAAACTGGACTTTGCGCCAACCTGGTTTCTTCCTCACTGTTCATACGCAGGTCTCAAACAGAGGCAAAATACTCAGGTTCATTTGGTTCAAATGCTAAACTATCTCTTCATCAAACATTTACCCATAACCACTAACATTAAACTCAACTTAAATTTCATTTATCCCTTTAACTTTCTTAATCTGTGCTCTTCCCATCGAAATGGTTAGCAAGGATTTAAAACTCTCAAAACCCAGCTATTAGAATATGAAGAACACATAGAAATTTAATCTACCCATCTATTTAATTCTCCTTTCATCCTTAAATCGTTTTCCAAAAGAAGAAGAAGTTTGCCATAACCTAAATAACATAAATGGAATGATTACGTGCATGAATCCTTGGCACCAAATGAGAAATTCCAAGCTGAGCTCTTCTTCTTCCTTTCTTCTTCTCGCCGCCACACACACACCAGACCCAAAACACTAATTTTTGGGAACAATGGAGGCTGCCCTAGGGAAATGTGCCCTTTTATACCCCCTTAAATTGCAAATAGGTCCTTACTAAAACTTTCTTTCTTCACAAATTGGCCACTAGACTCTCATATTTATAAAAGAGAAACCCGGTTGTTACAACACTCCCCTCTTAAAAGAATTCCGTCCCCGAAATTCCTTATTGGAAAAGATGTGGGTATCTAGCTTTCATCTCCGACTCCAACTCCCAGGTCGCCTCTGAACCCTTGTGGTGCCGCCATTGAACCTTTACTAGCTTGGTCTCTTTGTTCCGTGACTTCCTCACTTTATAATCCGTAATGGCCACGGGTTCTTCTACGAAATTCAATTTCTCGTCTACCTTTATGTCATTTAACGACACCGGTTTGGCCACGCCGGCTAGGCATTTCCTTAGATTAGACACATGAAACGCATTATGAATGCCTTGCAACTCCTCCGGTAAATCCAGTCTATACGCCACTTCCCCAATTCGTTCTATAATCTCGAACGGTCCGATGTAACGTGGGCTTAACTTCCCACGTTTCCCAAACCATACAACTCCTTTACACGGGGATACCTTCAACAGAACAAAATCCCCGACCTGAAATTCTATATCCTTCCGTCTCTTATCCGCATAACTCTTATGTCGATCTCGAGCCCTTCAGTCGTTCACGCACTTGAACTATCTTATCCGAAGTTAGTTGCACCAACTCTGGTCCAGCTAACTGTCTTTCGCCCACCTCATTCCAACACAAAGGTGTCCGACATTTCCTACCATAGAGTGCCTCAAACGGTGCTGCCTTGATGCTAGAGTGATAGCTATTATTGTAAGCAAACTCGATCAATGGTAGATGCTTTTCCCAAGAACCTTGGAAATCTAAAGCACACGCTCTTAACATGTCTTCCAACGCCTGGATCGTTCGCTCACTCTGACCGTCGGTCTGAGGATGGTAAGCGGTACTCATCTTGATCTGCGATCCCATCTCTCTTTGGAAGCTTCTCCAGAACTTGGAGGTAAACCTGCTATCTCGGTCAGACACTATCGACGATGGCACCCCATAACGGGTTACAATCTCATCGATATACAACTTTGCTAACTGCTCCAGCGAATAAGACTCTCGAATAGGAAAGAAGTGTGCCGACTTTGTGAGACGATCCATAATTACCCATATAGCGTCATAACCCTTTGGAGTTCTAGGCAAATGGGTCACGAAATCCATCGTGATCTGGTCCCACTTCCACATCGGTATCTCTAATGACTGAAGCTTCCCGTACGGTCTTTGATGTTCGATCTTTACACGCGAACACGTAATACAAGTTTCTACAACATGAGCCACGTCTTTTTTCATTCCGGGCCACCAGTAGTCTCGACGTAGGTCTCCGTACATCTTGTTGGTTCCGGGGTGAATCGTGTACTTCGATTTATGAGCTTCTTCCAGAATCAGTTTTCGGAGTTCTCCGAGTTTCGGAATCCAGATTCTCCCACTAAGACACTTCACCCCTCGACCGTCTTCCACTAACGAGGACACTTGCCCTATCATCCTTTCCTTCTTGAGGTTCTCGGCTTCGAGTGCTTTCGCTTGACATTTCTTTATTTCGGCTAACAGGTTAAACGTCACCTCGGCCCTCATAGCCACATTGCTGGGTCCCTCACTTCTTTCCTTACGACTCAGAGCATATGCCACTACGTTTGCCTTCCCCGGATGATATTCGATCTTACAGTCGTAGTCGGTTAACAACTCAATCCATCTCCTTTGGTGCATATTCAACTCTTTTTTTTATCAAAGAGATGACACAAGCTCTTGTGGTCCGTGAAGATCTGACACTTCGTCCCATAAAGGTAATGTCGCCAAATCTTCAAGGCGAACACCACTGCTGCCAATTCTAAATCATGCGTGGGATATCGGGTCTCGTGATCCTTTAGCTGCCGAGAGGCATAAGCGATCACCTTACCCCGTTGCATGAGTACGCAACCCAGACCGAGCTTAGATGCGTCACTGAACACCACGAAATCGTTCGAACCGTCCGGTAGTGACAACACCGGAGCGCTGCTCAACATCTCCTTCAACTTCTGAAATGCTTCTTCCTGATTCTCTAACCAGACGAACTTGACATTCTTCTTCGTTAAAGAGGTCAGCGGCGTGGCAATACGCGAAAAGTCCTTGATGAACTTCCGGTAGTACCCCGCCAGTCCGAGGAAACTTCGAACTTCTGACGGATTCTTGGGTTGCTCCCAGTCTCGGATGGCTTCAATCTTAGTCGGATCAACCATGATCCCCTTCTCAGACACCACGTGCCCGAGAAACTGCACTTCCCTCAACCAAAACTCGCACTTGGAAAATTTCGCATACAACTTCTCTTGCTTCAATAGCTCGAGAATTGTACGAAGGTGGCTTTCGTGCTCTGCTTCCGACTTCGAGAATATTAGGATATCATCTATGAACACTATTGTGAATTGATCTAAATAAGGTTGGCATACCCTATTCATTAAGTCCATGAATGCTGCCGGGGCATTGGTTAGCCCGAACAACATCACCAAAAATTTGTAATGTCCATACCGAGTCCGAAAAGCAGTCTTCGGCACATCCTCCTCCCTCACCTTGAGTTTATGATAACCCGACCTCAAGTCTATCTTGGAGAAATAACTTGCTCCCTGTAATTGATCGAACAGGTCGTCGATTCTCGGTATCGGATACTTATTCTTGATCGTGACCTTGTTGAGTTCTCGGTAGTCTATGCACATTCGCATAGTACCGTCCTTCTTCTTTACGAAGAGTACAGGTGCTCCCCACGGAGACGTACTTGGTCTGACAAATCCCTTATCCAATAACTCCTGCAATTGAGTCATCATCTCCTTCATTTCGGACGACGTCAATCTATATGGTGCGCGGGCAATAGGTGCAGCTCTGGGCATCAAATCAATTCTGAACTCAATCTGACGGTCCGAAGGTAGACTTGTCAAGTCATCCGGAAATACTTACGGGTACTCGTTTACCACTCGCACATCACCCACCCCACGCTTCTCCTTCTTGACGTCCAACACGTACGCCACGAATCCTTGACACCCCTTCCTCAAACACTTAGTAGCCCTAATCACGGAGATAAGGCTAGTGGTTCTATCCCGGCGATTCCCATAGATTACTACGGTATCTCCATCAGGTAATCGAACCCTGATCAGCTTTTTGTTGCAAACGATATTCGCATCATTTGCGGCTAACCAGTCTATACCCAACACTACATCAAACTCTCCCATTGCCATGGGATATAACTTCATAGCCACCAACCTCCCGTCTATATCTATGACACACTCCTCTACTACCTCTTTAACATACACCCAATTGTCATTGGCAGTTTCCACCTCTAGTGCTCAGTCCAAATGTCTAGGCCTCACCCCCAAACATTTCGTAAAAGCAAGAGATACAAAAGAGCGATTTGCTCCTGAATCAAACAACACCTTGGCACATAAAGAGTTCACTAGAAATGTACCTTCCACCACATCGGGTACTTCCTCCGCTTCCTCCGCAGTCATGCGAAACGCACGTCCCTTCGGACGCGCTGGCTCGGCTCCCTTCTCATTTCCTTTCCCACTCTGCCTTTCACCATACGGGGGTGATCCCCCTTTCTTCAACTGAGGGCACTCATTACGCATATGGCCAGTAACCCCACATTCGTAACAAGATTTCCCTCCACTCCAAAAATCCTTTGACATATGCCCAGGCAAACCACAACGGTAACACGAGTTTGAACCCGCCATGCACTCACCCCGGTGTACCCTATTACACTTCGAACACGGTTTCCCAACGATATCCTTACTGACGCGATTGTCTGGTCGAAACACTTTCCCTTTCCTGGAGTCATTACACGGTCCTTCCCATTTGCGTTTATCACCGCTCTTCTTAGTCGTCTGACGAACCTTTTCCTTTTCGATCATCTCGGCCGCGTTAATGGCCGCCTGAAAGGTGGTGGGGTTCCTTGTCAGAACTAGTTCTCGGATACTGCTTTTCAGCCCATGAATGAAACGCTCCACTCGGCGTTCCTCCGTTGGCATATACAAATCTGCAAAGCGAGACTTCTCAATAAACTTTGTAGTATACTCTCGCACTGTCATACCTCCCTGATCCAACCCCAAGAACTCTTCTTCCAATCTTTTTGCTGCCGCGAGCGGGCAAAACTGAGCTTTGAACCTGTCTACAAATGCTTCCCACAACATTCCCTTAGCCACTGCTGATCCCTTTCCCCCAGTCTCCGCATCCCACCAATAAACGGCCTCAGATTTCAACATTGATAAGGCATACATCACCCTATCCCCATAGGCACACTTACACGTATCGAACACCAGCTCCATCTCTTTCACCCATTTCATTGCCATAACTGGATCGCACTCGCCCTTGAAAGTAGGGGGCTTGCATGAGGCAAAGGCCTTGTAACTGCACCCTTTAGCTGCTAACTCATTCACCACTAGATAAACTTCCTTCGAGTGACTCCAAGTACCAGTCTCTACTGGGCTTGCCAATTCTACACTCTCCCTGTTCTCACTTGCTTCTTTGCTTCCCGAGGCTGACTCATTCTGTTTGGTGAGGAGAGCTTGCAGAGTCACCTGTATTTTACCAAGCTCAGCTGCTAGATTTTCTCGAGTAACAAATGCAGATCCACGGCCTCGACCACGTCCACTTGGCTGAGTTACCCTTCTTGCGGAAGCTGAACTCTCCTGAAGAGAGTCTTCTTGATGAACTGGGGCTTCCACACTCCTCGTTCTTCAGGTTGCACGAGTCGTTCTCAGGTTCGGGTTTCCCCCATCCCCGGCCACTTGGGTGGCGGCCCGGCGGGGTGTTCTTCCCCGACCCCTTCCACGACCCCTACCTCTTCCCCTTCCACGGGTAACAGTTTCCCTCGTCGGTTCCACCGGTCCATTCCCTAGTACCTCTTCATCTTGATTCCTTGGCACAACAGGTGCCGACCTACTCCTCAAAGTTCTCCCAGCCATTTCACTAACGCTGAAAGAAGACAATAGTTAACCTTTGCTAGACATGACACAATAATCTTGCTATATAAGGTAAGTTTAAGCACGCACATGTACCTGTAAGTTCGTAATTACACTGGACAGGTGTAATCCAAAACTTACCTTACACGTTTGTCTTTGGCACCTTATTTCCTAGCGCATTTATAGTGATCGTTCCTAGAGGCAATCCTATGTCTCGGCTGTGTTCCTCATCTTACAGTTTAAGTTTAGGCCCTATTGGTCACCTAAATCCCTTAAACTAAGGCTCTGATACCATTTGTAACGTCCCAAAAACATAACATGCATTCATCTAGAAAATAAGCATTCACATTACATAAATATCTTGTCTTTACATCATCAATAAAGTGATCTAAATAAATTGACAGTGGAAGACTCTACGTCCACAGCCAAGATTCTATCTATAGTCATCTTTCAAAATCTTGGAGTCGCTATGAGCTCCACATCTTTCTTGCCTCCATCTAATTCTTACTAGAATTGCCCACTGTACGCTTACCTGAAAATGGTTTAGTTTTTAAAAAGCGAGGGTTAGACCAAAAGGTCTACTGAATTCACTCCATAAACATTTATCACAGTATAAAGGTCATTTCATAAAGAAAATACTTTCACATCTTTCTCATAACTTCATCCAAGGTTAAACACAGGGTTCAGGGATCGCATAAGCTACTCCGATCGGGGCCTAACGGGCACCCTCTCGTCTACGCCGGAATCCAAATGGACTCCCCGTTCCTTCATGTAGGAGAAAACGAATTCCAACCTACAAGCTAACCTCCATATGCCCAAGGGATCAGAGATCCCAAGGTACCCTGACCCCACCGTGTAACCGACTCCACATAGCATGCATATACATTTAAAATCATACACATAAAAACCTTAAACATCATTGTTGATCCAAACCCTCAGTGATTTGATAATGACTCTCTCTTATATACTTAGTGAAAATTGTAAGTAAACAATATGTATCAGAGTTTCACTATCGCTGATAAGTACTAAGATCTTACAGTACCGCTGATAGGAACTCTCGCTCTTTAGATTAAACATTCAGCGAAACTGTTCACCATTAATGTTCTGAGTCTGTTCAGTCATTATGATGATCGCTGATAAATTAGTTGTTTACTTATGATCCCTGAAGACAAGTTTCACGTCAACATAGGTTCTACGCTGAAGTCGAAGATCAAGCTTAAGAACCAGCGACAAGTCTCCTAATGAACTGATGCGGATCAGCGAAGACTCAGATTTGTCCACTCAATGTGAAGTATCAAGTACAAGACTTCAGCTATCGCTGAACTTTATCATTCGCTGCATAGAAAATGATAATCGCTGAATCAACGAAAAGTTGATCATGAAGTCCTCCGTACAAAGTACTTTTGTCTTAACCCCCCTTGCACGACTCCGTACGAAATGTCAGAAAAGAACCTCCGACTGTCTGAAATCGTACAACCACTCTGATACTACACTGTTCATCCATGCGGCTACTAAGGTTGTCAACCAAGGTCAATGACATGCAACCAACCAGCTGATGACACGTGTAAAGTGTATACTGACTTGCATTAAATGCATGCAGTATATAAAGAGATGAACCCACTTCTTTTGAAGTAACTTGCAAACTCTGGACAAGTTCAATCTCTTATCTCAAGATAGGTTATTATTAGTAATTTCCTTATCTCTCTTAGTGCAAGAAACCTTAGCGTTCCAACTTTTTTAGATTTAGGTTTATCCTTAATCTTGTTTCCGCAACAAGCTGTAAATTGTTAATGATTTATCAATAAACAATTTAGAAAAGTAAAATCTGTGTGTTTGTATTCAACCCCCCCCCCCTCTACAAACTTGTATAGGCCTTCGGGACCAACAAGTGGTATCAGAGCGGATTTGTTTAATCTCATAAACAAGATCTAATCTAAGATATTTCTCTTCCTTGATATTATCTGAAAATGGCCACCAACACAAACACAAATTATATAGACAATGGTTCTCTTGCTAAACCCCCTAGATTTTCCAAAGATAACTTCAACTTATGGAAAAATAGGATGACACTCTTCTTAGAAGGTGTAGACCCTACTATGCCTTACTATCTAGAGAATGGTCCATTCATCCCTGTAAGAATAGATGCTGCAGTTCCAGCCGCTGAGAATAGACCTGCTATTCCAGAAAGACTGGTACCTAAGGAAATTTTTCAATGGACTGACGAAGATAAGAAGAAAGTGGCTATAGATACAAAATCTAGATCCATACTATCCATGGCTCTTCCTGACGAAGTCTACCATTCCGTCATGAATCTGAAAACATCAAAAGCCATGTGGGACACAATATGTGTTCAGTATGAAGGAACGTCTGAAGTCCAGGACTCGAGAAAGATCAACCTGGTAAGACAATACGAAAGCTTCATTTCTGGTAAGAATGAATCTCTCTCTGAAGTTCACCAACGTTTTAATTGTTTAATTATAGATCTGAAAATTGTTGGTAAGGAATATTCTAACTTTGAAGTACTGACAAAGTTTCTAGAATGTTTACCTGAAAGCTGGGACAATTATGCTATGTGTCTCAAGCTATCAAAGGATCTAAAATCAATGACCCTTTTAACCTTATATGGCACGTTGCTGAATCATGAGCAATCTAGCCATCTTAAGAAGAATCTTGTAAAAGATTCCAAAAGCACCCCTGTTGCTTTAATCTCAGAGGAACCTTCTACTCAGCGACCCTCGGTCACTATCACTGAGTTAGAATGTAACTCTGAAAGGTCATCAGATTCTGATTCTTCAGATGATGATGAATCTTTGGCTCTCCTAACTAAAAAGTTCAGGAGATTTGCCAAAAAGAAAATGTTTAGAAAGAACAAACCTCTTTCCATAACTGACAAGCCTAGATCATCAGCTTTTGTTGATAAGGCTACTGCTACTTGTTTTAACTGCGAAAAGACAGGACATTTCGCTAACGAGTGTAGGTCTAAGAAAGTTTCTAGACCCTCAGCTTTTACAAAGAAACCCTTTGTTCCAAGGAATAAAGATGACAAATATTCAAAGCTGAAAGAAAAATATGCTAAGCTGAAAAGCTTTAAGAAGAAGAATAAAGGCCTGATGGCTGACTATGATTGGGCTGCTTCTGATGAAGAAGCATCATCATCTGATTTTGAAGATGATGAAGCAAATCTATGTCTCATGGCCAAGATTGAAGAAGAGGAAGAAAGTTCAGACATTCCCTCCACTTCAACCTCTGCTAATCAGGTATCACCTTCTTTCTTTACCAATATTGCAAATGTTGATGAAGCTGATAGTCTCCGTAAAATCGATCTCTTGACTAGAAGTTTATACGAAGCCATGAACGGCAAAACTGTGGTGGAAAACCAAAATCTTGATCTCGCTGAAAAGCTTAAAAATTGCCACCTTCAAATAGAAAAGCTTTCTAAAATTGAAGAAGACTTTAAAGATCAAGTATATTTAAATCAGCTAGTCAAAATCGAACGAGCAGAAGCTATCGCTGCTTTAAAGGCTGAAAAAGCTACTGTTGAAGGATGGTGTAATTCTTCAACAAAGATCACTAAGATAATAAAGTCTCAGATTCCCCTGAGTGATAAACGTGGTTTGGGTTATAAATATGATACTCCAAAACCAACCACTGAGCGTTCAATACTTAAATTTGGAACGTTCGTATCCTCAGTCGCTGATACTTCATCTTCTCAGTGCTCCTCGTCCGTTACACCAATCCCTGAGGAAACTCCTACCTCCTCAAAAGGCAAGGAGAAAATGGTTTATTGAAAACCTACCTCTGTCTCTAAAGACAAAGGTAAATGAATTGTTATTTACCAGAATCCTCAGAAGGGTACCTTAGTACCAAAGCTGAATGCTTCTAAAGCTTCAGTGGCTCATCCCTCTGGATCAAGGAAGCAGATCTCTGGATCTATTCAGCGATCTACTCCTAGACTCAGATTGGATGTCCTTGGTAAGAAATCTGAAGAACTGAATGTTCGTCCCATTTCTAAAGCCAATAGTTTACTTGGTGCTGGCACTTCTAATTCGAAATTAAAAGCTCAGCATTCAAATGGTCCTAGAACTACTTTTAGTTGTAGGAAATGTTATCACTGTGGACTTACCGATCATATTGCTAGTAAGTGCCCCACAGCCACCAAAGCTGAAAAGATAGCTAAGGTGAAGATTGCCCCCAAGGCAAAGAAGACCAACCCTGGTGCAAATCAGTTCAAGGTGAATCCTACCACTGAAGTTAAGAAATTAACCAAAGTGAAGAAAGACAAAGCTGAATCTTCAAATGCTACGAAGACTGCTGAATCTTCCATTCCAACTACTTCCACTGACAAATGTGTATACATGGTCAAGTGGGTACCCAAGAAAAACTAATCTTCCTTTGTATTGCAGGTTAAGAAGGGTATCTGGTATCTCGATAGCGGACGCTCTAGACACATGACTGGAAAGAAAAGCCTGCTCGCTGAATACAAGGAAGAGAAGGGTCCCTCTGTAACTTTCGGTGGAAATGCAAAAGGACATACCCGAGGGTATGGTGTACTTACAAATGGTACAACCTCCTTCAGAAGAGTCGCATATGTTGAAGGGCTGAAGCATAATCTTCTAAGCATCAGTCAGCTTTGCGACATGGATAACAAAGTAATCTTTACTAAGGAATTCTGCTTTGTCGCTGACAAAAAGGAGAAGATAGCTCTCAGCGGTTATCGTTTGGAAAATGTTTACGTAATAAATATGGACTCAACAACCACTGAGAACTCCTGTTTCTTCTCAAAGGCCTCATCTGATGTCAACTGGCTATGGCATAAAAGGCTATCTCATCTAAACTTCAAGACACTGAACACTCTTTCTTCAAAAGAGTTAGTCACTGGTCTACCTCAGCATTCATACGCCAAAGAGTCTTTATGTTCAGCGTGTGAAAAAGGGAAGCAGACCAAAGCAAGCTTTAAATCAAAGAAAGTTTCTTCAGTGTCATCTCCTCTACAACTACTCCATATGGATTTGTTTGGCCCTGTTAACAAACAATCCATCGCTGGAAAGAAATATACGATGGTCATAGTTGATGAATTCTCTCGCTTCACTTGGGTAATGTTTCTCCGTTCTAAGAGTGACACCCCTGAAGAACTCATCACCTTTGTTCGGAAGATGGAAACCCTGAACAATCTGACCGTTCGCTCAATAAGGAGTGATCATGGGAATGAATTCAAAAACAGTTCTCTTGATTCCTTCCTTGAGAGTAAGGGTATTTCTCACAACTTTTCTTCAGTGAGAACACCGCAACAAAATGGAGTCGCTGAAAGAAGAAATAGAACAATTATTGAAGTTGCACGTTCAGTGCTCAGCAATTCTCACCTGCCTACTCAGTTTTGGGCAGAAGCTGTCAACACTTCTTGTTTTACGCAAAACAGGTCGCTGATAGTTAAAAGATTCAAAAAGACAGCCTATGAACTCTTTCATGGGAGAAAGCCTTCAATCAGCTTTCTTCACATCTTTGGATGTCAGTGTTTTATACTGAACAACAGAGATGCTCTTGGAAAGTTTGATCCTAAGGCTGATGATGGAATCTTTCTTGGATACTCCTCAGTTTCCAAAGCCTTCAGAGTCTTCAACCGTAGAAGACAAACTGTAGAATAAACTATTCACGTCACGTTTGACGAATCCCGTTCAGCGAACTCTAAACCATCCGCTGATACTGAAGAACTGAATCAATGGATGTTTTCTCATCTTGGTGATTCAGAAGATATTCCCACTACTCATGCTCATCCAGTAGAAGATGATAGTCCTCCTATTATTCCAAATATGCATAATAGTGAAGCTGAAACTTCTTGGGTCTCAGCTGTCCCTATAAACACTATACCTAACGTTGAACCAAATGTCTCAGACATTCCATCTACTTCTCAGCAATCAGTGAATATAATGACAACTGCATCCATTCCTCTCTTGGCTGATACTCCCGACGTCGCTGAAGCTTCATCTTCAGCTCCTCCAGTTCAAGTTGAGTCAGCGTCTCACACTCCGGCTCAGCGATGGACTATAAATCACCTAATTGATCAAATTCTTGGTGATCCAAACGCTGGGATTCAGACTCGACGAAGTGCAGGTAATATTTGTTTATTTGTAAATTTTATTTCACTAACTGGGTCAGCGCCATGCAAGAAGAGTTGACTGAATTCGAAAGAAACAAAGTTTGGAAACTTGTTCAGAGACCAACTGATAAAACTGTGATAGGCACTAAATGGGTCTATCGAAACAAGTTGGACGAACATGGTACTGTAACCCGCAACAAAGCTCGACTTGTTGCTCAGGGATACAGACAAGAGGAAGGTATAGACTATGACGAAACATTTGCTCCAGTAGCAAGACTTGAATCTATTCGTCTATTCTTAGCATATGCTGTACACAAAAACTTCAAAGTACATCAGATGGATGTTAAGTCAGCATTTCTAAATGGAAAGTTGAATGAAGAAGTGTATGTGGAACAACCTCCAGGATTCTCAGATTCTAAGCGTCCAGGTTATGTTTATAAACTGGATAAGGAACTTTATGGCTTAAAGCAAGCTCCACGTGCATGGTATGACACTCTTTCCACTTATCTCCATATTGAAAATTTTGAGCGAGGTAAAATTGACAAAACTCTATTTTTTAGAAAAGTGAAAGGTCATATCATTCTAGTTCAAATATATGTTGATGACATTATATTTGGTTCTACTAACCCTGAGCTTTGTACTCGTTTCGCTGATAGAATGAAAGATGAGTATAAAATGAGCATGATGGGTGAACTAACATATTTCCTTGGTCTTCAGATTAAGCTAACTGAAAAATGAACTTTTATTAATCAGGGAAAGTATGTTAAAGATATGCTGAAGAAATTCGACTTAACTAAAAGTTCAGCTATGAAAACCCCTATGGCACCACCTGTGACACTTGATAAGGACACTAAGGGTGTTCCTGTCAATGTCACGCTGTACCGTGGGATGATCGGCTCACTATTGTATCTTACAGCTAGCCGACCCGATATTATGTTTGCAACATGCTTGTGTGCACGATATCAAGCTGAACCTAAGATATCTCATATGAAAGCTGTAAAGCGAATTTTTCGATATCTTAAGGGTACAGCGAATCTAGGTCTTTGGTATCCCAAAGATTCAGGATTCGATCTAACCGCCTATTCAGATAGTGATTTTGCAGGTTGAAAAATGGATAGGAAAAGCACCACAGGAGGATGTCAGCTCCTGGGTGGAAAGCTGGTAAGTTGGACAAGTAAAAAGCAAAACTCAGTGTCCACTTCCACAACTGAAGCTGAATATGTAGCTGCTGGAAGGTGTTGTTCTCAAGTCTTGTGGATGAGAAATCAGCTACTAGACTATGATCTTCAGCTCTCCAAAATTCCAATCTATTGCGACAGCACAAGTGCCATCGCTATAGCAAACAATCTAGTACTACATTCAAAGACCAAACATATAGAAATCAGATATCATTTTATCAGAGATCTGTGATGAATGGTGATATAGAACTTCATTTTATCCCAACTGATTATCAGTTAGCTGACTTATTTACCAAACCTCTTGATGAGACAAGATTCAACTTTCTCATCAGCGAGCTTGGAATGCTGAACTTTGAAGGATAAAATCTTCATCGGTTCACATTAATCAGCGACAGGATAAAATCAACTCATAACCTATTCAATCATCTTCTCTCTGAATAAAACTTGGTTAAAGCTGATATCAAGGTATGTTTTCTCTCTCTGACAATCGCATGAAAAATGCAAGATTTCAAAACAAAATGCATCGCTGAATATCTCTTCCTTAACAGCGATATTTTGAAATTTCTTAAAACCATCGCTGAATATTTTCATTCAGTGCTTCATGTTTTCAAAAGTATCCCTGAGTTTTTCAAAACCTCAGAGACAACCAAGAATATGAAAGGACAGTTGTAACGTCATTACAACGGATAAACCCCGACACGTTTTCTCTTCCTGACACACGTTTGCACGTCTCGTTCAAACTTCCAATCAAATGCAAACACGTGTCCGTGTCATGATGAAAATCTTTTCCCGCTCAAGATTTTCTCTCTCTAATCTCTCTATATAAACAAACTCGAAGTTTATATTTTTCTTTTACGCGATCAATCTTCCTCCGCAAGAAAGAATTCACTGTTGCATTTGTGATTTCAAAAACTTCAAGAACTGTTCATCATCTTCTTCATCAAACATCAAGGTTAATATGTTCTTATTATTTACCGAATGCAAATAACTTGTTTCTGGTCTACTCTTTGTTTAACAAGATCAAACAAAAGAACTTCTTAAAAATAAAATCATTTTCTTTCATGGTTTTATGAACACAACCATTTCATGGTTGTTCTTCAAGTTTAAATGAAAAAATCTTAAACTTGTTCTTCACACATTCGTTTTTCCAGAATCTATTTCTTCATAGAAAACTGGATAACAAGAATAAATGGGTTTTCTATTTCATTTCTTAAAATCAAGAAAAACCCTAATCTTCATTAAGACATTTGTGTCTGAATGAAATGAATACAATTTGAACCATCTTAATGGAAATTCTTTCCACATTAAGATCATTCTTATTTGTTAACATCTTTGGTTGAACTGATAATACAGAAAAATGGCTTCATCTGACATTCCTGCTACCGCTGAGAACATATCCGCTGATTCTGAGGAAGTAGACATCCTCAAGGCTCCTCAAGTCAAGTTTGCCCTTGACAAACTGGATTGGACTAAGGTGAATAACCGCTATGCGCTTTTCGAGTTTACTCCTCGAAAGCAAGTCACACATCTAGATGATGCTGTAAATTTCCTAAAGAATTGCTGCATCTCCACAGCCCTGACCATAACACCTCCTGCTCATCAGCTCTTGCTCTCACAATTCTGGTACTCAGCCAGACACTCTCAACTACCTTCAGCCAAAGACCCCTCCAAAACAATCGATTGCATCCTCTGCGACATCGAATATGGCACGATGAAGATCACCCCTGCCATTATTCGCAAAGCTCTCAGCCTTCCAATAGCTACCAAGGAAAAACCGTTCGTTCCCCTCCCTGACCCCAAGAAAAACTCAGACAGGGAAGCCATCATTGCATTTTTCGATGCAATGGGCTATGTATGGGAAATCGGCAGAGACATGAAGGCCGAGAAGAAGCTGACGATTATCAAGAAATCGAAAATGCCCAGCGAGATGAATTTCATCTTCGCTCATCTTATCAGCTGTATGACTGCAAAGAGCGGCTCTTCTGATCAAGCCGCCAAACCTCAGCAAGCAATGGGGTATGCACTGCTGAAAGGTCTCAACATAGACTGGGCATCGATTATCTATGATGACCTAGTTCTAAGGGTGGACACCGTCGCTGACAGACCTCCATGGGTTCCCTACCCCCGATTCATCAGCGCCATCTTCCAATATGGCCTGAAGGAGAGCTACCCAACCGAAGGTGACCTGAAACTCTCTCAGGTCGGCCCAAAGATACTCGACTTCAAACCAATGGTGAATGAGGTACGTCTTTCTACACTCTTGTCTCTTCTCAACCCTTCTTCTTCTCATTCTGTGGCTCCTTCAGCGACAATACCCATCGCTGATACCCTGGCCACAAAATCCTCTCCTTCTAAGAAAAGGAAACATTCTTCTACCCCACTTGGTACTAAAAGGATCAAGAAAACAAAGGAGCAACCCCAGCAATCTCATGCTGAAGACTCCTCAGCTCTTTCTGCAGAGCTGAAGGAACGTTCAGTGGTACGCTCTGCCACACCTGAACAAGCCATCCCTTTAATCCCAACTCCAGCGTCTCTAAACGCTGAGGTTACAAACTTGGAACCTACCCAACCTCCTTCAGTCTCTCAAAAGACTGATGAAGTGATTGTCAGCGAATCCAACGCTGAACTCAGAACCCAACCCCCATTCTTATCCTTCGCTCCTCCCTCCACTCATTTGGTCTCTACTCCAGATCTCACTGGAGCTGCCATCATTTCTACGGAACCTAAAGCTGATTCTCCAGGGATGATGAAGACAGGACCTGCAAAACAATCCATGGGCACTTTTGAAGATGACATGGAACTTTACTCAGGAACCCGTGATTTTGATGAATTCACCAATCCTCCTGCAGGTACACACCAACCCATAAACACTGTGACTAAACCCCAAACTTCTAAGCTTTCCTATGTTCACAAGTTTTTATATGTTACAGGTCTTAATTTGGGAGACATCAACGCCTCCTTGAAAGCTGTGAAGACAACGCTGACAGATCTCACCACCACTCTTACTAATAACTCTACAGCTGTAACAAACGCTGGAGAGAATCTGAACAAGCTGACAACGGTGGTGGAGAAAAAGGCTTCCACAGATGACATGAAGCAGGTGGATAAAACTCTCAGCGACTTCGCCAAGGTGCTCGCTGACATCTACACAGACTACACCTCTCTCAAAATTTCAGTTTCATCCATGTCCAGCGAGGTTACATCGCTGAAGACATCGGTTGGACATCTAGAGGGGGATATGTCTTCTGTGAAGACTGACTTAGGCTCTGTAAATACCGACGTTAGTTCGATGAAAACGATGATCGAGCAGCTGCTACACAAAGCGAATACTCCTAATCCTGCTCCTGCCCCCGTCCCTGCATCTGACAACTTCACAGCGGCGGATCGCACTGAGCTAAAGAAGATCAATCCTGCTATTTCTGGCCTTGAAGACAGAATAGCAAAGATTGAAGTTTGTATAGGTCTCACTGGCCAAGAAGACAGAGAACCTACCAACGCTGCTGAATCTACCCATTCCTCCCCCAGTCATCATGAAAAAGAGGGGGAGAAGAGCGCTGAAGACCTCTCCAAGAGCGCTGAAGACCTTTCCCATGATGAATCTATCAGGGGAGAGAAGACGAATACTGAAGAAACCACCGCTGGACCTCAGGGAGATGAAAACCCTGAGGAAACTGAGAAGCTCGCCTCTGTATCTGAGGGGGAGCAACTCGAAGAAGAAGCTGAGAAAACTGAATCCGAAGCAGAAGATGATGAAGCCGTCGACATCCCTGATGATGAACCATCTTCTTCTCCAAAGAATGATGATGATGATGACGAAGATGACGATGACTTCTTTATCGTCAAACCTACTCCGAGGATCAAAGCTCTTAAGGGAATCTCGATAAATGAACCTTCAGGGGAGCGGACAAAGACAGAGCCCTCAGCCTCTGGAGCTGAGAAAGGCAAAGGCAAAAGCGTCGCTGAAGAAGACAATCTGATGATCTTGCTTGAAAAGCCGGTTTGTCAGGTATACTAAACATCTCTCACTTCATCCCTCCTCTATCATACACTATCAGTTCTACTACCCAAGCCTATACACTTGAACCAATTCTCTGTATCTGATTCTACCCAAGTTCTTACTCGTAAGATCGTTGTGTTTCAGCTAGTCCTCTCCCCTGTTTGAGGATATCGCTGAAGGCTCCACAACTGCGACTTCACCAATAATACCAGCTGCTGCTGAAGAAATAATCCCAGTCTTAGATTTAATCTCTGAGACTGATGAACCAGAAGAACAGCTACTCTCGCACAGAGGCAGACCTTCCTTAGCTCCTCAAAAGCTAAGTGAAGAGGATCAGAAAAGAAGAGAGGAGATAATAAAGCGATTCGAGGATCAGCGAATCATTCTGAGGCGTGATCAACTTCCTTCAGTTCCTCCAAAGTTCAGGATTTCCAAAAAGGAATACAAGGAACACCTCAGAGCTGAACGCCTAATCGCTGAAAGAAAGGAAGCTGAAGAAAAAGACAGAGAATACGCCATCCAGCTTTCTAAACGATCAATAAAAGACCCCAAGCTGAAAAGAGTTCCCATTGATGTTCAACGTCAGCTCTGGGAAAACGCCAAGAAGATAACTGAAGAAAAGAGAACTGTGTCTCAGTCAACTTTAGCCTGGTGCAAAGAAAAGGTCAACTACAGACTCTCTCCTGCCAAAATCAACAAGGTATTCATCTCTGGAAGAACAACCCTTGTTTCAATCGCTGAAGTCGAGATATTCAGAGAAGATAAGAAGTACGAAAAATTCTATGCTGAAGCCATAACGAAGTACGGTCTCTCTGAATGGTTGGAGATCAGGTTAGCCATCCAGAAGTACAAGTCGAAGTACAAGGAACATGTTGAAAAGCTGATCAACAAACAAATCAACTTAGTCTACTCCTGTGTGGATATTCCTCCTCCTCCTCCTCCTTCTCTCGAAAGTCAGAAAAGAAAGGCCTCAGCGAAGAAGAAGAAGAAATCTATATCTTCAATTGATGGCCCTGTCATACGAAACGAAACAGGTATTGGTTTTTCACGTGCTGAAGTCCTTGGTCCTGATCCTGATCTTTCCATGCTTGACACATCTCTTCCTCCTGGTGAGACTTTCATCCCAGGCAAAGTCATAAGCGAACCCTACGGGATATTTTTCCATGACTACGATGGTGGAAAGCATTTTCAACGCATCTCTGAACTTTACATCACTACCATCGAACAGCTGAGAGATCTCATCTACTGGTGTGACTTCAGGAATGACCCTCAGGCACGACATCTGAAACCCTTGATTTTTGAAGAAGCGCTGATCAAAAGAAAACAAGGTGTAACCGTTCCTGACTGGATGATTCCCACCACATCAATGACCCTTGATGAACTTCTCATTAAGGAATAACCCTTTACAAGCCGATATGATCGCCTTTTTCTCTATTGTATCAGTTATTCTTCTGTACTTGTAATTTATTTCGCTCGTACTTGTAATCTTTCCATTTCTCTTTGTAACCTAATTCAAAGTTTTAAAGAAAGATTTCAGCGAATGTACTTTACTTCATCAGTACTGAAAAGATCCCAGAAAATAGTAAAAGGGACAAATATTTTATGAGTTCTTTTTATCCTTATGTTTTCATTAAATAGCAATTTTCTTTGTTGCTATGTCATAATCAAATAGGGGGAAATTGTTGATCCAAACCCTCAGTGATTTGATAATGACCCTCTCTTATATACTTAGTGAAAGTTGTAAGTAAACAATATGTATCAGAGTTTCACTATCGCTGATAAGTACTAAGATCTTACAGTACCGCTGATAGGAACTCTCGCTCTTTAGATTAAACATTCAGCGAAACTGTTCACCATTAATGTTCTGAGTCTGTTTAGTCATTATGATGATCGCTGATAAGTTAGTTGTTTACTTATGATCCCTGAAGACAAGTTTCAAGTCAACATAGGTTCTACGCTGAAGTCGAAGATCAAGCTCAAGAACCAGCGACAAGTCTCCTAATGAACTGATGCGGATCAGAGAAGACTCAGATTTGTCCACTCAACGTGAAGTATCAAGTACAAGACTTCAGCTATCGCTGAACTTTATCATTCGCTGAATAGAAAATGATAATCGCTGAATCAACGAAAAGCTGATCATGAAATCCTACGTACAAAGTACTTTTGTCTTAACCCCCCTTGCATGACTCCGTACGAAATGTCAGAAAAGAACCTCCGACTGTCTGAAATCGTACAACCACTCTGATACTACACTGTTCATCCATGCGGCTACTAAGGTTGTCAACCAAGGTCAATGACATGCAACCAACCAGCTGATGACACGTGTAAAGTGTATACTGACTTGCATTAAATGCATGTAGTATATAAAGAGATGAACCCACTTCTTTTGAAGTAACTTGCTAACTCTGGACAAGTTCAATCTCTTATCTCAAGATAGGTTATTATTAGTAATTTCCTTATCTCTCTTAGTGCAAGAAACCTTAGTGTTCCAACTTGTTTAGATTTAGGTTTATCCTTAATCTTGTTTCCGCAACAAGCTGTAAATTGTTAATGATTTATCAATAAACAATTTAGAAAAGTAAAATCTGTGTGTTTGTATTCAAACCCCCCCCCCCCTTCTACAAACTTGTATAGGCCTTCGGGACCAACAATCATTTCATTTGCGAATACGTATGCAAAGCGTGGAAAACATGCATATTTTTATAAGTCAATTCATGCTCAATAAAGGAACCATGTTCAACAAATTCTTTCCTTAACTTGGAGTCTTGCACCGACCGTTCACCTAATAATTAATTTATAAATTTATTAGGTTTAACTCAATATTTGATTCTACGTTCTCCTCTTAACCCTAACTTAAATAAATAATTAGGATTATCCTCTTCATACTAGGCCTTAAATCTTTTAACCCAAAACAAACCTAAGCCCAAATCAACCATGCGGCCCAACTATCAGATCGGCCTAACACTGGAACAACCAAGGTTTGCGCCACCCAAAGGTTTGCGCCACCTGTTAATGCCAAAAATCGCACCAAAAGGACAACTTAAGGTCGATGTGGACTTAATCAACTAAAGAAAGAATCTTTCGACGAGACGTGCGACGAGAATAAAAATAAAGAGACAAGGGATTTGATGACGCTGGAAAAACCTCAATCGAGGAAAAAACCTGCGGACGACAGGGGGTGTCGTCGCTGCACTATGGTCGCCAATCAGGGGCGACGTCCTTGGTACTGGCGTCGGTCGTACGATGATTACAATACAAGTGAAGGAAATGCTTTGAAATGTAAAGTACAAGTGTTTGTTGTGTGAATACAAAGTGTAAATAACTGTTGGTCGAAAGCTGCTGCCATGCGTCGAGAGCGATAACTTGAGCTTTCCTTCGAGTGTTCTTGAGTTCGCTGTAAGGTTCTGGCTTTCAGTACTTGATCTCCAAAGTTTGAATGCTCTTTGCTATGAGTTTGGATGATTTTCTCTGTTGTTTGGTGATATTCACTGATGATCGCTGTGTGTCTTGGATGTTCCCCCGATTGATCCCTGAAATGAGGTTTTAGCTTGGCTTTTATAGTCTTCGTGCCATTAATTAGCTCCTTGAATGCTTTGATTAACGGCTACAACGGGACGTCATGCTGACGTACGATGATGTTTTCCAGCTGCCGAGGACAGGTGTCGAAGATTCGGCCGGGCATGCGAAAGCACGGGGATGCGCGGTGATCATCCAGGGATTCGATTTAATGCGATTGTTGGTATCAATAAAGATCACGATGGATCTTTTCTTGCTATTCTCCGAAGTGCTTATTTGGGAAGAGATTTCGCCTTGATTCTTTTCCATTCTTCGTCCGAACTTACTCGAATCGTTGCAAATCTTCAAACCGCAATTGAGAGCGTTTATATAAGACCTTGTTCTGTCCTCTAGTTCATAATGTTGATGGAGCCTGCTAGTCTTATCATGAATCACGTAGACTTAGATGCTTTTAGGAGTTTAGCAAAAATTCCTGCGAATGTAGAGTTGCGGTGTCCGGGGATTGTTCGTTCTAAGGATTACCCTGAGGGATATCTTGTTTTGTACGAGCATCCTTTTAAGATAGGGTTTCAATGACCGTTTTCTGGTTTAGCCAAGTCATTCATGCACGATTTCGATGTGTCGCCGGGACAATTGATGCCCCAACTTTGGCGAGTTTTGCTGGTCATTGAGCGAGCGTCCGCGAAAGGGGAGTCTCCTATGATCATGAATGATTTCTTGGCGGTGAACCAAGTTAAGAGGGATAAGAACTGGCGTTATAGTCCTTATTCTAAGTTCAGGGGTAATCGTGCCCTGGTTTTGGGAACTGGCGTTAATGATCGTGGGTGGAAGTCGAGGTATGTATTTGTTCTTACCGAGTCATTGGATTCCAGCAGCGATTGGATACGGTCAGACTGGAATGAGACAGGTATGCTTCGTTTGTTTCTGAGTTTTATTTATTTTTATGACTTCTATTTATCATTCTCCTCTTGTTGCCTTCAGAGATTCGGTTTGACGAAGTGAGACCGACTGTGGATTCCCAGGCTAAGATCAACAGGTTCTTGAGTCTTAGCGTTGATGACCGATCTTTCGTTTCGTGGCAATCGGCGGTCTAGGACGAGGATGAGGACGTGATAGAAGAAGGAGATGAAGACGTACAGGAAGAGGCGAATGGTAAGTGTACCATAGTTTTTATTTTATTTTGTTTACTCTATCTGTTTGACGCTTCATGTATTTCATTTCTTGATCAGTGCCGACCGAGAGGAAATCGGTTTCTAGGGCGAGAGG
Source organism: Saussurea involucrata (assembly GCA_033807775.1). NCBI lineage: Eukaryota > Viridiplantae > Streptophyta > Magnoliopsida > Asterales > Asteraceae > Saussurea > Saussurea involucrata. Next base: position 60,150,179 of record CM066316.1, read on the forward strand.
GAAGCAGGTTATGCGTGCCCTTCGGGGTGAAAATGTTTCGACAGCTGGGTCGAGCGAAAAGAGAACCCGGAGGACAGTTCTGAAGGAACCGTCATCTAGGGTTGATAACTCACTGGGAGTTGTTTTGCCTAAGAAGGCGAGGGCGTCATCTAGTCGTCCTGGCGTGATGGACGCGACACCAGCAAGTTCTGCGATTCCGGCGACGGTGACGAAACCGGTGTCTCAAGTATCAATCCCAATGTCTGCCGACAGGGGCGAGGGATCATCGGCCGAAGTTATGACGGTCAATTTTACATTGCCATCTAACCTTATGGCGGATGGTGTCCTAGACGGGACGGCGTCGTTCCCTCATCTGGGAAGTATTTGCTCCCGTCTTTCGGGGAGCGTTTTCGTGGGGTTCCGGCCGGAGAGATTGGATCTCAAGTTGCCAATCTGGCGTTCACGGTGAGTGTCAATCTTTCATGACTTGTCTCATTCGTTTAGTCGTCTAATATTTTCTTGTGTTATTTTTCAGACGTTTCAGTCGTCTTTGGCATTGCACGCTGGGATGTCGAAAATTGAAGGGTTGATGGCGTCTGCCCTTGAAAGAGAAGCTGCGGCATTAGAGAGAGAAGTCGTCTTTAGATAGGGAGAGGTTTGCCTTGGCGCGTGCTGACGAGCTAGCCATCCAGCTTTTCGATGCTCAGTATGAACTGCAGGAGATTCGTGCGGGAGGGGTGGCAGATGAAGGCCCTCAGGTCAGGACTTCGAGCAGGGATACGACCGATGCTCCCCCTGTCGTCTAGAATTTTTTCTTTCTTTGTTGTTTTTGCCACTTGACCTATCGGGGGTTGAGTATGTATATGATGGTTTACTCAGCGAACATATCTTTTGCTTTGAATCTTGTGCTTTATTCAAATCATATTGGTTGTGAATTTGATCATAAAATACATATGAAATCATGAGACTAAGGCATTCATTGTAATACGATGATAAGAACGTAAAAAAAATATAAAAACACGCGATTAAAGCATCCATTCAGGGTATAAAAGCTAAGAAACTTAGATGTAAGTTATTTTAGGCTTTGCGATTGTACGACCAGATCGTACAATGAGTTTTGTATCGTATGCCCCTGTGGAGAAATGATCAAGTTAGAGACCTGATCGTTTATGTCGTTCGACCTTGCGATATTAAAGTCATATAGTAGACTTAATGATTACTGTCGTGCGATTCTGCGATAATCTGTCGTGCGATTCTGCGATAATCTGTCGTGCGATTCTGCGATAAAACGATGTCGGGGGTTGGTTGTTGGCTGGCCAACGACCCTCCGATGCTTAAGTCAGTAGTCGTTTTGTGAGAAAAAATCGTATGACGTATGAAAAAGAGTTAGAGAACGTACCATTTCAGACTCTCTCTATTTGCCCCCTGTCATTTATTACCTTATTCTTTTTGGCAGGAAAAGATAGGTTTTAAATGACAGCAGGACACGGCGATCCTGTGAAATATTGTCCTGCGGTCGACTATGTTGTCGTGCAACCGGGCACCATAGTAGACTTGTCTCTGTGAAAAAGATATTAATTTAGGGATAGAGGAACGAACCTGTCGAGAGCCTGATCTTGTGACTTTAGTTTATTTTCGCGGCTTCAAGGTAGACTTGTAGCACTCACGAGCGACTTTTGGCTCACTCTTAATCTCCTGGATTCCCCATGGCGTAGGGAATTTCAACATTTGATGATACGTCGAAGGAACAGCTTTCATATCGTGGATCCATGGTCGACCTAAGATGATGTTATAGGCCGACGCACAATCGATGACACTGAACTTGGTCTGCTTGTTGACTCCTCCGGCGTAGACGGGCAAGATTATCTCTCCGAAGGTGCTCGTAGGTTCTCCATTGAAACCGACCAAAGTCGTCGAACGTCGTGTGATTTCTGAGTGATCGATTCCCATGGATTTAATGGTGTTGAGAAAAATGACATTTGCCGAGCTGCCCCTGTCGATCAAGACTCGACGCGTTAGGCAGTTACCGACTGTGAGCTGAATGATCAACCCGTCGTGATGCTTCTGATACGAGTCGCCAAGGTCGACGTGGTCGAACACAATCTTCATGGCTTCTAGCTCCAAATCTCCTTTGGGTCTAGACGAGCGAGGAATAGGCCGATCATCGGGTGCCTGACTGGCATGACGCTTGGCCGCGGAATACGTCAGACCACACACATCTGAACCACCGGTAATGCAATTGACGACCTTCGCATGCTCGGGGGTCGTCGTTCGATGTCCGTTAGCTGAAACAGCGACATCGTCGATGATATCTTTGAGATTTCCTTTCGGGAAGTGATACGCTAGTTCCTTCTTCAATGCGATACAGTCGTCTGTCGCATGACCATGATCGTCATGGAAGTCGCACCACTTTGATTTGTCTTTCTTAGCATCGTCCATGTCGGACTTCTTTGGCCATCGAACGGTAGCTTGAGCGGTCTTCAGAGCTTCGACTAAGTCCTTTGCAGATCCTTTGAATCCGTAAGATGATATCTTGGGGTACTGAGTGAACTTAGTCGCGGTCTTGGCCTCTGCTTTCGTCTTGAAACGAACATTTGAAATTTGGCGCGCTGGCTCTATTCTGGAAACAACCTTTGGCTTGAACTCTGGCTTTCTGACGCCTAACGACTTCTTTTCGTTAGTGTGCTTGCGACGAAAGGCGGCATCATCTTCTACCCTCATATATGCTAAGGTTCGAGCTCGGACGTCTTCGAAGGTCTCTGGGGGATACTTGGTCAGATCGATATATAGACCTGAACTATCATCTAGACCACGCTTATAGGCTTCGATCGCGGTTTTGATGTCACAATTGCGGATACTGATCATTTCGGCATTGAATCTATTGAAATAACTTCGAATAGACTCATTGGTCTTCTGCACGACATAGTATAGATCACTAGTCTGCTTTTCCATCTTACGACTGCTGGCGAATTTCCGGGAGAATTGATTGACCAACTCAGCGAACGACCCGATGGATTTGGGTTTGAGGTTGATCAACCACTAGAGAGCTGGACCAGTGAGAGTCGCTCCGAAACTCTTGCACATGCATACTTCCTGGTACATATGTGGAATCGAGATTGTCCATATGAGCTGCTTATACTGCGCGACATGCTCGATTGGATCGGTCACACCCGAATACTTGGGAGTGAAGGTAGTAATGTTATACTTCTTTGGGACCTCGACGGTGGCGATCTCGTCGATGAAGGGCGACGCCTGATACCCCGAGCGAGGTTCGACGTCGACAGGCACGACTGCCCCATGCAACTTGGCGAGCAAGGACAGGACGCACTCACTTTGGTCTTCTAACATCTTCAAAAGCTGGGCGACGGGATCGTTAAGATCAGGATTTGCCCCTATCGAGGGATTGGTCCCTGGACTAGTGCCATTACCATGCGATGAACCATTGGTGTCCCCGTTGAACGGGACAAAATATGGCTGCGACCCATAATGGAATTGCTGCGATCCATTCTGAAACGGCTGCGATCCTTGCTGGAAAGGCTGCGATCTACCGTGGAGTGGTTGAGATCCACTTTGAGGTCCATTCTGAAACGGCTGCTGAAATGGTTGCGACCCCTGCTGGAAAGGCTGCGACCCTTGTAATGGCCGAGACCCATTATTCACGGGTGGTGGCCTTATGTGCTGAGGAGGAACTGTCCCAAACTGAGGATTTGGGTTGAGCGGCCCTGGCTGTTGATTCTGCATGAACGGGCATGGATGCTGATTCTGCGCGGATGAACCTAGATTCGGGACAAATGGTCTAGGGCCATTCTGGTCGAACGATCTTGGAATTGGGTTCTGCACAAACGGCCTAGGACCATTTTGAGGCCCAAGAGGATTTCTTAACCGCGCGATCTCCTCAGCTGCTCTGCGATTCTGCTCTGCCATTGCATTGAGCTGATTCCTAGCGACTTCGAGCTCTTGATACATCTGAGCAACAGTTTGCTGCGAGTTTCCAGGGGCTGCCATTGTTCCTGCAATAGAGAGCATAAAAAACTCCAAAAAACTGTTAGTAGGGTGCACGTTGGTCGAGGATTTTCTCTAGATGTAGTCCCACAGATGGCGCCAAACTGTTAATGCCAAAAATCGCACCAAAGGGACAACTTAAGGTCGATGTGGACTTAATCAACTAAAGAAAGAATCTTTCGACGAGACGTGCGACGAGAATAAAAATAAAGAGACAAGGGATTTGATGACGCAGGAAAACCCTCAATGTTAGGTCTAGAGTTTTGTCAAAAACACAAGTGTTGAGTTCTGAGTAAGAAGACTAAAGAAGACTCAGAAGACTCAGAAGACTCAGAAGTTCTGAGTAGAAGACTCAGAAGTTCTGAGTGAGAAATCTCAAAAAGATTCTAAGTGTTGGATTCTGACTAGAAGGTTCAGAGTTCTGAGTAGGAGACTCAGAACTTCTGACTATGAAGACAAATGTTCTGAAGCGCTTATTCAGAAGTATGTTCAGAATTCATATCTTGGGATATTCTCAGTTATATTCAGTTACTAATTAGGACACGTGTAATTGTTCTATTAGTCTGTTTCTTTTATGTACTGTAGCTTTAGTCTTTCCTTAAACAGTATATATAGGAGTTAGCAACTGTATGCTAAGAAATCTTTGGCTAATCTTTCACATAACTTTTCACGCATATCTTTTGAGAGAGAAACTCATTGTAATATCTTTCAATTCACAGATTGTTAATAAATCATATGACCAGCTGCTGTGAATACGATCTTGAATGTTCATATTTGATTGTAAGATTAGATCCTGGACTTTCAATTGGTATCAGAGCAAATCAACAAATTAAATTTGTCCAAGAGTGTGTTTGATCGCGTTCTTGAAGTTTCTTGATCAATTCGACAATTGATTCCGCTGCTGCTAACAATTCTTGAATTCCTAACAATTCTTGAATTCGTTTCTATCATTGATTCAAGAAATTTGAATTTGTCTTTCTGTTGAATCGATATCTTACAATCAAGTCATCCAAAGATTTTTCTCTCTATGCTGATTAATTCTCGAAATTAAACAGAGATCACAGGTATGTTTTCGAAATTCTTGATTGGTTTATTGATCAAGATGATTATATCTGCTGCATGTTGATTAGTATTCAAATTTTTTGTTGAAAAGAAGATTTCATTAATTCATGTACTCTAACTGTTTGATAAAATGCATGTGACAGATTTGATTAATTCTTGCATATTCTAGATCTGTGTTGATTCTCAGTTTTGATCAAAATTCATAGTTGATATTTGAATTTTTCATTTCATCATGCCTGAGATTGTTGAAGTTTTTGTGAGACCTGCAAGTTCTATAACCAGTTCAGACAATTTAAAAAAATTAAGTCCTGTAAAAGCAAAAGAAACAATTTCTGAAACAAAAACTGAGATTGCTCATTTAAGCAAGATTGCTAATCTTCAAGCAAAACAAGATGAAAATACAAAAGTTATAAAGATTTTGCAAAAAGAGAAATCTGATTTTCTAAAGGATTTTGAAAAGGTTCAAGAAAACATAAAGTTGTTAGAAAAAGAGAATGTTGATTTGAAAGAGAAAGGCAATTTTAGAAGAAAGATGTTGACAGAGTCTGAAAATAGAATCAAATCATGTGAAATGAAAAATTGTCAACTCTTGAAACAGATCTATGATTTTGAACAAGTTCTTATACTTGAAAGAGTGAAATTTGAGAAAGAGAGAAGAGACTTTCAAACTGATAGGAATGGTTTTGAAACAAAGTCTGTTGAATTATCTTTGAAAATTTCTGATTTGGAGAAAATTCTTGCAAAAGAAAGAAAAGAGTTTGAATGCAAGAAAAATGTTTTTCAAAAAGAAAAGAATGGTTTTGATAAAAAGAAAACAGGAATGTTAAATGAGTTTTCTGTAAAAATAAATGAGTTGGAGAAAGAGTTAGAAGACGGAAGGAAAGAGACTGAAAAGAAGAAGGTAAATGGCTTTAAAGAAAAATGCTTAAAAGATGAGTTTGAGAAGGAAAAGAAAGTTTTTCATTTGGAGATAAGGAGGCTTATTAAGAAATTATCTGATTTATCAACTAAAATCATGATAGAGAGGAAGTCCAAATCTAATTTGCAGTCAAGGTTTGATTTGTATGTTAAAAAGTTTAGGGAATTTGAAACGAAAGTTGTTGACAAATCAAATCATAGTTCAAAAGATCAGATTCGTTCTTCTAATCTGTTTTATGATTCTGCTATTGATAAATCTTATAATTGTTCTTTTAAAAAGATAAAAATGGAATGGAGAGTTAAAGGAACAACTTCCAAGAAAGAAGTGCCAAAATCAAAGGTTCCTAATTCAAATGTCAAGAAGAACAATACATTTCAAATAAAATCTTTTGTTAAACCTGATGTGATTTATTCTGTAATCAATTAGTCAGAATTGCACAAAAGAAACTTTGTTGTTCATATTGTGGGACTAATGATTTTGTGAACAAGAACTTTATTCAGCACTGGTATGGTTCTTATAGAATATCTGCATATGCCACTGCACCTAACAAACCTGGACCCAAGTTCATATGGGTACCAAAGACAACTTAATCTGTTTTGCAGGTTATTCATGTGTAGAGTTGAATGATAATACTGACACATGACTTAAAACCGATGTTGTGCTTAAATTGAGAATATTGACTTTTGGATACTTCAGTCCAAAACTCGGTATGAATGTGATTATGGATTTCTGATTCATACAGATCAATTTGTTGATTTTGAAGCATTTTTTTTTAAAAAGTTCAGTTTACTGTGGTGTAATCGAACTCATAGTTGTGGGTGTTTTTAGTAGAAAACATTACCAGAGAATGTGTTCAGAATCACATTTTAAGCAACCCTGCAAATTTTGGTTGAAAAATTCTGATTTTTGAGCAAGTTATGGTAATTTGAAGTTCAGAATGTTCAAAAATCACAAAATCCAAACGTTTTTCTAAGGCATTTTCTCTGGATAGTTTTATCAGAATTCTGACTCTGTTACTCAGAATTTCTGACTCTACTACTCAGAAGTTCTGACTCTACTACTCAGAATTCTGACTCAACTAATCAGAATTCTGACTCTGATACTTAGAATTTTGAGCAAGTTACTCAGAATTCTGACTCTTCTAATCAGAATTCTGACTCTACTACTCAGAATTTTTTTTGATAACTAATGAGGAATCATCGTAGATGATTACCAAAATCTCTTGATTTTGCAGGATTATCTTGATTTCAGAGGAAGTATTGACTCAAAATTTGATCTGATTGTTTCAAGATAATGTTCAAAACCCGTGATTCAACGTATTAGGTTTTTGAACATATCAGTTCAAAACCCGTACTTAAATGACTATGGCTTCTGAATAATTCAGTTCAGGACCCGTACTTCAGAGACTAAGACTTCTAAACAAATCAGTTTAGAACTCATACTTCTCAGGTGATATCCTTAACTGTCATATTTTTATGTTTCAAGGAACAAGTGGTGAAAGGTAACATTGCATTACGTTTATTTCTATTGCTTTGAATGTTTGAATCTTAACAAATTTAATTCAATGATATGAATTTTTTTTCATTCAATGAATAAATGTGTGTCAAAGAGTGATTTTACAAGTATTTTGTATTATCTGAGCTATATTTGTTTCAACTTTCACTTCTGAATTAAATCGAAAGGTAAGCAAAACATGAATGAAATTATGCTGAATGCTCAATGTTATGAAATCTATACTTATATAGAATATAATGCTCAAAAAGCCTAAATGTCAGAATGATGGATGGAAACGAAAATATGGGGGAAGTACTACGTTTTAGAACCAAGTGATTGAGATGAAATAAATATATATAAAAAAAATCATTTAGTTTGAAAGTTTGTACCTGTGGCCTTTCTGGTTTGGGAGAGTAAGTCCTAAGGGGTGCTCGACACCTAGTCCCTAAGGCCAACTGGTCTGGGATCGGCTGACCCAAATCCTTCTATAGAACCAGATAGAAAGCCATGTTCTACTGGTACAGATGGGTTTAAGATATATTGATGTGGCCTTTCTGGTTTGGGAAATTAAGTTCCAAGGGGTGCTTGTCACCTAGCACCTAAGACCAACTGGTCTGGGATATGCTGACCCAAATCCTGCTATAGAACCAGATAGAAAGCCATGTTTAACGATGTATCTTATTCTTACTAAATTTTTTGATTAAAAGATGCCAATGTGCACAAAATTAAAAGATGCCAATGAACACAAAATTAAAAGATGCCAATGAGCACACATCTCTTGAAACTTTGGGAAAATACAAAGTCGCAATAAACTTGTAAATTTGTGAAAATCCTGATTTTGGACAAATAGTGTGAGTAGAGCAAAGTATTCTTATATGTTTTAGAATTGCATATTCTTGAAGCTAATCATATTTCGCATGCTAAGCACACCAAATAGATTTAATAAAGAGATTGAAACTGAACATTTTTAACTTGATATGCAATGATTACTTGTATTTGAATCCAAACACATGCATTTGATTTCATTTGATTGAAAAATCTGATAAATTTCATTAAGTTGGATTTCTTTTGTAAAATTTTCAAATGATCAAATGTTAGTAGTTATCAAGTGTAGTTCAGTGAATCTTATTTTTCTTGTATAAATGTTTTCATTAAAGCACTATATTTGAAATGAATAATTTTAATGAAATATATGCATACTTTCAGGGGGAGAAAACAAATTGCTCCATAATTCTTATTTTGAGGGGGAGCAAGGTTATTCATTAAGGAGGAGAAAAAGCATAGACTTCATTCGAAGAAAAAGCATCGCTAAAGTTTTGAAAATCAAGGGGGAGAAAAGCTAAAGATTTTGAAGATGATTTTGCTTTCCAAAACTTTAGGGGGAGAAAAGCTAAAGATTTTGAAGATTGATATGGTTTTTGTACAGAAATAACAAAAGAGAGAAATGTTATTTTAAGAAGGAGAAGAGGAAAAGAAAACTGATCGGTTGTTTCTTATAAAGAAATCTTATGAAAGCTGAAATGAAGATGAGAATTGTCATTTCAAGGGGGAGCAAAGAAAAAGCAAATATATAACAGAAATCAATTTGGAAATCGTTGCTGCTGCTGATTAAAGACTGACCATAATTTGTTAACTCAGATTATTCAGAATTCTGAGCAGAAGTTGTCAAAGCATTCAGAAGAGATCCTTCTGAAGATTGTTCCTGCAATAGAGAGCAGAAAAAACTCCAAAAAACTGTTAGTAGGGTGCACGTTGGTCGAGGATTTTCTCTAGATGTAGTCCCACAGATGGCGCCAAACTGTTAATGCCAAAAATCGCACCAAAGGGACAACTTAAGGTCGATGTGGACTTAATCAACTAAAGAAAGAATCTTTCGACGAGACGTGCGACGAGAATAAAAATAAAGAGACAAGGGATATGATGACGCAGGAAAACCCTCAATGTTAGGTCTAGAGTTTTGTCAAAAACACAAGTGTTGAGTTCTGAGTAAGAAGACTAAAGAAGACTCAGAAGACTCAGAAGTTCTGAGTAGAAGACTCAGAAGTTCTGAGTGAGAAATCTCAAAAAGATTCTAAGTGTTGGATTCTGACTAGAAGGTTCAGAGTTCTGAGTAGGAGACTCAGAACTTCTGACTATGAAGACAAATGTTCTGAAGCGCTTATTCAGAAGTATGTTCAGAATTCATATCTTGGGATATTCTCAGTTATATTCAGTTACTAATTAGGACACGTGTAATTGTTCTATTAGTCTGTTTCTTTTATGTACTGTAGCTTTAGTCTTTCCTTAAACAGTATATATAGGAGTTAGCAACTGTATGCTAAGAAATCTTTGGCTAATCTTTCACATAACTTTTCACGCATATCTTTTGAGAGAGAAACTCATTGTAATATCTTGCAATTCACAGATTGTTAATAAATCATATGACCAGTTGCTGTGAATACGATCTTGAATGTTCATATTTGATTGTAAGATTAGATCCTGGACTTTCACTCAATCGAGGAAAAAACCTGCGGACGACAGGGGGTGTCGTCGCTGCACTATGGTCGCCAATCAGGGGCGACGTCCTTGGTACTGGCGTCGGTCGTACGATGATTACAATACAAGTGAAGGAAATGCTTCGAAATGTAAAGTACAAGTGTTTGTTGTGTGAATACAAAGTGTAAATAACTGTTGGTCGAAAGCTGCTGCCATGCGTCGAGAGCGATAACTTGAGCTTTCCTTCGAGTGTTCTTGAGTTCGCTGTAAGGTTCTGGCTTTCAGTACTTGATCTCCAAAGTTTGAATGCTCTTTGCTATGAGTTTGGATGATTTTCTCTGCTGTTTGGTGATATTCACTGATTATCGCTGTGTGTCTTGGATGTTCCCCCGATCGATCCCTGAAATGAGGTTTTAGCTTGGCTTTTATAGTCTTCGTGCCATTAATTAGCTCCTTGAATGCTTTGATTAACGGTTACAACGGTCGGAAACGGTCGCCGGAGTGATTATCCATAAAGCTCTTCGTCCGTTACGACTGCTTGCTGTTAATGGCTTTGACTCGTGCATTAAATACTTCACAAATGTAACAGACAAGGTTAACGTTAGCTTTGGTCGTAGGTGCAAATGATCTTACGCGATGGTCGTACGGGACGAGCGATGCTATGGTCGGCCGTCATGGGAGATGTACGACTTACCTTTTAAGGGAGACGACGGACGTTTTCTGGGTTCTTGTCGAGACCTTATCTTAGTACAAGACTTGGATTATAATGTGCGTCTTACCTGCTCTGGTCGTGGTCGTACGACGTGATTTTTTGCCCAAACACCACCCATGCTAGGCGCAAACTGGACTTTGCGCCAGCGCCTATGGCGCAAACTGGACTTTACGCCAACCTGGTTTCTTCCTCACTGTTCATACGCAGGTCTCAAACAGAGGCAAAATACTCAGGTTCATTTGGTTCAAATGCTAAACTATCTCTTCATCAAACATTTACCCATAACCACTAACATTAAACTCAACTTAAATTTCATTTATCCCTTTAACTTTCTTAATCTGTGCTCTTCCCATCGAAATGGTTAGCAAGGATTTAAAACTCTCAAAACCCAGCTATTAGAATATGAAGAACACATAGAAATTTAATCTACCCATCTATTTAATTCTCCTTTCATCCTTAAATCGTTTTCCAAAAGAAGAAGAAGTTTGTCATAACCTAAATAACATAAATGGAATGATTACCTGAATGAATCCTTGGCACCAAATGAGAAATTCCAAGTTGAGCTCTTCTTCTTCCTTTCTATATGATCGTTGTGTTTCAGCTAGTCCTCTCATCTGCTTGAGGCTCAAGCTGAAGCTCCTCCAGCAACTACAACTCCAATAATCCCAGCCCCGAGCGCTGATGAAATAATCCCAGTCTTAGACTTCGCTGAGACTGATGAACCTTGTAATACCCCGGGTAAGTTCGTTAGTTAAATCCTAGTTCCGTTAAATTTATTTAACTCTATAATTGATATTTAGGATAAGTTTGGGTTAATTTATAAGTTAAATGTATTTTGGTCATTAATGAATAGTTCAAGGACTAAATGGTAAAATTGGTTGATAATATCTCTTAAGCTTCAGATATTATCATAAAGCAGAAAACTCAGATTAGGGTGTATGTGTGTGTTTGAGAAGAGAAAGAGAAGAAAAAGGGGCATTTGGCTAGGATCTCAAATTGGAAGTGTTGGAAGTAATATTAAGGTATGTTCCTTTACATTTTATGTGTATAATTGCTAGTAGATAATTTCTATCGGAGTAGAATCGTCAATTTCATGCCTAGTAGAAATTCTGTCGAAATCTGGGTAGAAGTCTCGATGAACAGACAGAGGTTTCCGGACAAGTTGAATGTGTCCGGGTAGTTTTGTTGCTAATGTCCGGACAAATCGATTATCCGGGTAAGTCTCTCTTTTTAATAGTTTCCGGATGAGATAAGATACCGGGTGGTATCCGGGTTACCTTGGTTTCGGGATATCGTCCGGATTGTTGTGTTGTCCGGAAACGTCATGTTGTCCGGATTGTTTATGCTGTCCGGGAAGATGTGTTGTCCGGATTGTTTAGGTTGTACGGATAGTTCTGCAGTATCCGGATACTTTAGCTGTTTGGTCATTTTTGAGAATTCAGATACTTTTGAGTATCCAGTAGCCTGTGTTTTGTTGACTCTTGGATAGGGAAAGAATGAGGATTGAATATACTGTGGATTCGACTTAAGTTCGGGTTTGGGGGTAACATTTGAGGATAGAGTTATCTAGAGCTCTTAGCTTTAGTAAGTCTTATGTGTTCTATTTGGTAAAAAGATACTTGTATCTAATTGTTTCAGATACTGTGAATTTGGAGTGAAAGCTGAATCTTGTGGAAAAGACTGGAAAGAGTTTTTGATAAACAAACAGGTGAGTTTTACTTTAAAATGTTTTCAAACTGGAATACATATATAGGTGGATTGAGAATGTGATAATTTGCGTAAATATGTGTACATGTATGAAGTATGATATATTGAGATGTATATTATATTTATACGAGTATTACACTACACGAGTACAAATTGGCCGGGCTTAGGACCGGTGGAGTTGGCTGTACGGAGGGACAACGGTGTTGGTTGTAATTTTCGTACAACGGAGTTAATTTATTAGTTGGCTTGCAACCAACTAATATGGCCATGGAAAATGAGACAGGAAGTACACGATGCATGAGTCTTAATTGGTATTCATCTTTGGATTATGTATATTGTATTTGTGTAAAGGGTTTTAAAACTAACAGGGATTTTCTCACTTAGATCGCTAGGTCTAACCCTCATTTTGTTTTAAAATATGTATTCCAGGTCGTGGATCGGGTAAGAGCATGTGAATAGAGTAATCGGTGGCTAGCTTTTGGGAAGACATAATTTGAAGATTATAATGTGTTTTGTAGTTATAACCTCATTATCGGATATCATGTATTTAGTTAGCAAAAGTTTGTAATGAAATTTCTTATTTTGGATTGTAAAGACTAAGGGACCGTACTTGTTATATGATGTATCTTGTTATGTAACGATGTTATGCAATGTATGTTATTTGTTGTATGTTTGGAAATCCGGGTTGTTACAAACCTGAAGAAGAACTGCTCTCTCACAATAAACGACCTTCCTTGGCTCCTCAAAAGCTAAGTGAAGAAGAGCTGAAAAGGAGAGCAGCTATGATCAAACAGCTTGAGGATCAGCGAATCATCCGTGCTCCTCGATTCAAAATAACAAAAAGAGAAGTCGCTGAACACCTCAAAGCTGAGAAACTCCTCGCCGATCGGAAGAAAGCTGAAGAAAAAGATAAAGCTTATGCTATTGAGCTCGTCCAACGATCGGTAGAAGACTCCCATCGCTGTTCAACGACAACTGTGGAAGGACGCCACAAAGATCATCGAGAATAAAACCAAGGTCTCTGACTCCACTCTGGAATGGTGCAAAGAAAGACTTCACTTTCGATGTCATCGTTCCAGAATCAACAAGGTGAACATCAGGGGAAAGATGTCCATAGGCGTTCCAGTCCTCGACATCGACATCTTCAGAGAAAGTGGTCTAAAGGAAACCATCTACCCATCATCGATTGCCAAGTACGGTTTATCTGAATGGTTGGAGATGCGGATTGCCATTCAGTGGTCACGTACAAACTTCAAAACCTTTGTCGAAAAAACTCTTAACAAGCAGATCGACTTGGTTACTTCCGCCGTTGATATCCCTCATCCTCCTCCAGTTCAACGAAGAAGGGCCTCTGCAAAGGAAAAGATAACATCTTCAGATTCAGGTCCTCCTATCCGAAATGAAACCGAAATTGGTTTTTCATGAGAAGAAGTTCTTGGTCCTGACCCTGATCTCTCAGCACTCGATATCTCTGTCCCCTGGTGAATGCTTCATCCCTGGAAAAGTCTTAAGTGATCCCTATGGTATCTTCTTCAATGACTGCATAGGACGAAAATGTTTTCAACGTGTCTCTGAGCTATGTATTGCCCCTATCGAACAGCTCAGAGATCTTGTTTATTGGTGCGGTCACATAGAAGATCTTATCGGACACTTCATAAAGCCCCTGATCTTTAAAGAAGCAAAGCGAAGAAGGGATCTTGGAGAAAAAGTCCCTGATTGGATGATCCCTACCACAAATACCCTTGATGAACTTCTCATTAAGGATGAACCTGATTAGCTGATAGGATTCTCTGTAATTCTTCTATCTTTATCAGCTTGTATCTTTTGTACTTGTAATTATTATTTGTTGTACTTATAATTTTTCCACATCCCTTTGTAACTGATACGAAGTTTAATGAAAATTTTCAGTGAATGTACTTTACTCCAGCAGTACTTAAAAAGATCCCCGAAAACAGTAAATGAGACAAATATTTTATGAGTCCTTTTTATCCTTATGTTTTCTTACTTAGCAATTTTCTTTTATTGCTATGTCATAATCAAATAGGGGGAGATTGTTGATCCAAACCCTCAATGATTTGATAATGACTCTGAGAAACACTTAGTGAAAATTGTAAGTAGACAATATGTATTAGAGTTTCACTATCGCTGATAAGTACTATGTCTGTTTCAGTACCGCTGATAGGAACTCTCGTTCTTTAATTTATACTTTCAGCGAGCACTGTTCATCAGTGAGCCCTGAGTTTGTTCAGCCTCACTGATGATCGCTGATAAAATATGTTGTTTACTTATGATCCCTGAAGACAAGTTTCACGTCAACCATGTTCTACGCTGAAATCGAAGATCAAGCCAAAGAACCAGCGACAAGTCTACTAATGAACTGATGTGGATATCAGCGAAGCCAAGACCTGTCCACTCACGTGAGGTTTCAAGTAGAAGACTTCAGCGAATGTTGAACTTTATCATTCGCTGATAAATAATCATTCAGCGAACGCTGATCATGAAGCCTCCTCTACAAGTAACTTTTGTCTTACCTCCCTTACACGCCTCCGTACGAAAATGTCAGAACGGACATCCCTTTTATCCAGAATCGTACAACCAACTATGTTTCTACACTGTTCATCATGCGGCCACTAGGTTGTCTACTGAAGTCAAACCATGCAACCAACCAGAGGCTGCCACGTGTAAAGTTATATTGACATGCATTAAATGCATGCAGTATATAAAGGAAACCCTACTTCAGAAATGATGAGCTCGGCCATCTCCTTCTTCTTACTATTCTGTGTGTTAGAATTTTTATCTTAAGTATTCTAAATTCCTTATCTCTTAATTCTAGTGCAAGAAATTTTAGTGATTCTCATAGCTTGTTTAGATTAGGTTTATTCCTTAATCTTGTTCCGCAACAAGTTGTAAATTGTTTGATACATATCAATAAACAATTTAGAAAAGTAAAAATCGTGTGTTTGTATTCAACCCCCCCCCCCCTTCTACAAACTTGTATAACCCATTTGGGACCAACAGTTACAAATTAACCATTATTGATTTTTAACAAAACTTTCATTTGGTTTGATTTTTCAT